>CM042020.1:78892500-80186500 GCA_023525975.1 Smallanthus sonchifolius
GAACTTATTAAGTTCGCCTAGTATATCAGAGGCGAACTTATTAAGTTCGCTTAGCCTATTAGAGGCGAACTTACATCTTTGAGGCGAACTTATTAAGTTCGCCTGGTGCAGAACTGGTGCCTATAAATAGAGTTTCAGAGTCTGTGAAACAAAACACAATAGAACGGTGAGAGAGAGAATAGACGATATCAGAGTAGACGAGAGAGAATTCTTGTAACCTGATATTGGTGGAAACACAAAGAGTTTATTTACACCGTTGTTGTTGATTGAGTCACACGAGCACGTTGATCATGGATTCCGCACGTTATCACCGTGTCGTACCGCGAGTCTAGAGATCCGTCACGCACCAAAAATCATTTGGAGCATATTCTGGTGACAACGAGCTTGAAGATATTATGTCTTAGTCTTGGAGTCTTTGACTTGTAGTTGATAGAATTGTAAACAACAGTTAAAGGGGAGTCTGTTAGGACATGTTTTGTAACTGTTGATAAAATTCTATGTAAATTCTGCTAGAGGCGAACTTAATAAGTTCGCCTAGCCTATCAGAGGCGAACTTATTAAGTTCGCCTAGTATATCAGAGGCGAACTTATTAAGTTCGCTTAGCCTATTAGAGGCGAACTTAATAAGTTCGCCTAAGCATATTTGAGGCGAACTTATTAAGTTCGCCTGGTGCAGAACTGGTGCCTATAAATAGAGTTTCAGAGTCTGTGAAACAAAACACAATAGAACGGTGAGAGAGAGAATAGACGATATCAGAGTAGACGAGAGAGAATTCTTGTAACCTGATATTGGTGGAAACACAAAAGAGCTTATTTACACCGTTGTTGTTGATTGAGTCACACGAGCACGTTGATCATGGATTCCGCACGTTATCACCGTGTTGTACCGCGAGTCTAGAGATCCGTCACGCACCGAAAATCTTTTGGAGCATATTCTGGTGACAACGAGCTTGAAGATATTATGTCTTAGTCTTAGAGTCTTTCACTTGTAGTTGATAGAATTGTTAGCAATAGTTAAAGGGGAGTCTGTTAGGACATGTTTTGTAACTATTGATAAAATTCTGTGTAAGTTCTGCTAGATGCGAACTTAATAAATTCGCCTAGCCTATCAGAGGCGAACTTATTAAGTTCGCCTAGTATATCAGTGGCGAACTTATTAAGTTTGCTTAGCCTATTAGAGGCGAACTTAATAAGTTCGCCTAAGCATCTTTGAGGCGAACTTATTAAGTTCGCCTGGTGCAGAACTGGTGCCTATAAATAGAGTTTCAGAGTCTGTGAAATAAAACACAACAGAACGGTGTGAGAGAGAATAGACGATATCAGAGTAGACGAGAGAGAATTCTTGTAACCTGATATTGGTGGAAATACAAAGAGTTTATTTACACCATTGTTGTTGATTGAGTCACACGAGCACGTTGATCATGGATTCCGCACGTTATCACCGTGTCGTACCGCGAGTCTAGAGATCCGTCACGCATCGAAAATCGTTTGGAGCATATTCTGGTGACAACGAGCTTGAAGATATTATGTCTTAGTCTTAGAGTCTTTGACTTGTAGTTGATAGAATTGTTAGCAACAGTTAAAGGTGAGTCTATTAGGACATGTTTTGTAACTGTTGATAAAATTCTATGTAAATTCTGCTAGAGGCGAACTTAATAAGTTCGCCTAGCCTATCAGAGGCGAACTTATTAAGTTCGCCTAGTATATCAGAGGCGAATTAAGTTCGCTTAGCCTATTAGAGGCGAACTTAATAAGTTCGCCTAAGCATCTTTGAGGCGAACTTATTAAGTTCGTCTGGTGCAGAACTGGTGCCTATAAATAGAGTTTCAGAGTCTGTGAAACAAAACACAATAGAACAGTGAGAGAGAGAATAGACGATATCAGAGTAGACGAGAGAGAATTCTTGTAACCTGATATTGGTGGAAACACAAAGAGTTTATTTACACCGTTGTTGTTGATTGAGTCACACGAGCACGTTGATCATGGATTCCGCACGTTATCACCGTGTCGTACCGCGAGTCTAGAGATCCGTCACGCACCAAAAATCATTTGGAGCATATTCTGGTGACAACGAGCTTGAAGATATTATGTCTTAGTCTTAGAGTCTTTGACTTGTAGTTGATAGAATTGTAAACAACAGTTAAAGGGGAGTCTGTTAGGACATGTTTTGTAACTGTTGATAAAATTCTATGTAAATTCTGCTAGAGGCGAACTTAATAAGTTCGCCTAGCCTATCAGAGGCGAACTTATTAAGTTCGCCTAGTATATCAGAGGCGAACTTATTAAGTTCGCTTAGCCTATTAGAGGCGAACTTAATAAGTTCGCCTAAGCATATTTGAGGCGAACTTATTAAGTTCGCCTGGTGCAGAACTGGTGCCTATAAATAGAGTTTCAGAGTCTGTGAAACAAAACACAATAGAACGGTGAGAGAGAGAATAGACGATATCAGAGTAGACGAGAGAGAATTCTTGTAACCTGATATTGGTGGAAACACAAAAGAGCTTATTTACACCGTTGTTGTTGATTGAGTCACACGAGCACGTTGATCATGGATTCCGCACGTTATCACCGTGTTGTACCGCGAGTCTAGAGATCCGTCACGCACCGAAAATCTTTTGGAGCATATTCTGGTGACAACGAGCTTGAAGATATTATGTCTTAGTCTTAGAGTCTTTCACTTGTAGTTGATAGAATTGTTAGCAATAGTTAAAGGGGAGTCTGTTAGGACATGTTTTGTAACTGTTGATAAAATTCTGTGTAAGTTCTGCTAGATGCGAACTTAATAAATTCGCCTAGCCTATCAGAGGCGAACTTATTAAGTTCGCCTAGTATATCAGTGGCGAACTTATTAAGTTTGCTTAGCCTATTAGAGGCGAACTTAATAAGTTCACCTAAGCATCTTTGAGGCGAACTTATTAAGTTCGCCTGGTGCAGAACTGGTGCCTATAAATAGAGTTTCAGAGTCTGTGAAACAAAACACAACAGAACGGTGAGAGAGAGAATAGACGATAATAGAGTAGACGAGAGAGAATTCTTGTAACCTGATATTGGTGGAAATAAAAAGAGTTTATTTACACCGTTGTTGTTGATTGAGTCACACGAGCACGTTGATCATGGATTCCGCACGTTATCACCGTGTCGTACCGCGAGTCTAGAGATCCGTCACGCACCGAAAATCGTTTGGAGCATATTCTGGTGACAACGAGCTTGAAGATATTATGTCTTAGTCTTAGAGTCTTTGACTTGTAGTTGATAGAATTGTAAACAACAGTTAAAGGGGAGTCTGTTAGGACATGTTTTGTAACTGTTGATAAAATTCTATGTAAATTCTGCTAGAGGCGAACTTAATAAGTTCGCCTAGCCTATCAGAGGCGAACTTATAAAGTTCGCCTAGTATATCAGAGGCGAACTTATTAAGTTCGCTTAGCCTATTAGAGGCGAACTTAATAAGTTCGCCTAAGCATCTTTGAGGCGAACTTATTAAGTTCGCCTGGTGTAGAACTGGTGCCTATAAATAGAGTTTCAGAGTCTGTGAAATAAAACACAACAGAACGGTGTGAGAGAGAACAGACGATATCAGAGTAGACGAGAGAGAATTCTTGTAACCAGATATTGGTGGAAATACAAAGAGTTTATTTACACCATTGTTGTTGATTGAGTCACACGAGCACGTTGATCATGGATTCCGCACGTTATCACCGTGTCGTACCGCGAGTCTAGAGATCCGTCACGCACCGAAAATCATTTGGAGCATATTCTGGTGACAACGAGCTTGAAGATATTATGTCTTAGTCTTTAGAGTCTTTGACTTGTAGTTGATAGAATTGTTAGCAACAGTTAAAGGGGAGTCTGTTAGGACATGTTTTGTAACTGTTGATAAAATTCTGTGTAAATTCTGCTAGAGGCGAACTTAATAAGTTCGCCTAGCGTATCAGAGGCGAACTTATTAAGTTCGCCTAGTATATCAGAGGCGAACTTATTAAGTTCGCTTAGCCTATTAGAGGAGAACTTAATAAGTTCCCCTAAGCATCTTTGAGACTGGTGCCTATAAATAGAGTTTCAGAGTCTGTGAAACAAAACACAACAGAACGGTGAGAGAGAGAATAGACGATATCAGAGTAGACGAGAGAGAATTCTTGTAACCTGATATTGGTGGAAATACAAAGAGTTTATTTACACCGTTGTTGTTGATTGAGTCACACGAGCACGTTGATCATGGATTCCGCACGTTATCACCGTGACGTACCGCGAGTCTAGAGATCCGTCACGCACCGAAAATCATTTGGAGCATATTCTGGTGACAACGAGCTTGAAGATATTATGTCTTAGTCTTTAGAGTCTTTGACTTGTAGTTGATAGAATTGTTAGCAACAGTTAAAGGGGAGTCTGTTAGGACATGTTTTGTAACTGTTGATAAAATTCTGTGTAAATTCTGCTAGAGGCGAACTTAATAAGTTCGCTTAGCCTATCAGAGGCGAACTTATTAAGTTCGCCTAGTATATCAGAGGCGAACTTATTAAGTTCGCTTAGCCTATTAGAGGCGAACTCAATAAGTTCGCCTAAGCATCTTTGAGGCGAACTTATTAAGTTCGCCTGGTGCAGAACTGGTGCCTATAAATAGAGTTTCAGAGTCTGTGAAACAAAACACAAAAGAACGGTGAGAGAGAGAATAGACGATATCAGAGTAGACGAGAGAGAATTCTTGTAACCTGATATTGGTGGAAAAACAAAGAGTTTATTTACACCGTTGTTGTTGATTGAGTCACACGAGCACGTTGATCATGGATTCCGCATGTTATCACCGTGTCGTACCGAGAGTCTAGAGATCCGTCACACACCGAAAATCGTTTGGAGCATATTCTGGTGACAACGAGCTTGAAGATATTATGTCTTAGTCTTAGAGTCTTTGACTTGTAGTTGATAGAATTGTTAGCAACAGTTAAAGGGGAGTCTGTTAGGACATGTTTTGTAACTGTTGATAAAATTCTGTGTAAGTTCTGCTAGAGGCGAACTTAATAAGTTCGCCTAGCCTATCAGAGGCGAACTTATTAAGTTCGCCTAGTATATCAGAGGTGAACTTATTAAGTTCGCCTAGCCTATTAGAGGCGAACTTAATAAGTTCGCCTAAGCATCTTTGAGGCGAACTTATTAAGTTCGCCTGGTGCAGAACTGGTTCTGTGAAACAAAACACAATTGAACGGTGAGAGAGAGAATAGACGATATCAGAGTAGACGAGAGAGAATTCTTGTAACCTGATATTGGTGGAAACACAAAGAGTTTATTTACACCGTTGTTGTTGATTGAGTCACACGAGCACGTTGATCATGGATTCCGCACATTATCACCGTGTCGTACCGCGAGTCTAGAGATCCGTCACGCACCGAAAATCGTTTGGAGCATATTCTGGTGACAACGAGCTTGAAGATATTATGTCTTAGTCTTAGAGTCTTTGACTTGTAGTTGATAGAATTGTTAGCAACAGTTAAAGGGGAGTCTGTTAGGACATGCTTTGTAACTGTTGAAAAAATTTTGTGTAAGTTCTGTTAGAGGCGAACTTAATAAGTTCGCATAGCCTATCAGAGGCGAACTTATATCAGAGGCGAACTTATTAAGTTCGCCTAGCTTATTAGAGGCGAACTTAATAAGTTCGCCTAAGCATCTTTGATGCGAACTTATTAAGTTCGCCTGGTGCAGAACTGGTGCCTATAAATAGAGTTTCAGATTCTGTGAAAGAAAACACAATAGAATGGTGAGAGAGAGAATAGACGATATCAGAGTAGACGAGAGAGAATTCTTGTAACCTGATATTGGTGGAAACACAAAAAGTTTATTTACACCGTTGTTGTTGATTGAGTCACACGAGCACGTTGATCATGGATTCCGCACGTTATCACCGTGTCGTACCGCGAGTCTAGAGATCCGTCACGAACCGAAAATCGTTTGGAGTATATTTTGGTGAAAACGAGATTGAAGATATTATGTCATAGTCTTAGAGTCTTTGACTTGTAGTTGATAGAATTGTTAGCAACAGTTAAAGGGGAGTCTGTTAGGACATGTTTTGTAACTGTTGATAAAATTCTATGTAAATTCTGCCAGAGACGAACTTAATAAGTTCGCCTAGCCTATCAGAGGCGAACTTATTAAGTTCGCCTAGAATATCAGAGGCGAACTTATTAAGTTCGCTTAGCCTATTAGAGGCGAACTCAATAAGTTCGCCTAAGCATCTTTGAGGCGAACTTAAGTTCGCCTGGTGCAGAACTGGTGCCTATAAATAAAGTTTCAGAGTCTGTGAAACAAAACACAACAGAACGGTGAGAGAGAGAATAGACGATATCAGAGTAGACGAGAGAGAATTCTTGTAACCTGATATTGGTGGAAAAACAAAGAGTTTATTTACACCGTTGTTGTTGATTGAGTCACACGAGCACGTTGATCATGGATTCCGCACATTATCACCGTGTCGTACCGCGAGTCTAGAGATCCGTCACGCACCGAAAATCGTTTGGAGCATATTCTGGTGACAACGAGATTGAAGATATTATGTCTTAGTCTTAGAGTCTTTGACTTGTAGTTGATAGAATTGTTAGCAACAGTTAAAGGGGAGTCTGTTAGGACATGCTTTGTAACTGTTGAAAAATTTTTGTGTAAGTTCTGTTAGAGGCGAACTTAATAAGTTCGCATAGCCTATCAGAGGCGAATTTATATCAGAGGCGAACTTATTAAGTTCGCCTAGCTTATTAGAGGCGAACTTAGCATCTTTGATGCGAACTTATTAAGTTCGCCTGGTGCAGAACTGGTGCCTAAAAATAGAGTTTCAGAGTCTGTGAAACAAAACACAATAGAATGGTGAGAGAGAGAATAGACGATATCATAGTAGACGAGAGAGAATTCTTGTAACCTGATATTGGTGGAAACACAAAAAGTTTATTTACACCGTTGTTGTTGATTGAGTCACACGAGCACGTTGATCATGGATTCTGCACGTTATCACCGTGTCGTACCGCGAGTCTAGAGATCCGTCACGCACCGAAAATCGTTTGGAGTATATTTTGGTGACAACGAGATTGAAGATATTATGTCATAGACTTAGAGTCTTTGACTTGTAGTTGATAGAATTGTTAGCAACAGTTAAAGGGGAGTCTGTTAGGACATGTTTTGTAACTGTTGATAAAATTCTGTGTAAATTCTGCCAGAGACGAACTTAATAAGTTCGCCTAGCCTATCAGAGGCGAACTTATTAAGTTCGCCTAGTATATCAGAGGCGAACTTATTAAGTTCGCTTAGCCTATTAGAGGCGAACTCAATAAGTTCGCCTAAGCATCTTTGAGGCGAACTTATTAAGTTCGCCTGGTGCAGAACTGGTGCCTCTAAATAGAGTTTCAGAGTCTGTGAAACAAAACACAACAGAATGGTGAGAGAGAGAATAGACGATATCAGAGTAGACGAGAGAGAATTCTTGTAACCTGATATTGGTGGAAAAACAAAGAGTTTATTTACACCGTTGTTGTTGATTGAGTCATACGAGCACGTTGATCATGGATTCCGCACGTTATCACCGTGTCGTACCGCGAGTCTAGAGATCCGTCACACACCGAAAATCATTTGGAGCATATTCTGGTGACAACGAGCTTGAAGATATTATGTCTTAGTCTTAGAGTCTTTGACTTGTAGTTGATAGAATTGTTAGCAACAGTTAAAGGGGAGTCTGTTAGGACATGTTTTGTAACTGTTGATAAAATTCTGTGTATGTTCTGCTAGAGGCGAATTGCCTATCAGAGGCGAACTTATTAAGTTCGCCTAGTATATGAGAGGCGAACTTATTAAGTTCGCTTTGCCTATTAGGGGCGAACTTAATAAGTTCGCCTAAGCATCTTTGAGGCGAACTTATTAAGTTCGCCTGGTGCAGAACTGGTGCCTATAAATAGAGTTTCAGAGTCTGTGAAACAAAACACAATAGAACGGTGAGAGAGAGAATAGACGATATCAGAGTAGACGAGAGAGAATTCTTGTAACCAGATATTGGTGGAAACACAAAGAGTTTATTTACACCGTTGTTGTTGATTGAGTCACACGAGCACGTTGATCATGTATTCCGCACGTTATCACCGTGTCGTACCGCGAGTCTAGAGATCCATCACGCACCGAAAATCGTTTGGAGTATATTCTGGTGACAACGAGATTGAAGATATTATGTCTTAGTCTTAGAGTCTTTGACTTGTAGTTGATAGAATTGTTAGCAACAGTTAAAGGGGAGTCTGTTAGGACATGTTTTGTAACTGTTGATAAAATTCTGTGTAAATTCTGCTAGAGGCGAACTTAATAAGTTCGCCTAGCCTATCAGAAGCGAACTTATTAAGTTCGCCTAGTATATCAGAGGCGAACTTATTAAGTTCGCTTAGCCTATTAGAGGCGAACTCAATAAGTTCGCCTAAGCATCTTTGAGGCGAACTTATTAAGTTCGCCTGGTGCAGAACTGGTGCCTATAAATAGAGTTTCAGAGTCTGTGAAACAAAACACAACAGAACGGTGAGAGAGAGAGAATAGACGATATCAGAGTAGACGAGAGAGAATTCTTGTAACCTGATATTGGTGGAAACACAAAGAGTTTATTTACACCGTTGTTGTTGATTGAGTCACACGAGCACGTTGATCATGGATTCCGCACATTATCACCGAGTTGTACCGCGAGTCTAGAGATCCGTCACGCACCGAAAATCGTTTGGAGCATATTCTGGTGACAACGAGCTTGAAGATATTATGTCTTAGTCTTAGAGTCTTTGACTTGTAGTTGATAGAATTGTTAGCAACAGTTAAAGGGGAGTCTGTTAGGACATGCTTTGTAACTGTTGATAAAATTTTGGGTAAGTTCTGTTAGAGGTGAACTTAATAAGTTCGCATAGCCTATCAGAGGCGAACTTATTAAGTTCGCCTAGTATATCAGAGGCGAACTTATTAAGTTCGCTTAACCTATTAGAGGCGAACTTAATAAGTTCGCCTAAGCATCTTTGAGGCGAACTTATTAAGTTTGTCTGGTGCAGAACTGGTGCCTATAAATAGAGTTTCAGAGTCTGTGAAACAAAACACAATAGAACGGTGAGAGAGAGAATTGACGATATCAGAGTAGACGAGAGAGAATTCTTGTAACCTGATATTGGTGGAAACACAAAGAGTTAATTTACACCGTTGTTGTTGATTGAGTCACACGAGCACGTTGATCATGGATTCCGCACGTTATCACCGTGTCGTACCTCGAGTCTAGAGATCCGTCACGCACCGAAAATCGTTTGGAGTATATTCTGGTGACAACGAGATTGAAGATATTATGTCTTAGTCTTAGAGTCTTTGACTTGTAGTTGATAGAATTGTTAGCAACAGTTAAAGGGGAGTCTGTTAGGACATGTTTTGTAACTGTTGATAAAATTCTGTGTAAATTCTGCTAGAGACGAACTTAATAAGTTCGCTTAGCCTATCAGAGGCGAACTTATTAAGTTCGCTTAGCCTATTAGAGGCGAACTCAATAAGTTCGCCTAAGCATCTTTGAGGCGAACTTATTAAGTTCGCCTGGTGCAGAACTGGTGCCTATAAATAGAGTTTCAGAGTCTGTGAAACAAAACACAACAGAACGGTGAGAGAGAGAATAGACGATATCAGAGTAGACGAGAGAGAATTCTTGTAACCTGATATTGGTGGAAAAACAAAGAGTTTATTTACATCGTTGTTGTTGATTGAGTCACACGAGCACGTTGATCATGGATTCCGCATGTTATCACCGTGTCGTACCGCGAGTCTAGAGATCCGTCACACACCGAAAATCGTTTGGAGCATATTCTGGTGACAACGAGCTTGAAGATATTATGTCTTAGTCTTAGAGTCTTTGACTTGTAGTTGATAGAATTGTTAGCAACAGTTAAAGGGGAGTCTGTTAGGACATGTTTTGTAACTGTTGATAAAATTCTGTGTAAATCAGAGGCGAACTTATTAAGTTCGCCTAGTATATCAGAGGTGAACTTATTAAGTTCGCCTAGCCTATTAGAGGCGAACTTAATAAGTTCGCCTAAGCATCTTTGAGGCGAACTTATTAAGTTCGCCTGGTGCAGAACTGGTTCTGTGAAACAAAACACAATAGAACGGTGAGAGAGAGAATAGACGATATCAGAGTAGACGAGAGAGAATTCTTGTAACCTGATATTGGTGGAAACACAAAGAGTTTATTTACACCGTTGTTGTTGATTGAGTCACACGAGCACGTTGATCATGGATTCCGCACATTATCACCGTGTCGTACCGCGAGTCTAGAGATCCGTCACGCACCGAAAATCGTTTGGAGCATATTCTGGTGACAACGAGCTTGAAGATATTATGTCTTAGTCTTAGAGTCTTTGACTTGTAGTTGATAGAATTGTTAGCAACAGTTAAAGGGGAGTCTGTTAGGACATGCTTTGTAACTGTTGAAAAAATTTTGTGTAAGTTCTGTTAGATGCGAACTTAATAAGTTCGCATAGCCTATCAGAGGCGAACTTATATCAGAGGCGAACTTATTAAGTTCGCCTAGCTTATTAGAGGCGAACTTAATAAGTTCGCCTAAGCATCTTTGATGCGAACTTATTAAGTTCGCCTGGTGCAGAACTGGTGCCTATAAATAGAGTTTCAGAGTCTGTGAAACAAAACACAATAGAATGGTGAGAGAGAGAATAGGCGATATCAGAGTAGACGAGAGAGAATTCTTGTAACCTGATATTGGTGGAAACACAAAAAGTTTATTTACACCGTTGTTGTTGATTGAGTCACACGAGCACGTTGATCATGGATTCCGCACGTTATCACCGTGTCGTACCGCGAGTCTAGAGATCCGTCACGCACCGAAAATCATTTGGAGTATATTTTGGTGAAAACGAGATTGAAGATATTATGTCATAGTCTTAGAGTCTTTGACTTGTAGTTGATAGAATTGTTAGCAACAGTTAAAGGGGAGTCTGTTAGGACATGTTTTGTAACTGTTGATAAAATTCTATGTAAATTCTGCCAGAGACGAACTTAATAAGTTCACCTAGCCTATCAGAGGCGAACTTATTAAGTTCGCCTAGTATATCAGAAGCGAACTTATTAAGTTCGCTTAGCCTATTAGAGGCGAACTCAATAAGTTCGCCTAAGCATCTTTGAGGCGAACTTATTAAGTTCGCCTGGTGCAGAACTGGTGCCTATAAATAGAGTTTCAGAGTCTGTTAAACAAAACACAACAGAACGGTGAGAGAGAGAATAGACGATATCAGAGTAGACGAGAGAGAATTCTTGTAACCTGATATTGGTGGAAAAACAAAGAGTTTATTTACACCGTTGTTGTTGATTGAGTCACACGAGCACGTTGATCATGGATTCCGCACGTTATCACCGTGTCGTACCGCGGGTCTAGAGATCCGTCACACACCGAAAATCTTTTGGAGCATATTCTGGTGACAACGAGCTTGAAGATATTATGTCTTAGTCTTAGAGTCTTTGACTTGTAGTTGATAGAATTGTTAGCAACAGTTAAAGGGGAGTCTGTTAGGACATGTTTTGTAACTGTTGATAAAATTCTGTGTATGTTCTGCTAGAGGCGAATAGCCTATCAGAGGCGAACTTATTAAGTTCGCCTAGTATATGAGAGGCGAACTTATTAAGTTCGCTTTGCCTATTAGGGGCGAACTTAATAAGTTCGCCTAAGCATCTTTGAGGCGAACTTATTAAGTTCACCAGGTGCAGAACTGGTGCCTATAAATAGAGTTTCAGAGTCTGTGAAAGAAAACACAATAGAACGGTGAGAGAGAGAATAGCCGATATCAGAGTAGACGAGAGAGAATTCTTGTAACCTGATATTGGTGGAAACACAAAGAGTTTATTTACACCGTTGTTGTTGATTGAGTCACACGAGCACGTTGATCATGTATTCCGCACGTTATCACCGTGTCGTACCGCGAGTCTAGAGATCCGTCACGCACCGAAAATCGTTTGGAGTATATTCTGGTGACAACGAGATTGAAGATATTATGTCTTAGTCTTAGTGTCTTTGACTTGTAGTTGATAGAATTGTTAGCAACAGTTAAAGGGGAGTCTGTTAGGACATGTTTTGTAACTGTTGATAAAATTCTGTGTAAATTCTGCTAGAGGCGAACTTAATAAGTTCGCCTAGCCTATCAGAAGCGAACTTATTAAGTTCGCCTAGTATATCAGAGGCGAACTTATTAAGTTCGCTTAGCCTATTAGAGGCGAACTCAATAAGTTCGCCTAAGCATCTTTGAGGCGAACTTTGGTGCAGAACTGGTGCCTATAAATAGAGTTTCAGAGTCTGTGAAACAAAACACAACAGAAGGGTGAGAGAGAGAGAATAGACGATATCAGAGTAGACGAGAGAGAATTCTTGTAACCTGATATTGGTGAAATTACAAAGAGTTTATTTACACCGTTGTTGTTGATTGAGTCACACGAGCACGTTGATCATGGATTCCGCACGTTATCACTGTGTCGTACCGCGAGTCTAGAGATTCGTCACGCACCGAAAATCATTTGGAGCATATTCTGGTGACAACGAGCTTGAAGATGATATGTCTTAGTCTTAGAGTCTTTGACTTGTAGTTCATAGAATTGTTAGCAACAGTTAAAGGGGAGTCTGTTAGGACATGTTTTGTAACTGTTGATAAAATTGTGTGTAAGTTCTGCTAGAGGCGAACTTAATAAGTTCGCCTAGCCTATCAGAGGCGAACTTATTAACTTCGCCTAGTATATCAGGGGCGAACTTATTAAGTTCGCTTAGCCTAATAGAGGCGAACTTAATAAGTTCGCCTAAGCATCTTTGAGGCGAACTTATTAAGTTCACCTGGTGCAGAACTGGTGCCCATAAATAGAGTTTCAGAGTATGTGAAACAAAACACAACAGAACGGTGAGAGAGAGAATAGACGATATTAGAGTAGACGAGAGAGAATTCTTGTAACCTGATATTGGTGGAAATACAAAGAGTTTATTTACACCGTTGTTGTTGATTGAGTCACACGAGCACGTTGATCATGGATTCCGAACGTTATCACCGTGTCGTACCGCGAGTCTAGAGATCCGTCACACACCGAAAATCGTTTGGAGCATATTCTGGTGACAACGAGCTTGAAGATATTATGTCTTAGTCTTAGAGTCTTTGACTTGTAGTTGATAGAATTGTTAGCAACAGTTAAAGGGGAGTCTGTTAGGACATGTTTTGTAACTGTTGATAAAATTCTGTGTAAATTCCGCTAGAGGCGAACTTAATAAGTTCGCCTAGCCTATCAGAGGCGAACTTATATCAGAGGCGAACTTATTAAGTTCGCCTAGCTTATTAGAGGCGAACTTAATAAGTTCGCCTAAGCATCTTTGATGCGAACTTATTAAGTTCGCCTGGTGCAGAACTGGTGCCTATAAATAGAGTTTCAGAGTCTATGAAACAAAACACAATAGAATGGTGAGAGAGAGAATAGACGATATCAGCGTAGACGAGAGAGAATTCTTGTAACCTGATATTGGTGGAAACACAAAAAGTTTATTTACACCGTTGTTGTTGATTGAGTCACACGAGCACGTTGATCATGGATTCCGCACGTTATCACCGTGTCGTACCGCGAGTCTAGAGATCCGTTACGCACCGAAAATCATTTGGAGCATATTCTGGTGAAAACGAGCTTGAAGATATTATGTCTTAGTCTTAGAGTCTTTGACTTGTAGTTGATAGAATTGTTAGCAACAGTTAAAGGGGAGTCTGTTAGGACATGTTTTGTAACTGTTGATAAAATTCTGTGTAAGTTCTGCTAGAGGCGAACTTAATAAGTTCGCCTAGCCTATCAGAGGCGAACTTATTAAGTTTGCCTAGTATATCAGAGGCGAACTTATTAAGTTCGCTTAGCCTAATAGAGGCGAACTTAATAAGTTCGCCTAAGCATCTTTGAGGCGAACTTATTAAGTTCGCCTGGTGCAGAACTGGTGCCTATAAATAGAGTTTCAGAGTCTGTGAAACAAAACACAACAGAACGGTGAGAGAGAGAATAGACGATATCAGAGTAGACGAGAGAGAATTCTTGTATCCTGATATTGGTGGAAATACAAAGAGTTTGTTTACACCGTTGTTGTTGATTGAGTCACACGAGCACGTTGATCATGGATTCCGCACGTTATCACCGTGTCGTACCACGAGTCTAGAGATCCGTCACGCACCGAAAATCGTTTGGAGCATATTCTGGTGACAACGAGCTTGAAGATATTATGTCTTAGTCTTAGAGTCTTTGACTTGTAGTTGATAGAATTGTTAGCAATAGTTAAAGGGGAGTCTGTTAGGACATGTTTTGTAACTGTTGATAAAATTCTGTGTAAGTTCTGCTAGAGGTGAATTTAATAAGTTCGCCTAGCCTATCAGAGGCGAACTTATTAAGTTCGCCTAGTATATCAGAGGCGAACTTATTAAGTTCGCTTAGCCTATTAGAGGCGAATTTAATAAGTTCGCCTAAGCATCTTTGAGGCGAACTTATTAAGTTCGCCTGGTGCAGAACTGGTGCCTATAAATAGAGTTTCAGAGTCTGTGAAACAAAACACAATAGAACGGTGAGAGAGAGAATAGACGATATCAGAGTAGACGAGAGAGAATTCTTGTAACCTGATATTTGTGGAAATACAAAGAGTTTATTTACACCGTTGTTGTTGATTGAGTCACACGAGCACGTTGATCATGGATTCCGCACGTTATGAACGTTTCGTACCGCGAGTATAGAGATCCGTCACGCACCGAAAATCGTTTGGAGCATATTCTGGTGACAACGAGCTTGAAGATATTATGTCTTAGTCTTAGATTCTTTGACTTGTAGTTGATAGAATTGTTAGCAACAGTTAAAGGTGAGTCTGTTAGAACATGTTTTGTAACTGTTGATAAAATTCTGTGTAAATTCTGCTAGAGGCGAACTTAATAAGTTCGCCTAGCCTATCAGAGGCGAACTTATTAAGTTCGCCTAGCCTATCAGAGGCGAACTTATTAAGTTCGCCTAGTATATCAGAGGCGAACTTATTAAGTTCGCTTAGCCTATTAGAGGCGAACTTAATAAGTTCGCCTAAGCAGCTTTGAGGCGAACTTATTAACTTCGCCTGGTGCAGAACTGGTGCCTATAAATAGAGTTTCAGAGTCTGTGAAACAAAACACAATAGATCGGTGAGAGAGAGAATAGACGATATCAGAGTAGACGAGAGAGAATTCTTGTAACCTGATATTGGTGGAAACACAAAGAGTTTTTTTACACCGTTGTTGTTGATTGAGTCACACGAGCACGTTGATCATGGATTCCGCACGTTATCACCGTGTCGTACCGCGAGTCTAGAGATCCGTCACGCACCGAAAATCGTTTAGAGCTTATTCTGGTGACAACGAGCTTGAAGATATTATGTCTTAGTCTTAGAGTCTTTGACTTGTAGTTGATAGAATTGTTAGCAACAGTTAAAGGTGAGTCTGTTAGAACATGTTTTGTAACTGTTGATAAAATTCTGTGTAAATTCTGCT
Organism: Smallanthus sonchifolius; assembly: GCA_023525975.1. Lineage (NCBI taxonomy): Eukaryota > Viridiplantae > Streptophyta > Magnoliopsida > Asterales > Asteraceae > Smallanthus > Smallanthus sonchifolius. The sequence goes on from CM042020.1 coordinate 78,908,037, forward strand.
AGAGGCGAACTTAATAAGTTCGCCTAGCCTATCAGAGGCGAACTTATTAAGTTCGCTTAGCCTATTAGAGGCGAACTTAATAAGTTCGCCTAAGCAGCTTTGAGGCGAAGTGCAGAACTGGTGCCTATAAATAGAGTTTCAGAGTCTGTGAAACAAAACACAACAGAACGGTGAGAGAGAGAATAGACGATATCAGAGTAGACGAGAGAGAATTCTTGTAACCTGATATTGGTGGAAATACAAAGAGTTTATTTACACCGTTGTTGTTGATTGAGTCACACGAGCACGTTGATCATGGATTCCGCACGTTATCACCGTGTCGTACCGCGAGTCTAGAGATCCGTCACGCACCGAAAATCATTTGGAGCATATTCTGGGGACAACGAGCTTGAAGATATTATGTCTTAGTCTTAGAGTCTTTGACTTGTAGTTGATAGAATTGTTAGCAACAGTTAAAGGGGAGTCTGTTAGGACATGTTTTATAACTGTTGATAAAATTCTGTGTAATTTCTGCTAGAGGCGAACTTAATAAGTTCGCCTAGCCTATCAGAGGCGAACTTATTAAGTTCGCCTAGTATATCAGAGGCGAACTTATTAAGTTCGTTTAGCCTATTAGAGGCGAACTTAATAAGTTCGCCTAAGCATCTTTGAGGCGAACTTATTAAGTTCGCCTAAGCATCTTTGAGGCGAACTTATTAAGTTCGCCTAAGCATCTTTGAGGCGAACTTATTAAGTTCGCCTGGTGCAGAACTGGTGCCTATAAATAGAGTTTCAGAGTCTGTGAAACAAAACACAACAGAACGGTGAGAGAGAGAATAGACGATATCAGAGTAGACGAGAGAGAATTCTTGTAACCTGATATTGGTGGAAATACAAAGAGTTTATTTACACCATTGTTGTTGATTGAGTCACATGAGCACGTTGATCATGGATTCCGCACGTTATCACCGTGTCGTACCGCGAGTCTAGAGATCCGTCACGCACCGAAAATCGTTTGGAGCATATTCTGGGGACTATGTCTTAGTCTTAGAGTCTTTGACTTGTAGTTGATAGAATTGTTAGCAACAGTTAAAGGGGAGTCTGTTAGGACATGTTTTATAACTGTTGATAAAATTCTGTGTAAATTCTGCTAGAGGCGAACTTAATAAGTTCGCCTAGCCTATCAGAGGCGAACTTATTAAGTTCGCCTAGCATATCAGAGGCGAACTTATTAAGTTCGCCTAGCATATCAGAGGCGAACTTAATAAGTTCGCCTAAGCATCTTTGAGGCGAACTTATTAAGTTCGCCTGGTGCAGAACTGGTGCCTATAAATAGAGTTTCAGAGTCTGTGAAACAAAACACAACAGAACGGTGAGAGAGAGAATAGACGATATCAGAGTAGACGAGAGAGAATTCTTGTAACATGATATTGGTGGAAATACAAAGAGTTTATTTACACCGTTGTTGTTGATTGAGTCACACGAGCACGTTGATCATGGATTCCGCACGTTATCACCGTGTCGTACCGCGAGTCTAGAGATCCGTCACGCACCGAAAATAGTTTGGAGCATATTCTGGGGACAACGAGCTTGAAGATATTATGTCTTAGTCTTAGAGTCTTTGACTTGTAGTTGATAGAATTGTTAGCAACAGTTAAAGGGGAGTCTGTTAGGACATGTTTTATAACTGTTGATAAAATTCTATGTAATTTCTGCTAGAGGCGAACTTAATAAGTTCGCCTAGCCTATCAGAGGCGAACTTATTAAGTTCGCCTAGTATATCAGAGGCGAACTTATTAATTTCTTGTGACAAAACCTCGTTATCTTTTTTTTTATTTTAACAAAACAATCTCTTTCATTAAATAAATCGTTTGGAGCATATTCTTGTGACAACACACCCATGGTACGCGGTGATTGAAACCGACAACACACTTTGTTTTGCATGCTAGTTACAAAGGTTTGATTGTACGTTTGGTTACACAATAGCTGCTCCCCATAAATGCCTTATTTATCATGTTATGTAAAGGATTTGGTTTACAAACTATATGCTATCTATGTACAAACTTGTGTTATACTCACTAACTTTTTAGTTGACTTTATTTTATTCATGTTTCAGGTGATTTCATTTGAGTTTGATCAAGACATGCTACACATAGGCTTTGGACCTAGTTAATATTAAATCAAAGATAAATTGTATTTCATTATGTACTTTGAACTTGTTTCGTGTTTGTTTGAATGGGAATGGATTTAATATATTACAATCTAGTCAACCTTGTGCTCATGAACAGTCTTACATGTCCCGCCCCGATGATTCCGCCATCGGTCGGGGTGTGACAGATTGGTATCAGAGCCTTGGTTATAGGGAACTAGGTTATTAGACACTCTTGACCTAGACTATAACTTTAGGACACCCATACAATGCTATACTACTACATGTTACATTATCAATTCATCTGTGATTATTATTTTTTTTTTTTACATGCCAACCTAAGTACTCACACTACATACAATACATAATGACTTATGTGTCACACTACTTGATAACTCTTGTGCCTACACTCATTACTACCTACATGCTATATGAATATTTCCTATGTGAATATCTTCATATGTTATACTACATGATTACATTACATGATACAATATTCAATAGTTTATGTGTCAACTCTTCCTTCTATTCATAGCTACCTACTTAAATCATTTAAACACTATCCTAAGTTGACACACACACATACTCACCAAATTGTTCATACACATTTAGACTCCCATACATGATACCATCACCTTTATGAGCAAAAACTTAAATTATTGGGCCTAATGTCCACCAATAATAAACCAAGAAGCCCATCTATCCTTCAAGAAGAAGAAGCCCACTTAAACGTATAAATCTTACCTTGGGCCTAAAAGCCCAGTCCACAACAATTCTCATCTTAACCATGAGCCCAACATTAGTATTATTAATACATGATGGCTGGAAGAGTGTGTAAGCCCAAGAGGAATTCTGGCTAAGGAAAGATAGGGTACTTAAGTGTGTCTTAGTGACCCACCCCTCTTTCCTGGGAATTCTCCTTAGGGATACATTACTTATAGGTCAAGTGTATTTCTAAAATACTATCGTGAAGGTTCGGCGTTATGACTAGTCAAACTCTAAAACCCATAAGAACTTCTATATTTGACACTTCATATTTCATTATCACTTACAAATTTTTCATTGTTTTTCTGTTAGACATGGACTCCTACGCTCCTCCCTCCCCGGTTTACCGTCCTGGATCAGAATCTGATTGGGAAGAAGACACGGAGACACCCGTTTATCGATCACCAACACCCCCACCCGCTAGGCCAAGGTTCGATGTAAGGGCGTACGGGATTGGGAACACCGACCCGAGACTTCGAACACCTGGATCAACCGTACCCATAAACCCATATCATACACCACACCTCCACAATCAATTGCCACCCCCACTAAGAGACCCATACCTAATGCCCGACCCATACCATCCTAACCCTTGGGTAAGACAAACCATAGCACCCACTGGTGTTATGGGGATTCCAACCCATGACCTCCATCAATATGTAAGAACCTCAGAATTTGAGAGGCAAAGGTTAGAGCAGGGGATAATACACGATTTACAAGGACAAAGAATTGATAGTCTAGCAAACCAATTAGAGTACCAAAAGGAGTTGATCTCCATCCTCGAAAAGGAAGTTCAAGAGCATCGCACGGAGACCGCTAGGGCTGAAGCCAGATCTACTACTAGAGTGACCATAGCGGTGTTCATCTTGGCGATTATTTTCTTCCTAGTGGAAAGCTACCTGAGACGTTAGAAGAAGCTTCTACTGATTTCCTTTAAATTTTCAATTTGAAAACCATTACCCTATGTTTTGAATAATGTTTAACATTTCAGTATTCAGTCAATTCCATATATTTCAACTCTACAGTTATTTTTCATTGATTTGATCCGTGGAACGTAAATTACACCTGTTATATTTTCATCAAACCTTCTCAAATATTACTTCTTTCATTCAACATGATTTAGTACATTACCAACAATCTCTTTCATTAAATAAATCATCCTATTTTTTTTATTTTAACAAAACCTCGTTATCTTGTTTAAATAAAATGTTTAACGAAATTTTAGATAATACCAAAAACATAAATTTTCCATAAAACTTTTTACCTAATAGGAAAGGTTAATGCAACCATTTTTATAAAAATATTAATTTCTTTCTACTGATAAATAATTTTGATTTTTCTTCATTAAAGTAAATATTTCTAAAGTTGGCTAAATTAATATACTACAACTTATTTAGCCAATAGTTGAAAATTTAAGTTAAAAAAATATTTTCTCATAAATTGCATATCCATTTGAAATATGCGATTCATTGATCTCACTACTTTATATATCTTCAACCAAAGACATTTTCCACTTTCTATATTCAAACAAAGGCCCGTATTGGTAAACATAATTCCCGAATAATTCCAAAACCTCCTCACTACCTTTCACTTGACGCTTCAAGAGACGATCTATACCGCGTAAACGTTAACCTTTTCTCTCCAACATCAATGAGATTTGAGGACTTGAACCTCACTACCACATGATCAAGGACGCCAAACAACACGTTTGTCTGCAGCACTCGATCACATGCAAAACCCGTTAGTACACATCGCACGCGAAGTTCAAAACTCATGTATGCCCGTTTACAATATACCCAACGCAACCACATGATACATGAAACTAGTTGCCTACAAATTACAATTTGCTCGATTGATCACGTAATGCACGAAACATGTTTATTTGCAATACATATGCTATTGGATCGAGCACATGATACACAGAACTTAGATTGTTTGCAATCTACGTGATACATAAGAATTGCTTCATTGATACATAATTCTAGATTGACCACACTGTACATGAAACTTGTTTGATTACAAAGTACTTTATACTAAACGATGTACACTATACAAGATACATGATGCTACGTTGCTAACACTATACATGAGGTCCATTTCCTTCGATACACATAATACTATGTTGTTTACATTACACGTTATGGTTTACCGATTACAAAATACAAGATGCTAAATTGTTTACTTTACATACATGAGACTTATGTGCTTACTATATACTCGAAACAAAATTTGCTTACAATTATTACAATGGATCGATTTCATTATACACAAGACATGGTCATGCACTTTGTACACCAAAGTTGAAGACCATGATACATTTAGACGCCTCGGGGTTTGAGGTATTCTAGTTCAAACACGAGCAAGCTAAGAAACTTTCAGTGTTACTACTTTACTACTCTTTGGTTACAAACTTATCTGATTTGATGCATAATTAATTGTTAGCGACTTTTATGTGTAAACAATAGACGTGATAATAGTGAAATTGTGCCCTTACCCGCACACAATGGAATGATCTATACGGACCATACGATGATTTGAATAATTACGGGTGCACACGGAATTATAAAAATCAGCGCATGGAAACTATAGTGAAATTTTGTAGTGTGTTGTGACCTAAAACTTATCATGATATGTAACGACGAGACTGATGTGATATGACGAGGGTATGGTGGATACGCCTATGGTACTTCCTATATATAAGTGTCCTATCATATTATCAAAAGTAGCGTTGTTCGTGTCACGTGAAGTTTTGACCTAGACCAACGTTTGTGAAATCTTTCACCCACTAACAATTTTGAGCACATTAGTCTACATCTTACACAAACTCAAAATTTCAAATCCCATCAAATTCATCCCAAGTAACGCATCTCACGTTTGGAATTCAAATTGCTATTCGGCAACCTTCTCCCTAAATCCAGTTCAAAAATTAAATTTACAGTCATCATTCGTATTCAACCTCGATGATCAGGCCCAAGGCCTTGTCTATCAATCAAAACTCACCGAGAACCCAAAACTCCCTCCTCTTTCTTGATTTAGTAGTCTTCATCAGTTAAATTTCGGGACGAAATTCCCTTAACATGGGGAGACTGTAACATTCCGTATTTTTCCGACCCTATTTTAATTTATTTAAGTTAATAAAATAGCAATACAACATTTAACTCTATATTTACTCAAACCTACACCTCATTACTCATTAGCCGATCGTATTCAATTCAAAAATTTAGAACTCATAATCATGTAGTAATACCTTCTTGAGTTAATCCAGTTAATAATCCCGTTAAGTGTTCCGTTAAATCCTAACCAAGCTAATTCTGTCAAAGCTGAAGTTGCAGGGGCTGATTTTGTAAATAACCAGAAACCCTAGTAGGCACGGTCGCGCCATGTATTGGCACGGTCGCGCCTCGTCTGGCACGGTCGCGCCTGTTATTGGCACGGTCGCGCCTCGCATCAGTTGAAACGTAAAAACAGCCTTTAATCGCTGGACCGTTCGGTTTCGTAACCATTTCTCACATTAACAAACAATTAGGAGTTTAAATCATTTTCATTATAGCAAATGAACCCGTTTTGATCGATCCTTTTCCAAAGTATCAAGACTCTCCTTTGTGACCATCAAATTCATCGTTTCATTGTGAATCCTCTCAACTAAGCAAACCAACACATTAATCGATCCTCCCTAAGGCTTCAGAAGACATCATTTTGGTCGGAGTTGCGGCAGAGAGCACCGGAGACCACACCGCCGACGTCGGAACTTGTTCTACCCGTCCGCTATCAATTCGTTGTCCTGTCGGGTAATTGAAACCTTCCCCTCAGTCGATTTATTCTATAGATCAAAAGCCCCAAACTAATTTGGGCATTCAATATCGAAATCTACTCGAACCCGAAACCATATTTTCATTCAAAATAGTTTAATCAAATCCGGTCATAAACATGTTTTAAACATAATTAATCTACACCAACAGACTCGTAATAACCGTGTGAATGAAAGCCCTATCAATTCCGACTCCATCAATATAAGGATCAACCAATTCGTGTCTGTTTTGAAAGAGACACGATCGCGCTAATCATCTAGCGCGGTCGTGCATCGGGAGACGCAGTCGTGTTGACATACAACGCGGTCGTGCCTCCTGCTCAGACCCAGACATGCTCGCTGGCTAGTTCTGGTTGTGCCCCTGAAGCATAGACACGGTCGTGCCTGTCCGAGGCACGGTCGTGCCTAGTGTCTTGGCTAGTTGTCCTCTGTTTGACCAGTGCGGTCGCGCCCTGTCTCGATCGGTCGCGCCCGACCTAGCACGATCGTGCCCTTAGCTGGCACGGTCGTGTGTGTTGACAGAATATTTTTAATTTTTATTTATTTTTACAAATATTATTTCAGATTTATTTTTAAAATAAAAATGATTGAAATTATAAAAATCTGTATTATTGTTTATTTAGAAAAGATCAAATATTTAATCTTAAAATAAATGGAAATTATTTAAAGTTCAACATTTAATTCATAAACTCTACTCTTAAATAATATTGTTATGTTTAAGTTACATTTTATAAATAAATGAATAAGTTAATAATTATTTATTTGATTTATAACTAAACAAAAACATTTATTTAATTATACTAAATTACATATAATACCTACGTTATTTCCATAAACTATAATTATTTAATTTACTTAAGTAATTATCCCAAAATCAAACCTTATTTAAAATGTTCTAAAAATATTCATTTCGAATCTTCTATTTTACTTTCAAGTACCAAATCACTAACTCCATCCAATTCAACCATAGACTTAGACTTAGACTATTGTGCATTATTAATGCAATATATTACACTTTAGGTTATCTTGTGCATCTCAAGGATCATTATACTATTTAGTATTTGTGCTAGCTACGCCTTCGAAACAAGTGAGTATTCACAACCCCTTTTTACTCTTTTACATTTTTGGGGTGAAACATGAACACTATTCAACTTACATGTTTACATTTACGCAAACAACACAAGTACAAATCCTACTTACATTCATGTGTGCAATTTGAGCTTTATGCCCGAGTGCTAGGTGTGTTAACCTCTTGTATGCTATTATGTGCAATCATTAACTTTTCAAGCCGACGGTTTTCAATGATGGATCTATTGAGTCTGACAAACCCACCCATGGTACGCGGTGATTGAAACCGACAACACACTTTGTTTTGCATGCTAGTTACAAAGGTTTGATTGTACGTTTGGTTACACAATAGCTGCTCTCCATAAATGCCTTATTTATCATGTTATGTAAAGGATTTGGTTTACAAACTATATGCTATCTATGTACAAACTTGTGTTATACTCACCAACTTTTTAGTTGACTTTATTTTATTCATGTTTCAGGTGATTTCATTTGAGTTTGATCAAGACATGCTACACATAGGCTTTGGACCTAGTTAATATTAAATCAAAGACAAATTGTATTTCATTATGTACTTTGAACTTGTTTCGTGTATGTTTGAATGGGAATGGATTTAATATATTACAATCTAGTCAATCTTGTGCTCATGAACAGTCTTACATGTCCCGCCCCGATGATTCCGCCATCGGTCGGGGTGTGACAGGACATGTTTTATAACTGTAGATAAAATTATGCGTAAGTTCTTCTGGAGGCGAACTTAATAAGTTCGCCTAGACTATCAGAGGCGAACTTATTAAGTTCGCCTACTATATCAGAGGCGAACTTATTAAGTTCGCTTAGCCTATTAGAGGCGACTCAATAAGTTCGCCTAAGCATCTTTGAGGCGAACTTAAGCAGAACTGGTGCCTATATATAGAGTTTCAGAGTATGTGAAACAAAACACAACAGAATGGGATAGAGAGAATAGACGATATCAGAATAGACGAGAGAGAATTCTTTTAACCTGATATTGGTGGATATACAAAGTGTTTATTTACACCGTTGTTGTTGATTGAGTCACACGAGCACGTTGATCATGGATTCCGCACGTTATCACCGTGTCGTACCGCGAGTCTAGAGATCTGTCACGCACCGAAAATCGTTTGGAGCATATTCTTGTGACAACGAGCTTGAAGATATTATGTCTTAGTCTTAGAGTCTTTGACTTGTAGTTGATAGAATTGTTAGCAACAGTTAAAGGGGAGTCTGTTAGAACATGTTTTGTAAATGTTGATAAAATTCTGTGTAAGTTCTGCTAGAGGCGAACTTAATAAGTTCGCCTAGCCTATCAGAGGCGAACTTATTAAGTTCGCCTAGTATATCAGAGGCGAACTTATTAAGTTCGCTTAGCCTATTAGAGGCGAACTTAATAAGTTCGCCTAAGCATCTTTGAAGCGAACTTATTAAGTTCGCGTGGTGCAGAACTGGTGCCTATAAATAGAGTTTCAGAGACTGTGAAACAAAACACAACAGAACGGTGAGAGAGAGAATAGACGATATCAGAGTAGACGAGAGAAAATTCTTGTAACCTGATATTGGTGGAAATAGAAAGAGTTTATTTACACCGTTGTTGTTGATTGAGTCACACGAGCACGTTGATCATGGATTCCGCACGTTATCACCGTGTCGTACCGCTAGTCTAGAGATCCGTCATGCACCGAAAATCGTTTGAAGCATATTCTGGTGACAACGAGCTTGAAGATATTATGTCTTAGTCTTAGAGTCTTTGACTTGTAGTTGATAGAATTGTTAGCAACAGTTAAAGGGGAGTCTGTTAGGACATGTTTTGTAACTGTTGATAAAATTCTGTGTAAGTTCTGCTAGAGGCGAACTTAATAAGTTCGCCAAGCCTATCAGAGGCGAACTCAATAAGTTCACCTAAGCATCTTTGAGGCGAACTTATTAAGTTCGCCTGGTGCAGAACTGGTGCCTATATATAGAGTTTCAGAGTATGTGAAACAAAACACAACAGAATGGGATAGAGAGAATAGACGATATCAGAATAGACGAGAGAGAATTCTTTTAACCTGATATTGGTGGATATACAAAGTGTTTATTTACACCGTTGTTATTGATTGATTCACACGAGCACGTTGATCATGGATTCCGCACATTATCACCGTGTCGTACCGCGAGTCTAGAGATCCGTCACGCACCGAAAATCGTTTGGAGCATATTCTGGTGACAACGAGCTTGAAGATATTATGTCTTAGTCTTAGAGTCTTTGACTTATAGTTGATAGAATTGTTAGCAACAGTTAAAGGGGAGTCTGTTAGGACATGTTTTGTAACTGTAGATAAAATTCTGTGTAAGTTCTGCTAGAGGTGAACTTAATAAGTTCGCCTAGCCTATCAGAGGCGAACTTATTAAGTTCGCCTAGTATATCAGAGGCGAACTTATTATGTTCGCTTAACCTATTCGAGGCGAACTCAATAAGTTCGCCTAAGCATCTTTGAGGCGAACTTATTAAGTTCGCCTGGTGCAGAACTGGTGCCTATAAATAGAGTTTCAGAGTCTGTGAAACAAAACAAAACAGAACGGTGAGAGAGAGAATAGACGATATCAGAGTAGACGAGAGAGAATTCTTGTAACCTGATATTGGTGGAAATACAAAGAGTTTATTTACACCGTTGTTGTTGATTGAGTCACACGAGCACGTTGATCATGGATTCCGAACGTTATCACCGTGTCGTACCACGAGTCTAGAGATCCATCATGAACCGAAAATCGTTTGGAGCATATTCTGGTGACAAAGAGCTTGAAGATATTATGTCTTAGTCTTAGAGTCTTTGACTTGTAGTTGATAGAACTGTTAGCAACAGTTAAAGGGGAGTCTGTTAGGACATGTTTTGTAACTGTTGATAAAATTCTGTGTAAGTTCTGCTAAGTTCGCCTCGCCTATCAGAGGCGAACTTATTAAGTTCGCCTAGTATATCAGAGGCGAACTTATTAAGTTCGCTTAGCATATTAGAGGCGAACTCAATAAGTTCGCCTAAGCATCTTTGAGGCGAACTTATTAAGTTCGCCTGGTGCAGAACTGGAGCCTATAAATAGAATTTCAGTGTCTGTGAAACAAAACACAACAGAACGGTGAGAGAGAGAATAGACGATATCAGAGTAGATGAGAGAGAATTCTTGTAACCAGATATTGGTGGAAATACAAAGGGTTTATTTACACCGTTGTTGTTGATTGAGTCACACGAGCACGTTGATCATGGATTCCGCACGTTATCACCGTGTCGTACCGCGAGTCTAGAGATCCGTCACGCACCGAAAATCGTTTGGAGCATATTCTGGTGACAACGAGCTTAAAGATATTATGTCTTAGTCTTAGAGTCTTTGACTTGTTGTTGATAGAGTTGTTAGTAACAGTTAAAGGGGAGACTGTTAGGACATGTTTTGTAACTGTTGATAAAGTTCTGTGTAAGTTCTGCTAGAGGCGAACTTAATAAGTTCGCCTAGCCTATCAGAGGCGAACTTAGTATATCAGAGGCGAACTTATTAAGTTCGCTTAACCTATTAGAGGCGAACGCAATAAGTTCGCCCAAGCATCTTTGAGGCGAACTTATTAAGTTCGCTTGGTGCAGAACTGGTGCCTATAAATAGAGTTTCAGAGTCTATGAAACAAAACACAACAGAACGATGACAGAGAGAATAGACGATATCAGAGTAGACGATGGATAATTCTTGTAACCTGATATTGGTGGAAATACAAAGAGTTTATTTACACCATTGTTGTTGATTGAGTCACACGAGCACGTTGATCATGGATTCCGCACGTTATCACCGTGTCGTACCGCGAGTCTAGAGATCCGTCACGCATCGAAAATCATTTGGAGCATATTCTGGTGACAACGAGCTTGAAGATATTTTGTTTTAGTCTTAGAGTCTTTGACTTGTAGTTGATAGAATTGTTAGCAACAGTTAAAGGGGTGTCTGTTAGGACATGTTTTGTAACTGTTGATAAAATTATGTGTATGTTCTGCTAGAGGCGAACTTAATAAGTTCGCCAAGCCTATCAGAGGTGAACTTATTAAGTTCGCTTAGCCTATTAGAGGAGCCTCAATAAGTTCACCTAAGCATCTTTGAGGCGAACTTATTAAGTTCGCCTGGTGCAGAACTGGTGCCTATAAATAGAGTTTCAGAGTCTGTTAAACAAAACACAACATAACGGTGAGAGAGAGAATAGACGATATCAGAGTAGACGAGAGAGAATTCTTGTAACCTGATATTGGTGTAAATACAAAGAGTTAATTTACACCGTTGTTGTTGATTGAGTCACACGAGCACGTTGATCATGGATTCCGCACGTTATCACCGTGTCGTACCGCGAGTCTAGAGATCCGTCACGCACCGAAAATCGTTTGGAGCATATTCTGGTGACAACGAGCTTGAAGATATTATGTCTTAGTCTTAGTGTCTTTGACTTGTAGTTGATAGAATTGTTAGCAACAGTTAAAGCAGAGTCTGTTAGGACATGTTTTGTAACTGTTGATAAAATTCTGTGTAAATTCTGCTACTTAATAAGTTCGCCTAGCCTATCAGAGGCGAACTTATTAAGTTCGCGTAGTATATCAGAGGCGGACTTATTAAGTTCGCTTAGCCTATTAGAGGCGAACTTAATAAGTTCGCCTAAGCATCTTTGAGGCGAACTTATTAAGTTCGCCTGGTGCAGAACTGGTGCCTATAAATAGAGTTTCAGAGTCTGTGAAACAAAACACAACAGAACGGTGAGAGAGAGAATAGACGATATCAGAGTAGACGAGAGAGAATTCTTGTAACCTGATATTGGTGGAAATAGAAAGAGTTTATTTACACCGTTGTTGTTGATTGAGTCACACGAGCATGTTGATCATGGATTCCGCACGTTATCACCGTGTCGTACCGCGAGTCTAGAGATCCGTCACGCACCGAAAATCGTTTGGAGCATATTCAAGTGACAACGAGCTTGAAGATATTATGTCTTAGTCTTAGAGTCTTTGAATTGTAGTTGATAGAATTGTTAGCAACAGTTAAAGGGGAGTCTGTTAGGACATGTTTTGTAACTGTTGATTAAATTCTGTGTAAGTTCTGCTAGAGGCGAACTTAATAAGTTCGCCTAGCCTATCAGAGGCGAACTTAGTATATCAGGGCCGAACTTATTAAGTTCGCTTAGCCTATTAGAGGCGAATTCAATAAGTTCGCCTAAGCATCTTTGAGGCGAACTTATTAAGTTCGCCTGGTGGAGAACTGGTGCTTATAAATAGAGTTTCAGAGTCTGTGAAACAAAACACAACAGAACGGTGAGAGAGAGAATAGACGATATCACAGTAGACGAGAGAGAATTCTTTTAACCTGATATTGGTGGATATACAAAGAGTTTATTTACACCATTGTTGTTGATTGAGTCACACGAGCACGTTGATCATGGATTCCGCACGTTATCACCGTGTCGTACCGTGAGTCTAGAGATCCGTCACGCACCGAAAATCGTTTGGAGCATATTCTTGTGACAACGAGCTTGAAGATATTATGTCTTAGTTTTAGAGTCTTTGACTTGTAGTTGATAGAATTGTTAGCAACAGTTAAAGGGGAGTCTGTTAGGACATGTTTTATAATTGTTGATAAAATTATGTGTAAGTTCTGCTAGAGGTTAACTTAATAAGTTCGCCTAGCCTATCAGAGGCGAACTTATTAAGTTCGCCTGGTGCAGAACTGGTGCCTATATATAGAGTTTCAGAGTATGTGAAACAAAACACAACAGAATGGGATAGAGAGAATAGACGATATCAGAATAGGCGAGAGAGAATTCTTTTAACCAGATATTGGTGGATATACAAAGTGTTTATTTACACCGTTGTTGTTGATTGAGTCACACGAGCACGTTGATCATGGATTCCGCACGTTATCACCGTGTCGTACCGCGAGTCTAGAGATCTGTCACGCACCGAAAATCGTTTGGAGCATATTCTTGTGACAACGAGCTTGAAGATATTATGTCTTAGTCTTAGAGTCTTTGACTTGTAATTGATAGAATTGTTAGCAACAGTTAAAGGGGAGTCTGTTAGGACATGTTTTGTAACTGTTGATAAAATTCTGTGTAAGTTCTGCTAGAGGCGAACTTAATAAGTTCGCCTAGCCTATCAGAGGCGAACTTATTAAGTTCGCCTAGTATATCAGAGGCGAATTTATTAAGTTCGCTTAGCCTATTAGAGGCGAACTTAATAAGTTCGCCTAAGCATCTTTGAGGCGAACTTATTAAGTTCGCGTGGTGCAGAACTGGTGCCTATAAATAGAGTTTCAGAGACTGTGAAACAAAACACAACAGAACGGTGAGAGAGAGAATAGACGATATCAGAGTAGACGACAGAGAATTCTTGTAACCTGATATTGGTGGAAATAGAAAGAGTTTATTTACACCGTTGTTGTTGATTGAGTCACACGAGCACGTTGATCATGGATTCCGCACGTTATCACCGTGTCGTACCGCGAGTCTAGAGATCTGTCACGCACCGAAAATCGTTTGGAGCATATTCTTGTGACAACGAGCTTGAAGATATTATGTCTTAGTCTTAGAGTCTTTGACTTGTAATTGATAGAATTGTTAGCAACAGTTAAAGGGGAGTCTGTTAGGACATGTTTTATAATTGTTGATAAAATTATGTGTAAGTTCTGCTAGAGGTTAACTTAATAAGTTCGCCTAGCCTATCAGAGGCGAACTTATTAAGTTCGCCTGGTGCAGAACTGGTGCCTATATATAGAGTTTCAGAGTATGTGAAACAAAACACAACAGAATGGGATAGAGAGAATAGACGATATCAGAATAGACGAGAGAGAATTCTTTTAACCAGATATTGGTGGATATACAAAGTGTTTATTTACACCGTTGTTGTTGATTGAGTCACACGAGCACGTTGATCATGGATTCCGCACGTTATCACCGTGTCGTACCGCGAGTCTAGAGATCTGTCACGCACCGAAAATCGTTTGGAGCATATTCTTGTGACAACGAGCTTGAAGATATTATGTCTTAGTCTTAGAGTCTTTGACTTGTAATTGATAGAATTGTTAGCAACAGTTAAAGGGGAGTCTGTTAGGACATGTTTTGTAACTGTTGATAAAATTCTGTGTAAGTTCTGCTAGAGGCGAACTTAATAAGTTCGCCTAGCCTATCAGAGGCGAACTTATTAAGTTCGCCTAGTATATCAGAGGCGAATTTATTAAGTTCGCTTAGCCTATTAGAGGCGAACTTAATAAGTTCGCCTAAGCATCTTTGAGGCGAACTTATTAAGTTCGCGTGGTGCAGAACTGGTGCCTATAAATAGAGTTTCAGAGACTGTGAAACAAAACACAACAGAACGGTGAGAGAGAGAATAGACGATATCAGAGTAGACGACAGAGAATTCTTGTAACCTGATATTGGTGGAAATAGAAAGAGTTTATTTACACCGTTGTTGTTGATTGAGTCACACGAGCACGTTGATCATGGATTCCGCACGTTATCACCGTGTCGTACCGCGAGTCTAGAGATCCGTCATGCACCGAAAATCGTTTGAAGCATATTCTGGTGACAACGAGCTTGAAGATATTATGTCTTAGTCTTAGAGTCTTTGACTTGTAGTTGATAGAATTGTTAGCAACAGTTAAAGGGGAGTCTGTTTGGACATGTTTTGTAACTGTTGATAAAATTATGTGTAAGTTCTGCTAGAGGCGAACTTAATAAGTTCGCCAAGCCTATCAGAGGCGAACTTATTAAGTTCGCCTAGTATATCAGAGGCGAACTTATTAAGTTCGCTTAGCCTTTTAGAGGCGAACTCAATAAGTTCGCCTAAGCATCTTTGAGGCGGACTTATTAAGTTCGCCTGGTGCAGAACTGGTGCCTATAAATAGAGTTTCAGAGTCTGTGAAACAAAACACAACAGAACGGTGAGAGAGAGACTAGACGATATCAGAGTAGACGAGAGAGAATTCTTGTAACCTGATATTGGTGGAAATACAAAGAGTTTATTTACACCGTTGTTGTTGATTGAGTCACACGAGCACGTTGATCATGGATTCCGCACGTTATCAGCGTGTCGTACCGCGAGCATAGAGATCCGTCACGCACCGAAAATCGTTTGGAGCATATTCTGGTGACAACGAGCTTGAAGATATTATGTCTTAGTCTTAGCGTCTTTGACTTGTAGTTGATAGAATTGTTAGCAATAGTTAAAGGGGAGTCTGTTAGGACATGTTTTGTAACTGTTGATAAAATTCTGTGTAAGTTCTGCTAGAGGAGAACTTAATAAGTTCGCCTAGCCTATCAGAGGCGAACTTATTAAGTTCGCCTATTATATCAGAGGCGAACTTATTAAGTTCGCTTAACCTATTAGAGGCGAACTCAATAAGTTCGCCTAAGCATCTTTGAGGCGAACTTATTAAGTTCGCCTGGTAGAGAACTGGTGCCTATAAATAGTGTTTCAGAGTCTGTGAAACAAAACACAACAGAACGGTGAGAGAGAGAATAGACGATATCAGAGTAGACGAGAGAGAAATTTTGTAACCTGATATTGGTGTAAATACAAAGAGTTTATTTACACCGTTGTTGTTGATTGAGTCACACGAGCACGTTGATCAAGGATTCCACACGTTATCACCGTGTCGTACCGCGAGTCTAGAGATTCGTCGCGCACCGAAAATCGTTTGGAGCATATTCTAGTGACAACGAGCTTGAAGATATTATGTCTTAGTCATAGAGTCTTTGACTTGTAGTTGATAGAATTGTTAGCAACAATTAAAGGGGAGTCTGTTAGGACATGTTTTGTAACTGTTGATAAAATTCTGTGTAAGTTCTGCTAGAGGCGAACTTAATAAGTTCGCCTAGCCTATCAGAGGCAAACTTATTAAGTTCGCCTAGTATATCAGAGGCGAACTTATTAAGTTCGCTTAGCCTATTAGAGGCGACTCAATAAGTTCACCTAAGCATCTTTGAGGCGAACTTGTGCAGAACTGGTGCCTATAAATAGAGTTTCAGAGTCTATGAAACAAAACACAACATAACGGTGAGAGAGAGAATAGACGATATTAGAGTAGACGAGAGAGAATTCTTGTAACCTGATATTGTTGTAAATACAAAGAGTTAATTTACACCGTTGTTGTTGACTGAATCACACGAGCACGTTGATCATGGATTCCGCACGTTATCACCGTGTCGTACCACGAGTCTAGAGATCCGTCACGCACCGAAAATGGTTTGGAGCATATTCTAGTGACAACGAGCTTGAAGATATTATGTCTTAGTCTTAGAGTCTTTAACTTGTAGTTGATAGAATTGTTAGCAACAGTTAAAGGGGAGTCAGTTAGGACATGTTTTGTAACTGTTGATTAAATTCTGTGTAAGTTCTGCTAGAGGCGAACTTAATAAGTTCGCCTAGCCTATCAGAGGCGAACTTATCAGAGGCGAACTTATTAAGTTCGCTTAGCCTATTAGAGGCGAACTCAATAAGTTCGCCTAAGCATCTTTGAGGCGAACTTATTAAGTTCGCCTGGTGCAGAACTGGTGCCTATAAATAGAGTTTTCAGAGTCTGTGAAACAAAACAAAACAGAACGGTGAGAGAGAGAATAGACGATATCAGAGTAGACGAGAGAGAATTCTTGTAACCTGATATTGGTGGAAATACAAAGAGTTTATTTACACCGTTGTTGTTGATTGAGTCACACGAGCACGTTGATCATGGACTCCGCACGTTATCACCGTGTCGTACCGCGAGTCTAGAGATCAGTCACGCACCGAAAATCGTTTGAGCATATTCTGGTGACAACGAGCTTGAAGATATTATGTCTTAGTCTTAGAGTCTTTGACTTGTAGTTGATAGAATTGTTAGCAACAGTTAAAGGGGAGTTTGTTAGGACATGTTTTGTAACTGTTGATAAAATTCTGTGTAAGTTCTGCTAGAGGCGAACGTAATAAGTTCGCCTAGCCTATCAGAGGCGAACTTATTAAGTTCTCCTAGTATATCAAAGGCGAACTTATTAAGTTCGCTTAACCTATTAGAGGCGAACTCAATAAGTTCGCCTAAGCATCTTTGAGGCGAACTTATTAAGTTCACCTGGTGTAGAACTGGTGCCTATAAATAGTGTTTCAGAGTCTGTGAAACAAAACACAACAGAACAGTGAGAGAGAGAATAGACGATATCAGAGTAGACGAGAGAGAAATTTTGTAACCTGATATTGGTGGAAATACAAATAGTTTATTTACACCGTTGTTGTTGATTGAGTCACACGAGCACGTTGATCATGGATTCCGCACGTTATCACCGTGTCGTACCGCGAGTCTAGAGATCCGTCACGCACCGAAAATCGTTTGGAGCATATTCTGGTGACAACGAGCTTGAAGATATTATGTCCTAGTCTTAGAGTCTTTGACTTGTAGTTGATAGAATTGTTAGCAACAATTAAAGGGGAGTCTGTTAGGACATGTTTTGTAACTGTTGATAAAATTTTGTGTAAGTTCTGCTAAGTTCGCCTAGCCTATCAGAGGCGAACTTATTAAGTTCGCTTAACCTATTAGAGGCGAACTCAATAAGTTCGCCTAAGCATCTTTGAGACGAACTTATTAAGTTCGCCTGGTGTAGAACTGGTGCCTATAAATAGAGTTTCAGAGTCTGTGAAACAAAACAGAACAGAACGGTGAGAGAGAGAATAGACGATATCAGAGTAGACGGGAGAGATTTCTTGTAACCTGATATTGGTGGAAATACAAAGAGTTTATTTACACCGTTGTTGTTGATTGAGTCACACGAGCACGTTGATCATGGATTCCGCACGTTATCACCGTGTCGTACCGCGAGTCTAGAGATCCGTTACGCACCGAAAATCGTTTGGAGCATATTCTGGTGACAACGAGCTTGAAGATATTATGTCTTAGTCTTAGAGTCTTTGACTTGTAATTGATAGAATTGTTAGCAACAGTTAAAGGGGAGTCTGTTAGGACATGTTTTGTAACTGTTGATAAAATTCTGTGTAAGTTCTGCTAGAGGCGAACTTAATAAGTTCGCCTAGCCTATCAGAGGCGAACTTATTAAGTTCGCCTAGTATATTAGAGGCGAACTTATTAAGTTCGCTTAACCTATTAGAGGCAAACTCAATAAGTTCGCCTAAGCATCTTTGAGACGAACTTATTAAGTTCGACTGGTGTAGAACTGGTGCCTATAAATAGTGTTTCAGAGTCTGTGAAACAAAACACAACAGAACGGTGAGAGAGAGAATAGACGATATCAGAGTAGACGGGAGAGATTTCTTGTAACCTGATATTGGTGGAAATACAAAGAGTTTATTTACACCGTTGTTGTTGATTGAGTCACACAAGCACGTTGATCATGGATTCCGCACGTTATCACCGTGTCGTACCGCGAGTCTAGAGATCCGTCACGCACCGAAAATCGTTTGGAGCATATTCTGGTGACAACGAGCTTGAAGATTATATGTCTTAGTCTTAGAGTCTTTGACTTGTAGTTGATAGAATTGTTAGCAACAGTTAAAGTGGAGTTTGTTAGGACATGTTTTGTAAATGTTGATAAAATTCTGTGTAAGTTCTGCTAGAGGCGAACTTAATAAGTTCGCCTAGCCTATCAGAGGCGAACTTATTAATTCGCCTAGTATATCAGAGGCAAACTTATTAAGTTCGCTTAACCTATTAGAGGCGAACTCAATAAGTTCGCCTAAGCATCTTTGAGGCGAACTTATTAAGTTCGCCTGGTGTAGAACTGGTGCCTATAAATAGAGTTTCAGAGTCTGTGAAACAAAACACAACAGAACGGTGAGAGAGAGAATAGACAATATCAGAATAGACGAGAGAGATTTCTTGTAACCTGATATTGGTGGAAATACAAAGAGTTTATTTACACCGTTGTTGTTGATTGAGTCACACGAGCACGTTGATCATGGATTCCGCACGTTATCACCGTATCGTACCGCGAGTCTAGAGATCCGTCACGCACCGAAAATCGTTTGGAGCATATTCTGGTGACAACGAGCTTGAAGATTATATGTCTTAGTCTTAGAGTCTTTGACTTGTAGTTGATAGAATTGTTAGCAACAGTTAAAGTGGAGTTTGTTAGGACATGTTTTGTAACTGTTGATAAAATTCTGTTTAAGTTCTGCTAGAGGCGAACTTAATAAGTTCGCCTAGCCTATCAGAGGCGAACTTATTAAGTTCGCCTAGTATATCAGAGGCGAACTTATTAACTTCGCTTAACCTATTAGAGGCGAACTCAATAAGTTCGCCTAAGCATCTTTGAGGCGAACTTATTAAGTTCGCCTGGTGTAGAACTGGTGCCTTTAAATAGTGTTTCAGAGTCTGTGAAACAAAACACAACAGAACGGTGAGAGAGAGAATAGACGATATCAGAGTAGACGAGAGAGAAATTTTGTAACCTGATATAGGTGGAAATACAAAGAGTTTATTTACACCGTTGTTGTTGATTGAGTCACACGAGCAAGTTGATCATGGACTCCGCACGTTATCACTGTGTCGTACCGCTAGTCTAGAGATCAGTCACGCACTGAAAATCGTTTGGAGCATATTCTGGTGACAACGAGCTTGAAGATAGCATGTCTTAGTCTTAGAGTCTTTGACTTGTAGTTGATAGAATTGTTAACAACAGTTAAAGGGAAGTTTGTTAGGACATGTTTTGTAACTGTTGATAAAATTCTGTGTAAGTTCTGCTAGAGGCGAACTTAATAAGTTCGCCTAGCCTATCAGAGGCGAACTTATTAAGTTCGCCTAGTATATCAAAGGCGAACTTATTAAGTTCGCTTAACCTATTAGAGGCGAACTCAATAAGTTCGCCTAAGCATCTTTGAGACGAACTTATTAAGTTCGCCTGGTGGAGAACTGGTGCCTATAAATAGTGTTTCAGAGTCTGTGAAACAAAACACAACAGAACGGTGAGAGAGAGAATAGACGATATCCGAGTAGACGAGAGAGAAATTTTGTAACCTGATATTGGTGTAAATACAAAGAGTTTATTTACACCGTTGTTGTTGATTGAGTCACACGAGCACGTTGATCATGGATTCCGCACGTTATCACCGTGTCGTACCGTGAGTCTAGAGATCCGTCACGCACCGAAAATCGTTTGGAGCATATTCTAGTGACAACGAGCTTGAAGATATTATGTCTTAGTCTTAGAGTCTTTAACTTGTAGTTGATAGAATTGTTAGCAACAGTTAAAGGGGAGTCAGTTAGGACATGTTTTGTAACTGTTGATAAAATTCTGTGTAAGTTCTGCTAGAGGCGAACTTAATAAGTTCGCCTAGCCTATCAGAGGCGAACTTATTAAGTTCGCTTAGTATATCAGAGGCGAACTTATTAAGTTCGCTTAACGTATTAGAGGCGAACTCAATAAGTTCGCCTAAGCATCTTTGAGGCGAACTTATTAAGTTCGCCTGGTGTAGAACTGGTGCCTATAAATAGAGTTTCAGAGTCTGTGAAACAAAACACAACAGAACGGTGAGAGAGAGAATAGACGATATCAGAGTAGACGAGAGAGATTTCTTGTAACCTAATATTGGTGGAAATACAAAGAGTTTATTTACACCGTTGTTGTTGATTGAGTCACACGAGCACGTTGATCATGGATTCCGCACGTTATCACAGTGTCGTACCGCGAGTCTAGAGATCCGACATGCACCGAAAATCTTTTGGAGCATATTCTGGTGACAACGAGCTTGAAGATTATATGTCTTAGTCTTAGAGTCTTTGACTTGTAGTTGATAGAATTGTTAGCAACAGTTAAAGGGGAGTCTGTTAGGACATGTTTTGTAACTGTTGATAAAATTCTGTGTAAGTTCTGCTAGAGGCGAACTTAATAAGTTCGCCTAGCCTATCAGAGGCGAACTTATTAAGTTCGGCTAGTATATCAGAGGCGAACTTATTAAGTTCGCTTAACCTATTAGTGGCGAACTCAATAAGTTTGCCTAAGCATCTTTGAGGCGAACTTATTAAGTTCGCCTCGTGTAGAACTGGTGCCTATAAATAGGGTTTCAGAGTCTGTGAAACAAAACACAACAGAACGGTGAGAGAGAGAATAGACGATATCAGAGTAGACGAGAGTGAATTCTTGTAACCTGATATTGGTGGAAATACAAATATTTTATTTACACCGTTGTTGTTGATTGAGTCACACGAGCACGTTGATCATGGATTCCGCACGTTATCACCATGTCGTACCACGATTCTAGAGATCCGTCACGCACCGAAAATCGTTTGGAGCATATTCTGGTGACAACGAGCTTGAAGATATTATGTCTTAGTCTTAGAGTCTTTGACTTGTAGTTGATAGAATTGTTAGCAACAATTAAGGGGGAGTCTGTTAGGACATGTTTTGTAACTGTTGATAAAATTCTGTGTAAGTTCTGCTAGAGGCGAACTTAATAAGTTCGCCTAGCCTATCAGAGGCGAACTTATTAAGTTCGCCTAGTATATCAGAGGCGAACTTTTTAAGTTCGCTTAACCTATTAGAGGCGAACTCAATAAGTTCGCCTAAGCATCTTTGAGCCGAACTTATTAAGTTCGCCTGGTGTAGAACTGGTGCCTATAAATAGAGTTTCAGAGTCTGTGAAACAAAACACAACAGAACGGTGAGAGAGAGAATAGACAATATCAGAGTAGACGAGAGAGATTTCTTGTAACCTGATATTGGTGGAAATACAAAGAGTTTATTTACACCGTTGTTGTTGATTGAGTCACACGAGCACGTTGATCAAGGATTACGCACGTTATCACCGTGTCGTACCGCGAGTCTAGAGATCCGTCACGCACCGAAAATCGTTTGGAGCATATTCTGGTGACAACGAGCTTGAAGATTATATGTCTTAGTCTTAGAGTCTTTGACTTGTAGTTGATAGAATTGTTAGCAACAGTTAAAGGGGAGTTTGTTAGGACATGTTTTGTAACTGTAG
Organism: Smallanthus sonchifolius; assembly: GCA_023525975.1. Lineage (NCBI taxonomy): Eukaryota > Viridiplantae > Streptophyta > Magnoliopsida > Asterales > Asteraceae > Smallanthus > Smallanthus sonchifolius. The sequence goes on from CM042020.1 coordinate 78,930,769, forward strand.
ATAAAATTCTGTGTAAGTTCGGCTAGAGGCGAACTTAATAAGTTCGCCTAGCCTATCAGAGGCGAACTTATTAAGTTCGCCTAGTATATCAGAGGCGAACTTATTAAGTTCGCTTAACCTATTAGAGGCGAACTCAATAAGTTCGCCTAAGCATCTTTGAGGCGAACTTATTAAGTTCGCCTGGTGTAGAACTGGTGCATATAAATAGAGTTTCAGAGTCTGTGAAACAAAACACAACAGAACGGTGAGAGAGAGAATAGACAATATCAGAGAATACGAGAGAGATTTCTTGAAACCTGATATTGGTGGAAATACAAAGAGTTTATTTACACCGTTGTTGTTGATTGAGTCACACGAGCACGTTGATCATGGATTCCGCACGTTATTACCGTGTCGTACCGCGAGTCTAGAGATCCGTCATGCACCGAAAATAGTTTGGAGCATATTCTGGTGACAACAAGCTTGAAGATATTATGTCTTAGTCTTAGAGTCTTTGACTTGTAGTTGATAGAATTGTTAGCAACAATTAAAGAGGAGTCTGTTAGGACATGTTTTGTAACTGTTGATAAAATTCTGTGTAAGTTCTGCTAGAGGCGAACTTAATAAGTTCGCCTAGCCTATCAGAGGCGAACTTATTAAGTTCGCCTAGTATATTAGAGGCAAACTTAATAAGTTCGCCTAAGCATCTTTGAGGCGAAACTGGTGCCTATAAATAAAGTTTCAGAGTCTATGAAACAAAACACAACAGAACGGTGAGAGAGAGAATAGACGATATCAGAGTAGACGAGAGAGAATTCTTGTAACCTGATATTGGTGGTAATACAAAGAGTTTATTTACACCGTTGTTGTTGATTGAGTCACACGAGCACGTTGATCATGGATTTCGCACGTTATCACCGTGTCGTACCGCGAGTCTAGAGATCTGTCACGCACCGAAAATCGTTTGGAGCATATTCTGGAGACAACGAGCTTGAAGATATTATGTCTTAGTCTTAGAGTCTTTGACTTGTAGTTGATAGAATTGTTAGCAACAGTTAAAGGGGAGTCTGTTAGGACATGTTTTGCAACTGTTGATAAAATTCTGTGCAAGTTCTGCTAGAGGCGAACTTAATAAGTTCGCCTAGCCTATCAGAGGCGAACTTCTTAAGTTCGCCTAGTATATCAGAGGCGAACTTATTAAGTTCGCCTAGTATATCCGAGCCGAACTTATTAAGTTCGCTTAGCCTATTAGATGCGACTCAATAAGTTCGCCTAAGCATCTTTGAGGCGAACTTATTAAGTTCGCCTGGTGCAGAACTGGTGCCTATAAATAGAGTTTCAGAGTCTGTGAAACAAAACACAACATAACGGTGAGAGAGAGAATAGACGGTATCAGAGTAGACGAGAGAGAATTCTTGTAACATGATATTGGTGGAAATACAAAGAGTTTATTTACACCGTTGTTGTTGATTGAGTCACACGAGCACGTTGATCATGGATTCCGCACGTTATCACCGTGTCGTACCGTGAGTCTAGAGATCCGTCACGCACCGAAAATCATTTGGAGCATATTCTGGTGATAATGGGCTTGAAGATATTATGTCTTAGTCTTAGAGTCTTTGACTTGTAGTTGATAGAATTGTTAGCAACAGTTAGAGGGGAGTCTGTTAGGACTTGTTTTGTAACTGTTGATAAAATTCTGTGTAAGTTCTGCTAGAGGCGAACTTAATAAGTTCGCCTAGCCTATCAGAGGCGAAGTTATTAAGTTCGCCTAGTATATCAGAGGCGAACTTATTAAGTTCTCTTAGCCTATTAGAGGCGAACTTAATAAGTTCGCCTAAGCATCTTTGAGGCGAACTTATTAAGTTCGCCTGGTGCAGAACTGGAGCCTATAAATAGAGTTTCAGAGTCTGTGAAACAAAACACAACAGAACGGTGAGAGAGAGAATAGATGATATCAGAGTAGACGAGAGAGAATTCTTGTAACCTGATATTGGTGGAAATACAAAGAGTTTATTTACACCGTTGTTGTTGATTGAGTCACACGAGCACGTTGATCATGGATTCCGCACGTTATCACCGTGTCGTACCGCGAGTCTAGAGATCCGTCACGCACCGAAAATCGTTTGGAGCATATTCTGGTGACAACGAGCTTGACGATATTATGTCTTAGTCTTAGAGTCTTTGACTTGTAGTTGATAGAATTGTTAGCAACAGTTAAAGGGGAGTCTGTTAGGAAATGTTTTGTAACTGTTGATAAAATTCTGTGTAAGTTCTACTAGAATAAGTTCGCCTCGCCTATCAGAGGCGAACTTATTAAGTTCGCCTAGTATATCAGAGGCGAACTTATTAAGTTCGCCTAGCCTATTAGAGGCGAACTTAATAAGTTCGCCTAAGCATCTTTGAGGCGAACTTATTAAGTTCGCCTGGTGCAGAACTGGTGCCTATAAATAGAGTTTCAGAGTCTGTGAAACAAAACAGAACAGAACGGTGAGAGAGAGAATAGACGATATCAGAGTAGACGAGAGAGAATTCTTGTAACCTAATATTTGTGGATATACAAAGAGTTTATTTACACCGTTGTTGTTGATTGAGCCACACGAGCACGTTGATCATGGATTCCGCACGTTATCACCGTGTCGTATCGCGAGTCTAGAGATTCGTCACGCACCGAAAATCGTTTGGAGCATATTCTGGTGACAACGAGCTTGAAGATATTATGGCTTAGTCTTAAAGTCTTTGACTTGTAGTTGATAGAATTGTTAGCAACAATTAAAGTGGAATCTGTTAGGACATGTTTTGTAACTGTTGATAAAATTCTGTGTAAGTTCTGCTAGAGGCGAACTTAATAAGTTCGCCTAGCCTATCAGAGGCGAACTTATTAAGTTCGCCTAGTATATCATAGGCGAACTTATTAAGTTCGCTTAGCCTATTAGAGGCGAACTTAATAAGTTCGCATAAGCATCTTTGAGGCGAACTTATTAAGTTCTCCTGGTGCAGAACTGGTGCCTATAAATAGAGTTTCAGAGTCCGTGAAACAAAACACAACAGAACGGTGAGAGAGAGAATAGACGATATTATATTAGACGAGAGAGAATTCTTGTCACCTGATATTGGTGGAAATACAAAGAGTTTATTTACACCATTGTTGTTGATTGAGTCACACGAGCACGTTGATCATGAATTCCGCACGTTATCACCGTGTCGTACCGCAAGTCTAGAGATCCATCACGCACCGAAAATCGTTTGGAGCATATTCTGGTGACAACGAGCTTGAAGGTATTATGTCTTAGTCATAGAGTCTTTGACTTGTAGTTGATAGAATTGTTAGCAACAGTTAAAGGGGAGTCTGTTAGGACATGTTTTGTAACTGTTGATAAAATTCTGTGTAAGTTCTGCTAGAGGCGAACTTAATAAGTTCGCCTAGCCTATCAGAGGCGAACTTATTAAGTTCGCCTGGTGCATAACTGGTGCCTATAAATTGAGTTTCAGAGTCTGTGAAACAAAACACAACGGAACGGTGAGAGAGAGAATAGACGATATCAGCGTAGACGAGAGAGAATTCTTGTAACCTGATATTGGTGGAAATACAAAGAGTTTATTTACCCCGTTGTTGTTGATTGAGTCACACGAGCAAGTTGATCATGGATTCCGCACGTTATCACCGTGTTGTACCGCGAGTCTAGAGATCCGTCACGCACCGAAAATCGTTTGGAGCATATTCTGGTGACAACGAGCTTGAAGATATTATGTCTTAGTCTTAGAGTCTTTGACTTGTAGTTGATAGAATTGTTAGCAACAGTTAAAGGGGAGTCTGTTAGGACATGTTTTTTAACTGTTGATAAAATTCTGTGTAAGTTCTGCTAGAGGCGAACTTAATAAGTTCGCCTAGTGTCACACCCCGACCGATGGCGGAATCATCGAGGCGGACAATAGAATGATTGTTCAAAAGCACATGATAACTAAAATGTTGCATAATTCATTAATTAAATTTAAAGACAACAAAGTTCCAAATACAATACATTTCAAATAACCTAGTCTAGTTAAAAACATTGATTTATTTAACTAGGTCCATAGATCTTAAGTGGCGGAATCTTCGGCAAGTACTCACATATCCAAACCTGAAACTTTATTTAAATCAAGTGTCAACTAAAAAGTTGGTGAGTACATAGGTTTAGTAAATCCGATAAATAGTAGTGTAAATCGTTTTGCAACTCATTGTTTATCTTGTTAAACATAGTATATGATGTATCATTTATTTAATCACAATTCAAACCGAGTTTGATGCGCTTGAACAGAGCACAACAGCTAAGTCCGGTATGCTTGAATATAGTTACCCACTATATCCGATATGTTTGAATATAACACGCGGTTATATCCGAATATGCAGTAATAAACACCCTAACCGGGTGGGCTGGTAAGGCACAATAGATCTATCAATATTACAGTTGGTTGTCTTGTGTTTTAAATGTATGTACATCCAAAGAATAAGCATATAGTCTCATGTATAACACGTATAAACAATTTGATTGAGTAGCATGAAATAATGTTTCACCCCAAAGTTTGTAAAAGTGTAAAATAGGGGCTATGTAACTCACCTGGCTAGCGGATATGATAATCCACGAGAGTAGGTGATACGGATGTTTGAAACCTAAGCACGATGAAACCCTATGTAGATAAATGGGTATTATTATATGCTTATAGGTGTGTATCCGTATTTAATTATGTATAGGTTTATAATAATATTTCTTAAAATTATTTGTGTAAAGTGTAGGTTTAGATTTACTTGAAATCACTGATTTTGATCGAAACTGTTTCAGGTATCGAAACTACGTTCAAGTATCGAAACTATGTTCAATTATCGAAACTATGTTCAAGTATCGAAACTATGTTCAAGTATCGAAACTATGCTCAAGTATCGAAACTATGTTCAATTATCGAAACTATGTTCAATCGAAACTACTAGTTTCGATTGACTACAGAGCTGTCGAAACTTTCTTCTATCGAAACTACTTAGTTTCGATAAGTAGTTATTATGTATTATGTATTTATATAATAATAACAAATGAAAGAAAAGTCTTTATTTGACTAATTATATTGATATTTTATATATTAAAATTTATTTTAACAAGTTTATTAAAAATAATGCAAGTTTCATAAAAAATGAGGCATTTTATATATATTAAATGTATTTTAATAAGTTTATAAAAATGTTACAAGATTTATAAAAATTATGGGACATTTTATATAAAAATGTGTTTAAATAAGTTTATAAAAAATATTATAAGATTTATAAAAATATATGGGATATTTTATATACATAAACATGTATTACAAGATTTATAAAAATTGGAATAGTTTATAGATAAAAAGATCGTTTACTTGATTTCAAAATAAACGAACGATCAAACCGACTTGTTTTAGTCTTTAGTGTATAAAAATAATATTAAAATAAGTTAAGATAATTAAATAAAGTAAAAAAAATGAAAACAGAAGCAAAATGGGGTTGGGCCGGAGGCCGGAAGGTTCGAACCCGCGACCTCAGCCTCGGACACACACACGCATAACCAGCCGGGCTACTGCCCATCGCTGGTTATGTGTGTAACGGATAAATTAAGTACACAAGGGCAATTCAGGTCGCTGGACCTCGGTGACCGGCAAACCGTGTCCGAGGACATTGGGTTTGCCCGGTAACTCTCGTGCGATTGCTGTGATTTCGACTGGGATTGTTTACCTGATGATAACAGAAGCTAATGGAACCGAAATGAAGTTCGAACTTGGTCGCGAAGGGCCTGGACGGCAGGGCTTTGGAACTCGAAAAAGTCACAAGCGGGGATCGATTTCTGAGTGGAATTAGCTCTTGTAACCCTGGTCACAGCTTCACTCAGGGTCGACGAAGGTGATGGAGTCCTCAATTTGGAGTGAGAGTGTGTGGAAGGAGGGTAGCCAGTTTGCGCAGGGCCGACCATGGCCATTTATAGCCGGGCTTGATTCTTATGTTCAAACGTGCAATTGGGCACGTCCCGACATTAGTCTGGACGAGACGAAACTAATTAGACATTCAACAGGCGTGGAGGTGGCTTGTCGGGCACGAATTCGAACGTGTATATCTCGGCCACCAACAGGATCAGACGATCCTTATGTTGGGGAGACCAATTGGTCGAGTGGTATTGTTCGCGTGGGGGAGACGAAGCCAGAGAAGCCTTTGTCGGCTGTTGAGGTGCAGGGAACAGTCCTGTTGGGCGTTCGCTGGAGAAAGCCTTGGACCGCCGGACCATGGTTGGGGGTGACTGGATAAACGAATCGGGTATTGGCAGTTTTAGTCCCTGGAGTTTGGTTTGACTTAAATTTAGTCCCTGGAATAACTTCGGATTAAACCTTTTAGTTTGCTTTGTCTAGGAATGGTCCCTCAATCGGTTTCAGTTTTAAAACCTTCTAGTTTGATGAATTACCAAACAACCCTTGAACTTTTATTTAACTACATTAATTTAATTTCTTTTAAATAAAATTAATTTAAAAATGTTTTTATAAACTTATTTTTTTATTTTTATTATTATAAATAATTTTTATAAAAGTTATTTATCTTATTTAAATAGATTCTTTTATTAAATATGCAACTTTTAAAATTTAGATTTTATATAAAATTTTATATAACTTTTTAAAACTTATAAAATTTTAATTAATTTATATCCGTGAAATTAAATACCTAATCGTATAAATCTAAATAAATCTCTTACACTTTATTAAAATAGCAGATGATTACACGATAAATATAACACAAGTGCGTGAATGAAAATCCGAAATGTCACAGTCTCCCCAAGTTGAAGGAATTTCGTCCCGAAATTCGATTAGCGAAGGTTATAGAAGCGGGAAAGAGATGTCAAAAGGTTTAGGATGGAATTACTTCACAAGAGAAAGATTCAGCGGGGAAATATCGTATGATAACGGATGACGATGCTAATTCGAGTCGAGTTGTCAATTAGTTGATCTAATAGTATAGTGAGACTTATGCATACAATTGTTCATACACGCATGAATGTAAACTATATGAAACCATTCTTAACAATATTGGTGCCAATCACCTCGTGACATGGCATTTTCCTTTAAAACTCCACCCCACGGGTGTTCATATTTTCAAATTTTGCAAAAACATTTAAAAAAAAAAAAAAAAAAAAAAAAACCGGTCCTCCTCCTAGTACTTATGCATGGTTTACACTCGTTATATCAAGTGGGTTTATGTATAGGGTGTACCAGCGGCTAACCCACCACCCCTTTGATATACCGGGGATTCCCCGTGCATAATTACTAGGATTTGGAACTTCAACAATTTAAGTAAACTTTAACAGAGCTAGCAAGTTGTATGACCGAGTTTAAACATAATAGGTTTGTTTCACAAAAGTATAAGAATGAGATGAATGGTGATAGCATAGCTGTTATATGCAATCACGGGTTATAAAACTCATAGCAATGGATTTCCCATCCGCTATTTCCATGATATACGAGTTATCAAGATTGATTGATGGTTTAGCAAATAGTTGGTTAAAAGCAAGAGACACAATTTTCTATTGGCATGAATATTGAATAAAACGGATATATAAAGATAGAGAACAAAGGAACGTACCGTTGACAGTGTCGTCATTGGCCGGAGCCTCGTTAGCATTTATATTAAAGGCTCGTCCACGAGGACCACCTTGATTTTGAAGTCTTAGACATTGGTTCCGAAAGTGGTTTGGGTCTCCACATTCGTAACATGCCCGTCCATAGGTGACAGTGAGAGGCATTGGATGATTGCCTTGAGTAGCTTGATTAACGATAGTGCGAGCACGGCAAGTAGTAACAACGTGTCCATAGCTTCCACATTTTGAGCATAGACGGCATGCAGCATGCGGGGCATGGTGATACTTGCAAGTAGGGCATTTGGGAAATGAATCTACATAGTTTCTCAGGATTTGACCCGCAGGAGTAACTTGAGTTACAGGTACGGCAGGAATGATGGCCGTAAAGTTTTGGGCCTTGCGCTTCCTATCATGATGGGAAGATTTGAGCTCTTCGTCTTTGCCGGACACAGAAGTAGCAGCTTTGTCGACCACCTTCTTGGTACTCTTCCTAGATAAGGTACCCGCTTTGACGTGATTGTCAGTCAATACAGCAGATAAACGGATAGCGTCCCCTAGAGTGGAGGGATCACTTCCCAATACGGTGTTTTGGATTGGCATAGGCAGTCCACCTATGTATTTCTCAATTCTCCGTGCTAAGGGAGTAACCATGTGGGGCACGAGCAGACTTAGTTCTTGAAAACGAGTGGTGTAAGCCAAATTCTCTCCGCTATCTTGGGTGAGATCCCAAAACTCAGCTTTGAGCTTCCTCATTTCATTGCGAGGACAGAACTCGTCAGTCATAAGTCGTCTCATTTCGTCCCAAGACAAGGACATAGCAGATTAGTTGCCTCGAGTACGTTTCTCACCGTTCCACCAGGTGAGTGCTTGTTTTTGGAAGACGCTGGCAGCATAACGGACTTTGAGGACGTCGGGACAATTGTTGTTTAGGAAAGTACTCTCCATACTTTCAAACCATTGAAGAAGGCTAGTAGCACCTTCCGTCCCGAAGAATTTGGTGGGGTTGCAAGAATTGAAATGCTTGAATGTGCAGTATGGTGGGTTTGCACCATTCCCTTGCGTATTAGACCCATTACCATTGTTGTTAGCTTGGATCATTTGGCCTACTAGTTGAGTAAGTAGTGCAGCAAGGTCAACGTTGGAGTTGCTAGAGTTAGCATGTCGAGGAGGCATTCTAACACCATAAGAAAAGACAATGATATTTTAGATAAGATGGATATATATGAGTTATAGCAGGAAATAATGTAAGTAGAAAAACGGGATTCATCATGACGCGTGCCAGTGCATGTGTATTTATTCAAAGTTGATGGGGAAAACTAAGCCATCTATTTCGGATAGAATATGATGTTATAGATCATTATTCGTGAAATAGGAATTGTTGGGACTTGCATGCACTACAAATCGTTATTACGTGTGCACCCGTAATAATGATTTGCTTTACATGTTCATCTAGTTCTTCCTATCTTGCTATTAGGTCCCCAAATTTTGAGTTTAAGTTCAGATCGTATCCTTGCGAATACATTGACGTATCAACATTAAATAATCCCTCAAAACTTTCAAAGAGACATGCTTTAGCCTATAGGTAAACACTCACTTCAGGAATTCCCAGGAAAGCATACGGGTCCGTTTATTTGGATTTATACGAAATGCTTTCCTAGACAGAAAACCCAATGTACAGGTGTCACCCTTCCAGATTGCACGTGTTCTTTACTGGTTTCAAGAAATTAAGTTGTTGACGAGATTTTCAGGATTTTAATAGACTTGAGAGTCTATGCGTATAAAATGTGTAGGAATGTTGCAATTAATATGGATTAGGAAAGAGTATGGATAAGGATGAGTAGTGTATTTGTTTGCATAAGTTTGTTTGTCAAATATGTATGTAAAGTATGTATCATGTATCAAAGTCTTGTATGTATGTGTATAAGTCTCATGTACCAAACTCGGGAAAATTCAAATAATACCTAACTACAAATAATTCACATAGCAATTAATCATTTAGCACATAACACATAAAAGGGAGTCCTAGGGTTATAGTCTAGGTCATCGTGTCTAATAACCTAATTCCCTATAACCATGGCTCTGATACCAATCTGTCACACCCCGACCGATGGCGGAATCATCGAGGCGGACAATAGAATGATTGTTCAAAAGCACATGATAACTAAAATGTTGCATAATTCATTAATTAAATTTAAAGACAACAAAGATCCAAATACAATACATTTCAAATAACCTAGTCTAGTTCAAAACATTGATTTATTTAACTAGGTCCATAGATCTTAAGTGGCGGAATCTTCGGCAAGTAGTCACATATCCAAACTTGAAACATTATTTAAATCAAGTGTCAACTAAAAAGTTGGTGAGTACATATGTTTAGTAAATCCGGTAAATAGTAGTGTAAATCCTTTTGCAACTCATTGTTTATCTTGTTAAACATAGTATATGATGTATCATTTATTTAATCACAATTCAAACCGAGTTTGACGCGCTTGAACAGAGCACAACAGCTAAGTCCGGTATGCTTGAATATAGTTACCCACTATATCCGATATGTTTGAATATAACACGCGGTTATATCCGTGTATGCAGTAATAAACACCCTAACCGGGTGAGCTGGTCAGGCACAATAGCTCTATCAATATTACAGTTGGTTGTATTGTGTTTTAAATGTATGTACATCCAAAGAATAAGCATATAGTCTCATGTATAACACGTATAAACAATTTGATTGAGTAGCATGAAATAATGTTTCACCCCAAAGTATGTAAAAGTGTAAAATGGGGGCTATGTAACTCACCTGGCTAGCGGATATGATAATCCACGAGAGTAGGTGATACGGATGTTTGAAACCTAAGCACGATGGAACCCTATGTAGATAAATGGGTATTATTATATGCTTATAGGTGTGTATCCGTTTTTAATTGTGTATAGGTTTATAATAATATTTCTTAAAATTATTTGTGTAAAGTGTAGGTTTAGATTTACTTGAAATCACTGATTTTGATCGAAACTGTTTCATGTATCGAAACTATGTTCAAGTATCGAAACTATGTTCAATTATCGAAACTATGTTCAAGTATCGAAACTATGTTCAAGTATCGAAACTATGTTCAATTATCGAAACTATGTTCAATCGAAACTACTAGTTTCGATTGACCACAGAGCTGTCGAAACTTTCTTCTATCGAAACTACTTAGTTTCGATAAGTAGTTATTATGTATTATGTATTTATATAATAATAACAAATGAAAGAAAAGTCTTTATTTGACTAATTATATTGATATTTTATATATTAAAATTTATTTTAACAAGTTTTATAAAAATAATGCAAGTTTCATAAAAAAATGAGGCATTTTATATATATTAAATGTATTTTAATAAGTTTATAAAAATGTTACAAGATTTATAAAAATTATGGGACATTTTATATAAAAATGTGTTTAAATAAGTTTATAAAAAATATTATAAGATTTATAAAAATATATGGGATATTTTATATACATAAACATGTATTACAAGATTTATAAAATTGGAATAGTTTATAGATAAAAAGATCGTTTAATTGATTTCAAAATAAACGAACGATCAAACCGACTCGTTTTAGTCTTTAGTGTATAAAAATAATATTAAAATAAGTTAAGATAATTAAATAAAGTAAAAAAAAAATGAAAACAGAAGCAAAATGGGGTTGGGCCGGAGGCCAGAAGGTTCGAACCCGCGACCTCAGCCTCGGACACACACACGCATAACCAGCCGGGCTACTGCCCATCGCTGGTTATGTGTGTAACGGATAAATTAAGTACACAAGGGCAATTCAGGTCGCTGGACCTCGGTGACCGGCAAACCGTGTCCAAGGACATTGGGTTTGCCCCGTAACTCTCGTGCGATTGCTGTGATTTCGACTGGGATTGTTTACCTGATGATAACAGAAGCTATTGGAACCAAAATGAGGTTCGAACTTGGTCGCGAAGGGCCTGGACGGCAGGGCTTTGGAACTCAAAAAAGTCACAAGCGGGGATCGATTTCTGAGTGGAATTAGCTCTTGTAACCCTAGTCACAGCTTCACTCAGGGTCGACGAAGGTGATGGAGTCCTCAATTTGGAGTGAGAGTGTGTGGAAGGAGGGTAGCCAGTTCGCGCAGGGCCGACCATGGCCATTTATAGCCGGGCTTGATTCTTATGTTCAAACGTGCAATTGGGCACGTCCCGACATTAGTCTAGACGAGACGAAACTAATTAGACATTCAACAGGCGTGGAGGTGGCCTGTCGGGCACGAATTCGAACGTGTATATCTTGGCCACCAACAGGATCAGACGATCCTTATGTTGGGGAGACCAATTGGGCGAGGGGTATTGTTCGCGTGGGGGAGACGAAGCCAGAGAAGCCTTTGTCGGCTGTTAAGGTGCAGGGAACAGTCCTGTCGGGGGTTCGCCGGAGAAAGCCTTGGACCGCCGGACCATGGTTGGGGGTGACCGGATAAACGAATCGGGTATTGGCAGTTTTAGTCCCTGGAGTTTGGTTTGACTTAAATTCAGTCCCTGGAATAACTTCGGATTAAACCTTTTAGTTTGCTTTGTCCAGGAATGGTCCCTCAATAGGTTTCAGTTTTAAAACCTTCCAGTTTGATGAATTACCAAACAACCCTTGAACTTTTATTTAACTACATTAATTTAATTTCTTTTAAATAAAATTAATTTAAAAATGTTTTTATAAACTTATTTTATTTATTTTTATTATTATAAATAATTTTTATAAAAGTTATTTATCTTATTTAAATAGATTCTTTTATTAAATATGCAACTTTTAAAATTTAGATTTTATATAAAATTTTATATAAGTTTTTAAAACTTATAAAAATTTAATTAATTTATATCCGTGAAATTAAATACCTAATCGTATAAATCTAAATAAAACTCTTACACTTTATTAAAATAGGAGATGATTACACGATAAATATAACACAAGTGCGTGAATGAAAATCCGAAACGTCACACCTAGCCTATCAGAGGCGAATTTATTAAGTTCGCCTAGTATATCAGAGGCGAACTTATTAAGTTCGCTTAACCTATTAGAGGCGAACTCAATAAGTTCGCCTAAGCATCTTTGAGGCGAACTTGGTGCAGAACTGGTGCCTATAAATAGAGTTTCAGAGTCTGTGAAAAAAACACAACAGAACGGTGAGAGAGAGAATAGACGATATCAGAGTAGACGAGAGAGAATTCTTGTAACCTGATATTGGTGGAAATACAAAGAGTTTATTTACACCGTTGTTGTTGATTGAGTCACACGAGCACCTTGATCATGAATTCCGCACGTTATCAACGTGTCGTACCGCGAGTCTAGAGATCCGTCACGCACCGAAAATCGTTTGGAGCATATTCTGGTGACAACGAGCTTGAAGATATTATGTCTTAGTCTTAGAGTCTTTGACTTGTAGTTGATAGAATTGTTAGCAACAGTTAAAGGGGAGTCTGTTAGGGCATGTTTTGTAACTGTTGATAAAATTCTGTGTAAGTTCTGCTAGAGGCGAACTTAATAAGTTCGCCTAGCCTATCAGAGGCGAACTTATTAAGTTCGCCTAGTATATCAGAGGCGAACTTATTAAGTTCGCTTAGCCTTTTAGAGGGAACTCAATAAGTTCGCCTAAGCATCTTTGAGGCGAACTTATTAAGTTCGCCTTGTGCAGAACTGGTGCCTATAAATAGAGTTTCATAGTCTGTGAAACAAAACACAACAGAACAGTGAGAGAGAGAATAGACGATATCAGAGTAGACGAGAGAGAATTCTTGTAACCTGATATTCGTGGAAATACAAAGAGTATATTTACACCGTTGTTGTTGATTGAGTCACACGAGCACGTTGATCATGGATTCCGCACGTTATCACCGTGTCGTACCGCGAGTCTAGAGATCCGTCACGCACCGAAAATCGTTTGGAGCGTATTCTGGTGACAACGAGCTTGAAGATATTATCTCTTAGTCTTAGAGCCTTTGACTTGTAGTTGATAGAATTGTTAGCAACAGTTAAAGGGGAGTCTGTTAGGACATGTTTTGTAACTGTTGATAAAATTCAGTGTAAGTTCTGCTAGAGGCGAACTTAATAAGTTCGCCTAGCCTATCAGAGGCGAACTTATTAAGTTCTCCTAGTATATCAGAGGCGAACTTATTAAGTTCGCTTAGCCTATTAGAGGCGAACTTCATCTTTGAGGCGAACTTATTAAGTTCGCCTGGTGCAGAACTGGTGCCTTTAAATAGAGTTTCAGAGTCCGTGAAACAAAACACAATAGAACAGTGAGAGAGAGAATAGACGATATCAGAGTAGACGAGAGAGAATTCTTGTAACCTGATATTGGTGGAAATATAAAGAGTTTATTTACACCGTTGTTGTTGATTGAGTCACACGAGCACGTTGATCATGGATTCCGCACGTTATCACCGTGTCGTACCGCGAGTCTAGAGATCCGTCACGCACCGAAAATCGTTTGGAGCATATTCTGGTGACAACGAGCTTGAAGATATTATGTCATAGTCTTAGAGTCTTTGACATGTAGTTGATAGAATTGTTAGCAACAGTTAAAGGGGAGTCTGTTAGGACATGTTTTGTAACTGTTGATAAAATTCTGTGTAAGTTTTGTTAGAGGCGAACATAATAAGTTCGCCTAGCCTATCAGAGGCGAACTTATTAAGTTCGCCTAGTATATTAGAGGCGAACTTATTAAGTTCGCTTAGCCTATTAGAGGTGAACTCAATAAGTTCGCCTAAGCATCTTTGAGGCGAACTTAATGTGCAGAACTGGTGCCTATAAATAGTGTTTCAGAGTCTGTGAAACAAAACACAACAGAACGGTGAGAGAGAGAATAGACGATATCAGAGTAGACGAGAGAGAATTCTTGTAACCTGATATTGGTGGAAAAACAAAGAGTATATTTACACCGTTGTTGTTGATTGAGTCACACGAGCACGTTGATCATGGATTCCGCACGTTATCACCGTGTCGTACTGCGAGTCTAGAGATCCGTCACGCACCGAAAATCATTTGGAGCATATTCTGGTGACAACGAGCTTGAAGATATTATCTCTTAGTCTTAGAGTCTTTGACTTGTAGTTGATAGAATTGTTAGCAACAGTTAAAGGGGAGTCTGTTAGGACATGTTTTGTAACTGTTGATAAAATTATGTGTAAGTTCTGCTAGAGGCGAACTTAATAAGTTCGCCTAGCCTATCAGAGGCGAACTTATTAAGTTCTCATAGTATATCAAAGGCGAACTTATTAAGTTCGCTTAGCCTATTAGAGGCGAACTCAATAAGTTCGCCTAAGCATCTTTGAGGCGAACTTATTAAGTTCGCCTAGTGCAGAACTGGTGCCTATAAATAGAGTTTCAGAGTCTGTGAAACAAAACAGAAATGAACGGTGAGAGAGAGAATGGACGATATCAGAGTAGACGAGAGAGAATTCTTGTAACCTGATATTTGTGGAAATGCAAAGAGTTTATTTACACCGTTGTTGTTGATTGAGTCACACGAGCACGTTGATCATGGATTCCGCACGTTATCACCGTGTCGTACCGCGAGTCTAGAGATCCGTCACGCACCGAAAATCGTTTGGAGCATATTCTGGTGACAACGAGCTTGAAGATATTATGTAATAGTCTTAGAGTCTTTGACTTGTAGTTGATAGAATTGTTAGCAACAGTTAAAGGGGAGTCTGTTAGGACATGTTTTGTAACTGTTGATAAAATTCTGTGTAAGTTCTGTTAGAGGCGAACTTAATATGTTCGCCAGGCGAACTTATTAAGTTCGCTTAGCCTATTAGAGGTGAACTCAATAAGTTCGCCTGAGCATCTTTGAGTTTCAGAGTCTGTGAAACAAAACACAACAGAACGGTGAGAGAGAGAATAGACGATATCAGAGTAGACGAGAGAGAATTCTTGTAATCTGATATTGGTGGATATACAAAGAGTTTATTTACACTGTTGTTGTTGATTGAGTCACAAGAGCACGTTGATCATGGATTCCGCACGTTATCACCGTGTCGTACCGCGAGTCTAGAGATCCGTCACGCACCGAAAATCGTTTGGAGCATATTCTGGTGACAACGAGCTTGAAGATATTATGTCTTAGTCTTAGAGTCTTTGACTTGTAGTTGAACTGGTGCAGAATTGGTGCCTATAAATAGAGTTTCAGAGTCTGTGAAACAAAACACAAATGAACGGTGAGAGAGAGAATAGACGATATCAGAGTAGACGAGAGAGAATTCTTGTAACCTGATATTTGTGGAAATGCAAAGAGTTTATTTACACCGTTGTTGTTGATTGAGTCACACGAGCACGTTGATCATGGATTCCGCACGTTATCACCGTGTCGTACTTCGAGTCTAGAGATCCATCACCCATCGAAAATCGTTTGGAGCATATTCTGGTGACAACGAGCTTGAAGATATTATGTCTTAGTCTTAGAGTCTTTGACTTATAGTTGATAGAATTGTTAGCAACAGTTAAAGGGGAGTCTGTTAGGACATGTTTTGTAACTGTTGATAAAATTCCGTGTAAGTTCTACTAGAGGCGAACTTAATAAGTTCACCTAGCCTATCAGAGGCGAACTTATTAAGTTCGCCTAGTATATAAGAGGCGAACTTTTTAAGTTCGCTTAGCCTATTATAGGCGAACTTAATAAGTTCGCCTAAGCATCTTTGAGGCGAACTTATTAAGTTCGTCTGGTGCAGAACTGGTGCCTATAAGTAGAGTTTCAGAGTCTGTGAAACAAAACACAACAGAACGGTGAGAGAGAGAATAGACGATATCAGAGTAGACGAGAGAGAATTCTTGTAAGATATTGGTGGAAATACAAAGAGTTTATTTACACCGTTGTTGTTGCTTGAGTCACATGAGCACGTTGATCATGGATTCCGCACGTTATGACCGTGTCGTACCGCGAGTCTAGAGATCCGTCACGCATCGAAAATCGTTTGGAGCATATTCTGGTGACAACGAGCTTGAAGATATTATGTCTTAGTCTTAGAGTCTTTGACTTATAGTTAATAGAATTGTTAGCAACAGTTAAAGGGGAGTCTGTTAGGACATGTTTTGTAACTGTTGATAAAATTCTATGTAAGTTCTGCTAGAGGTGAACTTAATAAGTTCGCCTAGCCTATCAGAGGCGAACTTATTAAGTTCGCCTAGTATATCAGAGGCGAACTTATTAAGTTCGCTTAGCCTATTAGAGGCGAACTTAATAAGTTCGCCTAATCATCTTTGAGGCGAACTTATTAAGTTCCCCTGGTGCAGAACTGGTGCCTATAAATAGAGTTTCAGAGTCTGTGAAACAAAACACAACAGAACGGTGAGAGAGAGAATAGACGATATCAGAGTAGACGAGAGAGAATTCTTGTAACATGATATTGGTGGAATACAAAGAGTTTATTTACACCGTTGTTGTTGATTCTGTTACACGAGCACGTTGATCATGGATTCCGCACATTATCACCGTGTCGTACCGCGAGTCTAGAGATCCGTCACGCACCGAATTAGGGACCTACAGCTGGCATGCATACTGTTAAAGAGATAGTTTTCAAAGTTAAAGAATATTTTATAAGAATAATATATTTTATAAAATTAAAGAGAAAGAGTTAAAGAGAAAGAGTTAAAGAGTATAGTATTATCTTTTAAACAAGTTTTGAAAGATAATTAAAAGATAAAGTAAAGAACGATAAAGGAGTTGTACTTCGGTACAACTCGACAGTGACAGTGAATGCCATGTTAAATGCTTATGTGTTAATATGTGTTATTTGTCAATGTGAAAGTTTATGTGATTGCATTCTATTTCGTGTAGTAGTGTAATTGCATTACATAGTAGAAAGTCCTGCAAACATGCTAAAGTAGAAGTATCACCCTGAGGTGTGAGAAATGCTAAAGTAGAAGTCTCACCCTGAGGTGTGAGCAATGCTAAAGGATTCTTACCCTGAGGTGTAAGAAATGCTAAAGGAGTCTTGCACAGAAGTGCAAGTGAGAAAGAAAGTCCCACCCTGAGGTGTGGGCAGTGATAAAGTAAAAAGTCTTACCCTGAGGTGTAAGCGAGAAAGGGATCTGTCCTCGGACCATGATCCATATGTGATAGTTAAAGTATGTTAAAGTCACTTGTCCTGTACAAGTGAAACAATAGTCTGACAGAGTACAGGAGGACACCCTAGCGGGTTTCCTCAAGGCTAGATTTTTATTAAAAGACAGTAACGTCACAGTTTTATAATTGAAACATTGTAAAGTTTTATAGTAAAGTTAAAGTGTTTTAAAGAAAGAGAATGTAAAGCTTATTTTTGTTTTTAAAATTAAGCTACAACAAGAAAGTTTACAGTTTAAAGTAAAGATGGAACTCACCAGCGTTAGCTAACTTTTAGTATGCATGACAGGTAGTAAAGGTAAAGAAAAGGAAAAGAAGTGGAGCCATGAGGGCTTGATAGCATGGAAATCGGGTTTCTGCGCTGAAGACTGACATTTCCTGTTCCTGATAGTTTATGTTCAAACAATGTTTAAATGTTTTGCATTATGAATGATTTGAGTTTAAGACTTCCGCTGTATTAGATTCTGGTTTATGGTTAAAGAACTATGTTATTATGTTTTGTGCCAACTATGAGATGTACCCGATTTGAGGCATTTCAAAATCATAATTGACAAATGGAACGTAAGTAAAAAGGTTCAAGATACCATGTTGGATTGTCAACAAACTCCCGGTTTTGTGAAAAAGAGGGTTAGATGCTTGGATTCGAATGACTTTGAGAGAACGTTGTTTCACCCTCCCACTCATGGTCAATATGACCCAATTCCATTTCCATATCCTAAGAATGATCTTGTAAAACTATTTGTTTATGCTACTAATGTAAATACTCTAGGTTTAAAAGGGCAGGATGAGGATGTTAAGGATGATTGTGGTGTTGGATTAGGCCACGAGGAATGCAATCGAGAGTCTGTTTTATCTTCGTTTTTGAATTTAAATTCCAAGAATCCAGAATCATGTAATTCGGATTCTGTTGATAGCAGTAGTGAATCTTGTTCTAGGATAATTAATTCTAACTCTTATTGTAATGAATACATTAGCTGTAATGATTTTATTTTTATGAATGATGCTTGTTTTAATAATTCAGTTAATACTATTTCAAGAAACCAGTTTGAAAGGTTTATGATAGAAGAAATTCCAGTCTTCACCCCAACATCAACCAGTCAAAGTGATAGTCAAAGCAACTCAAATTATTTGTCAACAAAAGATAGTGAAGAAAGTGAATATCATTCGGACAGATCAGTTGAGACATCCACTTAATCATACAACGAATCTGACGGTGAAGCAAAACCAATGACCGAAGGTGTAGAAATCAAAATCAATGTTGATAAAGAATCTGATCAAGGATCATCAATCACTCATGTTGATCAAAAGAAAGAAAAATTCATAAAAGGCAAATACAGAAAGCCAATCAATGTGCCAGTTCAGCAGCAATCATCCTCATCATCTTATCAACCGCCACATAAAAGAAAATCCTTTAAGCATGTTAATTGTTTTAGTTGTGGGAAGGGCGGTCATACTGCTCGGTAGTGTAGTCATGCATCTTATCATAATGATTGGGTCAAATTTGAACGACCCAAGATGCATAATGTGGGAAACTATAACAGACACCAACATGATCACAATCCATTTTATCACAAAATTGACAAATTTCGTCAAAATGTAAATCATTTTTTAAAAGGGACATGTTGGTGGAGAACCAAAGCTAATAGAAATGCTAAAATTGATGTTCCACCCAAGTTGAAAAAAATTGGGTTCCGATTTCTCAATAAATTGTCTTGATTGTGACAGGGGTTTCTGATGTGCACATGATAAGTATATAGATAAATATATAAATATATATTTGTTAGGTTGATTTCACGAGATCAGGTTTTAAATTTATAATTAAAATGATAAATACTCAAACTTAAAACACACACAATAGACAAGTGTACTTATCGCATCGTAATATAGTTTAGGTAAGAACCAAGTATCGAACCAATAGACAAGGTCGAGTTCCAATACTCAACGTCTGTTATCTTTTAGCCGGTTTAATTAGTGAGTAGGTTTTATGTGCTTGTGAAGCAGAAAAGTAAATTACAGAAAAATAAATGATGGTAAAGTAAATGACATAAAAGTAAAAACGTGCGTGAAGTGTTTAGCAGAAATGTAAATAACATAATAGTAAATAGCAAGAAAGTAAGTATCTCGTAGATGATCAGGTCACAAAGAGTATTGCTTTGGGTATATGGTAATGTTAAGTTGACTAATCCGGTGGTATGACTAATACAAATGTGTGACCCGGGACACCGCTAGAGCCTCATTCTCATGACATTTGGTTCACGAGTTATAATCTTTAATAATAAAATGGTAAGACTCCTAGCTAGGGACATCGTTACCCTCAACTCTTTGGTGTTATCCTGGAGGCGGTGTAACAATGGGACCATGTATAAAGACGTACCGTTCCCAACATGAGTTCACCAATTCTTAGTCTCATAACAAGTTCATATAAAGACGTATGACCTTATTAGTATTAACCAAGCCTTGGTTTATCAAAATCCACTTGTATAAAGACGTACAAGCATCAAGAGAAGTTTGACTAAAAAGGTTTTACGGTCTTACGCTTTAAAATCAAGAACACTCAAAAGTGTAAAGACATATTCAGATAATAATAAAAAGCCAACCTAGAAGGTGGTTTTAAGAGCGAATAATTAAAGACATAAACATACCACTAGATTAATACGTTAAACATTAACTTACACCAAACTTCATCTTCACCCTAGCAATAAGAGTTTAGCCACGAATGGCCATACTAACTAGCATAACGCTAAGTTTCGTAGGCTCCCCTATTGCGGACAAAGAGGAGTAGCCTCTCTACTCTCTTCTCTAAACTACAGAAATTTGAACTTAAAATATATAAATTTTTAAACATTTCTATCTTTTGCATACGTTATTATTTTTTAAAAAAATCGCACCACTAAATCAAGAATTTCTTTATCTTTCATTTGAGTATAAATAACGTTATAAAAAATAAGAATTAACTCTTTTTTTTCTTCTTATTTTTAATACTGCATGTGTAGTAACACCCAAAAAACCTAACCCACCCCTAAAAACCTAAACCCCCCACCCCACCCCCACCCAAAAACATAACCCCACCACACCCACCCTCTCCCCACCCATCCCAAAAACCTAAACCCCCCACACCCACCCCCAAAAACCTAAACCCCCCACCCACCCCACCTAAAAACCTAAACCCACCCACCCACTCACCACCCAAAAACCTAAACCCCCCAACCCCCTCAAAACCTAACCTAAAAGCTAAACTAAACCCAAAAAACTAAACCCGACTACACATATCTGATTGCGGTGTTTTTTTTTGAACGAGGACGATGTGGGGAACAATTTCTTCGAAGCGGTTTTTTAGTTTTTGATTTATATTTTGAGTTATGATTTTTTTTGCCTTTAATGAGGAGTTCTCTAGTTCTCTCATTAAAATAAGTTTTCTTATGATCTTCCTATATATATAGGGGGAGTATCAAATAAAAAGTAGTTTTTCGCTAAAAAATCTAAGAAATGACAAAAACATTAAGAAACGATATCAAACAAACTCCGATTGAGCTAATTTCAGCGGCGTTGGAACCGTCTCGTCGAACTCTACCATCTTATCTTTTAGGGTTTAGTTTTTAAGGTTTAGATTTTATATTTGAATTTTAGGGTTTTATCCTTATGGTTTAGCCTTAAAGTTTAGCTTTTAGGGTTTAAATTTTATGTTTTAGGTTTTTTTTTGGGTGGGGGGGGTTTAGGTTTTTGGGGATGGGTGGGGGTGGGTTTAGGTTTGGGGGGGGGGGGTAGGGCAGGTTTAGGTTTTTTTTTTGGGGGGGGGGTGGGGGTGGTGGTTTTTGGCTTTTCGAGGTAGGGTTGGAGGGGGGGGTTTAGGTTTTTGAGGATGCGGGTGGAGACCCACTTTTTAGGATTTCTTAGCGAAAAACTACTTTTAGTGGAACCGTCCCCTATATATATATATATATATATATATAGGAGTGTTCCCCTACAAAGTGATTTTTGCCTAAAAAGCCTAGGAAGCCATCTCAATCATTCGTTTTATTGATTAATGGTTGAGATCTATTTAAAAGTTTGATGTTGATTTGCAATCACTAGTAAGGGAAATCTACACTTTTTGTATTGATTCTACCCAAATTAACTTTTCAAATCCTCTAAAAATACGTTAAGCATTAAACACATTTAATTTCTCTCTCTAATTCATATAACCAATTTTCGCAAAGCACAATACTGGTTTTAAAAAAATCCCATTTACATCGGTAATCATCAAATCTCTTCCATATTCTCTCTCTTATTCTCTATAACCTTAATTAAAAAACAAAAATACTGGTTACCAAAAATCCAGATTCATTTAAACAACCCAACCAGCACACATGTTATTAAAAACGAAAATACTGGTTACCAAAAATACTGCTTACCAAAAAAAAGATAAATGTAACCCAACTAGCACATAATTTATTTAATCAGCCAAGCACACGTTAAACAACACACAAGCATTTAAACAGCACATCACAAGAAAAAAAAAGATAAATGTAACATAACCTCAACATTATTTCAGCCTCTGTTAAACAACTCACAATCAATTAAATAGCATAGCACACGTGCTATGTGCTGTTTGATGAAATAAACATCATATGCGGTTATTTATGGAACAATCAACACACCTAATAAAACAGCACAAGCACACATGGTATGTGTTGTTTGATGAAAACAAATCATATACGATTATTTATGGAACAAACCAACACACCTAATAAAAACATCACAAGCACACGTGGTATGTGCTGTTTAATGAAAAAACATCATATGCGGTTTTTTATGGAACAAATCTACACACCTAGTAAACCAGCACAAGCCCTATGTTGGTAGACATCGAACAACATCAAATATTACATACAGTATCATCTTTATTGAAATACGAAGAAATCAACACACCATTATTGCAATACGAACAAAAAAACAAACATAAATATACATACATTTAGTCAAAACCAATTAAATTAATATGCAATTAACTTACTATGATTATAGGATTTATTATAACTAAATTATAAGGAAAATACCAAAGTACCCTTTATCAATAAATCCATCAAATACCACATGTTACTCTCACATTATTTCCTACACTTTTTAGGCAAAAGAAACTTTGTACTTGAACCCTCCTTTATATATATATATATATATATATATAGAGGGAGATTCAAATAAAAAGTAGTTTTTCGCTAACAAATCTAAGAAATGATAAAAACCTAAAGAAACGATATCAAACGAACTCCGATTGAGCTCATTTCAGCGGCGATTGAACCGTCTCGTCGAACTCTACCATCTTCATGGCTACTCTTGCTATCATCTCTATAAATAGCAGACCAAAAACCTAATAAATTATCTCTTGAATCATACGTCATTATTATAGTCAATTAGAGAGCCGGTAGGAGGGTTTTGGTTGTAATCTTTGTAATCCAGGTGCTTATTGTAATCGTTTATCAGTGGATCTAATAGAATCAAGCTTGTTTATGTTCTTATTTGGTTTGCTCTTCATCTGGTGTTTCTTATTTTCATCAACAATTAGCTTCTCTATAGCCGATCTGTTGATTGTTTCCTGACTAGAATCATTTTAGCACAGGGACCCTATCATCAGGACCTACAATTTGGTATCAGAGCCTTCTATGCTCTTGATTTTAGTGATTTTCATTGAGTTTTTGGGGTTTTTGTTTAGATCTGAATTTCTTTGATTTCTGAATTGATTTGTATCAAGTTCAGAAATTGATATTGAAATTCACTCAGAAACTTGTTTGTGAAGAGTTTGACATATCTAATTGGCTTTTTGGTTTAGATCTGAGCATTCAGTGATTGATTTAGTGTTATTTTGTGAAAAAGAGTATGTTGATGTTCATGAGCCAATTGTCCAGGGTCGACTCTCTTTCTTGAGTGTCTGTTGTGTTTGTTGATCAACTGTTCCAGCCGACTGTTGCGTGTGTTAGCCGATTGTCCGGGCCGACTGTCCGTTGTTTTTGCTGATTCTCTTAGTAAACGCAAGTTTACGACTCACTAGTGTGAGCTGCCGAATCTCCTTAGCCGACACTAGCCGACACTCTGCATGAGATTCTCTGGATTATATACAGGAGGTGCCGCTTGTCTGTTTTTACCAGTCGACTTTTTCGTGCCGACTTTCAGTGTGTCCAGCCGACTCTCTCAAGCCGACTGTCTGTTTGATCTGAGCTGACTCTTAGTTTTTCTCTTTTTTTGTTGTCTGTTTGAGACTCCTTCTGCCACGATGGCCATTACATCCATTACCCAAGCTGATCTGGAAACTGGGTCCATGTCTAGACCTCCCAAGTTTTTATCCACCGATGATTTCCCAATCTGGAAGAACCGCATGAAGGCGTACTTTTATGTGACTGACTTCGGTTAGTGGATCTCGACCACTAATGGTCCAACTGTCCAATGACCACAAGAGAGTACGATGTTGAAGCTCAAACTGATCCCGCAGCTTATACTGAGAATTGTATGTCCTGAGCAGATCCGCAAACACAGATCTGCGGATAAATCTTCAAACAGCCCGGATCAAGAGGCGGAATCTCTGGATCCGGTATCACTCTCGAATAAGAAAAAAAAGGGTAGAGACGGGTGCGGGAATCACAAACACGTACAGAAATATATAAAAGTGAACAAGAACAGATAATTGAAGTATAAAACGTATGATTATTTGATTGATATGAAAAATAAAAGCTCCTCACACACTCAGCAATTAGTCTCACCCTAGGGTGAGCTCCCCCTGGGGTGATGATTCCCTCTATAGACACACACTCCTCCTATGAGATAATATGCTATTTATAGGAGGCCAAGCACATATGCCTTGTTTTCCAAGCCACCGTCAAATGGGCCTGAAAAACAGGTATCGAAACTACCTAGTTTCGATTGACCGAAACTAGTAGTTTCGACTGAACAAATGTTCAACCGAAACTAGTAGTTTCTATTGACAGCATCAGTCTCAATTTTATACCCAACAATCTCCCCTTAGACTGATGCTATCAATTCTTGTCCGACACTGTCTTTCGTCTTCATAGATTGACTGATGATCCAATGCCTTTCTTTGTGATTCTCCCCCTCAAGTGTAGACCCTCCTATCCTGTAGGCAATTGACAAAGGTTTGAATCCCAAGTATTTAGAAGTAAATAACCATCTTTCTACAAAGATTCTTGACATTCTCGAACACTTGATCAACTTGCCTTCTCTCCCCCTAAAAAAAGGTCAATTTTAAGCGGAGGCTCACTTTGTCTTGCATCTTCATAACTCTGCTGATAACCCAAAGTCTTCGTGGCGATTCTCCCCCTGAAGTGTAGAACCTCCTATTTCTGGGCAAAAGATAAGGGATCGAATCACCATGTAATCAACAACCAATGATCTAGTCTGTCACAAATATGCTTGACTTTGTTACCCACTGCTCAAACTTGAACTTTAAATAAAGGAATTACGGCTGCCTCAGGCAGAACATCATGTATATTGCCGAAGAAACGAAATTTTTGAAAACCTGAAAATGTTGTCTCCAAGTTTTCAGCCAAAACTCCCCTCCATCTATGCAATATCCTGTGAAAATTTTTATCCAAGAAATTCTCCAAAACACTCTTTTTTGAATATCCTGTAGAGTAGCTGGACAGTTCTGCCTGTAGATTCGATAGGCTATACTTCAATCGAAACAAGGCTAGTTTCGGTAGAGACAGTACCAAAACAAGAAGTTTTGATAGGGAGATTCTTCAACCGAAACTAGTAGTTTCGATAACTTCTAGTTTCGATAGCCTAGTTTCGATGTTTTCTACTTCTGATTTAGGGCTTCATCAGTAGTTTCGATAGAACATGTTCAGCCGCCACCTAGTTTCGACCAAAATCTTCAGCCTCCAACTAGTTTCGATAGAACATCTTCAGCCTTCAGCTACTTCGATACCCCCAATCCAGGTCTGAAAAATGCTTCAGAAAGCCTTACATCTTCAGTTTTTGACAGTGTGAATGTAGAACAACAGTCACTAACCTGCTACACATCGATTTCTTCATGTTTAATGTCTCAATGGCGGTTTTTTCTTGATATTGGAGCAGATTCAAGAGCAATAAAGAGCCACCATGGCTCTGATACCACTTGTAGGTCCTGAGCAGATCCGCAAACACAGATCTACGGAGAAATCTTCAAACAGACCGGATCAAGAGGCGGAATCTCTGGATCCGGTATCACTCTCGAATAAGAAAAAAAGGGTAGAGACGGGTGCGGGAATCACAAACACGTACAGAAATATATAAAAGTGAAAAAGAACAGATAATTGGAGCATAAAATGTATGATTCTTTGATTGATATGAAAAATAAAAGCTCCTCACACACTCAACAATTAGTCTCACCCTAGGGTGAGCTCCCCCTGGGGTGGTGATTCCCTCTACAGACACACACTCCTCCTATGAGATAATCTGCTATTTATATGAGGCCAAGCACATATGCCTTGTTTTCCATGCCACCACCAAATGGGCCTGAAAAACAGGTATCGAAACTACCTAGTTTCGATACTGTAGTTTCTATTGACATCATCAGTCTCAATTTTATACCCAACAAGAATAAAACTTCTGATCTTAAGAGATTATAAAGTATTCGGAGCTATAAACATGGCTCTTCCGGCCGACATAATGAACATGTTTGAGGAGTACAAGACCGCTCAAACCCTGTGGTAAGCATTGTGTGAATTTTATGAAGGAAATTCTGATTTGAAAGAGGGGAAGAAATACATGCTTTAGAAGTAGTACGATACCTTTGGGAGTATCAAAGGGGAAGGTCTATCAAAACATATCTCAAGGTTCATGGAAAGTTCTAGCAAACTGAAGCAAGCTAGGGTTACCATTAGAAATTCTGATCTGATCAAGAAGCTGCTAGATTTGTTACCTCGGGAATGCAGCATACAATGCATGTTGATTAAAAGACAGTATGTGAATGAAGCATCCACTCTATCTGATGTGATCAACACTCTAAAGTCCTTTGAAATTGACATCGAGAAGCGTCAAATGAATCAAATGGGTTACAACAAAACTATGGCACCAACCAATGCGGCTTTTATTGCTCCAACCTCTTCAAGCAGTGCTGCTGGCTCATCTAGAGCTATTCCTGCTATGGTTTCTGCTCCATGTACCAACAAGCAAAGTTCATCGAACAATGTCTTTATTCGGTTTGTTCGTCAACAATTATCAATCTCTCATTACTGGAGAATTGAAGGCCGGGGTGAGCCATATTGAAGATCTTTTTCAAGTTGATCCGGATGACATGGAAGAAGTTGATTTACAATGGTAGATGGCTATGTTAACTCTAAGGGCTAAGAGATTCATGGATAGAACTGGAAAGAAGCGTCTTGGTGGAAAGTCTGCAGGTTTTGACAAGTCTAAGCTGAGATATTACAACTGTAAACAGCTTGGGCACTTCAAGAGGGAATGTCCCCATCCCATCACCAATACTCTGCCTCTTCCTACTATTGTTGCAATCACTGATGGTCAAGAACAGACTGAAAAGGCAAAAGAACCGACAAATGCTTTGGTAGTGAATGACTTTGATTGGAGCAATGAAATTGAAGAAGCTCAGGTTGAGGTATGCAAGGATCTCATGGCTAACACTCCATCAACTCAGTTCGTGGTTCACGGGATGGAAGCAAGTCTTGTTGAAAAAGAGAAGAATGAGGTGTTGAGAAAGATTATCGTCAACACTGATTCTATTGGTCCTGCTGCTCTCCTAAGACAATCTGCCATTCAGGGGATAGAGAGTCAGGTGATTGACACTGAAGGAAGCATGAAAGAGAATGCCAACATCAAGATCATGGATGCAACGAAGGTCAGTGATGAGAAGAAGGATACCTGCCCCAGTTCCAACTCAACGGATCGAGTTAACGCTCCGACGAGCACAAGTGATGGAACTCGAGCCAATGGTGATGGAAGCTCTAATCAAGGATGCATTTGTAGGAAAACAACTGCTGAGATAATTCCACCAAAGGTAAAATCTTGTCTCTGTTCTTTTAATTGTGTCGACATGATTGTTCACTATCGCATATTGAACAAACTCATTATTCGTGAA
This sequence comes from Smallanthus sonchifolius, assembly GCA_023525975.1. Lineage (NCBI taxonomy): Eukaryota > Viridiplantae > Streptophyta > Magnoliopsida > Asterales > Asteraceae > Smallanthus > Smallanthus sonchifolius. The sequence goes on from CM042020.1 coordinate 78,958,538, forward strand.
AAGGATGATGCTCTTGCTATCCTTAACCAAATAAAAAAGAGCGAAGTTGCTCTCAAAGTCAATTTGAATAAAGCTAATCAAGAAATCCAGACCCTAAAGGAGTTTGTCTATAGAAAAGAGTCTTTGATCACCGATTTGACTGAAAAATTAACTTGTTCAAGAAATGAAATTGTTAAGTTGCAAATCTGTAACGTCCCAAAATTTAAAAAAAAAAATACATAAGTCTAGTTACGAGAAAATAAATTAAAAGAAGGAATAAAGGAATAGTGGGAGCGGGAGCGGGCCTTGGGCCGGGCCGAAAGGGGGTGCAAGGGGAGGGGGAAGGGTTAACCTTAGCCACCCTTTCCACCTTCCCCATTTCACCTTCATCATCATTACCTAGAGAGAGAGAGAGTAGAGAGAGAAAGCTTCATAGCTCACCCGAGACCTTCTCGTTTGAGCCCGAGATCATTGCTACACGTTACAGAGGATCGGAGAGGAAGGAATCAAGCAATAACAGGTACCAACTAGATCTCAAAATCGATTTTTAGAATTTAAAATGGGTTTAGGGTTTATATGGGTTCTTCAATCAAAGTTGGGATTTTTACGTTAGATTTGCTCTAAAAAGTATATATCTAGCTTCATGGAATCTAGATATATGTTTTGGACCAAAAAAGATGGAAACTTGGATCAAAAACAAAGAATTTGATCAAGAACAGTTGAATCATTAGGAATCTCGATGAATGGTCTGAAAACTGTTGTTCGTCAGAAAAGTATTTTGGACGACATGATTTTCGGACAGATGTTTTCGAACGAGATAGTACCCGGAAGGGAGATTTCGAACGAAAAGGTCTTCAGACAAATGATTTCGAACAAAATAGTTACCGAGTAAAAGACATTTCTAACTGATTAGTTTTCGGTCGAAAAAGATTTTGACCGAGATAGATTTCGACCGAAAAAGAGTTCGGACATAGAAGTTTTCGGGTGAAATATGTAGGCTATAACCTTGTTCCATTCGTGACTCTTGAAACAGATTTGTTAGCCTCCCACTTTGCTTGAAGTTTCATTGCTAAGTGAGATAAACCTAGTAGAAGTCAGGTGAGTTCTTATTACCCTTTTTCCTAATGGTTTTGGGCTGGTGTTAGGACATGTTTTGTAACTGTTAATAAAATTCTGTGTAAGTTCTGCTAGAGGCGAACTTAATAAGTTCGCCTAGCCTATCAGAGGCGAACTTAGGCGAACTTATTAATCAGAGGCGAACTTATTAAGTTCGCTTAGCCTATTAGAGGCGAACTTAATAAGTTCGCCTATTAAGTTCACCTGGTGCAGAACTGGTGCCTATAAATAGAGTTTTAGAGTCTGTGAAACAAAACACAACAGAACGGTGAAAGAGAGAATAGACGATATCAGAGTAGACGAGAGAGAATTCTTGTAACCTGACATTGGTGGAATACAAAGAGTTTATTTACACCGTTGTTGTTGATTGAGTTACACGAGCACGTTGATCATGGATTCCGCACGTTATCACCGTGTCGTACCGCGAGTCTAGAGATCCGTCACGCACCGAAAATCGTTTGGAGCATATTCTGGTGACAACAAGCTTGAAGATATTATGTCTTAGTCTTAGAGTCTTTGACTTGTAGTTGATAGAATTGTTAGCAACAGTTAAAGGGGAGTCTCTTAGGACATGTTTTGTAACTGTTGATAAAATTCTGTGTAAGTTCTGCTAGAGGCGAACTTAATAAGTTCGCCTAGCCTATCAGAGGCGAACTTATTAAGTTCGCCTAGTATATCAGAGGCGAACTTATTAAGTTCGCTTAGCCTATTAGAGGCGAACTTAATAAGTTCGCCTAAGCATCTTTGAGGAGAACTGTGCAGAATTGATGCCTATAAATAGAGTTTCAGAGTCTGTGAAACAAAACACAACAGAACGGTGAGAGAGAGAATAGACGATATCAGAGTAGACGATAAAGAATTCTTGTAACCTGATATTTGTGGAATACAAAGAGTTTATTTACACCGTTGTTGTTGATTGAGTGACACGAGCACGTTGATCATGGATTCCGCACGTTATCACCGTGTCGTACCGCGAGTCTAGAGATCCGTCACGCACCGAAAATCTTTTGGAGCATATTCTGGTGACAATGAGCTTGAAGATATTATGTCTTAGTCTTAGAGTCTTTGACTTGTAGTTGATAGAATTGTTAGCAATAGTTAAAGGGGAGTCTGTTAGGACATGTTTTGTAACTGTTGATAAAATTCTGTGTAATTCTGCTAGAGACGAACTTAATAAGTTCGCCTAGCCTATCAGAGGCGAACTTATTAAGTTCGCCTAGTATATCAGAGGCGAAATTATTAAGTTCGCTTAGCCTATTAGAGGCTAACTTAGCATCTTTGAGGCGAATTGGTGCCTATAAATAGAGTTTCAGAGTCTGTGAAACAAAACACAACAGAACGGTGAGAGAGAGAATAGACGATATCAAAGTAGACGAGAGAGAATTCTTGTAACCTGATATTGGTGGAATACAAAGAGTTTATTTACACCGTTGTTGTTGATTGAGTTACACGAGCACGTTGATCATGGATTCCGCATGTTATCACCCTGTCGTACCGCGAGTCTAGAGATCCGTCACGCACCGAAAATCGTTTGGACCATATTCTGGTGACAACGAGCTTGAAGATATTGTGTCTTAGTCTTAGAGTCTTTGACTTGTAGTTGATAGAATTGTTAGCAACAGTTAAAGGGGAGTCTGTTAGGACATGTTTTGTAACTGTTGATAAAATTCTATGTAAGTTCTGCTAGAGGCGAACTTAAGTTCTGCTAGAGGCGAACTTAATAAGTTCGCCTAGCCTATCAGAGGCGAACTTATTAAGTTCGCTTAGTATATCAGAGGCGAACTTATTAAGTTCGCTTAGCCTATTAGAGGCGAACTTAATAAGTTCGCCTAAGCATCTTTGAGGCGAACTTATTAAGTTCGCCTGGTGCAGAACTGGTGCCTATAAATAGAGTTTCAGAGTCTGCGAAACAATACACAACAAAACGGTGAGAGAGAGAATATACGATATCAGAGTAGACGAGAGAGAATTCTTGTAACCAGATATTGGTGGAATACAAAGAGTTTATTTACACCGTTGTTGTTGATTGAGTCACACGAGCACGTTGATCATGGATTCCGCACGTTATCACTGTGTCATATCGCGAGTCTAGAGATCCGTCACGCACCAAAAATCGTTTGGAGCATATTCTGGTGACAACGAGCTTGAAGATATTATGTCTTAGTCTTAGAGTCTTTGACTTGTAGTTGATAGAATTGTTAGCAATAGTTAAAGGGGAGTCTGTTAGGACATGTTTTGTAACTGTTGATAAAATTCTGTGTAAGTTCTGCTAGCCTATCAGAGACGAACTTATTAAGTTCGCCTAGTATATCAGAGGCGAACTTGTTAAATTCGCTTATCTTTGAGGCGAACTGGTGCCTATAAATAGAGTTTCTGAGTCTGTGAAACAAAACACAACAGAACGGTGAGAGAGAATAGACGATATCAGAGTAGACGAGAGAGAATTCTTGTAACCTGATATTGGTGGAATACAAAGAGTTTATTTAAACCGTTGTTGTTGATTGAGTTACACGAGCACGTTGATCATGGATTCCGCACGTTATCACCGTGTCGTACCGCGAGTCTAGAGATCCGTCACGCACCGAAAATCGTTTGGAGCATATTCTGGTGACAACGAGCTTGAAGATATTATGTCTTAGTCTTAGAGTCTTTGACTTGTAGTTGATAGAATTGTTAGCAACAGTTAAAGGGGAGTCGGTTAGGACATGTTTTGTAACTGTTGATAAAATTCTGTGTAAGTTCTGCTAGAGGCAAACTTAAAAAGTTCGCCTAGCCTATCAGAGACGAACTTATTAAGTTCGCTTAGCCTATTAGATTAAGTTTGCCTGGTGCAGAACTGGTGCCTATAAATAAAGTTTCAGAGTCTGTGAAACAAAACACAACAGAATGGTGAGAGAGAGAATAGACGATATCAGAGTAGACGAGAGAGAATTCTTGTAACCTGATATTGGTGGAATACAAAGAGTTTATTTACACCGTTGTTGTTGATTGAGTTACTCGAGCACGTTGATCATGGATTCCGCACGTTATCACCGTGTCGTACCGCGAGTCTAGAGATCCGTCACGCACCGAAAATCGTTTAGAGCATATTCTGGTGACAACGAGCTTGAAGATATTATGTCTTAGTCTTAGAGTCTTTGACTTGTAGTTGATAGAATTGTTAGCAACTGTTAAAGGGGAGTCTGTTAGGACATGTTTTGTAACTGTTGATAAAATTCTGTGTAAGTTCTGCTAGAGGCGAACTTAATAAGTTCGCCTAGCCTATCAGAGGCGAACTTATTAAGCTCGCCTAGTATATCAGAGGCGAACTTATTAAGTTCGCTTAGCGTGTTAGAGGCGAACTTAATATGTTCGCCTAGGCATCTTTGAACCTAACTTATTAAGTTCGCCTGGTGCAGAACTGGTGCCTATAAATAGAGTTTCAGAGTCTGTGAAACAAAACACAGCAGAACGGTGAGAGAGAGAATAGACGATATCAGAGTAGACGAGAGAGAATTCTTGTAACCTGATATTGGTGGAAATACAAAGAGTTTATTTACACCGTTGTTGTTGATTGAGTCACACGAGCACTTTGATCATGGATTCCGCACGTTATCACGGTGTCGTACCGCGAGTCTAGAGATCCCTTACGCACCGAAAATCGTTTGGAGCATATTCTGTTGACAACGAGCTTGAAGATATTATGTCTTAGTCTTAGAGTCTTTGACTTGTAGTTGATAGAATTGTTAGCAACAGTTAAAGGGGAGTCTGTTAGGACATGTTTTGTAACTGTTGATAAAATTCTGTGTAAGTTCTGCTAGAGGCGAACTTAATAAGTTCGCCTAGCCTATCAGAGGCGAACTTATTAAGTTCGCCTAGTATATCAGAGGCGAACTTATTAAGTTTGCTTAGCCTATTAGAGGTGAACTTAATAAGTTCGCCTAAGCATCTTTGAGGCAAACTTATTATGTTCGCCTGGTGCAGAACTGGTGCCTATAAATAGAGTTTCAGAGTCTGTGAAACAAAACACAACAGAACGGTGAGAGAGAGAATAGACGATCTCAGAGTAGAAGAGAGAAAATTCTTGTAACCTGATATTGGTGGAAATACAAAGAGTTTATTTACACCGTTGTTGTTGATTGAGTCACACGAGCACGTTGATCATGGATTCCGCACGTTATCACCGTGTCGTACCGCGAGTCTAGAGATCCGTCACGCACCGAAAATCGTTTGGAGCATATTCTGGTGACAACGAGCTTGAAGATATTATGTCTTAGTCTTAGGGTCTTTGACTTGTAGTTGATAGAATTGTTAGCAACAGTTAATGGGGAGTCTGTTAGGACATGTTTTGTAACTGTTGATAAAATTCTGTGTAAGTTCTGCTAGAGGCGAACTTAATAAGTTCTCCTAGCCTATCAGAGGCGAACTTTTTAAGTTCGCCTAGTATATCAGAGGCGAACTTATTAAGTTTGCTTAGCCTATTAGAGGTGAACTTAATAAGTTCGCCTAAGCATCTTTGAGGCGAACTTATTATGTTCGCCTGGAGCAGAACTGGTGCCTATAAATAGAGTTTCAGAGTCTGTGAAACAAAACACAACAGAACGGTGAGAGAGAGAATAGACGATCTCAGAGTAGAAGAGAGAGAATTCTTGTAACCTGATATTGGTGGAAATACAAAGAGTTTATTTACACCGTTGTTGTTGATTGAGTCACACGAGCACGTTGATCATGGATTCCGCACGTTATCACCGTGTCGTACCGCGAGTCTAGAAATCCGTCACGCACCGAAAATCGTTTGGAGCATATTCTGGTGACAATGAGCTTGAAGATATTATGTCTTAGTCTTAGAGTCTTTGACTTGTAGTTGATAGAATTGTTAGCAACAGTTAAAGGTGAGTCTGTTAGGACATGTTTTGTAACTGTTGATAAAATTCTGTGTAAGTTCTGCTAGAGGCAAACTTAATAAGTTCGCCTAGCCTATCAGAGATGAACTTATTAAGTTCGCTTAGCCTATTAGATTAAGTTTGCCTGGTGCAGAACTGGTGCCTATAAATAAAGTTTCAGAGTCTGTGAAACAAAACACAACAGAACGGTGAGAGAGAGAATAGACGATATCAGAGTAGACGATAGAGAATTCTTGTAACCTGATATGGGTGGAATACAAAGAGTTTATTTACACCGTTGTTGTTGATTGAGTTACTCGAGCACGTTGATCATGGATTCCGCACGTTATCACCGTGTCGTACCGCGAGTCTAGAGATCCGTCACGCACCGAAAATCGTTTGGAGCATATTCTGGTGACAACGAGCTTGAAGATATTATGTCTTAGTCTTAGAGTCTTTGACTTGTAGTTGATAGAATTGTTAGCAACAGTTAAAGGGGAGTCTGTTAGGACATGTTTTGTAACTGTTGATAAAATTCTGTGTAAGTTCTACTAGAGGCAAACTTAATAAGTTCGCCTAGCCTATCAGAGATGAACTTATTAAGTTCGCTTAGCCTATTAGATTAAGTTTGCCTGGTGCAGAACTGGTGCCTATAAATAAAGTTTCAGAGTCTGTGAAACAAAACACAACAGAACGGTGAGAGAGAGAATAGACGATATCAGAGTAGACGATAGAGAATTCTTGTAACCTGATATGGGTGGAATACAAAGAGTTTATTTACACCGTTGTTGTTGATTGAGTTACTCGAGCACGTTGATCATGGATTCCGCACGTTATCACCGTGTCGTACTGCGAGTCTAGAGATCCGTCACGCACCGAAAATCGTTTGGAGCATATTCTGGTGACAACGAGCTTGAAGATATTATGTCTTAGTCTTAGAGTCTTTGACTTGTAGTTGATAGAATTGTTAGCAACTGTTAAAGGGGAGTCTGTTAGGACATGTTTTGTAACTGTTGATAAAATTCTGTGTAAGTTCTGCTAGAGGCGAACTTAATAAGTTCGCCTAGCCTATCAGAGGCGAACTTATTAAGCTCGCCTAGTATATCAGAGGCGAACTTATTAAGTTCGCTTAGCCTATTAGAGGCGAACTTAATATGTTCGCCTAGGCATCTTTGAGGCGAACTTATTTTGTTCGCCTGGTGCAGAACTGGTGCCTATAAATAGAGTTTCAGAGTCTGTGAAACAAAACACAGAAGAACGGTGAGAGAGAGAATAGACGATATCAGAGTAGACGAGAGAGAATTCTTGTAACCTGATATTGGTGGAAATACAAAGAGTTTATTTACACCGTTGTTGTTGATTGAGTCACACGAGCACGTTGATCATGGATTCCGCACGTTATCACGGTGTCGTACCGCGAGTCTAGAGATCCGTTACGCACCGAAAATCGTTTGGAGCATATTCTGGTGACAACGAGCTTGAAGATATTATGTCTTAGTCTTAGAGTCTTTGACTTGTAGTTGATAGAATTGTTAGCAACAGTTAAAGGGGAGTCTGTTAGGACATGTTTTGTAACCGTTGATAAAATTCTGTGTAAGTTCTGCTAGAGGCGAACTTAATAAGTTCGCCTAGCCTATCAGAGGCGAACTTATTAAGTTCGCCTAGTATATCAGAGGCGAACTTATTAAGTTTGCTTAGCCTATTAGAGGTGAACTTAATAAGTTCGCCTAAGCATCTTTGAGGCGAACTTATTATGTTCGCCTGGTGCAGAACTGGTGCCTATAAATAGAGTTTCAGAGTCTGTGAAACAAAACACAACAGAACGGTGAGAGAGAGAATAGACGATCTCAGAGTAGAAGAGAGAGAATTCTTGTAACCTGATATTGGTGGAAATACAAAGAGTTTATTTACACCGTTGTTGTTGATTGAGTCACACGAGCACGTTGATCATGGATTCCGCACGTTATCACCGTGTCGTACCGCGAGTCTAGAGATCTGTCACGCACCGAAAATCGTTTGGAGCATATTCTGGTGACAACGAGCTTGAAGATATTATGTCTTAGTCTTAGGGTCTTTGACTTGTAGTTGATAGAATTGTTAGCAACAGTTAAAGGGGAGTCTGTTAGGACATGTTTTGTAACTGTTGATAAAATTCTGTGTAAGTTCTGCCAGAGGCGAACTTATCAGAGGCGAACTTATTAAGCTCGCCTAGTATATCAGAGGCGAACTTATTAAGTTCGCTTAGCCTATTAGAGGCGAACTTAATAAGATTGCCTAAGCATCTTTGAGGCGAACTTATTAAGTTCGCCTGGTGCAGAACTGGTGCCTATAAATAGAGTTTCAGAGTCTGTGAAACAAAACACAACAGAACGGTGAGAGAGAGACTAGACGATATCAGAGTAGACGAGAGAGAATTCTTGTAACCTGATATTGGTGGAATACATAGAGTTTATTTAAACCGTTATTGTTGATTGAGTTACACGAGCACGTTGATCATGGATTCCGCACGTTATCACCGTGTCGTACCGCGAGTCTAGAGATCCGTCACGCACCGAAAATCGTTTGGAGCATATTCTGGTGACAACGAGCTTGAAGATATTATGTCTTAGTCTTAGAGTCTTTGACTTGTAGTTGATAGAATTGTTAGCAACTGTTAAAGGGGTGTCTGTTAGGACATGTTTTGTAACTGTTGATAAAATTCTGTGTAAGTTCTGCTAGAGGCGAACTTAATAAGTTCGCCTAGCCTATCAGAGGCGAACTTATTAAGCTCGCCTAGTATATCAGAGGCGAACTTATTAAGTTCGCTTAGCGTGTTAGAGGCGAACTTAATATGTTCGCCTAGGCATCTTTGAACCTAACTTATTAAGTTCGCCTGGTGCAGAACTGGTGCCTATAAATAGAGTTTCAGAGTCTGTGAAACAAAACACAGCAGAACGGTGAGAGAGAGAATAGACGATATCAGAGTAGACGAGAGAGAATTCTTGTAACCTGATATTGGTGGAAATACAAAGAGTTTATTTACACCGTTGTTGTTGATTGAGTCACACGAGCACTTTGATCATGGATTCCGCACGTTATCACGGTGTCGTACCGCGAGTCTAGAGATCCCTTACGCACCGAAAATCGTTTGGAGCATATTCTGGTGACTATTATGTCTTAGTCTTAGAGTCTTTGACTTGTAGTTGATAGAATTGTTAGCAACAGTTAAAGGGAAGTCTGTTAGGACATGTTTTGTAACTGTTGATAAAATTCTGTGTAAGTTCTGCTAGAGGCGAACTTAATAAGTTCGCCTAGCCTATCAGAGGCGAACTTATTAAGTTCGCCTAGTATATCAGAGGCGAACTTATTAAGTTTGCTTAGCCTATTAGAGGTGAACTTAATAAGTTCGCCTAAGCATCTTTGAGGCGAACTTATTATGTTCGCCTGGTGCAGAACTGGTGCCTATAAATAGAGTTTCAGAGTCTGTGAAACAAAACACAACAGAACGGTGAGAGAGAGAATAGACGATCTCAGAGTAGAAGAGAGAAAATTCTTGTAACCTGATATTGGTGGAAATACAAAGAGTTTATTTACACCGTTGTTGTTGATTGAGTCACACGAGCACGTTGATCATGGATTCCGCACGTTATCACCGTGTCGTACCGCGAGTCTAGAGATCCGTCACGCACCGAAAATCGTTTGGAGCATATTCTGGTGACAACGAGCTTGAAGATATTATGTCTTAGTCTTAGGGTCTTTGACTTGTAGTTGATAGAATTGTTAGCAACAGTTAATGGGGAGTCTGTTAGGACATGTTTTGTAACTGTTGATAAAATTCTGTGTAAGTTCTGCTAGAGGCGAACTTAATAAGTTCTCCTAGCCTATCAGAGGCGAACTTTTTAAGTTCGCCTAGTATATCAGAGGCGAACTTATTAAGTTTGCTTAGCCTATTAGAGGTGAACTTAATAAGTTCGCCTAAGCATCTTTGAGGCGAACTTATTATGTTCGCCTGGAGCAGAACTGGTGCCTATAAATAGAGTTTCAGAGTCTGTGAAACAAAACACAACAGAACGGTGAGAGAGAGAATAGACGATCTCAGAGTAGAAGAGAGAGAATTCTTGTAACCTGATATTGGTGGAAATACAAAGAGTTTATTTACACCGTTGTTGTTGATTGAGTCACACGAGCACGTTGATCATGGATTCCGCACGTTATCACCGTGTCGTACCGCGAGTCTAGAGATCCGTCACGCACCGAAAATCGTTTGGAGCATATTCTGGTGACAATGAGCTTGAAGATATTATGTCTTAGTCTTAGAGTCTTTGACTTGTAGTTGATAGAATTGTTAGCAACAGTTAAAGGGGAGTCTGTTAGGACATGTTTTGTAACTGTTGATAAAATTCTGTGTAAGTTCTGCTAGAGGCAAACTTAATAAGTTCGCCTAGCCTATCAGAGATGAACTTATTAAGTTCGCTTAGCCTATTAGATTAAGTTTGCCTGGTGCAGAACTGGTGCCTATAAATAAAGTTTCAGAGTCTGTGAAACAAAACACAACAGAACAGTGAGAGAGAGAATAGACGATATCAGAGTAGACGATAGAGAATTCTTGTAACCTGATATGGGTGGAATACCAAGAGTTTATTTACACCGTTGTTGTTGATTGAGTTACTCGAGCACGTTGATCATGGATTCCGCACGTTATCACCGTGTCGTACCGCGAGTCTAGAGATCCGTCACGCACCGAAAATCGTTTGGAGCATATTCTGGTGACAACGAGCTTGAAGATATTATGTCTTAGTCTTAGAGTCTTTGACTTGTAGTTGATAGAATTGTTAGCAACAGTTAAAGGGGAGTCTGTTAGGACATGTTTTGTAACTGTTGATAAAATTCTGTGTAAGTTCTACTAGAGGCAAACTTAATAAGTTCGCCTAGCCTATCAGAGATGAACTTATTAAGTTCGCTTAGCCTATTAGATTAAGTTTGCCTGGTGCAGAACTGGTGCCTATAAATAAAGTTTCAGAGTCTGTGAAACAAAACACAACAGAACGGTGAGAGAGAGAATAGACGATATCAGAGTAGACGATAGAGAATTCTTGTAACCTGATATGGGTGGAATACAAAGAGTTTATTTACACCGTTGTTGTTGATTGAGTTACTCGAGCACGTTGATCATGGATTCCGCACGTTATCACCGTGTCGTACTGCGAGTCTAGAGATCCGTCACGCACCGAAAATCGTTTGGAGCATATTCTGGTGACAACGAGCTTGAAGATATTATGTCTTAGTCTTAGAGTCTTTGACTTGTAGTTGATAGAATTGTTAGCAATTGTTAAAGGGGAGTCTGTTAGGACATGTTTTGTAACTGTTGATAAAATTCTGTGTAAGTTCTGCTAGAGGCGAACTTAATAAGTTCGCCTAGTCTATCAGAGGCGAACTTATTAAGCTCGCCTAGTATATCAGAGGCGAACTTATTAAGTTCGCTTAGCCTATTAGAGGCGAACTTAATATGTTCGCCTAGGCATCTTTGAGGCGAACTTATTTTGTTCGCCTGGTGCAGAACTGGTGCCTATAAATAGAGTTTCAGAGTCTGTGAAACAAAACACAGAAGAACGGTGAGAGAGAGAATAGACGATATCAGAGTAGACGAGAGAGAATTCTTGTAACCTGATATTGGTGGAAATACAAAGAGTTTATTTACACCGTTGTTGTTGATTGAGTCACACGAGCACGTTGATCATGGATTCCGCACGTTATCACGGTGTCGTACCGCGAGTCTAGAGATCCGTTACGCACCGAAAATCGTTTGGAGCATATTCTGGTGACAACGAGCTTGAAGATATTATGTCTTAGTCTTAGAGTCTTTGACTTGTAGTTGATAGAATTGTTAGCAACAGTTAAAGGGGAGTCTGTTAGGACATGTTTTGTAACCGTTGATAAAATTCTGTGTAAGTTCTGCTAGAGGCGAACTTAATAAGTTCGCCTAGCCTATCAGAGGCGAACTTATTAAGTTCGCCTAGTATATCAGAGGCGAACTTATTAAGTTTGCTTAGCCTATTAGAGGTGAACTTAATAAGTTCGCCTAAGCATCTTTGAGGCGAACTTATTATGTTCGCCTGGTGCAGAACTGGTGCCTATAAATAGAGTTTCAGAGTCTGTGAAACAAAACACAACAGAACGGTGAGAGAGAGAATAGACGATCTCAGAGTAGAAGAGAGAGAATTCTTGTAACCTGATATTGGTGGAAATACAAAGAGTTTATTTACACCGTTGTTGTTGATTGAGTCACACGAGCACGTTGATCATGGATTCCGCACGTTATCACCGTGTCGTACCGCGAGTCTAGAGATCTGTCACGCACCGAAAATCGTTTGGAGCATATTCTGGTGACAACGAGCTTGAAGATATTATGTCTTAGTCTTAGGGTCTTTGACTTGTAGTTGATAGAATTGTTAGCAACAGTTAAAGGGGAGTCTGTTAGGACATGTTTTGTAACTGTTGATAAAATACTGTGTAAGTTCTGCCAGAGGCGAACTTATCAGAGGCGAACTTATTAAGCTCGCCTAGTATATCAGAGGCGAACTTATTAAGTTCGCTTAGCCTATTAGAGGCGAACTTAATAAGATTGCCTAAGCATCTTTGAGGCGAACTTATTAAGTTCGCCTGGTGCAGAACTGGTGCCTATAAATAGAGTTTCAGAGTCTGTGAAACAAAACACAACAGAACGGTGAGAGAGAGACTAGACGATATCAGAGTAGACGAGAGAGAATTCTTGTAACCTGATATTGGTGGAATACATAGAGTTTATTTAAACCGTTATTGTTGATTGAGTTACACGAGCACGTTGATCATGGATTCCGCACGTTATCACCGTGTCGTACCGCGAGTCTAGAGATCCGTCACGCACCGAAAATCGTTTGGAGCATATTCTGGTGACAACGAGCTTGAAGATATTATGTCTTAGTCTTAGAGTCTTTGACTTGTAGTTGATAGAATTGTTAGCAACAGTTAAAGGGGAGTCGGTTAGGACATGTTTTGTAACTGTTGATAAAATTCTGTGTAAGTTCTGCTAGAGGCAAACTTAATAAGTTTGCCTAGCCTATCAGAGACGAACTTATTAAGTTCGCTTAGCCTATTAGATTAAGTTTGCCTGGTGCAGAACTGGTGCCTATAAATAAAGTTTCAGAGTCTGTGAAACAAAACACAACAGAACGGTGAGAGAGAGAATAGACGATATTAGAGTAGACGAGAGAGAATTCTTGTAACCTGATATTGGTGGAATACAAAGAGTTTATTTACACCGTTGTTGTTGATTGAGTTACTCGAGCACGTTGATCATGGATTCCGCACGTTATCACCGTGTCGTACCGCGAGTCTAGAGATCCGTCACGCACCGAAAATCGTTTGGAGCATATTCTGGTGACAACGAGCTTGAAGATATTATGTCTTAGTCTTAGAGTCTTTGACTTGTAGTTGATAGAATTGTTAGCAACTGTTAAAGGGGAGTCTGTTAGGACATGTTTTGTAACTGTTGATAAAATTCTGTGTAAGTTCTGCTAGAGGCGAACTTAATAAGTTCGCCTAGCCTATTAGAGGCGAACTTATTAAGCTCGCCTATTATATCAGAGGCGAACTTATTAAGTTCGCTTAGCCTATTAGAGGCGAACTTAATATGTTCGCCTAGGCATCTTTGAGGCGAACTTACTGGTGCCTATAAATAGAGTTTCAGAGTCTGTGAAACAAAACACAGCAGAACGGTGAGAGAGAGAATAGACGATATCAGAGTAGACGAGAGAGAAATCTTGTAACCTGATATTAGTGGAAATACAAAGAGTTTATTTACACCGTTGTTGTTGATTGAGTCACACGAGCACGTTGATCATGGATTCCGCACGTTATCACGGTGTCGTACCGCGAGTCTAGAGATCCGTTACGCACCGAAAATCGTGTGGAGCATATTCTGGTGACAACGAGCTTGAAGATATTATGTCTTAGTCTTAGAGTCTTTGACTTGTAGTTGATAGAATTGTTAGCAACAGTTAAAAGGGGAGTCTGTTAGGACATGTTTTGTAACTGTTGATAAAATTCTGTGTAAGTTCTGCTAGAGGCGAACTTAATAAGTTCGCCTAGCTTATCAGAGGCGAACTTAATCAGAGGCGAACTTATTAAGTTCGTTTAGCCTATTAGAGGCAAACTCAATAAGTTCGCCTAAGCATCTTTGAGGCGAACTTATTAAGTTCGCCTGGTGCAGAACTGGTGCCTATAAATAGAGTTTCAGAGTCTGTGAAACAAAACACAACAGAACGGTGAGAGAGAGACTAGACGATATCAGAGTAGATGAGAGAGAATTCTTGTAACCTGATATTGGTGGAAATACAAAGAGTTTATTTACACCGTTGTTGTTGATTGAGTCACACGAGCACGTTGATCATGGATTCCGCACGTTATCACCGTGTCGTACCGCGAGTCTAGAGATCCGTCACGCACCGAAAATCGTTTGGAGCATATTCTGGTGACAACTGAAGATATTATGTCTTAGTCTTAGAGTCTTTGACTTGTAGTTGATAGAATTGTTAGCAACAGTTAAAGGGGAGTCTGTTAGGACATGTTTTGTAACTGTTGATAAAATTCTATGTAAGTTCTGCTAGAGGCGAACTTAATAAGTTCGCCTACCCTATCAGAGGCGAACTTATTAAGCTCGCCTAGTATATCAGAGGCAAACTTATTAAGTTCGCTTAGCCTATTAGAGGCGAACTTAATAAGATCGCCTAAGCATCTTTGAGGCGAACTTATTAAGTTCGCCTGGTGCAGAACTGGTGCCTATAAATAGAGTTTCAGAGTCTGTGAAACAAAACACAACAGAACGGTGAGAGAGAGAATAGACGATATCAGAGTAGACGAGAGAGAATTCTTGTAACCTGATATTGGTGGAAATACAAAGAGTTTATTTACACCGTTGTTGTTGATTGAGTCACACGAGCACGTTGATCATGGATACCGCACGTTATCACGGTGTCGTACCGCGAGTCTAGAGATCCGTCACGCACCGAAAATCGTTTGGAGCATATTCTGGTGACAACTGAAGATATTATGTCTTAGTCTTAGGGTCTTTGACATTTAGTTGATAGAATTGTTAGCAACAGTTAAAGGGGAGTCTGTTAGGACATGTTTTGTAACTGTTGATAAAATTCTGTGTAAGTTCTGCTAGAGGCGAACTTAATAAGTTCGCCTAGCCTATCAGAGGCGAACTTATTAAGCTCGCCTAGTATATCAGAGGCAAACTTATT
The DNA here is from genome assembly GCA_023525975.1 of Smallanthus sonchifolius. Classification (NCBI taxonomy): domain Eukaryota; kingdom Viridiplantae; phylum Streptophyta; class Magnoliopsida; order Asterales; family Asteraceae; genus Smallanthus; species Smallanthus sonchifolius. Next base: position 78,973,758 of record CM042020.1, read on the forward strand.
AAGTTCGCTTAGCCTATTAGAGGCGAACTTAATAAGATCGCCTAAGCATCTTTGAGGCGAACTTATTAAGTTCGCCTGGTGCAGAACTGGTGCCTATAAATAGAGTTTCAGAGTCTGTGAAACAAAACACAACAGAACGGTAAGAGAGAATAGACGATATCAGAGTAGACGAGAGAGAATTCTTGTAACCTGATATTGGTGGAAATACAAAGAGTTTATTTACACCGTTGTTGTTGATTGAGTCACACGAGCACGTTGATCATGGATACCGCACGTTATCACGGTGTCGTACCGCGAGTCTAGAGACCCGTCACGCACTGAAAATCGTTTGGAGCATATTCTGGTGACAACGAGCTTGAAGATATTATGTCTTAGTCTTAGAGTCTTTTACTTGTAGTTGATAGAATTGTTAGCAACAGTTAAAGGGGAGTCTGTTAGGACATGTTTTGTAACGGTTGATAAAATTCTGTGTAAGTTCTGCTAGAGGCGAACTTAATAAGTTCGCCTAGCTTATCAGAGGCGAACTTAATCAGAGGCGAACTTATTAAGTTCGTTTAGCCTATTAGAGGCGAACTCAATAAGTTCGCCTAAGCATCTTTGAGGCGAACTTATTAAGTTCGCCTGGTGCAGAACTGGTGCCTATAAATAGAGTTTCAGAGTCTGTGAAACAAAACACAACAGAACGGTGAGAGAGAGACTAGACGATATCAGAGTAGACGAGAGAGAATTCTTGTAACCTGATATTGGTGGAAATACAAAGAGTTTATTTACACCGTTGTTGTTGATTGAGTCACACGAGCACGTTGATCATGAATTCCGCACGTTATCACCGTGTCGTACCGCGAGTCTAGAGATCCGTCACGCACCGAAAATCGTTTGGAGCATATTCTGGTGACAACGAGCTTGAAGATATTATGTCTTAGTCTTAGAGTCTTTGACTTGTAGTTGATAGAATTGTTAGCAACAGTTAAATGGAAGTCTGTTAGGACATGTTTTGTAACTGTTGATAAAATTCTGTGTAAGTTCTGCTAGAGGCGAACTTAATAAGTTCGCATTGCCTATCAGAGGCGAACTTATTAAGTTCGCCTAGTATATCAGAGGCGAACTTATTAAGTTCGCTTAGCCTATTAGAGGCGAACTTAATAAGTTCGCCTAAGCATCTTTGAGGCGAACTTAATCTGGTTCCTATAAATAGAGTTTCAGAGTCTGTGAAACGAAACACAATAGAACGGTGAGAGAGAGAATAGACGATATCAGAGTAGACGAGAGAGAATTCTTGTAACCTGATATTGGTGGAAATACAAAGAGTTTATTTACACCGTTGTTGTTGATTGAGTCACACGAGCACGTTGATCATGGATTCCGCACGTTATCACCGTGTCGTATCGAGAGTCTAGAGATCCGTCACGCACCGAAAATATTTTGGAGCATATTCTGGTGACAACGAGCTTGAAGATATTATGTCTTAGTCTTAGAGTCTTTGACTTGTAGTTGATAGAATTGTTAGCAACAGTTAAAGGGGAGTCTGTTAGGACATGTTTTGTAACTGAAATTCTGTGTAGGTTCTGCTAGAGGCGAACTTAATAAGTTCGCCTAGCCTATCAGAGCGAACTTATTAAGTTCGCCTAGTATATCAGAAGCGAACTTGTTAAGTTTGCTTAGCCTATTAAGTTCGCCTAAGCATCTTTGAGGCGAACTTATTAAGTTCGCCTGGTGCAGAACTGGTGCCTATAAATAGAGTTTCAGAGTCTGTGAAACAAAACACAACAAAACGGTGAGAGAGAGAATAGACGATATCAGAGTAGACGAGAGAGAATTCTTGTAACCTGATATTGGTGGAAATACAAAGAGTTTATTTAGACCGTTGTTGTTGATTGAGTCACACGAGCACGTTGATCATGGATTCCGCACGTTATCACCGTGTTGTACCGCGAGTCTAGATATTCGTCACGCACCGAAAATCGTTTGGAGCATATTCTGGTGACAACGAGCTTGAAGATATTATGTCTTAGTCTTAGAATCTTTGACTTGTAGTTGATAGAATTGTTAGCAACAGTTAAAGTGGAGTCTGTTAGGACATGTTTTGTAACTGAAATTCTGTGTAGGTTCTGCTAGAGGCGAACTTAATAAGTTCGCCTAGCCTATCAGAGCGAACTTATTAAGTTCGCCTAGTATATCAGATGCGAACTTGTTAAGTTTGCTTAGCCTATTAAGTTCGCCTAAGCATCTTTGAGGCGAACTTATTAAGTTCGCCTGGTGCAGAACTGGTGCCTATAAATAGAGTTTCAGAGTCTGTGAAACAAAACACAACAAAACGGTGAGAGAGAGAATAGACGATATCAGAGTAGACGAGAGAGAATTCTTGTAACCTGATATTGGTGGAAATACAAAGAGTTTATTTAGACCGTTGTTGTTGATTGAGTCACACGAGCACGTTGATCATGAATTCCGCACGTTATCACCGTGTCGTACCGCGAGTCTAGAGATCCGTCACGCACCGAAAATCGTTTGGAGCATATTCTGGTGACAACGAGCTTGAAGATATTATGTCTTAGTCTTAGAGTCTTTGACTTGTAGTTGATAGAATTGTTAGCAACAGTTAAATGGAAGTCTGTTAGGACATGTTTTGTAACTGTTGATAAAATTCTGTGTAAGTTCTGCTAGTGGCGAATTTAATAAGTTCGCATAGCCTATCAGAGGCGAACTTATTAAGTTCGCCTAGTATATCAGAGGCGAACTTATTAAGTTCGCTTAGCCTATTAGAGGCGAACTTAATAAGTTCGCCTAAGCATCTTTGAGGCGAACTTAATCTGGTTCCTATAAATAGAGTTTCAGAGTCTGTGAAACAAAACACAATAGAACGGTGAGAGAGAGAATCGACGATATCAGAGTAGACGAGAGAGAATTCTTGTAACCTGATATTGGTGGAAATACAAAGAGTTTATTTACACCGTTGTTGTTGATTGAGTCACACGAGCACGTTGATCATGGATTCCGCACGTTATCACCGTGTCGTACCGAGAGTCTAGAGATCCGTCACGCACCGAAAATATTTTGGAGCATATTCTGGTGACAACGAGCTTGAAGATATTATGTCTTAGTCTTAGAGTCTTTGACTTGTAGTTGATAGAATTGTTAGCAACAGTTAAAGGGGAGTCTGTTAGGACATGTTTTGTAACTGAAATTCTGTGTAGGTTCTGCTAGAGGCGAACTTAATAAGTTCGCCTAGCCTATCAGAGCGAACTTATTAAGTTCGCCTAGTATATCAGATGCGAACTTGTTAAGTTTGCTTAGCCTATTAAGTTCGCCTAAGCATCTTTGAGGCGAACTTATTAAGTTCGCCTGGTGCAGAACTGGTGCCTATAAATAGAGTTTCAGAGTCTGTGAAACAAAACACAACAAAACGGTGAGAGAGAGAATAGACGATATCAGAGTAGACGAGAGAGAATTCTTGTAACCTGATATTGGTGGAAATACAAAGAGTTTATTTAGACCGTTGTTGTTGATTGAGTCACACGAGCACGTTGATCATGGATTCCGCACGTTATCACCGTGTTGTACCGCGAGTCTAGATATTCGTCACGCACCGAAAATCGTTTGGAGCATATTCTGGTGACAACGAGCTTGAAGATATTATGTCTTAGTCTTAGAATCTTTGACTTGTAGTTGATAGAATTGTTAGCAACAGTTAAAGTGGAGTCTGTTAGGACATGTTTTGTAACTGTTGATAAAATTCTGTGTAAGTTCTGCTAGAGGCGAACTTAATAAGTTCGCCTAGCCTATCAGAGGCGAACTTATTAAGTTCGTTTAGCCTATTAGAGGCGAACTCAATAAGTTCGCCTAAGCATCTTTGAGGCGAACTTATTAAGTTCGCCTGGTGCAGAACTGGTGCCTATAAATAGAGTTTCAGAGTCTGTGAAACAAAACACAATAGAACGGTGAGAGAGAGAATCGACGATATCAGAGTAGACGAGAGAGAATTCTTGTAACCTGATATTGGTGGAAATACAAAGAGTTTATTTACACCGTTGTTGTTGATTGAGTCACACGAGCACGTTGATCATGAATTCTACACGTTATCACCGTGTCGTACCGCGAGTCTAGAGATCCGTCACGCACCGAAAATCGTTTGGAGCATATTCTGGTGACAACGAGCTTGAAGATATTATGTCTTAGTCTTAGAGTCTTTGACTTGTAGTTGATAGAATTGTTAGCAACAGTTAAATGGGAGTCTGTTAGGATATGTTTTGTAACTGTTGATAAAATTCTGTGTAGTTAGAGGCGAACTTAATAAGTTCGCATAGCCTATCAGAGGCGAACTTATTAAGTTCGCCTAGTATATCAGAGGCGAACTTATTAAGTTCGCTTAGCCTATTAGAGGCTAACTTAATAAGTTCGCCTAAGCATCTTTGAGGCGAACTTATTAAGTTCGCCTGGTGTAGAACTGGTGCCTATAAATAGAGTTTCAGAGTCTGTGAAACAAAACACAATAGAACGGTGAGAGAGAGAATAGACGATATCAGAGTAGACGAGAGAGAATTCTTGTAACCTGATATTGGTGGAAACACGAAGAGTTTATTTACACCGTTGTTGTTGATTGAGTCACACGAGCACGTTGATCATGGATTCCGCACGTTATCACCGTGTCGTACCACGAGTCTAGAGATCCGTCACGCACCGAAAATCTTTTGGAGCATATTCTGGTGACAACGAGCTTGAAGATATTATGTCTTAGTCTTAGAGTCTTTGACTTGTAGTTGATAGAATTGTTAGCAACAGTTAAAGGGGAGTCTATTAGGACATGTTTTGTAACTGTTGATAAAATTCTGTGTAAGTTCTGCTAGAGGCGAACTTAATAAGTTCGCCTAGCCTATCAGAGGCGAACTTAATCAGAGGCGAACTTATTAGGTTCGTTTAGCCTATTAGAGGCGAACTCAATAAGTTCGCCTAAGCATCTTTGAGGCGAACTTAATGTGCAGAACTGGTGCCTATAAATAGAGGTTCAAAGTCTGTGAAACAAAACACAACAGAACGGTGAGAGAGAGACTAGACGATATCAGAGTAGACGAGAGAGAATTCTTGTAACCTGATATTGGTGGAAATACAAAGAGTTTATTTACACCGTTGTTGTTGATTGAGTCACACGAGCACGTTGATCATGGATTCCGCACGTTATCACCGTGTCGTACCGCGAGTCTAGAGATCCGTCACGCACCGAAAATCGTTTGGAGCATATTCTGGTGACAACGAGCTTGAAGATATTTTGTCTTAGTCTTAGAGTCTTTGACTTGTAGTTGATAGAATTGTTAGCAACAGTTAAAGGGGAGTCTGTTAGGACATGTTTTGTAATTGTTGATAAAATTCTGTGTAAGTTCTACTAGAGGCGAACTTAATAAGTTCGCCTAGCCTATCAGAGGCGAACTTATTAAGTTCGCCTAGTATATCAGAGGCGAACTTATTAAGTTTGCTTAGCCTATTAGAGGCGAACTTAATAAGTTCGCCTAAGCATCTTTGAGGCGAACTTATTATGTTCGCCTGGTGCAGAACTGGTGCCTATAAATAGAGTTTCAGAGTCTGTGAAACAAAACACAACAGAACGGTGAGAGAGAGAATAGACGATCTCAGAGTAGACGAGAGAGAATTCTTGTAACCTGATATTGGTGGAAATACAAACAGTTTATTTACACCGTTGTTGTTGATTGAGTCACACGAGCACGTTGATCATGGATTCCGCACGTTATCAACGTGTCGTACCGCGAGTCTAGAGATCCGTCACGCACCGAAAATCGTTTGTAGCATATTCTGGTGACAACGAGCTTGAAGATATTATGTCTTAGTCTTAGAGTCTTTGACTTGTAGTTGATAGAATTGTTAGCAACAGTTAAAGGGGAGTCTGTTAGGACATGTTTTGTAACTGTTGATAAAATTCTGTGTAAGTTCTGCTAGAGGCGAACTTAATAAGTTCGCCTAGCCTATCAGAGGCGAACTTATTAAGCTCGCCTAGTATATCAGAGGCGAACTTATTAAGTTCGCTTAGCCTATTAGAGGCGAACTTAATAAGATTGCCTAAGCATCTTTGAGGCGAACTTATTAAGTTCGCCTGGTGCAGAACTGGTGCCTATAAATAGAGTTTCAGAGTTTGTGAAACAAAACACAACAGAACGGTGAGAGAGAGAATAGACGATATCAGGGTAGACGAGAGAGAATTCTTGTAACCTGATATTGGTGGAAATACAAAGAGTTTATTTACACCGTTGTTGTTGATTGAGTCACACGAGCACGTTGATCATGGATTCCGCACGTTATCACCGTGTCGTACCGAGAGTCTAGAGATCCGTCACGCACCGAAAATCTTTTGGAGCATATTCTGGTGACAACGAGCTTGAAGATATTATGTCTTAGTCTTAGAGTCTTTGACTTGTAGTTGATAGAATTGTTAGCAACAATTAAAGGGGAGTCTGTTAGGACATGTTTTGTAACTGTTGATAAAATTCTGTGTAGGTTCTGCTAGAGGCGAACTTAATAAGTTCGCCTAGCCTATCAGAGGCGAACTTGTATATCAGAGGCGAACTTATTAAGTTTGCTTAGCCTATTAAGTTCGCCTAAGCATCTTTGAGGTGAACTGGTGCAGAACTGGTGCCTATAAATAGAGTTTCAGAGTCTGTGAAACAAAACACAACAGAACGGTGAGAGAGAGAATAGACGATATCAGAGTAGACGAGAGAGAATTCTTGTAACCTGATATTGGTGGAAATACAAAGAGTTTATTTAGACCGTTGTTGTTGATTGAGTCACACGAGCACGTTGATCATGGATTCCGCACGTTATCACCGTGTCGTACCGCGAGTCTAGAGATCCGTCACGCACCGAAAATCGTTTGGAGCATATTCTGGTGACAACGAGTTGAAGATATTATGTCTTAGTCTTAGAGTCTTTGACTTGTAGTTGATAGAATTGTTAGCAACAGTTAAAGGGGAGTCTGTTAGGACATGTTTTGTAACTGTTGATAAAATTCTGTGTAAGTTCTGCTAGAGGCGAGCTTAATAAGTTCGCCTAGCCTATCAGAGACGAACTTAATCAGAGGCGAACTTATTAAGTTCGTTTAGCCTATTAGAGGCGAACTCAATAAGTGTTCCTAAGCATCTTTGAGGCGAACTTATTAAGTTCGACTGGTGCAGAACTGGTGCCTATAAATAGAGTTTCAGAGTCTGTGAAACAAAACACAACAGAACGGTGAGAGAGAGACTAGACGATATCAGAGTAGACGAGAGAGAATTCTTGTAACCTGATATTGGTGGAAATACAAAGAGTTTATTTACACCGTTGTTGTTGATTGAGTCACACGAGCACGTTGATCATGAATTCCGCACGTTATCACCATGTCGTACCGCGAGTCTAGAGATCCGTCACGCACCGAAAATCGTTTGGAGCATATTCTGGTGACAACGAGCTTGAAGATATTATGTCTTAGTCTTAGATTCTTTGACTTGTAGTTGATAGAATTGTTAGCAACAGTTAAATGGAAGTCTGTTAGGACATGTTTTGTAACTGTTGATAAAATCCTGTGTAAGTTCTGCTAGAGGCGAACTTAATAAGTTCGCATAGCCTATCAGAGGCGAACTTATTAAGTTCGCCTAGTATATCAGAGGCGAACTTATTAAGTTCGCTTAGCCTATTAGAGGCGAACTAGAGGCGAACTTAAGCATCTTTGAGGCGAACTTATTAAGTTCGCCTGGAGCAGAACTGGTGCCTATAAATAGAGTTTCAGAGTCTGTGAAACAAAACACAATAGAACGGTGAGAGAGAGAATAGACGATATCAGAGTAGACGAGAGAGAATTCTTGTAACCTGATATTGGTGGAAACACAAAGAGTTTATTTACATCGTTGTTGTTGATTGAGTCACACGAGCATGTTGATCATGGATTCCGCACGTTATCACCGTGTCGTATCGCGAGTCTAGAGATCCGTCACGCACCGAAAATCTTTTGGAGCATATTCTGGTGACAACGAGCTTGAAGATATTATGTCTTAGTCTTAGAGTCTTTGACTTGTAGTTGATAGAATTGTTAGCAACAGTTAAAGGGGAGTCTGTTTGGACATGTTTTGAAACTGTTGATAAAATTCTGTGTAAGTTCTGCTAGAGGCGAACTTAATAAGTTCGCCTAACCTATCAGAGGCGAACTTAATCAGAGGCGAACTTATTAAGTTCGTTTAGCTTATTAGTGGCGAACTCAATAAGTTTGCCTAAGCATCTTTGAGGCGAACTTATTAAGTTCGCCTGGTGCAGAACTGGTGCCTATAAATAGAGTTTCAGAGTCTGTGAAACAAAACACAACAGAACGGTGAGAGAGAGACTAGACGATATCAGAGTAGACGAGAGAGAATTCTTGTAACCTAATATTGGTGGAAATACAAAGAGTTTATTTACACCGTTGTTGTTGATTGAGTCACACGAGCACGTTGATCATGGATTCTGCACGTTATCACTGTGTCGTACCGCGAGTCTAGAGATCCGTCAAGCATCGAAAATCATTTGGAGCATATTCTGGTGACAACGAGCTTGAAGATATTATGTCTTAGTCTTAGAGTCTTTGACTTGTAGTTGATAGAACTGTTAGCAATAGTTAAAGGGGAGTCTGTTAGGACATGTTTTGTAACTGTTGATAAAATTCTGTGTAAGTTCTGCTGGAGGCGAACTTAATAAGTTCGCCTAGCCTATCAGAGGCGAACTTATTAAGTTCGCCTAGTATATCAGAGGCGAACTTATTAAGTTCGCTTAGCCTATTAGAGGCGAACTTAATAAGTTCGCCTAAGCATCTTTGAGGCGAACTTATTAAGTTCGCCTGGTGCAGAACTGGTGCCTATAAATAGAGTTTCAGAGTCTGTGAAACAAAACACAACAGAACGGTGAGAGAGAGTAAACGATATCAGAGTAGACGAGAGAGAATTATTGTAACCTGATATTGGTGGAAATACAAAGAGTTTATTTACACCGTTGTTGTTGATTGAGTCACACGAGCACGTTGATCATGGATTCCGCACGTTATCACCGTGTCGTACCGCGAGTCTAGAGATCTGTCAAGCACCGAAAATCGTTTGGAGCATATTCTGGTGACAACGAGCTTGAAGATATTATGTCTTAGTCTTAGAGTCTTTGACTTGTAGTTGATAGAATTGTAAACAACAGTTAAAGGGGAGTCTGTTAGGACATGTTTTCTAACTGTTGATAAAATTCTATGTAAATTCTGCTAGAGGCGAACTTAATAAGTTCGCCTAGCCTATCAGAGGCGAACTTATTAAGTTCGCCTAGTATATCAGAGGCGAACTTATTAAGTTCGCTTAGCCTATTAGAGGCGAACTTAATAAGTTCGCCTAAGCATCTTTGTGGCGAACTTATTAAGTTCGCCTAGTGCAGAACTGGTGCCTATAAATAGAGTTTCAGAGTCTGTGAAACAAAACACAATAGAATGGTGAGAGAGAGAATAGACGATATCAGAGTAGACGAGAGAGAATTCTTGTAACCTGATATTGGTGGAAACACAAAGAGTTTATTTACACCGTTGTTGTTGATTGAGTCACACGAGCACGTTGATCATGGATTCCGCACGTTATCACCGTGTCGTACCGCGAGTCTAGAGATCCGTCACGCACTGAAAATCGTTTGGAGCATATTCTGGTGACAACGAGCTTGAAGATATTATGTCTTAGTCTTAGAGTCTTTGACTTGTAGTTGATAGAATTGTAAACAACAGTTAAAGGGGAGTCTGTTAGGACATGTTTTGTAACTGTTGATAAAATTCTATGTAAATTCTGCTAGAGGCAAACTTAATAAGTTCGCCTAGCCTATCAGAGGCGAACTTATTAATTTGCCTAGTATATCAGAGGCGAACTTATTAAGTTCGCTTAGCCTATTAGAGGCGAACTTAATAAGTTCGCCTAAGCATATTTGAGGCGAACTTATTAAGTTCGCCTGGTGCAGAACTGGTGCCTATAAATAGAGTTTCAGAGTCTGTGAAACAAAACACAATAGAACGGTGAGAGAGAGAATAGACGATATCAGAGTAGACGAGAGAGAATTCTTGTAACCTGATATTGGTGGAAACACAAAAGAGCTTATTTACACCGTTGTTGTTGATTGAGTCACACGAGCACGTTGATCATGGATTCCGCACGTTATCACCGTGTCGTACCGCGAGTCTAGAGATCCGTCACGCATCGAAAATCGTTTGGAGCATATTCTGGTGACAACGAGCTTGAAGATATTATGTCTTAGTCTTAGAGTCTTTGACTTGTAGTTGATAGAATTGTTAGCAATAGTTAAAGGGGGGTCTGTTAGGACATGTTTTGTAACTATTGATAAAATTTTGTGTAAGTTCTGCTAGAGGCGAACTTAATAAGTTCGCCTAGCCTATCAGAGGCGAACTTATTAACTTCACCTAGTATATCAGAGGCGAACTTATTAAGTTCGCTTAGCCTATTAGAGGCGAACTTTATAAGTTCGCCTAAGCATCTTTGAGGCGAACTTATTAAGTTCGCTTGGTGCAGAACTGGTGCCTATAAATAGAGTTTCAGAGTCTGTGAAACAAAACACAATAGAACGGTGAGAGAGAGAATAGACGATATCAGAGTAGACGAGAGAGAATTCTTGTAACCTGATATTGGTGGAAACACAAAGAGTTTATTTACACCGTTGTTGTTGATTGAGTCACACGAGCACGTTGATCATGGATCCCGCACGTTATCACCGTGTCGTACCGCGAGTCTAGAGAAACGTCACGCACCGAAAATCGTTTGGAGTATATTCTGGTGACAAAGGGCTTGAAGATATTATGTCTTAGTCTTAGAGTCTTTGACTTGTAGTTGATAGAATTGTTAGCAACAGTTAAAGGGGAGTCTGTTATGACATGTTTTGTAACTGTTGATAAAATTCTGTGTAAATTCTGCTAGAGGCGAACTTAATAAGTTCGCCTAGCCTAGCAGAGGCGAAATTATTAAGTTCGCCTAGTATATCAGAGGCGAACTTATTAAGTTCGCTTAGCCTATTAGAGGCGAACTCAATAAGTTCGCCTAAGCATCTTTGAGGCGAACTTATTAAGTTCGCCTGGTGCAGAAATGGTGCCTATAAATAGAGTTTCAGAGTCTGTGAAACAAAACACAACAGAACGGTGAGAGAGAGAATAGACGATATCAGAGTAGACGAGAGAGAATTCTTGTAACCTGATATTGGTGGAAATACAAAGAGTTTATTTACACCGTTGTTGTTGATTGAGTCACACGAGCACGTTGATCATGGATTCCGCACGTTATCACCGTGTCGTACCGCGAGTCTAGAGATCCGTCACGCACCGAAAATCATTTGGAGCATATTCTGGTGACAACGAGCTTGAAGATATTATGTCTTAGTCTTAGAGTCTTTGACTTGTAGTTGATAGAATTGTTAGCAACAGTTAAAGGGGAGTCTGTTAGGACATGTTTTGTAACTGTTGATAAAATTCTGTGTAAATTCTGCTAGAGGCGAACTTAATAAGTTCGCCTAGCCTATCAGAGGCGAACTTATTAAGTTCGCCTATTATATCAGAGGCGAACTTATTAAGTTCGCTTAGCCTATTAGAGGCGAACTTAATAAGTTCACCTAAGCATCTTTGAGGCGAACTTATTAAGTTCGCCTGGTGCAGAACTGGTGCCTATAAATAGAGTTTCAGAGTCTGTGAAACAAAACACAACAGAACGGTGAGAGAGAGAATAGACGATAATAGAGTAGACGAGAGAGAATTCTTGTAACCTGATATTGGTGGAAATAAAAAGAGTTTATTTACACCGTTGTTGTTGATTGAGTCACACGAGCACGTTGATCATGGATTCCGCACGTTATCACCGTGTCGTACCGCGAGTCTAGAGATCCGTCACGCACCGAAAATCGTTTGGAGCATATTCTGGTGACAACGAGCTTGAAGATATTATGTCTTAGTCTTAGAGTCTTTGACTTGTAGTTGATAGAATTGTAAACAACAGTTAAAGGGGAGTCTGTTAGGACATGTTTTGTAACTGTTGATAAAATTCTATGTAAATTCTGCTAGAGGCGAACTTAATAAGTTCGCCTAGCCTATCAGAGGCGAACTTATTAAGTTCGCCTAATATATCAGAGGCGAACTTATTAAGTTCGCTTAGCCTATTAGAGACGAACTTAATAAGTTCGCCTAAGCATCTTTGAGGCGAACTTATTAAGTTCGCCTGGTGCAGAACTGGTGCCTATAAATAGAGTTTCAGAGTCTGTGAAACAAAACACAATAGAACGGTGAGAGAGAGAATAGACGATATCAGAGTAGACGGGAGAGAATTCTTGTAACCTGATATTGGTGGAAACACAAAGAGCTTATTTACACCGTTGTTGTTGATTGAGTCACACGAGCACGTTGATCATGGATTCCGCACGTTATCACCGTGTCGTACCGCGAGTCTAGAGATCCGTCACGCACCGAAAATCTTTTGGAGCATATTCTGGTGACAACGAGCTTGAAGATATTATGTCTTAGTCTTAGAGTCTTTGACTTGTAGTTGATAGAATTGTTAGCAATAGTTAAAGGGGAGTCTGTTAGGACATGTTTTGTAACTATTGATAAAATTCTGTGTAAGTTCTGCTAGATGCGAACTTAAAAAGTTCGTCTAGCCTATCAGAGGCGAACTTATTAAGTTCGCCTAGTATATCAGTGGCGAACTTATTAAGTTTGCTTAGCCTATTAGAGGCGAACTTAATAAGTTCGCCTAAGCATCTTTGAGGCGAACTTATTAAGTTCGCCTGGTGTAGAACTGGTGCCTATAAATAGAGTTTCAGAGTCTGTGAAATAAAACACAACAGAACGGTGTGAGAGAGAATAGACGATATCAGAGTAGACGAGAGAGAATTCTTGTAACTAGATATTGGTGGAAATACAAAGAGTTTATTTACACCATTGTTGTTGATTGAGTCACACGAGCACGTTGATCATGGATTCCGCACGTTATCACGGTGTCGTACCGCGAGTCTAGAGATCCGTCACGCACCGAAAATCGTTTGGAGCATATTCTGGTGACAACGAGCTTGAAGATATTATGTCTTAGTCTTAGAGTCTTTGACTTGTAGTTGATAGAATTGTTAGCAACAGTTAAAGGTGAGTCTGTTAGGACATGTTTTGTAACTGTTGATAAAATTTTGTGTAAGTTCTGCTAGAGGCGAACTTAATAAGTTCGCCTAGCCTATCAGAGGCGTACTTATTAAGTTCGCCTAGTATATCAGAGGCGAACTTATTAAGTTCGCTTAGCCTATTAGAGAAGAACTTAATAAGTTCCCCTAAGCATCTTTGAGACTGGTGCCAATAAATAGAGTTTCTGAGTCTGTGAAACAAAACACAATAGAACGGTGAGAGAGAGAATAGACGATATCAGAGTAGACGAGGGAGAATTCTTGTAACCTGATATTGGTGGAAACACAAAGAGTTTATTTACACCGTTGTTGTTGATTGAGTCACACGAGCACGTTGATCATGGATTCCACACGTTATCACCGTGTCGTACCGCGAGTCTAGAGATCCGTCACGCATCGAAAATCATTTGGAGCATATTCTGGTGACAACGAGCTTGAAGATATCATGTCTTAGTCTTAGAGTCTTTGACTTGTAGTTGATAGAACTGTTAGCAATAGTTAAAGGGGAGTCTGTTAGGACATGTTTTGTAACTGTTGAAAAAATTCTGTGTAAGTTCTGCTGGAGGCGAACTTAATAAGTTCGCCTAGCCTATCAAGTTCGCCTAGTATATCAGAGGCGAACTTATTAAGTTCGCTTAGCCTATTAGAGGCGAACTTAATAAGTTCGCCTAAGCATCTTTGAGGCGAACTTATTCGCCTGGTGCAGAACTGGTGCCTATAAATAGAGTTTCAGAGTCTGTGAAACAAAACACAACAGAACGGTGAGAGAGAGTAGACGATATCAGAGTAGACGAGAGAGAATTATTGTAACCTGATATTGGTGGAAATACAAAGAGTTTATTTACACCGTTGTTGTTGATTGAGTCACACGAGCACGTTGATCATGGATTCCGCACGTTATCACCGTGTCGTACCGCGAGTCTAGAGATCTGTCAAGCACCGAAAATCGTTTGGAGCATATTCTGGTGACAACGAGCTTGAAGATATTATGTCTTAGTCTTAGAGTCTTTGACTTTTAGTTGATAGAATTGTAAACAACAGTTAAACGGGAGTCTGTTAGGACATGTTTTGTAACTGTTGATAAAATTCTATGTAAATTCTGCTAGAGGCGAACTTAATAAGTTCGCCTAGCCTATCAGAGGCGAACTTGTTAAGTTCGCCTAGTATATCAGAGGCGAACTTATTAAGTTCGCTTAGCCTATTAGAGGCGAACTTAATAAGTTCGCCTAAGCATCTTTGAGGCGAACTTATTAAGTTCGCCTGGTGCAGAACTGGTGCCTATAAATAGAGTTTCAGAGTCTGTGAAACAAAACACAATAGAACGGTGAGAGAGAGAATAGACGATATCAGAGTAGACGAGAGAGAATTCTTGTAACCTGATATTGGTGGAAACACAAAGAGTTTATTTACACCGTTGTTGTTGATTGAGTCACACGAGCACGTTGATCATGGATTCCGCACGTTATCACCGTGTCGTACCGCGAGTCTAGAGATCCGTCACGCACCAAAAATCATTTGGAGCATATTCTGGTGACAACGAGCTTGAAGATATTATGTCTTAGTCTTCGAGTCTTTGACTTGTAGTTGATAGAATTGTAAACAACAGTTAAAGGGGAGTCTGTTTGGACATGTTTTGTAACTGTTGATAAAATTCTATGTAAATTCTGCTAGAGGCGAACTTAATAAGTTCGCCTAGCCTATCAGAGGCGAACTTATTAAGTTCGCCTAGTATATCAGAGGCGAACTTATTAAGTTCGCTTAGCCTATTAGAGGCGAACTTAATAAGTTCGCCTAAGCATATTTGAGGCGAACTTATTAAGTTCGCCTGGTACAGAACTGGTGCCTATAAATAGAGTTTCAGAGTCTGTGAAACAAAACACAATAGAACGGTGAGAGAGAGAATAGACGATATCAGAGTAGACGAGAGAGAATTCTTGTAACCTGATATTGGTGGAAACACAAAAGAGCTTATTTACACCATTGTTGTTGATTGAGTCACACGAGCACGTTGATCATGGATTCCGCACGTTATCACCGTGTTGTACCGCGAGTCTAGAGATCCGTCACGCACCGAAAATCTTTTGGAGCATATTCTGGTGACAACGAGCTTGAAGATATTATGTCTTAGTCTTAGAGTCTTTCACTAGTAGTTGATAGAATTGTTAGCAATAGTTAAAGGGGAGTCTGTTAGGACATGTTTTGTAACTATTGATAAAATTCTGTGTAAGTTCTGCTAGATGCGAACTTAATAAATTCGCCTAGCCTATCAGAGGCGAACTTATTAAGTTCGCCTAGTATATCAGTGGCGAACTTATTAAGTTTGCTTAGCCTATTAGAGGCGAACTTAATAAGTTCGCCTAAGCATCTTTGAGGCGAACTTATTAAGTTCGCCTGGTGCAGAACTGGTGCCTATAAATAGAGTTTCAGAGTCTGTGAAATAAAACACAACAGAACGGTGTGAGAGAGAATAGACGATATCAGAGTAGACGAGAGAGAATTCTTGTAACCTGATATTGGTGGAAATACAAAGAGTTTATTTACACCATTGTTGCTGATTGAGTCACACGAGCACGTTGATCATGGATTCCGCACGTTATCACCGTGTCGTACCGCGAGTCTAGAGATCCGTCACGCATCGAAAATCGTTTGGAGCATATTCTGGTGACAACGAGCTTGAAGATATTATGTCTTAGTCTTAGAGTCTTTGACTTGTAGTTGATAGAATTGTTAGCAACAGTTAAAGGTGAGTCTATTAGGACATGTTTTGTAACTGTTGATAAAATTCTATGTAAATTCTGCTAGAGGCGAACTTAATAAGTTCGCCTAGCCTATCAGAGGCGAACTTATTAAGTTCGCCTAGTATATCAGAGGCGAACTTATTAAGTTCGCTTAGCCTATTAGAGGCGAACATAATAAGTTCGCCTAAGCATCTTTGAGGCGAACTTATTAAGTTCGCCTGGTGCAGAACTGGTGCCTATAAATAGAGTTTCAGAGTCTGTGAAACAAAACACAATAGAACAGTGAGAGAGAGAATAGACGATATCAGAGTAGACGAGAGAGAATTCTTGTAACCTGATATTGGTGGAAACACAATGAGTTTATTTACACCGTTGTTGTTGATTGAGTCACACGAGCACGTTGATCATGGATTCCGCACGTTATCACCGTGTCGTACCGCGAGTCTAGAGATCCGTCACGCACTAAAAATCATTTGGTGCATATTCTGGTGACAACGAGCTTGAAGATATTATGTCTTAGTCTTAGAGTCTTTGACTTGTAGTTGATAGAATTGTAAACAACAGTTAAAGGGGAGTCTGTTAGGACATGTTTTGTAACTGTTGATAAAATTCTATGTAAATTCTGCTAGAGGCGAACTTATTAAGTTCGCCTAGCCTATCAGAGGCGAACTTATTAAGTTCGCCTAGTATATCAGAGGCGAACTTATTAAGTTCGCTTAGCCTATTAGAGGCGAACTTAATAAGTTCGCCTAAGCATATTTGAGGCGAACTTATTAAGTTCGCCTGGTGCAGAACTGGTGCCTATAAATAGAGTTTCAGAGTCTGTGAAACAAAACACAATAGAACGGTGAGAGAGAGAATAGACGATATCAGAGTAGACGAGAGAGAATTCTTGTAACCTGATATTGGTGGAAACACAAAAGAGCTTATTTACACCGTTGTTGTTGATTGAGTCACACGAGCACGTTGATCATGGATTCCGCACGTTATCACCGTGTTGTACCGCGAGTCTAGAGATCCGTCACGCACCGAAAATCTTTTGGAGCATATTCTGGTGACAACGAGCTTGAAGATATTATGTCTTAGTCTTAGAGTCTTTCACTTGTAGTTGATAGAATTGTTAGCAATAGTTAAAGGGGAGTCTGTTAGGACATGTTTTGTAACTGTTGATAAAATTCTGTGTAAGTTCTGCTAGATGCGAACTTAATAAATTCGCCTAGCCTATCAGAGGCGAACTTATTAAGTTCGCCTAGTATATCAGTGGCGAACTTATTAAGTTTGCTTAGCCTATTAGAGGCGAACTTAATAAGTTCACCTAAGCATCTTTGAGGCGAACTTAAGTGCAGAACTGGTGCCTATAAATAGAGTTTCAGAGTCTGTGAAACAAAACACAACAGAACGGTGAGAGAGAGAATAGACGATAATAGAGTAGACGAGAGAGAATTCTTGTAACCTGATATTGGTGGAAATAAAAAGAGTTTATTTACACCGTTGTTGTTGATTGAGTCACACGAGCACGTTGATCATGGATTCCGCACGTTATCACCGTGTCGTACCGCGAGTCTAGAGATCCGTCACGCACCGAAAATCGTTTGGAGCATATTCTGGTGACAACGAGCTTGAAGATATTATGTCTTAGTCTTAGAGTCTTTGACTTGTAGTTGATAGAATTGTAAACAACACTTAAAGGGGAGTCTGTTAGGACATGTTTTGTAACTGTTGATAAAATTCTATGTAAATTCTGCTAGAGGGGAACTTAATAAGTTCGCCTAGCCTATCAGAGGTGAACTTATTAAGTTCGCCTAGTATATCAGAGGCGAACTTATTAAGTTCGCTTAGCCTATTAGAGGCGAACTTAATAAGTTCGCCTAAGCATCTTTGAGACGAACTTATTAAGTTCGCCTGGTGCAGAACTGGTGCCTATAAATAGAGTTTCAGAGTCTGTGAAACAAAACACAATAGAACGGTGAGAGAGAGAATAGACGATATCAGTGTAGACGGGAGAGAATTCTTGTAACCTGATATTGGTGGAAACACAAAGAGCTTATTTACACCGTTGTTGTTGATTGAGTCACACGAGCACGTTGATCATGGATTCCGCACGTTATCACCGTGTCGTACCGCGAGTCTAGAGATCCGTCACGCACCGAAAATCTTTTGGAGCATATTCTGGTGACAACGAGCTTGAAGATATTATGTCTTAGTCTTAGAGTCTTTGACTTGTAGTTGATAGAATTGTAAACAACAGTTAAAGGGGAGTCTGTTAGGACATGTTTTGTAACTGTTGATAAAATTCTATGTAAATTCTGCTAGAGGCGAACTTAATAAGTTCGCCTAGCCTATCAGAGGCGAACTTATTATGTTCGCCTAGTATATCAGAGGCGAACTTATTAAGTTCGCTTAGCCTATTAGAGGCGAACTTAATAAGTTCGCCTAAGCATATTTGAGGCGAACTTATTAAGTTCGCCTGGTGCAGAACTGGTGCCTATAAATAGAGTTTCAGAGTCTGTGAAACAAAACACAATAGAACGGTGAGAGAGAGAATAGACGATATCAGAGTAGACGAGAGAGAATTCTTGTAACCTGATATTGGTGGAAACACAAAAGAGCTTATTTACACCGTTGTTGTTGATTGAGTCACACGAGCACGTTGATCATGGATTCCGCACGTTATCACCGTGTTGTACCGCGAGTCTAGAGATCCGTCACGCACCGAAAATCTTTTGGAGCATATTCTGGTGACAACGAGCTTGAAGATATTATGTCTTAGTCTTAGAGTCTTTCACTTGTAGTTGATAGAATTGTTAGCAATAGTTAAAGGGGAGTCTGTTAGGACATGTTTTGTAACTGTTGATAAAATTCTGTGTAAGTTCTGCTAGATGCGAACTTAATAAATTCGCCTAGCCTATCAGAGGCGAACTTATTAAGTTCGCCTAGTATATCAGTGGCGAACTTATTAAGTTTGCTTAGCCTATTAGAGGCTAACTTAATAAGTTCACCTAAGCATCTTTGAGGCGAACTTATTAAGTTCGCCTGGTGCAGAACTGGTTCCTATAAATAGAGTTTCAGAGTCTGTGAAACAAAACACAACAGAACGGTGAGAGAGAGAATAGACGATAATAGAGTAGACGAGAGAGAATTCTTGTAACCTGATATTGGTGGAAATAAAAAGAGTTTATTTACACCGTTGTTGTTGATTGAGTCACACGAGCACGTTGATCATGGATTCCGCACGTTATCACCGTGTCGTACCGCGAGTCTAGAGATCCGTCACGCACCGAAAATCGTTTGGAGCATATTCTGGTGACAACGAGCTTGAAGATATTATGTCTTAGTCTTAGAGTCTTTGACTTGTAGTTGATAGAATTGTAAACAACACTTAAAGGGGAGTCTGTTAGGACATGTTTTGTAACTGTTGATAAAATTCTATGTAAATTCTGCTAGAGGGGAACTTAATAAGTTCGCCTAGCCTATCAGAGGCGAACTTATTAAGTTCGCCTAGTATATCAGAGGCGAACTTATTAAGTTCGCTTAGCCTATTAGAGGCGAACTTAATAAGTTCGCCTAAGCATATTTGAGGCGAACTTATTAAGTTCGCCTGGTGCAGAACTGGTGCCTATAAATAGAGTTTCAGAGTCTGTGAAACAAAACACAATAGAACGGTGAGAGAGAGAATAGACGATATCAGAGTAGACGAGAGAGAATTCTTGTAACCTGATACTGGTGGAAACACAAAAGAGCTTATTTACACCGTTGTTGTTGATTGAGTCACACGAGCACGTTGATCATGGATTCCGCACGTTATCACCGTGTTGTACCGCGAGTCTAGAGATCCGTCACGCACCGAAAATCTTTTGGAGCATATTCTGGTGACAACAAGCTTGAAGATATTATGTCTTAGTCTAAGAGTCTTTCACTTGTAGTTGATAGAATTGTTAGCAATAGTTAAAGGGGAGTCTGTTAGGACATGTTTTGTAACTGTTGATAAAATTCTATGTAAGTTCTGCTAGATGCGAACTTAATAAATTCGCCTAGCCTATCAGAGGCAAACTTATTAAGTTCGCCTAGTATATCAGTGGCTAACTTATTAAGTTTGCTTAGCCTATTAGAGGCGAACTTAATAAGTTCACCTAAGCATCTTTGAGGCGAACTTATTAAGTTCGCCTGGTGCAGAACTGGTGCCTATAAATAGAGTTTAAGAGTCTGTGAAACAAAACACAACAGAACGGTGAGAGAGAGAATAGACGATAATAGAGTAGACGAGAGAGAATTCTTGTAACCTGATATTGGTGGAAATAAAAAGAGTTTATTTACACCGTTGTTGTTGATTGAGTCACACGAGCACGTTGATCATGGATTCCGCACGTTATCACCGTGTCGTACCGCGAGTCTAGAGATCCGTCACGCACCGAAAATCGTTTGGAGCATATTCTGGTGACAACGAGCTTGATGATATTATGTCTTAGTCTTAGAGTCTTTGACTTGTAGTTGATAGAATTGTAAACAACACTTAAAGGGGAGTCTGTTAGGACATGTTTTGTAACTGTTGATAAAATTCTATGTAAATTATGCTAGAGGGGAACTTAATAAGTTCGCCTAGCCTATCAGAGGCGAACTTATTAAGTTCGCCTAGTATATCAGAGGCGAACTTATTAAGTTCGCTTAGCCTATTAGAGGCGAACTTAATAAGTTCGCCTAAGCATCTTTGAGACGAACTTATTAAGTTCGCCTGGTGCAGAACTGGTGCCTATAAATAGAGTTTCAGAGTCTGTGAAACAAAACACAATAGAACGGTGAGAGAGAGAATAGACGATATCAGAGTAGACGGGAGAGAATTCTTGTAACCTGATATTGGTGGAAACACAAAGAGCTTATTTACACCGTTGTTGTTGATTGAGTCACACGAGCACGTTGATCATGGATTCCGCACGTTATCACCGTGTCGTACCGCGAGTCTAGAGATCCGTCACGCACCGAAAATCTTTTGGAGCATATTCTGGTGACAACGAGCTTGAAGATATTATGTCTTAGTCTTAGAGTCTTTGACTTGTAGTTGATAGAATTGTTAGCAATAGTTAAAGGGGAGTCTGTTAGGACATGTTTTGTAACTATTGATAAAATTCTGTGTAAGTTCTGCTAGATGCGAACTTAAAAAATTCGTCTAGCCTATCAGAGGCGAACTTATTAAGTTCGCCTAGTATATCAGTGGCGAACTTATTAAGTTTGCTTAGCCTATTAGAGGCGAACTTAATAAGTTCGCCTAAGCATCTTTGAGGCGAACTTGTAGAACTGGTGCCTATAAATAGAGTTTCAGAGTCTGTGAAATAAAACACAACAGAACGGTGTGAGAGAGAATAGACGATATCAGAGTAGACGAGAGAGAATTCTTGTAACCAGATATTGGTGGAAATACAAAGAGTTTATTTACACCATTGTTGTTGATTGAGTCACACGAGCACGTTGATCATGGATTCCGCACGTTATCACCGTGTCGTACCGCGACTCTAGAGATCCGTCACGCACCGAAAATCGTTTGGAGCATATTCTGGTGACAACGAGCTTGAAGATATTATGTCTTAGTCTTAGAGTCTTTGACTTGTAGTTGATAGAATTGTTAGCAACAGTTAAAGGTGAGTCTGTTAGGACATGTTTTGTAACTGTTGATAAAATTCTGTGTAAGTTCTGCTAGATGCGAACTTAATAAATTCGCCTAGCCTATCAGAGGCGAACTTATTAAGTTTGCCTAGTATATCAGAGGCGAACTTATTAAGTTCGCTTAGCCTATTAGAGGCTAACTTAATAAGTTCGCCTAAGCATATTTGAGGCGAACTTATTAAGTTCGCCTGGTGCAGAACTGGTGCCTATAAATAGAGTTTCAGAGTCTGTGAAACAAAACACAATAGAATGGTGAGAGAGAGAATAGACGATATCAGAGTAGACGAGAGAGAATTCTTGTAACCTGATATTGGTGGAAACACAAAAGAGCTTATTTACACCGTTGTTGTTGATTGAGTCACACGAGCACGTTGATCATGGATTCCGCACGTTATCACCGTGTTGTACCGCGAGTCTAGAGATCCGTCACGCACCGAAAATCTTTTGGAGCATATTCTGGTGACAACGAGCTTGAAGATATTATGTCTTAGTCTTAGAGTCTTTCACTTGTAGTTGATAGAATTGTTAGCAATAGTTAAAGGGGAGTCTGTTAGGACATGTTTTGTAACTGTTGATAAAATTCTGTGTAAGTTCTGCTAGATGCGAACTTAATAAATTCGCCTAGCCTATCAGAGGCGAACTTATTAAGTTCGCCTAGTATATCAGTGGCGAACTTATTAAGTTTGCTTAGCCTATTAGAGGCGAACTTAATAAGTTCACCTAAGCATCTTTGAGGCGAACTTATTAAGTTCGCCTGGTGCAGAACTGGTGCCTATAAATAGAGTTTCAGAGTCTGTGAAACAAAACACAACAGAACGGTGAGAGAGAGAATAGACGATAATAGAGTAGACGAGAGAGAATTCTTGTAACCTAATATTGGTGGAAATAAAAAGAGTTTATTTACACCGTTGTTGTTGATTGAGTCACACGAGCACGTTGATCATGGATTCCGCACGTTATCCCCGTGTCGTACCGCGAGTCTAGAGATCCGTCACGCACCGAAAATCGTTTAGAGCATATTCTGGTGACAACGAGCTTGAAGATATTATGTCTTAGTCTTAGAGTCTTTGACTTGTAGTTGATAGAATTGTAAACAACAGTTAAAGGGGAGTCTGTTAGGACATGTTTTGTAACTGTTGATAAAATTCTATGTAAATTCTGCTAGAGGCGAACTTAATAAATTCGCCTAGCCTATCAGAGGTGAACTTATTAAGTTCGCCTAGTATATCAGAGGCGAACTTATTAAGTTCGCTTAGCCTATTAGAGGCGAACTTAATAAGTTCGCCTAAGCATCTTTGAGACGAACTTATTAAGTTCGCCTGGTGCAGAACTGGTGCCTATAAATAGAGTTTCAGAGTCTGTGAAACAAAACACAATAGAACGGTGAGAGAGAGAATAGACGATATCAGAGTAGACGGGAGAGAATTCTTGTAACCTGATATTGGTGGAAACACAAAGAGCTTATTTACACCGTTGTTGTTGATTGAGTCACACGAGCACGTTGATCATGGATTCCGCACGTTATCACCGTGTCGTACCGCGAGTCTAGAGATCCGTCACGCATAGAAAATCTTTTGGAGCATATTCTGGTGACAACGAGCTTTAAGATATTATGTCTTAGTCTTAGAGTCTTTGACTTGTAGTTGATAGAATTGTTAGCAATAGTTAAAGGGGAGTCTGTTAGGACATGTTTTGTAACTATTGATAAAATTCTGTGTAAGTTCTGCTAGATGCGAACTTAAAAAATTCGTCTAGCCTATCAGAGGCGAACTTATTAAGTTCGCCTAGTATATCAGTGGCGAACTTATTAAGTTTGCTTAGCCTATTAGAGGCGAACTTAATAAGTTCGCCTAAGCATCTTTGAGGCGAACTTGTAGAACTGGTGCCTATAAATAGAGTTTCAGAGTCTGTGAAATAAAACACAACAGAACGGTGTGAGAGAGAATAGACGATATCAGAGTAGACGAGAGAGAATTCTTGTAACCAGATATTGGTGGAAATACAAAGAGTTTATTTACACCATTGTTGTTGATTGAGTCACACGAGCACGTTGATCATGGATTCCGCACGTTATCACCGTGTCGTACCGCGACTCTAGAGATCCGTCACGCACCGAAAATCGTTTGGAGCATATTCTGGTGACAACGAGCTTGAAGATATTATGTCTTAGTCTTAGAGTCTTTGACTTGTAGTTGATAGAATTGTTAGCAACAGTTAAAGGTGAGTCTGTTAGGACATGTTTTGTAACTGTTGATAAAATTCTGTGTAAGTTCTGCTAGATGCGAACTTAATAAATTCGCCTAGCCTATCAGAGGCGAACTTATTAAGTTTGCCTAGTATATCAGAGGCGAACTTATTAAGTTCGCTTAGCCTATTAGAGGCTAACTTAATAAGTTCGCCTAAGCATATTTGAGGCGAACTTATTAAGTTCGCCTGGTGCAGAACTGGTGCCTATAAATAGAGTTTCAGAGTCTGTGAAACAAAACACAATAGAATGGTGAGAGAGAGAATAGACGATATCAGAGTAGACGAGAGAGAATTCTTGTAACCTGATATTGGTGGAAACACAAAAGAGCTTATTTACACCGTTGTTGTTGATTGAGTCACACGAGCACGTTGATCATGGATTCCGCACGTTATCACCGTGTTGTACCGCGAGTCTAGAGATCCGTCACGCACCGAAAATCTTTTGGAGCATATTCTGGTGACAACGACCTTGAAGATATTATGTCTTAGTCTTAGAGTCTTTCACTTGTAGTTGATAGAATTGTTAGCAATAGTTAAAGGGGAGTCTGTTAGGACATGTTTTGTAACTGTTGATAAAATTCTGTGTAAGTTCTGCTAGATGCGAACTTAATAAATTCGCCTAGCCTATCAGAGGCGAACTTATTAAGTTCGCCTAGTATATCAGTGGCGAACTTATTAAGTTTGCTTAGCCTATTAGAGGCGAACTTAATAAGTTCACCTAAGCATCTTTGAGGCGAACTTATTAAGTTCGCCTGGTGCAGAACTGGTGCCTATAAATAGAGTTTCAGAGTCTGTGAAACAAAACACAACAGAACGGTGAGAGAGAGAATAGACGATAATAGAGTAGACGAGAGAGAATTCTTGTAACCTGATATTGGTGGAAATAAAAAGAGTTTATTTACACCGTTGTTGTTGATTGAGTCACACGAGCACGTTGATCATGGATTCCGCACGTTATCCCCGTGTCGTACCGCGAGTCTAGAGATCCGTCACGCACCGAAAATCGTTTGGAGCATATTCTGGTGACAACGAGCTTGAAGATATTATGTCTTAGTCTTAGAGTCTTTGACTTGTAGTTGATAGAATTGTAAACAACAGTTAAAGGGGAGTCTGTTAGGACATGTTTTGTAACTGTTGATAAAATTCTATGTAAATTCTGCTAGAGGCGAACTTAATAAGTTCGCCTAGCCTATCAGAGGTGAACTTATTAAGTTCGCCTAGTATATCAGAGGCGAACTTATTAAGTTCGCTTAGCCTATTAGAGGCGAACTTAATAAGTTCGCCTAAGCATCTTTGAGACGAACTTATTAAGTTCGCCTGGTGCAGAACTGGTGCCTATAAATAGAGTTTCAGAGTCTGTGA
Organism: Smallanthus sonchifolius; assembly: GCA_023525975.1. Taxonomy (NCBI): domain Eukaryota; kingdom Viridiplantae; phylum Streptophyta; class Magnoliopsida; order Asterales; family Asteraceae; genus Smallanthus; species Smallanthus sonchifolius. The sequence continues at coordinate 78,998,942 of CM042020.1, forward strand.
AACAAAACACAATAGAACGGTGAGAGAGAGAATAGACGATATCAGAGTAGACGGGAGAGAATTCTTGTAACCTGATATTGGTGGAAACACAAAGAGCTTATTTACACCGTTGTTGTTGATTGAGTCACACGAGCACGTTGATCATGGATTCCGCACGTTATCACCGTGTCGTACCGCGAGTCTAGAGATCCGTCACGCACAGAAAATCTTTTGGAGCATATTCTGGTGACAACGAGCTTGAAGATATTATGTCTTAGTCTTAGAGTCTTTGACTTGTAGTTGATAGAATTGTTAGCAATAGTTAAAGGGGAGTCTGTTAGGACATGTTTTGTAACTATTGATAAAATTCTGTGTAAGTTCTGCTAGATGCGAACTTAAAAAATTCGTCTAGCCTATCAGAGGCGAACTTATTAAGTTCGCCTAGTATATCAGTGGCGAACTTATTAAGTTTGCTTAGCCTATTAGAGGCGAACTTAATAAGTTCGCCTAAGCATCTTTGAGGCGAACTTATTAAGTTCGCCTGGTGTAGAACTGGTGCCTATAAATAGAGTTTCAGAGTCTGTGAAACAAAACACAACAGAACGGTGAGAGAGAGAATAGACGATATCAGAGTAGACGAGAGAGAATTCTTGTAACCTGATATTGGTGGAAAAACAAAGAGTTTATTTACACCGTTGTTGTTGATTGAGTCACACGAGCACGTTGATCATGGATTCCGCATGTTATCACCGTGTCGTACCGCGAGTCTAGAGATCCGTCACACACCGAAAATCGTTTGAGCATATTCTGGTGACAACGAGCTTGAAGATATTATGTCTTAGTCTTAGAGTCTTTGACTTGTAGTTGATAGAATTGTTAGCAACAGTTAAAGGGGAGTCTGTTAGGACATGTTTTGTAACTGTTGATAAAATTCTGTGTAAATTCTGCTAGAGGCGAACTTAATAAGTTCGCATAGCCTATCAGAGGCGAACTTATATCAGAGGCAAACTTATTAAGTTCGCCTAGCTTATTAGAGGCGAACTTAATAAGTTCGCCTAAGCATCTTTGATGCGAACTTATTAAGTTCGCCTGGTGCAGAACTGGTGCCTATAAATAGAGTTTCAGAGTCTGTGAAACAAAACACAATAGAATGGTGAGAGAGAGAATAGACGATATCAGAGTAGACGAGAGAGAATTCTTGTAACCTGATATTGGTGGAAACACAAAAAGTTTATTTACACCGTTGTTGTTGATTGAGTCACACGAGCACGTTGATCAAGGATTCCGCACGTTATCACCGTGTCGTACCGCGAGTCTAGAGATCCGTCACGAACCGAAAATCGTTTGGAGTATATTTTGGTGAAAACGAGATTGAAGATATTATGTCATAGTCTTAGAGTCTTTGACTTGTAGTTGATAGAATTGTTAGCAACAGTTAAAGGGGAGTCTGTTAGGACATGTTTTGTAACTGTTGATAAAATTCTATGTAAATTCTGCCAGAGACGAACTTAATAAGTTCGCCTAGCCTATCAGAGGCGAACTTATTAAGTTCGCCTAGAATATCAGAGGCGAACTTATTAAGTTCGCTTAGCCTATTAGAGGCGAACTCAATAAGTTCGCCTAAGCATCTTTGAGGCGAACTTAAGTTCGCCTGGTGCAGAACTGGTGCCTATAAATAGAGTTTCAGAGTCTGTGAAACAAAACACAACAGAACGGTGAGAGAGAGAATAGACGATATCAGAGTAGACGAGAGAGAATTCTTGTAACCTGATATTGGTGGAAAAACAAAGAGTTTATTTACACCGTTGTTGTTGATTGAGTCACACGAGCACGTTGATCATGGATTCCGTACATTATCACCGTGTCGTACCGCGAGTCTAGAGATCCGTCACGCACCGAAAATCGTTTGGAGCATATTCTGGTGACAACGTGATTGAAGATATCATGTCTTAGTCATAGAGTCTTTGACTTGTAGTTGATAGAATTGTTAGCAACAGTTAAAGGGGAGTCTGTTAGGACATGCTTTGTAACTGTTGAAAAAATTTTGTGTAAGTTCTGTTAGAGGCGAACTTAATAAGTTCGCATAGCCTATCAGAGGCGAACTTATATCAGAGGCGAACTTATATCAGAGGCGAACTTATTAAGTTCGCCTAGCTTATTAGAGGCGAACTTAATAAGTTCGCCTAAGCATCTTTGATGCGAACTTATTAAGTTCGCCTGGTGCAGAACTGGTGCCTATAAATAGAGTTTCAGAGTCTGTGAAACAAAACACAATAGAATGGTGAGAGAGAGAATAGACGATATCAGAGTAGACGAGAGAGAATTCTTGTAACCTGATATTGGTGGAAACACAAAAAGTTTATTTACACCGTTGTTGTTGATTGAGTCACACGAGCACGTTGATCATGGATTCTACACGTTATCACCGTGTCGTACCGCGAGTCTAGAGATCCGTCACGCACCGAAAATCGTTTGGAGTATATTTTGGTGACAACGAGATTGAAGATATTATGTCATAGTCTTAGAGTCTTTGACTTGTAGTTGATAGAATTGTTAGCAACAGTTAAAGGGGAGTCTGTTAGGACATGTTTTGTAACTGTTGATAAAATTCTGTGTAAATTCTGCCAGAGACTAACTTAATAAGTTCGCCTAGCCTATCAGAGGCGAACTTATTAAGTTCGCCTAGTATATCAGAGGCGAACTTATTAAGTTCGCTTATCCTATTAGAGGCGAACTCAATAAGTTCGCCTAAGCATCTTTGAGGCGAACTTATTAAGTTCGCCTGGTGCAGAACTGGTGCCTATAAATAGAGTTTCAGAGTCTGTGAAACAAAACACAACAGAACGGTGAGAGAGAGAATAGACGATATCAGAGTAGACGAGAGAGAATTCTTGTAACCTGATATTGGTGGAAAAACAAAGAGTTTATTTACACCGTTGTTGTTGATTGAGTCACACGAGCACGTTGATCATGGATTCCGCACGTTATCACCGTGTCGTACCGCGAGTCTAGAGATCCGTCACACACCGAAAATCATTTGGAGCATATTCTGGTGACAACGAGCTTGAAGATATTATGTCTTAGTCTTAGAGTCTTTGACTTGTAGTTGATAGAATTGTTAGCAACAGTTAAAGGGGAGTCTGTTAGGACATGTTTTGTAACTGTTGATAAAATTCTGTGTATGTTCTGCTTGAGGCGAATTGCCTATCAGAGGCGAACTTATTAAGTTCGCCTAGTATATGAGAGGCGAACTTATTAAGTTCGCTTTGCCTATTAGGGGCGAACTTAATAAGTTCGCCTAAGCATCTTTGAGGCGAACTTATTAAGTTCGCCTGGTGCAGAACTGGTGCCTATAAATAGAGTTTCAGAGTCTGTGAAACAAAACACAATAGAACGGTGAGAGAGAGAATAGACGATATCAGAGTAGACGAGAGAGAATTCTTGTAACCTGATATTGGTGGAAACACAAAGAGTTTATTTACACCGTTGTTGTTGATTGAGTCACACGAGCACGTTGATCATGTATTCCGCACGTTATCACCGTGTCGTAACGCGAGTCTAGAGATCCGTCACGCACCGAAAATCGTTTGGAGTATATTCTGGTGACAACGAGATTGAAGATATTATGTCTTAGTCTTAGAGTCTTTGACTTGTAGTTGATAGAATTGTTAGCAACAGTTAAAGGGGAGTCTGTTAGGACATGTTTTGTAACTGTTGATAAAATTCTGTGTAAATTCTGCTAGAGGCGAACTTAATAAGTTCGCCTAGCCTATCAGAAGCGAACTTATTAAGTTCGCCTAGTATATCAGAGGCGAACTTATTAAGTTCGCTTAGCCTATTAGAGGCGAACTCAATAAGTTCGCCTAAGCATCTTTGAGGCGAACTTATTAAGTTCGCCTGGTGCAGAACTGGTGCCTATAAATAGAGTTTCAGAGTCTGTGAAACAAAACACAACAGAACGGTGAGAGAGAGAGAATAGACGATATCAGAGTAGACGAGAGAGAATTCTTGTAACCTGATATTGGTGGAAACACAAAGAGTTTATTTACACCGTTGTTGTTGATTGAGTCACACGAGCACGTTGATCATGGATTCCGCACATTATCACCGAGTCGTACCGCGAGTCTAGAGATCCGTCACGCACCGAAAATCGTTTGGAGCATATTCTGGTGACAACGAGCTTGAAGATATTATGTCTTAGTCTTAGAGTCTTTGACTTGTAGTTGATAGAATTGTTAGCAACAGTTAAAGGGGAGTCTGTTAGGACATGCTTTGTAACTGTTGATAAAATTTTGGGTAAGTTCTGTTAGAGGTGAACTTAATAAGTTCGCATAGCCTATCCGAGGCGAACTTATTAAGTTCGCCTAGTATATCAGAGGCGAACTTATTAAGTTCGCTTAACCTATTAGAGGCGAACTTAATAAGTTCGCCTAAGCATCTTTGAGGCGAACTTATTAAGTTTGCCTGGTGCAGAACTGGTGCCTATAAATAGAGTTTCAGAGTCTGTGAAACAAAACACAATAGAACGGTGAGAGAGAGAATTGACGATATCAGAGTAGACGAGAGAGAATTCTTGTAACCTGATATTGGTGGAAACACAAAGAGTTAATTTACACCGTTGTTGTTGATTGAGTCACACGAGCACGTTGATCATGGATTCCGCACGTTATCACCGTGTCGTACCGCGAGTCTAGAGATCCGTCACGCACCGAAAATCGTTTGGAGTATATTCTGGTGACAACGAGATTGAAGATATTATGTCTTAGTCTTAGAGTCTTTGACTTGTAGTTGATAGAATTTTTAGCAACAGTTAAAGGGGAGTCTGTTAGGACATGTTTTGTAACTGTTGATAAAATTCTGTGTAAATTCTGCTAGAGACGAACTTAATAAGTTCGCTTAGCCTATCAGAGGCGAACTTATTAAGTTCGCCTAGTATATCAGAGGCGAACTTATTAAGTTCGCTTAGCCTATTAGAGGCGAACTCAATAAGTTCGCCTAAGCATCTTTGAGGCGAACTGGTGCAGAACTGGTGCCTATAAATAGAGTTTCAGAGTCTGTGAAACAAAACACAACAGAACGGTGAGAGAGAGAATAGACGATATCAGAGTAGACGAGAGAGAATTCTTGTAACCTGATATTGGTGGAAAAACAAAGAGTTTATTTACACCGTTGTTGTTGATTGAGTCACACGAGCACGTTGATCATGGATTCCGCATGTTATCACCGTGTCGTACCGCGAGTCTAGAGATCCGTCACACACCGAAAATCGTTTGGAGCATATTCTGGTGACAACGAGCTTGAAGATATTATGTCTTAGTCTTAGAGTCTTTGACTTGTAGTTGATAGAATTGTTAGCAACAGTTAAAGGGGAGTCTATTAGGACATGTTTTGTAACTGTTGATAAAATTCTGTGTAAATTCTGCTAGAGGCGAACTTAATAAGTTCGCCTAGCCTATCAGAGGCGAACTTATTAAGTTCGCCTAGTATATCAGAGGTGAACTTATTAAGTTCGCCTAGCCTATTAGAGGCGAACTTAATAAGTTCGCCTAAGCATCTTTGAGGCGAACTTATTAAGTTCGCCTGGTGCAGAACTGGTTCTGTGAAACAAAACACAATAGAACGGTGAGAGAGAGAATAGACGATATCAGAGTAGACGAGAGAGAATTCTTGTAACCTGATATTGGTGGAAACACAAAGTGTTTATTTACACCGTTGTTGTTGATTGAGTCACACGAGCATGTTGATCATGGATTCCGCACATTATCACCGTGTCGTACCGCGAGTCTAGAGATCCGTCACGCACCGAAAATCGTTTGGAGCATATTCTGGTGACAACGAGCTTGAAGATATTATGTCTTAGTCTTAGAGTCTTTGACTTGTAGTTGATAGAATTGTTAGCAACAGTTAAAGGAGAGTCTGTTAGGACATGCTTTGTAACTGTTGAAAAAATTTTGTGTAAGTTCTGTTAGATGCGAACTTAATAAGTTCGCATAGCCTATCAGAGGCGAACTTATATCAGAGGCGAACTTATTAAGTTCGCCTAGCTTATTAGAGGCGAACTTAATAAGTTCGCCTAAGCATCTTTGATGCGAACTTATTAAGTTCGCCTGGTGCAGAACTGGTGCCTATAAATAGAGTTTCAGAGTCTGTGAAACAAAACACAATAGAATGGTGAGAGAGAGAATAGACGATATCAGAGTAGACGAGAGAGAATTCTTGTAACCTGATATTGGTGGAAACACAAAAAGTTTATTTACACCGTTGTTGTTGATTGAGTCACACGAGCACGTTGATCATGGATTCCGCACGTTATCACCGTGTTGTACCGCGAGTCTAGAGATCCGTCACGCACCAAAAATCGTTTGGAGTATATTTTGGTGAAAACGAGATTGAAGATATTATGTCATAGTCTTAGAGTCTTTGACTTGTAGTTGATAGAATTGTTAGCAACAGTTAAAGGGGAGTCTGTTAGGACATGTTTTGTAACTGTTGATAAAATTCTATGTAAATTCTGCCAGAGACGAACTTAATAAGTTCGCCTAGCCTATCAGAGGCGAACTTATTAAGTTCGCCTAGTATATCAGAGGCGAACTTATTAAGTTCGCTTAGCCTAATAGAGGCGAACTTAATAAGTTCGCCTAAGCATCTTTGAGGCGAACTTATTAAGTTCACCTGGTGCAGAACTGGTGCCCATAAATAGAGTTTCAGAGTATGTGAAACAAAACACAACAGAACGGTGAGAGAGAGAATAGACGATATTAGAGTAGACGAGAGAGAATTCTTGTAACCTGATATTGGTGGAAATACAAAGAGTTTATTTACACCGTTGTTGTTGATTGAGTCACACGAGCACGTTGATCATGGATTCCGAACGTTATCACCGTGTCGTACCGCGAGTCTAGAGATCCGTCACACACCGAAAATCGTTTGGAGCATATTCTGGTGACAACGAGCTTGAAGATATTATGTCTTAGTCTTAGAGTCTTTGACTTGTAGTTGATAGAATTGTTAGCAACAGTTAAAGGGGAGTCTGTTAGGACATGTTTTGTAACTGTTGATAAAATTCTGTGTAAATTCCGCTAGAGGCGAACTTAATAAGTTCGCCTAGCCTATCAGAGGCGAACTTATATCAGAGGCGAACTTATTAAGTTCGCCTAGCTTATTAGAGGCGAACTTAATAAGTTCGCCTAAGCATCTTTGATGCGAACTTATTAAGTTCGCCTGGTGCAGAACTGGTGCCTATAAATAGAGTTTCAGAGTCTATGAAACAAAACACAATAGAATGGTGAGAGAGAGAATAGACGATATCAGCGTAGACGAGAGAGAATTCTTGTAACCTGATATTGGTGAAAACACAAAAAGTTTATTTACACCGTTGTTGTTGATTGAGTCACACGAGCACGTTGATCATGGATTCCGCACGTTATCACCGTGTCGTACCGCGAGTCTAGAGATCCGTTACGCACCGAAAATCATTTGGAGCATATTCTGGTGAAAACGAGCTTGAAGATATTATGTCTTAGTCTTAGAGTCTTTGACTTGTAGTTGATACAATTGTTAGCAACAGTTAAAGGGGAGTCTGTTAGGACATGTTTTGTAACTGTTGATAAAATTCTGTGTAAGTTCTGCTAGAGGCGAACTTAATAAGTTCGCCTAGCCTATCAGAGGCGAACTTATTAAGTTTGCCAAGTATATCAGAGGCGAACTTATTAAGTTCGCTTAGCCTAATAGAGGCGAACTTAATAAGTTCGCCTAAGCAACTTTGAGGCGAACTTATTAAGTTCGCCTGGTGCAGAACTGGTGCCTATAAATAGAGTTTCAGAGTCTGTGAAACAAAACACAACAGAACGGTGAGAGAGAGAATAGACGATATCAGAGTAGACGAGAGAGAATTCTTGTATCCTGATATTGGTGGAAATACAAAGAGTTTGTTTACACCGTTGTTGTTGATTGAGTCACACGAGCACGTTGATCATGGATTCCGCACGTTATCACCGTGTCGTACCACGAGTCTAGAGATCCTTCACGCACCGAAAATCGTTTGGAGCATATTCTGGTGACAACGAGCTTGAAGATATTATGTCTTAGTCTTAGAGTCTTTGACTTGTAGTTGATAGAATTGTTAGCAATAGTTAAAGGGGAGTCTGTTAGGACATGTTTTGTAACTGTTGATAAAATTCTGTGTAAGTTCTGCTAGAGGTGAATTTAATAAGTTCGCCTAGCCTATCAGAGGCGAACTTATTAAGTTCGCCTAGTATATCAGAGGCGAACTTATTAAGTTCGCTTAGCCTATTAGAGGCGAATTTAATAAGTTCGCCTAAGCATCTTTGAGGCGAACTTATTAAGTTCGCCTGGTGCAGAACTGGTGCCTATAAATAGAGTTTCAGAGTCTGTGAAACAAAACACAATAGAACGGTGAGAGAGAGAATAGACGATATCAGAGTAGACGAGAGAGAATTCTTGTAACCTGATATTTGTGGAAATACAAAGAGTTTATTTACACCGTTGTTGTTGATTGAGTCACACGAGCACGTTGATCATGGATTCCGCACGTTATGAACGTTTCGTACCGCGAGTATAGAGATCCGTCACGCACCGAAAATCGTTTGGAGCATATTCTGGTGACAACGAGCTTGAAGATATTATGTCTTAGTCTTAGATTCTTTGACTTGTAGTTGATAGAATTGTTAGCAACAGTTAAAGGTGAGTCTGTTAGAACATGTTTTGTAACTGTTGATAAAATTCTGTGTAAATTCTGCTAGAGGCGAACTTAATAAGTTCGCCTAGCCTATCAGAGGCGAACTTATTAAGTTCGCCTAGTATATCAGAGGCGAACTTATTAAGTTCGCTTAGCCTATTAGAGGCGAACTCAGCTTTGAGGCGAACTTATTAAGTTCGCCTGGTGCAGAACTGGTGCCTATAAATAGAGTTTCAGAGTCTGTGAAACAAAACACAATAGATCGGTGAGAGAGAGAATAGACGATATCAGAGTAGACGAGAGAGAATTCTTGTAACCTGATATTGGTGGAAACACAAAGAGTTTTTTTACACCGTTGTTGTTGATTGAGTCACACGAGCACGTTGATCATGGATTCCGCACGTTATCACCGTGTCGTACCGCGAGTCTAGAGATCCGTCACGCACCGAAAATCGTTTAGAGCTTATTCTGGTGACAACGAGCTTGAAGATATTATGTCTTAGTCTTAGAGTCTTTGACTTGTAGTTGATAGAATTGTTAGCAACAGTTAAAGGTGAGTCTGTTAGAACATGTTTTGTAACTGTTGATAAAATTCTGTGTAAATTCTGCTAGAGGCGAACTTAATAAGTTCGCCTAGCCTATCAGAGGCGAACTTATTAAGTTCGCTTAGCCTATTAGAGGCGAACTTAATAAGTTCGCCTAAGCAGCTTTGAGGCGAAGTGCAGAACTGGTGCCTATAAATAGAGTTTCAGAGTCTGTGAAACAAAACACAACAGAACGGTGAGAGAGAGAATAGACGATATCAGAGTAGACGAGAGAGAATTCTTGTAACCTGATATTGGTGGAAATACAAAGAGTTTATTTACACCGTTGTTGTTGATTGAGTCACACGAGCACGTTGATCATGGATTCCGCACGTTATCACCGTGTCGTACCGCGAGTCTAGAGATCCGTCACGCACCGAAAATCATTTGGAGCATATTCTGGGGACAACGAGCTTGAAGATATTATGTCTTAGTCTTAGAGTCTTTGACTTGTAGTTGATAGAATTGTTAGCAACAGTTAAAGGGGAGTCTGTTAGGACATGTTTTATAACTGTTGATAAAATTCTGTGTAATTTCTGCTAGAGGCGAACTTACCTATCAGAGGCGAACTTATTAAGTTCGCCTAGTATATCAGAGGCGAACTTATTAAGTTCGTTTAGCCTATTAGAGGCGAACTTAATAAGTTCGCCTAAGCATCTTTGAGGCGAACTTATTAAGTTCGCCTAAGCATCTTTGAGGCGAACTTATTAAGTTCGCCTAAGCATCTTTGAGGCGAACTTATTAAGTTCGCCTGGTGCAGAACTGGTGCCTATAAATAGAGTTTCAGAGTCTGTGAAACAAAACACAACAGAACGGTGAGAGAGAGAATAGACGATATCAGAGTAGACGAGAGAGAATTCTTGTAACCTGATATTGGTGGAAATACAAAGAGTTTATTTACACCATTGTTGTTGATTGAGTCACATAAGCACGTTGATCATGGATTCCGCACGTTATCACCGTGTCGTACCGCGAGTCTAGAGATCCGTCACGCACCGAAAATCGTTTGGAGCATATTCTGGGGACTATGTCTTAGTCTTAGAGTCTTTGACTTGTAGTTGATAGAATTGTTAGCAACAGTTAAAGGGGAGTCTGTTAGGACATGTTTTATAACTGTTGATAAAATTCTGTGTAAATTCTGCTAGAGGCGAACTTAATAAGTTCGCCTAGCCTATCAGAGGCGAACTTATTAAGTTCGCCTAGCATATCAGAGGCGAACTTATTAAGTTCGCCTAGTATATCAGAGGTGAACTTAATAAGTTCGCCTAAGCATCTTTGAGGCGAACTTATTAAGTTCGCCTGATGCAGAACTGGTGCCTATAAATAGAGTTTCAGAGTCTGTGAAACAAAACACAACAGAACGGTGAGAGAGAGAATAGACGATATCAGAGTAGACGAGAGAGAATTCTTGTAACATGATATTGGTGGAAATACAAAGAGTTTATTTACACCGTTGTTGTTGATTGAGTCACACGAGCACGTTGATCATGGATTCCGCACGTTATCACCGTGTCGTACCGCGAGTCTAGAGATCCGTCACGCACCGAAAATAGTTTGGAGCATATTCTGGGGACAACGAGCTTGAAGATATTATGTCTTAGTCTTAGAGTCTTTGACTTGTAGTTGATAGAATTGTTAGCAACAGTTAAAGGGGAGTCTGTTAGGACATGTTTTATAACTGTTGATAAAATTCTATGTAATTTCTGCTAGAGGCGAACTTAATAAGTTCGCCTAGCCTATCAGAGGCGAACTTATTAAGTTCGCCTAGTATATCAGAGGCGAACTTATTAATTTCTTGTGACAAAACCTCGTTATCTTTTTTTTTTATTTTAACAAAACAATCTCTTTCATTAAATAAATCGTTTGGAGCATATTCTTGTGACAACAATCTCTTTCATTAAATAAATCATCCTATTTTTTTTATTTTAACAAAACCTCGTTATCTTGTTTAAATAAAATGTTTAACGAAATTTTAGATAATACCAAAAACATAAATTTTCCATAAAACTTTTTACCTAATAGGAAAGGTTAATGCAACCATTTTTATAAAAATATTAATTTCTTTCTACTGATAAATAATTTTGATTTTTCTTCATTAAAGTAAATATTTCTAAAGTTGGCTAAATTAATATACTACAACTTATTTAGCCAATAGTTGAAAATTTAAGTTAAAAAAATATTTTCTCATAAATTGCATATCCATTTAAAATATGCGATTCATTGATCTCACTACTTTATATATCTTCAACCAAAGACATTTTCCACTTTCTATATTCAAACAAAGGCCCGTATTGGTAAACATAATTCCCGAATAATTCCAAAACCTCCTCACTACCTTTCACTTGACGCTTCAAGAGACGATCTATACCGCGTAAACGTTAACCTTTTCCCACCAACATCAATGAGATTTGAGGACTTGAACCTAACTACCACATGATCAAGGACGCCAAACAACACGTTTGTCTGCAGCACTCGATCACATGCAAAACCCGTTAGTACACATCGCACGCGAAGTTCAAAACTCATGTATGCCCGTTTACAATATACCCAACGCAACCACATGATACATGAAACTAGTTGCCTACAAATTACAATTTGCTCGATTGATCACGTAATGCACGAAACATGTTTATTTGCAATACATATGCTATTGGATCGAGCACATGATACACGGAACTTAGATTGTTTGCAATCTACGTGATACATAAGAATTGCTTCATTGATACATAATTCTAGATTGACCACACTGTACATGAAACTTGTTTGATTACAAAGTACTTTATACTAAACGATGTACACTATACAAGATACATGATGCTACGTTGCTAACACTATACATGAGGTCCATTTCCTTCGATACACATAATACTATGTTGTTTACATTACACGTTATGGTTTACCGATTACAAAATACAAGATGCTAAATTGTTTACTTTACATACATGAGACTTATGTGCTTACTATATACTCGAAACAAAATTTGCTTACAATTATTACAATGGATCGATTTCATTATACACAAGACATGGTCATGCACTTTGTACACCAAAGTTGAAGACCATGATACATTTAGACGCCTCGGGGTTTGACGTATTCTAGTTCAAACACGAGCAAGCTAAGAAACTTTCAGTGTTACTACTTTACTACTCTTTGGTTACAAACTTATCTGATTTGATGCATAATTAATTGTTAGCGACTTTTATGTGTAAACAATAGACGTGATAATAGTGAAATTGTGCCCTTACCTGCACACAATGGAATGATCTATACGGACCATACGATGATTTGAATAATTACGGGTGCACACGGAATTATAAAAATCAGCGCATGGAAACTATAGTGAAATTTTGTAGTGTGTTGTGACCTAAAACTTATCATGATATGTAACGACGAGACTGATGTGATATGACGAGGGTATGGTGGATACGCCTATGGTACTTCCTATATATAAGTGTCCTATCATATTATCAAAAGTAGCGTTGTTCGTGTCACGTGAAGTTTTGACCTAGACCAACGTTTGTGAAATCTTTCACCCACTAACAATTTTGAGCACATTAGTCTACATCTTACACAAACTCAAAATTTCAAATCCCATCAAATTCATCCCAAGTAACGCATCTCACGTTTGGAATTCAAATTGCTATTCGGCAACCTTCTCCCTAAATCCAGTTCAAAAATTAAATTTACAGTCATCATTCGTATTCAACCTCGATGATCAGGCCCAAGGCCTTGTCTATCAATCAAAACTCACCGAGAACCCAAAACTCCCTCCTCTTTCTTGATTTAGTAGTCTTCATCAGTTAAATTTCGGGACGAAATTCCCTTAACATGGGGAGACTGTAACATTCCGTATTTTTTCGACCCTATTTTAATTTATTTAAGTTAATAAAATAGCAATACAACATTTAACTCTATATTTACTCAAACCTACACCTCATTACTCATTAGCCGATCGTATTCAATTCAAAAATTTAGAACTCATAATCATGTAGTAATACCTTCTTGAGTTAATCCAGTTAATAATCCCGTTAAGTGTTCCGTTAAATCCTAACCAAGCTAATTCTGTCAAAGCTGAAGTTGCAGGGGCTGATTTTGTAAATAACCAGAAACCCTAGTAGGCACGGTCGCGCCATGTATTGGCACGGTCGCGCCTCGTCTGGCACGGTCGCGCCTATTATTGGCACGGTCGCGCCTCGCATCAGTTGAAACGTAAAAACAGCCTTTAATCGCTGGACCGTTCGGTTTCGTAACCATTTCTCACATTAACAAACAATTAGGAGTTTAAATCATTTTCATTATAGCAAATGAACCCGTTTTGATCGATCCTTTTCCAAAGTATCAAGACTCTCCTTTGTGACCATCAAATTCATCGTTTCATTGTGAATCCTCTCAACTAAGCAAACCAACACATTAATCGATCCTCCCTAAGGCTTCAGAAGACATCATTTTGGTCGGAGTTGCGGCAGAGAGCACCGGAGACCACACCGCCGACGTCGGAACTTGTTCTACCTGTCCGCTATCAATTCGTCGTCCTGTCGGGTAATTGAAACCTTCCCCTCAGTCAATTTATTCTATAGATCAAAAGCCCCAAACTAATTTGGGCATTCAATATCGAAATCTACTCGAACCCGAAACCATATTTTCATTCAAAATAGTTTAATCAAATCCGGTCATAAACATGTTTTAAACACAATTAATCTACACCAACAGACTCGTAATAACCGTGTGAATGAAAGCCCTATCAATTCCGACTCCATCAATATAAGGATCAACCAATTCGTGTGTGTTTTGAAAGAGACACGATCGCGCTAATCATCTAGCGCGGTCGTGCATCGGGAGACGCGGTCGTGTTGACATACAACGCGGTCGTGCCTCCTGCTCAGACCCAGACATGCTCGCTGGCTAGTTCTGGTTGTGCCCCTGAAGCATAGACACGGTCGTGCCTGTCCGAGGCACGGTCGTGCCTAGTGTCTTGGCTAGTTGTCCTCTGTTTGACCAGCGCGGTCGCGCCCTGTCTCGATCGGTCGCGCCCGACCTAGCACGATCGTGCCCTTAGCTGGCACGGTCGTGTGTGTTGACAGAATATTTATAATTTTTATTTCTTTTTACAAATAGTATTTCAGATTTATTTTTAAAATAAAAATGATTGAAATTATAAAAATCTGTATTATTGTTTATTTAGAAAAGATCAAATATTTAATCTTAAAATAAATGGAAATTATTTAAAGTTCAACATTTAATTCATAAACTCTACTCTTAAATAATATTGTTATGTTTAAGTTACATTTTATAAATAAATGAATAAGTTAATAATTATTTATTTGATTTATAACTAAACAAAAACATTTATTTAATTATACTAAATTACATATAATACCTACGTTATTTCCATAAACTATAATTATTTAATTTACTTAAGTAATTATCCCAAAATCAAACCTTATTTAAAATGTTCTAAAAATATTCATTTCGAATCTTCTATTTTACTTTCAAGTACCAAATCACTAACTCCATCCAATTCAACCATAGACTTAGACTTAGACTATTGTGCATTATTAATGCAATATATTACACTTTAGGTTATCTTGTGCATCTCAAGGATCATTATACTATTTAGTATTTGTGCTAGCTACGCCTTCGAAACAAGTGAGTATTCACAACCCCTTTTTACTCTTTTACATTTTTGGGGTGAAACATGAACACTATTCAACTTACATGTTTACATTTACGCAAACAACACAAGTACAAATCCTACTTACATTCATGTGTGCAATTTGAGCTTTATGCCCGAGTGCTAGGTGTGTTAACCTCTTGTATGCTATTATGTGCAATCATTAACTTTTCAAGCCGACGGTTTTCAATGATGGATCTATTGAGTCTGACAAACCCACCCATGGTACGCGGTGATTGAAACCGACAACACACTTTGTTTTGCATGCTAGTTACAAAGGTTTGATTGTACGTTTGGTTACACAATAGCTGCTCCCCATAAATGCCTTATTTATCATGTTATGTAAAGGATTTGGTTTACAAACTATATGCTATCTATGTACAAACTTGTGTTATACTCACTAACTTTTTAGTTGACTTTATTTTATTCATGTTTCAGGTGATTTCATTTGAGTTTGATCAAGACATGCTACACATAGGCTTTGGACCTAGTTAATATTAAATCAAAGACAAATTGTATTTCATTATGTACTTTGAACTTGTTTCGTGTTTGTTTAAATGGGAATGGATTTAATATATTACAATCTAGTCAACCTTGTGCTCATGAACAGTCTTACATGTCCCGCCCCGATGATTCCGCCATCGGTCGGGGTGTGACAGGACATGTTTTATAACTGTTGATAAAATTATGCGTAAGTTCTTCTGGAGGCGAACTTAATAAGTTCGCCTAGACTATCAGAGGCGAACTTATTAAGTTCGCCTACTATATCAGAGGCGAACTTATTAAGTTCGCTTAGCCTATTAGAGACGACTCAATAAGTTCGCCTAAGCATCTTTGAGGCGAACTTAAGCAGAACTGGTGCCTATATATAGAGTTTCAGAGTATGTGAAACAAAACACAACAGAATGGGATAGAGAGAATAGACGATATCAGAATAGACGAGAGAGAATTCTTTTAACCTGATATTGGTGGATATACAAAGTGTTTATTTACACCGTTGTTGTTGATTGAGTCACACGAGCACGTTGATCATGGATTCCGCACGTTATCACCGTGTCGTACCGCGAGTCTAGAGATCTGTCACGCACCGAAAATCGTTTGGAGCATATTCTTGTGACAACGAGCTTGAAGATATTATGTCTTAGTCTTAGAGTCTTTGACTTGTAGTTGATAGAATTGTTAGCAACAGTTAAAGGGGAGTCTGTTAGGACATGTTTTGTAACTGTTGATAAAATTCTGTGTACGTTCTGCTAGAGGCGAACTTAATAAGTTCGCCTAGCCTATCAGAGGCGAACTTATTAAGTTCGCCTAGTATATCAGAGGCGAACTTATTAAGTTCGCTTAGCCTATTAGAGGCGAACTTAATAAGTTCGCCTAAGCATCTTTGAAGCGAACTTATTAAGTTCGCGTGGTGCAGAACTGGTGCCTATAAATAGAGTTTCAGAGACTGTGAAACAAAACACAACAGAACAGTGAGAGAGAGAATAGACGATATCAGAGTAGACGAGAGAAAATTCTTGTAACCTGATATTGGTGGAAATAGAAAGAGTTTATTTACACCGTTGTTGTTGATTGAGTCACACGAGCACGTTGATCATGGATTCCGCACGTTATCACCGTGTCGTACCGCTAGTCTAGAGATCCGTCATGCACCGAAAATCGTTTGAAGCATATTCTGGTGACAACGAGCTTGAAGATATTATGTCTTAGTCTTAGAGTCTTTGACTTGTAGTTGATAGAATTGTTAGCAACAGTTAAAGGGGAGTCTGTTAGGACATGTTTTGTAACTGTTGATAAAATTCTGTGTAAGTTCTGCTAGAGGCGAACTTAATAAGTTCGCCAAGCCTATCAGAGGCGAACTCAATAAGTTCACCTAAGCATCTTTGAGGCGAACTTATTAAGTTCGCCTGGTGCAGAACTGGTGCCTATATATAGAGTTTCAGAGTATGTGAAACAAAACACAACAGAATGGGATAGAGAGAATAGACGATATCAGAATAGACGAGAGAGAATTCTTTTAACCTGATATTGGTGGATATACAAAGTGTTTATTTACACCGTTGTTATTGATTGAGTCACACGAGCACGTTGATCATGGATTCCGCACATTATCACCGTGTCGTACCACGAGTCTAGAGATCCGTCACGCACCGAAAATCGTTTGGAGCATATTCTGGTGACAACGAGCTTGAAGATATTATGTCTTAGTCTTAGAGTCTTTGACTTATAGTTGATAGAATTGTTAGCAACAGTTAAAGGGGAGTCTGTTAGGACATGTTTTGTAACTGTAGATAAAATTCTGTGTAAGTTCTGCTAGAGGTGAACTTAATAAGTTCGCCTAGCCTATCAGAGGCGAACTTATTAAGTTCGCCTAGTATATCAGAGGCGAACTTATTATGTTCGCTTAACCTATTCGAGGCGAACTCAATAAGTTCGCCTAAGCATCTTTGAGGCGAACTTATTAAGTTCGCCTGGTGCAGAACTGGTGCCTATAAATAGAGTTTCAGAGTCTGTGAAACAAAACACAACAGAACGGTGAGAGAGAGAATAGACGATATCAGAGTAGACGAGAGAGAATTCTTGTAACCTGATATTGGTGGAAATACAAAGAGTTTATTTACACCGTTGTTGTTGATTGAGTCACACGAGCACGTTGATCATGGATTCCGCACGTTATCACCGTGTCGTACCACGAGTCTAGAGATCCATCATGCACCGAAAATCGTTTGGAGCATATTCTGGTGACAAAGAGCTTGAAGATATTATGTCTTAGTCTTAGAGTCTTTGACTTGTAGTTGATAGAACTGTTAGCAACAGTTAAAGGGGAGTCTGTTAGGACATGTTTTGTAACTGTTGATAAAATTCTGTGTAAGTTCTGCTAAGTTCGCCTCGCCTATCAGAGGCGAACTTATTAAGTTCGCCTAGTATATCAGAGGCGAACTTATTAAGTTCGCTTAGCATATTAGAGGCGAACTCAATAAGTTCGCCTAAGCATCTTTGAGTTCGCCTGGTGCAGAACTGGAGCCTATAAATAGAATTTCAGTGTCTGTGAAACAAAACACAACAGAACGGTGAGAGAGAGAATAGACGATATCAGAGTAGATGAGAGAGAATTCTTATAACCAGATATTGGTGGAAATACAAAGGGTTTATTTACACCGTTGTTGTTGATTGAGTCACACGAGCACGTTGATCATGGATTCCGCACGTTATCACCGTGTCGTACCGCGAGTCTAGAGATCCGTCACGCACCGAAAATCGTTTGGAGCATATTCTGGTGACAACGAGCTTAAAGATATTATGTCTTAGTCTTAGAGTCTTTGACTTGTTGTTGATAGAGTTGTTAGTAACAGTTAAAGGGGAGACTCTTAGGACATGTTTTGTAACTGTTGATAAAGTTCTGTGTAAGTTCTGCTAGAGGCGAACTTAATAAGTTCGCCTAGCCTATCAGAGGCGAACTTAGTATATCAGAGGCGAACTTATTAAGTTCGCTTAACCTATTAGAGGCGAACGCAATAAGTTCGCCTAAGCATCTTTGAGGCGAACTTATTAAGTTCGCTTGGTGCAGAACTGGTGCCTATAAATAGAGTTTCAGAGTCTATGAAACAAAACACAACAGAACGATGACAGAGAGAATAGACGATATCAGAGTAGACGTTAGATAATTCTTGTAACCTGATATTGGTGGAAATACAAAGAGTTTATTTACACCATTGTTGTTGATTGAGTCACACGAGCACGTTGATCATGGATTCCGCACGTTATCACCGTGTCGTACCGCGAGTCTAGAGATCCGTCACGCATCGAAAATCATTTGGAGCATATTCTGGTGACAACGAGCTTGAAGATATTTTGTTTTAGTCTTAGAGTCTTTGACTTGTAGTTGATAGAATTGTTAGCAACAGTTAAAGGGGTGTCTGTTAGGACATGTTTTGTAACTGTTGATAAAATTATGTGTATGTTCTGCTAGAGGCGAACTTAATAAGTTCGCCTAGCCTATCAGAGGTGAACTTATTAAGTTCGCTTAGCCTATTAGAGGAGCCTCAATAAGTTCACCTAAGCATCTTTGAGGCGAACTTATTAAGTTCGCCTGGTGCAGAACTGGTGCCTATAAATAGAGTTTCAGAGTCTGTGAAACAAAACACAACATAACGGTGAGAGAGAGAATAGACGATATCAGAGTAGACGAGAGAGAATTCTTGTAACCTGATATTGGTGTAAATACAAAGAGTTAATTTACACCGTTGTTGTTGATTGAGTCACACGAGCACGTTGATCATGGATTCCGCACGTTATCACCGTGTCGTACCGCGAGTCTAGAGATCCGTCACGCACCGAAAATCGTTTGGAGCATATTCTGGTGACAACGAGCTTGAAGATATTATGTCTTAGTCTTAGTGTCTTTGACTTGTAGTTGATAGAATTGTTAGCAACAGTTAAAGGAGAGTCTGTTAGGACATGTTTTGTAACTGTTGATAAAATTCTGTGTAAATTCTGCTACTTAATAAGTTCGCCTAGCCTATCAGAGGCGAACTTATTAAGTTCGCGTAGTATATCAGAGGCGGACTTATTAAGTTCGCTTAGCCTATTAGAGGCGAACTTAATAAGTTCGCCTAAGCATCTTTGAGGCGAACTTATTAAGTTCGCCTGGTGCAGAACTGGTGCCTATAAATAGAGTTTCAGAGTCTGTGAAACAAAACACAACAGAACGGTGAGAGAGAGAATAGACGATATCAGAGTAGACGAGAGAGAATTCTTGTAACCTGATATTGGTGGAAATACAAAGAGTTTATTTACACCGTTGTTGTTGATTGAGTCACACGAGCATGTTGATCATGGATTCCGCACGTTATCACCGTGTCGTACCGCGAGTCTAGAGATCCGTCACGCACCGAAAATCGTTTGGAGCATATTCAAGTGACAACGAGCTTGAAGATATTATGTCTTAGTCTTAGAGTCTTTGAATTGTAGTTGATAGAATTGTTAGCAACAGTTAAAGGGGAGTCTGTTAGGACATGTTTTGTAACTGTTGATTAAATTCTGTGTAAGTTCTGCTAGAGGCGAACTTAATAAGTTCGCCTAGCCTATCAGAGGCGAACTTAGTATATCAGGGCCGAACTTATTAAGTTCGCTTAGCCTATTATAGGCGAATTCAATAAGTTCGCCTAAGCATCTTTGAGGCGAACTTATTAAGTTCGCCTGGTGCAGAACTGGTGCTTATAAATAGAGTTTCAGAGTCTGTGAAACAAAACACAACAGAACGGTGAGAGAGAGAATAGACGATATCAGAGTAGACGAGAGAGAATTCTTTTAACCTGATATTGGTGGATATACAAAGAGTTTATTTACACCATTGTTGTTGATTGAGTCACACGAGCACGTTGATCATGGATTCCGCACGTTATCACCGTGTCGTACCGTGAGTCTAGAGATCCGTCACGCACCGAAAATCGTTTGGAGCATATTCTTGTGACAACGAGCTTGAAGATATTATGTCTTAGTTTTAGAGTCTTTGACTTGTAGTTGATAGAATTGTTAGCAACAGTTAAAGGGGAGTCTGTTAGGACATGTTTTATAATTGTTGATAAAATTATGTGTAAGTTCTGCTAGAGGTTAACTTAATAAGTTCGCCTAGCCTATCAGAGGCGAACTTATTAAGTTCGCCTGGTGCAGAACTGGTGCCTATATATAGAGTTTCAGAGTATGTGAAACAAAACACAACAGAATGGGATAGAGAGAATAGACGATATCAGAATAGACGAGAGAGAATTCTTTTAACCAGATATTGGTGGATATACAAAGTGTTTATTTACACCGTTGTTGTTGATTGAGTCACACGAGCACGTTGATCATGGATTCCGCACGTTATCACCGTGTCGTACCGCGAGTCTAGAGATCTGTCACGCACCGAAAATCGTTTGGAGCATATTCTTGTGACAACGAGCTTGAAGATATTATGTCTTAGTCTTAGAGTCTTTGACTTGTAATTGATAGAATTGTTAGCAACAGTTAAAGGGGAGTCTGTTAGGACATGTTTTGTAACTGTTGATAAAATTATGTGTAAGTTCTGCTAGAGGCGAACTTAATAAGTTCGCCTAGCCTATCAGAGGCGAACTTATTAAGTTCGCCTAGTATATCAGAGGCGAATTTATTAAGTTCGCTTAGCCTATTAGAGGCGAACTTAATAAGTTCGCCTAAGCATCTTTGAGGCGAACTTATTAAGTTCGCGTGGTGCAGAACTGGTGCCTATAAATAGAGTTTCAGAGACTGTGAAACAAAACACAACAGAACGGTGAGAGAGAGAATAGACGATATCAGAGTAGACGACAGAGAATTCTTGTAACCTGATATTGGTGGAAATAGAAAGAGTTTATTTACACCGTTGTTGTTGATTGAGTCACACGAGCACGTTGATCATGGATTCCGCACGTTATCACCGTGTCGTACCGCGAGTCTAGAGATCCGTCATGCACCGAAAATCGTTTGAAGCATATTCTGGTGACAACGAGCTTGAAGATATTTTGTCTTAGTCTTAGAGTCTTTGACTTGTAGTTGATAGAATTGTTAGCAACAGTTAAAGGGAAGTCTGTTTGGACATGTTTTGTAACTGTTGATAAAATTATGTGTAAGTTCTGCTAGAGGCGAACTTAATAAGTTCGCCAAGCCTATCAGAGGCGAACTTATTAAGTTCGCCTAGTATATCAGAGGCGAACTTATTAAGTTCGCTTAGCCTATTAGAGGCGAACTCAATAAGTTCGCCTAAGCATCTTTGAGGCGGACTTATTAAGTTCGCCTGGTGCAGAACTGGTGCCTATAAATAGAGTTTCAGAGTCTGTGAAACAAAACACAACAGAACGGTGAGAGAGAGACTAGACGATATCAGAGTAGACGAGAGAGAATTCTTGTAACCTGATATTGGTGGAAATACAAAGAGTTTATTTACACCGTTGTTGTTGATTGAGTCACACGAGCACGTTGATCATGGATTCCGCACGTTATCAGCGTGTCGTACCGCGAGCATAGAGATCCGTCACGCACCAAAAATCGTTTGGAGCATATTCTGGTGACAACGAGCTTGAAGATATCATGTCTTAGTCTTAGAGTCTTTGACTTGTAGTTGATAGAATTGTTAGCAATAGTTAAAGGGGAGTCTGTTAGGACATGTTTTGTAACTGTTGATAAAATTCTGTGTAAGTTCTGCTAGAGGAGAACTTAATAAGTTCGCCTAGCCTATCAGAGGCGAACTTATTAAGTTCGCCTATTATATCAGAGGCGAACTTATTAAGTTCGCTTAACCTATTAGAGGCGAACTCAATAAGTTCGCCTAAGCATCTTTGAGACGAACTTATTAAGTTCGCCTGGTAGAGAACTGGTGCCTATAAATAGTGTTTCAGAGTCTGTGAAACAAAACACAACAGAACGGTGAGAGAGAGAATAGACGATATCAGAGTAGACGAGAGAGAAATTTTGTAACCTGATATTGGTGTAAATACAAAGAGTTTATTTACACCGTTGTTGTTGATTGAGTCACACGAGCACGTTGATCATGGATTCCACACGTTATCACCGTGTCGTACCGCGAGTCTAGAGATTCGTCACGCACCGAAAATCGTTTGGAGCATATTCTAGTGACAACGAGCTTGAAGATATTATGTCTTAGTCATAGAGACTTTGACTTGTAGTTGATAGAATTGTTAGCAACAATTAAAGGGGAGTCTGTTAGGACATGTTTTGTAACTGTTGATAAAATTCTGTGTAAGTTCAGCTAGAGGCGAACTTAATAAGTTCGCCTAGCCTATCAGAGGCAAACTTATTAAGTTCGCCTAGTATATCAGAGGCGAACTTATTAAGTTCGCTTAGCCTATTAGAGGCGACTCAATAAGTTCACCTAAGCATCTTTGAGGCGAACTTGTGCAGAACTGGTGCCTATAAATAGAGTTTCAGAGTCTATGAAACAAAACACAACATAACGGTGAGAGAGAGAATAGACGATATTAGAGTAGACGAGAGAGAATTCTTGTAACCTGATATTGTTGTAAATACAAAGAGTTAATTTACACCGTTGTTGTTGACTGAGTCACACGAGCACGTTGATCATGGATTCCGCACGTTATCACCGTGTCGTACCACGTGTCTAGAGATCCGTCACGCACCGAAAATCGTTTGGAGCATATTCTAGTGACAACGAGCTTGAAGATATTATGTCTTAGTCTTAGAGTCTTTAACTTGTAGTTAATAGAATTGTTAGCAACAGTTAAAGGGGAGTCAGTTAGGACATGTTTTGTAACTGTTGATTAAATTCTGTGTAAGTTCTGCTAGAGGTGAACTTAATAAGTTCGCCTAGCCTATCAGAGGCGAACTTATCAGAGGCGAACTTATTAAGTTCGCTTAGCCTATTAGAGGCGAACTCAATAAGTTCGCCTAAGCATCTTTGAGGCGAACTTATTAAGTTCGCCTGGTGCAGAACTGGTGCCTATAAATAGAGTTTCAGAGTCTGTGAAACAAAACAAAACAGAACGGTGAGAGAGAGAATAGACGATATCAGAGTAGACGAGAGAGAATTCTTGTAACCTGATATTGGTGGAAATACAAAGAGTTTATTTACACCGTTGTTGTTGATTGAGTCACACGAGCACGTTGATCATGGACTCCGCACGTTATCACTGTGTCGTACCGCGAGTCTAGAGATCAGTCACGCACCGAAAATCGTTTGAGCATATTCTGGTGACAACGAGCTTGAAGATATTATGTCTTAGTCTTAGAGTCTTTGACTTGTAGTTGATAGAATTGTTAGCAACAGTTAAAGGGGAGTTTGTTAGGACATGTTTTGTAACTGTTGATAAAATTCTGTGTAAGTTCTGCTAGAGGCGAACGTAATAAGTTCGCCTAGCCTATCAGAGGCGAACTTATTAAGTTCTCCTAGTATATCAAAGGCGAACTTATTAAGTTCGCTTAACCTATTAGAGGCGAACTCAATAAGTTAGCCTAAGCATCTTTGAGGCGAACTTATTAAGTTCGCCTGGTGTAGAACTGGTGCCTATAAATAGTGTTTCAGAGTCTGTGAAACAAAACACAACAGAACAGTGAGAGAGAGAATAGACGATATCAGAGTAGACGAGAGAGAAATTTTGTAACCTGATATTGGTGGAAATACAAAGAGTTTATTTACACCGTTGTTGTTGATTGAGTCACACGAGCACGTTGATCATGGATTCCGCACGTTATCACCGTGTCGTACCGCGAGTCTAGAGATCCGTCACGCACCGAAAATCGTTTGGAGCATATTCTGGTGACAACGAGCTTGAAGATATTATGTCTTAGTCTTAGAGTCTTTGACTTGTAGTTGATAGAATTGTTAGCAACAATTAAAGGGGAGTCTGTTAGGACATGTTTTGTAACTGTTGATAAAATTTTGTGTAAGTTCTGCTAAGTTCGCCTAGCCTACCAGGGCGAACTTATTAAGTTCGCTTAACCTATTAGAGGCGAACTCAATAAGTTCGCCTAAGCATCTTTGAGACGAACTTATTAAGTTCGCCTGGTGTAGAACTGGTGCCTATAAATAGAGTTTCAGAGTCTGTGAAACAAAACAGAACAGAACGGTGAGAGAGAGAATAGACGATATCAGAGTAGACGGGAGAGATTTCTTGTAACCTGATATTGGTGGAAATACAAAGAGTTTATTTACACCGTTGTTGTTGATTGAGTCACACGAGCACGTTGATCATGGATTCCGCACGTTATCACCGTGTCGTACCGCGAGTCTAGAGATCCGTCACGCACCGAAAATCGTTTGGAGCATATTCTGGTGACAACGAGCTTGAAGATATTATGTCTTAGTCTTAGAGTCTTTGACTTGTAGTTGATAGAATTGTTAGCAACAGTTAAAGGGGAGTCTGTTAGGACATGTTTTGTAACTGTTGATAAAATTCTGTGTAAGTTCTGCTAGAGGCGAACGTAATAAGTTCGCCTAGCCTATCAGAGGCGAACTTATTAAGTTCGCCTAGTATATTAGAGACGAACTTATTAAGTTCGCTTAACCTATTAGAGGCGAACTCAATAAGTTCGCCTAAGCATCTTTGAGACAAACTTATTAAGTTCGCCTGGTGTAGAACTGGTGCCTATAAATAGAGTTTCAGAGTCTGTGAAACAAAACACAACAGAACGGTGAGAGAGAGAATAGACGATATCAGAGTAGACGGGAGAGATTTCTTGTAACCTGATATTGGTGGAAATACAAAGAGTTTATTTACACCGTTGTTGTTGATTGAGTCACACAAGCACGTTGATCATGGATTCCGCACGTTATCACCGTGTCGTACCGCGAGTCTAGAGATCCGTCACGCACCGAAAATTGTGTGGAGCATATTCTGGTGACAACGAGCTTGAAGATTATATGTCTTAGTCTTAGAGTCTTTGACTTGTAGTTGATAGAATTGTTAGCAACAGTTAAAGTGGAGTTTGTTAGGACATGTTTTGTAAATGTTGATAAAATTCTGTGTAAGTTCTGCTAGAGGCGAACTTAATAAGTTCGCCTAGCCTATCAGAGGCGAACTTATTAAGTTCGCCTAGTATATCAGAGGTGAACTTATTAAGTTCGCTTAACCTATTAGAGGCGAACTCAATAAGTTCGCCTAAGCATCTTTGAGGCGAACTTATTAAGTTCGCCTGGTGTAGAACTGGTGCCTATAAATAGAGTTTCAGAGTCTGTGAAACAAAACACAACAGAACGGTGAGAGAGAGAATAGACAATATCAGAGTAGACGAGAGAGATTTCTTGTAACCTGATATTGGTGGAAATACAAAGAGTTTATTTACACCGTTGTTGTTGATTGAGTCACACGAGCACGTTGATCATGGATTCCGCACGTTATCACCGTATTGTACCGCGAGTCTAGAGATCCGTCACGCACCGAAAATCGTTTGGAGCATATTCTGGTGACAACGAGCTTGAAGATTATATGTCTTAGTCTTAGAGTCTTTGACTTGTAGTTGATAGAATTGTTAGCAACAGTTAAAGTGGAGTTTGTTAGGACATGTTTTGTAACTGTTGATAAAATTCTGTTTAAGTTCTGCTAGAGGCGACCTTAATAAGTTCGCATAGCCTATCAGAGGCGAACTTATTAAGTTCGCCTAGTATATCAGAGGCGAACTTATTAACTTCGCTTAACCTATTAGAGGCGAACTCAATAAGTTCGCCTAAGCATCTTTGAGGCGAACTTATTAAGTTCGCCTGGTGTAGAACTGGTGCCTTTAAATAGTGTTTCAGAGTCTGTGAAACAAAACACAACAGAACGGTGAGAGAGAGAATAGACGATATCAGAGTAGACGAGAGAGAAATTTTGTAACCTGATATAGGTGGAAATACAAAGAGTTTATTTACACCGTTGTTGTTGATTGAGTCACACGAGCAAGTTGATCATGGACTCCGCACGTTATCACTGTGTCGTACCGCTAGTCTAGAGATCAGTCACGCACCGAAAATCGTTTGGAGCATATTCTGGTGACAACGAGCTTGAAGATAGTATGTCTTAGTCATAGAGTCTTTGACTTGTAGTTGATAGAATTGTTAACAACAGTTAAAGGGAAGTTTGTTAGGACATGTTTTGTAACTGTTGATAAAATTTTGTGTAAGTTCTGCTAGAGGCGAACTTAATAAGTTCGCCTAGCCTATCAGAGGCGAACTTATTAAGTTCGCCTAGTATATCAAAGGCGAACTTATTAAGTTCGCTTAACCTATTAGAGGCGAACTCAATAAGTTCGCCTAAGCATCTTTGAGACGAACTTATTAAGTTCGCCTGGTGGAGAACTGGTGCCTATAAATAGTGTTTCAGAGTCTGTGAAACAAAACACAACAGAACGGTGAGAGAGAGAATAGACGATATCCGAGTAGACGAGAGAGAAATTTTGTAACCTGATATTGGTGTAAATACAAAGAGTTTATTTACACCGTTGTTGTTGATTGAGTCACACGAGCACGTTGATCATGGATTCCGCACGTTATCACCGTGTCGTACCGCGAGTCTAGAGATCCGTCACGCACCGAAAATCGTTTGGAGCATATTCTAGTGACAACGAGCTTGAAGATATTATGTCTTAGTCTTAGAGTCTTTAACTTGTAGTTGATAGAATTGTTAGCAACAGTTAAAGCGGAGTCAGTTAGGACATGTTTTGTAACTGTTGATAAAATTCTGTGTAAGTTCTGCTAGAGGCGAACTTAATAAGTTCGCCTAGCCTATCAGAGGCGAACTTATTAAGTTCGCCTAGTATATCAGAGGCGAACTTATTAAGTTCGCTTAACGTATTAGAGGCGAACTCAATAAGTTCGCCTAAGCATCTTTGAGGCGAACTTATTAAGTTCGCCTGGTGTAGAACTGGTGCCTATAAATAGAGTTTCAGAGTCTGTGAAACAAAACACAACAGAACGGTGAGAGAGAGAATAGACGATATCAGAGTAGACGAGAGAGATTTCTTGTAACCTAATATTGGTGGAAATACAAAGAGTTTATTTCCACCGTTGTTGTTGATTGAGTCACACAAGCACGTTGATCATGGATTCCGCACGTTATCACCGTGTCGTACCGCGAGTCTAGAGATCCGACATGCACCGAAAATCTTTTGGAGCATATTCTGGTGACAACGAGCTTGAAGATTATATGTCTTAGTCTTAGAGTCTTTGACTTGTAGTTGATAGAATTGTTAGCAACAGTTAAAGGGGAGTCTGTTAGGACATGTTTTGTAACTGTTGATAAAATTTTGTGTAAGTTCTGCTAGAGGCGAACTTAATAAGTTCGCCTAGCCTATCAGAGGCGAACTTATTAAGTTCGGCTAGTATATCAGAGGCGAACTTATTAAGTTCGCTTAACCTATTAGTGGCGAACTCAATAAGTTTGCCTAAGCATCTTTGAGGCGAACTTATTAAGTTCGCCTCGTGTAGAACTGGTGCCTATAAATAGGGTTTCAGAGTCTGTGAAACAAAACACAACAGAACGGTGAGAGAGAGAATAGACGATATCAGAGTAGACGAGAGTGAATTCTTGTAACCTGATATTGGTGGAAATACAAATATTTTATTTACACCGTTGTTGTTGATTGAGTCACACGAGCACGTTGATCATGGATTCCGCACGTTATCACCATGTCGTACCACGATTCTAGAGATCCGTCACGCACCGAAAATCGTTTGGAGCATATTCTGGTGACAACGAGCTTGAAGATATTATGTCTTAGTCTTAGAGTCTTTGACTTGTAGTGTATAGAATTGTTAGCAACAATTAAGGGGGAGTCTGTTAGGACATGTTTTGTAACTGTTGATAAAATTTTGTGTAAGTTCTGCTAGAGGCGAACTTAATAAGTTCGCCTAGCCTATCAGAGGCGAACTTATTATGTTCGCCTAGTATATCAGAGGCGAACTTTTTAAGTTCGCTTAACCTATTAGAGGCGAACTCAATAAGTTCGCCTAAGCATCTTTGAGCCGAACTTATTAAGTTCGCCTGGTGTAGAACTGGTGCCTATAAATAGAGTTTCAGAGTCTGTGAAACAAAACACAACAGAACGGTGAGAGAGAGAATAGATAATATCAGAGAATACAAGAGAGATTTCTTGAAACCTGATATTGGTGGAAATACAAAGAGTTTATTTACACCGTTGTTGTTGATTGAGTCACACGAGCACGTTGATCATGGATTCCGCACGTTATTACCGTGTCGTACCGCGAGTCTAGAGATCCGTCATGCACCGAAAATAGTTTGGAGCATATTCTGGTGACAACAAGCTTGAAGATATTATGTCTTAGTCTTAGAGTCTTTGACTTGTAGTTGATAGAATTGTTAGCAACAATTAAAGAGAAGTCTGTTAGGACATGTTTTGTAACTGTTGATAAAATTCTGTGTAAGTTCTGCTAGAGGCGAACTTAATAAGTTCGCCTAGCCTATCAGAGGTGAACTTATTAAGTTCGCCTAGTATATTAGAGGCAAACTTAATAAGTTCGCCTAAGCATCTTTGAGGCGAAACTGGTGCCTATAAATAAAGTTTCAGAGTCTGTGAAACAAAACACAACAGAACGGTGAGAGAGAGAATAGACGATATCAGAGTAGACGAGAGAGAATTCTTGTAACCTGATATTGGTGGTAATACAAAGAGTTTATTTACACCGTTGTTGTTGATTGAGTCACACGAGCACGTTGATCATGGATTTCGCACGTTATCACCGTGTCGTACCGCGAGTCTAGAGATCTGTCACGCACCGAAAATCGTTTGGAGCATATTCTGGAGACAACGAGCTTGAAGATATTATGTCTTAGTCTTAGAGTCTTTGACTTGTAGTTGATAGAATTGTTAGCAACAGTTAAAGGGGAGTCTGTTAGGACATGTTTTGCAACTGTTGATAAAATTCTGTGCAAGTTCTGCTAGAGGCGAACTTAATAAGTTCGCCTAGCCTATCAGAGGCGAACTTCTTAAGTTCGCCTAGTATATCAGAGGCGAACTTATTAAGTTCGCCTAGTATATCAGAGGCGAACTTATTAAGTTCGCTTAGCCTATTAGATGCGACTCAATAAGTTCGCCTAAGCATCTTTGAGGCGAACTTATTAAGTTCGCCTGGTGTAGAACTGGTGCCTATAAATAGAGTTTCAGAGTCTGTGAAACAAAACACAACATAACGGTGAGAGAGAGAATAGACGGTATCAGAGTAGACGAGAGAGAATTCTTGTAACATGATATTGGTGGAAATACAAAGAGTTTATTTACACCGTTGTTGTTGATTGAGTCACACGAGCACGTTGATCATGGATTCCGCACGTTATCACCGTGTCGTACCGTGAGTCTAGAGATCCGTCACACACCGAAAATCATTTGGAGCATATTCTGGTGATAATGGGCTTGAAGATATTATGTCTTAGTCTTAGAGTCTTTGACTTGTAGTTGATAGAATTGTTAGCAACAGTTAAAGGGGAGTCTGTTAGGACTTGTTTTGTAACTGTTGATAAAATTCTGTGTAAGTTCTGCTAGAGGCGAACTTAATAAGTTCGCCTAGCCTATCAGAGGCGAACTTATTAAGTTCGCCTAGTATATCAGAGGCGAACTTATTAAGTTCGCTTAGCCTATTAGAGGCGAACTTAATAAGTTCGCCTAAGCATCTTTGAGGCGAACTTATTAAGTTCGCCTGGTGCAGAACTGGAGCCTATAAATAGAGTTTCAGAGTCTGTGAAACAAAACACAACAGAACGGTGAGAGAGAGAATAGATGATATCAGAGTAGACGAGAGAGAATTCTTGTAACCTGATATTGGTGGAAATACAAAGAGTTTATTTACACCGTTGTTGTTGATTGAGTCACACGAGCACGTTGATCATGGATTCCGCACGTTATCACCGTGTCGTACCGCGAGTCTAGAGATCCGTCACGCACCTAAAATCGTTTGGAGCATATTCTGGTGACAACGAGCTTGACGATATTATGTCTTAGTCTTAGAGTCTTTGACTTGTAGTTGATAGAATTGTTAGCAACAGTTAAAGGGGAGTCTGTTAGGAAATGTTTTGTAACTGTTGATAAAATTCTATGTAAGTTCTACTAGAATAAGTTCGCCTCGCCTATCAGAGGCGAACTTATTAAGTTCGCCTAGTATATCAGAGGCGAACTTATTAAGTTCGCCTAGCCTATTAGAGGCGAACTTATTAAGTTCGCCTAAGCATCTTTGAGGCGAACTTATTAAGTTCGCCTGGTGCAGAACTGGTGCCTATAAATAGAGTTTCAGAGTCTGTGAAACAAAACAGAACAGAACGGTGAGAGAGAGAATAGACGATATCAGAGTAGACGAGAGAGAATTCTTGTAACCTAATATTTGTGGATATACAAAGAGTTTATTTACACCGTTGTTGTTGATTGAGCCACACGAGCACGTTGATCATGCATTCCGCACGTTATCACCGTGTCGTATCGCGAGTCTAGAGATTCGTCACGCACCGAAAATCGTTTGGAGCATATTCTGGTGACAACGAGCTTGAAGATATTATGGCTTAGTCTTAAAGTCTTTGACTTGTAGTTGATAGAATTGTTAGCAACAATTAAAGTGGAATCTGTTAGGACATGTTTTGTAACTGTTGATAAAATTATGTGTAAGTTCTGCTAGAGGCGAACTTAATAAGTTCGCCTAGCCTATCAGAGGCGAACTTATTAAGTTCGCCTAGTATATCATAGGCGAACTTATTAAGTTCGCTTAGCCTATTAGAGGCGAACTTAATAAGTTCGCATAAGCATCTTTGAGGCGAACTTATTAAGTTCTCCTGGTGCAGAACTGGTGCCTATAAATAGAGTTTCAGAGTCCGTGAAACAAAACACAACAGAACGGTGAGAGAGAGAATAGACGATATTATATTAGACGAGAGAGAATTATTGTCACCTGATATTGGTGGAAATACAAAGAGTTTATTTACACCATTGTTGTTGATTGAGTCACACGAGCACGTTGATCATGAATTCCGCACGTTATCACCGTGTCGTACCGCAAGTCTAGAGATCCATCACGCATCGAAAATCGTTTGGAGCATATTCTGGTGACAACGAGCTTGAAGGTATTATGTCTTAGTCATAGAGTCTTTGACTTGTAGTTGATAGAATTGTTAGCAACAGTTAAAGGGGAGTCTGTTAGGACATGTTTTGTAACTGTTGATAAAATTATGTGTAAGTTCTGCTAGAAGCGAACTTAATAAGTTCGCCTAGCCTATCAGAGGCGAACTTATTAAGTTCGCCTAGCCTATCAGAGGCGAACTTATTAAGTTCGCCTG
Organism: Smallanthus sonchifolius; assembly: GCA_023525975.1. Taxonomy (NCBI): domain Eukaryota; kingdom Viridiplantae; phylum Streptophyta; class Magnoliopsida; order Asterales; family Asteraceae; genus Smallanthus; species Smallanthus sonchifolius. The sequence continues at coordinate 79,030,655 of CM042020.1, forward strand.
GTGCATAACTGGTGCCTATAAATAGAGTTTCAGAGTCTGTGAAACAAAACACAACGGAACGGTGAGAGAGAGAATAGACGATATCAGCGTAGACGAGAGAGAATTCTTGTAACCTGATATTGGTGGAAATACAAAGAGTTTATTTACCCCGTTGTTGTTGATTGAGTCACACGAGCAAGTTTATCATGGATTCCGCACGTTATCACCGTGTCGTACCGCGAGTCTAGAGATCCGTCACGCACCGAAAATCGTTTGGAGCATATTCTGGTGACAACGAGCTTGAAGATATTATGTCTTAGTCTTAGAGTCTTTGACTTGTAGTTGATAGAATTGTTAGCAACAGTTAAAGGGGAGTCTGTTAGGACATGTTTTGTAACTGTTGATAAAATTCTGTGTAAGTTCTGCTAGAGGCGAACTTAATAAGTTCGCCTAGTGTCACACCCCGACCGATGGCGGAATCATCGAGGCGGACAATAGAATGATTGTTCAAAAGCACATGATAACTAAAATGTTGCATAATTCATTAATTAAATTTAAAGACAACAAAGATCCAAATACAATACATTTCAAATAACCTAGTCTAGTTAAAAACATTGATTTATTTAACTAGGTCCATAGATCTTAAGTGGCGGAATCTTCGGCAAGTACTCACATATCCAAACCTGAAACTTTATTTAAATCAAGTGTCAACTAAAAAGTTGGTGAGTACATAGGTTTAGTCAATCCGATAAATAGTAGTGTAAATCGTTTTGCAACTCATTGTTTATCTTGTTAAACATAGTATATGATGTATCATTTATTTAATCACAATTCAAACCGAGTTTGATGCGCTTGAACAGAGCACAACAGCTAAGTCCGGTATGCTTGAATATAGTTACCCACTATATCCGATATGTTTGAATATAACACGCGGTTATATCCGAATATGCAGTAATAAACACCCTAACCGGGTGGGCTGGTAAGGCACAATAGATCTATCAATATTACAGTTGGTTGTCTTGTGTTTTAAATGTATGTACATCCAAAGAATAAGCATATAGTCTCATGTATAACACGTATAAACAATTTGATTGAGTAGCATGAAATAATGTTTCACCCCAAAGTTTGTAAAAGTGTAAAATAGGGGCTATGTAACTCACCTGGCTAGCGGATATGATAATCCACGAGAGTAGGTGATACGGATGTTTGAAACCTAAGCACGATGAAACCCTATGTAGATAAATGGGTATTATTATATGCTTATAGGTGTGTATCCGTATTTAATTATGTATAGGTTTATAATAATATTTCTTAAAATTATTTGTGTAAAGTGTAGGTTTAGATTTACTTGAAATCACTGATTTTGATCGAAACTGTTTCAGGTATCGAAACTACGTTCAAGTATCGAAACTATGTTCAATTATCGAAACTATGTTCAAGTATCGAAACTATGTTCAAGTATCGAAACTATGCTCAAGTATCGAAACTATGTTCAATTATCGAAACTATGTTCAATCGAAACTACTAGTTTCGATTGACTACAGAGCTGTCGAAACTTTCTTCTATCGAAACTACTTAGTTTCGATAAGTAGTTATTATGTATTATGTATTTATATAATAATAACAAATGAAAGAAAAGTCTTTATTTGACTAATTATATTGATATTTTATATATTAAAATTTATTTTAACAAGTTTATTAAAAATAATGCAAGTTTCATAAAAAATGAGGCATTTTATATATATTAAATGTATTTTAATAAGTTTATAAAAATGTTACAAGATTTATAAAAATTATGGGACATTTTATATAAAAATGTGTTTAAATAAGTTTATAAAAAATATTATAAGATTTATAAAAATATATGGGATATTTTATATACATAAACATGTATTACAAGATTTATAAAAATTGGAATAGTTTATAGATAAAAAGATCGTTTACTTGATTTCAAAATAAACGAACGATCAAACCGACTTGTTTTAGTCTTTAGTGTATAAAAATAATATTAAAATAAGTTAAGATAATTAAATAAAGTAAAAAAAAATGAAAACAGAAGCAAAATGGGGTTGGGCCGGAGGCCGGAAGGTTCGAACCCGCGACCTCAGCCTCGGACACACACACGCATAACCAGCCGGGCTACTGCCCATCGCTGGTTATGTGTGTAACGGATAAATTAAGTACACAAGGGCAATTCAGGTCGCTGGACCTCGGTGACCGGCAAACCGTGTCCGAGGACATTGGGTTTGCCCGGTAACTCTCATGCGATTGCTGTGATTTCGACTGGGATTGTTTACCTGATGATAACAGAAGCTAATGGAACCGAAATGAAGTTCGAACTTGGTCGCGAAGGGCCTGGACGGCAGGGCTTTGGAACTCGAAAAAGTCACAAGCGGGGATCGATTTCTGAGTGGAATTAGCTCTTGTAACCCTGGTCACAGCTTCACTCAGGGTCGACGAAGGTGATGGAGTCCTCAATTTGGAGTGAGAGTGTGTGGAAGGAGGGTAGCCAGTTTGCGCAGGGCCGACCATGGCCATTTATAGCCGGGCTTGATTCTTATGTTCAAACGTGCAATTGGGCACGTCCCGACATTAGTCTGGACGAGACGAAACTAATTAGACATTCAACAGGCGTGGAGGTGGCTTGTCGGGCACGAATTCGAACGTGTATATCTCGGCCACCAACAGGATCAGACGATCCTTATGTTGGGGAGACCAATTGGTCGAGTGGTATTGTTCGCGTGGGGGAGACGAAGCCAGAGAAGCCTTTGTCGGCTGTTGAGGTGCAGGGAACAGTCCTGTTGGGCGTTCGCTGGAGAAAGCCTTGGACCGCCGGACCATGGTTGGGGGTGACTGGATAAACGAATCGGGTATTGGCAGTTTTAGTCCCTGGAGTTTGGTTTGACTTAAATTTAGTCCCTGGAATAACTTCGGATTAAACCTTTTAGTTTGCTTTGTCTAGGAATGGTCCCTCAATCGGTTTCAGTTTTAAAACCTTCTAGTTTGATGAATTACCAAACAACCCTTGAACTTTTATTTAACTACATTAATTTAATTTCTTTTAAATAAAATTAATTTAAAAATGTTTTTATAAACTTATTTTTTTATTTTTATTATTATAAATAATTTTTATAAAAGTTATTTATCTTATTTAAATAGATTCTTTTATTAAATATGCAACTTTTAAAATTTAGATTTTATATAAAATTTTATATAACTTTTTAAAACTTATAAAATTTTAATTAATTTATATCCGTGAAATTAAATACCTAATCATATAAATCTAAATAAATCTCTTACACTTTATTAAAATAGCAGATGATTACACGATAAATATAACACAAGTGCGTGAATGAAAATCCGAAATGTCACAGTCTCCCCAAGTTGAAGGAATTTCGTCCCGAAATTCGATTAGCGAAGGTTATAGAAGCGGGAAAGAGATGTCAAAAGGTTTAGGATGGAATTACTTCACAAGAGAAAGATTCAGCGGGGAAATATCGTATGATAACGGATGACGATGCTAATTCGAGTCGAGTTGTCAATTAGTTGATCTAATAGTATAGTGAGACTTATGCATACAATTGTTCATACACGCATGAATGTAAACTATATGAAACCATTCTTAACAATATTGGTGCCAATCACCTCGTGACATGGCATTTTCCTTTAAAACTCCACCCCACGGGTGTTCATATTTTCAAATTTTGCAAAAACATTTAAAAAAAAAAAAAAAAAAAACCGGTCCTCCTCCTAGTACTTATGCATGGTTTACACTCGTTATATCAAGTGGGTTTATGTATAGGGTGTACCAGCGGCTAACCCACCACCCCTTTGATATACCGGGGATTCCCCGTGCATAATTACTAGGATTTGGAACTTCAACAATTTAAGTAAACTTTAACAGAGCTAGCAAGTTGTATGACCGAGTTTAAACATAATAGGTTTGTTTCACAAAAGTATAAGAATGAGATGAATGGTGATAGCATAGCTGTTATATGCAATCACGGGTTATAAAACTCATAGCAATGGATTTCCCATCCGCTATTTCCATGATATACGAGTTATCAAGATTGATTGATGGTTTAGCAAATAGTTGGTTAAAAGCAAGAGACACAATTTTCTATTGCCATGAATATTGAATAAAACGGATATATAAAGATAGAGAACAAAGGAACGTACCGTTGACAGTGTCGTCATTGGCCGGAGCCTCGTTAGCATTTATATTAAAGGCTCGTCCACGAGGACCACCTTGATTTTGAAGTCTTAGACATTGGTTCCGAAAGTGGTTTGGGTCTCCACATTCGTAACAGGCCCGTCCATAGGTGACAGTGAGAGGCATTGGATGATTGCCTTGAGTAGCTTGATTAACGATAGTGCGAGCACGGCAAGTAGTAACAACGTATCCATAGCGTCCACATTTTGAGCATAGACGGCATGCAGCATGCGGGGCATGGTGATACTTGCAAGTAGGACATTTGGGAAATGAATCTACATAGTTTCTCAGGATTTGACCCGCAGGAGTAACTTGAGTCACAGGTACGGCAGGAATGATGGCCGTAAAGTTTTGGGCCTTGCGCTTCCTATCATGATGGGAAGATTTGAGCTCTTCGTCTTTGCCGGACACAGAAGTAGCAGCTTTGTCGACCACCTTCTTGGTACTCTTCCTAGATAAGGTACCCGCTTTGACGTGATTGTCAGTCAATACAGCAGATAAACGAATAGCGTCCCCTAGAGTGGAGGGTTCACTTCCCAATACGGTGTTTTGGATTGGCATAGGCAGTCCACCTATGTATTTCTCAATTCTCCGTGCTAAGGGAGTAACCATGTGGGGCACGAGCAGACTTAGTTCTTGAAAACGAGTGGTGTAAGCCAAATTCTCTCCGCTATCTTGGGTGAGATCCCAAAACTCAGCTTTGAGCTTCCTCATTTCATTGCGAGGACAGAACTCGTCAGTCATAAGTCGTCTCATTTCTTCCCAAGACAAGGACATAGCAGATTAGTTGCCTCGAGTACGTTTCTCACCGTTCCACCAGGTGAGTGCTTGTTTTTGGAAGACGCTGGCAGCATAACGGACTTTGAGGACGTCAGGACAATTGCTGTTTAGGAAAGTACTCTCCATACTTTCAAACCATTGAAGAAGGCTAGTAGCACCTTCCGTCCCGAAGAATTTGGAGGGGTTGCAAGAATTGAAATGCTTGAATGTGCAGTATGGTGGGTTTGCACCATTCCCTTGCGTATTAGACCCATTACCATTGTTGTTAGCTTGGATCATTTGGCCTACTAGTTGAGTAAGTAGTGCAGCAAGGTCAACGTTGGAGTTGCTAGAGTTAGCATGTCGAGGAGGCATTCTAACACCATAAGAAAAGACAATGATATTTTAGATAAGATGGATATATATGAGTTATAGCAGGAAATAATGTAAGTAGAAAAACGGGATTCATCATGACGCGTGCCAGTGCATGTGTATTTATTCAAAGTTGATGGGGAAAACTAAGCCATCTATTTCGGATAGAATATGATGTTATAGATCATTATTCGTGAAATAGGAATTGCTGGGACTTGCATGCACTACAAATCGTTATTACGTGTGCACCCGTAATAATGATTTGCTTTACATGTTCATCTAGTTCTTCCTATCTTGCTATTAGGTCCCCAAATTTTGAGTTTAAGTTCAGATCGTATCCTTGCGAATACATTGACGTATCAACATTAAATAATCCCTCAAAACTTTCAAAGAGACATGCTTTAGCCTATAGGTAAACACTCACTTCAGGAATTCCCAGGAAAGCATACGGGTCCGTTTATTTGGATTTATACGAAATGCTTTCCTAGACAGAAAACCCAATGTACAGGTGTCACCCTTCCAGATTGCACGTGTCCTTTACTGGTTTCAAGAAATTAAGTTGTTGACGAGATTTTCAAGATTTTAATAGACTTGAGAGTCTATGCGTATAAAATGTGTAGGAATGTTGCAATTAATATGGATTAGGAAAGAGTATGGATAAGGATGAGTAGTGTATTTGTTTGCATAAGTTTGTTTGTCAAATATGTATGTAAAGTATGTATCATGTATCAAAGTCTTGTATGTATGTGTATAAGTCTCATGTACCAAACTCGGGAAAATTCAAATAATACCTAACTACAAATAATTCACATAGCAATTAATCATTTAGCACATAACACATAAAAGGGAGTCCTAGGGTTATAGTCTAGGTCATCGTGTCTAATAACCTAATTCCCTATAACCATGGCTCTGATACCAATCTGTCACACCCCGACCGATGGCGGAATCATCGAGGCGGACAATAGAATGATTGTTCAAAAGCACATGATAACTAAAATGTTGCATAATTCATTAATTAAATTTAAAGACAACAAAGATCCAAATACAATACATTTCAAATAACCTAGTCTAGTTCAAAACATTGATTTATTTAACTAGGTCCATAGATCTTAAGTGGCGGAATCTTCGGCAAGTAGTCACATATCCAAACTTGAAACATTATTTAAATCAAGTGTCAACTAAAAAGTTGGTGAGTACATAGGTTTAGTAAATCAGGTAAATAGTAGTGTAAATCGTTTTGCAACTCATTGTTTATCTTGTTAAACATAGTATATGATGTATCATTTATTTAATCACAATTCAAACCGAGTTTGACGCGCTTGAACAGAGCACAACAGCTAAGTCCGGTATGCTTGAATATAGTTACCCACTATATCCGATATGTTTGAATATAACACGCGGTTATATCCGAGTATGCAGTAATAAACACCCTAACCGGGTGAGCTGGTCAGGCACAATAGCTCTATCAATATTACAGTTGGTTGTATTGTGTTTTAAATGTATGTACATCCAAAGAATAAGCATATAGTCTCATGTATAACACGTATAAACAATTTGATTGAGTAGCATGAAATAATGTTTCACCCCAAAGTATGTAAAAGTGTAAAATGGGGGCTATGTAACTCACCTGGCTAGCGGATATGATAATCCACGAGAGTAGGTGATACGGATGTTTGAAACCTAAGCACGATGGAACCCTATGTAGATAAATGGGTATTATTATATGCTTATAGGTGTGTATCCGTATTTAATTGTGTATAGGTTTATAATAATATTTCTTAAAATTATTTGTGTAAAGTGTAGGTTTAGATTTACTTGAAATCACTGATTTTGATCGAAACTGTTTCAGGTATCGAAACTATGTTCAAGTATCGAAACTATGTTCAATTATCGAAACTATGTTCAAGTATCGAAACTATGTTCAAGTATCGAAACTATGTTCAAGTATCGAAACTATGTTCAATTATCGAAACTATGTTCAATCGAAACTACTAGTTTCGATTGACCACAGAGCTGTCGAAACTTTCTTCTATCGAAACTACTTAGTTTCGATAAGTAGTTATTATGTATTATGTATTTATATAATAATAACAAATGAAAGAAAAGTCTTTATTTGACTAATTATATTGATATTTTATATATTAAAATTTATTTTAACAAGTTTTATAAAAATAATGCAAGTTTCATAAAAAAATGAGGCATTTTATATATATTAAATGTATTTTAATAAGTTTATAAAAATGTTACAAGATTTATAAAAATTATGGGACATTTTATATAAAAATGTGTTTAAATAAGTTTATAAAAAATATTATAAGATTTATAAAAATATATGGGATATTTTATATACATAAACATGTATTACAAGATTTATAAAATTGGAATAGTTTATAGATAAAAAGATCGTTTAATTGATTTCAAAATAAACGAACGATCAAACCGACTCGTTTTAGTCTTTAGTGTATAAAAATAATATTAAAATAAGTTAAGATAATTAAATAAAGTAAATAAAAAATGAAAACAGAAGCAAAATGGGGTTGGGCCAGAGGCCAGAAGGTTCGAACCCGCGACCTCAGCCTCGGACACACACACGCATAACCAGCCGGGCTACTGCCCATCGCTGGTTATGTGTGTAACGGATAAATTAAGTACACAAGGGCAATTCAGGTCGCTGGACCTCGGTGACCGGCAAACCGTGTCCAAGGACATTGGGTTTGCCCGGTAACTCTCGTGCGATTGCTGTGATTTCGACTGGGATTGTTTACCTGATGATAACAGAAGCTATTGGAACCGAAATGAGGTTCGAACTTGGTCGCGAAGGGCCTGGACGGCAGGGCTTTGGAACTCGAAAAAGTCACAAGCGGGGATCGATTTCTGAGTGGAATTAGCTCTTGTAACCCTAGTCACAGCTTCACTCAGGGTCGACGAAGGTGATGGAGTCCTCAATTTGGAGTGAGAGTGTGTGGAAGGAGGGTAGCCAGTTCGCGCAGGGCCGACCATGGCCATTTATAGCCGGGCTTGATTCTTATGTTCAAACGTGCAATTGGGCACGTCCCGACATTAGTCTAGACGAGACGAAACTAATTAGACATTCAACAGGCGTGGAGGTGGCTTGTCGGGCACGAATTCGAACGTGTATATCTTGGCCACCAACAGGATCAGACGATCCTTATGTTGGGGAGACCAATTGGGCGAGGGGTATTGTTCGCGTGGGGGAGACGAAGCCAGAGAAGCCTTTGTCGGCTGTTGAGGTGCAGGGAACAGTCCTGTCGGGCGTTCGCCGGAGAAAGCCTTGGACCGCCGGACCATGGTTGGGGGTGACCGGATAAACGAATCGGGTATTGGCAGTTTTAGTCCCTGGAGTTTGGTTTGACTTAAATTCAGTCCCTGGAATAACTTCGGATTAAACCTTTTAGTTTGCTTTGTCCAGGAATGGTCCCTCAATAGGTTTCAGTTTTAAAACCTTCCAGTTTGATGAATTACCAAACAACCCTTGAACTTTTATTTAACTACATTAATTTAATTTCTTTTAAATAAAATTAATTTAAAAATGTTTTTATAAACTTATTTTATTTATTTTTATTATTATAAATAATTTTTATAAAAGTTATTTATCTTATTTAAATAGATTCTTTTATTAAATATGCAACTTTTAAAATTTAGATTTTATATAAAATTTTATATAAGTTTTTAAAACTTATAAAATTTTAATTAATTTATATCCGTGAAATTAAATACCTAATCGTATAAATCTAAATAAAACTCTTACACTTTATTAAAATAGGAGATGATTACACGATAAATATAACACAAGTGCGTGAATGAAAATCCGAAACGTCACACCTAGCCTATCAGAGGCGAATTTATTAAGTTCGCCAAGTATATCAGAGGCGAACTTATTAAGTTCGCTTAGCCTATTAGAGGCGAACTCAATAAGTTCGCCTAAGCATCTTTGAGGCGAACTTATTAAGTTCGCCTGGTGCAGAACTGGTGCCTATAAATAGAGTTTCAGAGTCTGTGAAAAAAACACAACAGAACGGTGAGAGAGAGAATAGACGATATCAGAGTAGACGAGAGAGAATTCTTGTAACCTGATATTGGTGGAAATACAAAGAGTTTATTTACACCGTTGTTGTTGATTGAGTCACACGAGCACCTTGATCATGAATTCCGCACGTTATCACCGTGTCGTACCGCGAGTCTAGAGATCCGTCACGCACCGAAAATCGTTTGGAGCATATTCTGGTGACAACGAGCTTGAAGATATTATGTCTTAGTCTTAGAGTCTTTGACTTGTAGTTGATAGAATTGTTAGCAACAGTTAAAGGGGAGTCTGTTAGGGCATGTTTTGTAACTGTTGATAAAATTCTGTGTAAGTTCTGCTAGAGGCGAACTTAATAAGTTCGCCTAGCCTATCAGAGGCGAACTTATTAAGTTCGCCTAGTATATCAGAGGCGAACTTATTAAGTTCGCTTAGCCTTTTAGAGGGAACTCAATAAGTTCGCCTAAGCATCTTTGAGGCGAACTTATTAAGTTCGCCTTGTGCAGAACTGGTGCCTATAAATAGAGTTTCATAGTCTGTGAAACAAAACACAACAGAACAGTGAGAGAGAGAATAGACGATATCAGAGTAGACGAGAGAGAATTCTTGTAACCTGATATTGGTGGAAATACAAAGAGTATATTTACACCGTTGTTGTTGATTGAGTCACACGAGCACGTTGATCATGGATTCCGCACGTTATCACCGTGTCGTACCGCGAGTCTAGAGATCCGTCACGCACCGAAAATCGTTTGGAGCGTATTCTGGTGACAACGAGCTTCAAGATATTATCTCTTAGTCTTAGAGCCTTTGACTTGTAGTTGATAGAATTGTTAGCAACAGTTAAAGGGGAGTCTGTTAGGACATGTTTTGTAACTGTTGATAAAATTCAGTGTAAGTTCTGCTAGAGGCGAACTTATTAAGTTCGCCTAGCCTATCAGAGGCGAACTTATTAAGTTCTCCTAGTATATCAGAGGCGAACTTATTAAGTTCACTTAGCCTATTAGAGGCGAACTTCATCTTTGAGGCGAACTTATTAAGTTCGCCTGGTGCAGAACTGGTGCCTTTAAATAGAGTTTCAGAGTCCGTGAAACAAAACACAACAGAACAGTGAGAGAGAGAATAGACGATATCAGAGTAGACGAGAGAGAATTCTTGTAACCTGATATTGGTGGAAATATAAAGAGTTTATTTACACCGTTGTTGTTGATTGAGTCACACGAGCACGTTGATCATGGATTCCGCACGTTATCACCGTGTCGTACCGCGAGTCTAGAGATCCGTCACGCACCGAAAATCGTTTGGAGCATATTCTGGTGACAACGAGCTTGAAGATATTATGTCATAGTCTTAGAGTCTTTGACTTGTAGTTGATAGAATTGTTAGCAACAGTTAAAGGGGAGTCTGTTAGGACATGTTTTGTAACTGTTGATAAAATTCTGTGTAAGTTTTGTTAGAGGCGAACATAATAAGTTCGCCTAGCCTATCAGAGGCGAACTTATTAAGTTCGCCTAGTATATTAGAGGCGAACTTATTAAGTTCGCTTAGCCTATTAGAGGTGAACTCAATAAGTTCGCCTAAGCATCTTTGAGGCGAACTTATTAAGTTCGCCTGGTGCAGAACTGGTGCCTATAAATAGTGTTTCAGAGTCTGTGAAACAAAACACAACAGAACGGTGAGAGAGAGAATAGACGATATCAGAGTAGACGAGAGAGAATTCTTGTAACCTGATATTGGTGGAAAAACAAAGAGTATATTTACACCGTTGTTGTTGATTGAGTCACACGAGCACGTTGATCATGGATTCCGCACGTTATCACCGTGTCGTACCGCGAGTCTAGAGATCCGTCACGCACCGAAAATCGTTTGGAGCATATTCTGGTGACAACGAGCTTGAAGATATTATCTCTTAGTCTAAGAGTCTTTGACTTGTAGTTGATAGAATTGTTAGCAACAGTTAAAGGGGAGTCTGTTAGGACATGTTTTGTAACTGTTGATAAAATTATGTGTAAGTTCTGCTAGAGGCGAACTTAATAAGTTCGCCTAGCCTATCAGAGGCGAACTTATTAAGTTCTCCTAGTATATCAAAGGCGAACTTATTAAGTTCGCTTAGCCTATTAGAGGCGAACTCAATAAGTTCGCCTAAGCATCTTTGAGGCGAACTTATTAAGTTCGCCTAGTGCAGAACTGGTGCCTATAAATAGAGTTTCAGAGTCTGTGAAACAAAACAGAAATGAACGGTGAGAGAGAGAATGGACGATATCAGAGTAGACGAGAGAGAATTCTTGTAACCTGATATTTGTGGAAATGCAAAGAGTTTATTTACACCGTTGTTGTTGATTGAGTCACACGAGCACGTTGATCATGGATTCTGCACGTTATCACCGTGTCGTACCGCGAGTCTAGAGATCCGTCACGCACCGAAAATCGTTTGGAGCATATTCTGGTGACAACGAGCTTGAAGATATTATGTAATAGTCTTAGAGTCTTTGACTTGTAGTTGATAGAATTGTTAGCAACAGTTAAAGGGGAGTCTGTTAGGACATGTTTTGTAACTGTTGATAAAATTCTGTGTAAGTTCTGTTAGAGGCGAACTTAATATGTTCGCCAGGCGAACTTATTAAGTTCGCTTAGCCTATTAGAGGTGAACTCAATAAGTTCGCCTGAGCATCTTTGAGTTTCAGAGTCTGTGAAACAAAACACAACAGAACGGTGAGAGAGAGAATAGACGATATCAGAGTAGACGAGAGAGAATTCTTGTAATCTGATATTGGTGGATATACAAAGAGTTTATTTACACTGTTGTTGTTGATTGAGTCACAAGAGCACGTTGATCATGGATTCCGCACGTTATCACCGTGTCGTACCGTGAGTCTAGAGATCCGTCACGCACCAAAAATCGTTTGGAGCATATTCTGGTGACAACGAGCTTGAAGATATTATGTCTTAGTCTTAGAGTCTTTGACTTGTAGTTGAACTGGTGCAGAATTGGTGCCTATAAATAGAGTTTCAGAGTCTGTGAAACAAAACACAAATGAACGGTGAGAGAGAGAATAGACGATATCAGAGTAGACGAGAGAGAATTCTTGTAACCTGATATTTGTGGAAATGCAAAGAGTTTATTTACACCGTTGTTGTTGATTGAGTCACACGAGCACGTTGATCATGGATTCCGCACGTTATCACCGTGTCGTACTTCGAGTCTAGAGATCCATCACCCATCGAAAATCGTTTGGAGCATATTCTGGTGACAACGAGCCTGAAGATATTATGTCTTAGTCTTAGAGTCTTTGACTTATAGTTGATAGAATTGTTAGCAACAGTTAAAGGGGAGTCTGTTAGGACATGTTTTGTAACTGTTGATAAAATTCCGTGTAAGTTCTGCTAGAGGCGAACTTAATAAGTTCACCTAGCCTATCAGAGGCGAACTTATTAAGTTCGCCTAGTATATAAGAGGCGAACTTTTTAAGTTCGCTTAGCCTATTATAGGCGAACTTAATAAGTTCGCCTAAGCATCTTTGAGGCGAACTTATTAAGTTCGTCTGGTGCAGAACTGGTGCCTATAAGTAGAGTTTCAGAGTCTGTGAAACAAAACACAACAGAACGGTGAGAGAGAGAATAGACGATATCAGAGTAGACGAGAGAGAATTCTTGTAAGATATTGGTGGAAATACAAAGAGTTTATTTACACCGTTGTTGTTGCTTGAGTCACATGAGCACGTTGATCATGGATTCCGCACGTTATCACCGTGTCGTACCGCGAGTCTAGAGATCCGTCACGCATCGAAAATCGTTTGGAGCATATTCTGGTGACAACGAGCTTGAAGATATTATGTCTTAGTCTTAGAGGCTTTGACTTATAGTTAATAGAATTGTTAGCAACAGTTAAAGGGGAGTCTGTTAGGACATGTTTTGTAACTGTTGATAAAATTCTATGTAAGTTCTGCTAGAGGTGAACTTAATAAGTTCGCCTAGCCTATCAGAGGCGAACTTATTAAGTTCGCCTAGTATATCAGAGGCGAACTTATTAAGTTCGCTTAGCCTATTAGAGGCGAACTTAATAAGTTCGCCTAATCATCTTTGAGGCGAACTTATTAAGTTCCCCTGGTGCAGAACTGGTGCCTATAAATAGAGTTTCAGAGTCTGTGAAACAAAACACAACAGAACGGTGAGAGAGAGAATAGACGATATCAGAGTAGACGAGAGAGAATTCTTGTAACATGATATTGGTGGAATACAAAGAGTTTATTTACACCGTTGTTGTTGATTCTGTTACACGAGCACGTTGATCATGGATTCCGCACGTTATCACCGTGTCGTACCGCGAGTCTAGAGATCCGTCACGCACCGAATTAGGGACCTACAGCTGGCATGCATACTGTTAAAGAGATAGTTTTCAAAGTTAAAGAATATTTTATAAGAATAATATATTTTATAAAATTAAAGAGAAAGAGTTAAAGAGAAAGAGTTAAAGAGTATAGTATTATCTTTTAAACAAGTTTTGAAAGATAATTAAAAGATAAAGTAAAGAACGATAAAGGAGTTGTACTTCGGTACAACTCGACAGTGACAGTGAATGCCATGTTAAATGCTTATGTGTTAATATGTGTTATTTGTCAATGTGAAAGTTTATGTGATTGCATTCTATTTCGTGTAGTAGTGTAATTGCATTACATAGTAGAAAGTCCTGCAAACATGCTAAAGTAGAAGTATCACCCTGAGGTGTGAGAAATGCTAAAGTAGAAGTCTCACCCTGAGGTGTGAGCAATGCTAAAGGATTCTTACCCTGAGGTGTAAGAAATGCTAAAGGAGTCTTGCACAGAAGTGCAAGTGAGAAAGAAAGTCCCACCCTGAGGTGTGGGCAGTGATAAAGTAAAAAGTCTTACCCTGAGGTGTAAGCGAGAAAGGGATCTGTCCTCGGACCATGATCCATATGTGATAGTTAAAGTATGTTAAAGTCACTTGTCCTGTACAAGTGAAACAATAGTCTGACAGAGTACAGGAGGACACCCTAGCGGGTTTCCTCAAGGCTAGATTTTTATTAAAAGACAGTAACGTCACAGTTTTATAATTGAAACGTTGTAAAGTTTTATAGTAAAGTTAAAGTGTTTTAAAGAAAGAGAATGTAAAGCTTATTTTTGTTTTTAAAATTAAGCTACAACAAGAAAGTTTACAGTTTAAAGTAAAGATGGAACTCACCAGCGTTAGCTAACTTTTAGTATGCATGACAGGTAGTAAAGGTAAAGAAAAGGAAAAGAAGTGGAGCCATGAGGGCTTGATAGCATGGAAATCGGGTTTCTGCGCTGAAGACTGACATTTCCTGTTCCTGATAGTTTATGTTCAAACAATGTTTAAATGTTTTGCATTATGAATGATTTGAGTTTAAGACTTCCGCTGTATTAGATTCTGGTTTATGGTTAAAGAACTATGTTATTATGTTTTGTGCCAACTATGAGATGTACCCGATTTGAGGCATTTCAAAATCATAATTGACAAATGGAACGTAAGTAAAAAGGTTCAAGATACCATGTTGGATTGTCAACAAACTCCCGGTTTTGTGAAAAAGAGGGTTAGATGCTTGGATTCGAATGACTTTGAGAGAACGCTGTTTCACCCTCCCACTCATGGTCAATATGACCCAATTCCATTTCCATATCCTAAGAATGATCTTGTAAAACTATTTGTTTATGCTACTAATGTAAATACTCTAGGTTTAAAAGGGCAGGATGAGGATGTTAAGGATGATTGTGGTGTTGGATTAGGCCACGAGGAATGCAATCGAGAGTCTGTTTTATCTTCGTTTTTGAATTTAAATTCCAAGAATCCAGAATCATGTAATTCGGATTCTGTTGATAGCAGTAGTGAATCTTGTTCTAGGATAATTAATTCTAACTCTTATTGTAATGAATACATTAGCTGTAATGATTTTATTTTTATTAATGATGCTTGTTTTAATAATTCAGTTAATACTATTTCAAGAAACCAGTTTGAAAGGTTTATGATAGAAGAAATTCCAGTCTTCACCCCAACATCAACCAGTCAAAGTGATAGTCAAAGCAACTCAAATTATTTGTCAACAAAAGATAGTGAAGAAAGTGAATATCATTCGGACAGATCAGTTGAGACATCCACTTAATCATACAACGAATCTGACGGTGAAGCAAAACCAATGACCGAAGCTGTAGAAATCAAAATCAATGTTGATAAAGAATCTGATCAAGGATCATCAATCACTCATGTTGATCAAAAGAAAGAAAAATTCATAAAAGGCAAATACAGAAAGCCAATCAATGTGCCAGTTCAGCAGCAATCATCCTCATCATCTTATCAACCGCCACATAAAAGAAAATCCTTTAAGCGTGTTAATTGTTTTAGTTGTGGGAAGGGCGGTCATACTGCTCGGTAGTGTAGTCATGCATCTTATCATAATGATTGGGTCAAATTTGAACGACCCAAGATGCATAATGTGGGAAACTATAACAGACACCAACATGATCACAATCCATTTTATCACAAAATTGACAAATTTCGTCAAAATGTAAATCATTTTTTAAAAGGGACATGTTGGTGGAGAACCAAAGCTAATAGAAATGCTAAAATTGATGTTCCACCCAAGTTGAAAAAAATTGGGTTTCGATTTCTCAATAAATTGTCTTGATTGTGACAGGGGTTTCTGATGTGCACATGATAAGTATATAGATAAATATATAAATATATATTTGTTAGGTTGATTTCACGAGATCAGGTTTTAAATTTATAATTAAAATGATAAATACTCAAACTTAAAACACACACAATAGACAAGTGTACTTATCGCATCGTAATATAGTTTAGGTAAGAACCAAGTATCGAACCAATAGACAAGGTCGAGTTCCAATACTCAACGTCTGTTATCTTTTAGCCGGTTTAATTAGTGAGTAGGTTTTATGTGCTTGTGAAGCAGAAAAGTAAATTACAGAAAAATAAATGATGGTAAAGTAAATGACATAAAAGTAAAAACGTGCGTGAAGTGTTTAGCAGAAATGTAAATAACATAATAGTAAATAGCAAGAAAGTAAGTATCTCGTAGATGATCAGGTCACAAAGAGTATTGCTTTGGGTATATGGTAATGTTAAGTTGACTAATCCGGTGGTATGACTAATACAAATGTGTGACCCGGGACACCGCTAGAGCCTCATTCTCATGACATTTGGTTCACGAGTTATAATCTTTAATAATAAAATGGTAAGACTCCTAGCTAGGGACATCGTTACCCTCAACTCTTTGGTGTTATCCTGGAGGCGGTGTAACAATGGGACCATGTATAAAGACGTACCGTTCCCAACATGAGTTCACCAATTCTTAGTCTCATAACAAGTTCATATAAAGACGTATGACCTTATTAGTATTAACCAAGCCTTGGTTTATCAAAATCCACTTGTATAAAGACGTACAAGCATCAAGAGAAGTTTGACTAAAAAGGTTTTACGGTCTTACGCTTTAAAATCAAGAACACTCAAAAGTGTAAAGACATATTCAGATAATAATAAAAAGCCAACCTAGAAGGTGGTTTTAAGAGCGAATAATTAAAGACATAAACATACCACTAGATTAATACGTTAAACATTAACTTACACCAAACTTCATCTTCACGCTAGCAATAAGAGTTTAGCCACGAATGGCCATACTAACTAGCATAACGCTAAGTTTCGTAGGCTCCCCTATTGCGGACAAAGAGGAGTAGCCTCTCTACTCTCTTCTCTAAACTACAGAAACGAACTTTCTTGAGCTATAATAATGTCCGGTAGGGTGTGCGGAATGAAGAACCTAAGCCTCCTATTTATAGGCCTCAAAATGAGCAATGCACGGCGTGCAAACACCTCAGGAATCAAATAGGGTACACAGGAAAGTGTACTGGAGCTTGGGGAGCAAGGGAGTGCAATGAACGCCCGTGCATTGGGATGCACGACGGTGCTGTAACATCCTGTAGAAGCATGTTTTGTAACTATAGATTAAATTCTATGTATCGGTGTACGTGGCTAGTACGTAGGAGGGTGTTCCTGAGTACTTAGCCCGCACACCAGTTTGGTCCTGCGTACTTAGTAAGTACACAAGGCTATTGCCTTGCGTACTTGTCAAGTACGCATGACCAAACCATGCGTACTTAGTAAGTACGCAAGGCTTTTGCCTTGCGTACTTGTCAAGTACACAGGTAGTGTTCCTGCCCCTATAAATAGAAGACTTGTCTTCATTTGTAGGTGGAACTCTGGAACTAGGGTTAGAGGTGTCCGGGTCGGGAAGATCTCTCCCGACCCCTGGAACGTGAGCTTAGATGAGATATGTGTGCTCGTTCGGTATGTAGTCTGTAATACGGGATGACTTCTTTGTTATGGATTACGTGTCGTTTCATTATCTGTTGTCTTTGTTCTTGTTTATCTCTGTCTCGTTTCTTTGTTCCCACACAAATCGCAGAACAGATCGTGTTATTTCCGCTGCGTGACGAGGCTCCCGGGATCTACAAGTGGTATCAGAGCCTCGGTGTTCGTTGATTTGTGTTCCAGTTTCGGGTTTTAGGGTTTTCGAGCAGATCTGTGTTGGAGAACTGTTGTGTTCGTTGATTTGTGTTGATGAAGCTGGTCATAGTTTACAGAGAAATGAGGGGGATAATATCTAGTATTCATTAGACAATAAAGAGGTGGTGGAAAAGCCGTTGGTACTTCCTATATATATACCTCTTTGACGTAACATGGATCTCAACCTTGATTTCTCGTGTAAACTATATTTTTCGTGTTCGATTCTATCGTGTGTTTTCAAGATGAAGCTGGATATTCGTTGGATTATTAGTTGAAGATGGAACCTTTTATCATTGGCCGATGGGATAGGAAACATACCCTTGTTTCTGGTCTAGTCAGATGGAGCTTAACATGAAAGGGGATATTGGAAATGAACATCTTCGGGAATTTGGTTGACTCGTGAAGATACATGATAGAGTTGGAAACATCTGGTTGAAGACTTAAGTTTATCTTACTGGAATTCCTATGGGAGCTGATTAGTTTGATGCAGGTTATTGGAAACTCAAACTCTCTATCATATGCCAGCTGATTTGGAGTTGTCCTAGTCTACTATTGTTACCTGGTTAGGAAGACATTGTCAGACTCAGAGTCCTAAGTCAGGGTGGAGGTTGCTACTGCTGAGAGGATGAACTACAATGAGTTGTGTTGGGTTAGTTGGTTCTTATTGAAGCACTTGGTTTGGTCTACAATGAAAGCTACAGTTATGAGGGAGTCGGGTTTGTCATCACTCGGCAACTGAAGACTGAAGTTTGAAGATTTGAAGATCTCAAGTGGAATGCCAGAAGATCAAGTCTCGCCAAAAGACACGTGATGTCATTAGTTTAGAGGGAGTCTGTTAGGACATTCTTTGTAAACTGATGATTATCAGTGTTAGTGATAGATAGAATTTGATGCTATAGTTAAGAGGGAGTTTGTAGAAGCATGTTTTGTAACTATAGATTAAATTCTATGTATCGGTGTACGTGGCTAGTACGTAGGAGCGTGTTCCTGAGTTCTTAGCCCGCACACCAGTTTGGTCCTGGGTACTTAGTAAGTACACAAGGCTATTGCCTTGCGACTTGTCAAGTACGCATGACCAAACCATGCGTACTTAGTAAGTACGCAATGCTTTTGCCTTGCGTACTTGTCAAGTACGCAGGTAGTGTTCCTGCCCCTATAAATAGAAGACTTGTCTTCATTTGTAGGTGGAACTCTGGAACTAGGGTTAGAGGTGTCCGGGTCGGGAAGAGCTCTCCCGACCCCTGGAACGTGAGCTTAGATGAGAGATGTGTGCTCGTTCGGTATGTAGTCTGTAATACGGGATGACTTCTTTGTTATGGATTACATGTCGTTTCATTATCTGTTGTCTTTGTTCTTGTTTATCTCTGTCTCGTTTCTTTGTTCCCACACAAATCGCATAACAGATCGTGTTATTTCCGCTGCGCGACGAGGCTCCCGGGACCTACAATTAGGGCATGTTGTTGCAGGAACAACTCAAAGTTACGAGCTTCATTGACCTTATCAGGATTTTAAAGAGGTAACTTGGCTAGAGCCCTCAGATAATATCTTGGGAGGGAGCTGAAATCGTGTGACGTTTTAAAGTGCTCCACTATGTGATTCCCTCAGATCTGCTGATATTCAAGGATAAAGTCTTCAATCACTCTCTGAATTGGCGAAAACAATCCAGAATTCAAATCCACACCAAAATGAACAAATCAAAGATGAGCAATCTCCATACTATCAATCACCCCAAATGCATATTTCATGATGATTGTCTTCGTTAATCAAGTACTGTAATTAAGTATTAACAACAGAAACACACAAAGATCCTTTTGATTAACTTGTAAAATTCACAGTACAAAATAAGAAAGTTACTTGAAATACAAAAGACACAACTATTTATAATAGAGAGTTTTCGATCGAAATCTTTTTGATCGAAAAATGTTTTCGACCGAAAACATTTTCCGACCGAAAATATAAAGTTTTCGACCGAAAACTCTGAAGTTAATACTTCTAAAAACTAATTGATTTCTATGGACTATTAGGTTCCAACAATCTCCCCCTAGTCCACAGAACATCAATTCTTCAAAAGTTGTCTTTTGCAGGCTTGGTTTTGACTT
Organism: Smallanthus sonchifolius; assembly: GCA_023525975.1. Taxonomy (NCBI): domain Eukaryota; kingdom Viridiplantae; phylum Streptophyta; class Magnoliopsida; order Asterales; family Asteraceae; genus Smallanthus; species Smallanthus sonchifolius. The sequence goes on from CM042020.1 coordinate 79,050,672, forward strand.
TAACACGTAGCTTCTTAGTATCCAGAGCAGCAAGTCTTTTCTTGATCACTTCGGCTTCGTTTCTTCTTGACAAACATTGAGCCACGACTCTCATATACAACTTTGCTTCAGTTTTAATCTTCGTGCTCATATCACATCTAATAGGATTCTTGTACAAAATATTTAGATCATCATCAGAAAAACTAAACAAATCCACTGGATCAAAAACTCTGACTTCTGGTAAATGATCCTATATAATCACAGCTTCATGTGTTTTGCTATCATACACCCACTTCTTGAAGCTTTTAATGAATGTCTCTTAACGTGCTGGAATGTAAACAGTTGAAACTGTATCAGCAGGCTTCACAATGTATCTAAACCTTTTTTTGCCGTCTTTATCATTTCTTTTTCAACTTTCTGCATTCAGGCACCTGTGGTTTGAACTTTTCAAATTTATTTTTCCACACCCTCTCTTTAAAAATTCTTCAAAATTAGCAGCAAATGAATTGTTCGATGGATTGATCATCTTCAGGTGACCTAGCTCTCGAATATCCTAGTATGGCAATGTGTTTAACTTTGAACTTCTGTCAAAATACTAGATATTCCCATCACACCTCTTTATTTCATACATATTCTTTTCACCATCATACATCCATGCTAATATTTCACCAGTTAACGCTTGTTCTAGACTTTTTATTGTGTGTGTAAGCTTTTCTACAATGGATGGCTTCTCAGACACTGTCCACCAAGTACTCTTGTCAATCTTTGAAGTCTTTGGCCTTTTAGATGGTGATTCAATATCTTCAGGAACAGTAATTGGCTCTCTTTCATCTACAAGCTTATCCAATTTACCAATCACTGAACCATCTTCTTCAACATACGTCTGTTGTTGTTCATATTCATACTTTTTGTATTCAGTGTTGGTTGGAGTTTCTTATTCAGCATCTTCAATTATTTTTCCACTTCCACCAACACCACCAGTACCACCACTATTATCATCGTCATCTGAAGAATTGCTATCATCTTTTCTTTCACCAGTGATCACCACTTCTTCATCATCTTCTTCTTCTTCCTTCTCTGTCTCTTCTTGATTCTCATCAATTTTCTCCAATCCTTCACCTTCATCATTGAGAAGCATATCAACATCAAATAACATGTTGTCTTCATACATAGTTGCTTCAAAATCTGGAGTTTGAACTTGTTCACTAGTAGAAGAAATTGGTTCATTGGCTGCTGGACTATGAACCTCTTCAACATTCTCTACTAGGTTTGTACCAATTTGAACACCCGTAAGAGCTATTAAATCCTGTACCATCTTCTGAACTTGATCAATCTATTGCTGCTGTTGAGCTATTACACCCTTTTGTTTAGTACTTTCAATTTTCAACTCTCTGATCTCTCTGGAATTAGTAGCTTCTCTACTTTGCAAGTTTGAGATCTGAGTCTTCAATTGACTAACAACATCTGCAGTTTCCCTGGTTGCATAGTTAAGACACTCTTCATCAACCAACTCATAACCTCTAGATCTTTTGGACTTATGCTTCCGTGGTACATCTTTAGCTTTACCCTTGCCTTTATAAGGTCTTGTTGTAGTTTTCTCTTTCTTCTATAATTCTGGATCAGTAAATACAATACCCTTAGACGGAGGAGGTCTAGAAGGTATGGTCTTTGTTTGTTCGAGTTCTTTTCTTTTCTTTGATGGGGTTATTGCTGTGGCAATTAACTGTTCATCATTAATTTCTAACACTTCAGTGTTCACACTTAAGACATCGTCAGCTTCAGCAATAAATTCTTCTGTGTGACTCAGTAATGGTTCAGTAACTTCTTCATTTACTTTAGGAATTCTGTTTTCTTCAAAAATCATATCATGTTCTTCAACTTGAACTTGATCTTCCTGTTGAATAACATTTACTTGACCACCCCCATGACCTTGATCATTATCATTTCCATGATCATTATTCTGCAATTGGTCAGTTTCATCATTGTCACTATCAACTCCATCATCTATATCTTCTGCCATTAAGTCATTGATTTCATCTTCAATAGTAAAATCTGGATCAGGATTTTCTTCAAGCATATTAGGAAATAGTGGTGTCACAGTACCACTAAATTTGCTTGTCTTCCTCACATTATTCATGCTGATGAAGATTACTTCTTTCATTGAATCCAAAGGCAGTTCAACACCATCGTTTTCCAGATTCGGCAGCAGTGTATTAATAATCATTTGTACAAATCTTGGGTACATTAGAAACTAGTAGTTTTTCCTTGGTCCCACGAAGTTACTAATCATTGTCTCGAATATCATTCTTGAAAAATTGAATCTTCTATGAGTTGCCAGACACACTAACGCTCTACTGAATACTTCACCTATTTGATCAAAAGCAGATGTTCTGGGACTCATGCAATGAATTAATACCTGGACAAGGTATCTCCATTGTTTTGTAAACATAGTTATGGTCACCTGTCTTTTTAGAAATGTTCCTTCATATCCCATACTCAGAATTATCCCTGAGATTACAATGTGATTGATTTTGTAAGGACAATCAGCTGTGTCTCTAAAGTTCAGCACCTCTCTAATCACTTGCTCAGTTACTTTAATCTTGTTTCCTCCCACCGAGCTTTTAATCCAGATTTCTTTATTCACATTCTTATACTCCACGTTGTCCCAAAACTCTCTAACATGTTTTTCAAATACACGAACTTGTGTAGATATTGCAGTGTTAATTCTTGACTTGTTTAGAAATTGCACAATTTCTTCTTAACCCCGTGCTTTCTTTGTACTCGTTGTTAAACATGCACAAATGTTGTGCTTAGGCTCAAATTTTAATCTGTTCATGTCTATAACAAGAAACAACAAGTTAGATAATTTCTGAAAAAATCTTTTAACTTTTGACATTTCGATCGAAAACCTCATTATATATACAACCTTTTTCGATCAAAAACACTTAAAACCATTTCTGAAAAACCTTGAACATTTCGATCGGAAACTCTTCAGAATTTTACCTTTTCGATCGAAAACTCCTAGTACTTTACTTTTTCGATTAAAACAAACATTTGAATTTTATCATTACAACTTTTCGATCAAAAACTTTCAATTAGAGAAACTAAACATTTTGTTTTCGATCAAAAACTAATGAACCAAAAAAACCACTTCTTTTCAATCGAAAACTTTCAATAATAAATCAATTAACTTTTCGATCGAAAACACTTTTCAATCTATTCAAATTATTTTTCGATCCATTCATCTAAGATTTCTTGCAATTCAAATATTCATGTTGATGCACTTTCCTGTGACAACACTCTGGATAGAGTCTTAGTTTGTATTTCTAATGTCTGTAATTTGTCTTTTATATAAGAGTCGTTATGTAATAGTTTATCAAGTTGTATTTACTTTTACATAGTGTATGTTGCATTTCTTCTAAGTGTTTTGCGCACTTACATGTGCGCAGGAGAAAGCTCCTGCGTACTTAGCAAGTACACAGGAAGACCCATGCCTACTTGCTAGGTACGTAAGAGCATTTGGTCATGCGCACTTGCTAAGTGCGCAGGCATCATGTCTGTATAAATAGGTTTGGTTCACAGAGGATAAGTACGCAGAACTCAGATCTTAGACGAAATCAGTTTGTTAAGTACGCAATTTGTATTCTCTCTGTAACCTTCGAGTGTTTATAATAGAAAGAGCTTTTATTGTGACTCTCGTGTTGGTTTAATTTGTTTTAGTTAGACTCTCCACCTAGTCACGGGTATTCCGCACCCGGTCCGACTAGTAGACCACTTGCATGCAACGATCCGACACACACGAAGGGACCTACAAGTGGTATCAGAGCCTTGCTCTTGAATTCGAGTGTTGTAAGTGAGTTTGGAGACGTTTTTACTGAGTTTTACAAGCAAAAAGAGGTTTTTTTGTTGATTTTTGTGATAAAAAAGGGGTAGCTCTTAAGCACTTTTTTAGAAGCAAAAATCTCTCAAAAACCAATTTTTGTTGTGTATTTGAGTTATTTGAGCATCAAAGGTTGGTTAGAAACAAGTTTCTGACCCTTTGGCTCATTTGCATTAATCATCAGACCAATTTTTACCAACTCCGGTGATTTTCTGGTCACCGGAAAAGGTTGGTGAGAGTTGCTGAAAAGGTATCCTGCGTACTTACCATTTTTGGCAAAAAGTACAGTCTTCTGCGTACTTACTAAATACGCAAGAGTTATCTCCTGCGTACTTACAAGTGCGCAAGACTGAACTTGTGCGAACTTAAGTCATATCCTGCGTACTTAATCATTTCCTCCTGCGTACTTACAAGTACGCAAGAGGAAATCTAAATACGCAAGACCATTTCTCAAGTGCGCAAGGCCAAAACCAAGTGCGCAACTGTGTCTGACTTTTCTGAAATTTGACTAAGTGTTCACTATGTCGAATCTTCAGAATCTTGGAAACCTGCTGAATTATGATAATGAGATCGGTACACCACAGAAACCATCAAAGTTGCTGAACGTGAACGATTATTCTAATTGGAAAGCACGTTTTGAGCACTACATTTCATATACCGACTCATCATTATGGATACCAATCCTTGAGGGATATAAGCATCCCACGCTAAGCTTTCTGACGAAGAAAAGAAAGCTTATGATCGAGAAAAGAAGGCACTTTGTTCGATCACTATGGCATTAACTCGGGAATTGTTCCACAGTTTCTGAGGGTATGACAATTCTAAGGATCTCTGGAAAGCCTTACAGAAGAGATTCGAAGGAAATAGTGACATCAAGAAGTGTAAGTGGGATCTTCTCAGGAAGCAGTATGAGTGCTTCAGATTCTTTGAGAACGAATCTTTAGATGACGTCATCTCTAGGTTCTATCATTTACAGACTGAGTTGAATGCTTTTGACCTCAGGTATCCAGATGAAGAGATGGTGGAAAAGTTTTTGGATGCTTTACCACCCAAATTTGAGATGTACACAACCCTGATGAGGGAAAATCCTAAATTCTATGAGTTGACAGTAGAGGAAGCAATAGGAAAGATTCAAGCTCATGAAATGAACTTGAAAAGAAAGGAGAGCTCTGGAAGACCCTAGATACAAGACCCTTCTATGTATCATGGGACGACTTCTACATCCAAGTAATCTAGCTCTGGAATTGCCCTCTTCACTGGAAATCCTACTGAAGAAGACCACTCAACTGGATGTGGTGGTCATGCTTGCTATGCTTCAGGATCAGGGTTGGGGTCTCATCATCAAAATACCTCAAGAAATCCTCCTGCTACGTCTTCAGCTAACAACTCAGCTATAGCCAGAATAGCTGAAGATCATGTAGCCTTATTCTCATCTTGTATGCTTGCATATGAAAATTTCATAGGTGGCAAACTTACTGATCCAGAGACGATTAAAGAAGATTTTAATCAAGTGGATCCTGATGACATGGAAGACATGGATATTCAATGGAATATGGCCATGCTTTTGAGGAGAGCCAAGCGTTTCCTGAACAGAACAGGAAGAAAGTTTATTGGCGGGCATCCTAATGCCAAGGTCGGGTTTGACAAATCTAAGGCCAAATGCTACAAATGTCTGAACTATGGACACTTTGCTCGTGAGTGTCAGAAAGACAGAGCACCTGCCTCTGGTTTTACCCGACCCAGCCAAGGAAACAGCCATGGCCAAAACAATCCAAGCCACCACAATCAAAGCCAAAGTGGAACGTCCAATGCACTGGTAGCCCAACAGGACGACAGCTTTGATTGGGGCATTCATCTTGAGGATGCCATCATCGCACAAACACAGGTTGGTCTCATGGCTGAGATCATGGAAATTATGGAAGCAGAAAGAAGGGAAGCTTCTATTGCTGACCCAAAAGAGTCTACTACTGCTGCTACAGAGGAAGAGGAGGAAGCTGAAGGAAAGGAAGCTTCGGTAGCTGAGAAAGAGGAATCGACTGCTGTTGCTCTCATGGCCATTGGAGAAGCAACAAGTTCATCTCATGAGGTAGACTCTAATCCCTTTTCTGTTGTTTCTTGTTCTAAGTGTCTAGGGCTAAAACTTGAAAACTCTAAGCTCCAAGACAAAATCGAACCCCTAAGTATGGCAACTCTAAACTATAAAGAAAACAAAAAACATTTTAAAGAATCTATTGACACATTGACAAAGGAAAAACGTGAGTATTCTTTAAAAACGAGTGATCAACAGCTTCACTTGGATATTGCTTATAAGGGGTTAGAAAAACGGAACAATGAAATCAACAAGCTGCAAAATGAGATCTTGCAGTTAAAATGCACTAATGAGAAGTTGAAGAACTCTCGCTTTGTGGTGGAACACTACGAATCTGTAGTGAGGAAAATGAATGGTCTAGGTCTTGGTACCAATGCCATTCCTCCACCAGTGAGCGGGAAGTTTGTCAATAGCTTAATAGACATTGATCTCACTTGTCTAGATGAGTCCTCTGATAAGGATGATTCCCTTAAGAAGAATGAATCCTCAAGTAAGGCTAACTCCACATCTAGTGAGGAGTTTGTTACTGCTTCTGAAGATGGGTCGGTTAACTCTTGCCCTGAAGGAGTAGTATCTGAGGAGTTGTTGACTGAACATAAAGTCAAGAAAAACATTATCACTAATGGTGATAATTGCATTTTAACTGAACCTGATGTCATTGAATCAAATGATAAACTTAAGGTAATGCTTTATGGGGGTATAAAAACCTTAACCAAGTAAAGAAAGAGGCCTTTTCAGCTCACTTTGGTCTTGGTTACAAAGAAAATTTGGAAAAATACTATACTCCCAAAAATCAAATTGCTAAGGTTCAGACTGCTGTTCAGAAACCAACTCCTCCTGCTCATAATAGAGAGTTTTCTAAGGCCAGATCCAATGAGCCTTACAAGAGAACTTATGTAGACAAGAGGAACTGTTTTCACTGTGGCTTGGTTGGTCACATTTTTGTGAACTGTCCTTCTAAGAACCAAGGGAAACGGCCTGTTGTTTCACAACCAGCTGTTATTCCCAGGTCGCCACCAGTGAAACCATCTCCCAAACATCCAAAGCAGAATGTGGTGAAACCACCAGTCCAACCAATGGCAAAGCCAAAGATCAAATCTGACGCCAAACCATCTGTGGCAAGAAAGGTAAAGCAACCTGCTGTACCTCGTGTGTCTACATCTGGTAGTACACGTACTGGTGAGAAATCTGTGGCTACACTATCTAAGCCACAGAGAAGAAGAAGGAATAAAAGGTTGAGAAAGCTGGAACAGCTGACTAAAACTCAATCAGGTGAAGCTTCCACAAGTTCACCGGCTGTGGTTGAGCCAAAGTCTCCTGTTCTGGTTAAGAATCAAAAGAGATCCTGGAACAAGAAAGTAAAAGGTTCTCAATCTCCTGTTCCCAACTCCTCCAAAGATTCACCAATTTTGAACAGTCATCATGACTGTGAGTTGAAAGAAGTAGTTTATTTTGAGAAAGACGGACGACCCAAGACCACAATGGCTTGGGTCTCCAAATCTAACTAATTCTTTTTTGTTACTCGTGCAGGGACGTCCGAAGGGTACTATCTCTAACTGCTGGTATGTAGATAGTGGATGTTCCAGGCACATGACAGGAAACATGGCCCTGCTTCAAGACGTTAAACCATTCAGAGATGGCTATGTGGCCTTTACCGGAGAAAAAGGAGGCAGCATCACGTGTCAAGGCGTGGTTTCAAACGGTTGTGTCAGCTTTGACAATGTCAACTTCTGCGAGCAGCTGAAGCATAACCTGTTGAGTGTCTCCCAAATGTGTGATAAGGAGTACTCGGTGATGTTTGACAAGTCAGAATGCCTGATTCTCAAACCTGGTTTTGAGGTTCCCGAAGACTGGATTCTGATGAGAGCACCAAGAACGAATGACACATATCAGATCGATATGAGCGTTGCAACAACCACCTCTTCAGTTGCTACTTGTTTGCTTACAAAAGCGACATAACTTGACTCTATCTTGTGGCATAGGAAACTCGGACATATTTCGTATCGTAAAATGAATCATCTTGTCCGAAACGGTTTGGTAACCGGGGTTCCTAAGCTGAGATTTACCATTTCATATGACTGTATGCCTTGTAAAAAGGGCAAACAGCAACGGAAGTCTCACAAGCCCAAGCTCCAAAACTCTATTGATACCCCTTTGGAGCTATAACACATGGATCTGTTTGGCCCCATAAGTATCAGGAGTATTGGAGGTAAGTCGTTCTGTCTAGTTGTAACTGATGATTTCTCACGTTTTTCTTGGGTGCATTTTTTAGGTACTAAAGACGAGACTGCTGATATTCTTCAATACTTGATCCTGAGCTTGGAATCTCTTTGCAAGCTGAAAGTTAGAAGGATAAGGAGCGACAACGGAACTGAGTTCAAGAATAATTTGATGGAGCTTTTCTGTCTCAAGAAAGGGATCCGTCACGAATTCAGCGCGCCGTACACGCCTCAGCAGAATGGAATTGCTGAACGGAAGAACAGAACACTGATTGAGACTGCGATGACTATGCTGTCGGATGCAAAGCTTCTTGTCACTTTCTGGGCAGAAGCAGTTAATACATCGTGTCACGTCTTAAACAGAGTTCTGTTAGTGAAGTGGCACAACAAGACTTGTTACGAGTTGATCAACAATCGACTTCCCAATGTTGATTACCTAGTTCCTTTTGGTAGTCCTTGTTCCTTGTTGCTACAATACAAAGACCGTCAGTCTAAGTTTAATGCAAAAGCAGTGGAAGGCATCTTCTTAGGATACGTTGCTGTAATCTCCAAGAAAGTCCAACCTTTATTTGAACTTGTCCGGCATTGTAATTTCTTTATTTTATGAGTACATCTATCAATTACAATAAATTACCTAATGTATTTATACATGCATGCATTGAATACCATTATTACAAAATGATAGATACTTATTTAAAGAAATTATATAAGTATTTATTATTACTCTACTAAATAAATATATATACATATATTTCAAAACCAACATAAATATATTAACACACATATTTATAAAAATACCAAATTATAATTGAAAGATTGTATTAATTACTTAATATTTTTCTTTTAAGTAAATGGGAATTAGTAGAAATAAAACCATTTTAATTATATAAATATATTTATGCAATTATTTCAAATCCATTAATAACAAATAAATAATTGGATTTATGTGTCTTAATTAATCTTAGTTAGTAAATTACATTTTTATTATTATTATAACCTTTAATTTTAACTAAATGATTCAAATGATTTTATAAAAAGTTCTAAATTTAATGATTCCATACTTTATAAAAGTACAGGGTTGATAATGTAAATTCCTGAAACTTAATTCCAATTAAAAATAAAGGTTTCTACATAAAATGATAAAACTATGAAAGGCCAGGGGCCTGTTTTGCCAAACCCGGATTTCCCCCTTCCTCTTTTCAGTCATGGGTTCGAAACCCGCTCAAGACCGGTTCCGAAGCCACAATCGTGAACTCATCCCTGAGGCATTATCACGCTTAAAAGAAACCGGCTAAACGTTCATACCACGCGATCGATCCATCTCCTTCGAGTAATTAAGTTTTTATGAACCCATCGTGGTTGAACTAGTAGCCGAAAGCCATTGAAGGCTCATTTAATCGATCGATTCGTTCCCGCACAAATTGTGTATAAATAGGTACCCCAATCCATCGACGACACTCAATACGAACTCCCTACATCCTTAAATCACTCGCTTATCGTCTCCGGAGCTCGGAATTTAGTCGGAAAACCCGAATCAGTTCTTCGAGCCTTTCTCCTTTGCCACTCAACCATTTCAGGTAATGCTAGTGTCAAATAAATCGTATTAGTATGAGGGTCAATAACCCCATGATTTCGGGCTCGAACAGTTGGCCAATCGGGTGGATTATGAGGCTAGGGTTTACGGGTTTGGGAATGGGGAAGATGATGGCTGGGGTTGTGTGTTAATACTAAATCGAAACAGGTTAAGACCAAGGCATCATGCCCTGGTCTGATGGTTAATGTGTGTGTGTGTTGTGACCCGGCTCAGGTCACGGGTTCGATTCCGGTTGGACCCAGTTTTGGGATTTTATTTTTGTTTAATTATTTAAATGCATTATTTTATAATTAAAAATTCCAAAAAAAAATATATATATATATTCTGTAAGATTTCTTTTAAATAAAAGCAGAAAATACAAATTTATATATTGTTACTATTTTATTAATAATACAATAAACCACTTATAAAATCTCAAATAAATAAATGGTTAGACAAATTAACTAAATTATTTATTTTGTTACACAGCTATAATGTCTAAATTATTATTAGAACCTATAAACAATTATCTTGGTGAGTATAATTATCCTAAATTATGGAGATACTTAAATAATTATTTTTAGATTTATAATTATGCAAGTTTATTTCATTTGGAGCTTACTTATATTACTACCTATTTAATACCCTTTTATTTACCATTTCAGTAAAAGAAAATATTGTAGTAATTTAAAATAATTATCTTATTTACCTAAAACAATTATTTAAGTCTTTTAAATTATTTACTAATTATTTTAGAATAATTTTATACTAAACGTACTAGCAATCCAATCCATAAGTTATTGTTCTTAGAATAATATAAACCTTTATCTATTTCATAATCCATTTGTTTAATCATTTCATAATAACTATATAAATTCAAACAATTTATTATCTTTACAAAACCCATATATTAAGGTTTCTAATTAACTCTAATTAGTATTAACATATCCTTACCAATATATATTGTTCTTCAAACTTGTACAAGTCTCATATCCAATCCCAAGAAACCCTAAAGTCCTAATATTTCCTCAATTCCATTTAGACACACATTAAATTTAGAGTATCATTATCTATGTAGGTTCATTGTGAGAAATCCTCACGAGACCTATTCATACCAACTCTAGCTTCAATACAAGTGAGTTCATAGCCCCCTTTCTTTTTACTATTGTTTACAAATACTCGGGGTGGAACATGTTTACTTACCATGCTTACCAAATTCAATACCAATGTTCTCATGCTATTTACAAAGTGCTTTATGTCTTAAACTACTTGGTGACCATTACATGTGTTCATGCTAGTACATTCATTAACCTGCTACCCAGACCTAAGGTAGTACCTAACATGATCATTTATAGGGGAATCCGATTCCAGTTAACACGAACCTTGGCGGGTTTTGTGTGTACCATGTTACTATTTTTCCAAAACACAATCAGTGGGATTGTACTTACTAGTTTTCCATTTACTACGGAATGAATTTTACGCTTGGAACTTTGTATGTTTTCACATTTATGCCATAGTTACGCTTTGAACAATATTGAATTTCAAATCATTTTTACTAAACTTTTGTTAGTGTCAAAACCTATGTTACTCACCAACTACTTGTAGTTGACATTTACTCGCATGTTTCAGGTGCACCCATTTGAGAACCCTACCTGCTCATCTAGGACTTGGGCCTAGTTAAATTTAAATTATGTTATGTTTTGAACGTTTCGTTTTCCATTCCCTATGTAACGGATGATTTTAAGTTGATGAATAAATATTGTCATTTAATAATAGATGATCATGTGCTTATGAACAACCGCGTCAGCCCCATCGTTTAATCCGCCGCCGGCCGGGGTGTGACAGATTGGTATCAGAGCCATGGTTATAGGGAATTAGGTTATTAGACACATGACCTAGACTATAACCTAGGAGTCCCAAACATGAGTTTAACTCGTGTCTTTTATTAGGAACTCCACTTTATTCCTACCACGTATACTTACCTACACCTATCTATTTTTGATTACTTGATACAACTACATGAACTTCAATATTCAAGAGTCTACATGAAACTGTTTGGAACTACTTGAACTACATGAAACTTACACTTAGACTTAATAGTCTAATCCGAAGGAAACTCTCGTCAAAGGAATGTAAGTTCTAACTAATGAATGAGAACTCGTGCAATCCGGAAGGGTGGATGCCTGTATTCTGAGAGTTCTGTCTAGGAAAGCATCTCGTATAAATCCAAATCAACCGATGGACCAGTTATGCTTTCCTGGGAATTCTTGGGATGAGTGTCCACTTATAGGCTAAAGCATGACTTCTCAAACATTAGAAAGACTTAAAGTACTTTGATAAGTCAATGTGCCCATTAGGGTACCATGTATGCTACATCTAACATCTCATGATTTAATTGCAAACTCTTATTCATGATTCACATCTTATGAACTTCCTATTCACCCGTTTGTAAAATGCCTCCCCGTCATGAGCGTAGGAACAACCTCACCGATAGGATCATCCAGCAAATGGCTACGATCCTACCAACTATGGTCAACCAACTGAACCAGAATGCTGCACCAAGGAATCCCATGTGTACATTCAAACACTTCAACTCCTGCAACCCCACCAAGTTCTACGAGAACGAAGGAGCTACTGGACTCCTCCAATGGTTTGAAAGCATTGAAGGAACTTTCATCAATGTTGACTGTCCTGAGAACCTGAAGGTTCGTTATGCTACTAGTGTCTTCCAGAAGAGGGCACTAACATGGTGGAATGGAGAAAAGCGTAACCGTGGGATAGAGGTTGCACTAGCCTTACCTTGGGCCGATGTGAAAGCACTCATGACCGATGAGTTTTTCCCCCGTAATGAGGTCAAGAAACTAGAAGCTGAATTCTGGGATCTCAAACAAGACAGTGGTGAAAGCCTTGCCTACACCTCCCACTTTCATGAGCTTAGCCTCTTGGTGCCCCATATGGTCACTGCTCTCTCCCGAGCCATTCAGAAGTACATCAACGGTCTGCCCATGCAGATTCAGGATACCGTGTTGGGTAGTAACCCAGCCACTCTTGAAGAAGCTATCCGTTTAGCTGCCACACTATCAGATAACCACGTTAAGGCAGGGACTTTGTCCAAGAAGGGTGCTAAGAAAGTCATTGAAAAACCCACCACTGAAACCACCAAGGAAACCAAAGCTGAGTCCTCCTTCAATGGAAAAAAAGAGGAAAGGCAGGAACTTCGCCATCATCATTCCTGCTGCTCCTCTAGCCCAAGTGGCACCTACTGCCTTCAACCCCAACAAGAAGCCTTATGTGGGGACTCTACCTCTGTGTAACACCTGCCAGCTCCATCATACTACCTACATGCCATGTCGTCTATGTACCAATTGTGGACGTTCTGGGCATACGGCTAACATCTGCCGTGCTGCTCCCCGAGCTAACCAAGCTAATCAACCTAATGTTCTTGTTCCAGCTTCTATCGCTCAGGGTCGTGCTTGTTACGAGTGTGGAGACCCAAATCATTTCAGGAACCGCTGCCCTAGGTTGGTCATTGTGAACCAAGCCAACATGAATCAGGGCAACATGATTCAAGGGAACGGGAACCAAGGTAACATAATCCGAGGAAATGTGAATCAGGGGAATGCAAACCCCGTAGCTCGAGGACGTGCCTTCAACATCAATGCTAATGAGGCACAAGCCAACAACGATGTGGTGAACGGTACGTACCCAATAAATCACCAATATGCTTCTATCATGTTTGATACTGGTTCCGATAGGAGTTTTGTGTCCTTTGAATTTGAACCACAACTTGCTATGAGTCGAGCTAAGCTAGACAAACCCTTTGACATTTTAGTAGCGGGTGGTTATTCTGTCTCATGTGACACCATTATTAGAGATTGTACCTTAACCTTGAACGATCATGACTTTTCAATCAATCTTATTCCTATGGCCCTCGGAGGTTTCGACATCATAGTAGGCATGGACTGGCTGACCAAGCACCATGCTGAAGTCGTCTGTTTTAACAAGTATATCCGTATCCCTCTTAACTCGGGTGAAGTTTTGAACGTTTATGGTGAGAAGCCGTCAAAAGGACTCAAGCTTATGTTCTGCACTACCGCACAGAAGTATTTACGGAAGAAATGTGTGGCATTCTTGGCCCATATTGTGGAACGAAAAGTCAAGGATAAGAACCTCCAAGACATTCCTGTAATCAAAGACTTTCCTGAAGTTTTTCCCGAAGATTTACCCGGTCTTCCTCCTATACGTCAAGTCGAATTCCGTATTGACTTAGTGCCAGGAGCAAACCCCGTGGCCAAGTCACCTTATCGTCTTGCACCATCAGAGATGTAGGAACTTTCAAGCCAACTCCGAGAACTTTCTGACAAAGGATTCATTCGTCCTAGCGTTTCCCCTTGGGGAGCACCTGTTCTATTCGTCAAGAAGAAGGATGGTTCTTTTCGGATGTGCATCGACTATCGGGAACTTAACAAGCTTACCGTGAAGAACCGTTATCCACTTCCTAGGATTGACGATTTGTTCGATTAGCTTCAAGGCTCGACTTATTTCTCTAAGATCGATCTTCGTTCTGGTTATCAACAGTTACGAGTCCTCGAATCCGATATCCCCAAAATAGCCTTTCGTACAAGATATGGTCATTACGAGTTCATGGTTATGCCATTCGGACTAACCAATGCACCCGCAGTATTCATGGATCTTATGAACCGAGTGTGCAAGCCGTACTTGGACAAGTTTGTAATCGTTTTCATTGACGACATTCTCATCTATTCAAAATCAAAAGCAGAACATGAGGAACACTTGCCTTTGGTTTTGGACCTATTGAAGAAGGAGCAATTATACGCTAAGTTCTCTAAATGTGAATTTTGGCTAAAGTAAGTCCAATTCTTGGGACACATAGTCAACGAGAAGGGTATTCACGTGGATCCCGCTAAGATTGAGGCGGTAAAGAACTGGCAAGCTCCAAAGACCCCTACCGAAGTCCGCTCATTTCTAGGTTTAGCGGGCTATTATCGTCGATTCATAGAGAATTTTTCAAAGATCGCAGTACCACTCACAGCCTTAACTTACAAAGGCAAACCCTACGAGTGGGGACCAAAACAGGAAGAGGCCTTTCAAACCCTGAAACAGAAACTATGTGAGGCTCCTATCCTTACCCTTCCCGATGGAACCGAAGACTTTGTCGTTTATTGCGACGCTTCCCACTTAGGCCTAGGGTGTGTTCTAATGCAACGAGGCAAAGTGATCGCTTATGCGTCCCGACAACTCAAAATCCATGAGAAGAATTATACGACGCACGATCTTGAGTTGGGTGCGGTTGTATTTGCTCTTAAAATTTGGAGACATTACCTATATGGTACCAAATGTGAGATTTACACCGATTATAAGAGTCTCTAGCACATCTTCAATCAAAAGGAGCTCAACATGAGGCAAAGGCGTTGGGTTGAACTCCTAAACGACTACGACTGCAATATTCGTTATCATCCTGGTAAGGCGAATGTAGTGGCTGATGCTCTTAGCCGTAAAGAACCTATCAAAATCCATAGCATTCGAATCCAAAATGATATTCAAACTCGTATCCATGAAGCACAACATATTTCTGTCACTGAAGGAAACATGTACAACGAAATGTCATGTGGTGCTGAACTCCAACTTGAAACCAAACCCAATGGGTTACTTTACTTTCTAAATCGTATCTGGATTCCGGACCGTGACAACCTTCGTACCTTTATCATGAACGAGGCTCACAAGACTCGCTATTCTGTGCATCCTGGTGCAGACAAAATGTACATGGATCTTCGTACCCAATACTGGTGGCCTGGTATGAAAAAGGACATTTCTCTATACGTGTCCAAATGCCTTACTTGTTTGAAGGTTAAAGCCGAGCACCAGCGTCCATCTGGTTTACTTGAACAACCCGAGATTCCCGTATGGAAATGGGAGTGTATTGCCATGGACTTTATAACCAAACTCCCACACACATCACGTGGTCATGATAGCATTTGGGTAATCATCGACCGTTTGACAAAATCTGCTCATTTCATACCCATACGTGAGGACTACCGAGTTGAGAAATTAGCTCGAATCTATATTGATGAGATCGTTAGTCGTCACGGTGATCGTGATGGACGATTCACCTCTCGTTTCTGGCAATCACTACAATCAGCTCTAGGTACTCAACTGAATCTTAGTACGGCTTACCATCCGCAAACTGATGGTCAGTCCGAACGAACGATTCAAACCCTCGAAGATATGCTTAGAGCCTGTGTCATTGACTTCAAGGGAAACTGGGATTTACACCTACCCCTAGTCGAGTTCTCATACAACAACAGTTATCACACAAGCATTAATATGGCTCCTTTTGAAGCACTTTATGGTCGGAAGTGCCGCTCTCCTGTCTGCTGGGCGGAAATCGGTGAATCACAAATCACTGGTCCTGAACTGATTCAAGAGACTTCCGACAAGATAATGTTAATCCGAGACAACCTTCTAGCAGCAAGAAGTCGGCAAAAGAGCTATGCCGACAAACGTCGAAAACCCTTAGAATTTCAGGTTGGCGATCTGGTTCTTCTCAAGGTATCCCCTTGGAAAGGCGTAGTTCGTTTTGGAAAGAAAGGGAAACTTGCGCCAAGATTCGTGGGCCCTTTTAAAATCCTTGAGCGGATTGGAAAAGTAGTCTATAAGTTGGACCTACCCGAAGGACTCAGTAACGTTCATCCGACATTTCATGTCTCAAACCTAATGAAATGCTTAGCTGACGAGAATCTTCACATACCACTTGACGAGGTTCACATTGACGAAACAATGCACTTCATGGAGAAACCCGTCGAGATCATGGACCGAGAAGTTAAGCAACTCAAGCGAAGTCGAATTCCAATCGTTAAGGTTCGATGGGAATCCAAACGTGGCCCTGAGTTCACTTGGGAACGTGAGGATCAAATGAAGGCCAAATACCCACATCTATTTCCAGGACCCTCTTCCTAATCAATTTCGGGACGAAATTTCCTAAAGTAGGGGAGACTGTAATCTCCAAGAAATTCCAACCTTTATTTGAACTTGTCCGGCATTGTAATTTCTTTATTTTATGAGTACATCTATCAATTACAATAAATTACCTAATGTATTTATACATGCATGCATTGAATACCATTATTACAAAATGATAGATACTTATTTAAAGAAATTATATAAGTATTTATTATTACTCTACTAAATAAATATATATACATATATTTCAAAACCTACATAAATATATTAACACACATATTTATAAAAATACCAAATTATAATTGAAAGATTGTATTAATTACTTACTATTTTTCTTTTAAGTAAATGGGAATTAGTAGAAATAAAACCATTTTAATTATATAAATATATTTATGCAATTATTTCAAATCCATTAATAACAAATAAATAATTGGATTTATGTGTCTTAATTAATCTTAGTTAGTAAATTACATTTTTATTATTATTATAACCTTTAATTTTAACTAAATGATTCAAATGATTTTATAAAAAGTTCTAAATTTAATGATTCCATACTTTATAAAAGTACAGGGTTGATAATGTAAATTTCTGAAACTTAATTCCAATTAAAAATAAAGGTTTCTACATAAAATGATAAAACTATGAAAGGCCAGGGGCCTGTTTTGCCAAACCCGGATTTCCCCCTTCCTCTTTTCAGTCATGGGTTCGAAACCCGCTCAAGACCGGTTCCAAAGCCACAATCGTGAACTCATCCCTGAGGCATTATCACGCTTAAAAGAAACCGGCTAAACGTTCATACCACGCGATCGATCCATCTCCTTCGAGTAATTGAGTTTTTATGAACCCATCGTGGTTGAACTAGTAACCGAAAGCCATTGAAGGCTCATTTAATCGATCGATTCATTCCCGCACAAATTGTGTATAAATAGGTACCCCAATCCATCGATGACACTCAATACAAACTCCCTACATCCTTAAATCACTCGCTTATCGTCTCCGGAGCTCGGAATTTAGTCGGAAAACCCGAATCAGTTCTTCGAGCCTTTCTCCTTCGCCACTCAACCATTTCAGGTAATGCTAGTGTCAAATAAATCGTATTAGTATGAGGGTCAATAACCCCATGATTTGGGGCTCGAACAGTTGGCCAATCGGGTGGATTATGAGGCTAGGGTTTACGGGTTTTGGAATGGGGAAGATGATGGCTGGGGTTGTGTGTTAATACTAAATCGAAACCGGTTAAGACCAAGGCATCATGCCCTGGTCTGATGGTTAATGTGTGTGGGTGTTGTGACCCGGCTCTGGTCACGGGTTCGATTCCGGTTCGACCCAGTTTTGGGATTTTATTTTTGTTTAATTATTTAAATGCATTATTTTATAATTAGAAATTCCAAAAAAAAATATATATATATTCTGTAAGATTTCTTTTATATAAAAGCAGAAAATACAAATTTATATATTGTTACTATTTTATTCATAATACAATAAACCACTTATAAAATCTCAAATAAATAAATGGTTAGACAAATTAACTAAATTATTTATTTTGTTACACAGCTATAATGTCTAAATTATTATTAGAACCTATAAACAATTATCTTGGTGAGTATAATTATCCTAAATTATGGAGATACTTAAATAATTATTTTTAGATTTATAATTATGCAAGTTTATTTCATTTGGAGCTTACTTATATTACTACCTATTTAATACCCTTTTATTTACCATTTCAGTAAAAGAAAATATTGTAGTAATTTAAAATAATTATCTTATTTACCTAAAACAATTATTTAAGTCTTTTAAATTATTTACTAATTATTTTAGGATAATTTTATACTAAACGTACTAGCAATCCAATCCATAATTTATTGTTCTTAGAATAATATAAACCTTTATCTATTTCATAATCCATTTGTTTAATCATTTCATAATAACTATATAAATTCAAACAATTTATTATCTTTACAAAACCCATATATTAAGGTTTCTAATTAACTCTAATTAGTATTAACATATCCTTACCAATATATATTGTTCTTCAAACTTGTACAAGTCTCATATCCAATCCCAAGAAACCCTAAAGTCCCAATATTTCCTCAATTCCATTTAGACACACATTAAATTTAGAGTATCATTATCTATGTAGGTTCATTGTGAGAAATCCTCACGAGACCTATTCATACCAACTCTAGCTTCAATACAAGTGAGTTCATAGCCCCCTTTCTTTTTACTATTGTTTACAAATACTCGGGGTGGAACATGTTTACTTACCATGCTTACCAAATTCAATACCAATGTTCTCATGCTATTTACTAAGTGCTTTATGTCTTAAACTACTTGGTGACCATTACATGTGTTCATGCTAGTACATTCATTAACCTGCTACCCAGACCTAAGGTAGTACCTAACATGATAATTTATAGGGGAATCCTATTCCAGTTAACACGAACCTTGGCGGGTTTTGTGTGTACCATGTTACTATTTTTCCAAAACACAATCAGTGGGATTGTACTTACCAGTTTTCCATTTACTACGGATTGAATTGTACGCTTGAAACTTTGTATGTTTTCACATTTATGCCATAGTTACGCTTTGAACAATATTGAATTTCCAATCATTTTTACTAAACTTTTGTTAGTGTCAAAACCTATGTTACTCACCAACTACTTGTAGTTGACATTTACTCGCATGTTTCAGGTGCACCCATTTGAGAACCCTACCTGCTCATCTAGGACTTGGACCTAGTTAAATTTAAATTATGTTATGTTTTGAACGTTTCATTTTCCATTCCCTATGTAACGGATGATTTTAAGTTAATGAATAAATATTGTCATTTAATAATAGATGATCATTTGCTTATGAACAACCGCGTCAGCCCCGACGTTTAATCCGCCGCCGGCCGGGGTGTGACAGTTGCCAACTCAAATGGTTTGAAGTGGATTGTAGTAAACATAGCATTCCACCCGAACCAACAGGTCTAGCTTGGGGTTTTGATTATGATGCGCTATTCAAGTCATTCAACCTTCCTGATATATCTGCAGATGACGCCGCAAATGTTTATGAATTATTGGGTAGCGGCGATGACTCTAGCTTCTCTACTCGTGCTACTGTACCGATTGTAACTCCTGATTCCAATGCTGCATCTGCATTTGAAACTCATGACAGTGATGATGTTCTTGTTGTTGGAGATGACGCTCAAGCCAATCCTAAGACAACTGTAGGAAATGAAGCTCCAGCTGATCCAATTAACATTGAATCTTCTTCCTCTTGAACACAGGAACTGGGGGAGTTAAGCACGAATCTTGATCCAGAAATTCAAGAACCGACTGTACCGGAGACGAGAGTGCATAGGAATCATCCAATCGACAACATTATTGGTGATCCTTATGCCGGCGTTCAGACTCGTCATCAAACCATCACTGAGAACACCAGTCTTTACACAG
This sequence comes from Smallanthus sonchifolius, assembly GCA_023525975.1. Classification (NCBI taxonomy): domain Eukaryota; kingdom Viridiplantae; phylum Streptophyta; class Magnoliopsida; order Asterales; family Asteraceae; genus Smallanthus; species Smallanthus sonchifolius. The sequence goes on from CM042020.1 coordinate 79,070,833, forward strand.
AGATACTTGACACTGGTGTTATGGAAACATGTCTGCATGCTGCATTCGTGAAGGAGGCTCTCACTGACAACTGCTGGATTGAGGTGATGCAAGATGAATTGTTTCAATTCCAAAAGTTGCACGTGTGGGATTTGGTTGACTTGCCAAAAGGCTTTCAGCCAATTGGAACCAGATGGGTGTTCAAATGCAAGACGGATGATCGTCATGTTGTTGTGAAGAACAAAGCAAGATTGGTTGTTCAGGGTTTTTATCAGCAAGAGGGCTTGGATTACACGGAAGTATATGCCCCAGTCACTAGAATTGAAGCTATTCGACTATTCTTGGCTTATGCCACATATGTCGGCTTCAAGGTCTATCAACTTGATGTGAAGAGTGATTTCCTTTATGGTAAAGTTCATGAAGAAGTCTATGTCACTCAGCCTCCCGGTTTTGAAGATCCGCATAATATCAATAAAGTGTATAAGCTCGACAAAGCACTTTATGGTCTTCATCAAGCACTGCGGGCATGGTATGAGACATTATCTAATCATTTACTGTCTAATGGTTTCGACCGTGGGCAGATTGACTCGACTCTCTTCATTAGGAAAGCAGGAGGTGACATTCTTCTTGTACAAGTATATGTCGACGACATCATTTTTGGGTCTACCAATGAAGGGATGTGTAGGGAATTCGAGCAGGTGATGAAGTCCAAATTTGAAATGAGTAATATGGGTGAATTGTTGTTCTTCCTGGGTCTGCAAGTCAGTCAAAGAGAGGATGGCATTTATCTACATCAAACTAAGTATGTGCAGGACATCTTATCAAAATACAAGATGAATGATAGCAGTACTTATGGAACACCTATCCCAGTCAATCATGGTTTGCATCCTGACAAAGATGGAAAGGATGTAGACAGCAGATTGTACCGTGGGATGATCGGATCACTTATGTATCTCACAGCTTCAAGACCTGATATAATGTTTGCTGTATGTTTGTGCTCAAGGTTTCAGTCTCAACCGAAGGAGTCACATATGATAGCCGTGAAGAGAATTTTAAGATACCTGAAAGGGAAACCCCGATTAGGTCTTTGGTACTCTAAGCAGCAGTCATTCGACTTCAAAGCCTACACTGATTCAGATTATGGCGGTTGTAACCTTGACAGAAAGTCAACTTCTGGTGGATGTCAATTCTTAGGAGACAGACTGGTCTCCTGGCAGTGTAAGAAGCAGTCAACGGTTTCTGTCTCAACTTGTGAAGCAGAATACATTGCTGCAGCGAGCAGTTGTTCTCAGATACTATGGATTCAGCAACAGTTGAGAGACTACAGCTTAAACTTCACTGGAACTCCTCTATTCATTGACAACAATGCCACCATGTCCATCACAAATAACCCGGTGAAACATTCCAAAACTAAACATATAGAGATTCGCCATCATTTCATCCGTGACTGTGCTGAAAAGCATTTAATTGAACTTGTAAAAGTTCACACGGATGACATTCTTGCTGACCTTTTCACAAAGGCATTTGATTGATCCAGTTTTGAGCATCTTGTCAACTTGATAGGAATGTTCAATCCTGAGTGAAAAATAAGTTTTCTTAACTCAATTCAATTCATGAAAGTTAAATTTTTAATTCTTTTAAATTTTCTAGTATAGTTCTTTTAGTCTTTAAAATATTTTACAAAAACCAAAAACAAAATAGAAAATGGAGATAATTTCAAAGTTAACTTGAGAAAAGAGGAAATGATAGTACATCAGAAATGATCTAAACACCATAGACTGCTCATATGGCAAATAATTGCGTCATGTTTACTTAATTGTTTAAATTATTATGTTTTTAATTTGTTTATTTACAAGTAATTTGAATTGTCAGTAGGCTGTATGCGTCTTTGAATCACCAGTAGTGTGGAAACTAAATCTAAATTACAACCGTGATTTGAACCCATGTTTGCAAGCGTGTGTGCGTAAAAGAATAGAAAAGATCATTATCAGATAAAGGATGTTAGATTTTGGCAATAATTTTCTTTTGAGATCAGTTTTGGGTTATGTCGTTAGCACGATTAATGCGGTTCATCTCACTGCCTATACTCACAAGTATGCAAGGAGAGATTGAATCAAGACATGTCTCTACATTAACCGTTGAGCATGTATTCACCCTTGAATCACTCCTGATTCATTGAAATCAAATCCAGATAAAAGTTGGATCCCCTTACCTGATAATGAAACACCATATCTATTATCCTGAATCATCATCCCGATATTCAAAGAAGAAAATCACATGAAACCAAGACAAATGAATCACTCGATTCTGAATCTTATGATTCCCGATAATCCTTATGGATTCTGCTTGATTTTTCTTGTGCTAATAGATGTAGCTTCATTCTGAAAATCTAGAAAATCATTGGGAAAATCTTAGATGCCTTGAGATAGTGCAAGTTAGAATAGCATATCAGTGGGGTACATGTTGTATGTCTTATAATTAATACCTTAATACACAAGAACATGATACAAAGATGCGTATAGTTTCAAATCTTATAATATTGTCAACTTGAATTACTTGTTTATGTGCTTATTACGTATGAATAAAGAGTAATCCATGACATGATCCCATATTCTTTGATGTTTATTTTGTATCGTTTTTGCTAAAAGATAGCCTGATATGATCCTCTGCTCGTGTCTTTGATCAAAAATAGTTGGTGTGAATACTTGTATATATCTATCTAGAAAAGAACAAAAAGATTTTAAGTTTATGCATTGTTCAAGCTTAATCAGAAAAAGCCAAAAATATTTTATGTTTAACCTTCATGAATTGTATTTGAAACCTCGTGATTGAATACTTTTATCTTGTTCGTTATTTGATCTGAAAAACTTCATAAATCTGAGTTTCAAATTTGCGCACTTAAGGCTTGTGCGTACTTGTCAAGTTCGCACGAAGTAAACCTTACGCACTTAGCAAGTACGCAAGAGTTAGTCTTGCGCACTTGTAAATGCGTAAGAGTTAAGTCCTGCGTACTTGTAAGTACGCAAGAGTTAACTCGTGCGCACTTAACAAGTACGCACGACCGATAAGTGAGGGGTATAAAAGTGACACTTAGAAAATTCTTTCAGTTTCAAGCTTTCAAACCGATCACCTTCCCTCTACAAATTTAACAAAAAATCAAGTGTGTCTAAACCATTTTTTTCGTCCGGTCTATAGTTTCATCATCTCATTTCATCTCATTGGTGAGAATCTAGGCGATTTCCATCCATTAAATCATGACATTGGACCGATTCTGACTTAGAAATTTTTAGGTTAAATCCGAAATATTTTGGGTAAAATTGGGGTTGTTTGGGTAACTTATTGACATTTCTATGCTAATAGGGTTCTTAATCGACTCCATATTCATCCATTTCATCCTCGATTCTAGCCGTCGGTGGAATTTTAATCGACAGTGGGATTGGGCGACGTTTTTAAGTCGAAATTGATCTTGGTTTGGTAGTTACTGGTGTTAATAATGGTCCCATAAGTTCGAATCCTCGATTCCGACCTATTGGCGACCTACTTGACCCGGTCTTTGAGCAATCTGTGATTTTCTTAAAAATTCTGAAAATTTTTGCCAAGTGTTGTTCTTGCGCACTTAGCAAGTACGCAAGAAGCAATTCCTGCGTACTTGTTAAGTACGCAAGAGGAAAAGCCTGCGCACTTGCTAAGTGCGCAGGACCAACACTTAGAAAAATTTTCAAGTCGGAAATTTTTGTTCATAATGTAACTACTATACCGTGTCATGTTTGTTCATCTTCAATAATATATGTTGTTCTGATTATGTTTTCTGTGTGTTCCTGCAGACTATGGCTCGGGCATTCACTGATGAGTTCAACTTGTTAGCAAACACTCAACCTGAGTGGAAAGGGGAAGCTTTGCAGTATCGACAGATCATTGACTTTTTGAACCAATCAAAATAAGTTATGCAATCTCAGCTGACCCAACCGTCTCAAGACCTTACTTGGAGCAATTCTGGGAGACGGCAGAGCACGACTGCACGGTATCCCCTAATGTCATAAGGGCTACCGTTGATGGTCGGGCTATTTCCTTCTCTGAGGATACAATAAGAAGGGTTCTGCAGTTCGGAGACCTCGCTACCGACCCGACATCCTATCCAGATTACTATGTGGATGGATGTTGGAGGCATAGAATGGGATACGTCGGAGCGAGGGACTATGCCTCTTACAAGAAGATGTGGGTTTTGGATCAATGGCGGTATTTTGCCCACATCATGATCGTGTGCATCTCGTCCACAAAAGCAGGGAAAGATGCCATGGGTCATGACCTTGCAGCAGCCATGGTGGGCTTGTCTCTTAATAGGGGCTACAACTTCTCTCGCTACATCTTCAAAGCAATCAATGATCAGATTAATACAGCAGAGAAGTTTAGGTTCCTATTGTACCCGAGGTTTGTGCAACTTTTGATTGATGATGCATTGCCAAACCTACGTGCTATCGGGGAGAGACTGCAAGTAAAACGGGTGGACAAGAGAGTATTTGCTCAGTTTCTAAAGCCAGGCAGTGTAGATCCTACCCCTGTGCATACTGAACTCTTTGGCCACCTGCTTAATGAAGCATATGTCGCACCAGAAGATTGGAATTGGGCACCAGAGATGAGTGATGATTCTGATGAACAACAAGAAGAAGAGAATGAAAGTGATGGAGGTGATGACGAAGGTGGTGATGGTGGTGCTGAGGAATCCGATTCAGAAGCAAAAAAATCAGATTCTTCTGATTCCGATGACGCACCATCCTAGGCACAGCCAAGGAGATTGACACAGGTAACCCCGCCTGCGTCGTCTTCTAAAAGGAAGCGACAAAGCTCGAGCAGCGAATATGAGCCGACTTCTGACTCTGACGCTGCTCTACAAAGACAAAGGCAAGAGAGTGCCAACAAGAAGAGGGGTGATAGGCAAGAGGTTGCTATCCCCAGGGTTGTAGAGATCCCGACTGTGCAGCAAGTACAACCTGCAGCTGACAGTCCAGAGTCAGAATCTACCCCACCAGCACAACAATTGTACAGAAGGAGGAGAAGGCTACTAGTACAAGATAATGTGGCAGTCATAGCGGTTATAGAGGAGATTCCTGTGACGGTGACCCTCCCTACTCCAACCGTCCAGGTGACGGTGAATACTCCACTTCTCACGGAGTCAGTCACCATCACCCCAACCATAACACCCACTCCCATCATTACATCCCCACACCCACCTCACACCACTGAGCCGTCAGGTCAACCCTTCAACTATGGTGATTTCTCACAAGGGTTTGACTTTGACACAATTTTCTCCTCCCCCATCCATAATGCTGAAGCCTCATCATCTAGGCATTCTGATCCGTATGAAGCAAGGATCAATGTCTTAGAAACCCAAGTTGCTGAACTGTTGAAGACCATTCAAAAGTCGAAGGAGGAGTCTGATGCTCAACAAGCACATATCAATTCCCTGGCCGATGAAGTTAGGATTCTCCACAGCCAGTGGACAGGGACAAATGAGTAACTGAAGAATGTTATGGCACAGAACGAGCTGCTGATGAAAACCAATGAAATGATTCTAGGCCACAGAACTTCACTTGAGCTAAGGATGGATTTGCAGAGAAAAGAGCACGAAGCGATGGTCAAATTAGTTGAAGAACTGACCAAGAAGCTTGGTGCTCAGGGGGAGAAAGAAAAAGAAAAAGAAAAAGAGAAAGAACATAAATCCACTGGTGCTGAGCCTTGTCATCCAGTAGACTTGACTAAGGATGATGATAAAGACAAGGATCCTGAAGCAGGTCCTAGTGGAGGTGAGCACCAAGCTTTGGCGATTGTGCCCATCTCTTCAGTTCCAATGGCTGAGGGGGAGTCTACTCAGCAAGAGGGTGGTGATACATCTGGTGGTGGTGGTGAGAAAGGGAAGTCAGTAGCTGAAGTACTTAAGGACTTATCTGATGATGAGATCCTATATCTAGAGCCTGACTACTCTAAAGAAGCACAGATCGATGCTCTCTTCATTCTAGAAGAAGGAGAGATCAACTCTGGTGATGACTGGAATGATGAAGATGAGGATGTGGTGATAGAGATTCCCAAGGGCGACGGGGAAGGAGAGTACGAGTTAGAGGACGGTGAGATCTTTGAAGTACCATCGCTCGAATCTCTGCTCGACACAGGCTCAGTTGACATGGCAAGTAATGTTGAAGCTACAACTGAAGCCTCCCCAGTCGACCCTACACCTGTGGACCCTGAGGCACCAAAAGATAAAGACATGCCTTCTGCATCATCTAAGGGTCCAACTCCCGTGTGGCAAAAGACGTCCATCACAGACAAGCACGGAGCTACAGGTATGATCTTGGCTGTTAGGTTCGAGGAGGACAAGCAGTTGTTCGCCATCAAAAGATATGGGGGGTTCAATACTTGAAACCAACCAGTGAGGCGTTCAACTCTTTACCCAAGTACGACCTTGTGAACCTCGCAAACCGTGACCTGCTGAGTCACTCGAGTCATGCAGTAGCAATGGGTTTGTGGGTAACACTACAGCGGGAAGCAAGATCAGGGAAATTTGAATACTTCAAGCCTCAAGTGCCCAGAAGAGTCAAGGATAAGTACGCTGTACATCCTGTGACTAAGAAGCACATAAAAAGATTGGTATACAAGCCAGTGCAATGTGAAACTAAGATTCACTTGAGCAAGTTATCTCAGGATATTCTTGGTGACATGTGGTACTGGTATGTAGATCCAAAAACGGGTGAGGTTGTGATCATGGGAAAGGTTCGTTCCGAGAGTGGGAAATGAGTACCAAAAGAACTGATCAGAATCTTTGATGAAGTCTGCTTCATCAACTTTTCTGTGAAAGATCTGGAGGTACTAGCGGATGCTATTGTGTCCACACGGACGAATGGACAAAGCTCCTTGCTTCTAAATATGGCAAGGTGATTAAGTTCTGCCTTGATTACAAGAAGAAGATGGAAGCTAAGGGACCAGTGCTGTGAAGACTGAAGATTGAAGACTGAAGACGATGAAGATCCCGAGCTGTTGTCAAGGGGGAGTTTGTTGATGCACTTTCCTGTGACAAAACTCTGGATAGAGTCTTAGTTTGTATTTCTAATGTCTGTAATTTGTCTTTGTATGTAAGAGTCGTTATGTAATAGTTTATCGAGTTGTATTTACTTTTACATAGTGTATGTTGCATTTCTTCTAAGTGTTTTGTGCACTTAAATGTGCGCAGGAGAAAGCTCCTGCGTACTTAGCAAGTACGCAGGAAGACCCATGCGTACTTGCTAAGTACGCAAGAGCATTTGGTCCTGCGCACTTGCTAAGTGCGCAGGCATCAGGTCTGTATAAATAGGTTTGGTTCACAGAGGATAAGTACGCAGAACTCAGATCTTAGACGAACTCAGTTTGTTAGGTACGCAATTTGTATTCTCTCTGTAACCGTCGAGTTTTTATAATAGAAAGAGCTTTTATTGTGACTCTCGTGTTGGTTTACATTGTTTTAGTTAGACTCTCCACCTTGTCACGGGTATTCCGCACCCCGTCCGACTAGTAGACCACTTGCATGCAACGATCCGACACACACGAAGGGACCTACAATTCAAAAAATTCAACCATAAAATAAAGCTTTGGATCTAACCTATCAACCTCTATGAATCACGAGAACATACCTGGATGATCGAAAAAAACTGAGAATCTAGATGACGTCACGATCGACCACTTTTTCGTACGAAACTTCAACACTTGTAAAACACGATGAATTTTGAAGCAATACGGTCTTGAGAAAATACAAGTGGGAAAAATCTTTTCAATCAAAAAATTTGAATATATAGACTTTTCAAATCTTGACCGAAAACTTCAGTCATGACTTTTCGATCGAAAACTGTTTCAGATGATATATTTTCGGTCAAGAGATTTCGACCAAAAACTCCAAACATGATAAATTTTAAAAATTTTCAAACTAATCTTTTTTTTTAAACTTATTTAAGTCCATTTGACATCATTAAGATCTGTTCCAGAACTTTATTTTTCACTCACACACAAAACAAAAACAAAAAACTTTAAACATAAAATCCAGATCATAACAACTACTTTATTCACAGACATTTTCTTTTGATAAACTGAAATGACATAGGATCATAAATGTATATTGTCTTAACTACACTGCATATCAAATCAGGATCTAAACAGTTAAACCTTGATTGCAAGTATTGTTATCCACATAAACTCATGCATCACGTTTCAGCAAATACTGTGTGACATTTAAGGTTATATTAATCAATACAGTGTGTACCCCACAATCGAGATGGAATGAACTTAGAATTAACACGAAATTTCACCAGATCATGATCCAATCTCCAGCATGAAGGTAGCGTTCTTAGCACAGGAAAAATAATCCGAGTGGATTTGATTGGGATTATATTGATTCAGAATCATTTTGATTCATTGTCTTGGTTTCTGAGATAGTACAGAATCATATTGATTCATATGAGATGTGAAGAATCATGAATGATTCGGGTATGCGGATATCCGTAAGATATTAGATATGTCAATTGAAATCACGAATGATTCAAAGGGCGAAACAGACTGACTTCCTGGTTTCCATCTGAGATTTTCACCAGAACCATCAGCTGTATGAAGGTGTTTAACTCTAAATCATATATTTGATGTATATAGTCACTACTCATCAAGATCCTGGTCTCATGGTATGCCTAGATTCACTTTGCATTTGAATGATGAAAGTACCGATATTCGATGTGTGTAAAACACAAAGATTGTGATTTAGTTAATTACACAAATATCGCCTGATTTACATATGCAGAGCCTACCATCATATCAAAAATTATAACCGATGTCACCATCATATTCAATTCATGCATAAGCTCAACACACACTTGTACTATCATTTCCTATATATGCGTCATTCAGACACATAATTTTTCTTTTTCTTTTATTCTCCCCCTAAAATTGTGATGTGACTTTATTTACTAATTATATCACTTATGAGAACAAACATTCATTAAGCTAACACACATATAAAACATACACAACACAATTTTAACACTTAAAAGAAAATCTTTTTGAGGAACATATTTCTAAGGTCTTTCAGATCAAAAATGGACTATTTATTATTCAAAAAAACTTTTTTTTAAAAAGAAATCATCCCCAACATCTCAACCAAAGAGTTAAACTGATCCGTTGAAAAAGCTTTTGTAAAAATATCGGCTTTTTGCTCTAAGGTATCGACATGGACCATTTTAATCAGCCCATTCTCAAAACAGCCACGAATGAAATGTAACCTGATCGCAATGTGCGTTGTTTTGGAATGCTGAATGGGATTTTTTACTATTCCGAGCACTGCCTCGTTGTCACAATAAATCGGAGTTTCCAGAAAATTTACTCGAAAATCTAGCATTTGATGTTGAATCCAGATAACTTGTGAACAACAGCTCGAGGCAGCAGTATACTCAGCTTCAGCAGTTGATGTGGATACATTCGTTTGTTTCTTACACTGCCAAGACACCAGTCTCTCCCCCAAAAATTGACATCCACCTGAAGTTGACTTCCTGTCCAAATTATAACCTTCATAATCGTTGTCAGTGTAAGCAAAGAAATTAAATTCAGAATCAGAAGGATACCATAAACCTAAATTTACTCGACCCTTAAGATATCAGAAAATTCGCTTAACAGCTGATTCATGAGATTCTTTTGGAGCTGCCTGATATCTGTCACAAGAGCAAACACCAAACATGATATCTGGTCAACTTGCAGTCAAATACATCAATGAACCAATCATTGACCTGTACACCTTTTGATTTACTTCAACTCCAGACACATCGACCGTTAAAGGTTCATGAGGAGCAATTGGTGTTGAAGCTGATTTGCAATCAATCATTTTGGATTTTGTAAGAATATCTTTCATATATTTGGCCTGATGAATAAGAATTCCTGATTTAGACTGCTCAACTTGTAACCCCAGAAAGAACTGCATTTTTCCCATCAAGCATAACTTGTTCAAATTCTTTGTAAAGATCTTCATTTGTTGATCCATAGATAATATCATCGACATAAACTTGTACAATTAACAAATCAGCATCATATTTTTTCAGGAATAAGGTCTTGTCAATTGTTCCACGAATGAAGCCATTTAATGTAAGATGTATTGACAAGGTTTCATACCACGCACGAGGCGCTTGATGTAACCCGTACAGTGCTTTATCAAGCTTATACACTTGGAAAGGATGAGCTGGATCTTCAAAACCTGGTGGTTGATTCACGTAAACTTCTTCCTTTACCACCCCATACAGAAAAGCTGTTTTTACATCCATTTGATATAAAGTAAATTTCTTGTACGATGCGTAAGCCAAAAAGATTCGTATGGCTTAAATTCGTGCAACAGGAGCAAAGACATCATCATAATCTAGTCCTTCCTCTTGATAAAAACCTTGTACAACCAAACGAGCTTTGTTCCGAACTACAATCCCACGATCATCCTTTTTGTTTCTGAAGACCCACTTCGTTCCAATTGGATATTTTCCCTCAGGTAAGTCCACAAGATGCGACACATTTAACTTCTTAAACTGAAGCAATTCTTCTTGCATAGCTTTAATCCAACTTAGATCTTGTAAAGCAACAGTAACATTCTTTGGTTCCTCTTGATATAAGAAACAGGAGTACAAACAAACATTTATATTTCCAGTTTGACTTCTTGTCTTTACTCCATCTTCAAGAGATCCAATAATATTCTCAACTGGATGAGCAGAATGGATTTGATGATTTTAAATATGCTCAACTTCCACATATTCTGGCATGTTTGTATCATTCAACTTCGGTAATTGATCATTTAAATCTTCAACACTAGAAGAACTTGTTTGAATTACATCCTCAGTCTGATCATTTACAGGATCCAACTGAATTTCATTAACTGCTGGTTCATCATTTGTACTTGGAATTTCTTGTACTTCAGAATCAACATTAGTGACAGAGTTATCAACAAGATCTTCTTGTGTTTAAGTTGATGTAGTAACATTCTCAGACATCTCATTTTGAATCATCAAATTTTGTGGTCCAACCAAAAACTTTCCAACAGATAGATCACTACTTGTAGAAAACTCAGTTACAGCACCCGAAGTACTTGCTTCATTAGAATCCGTTTGAAGTTGTTGATCAAAAGTTTTGAAGATTACTTTAGCATCAAAGAACCAGTCAGGTCCATTTTGATCTGTAGGAGTATTTAGTTCTTGCCACTCCACATAAAACGATTCTTGAACAATTTTGGTTCTTTTGTTGTACACTCTATAAGCTTTCTGATATGAAGAATAACCCAAAAAATAGCATTAATCACCGACAGCTAGAAATTTTGGCAATGAATCTTGTGTATTCAACAATGTACAAGAACAACCAAATGCTCTGAAGAACTTGATATATGGCTTTCGTTTATAGAATAGTTCATACGAAGTCTTTGTAAGTTGCTTCACCATAAGAACTTTGTTTAAAACATAGAACTTTGTTTAAAACATAACATGTAGTGTTTACTGCTTCAGCCCAAAAGATAATGGGTAACTTGGAATCGACAAGCATTGTTCGAGCAACTTCTATTAAAGTTATGTTCTTCCTTTCAGCTACTCCATTTTGTAGTGGTGTTCTTGCAACACTATACTGATGTGTTATTCCTTTTTCTGCACAAAACGAACTTATCAGTTTATTTTTAAATTCTATTCCATTGTCACTACGAATGATTGAAACTTTTCTATCACATATATTTTCTATTCGTTTGACAAAATCAATAATTGTTTCAGATGTTTCATCCTTTGTTGCAAGAAAAAACACCTATGAAAATCTTGAAAAATCATCTATGATAACAAGACAATATGACTTTTTCTCAATGCTTTTAACTCGAACTGGACCAAACAAATCCATATGAATAAGAAATAAAGGTCTAGTAAAAGTTGTTATGGTTTTTCTTGGATGGGACTTCTTATGTTGTTTTCCCTTTACACATGACATGCAATTTTCTTCAATTATGAACTCTTTCTTTGGCAAACCTCACACCAAATCTTTATGCACCAAGTTATTCATGTTCTTTAAATTCACATGACCCATTCTTCGATGCCACAAATAAGATTCTGAACCAGTTGTCTTTGATAATAAACATGAAACGTTTACTGGTGTAGTATGATCATTCATATCAACCACATATGTGTTGAATTTCCTTGGAGCACGCATCAGAATCATTTCTTCTGGAATAACCAATCCAGGCTTTAAGAACAAGCATTCCTTTGCAGTAAAATGAACTGGTATGTATTTATCACAAACTTGAGAAACACTTAGTAAATTGAATTCCAACTGACACACAAAATTTACTTTTTTTAATGTTATGAGTTCATTCGACACTATTCCTTTTGCAGTTATTTTTCCTCCCTTTTTATCTCCAGCAAATGCAACAAAACCTCCATCAAAAGTTTGAAAAGTTTCCAGAATTTTTCTTTGTCCAGTCATGTGCCTTGAGCAACCGCTATCAACATGCCAAGCATTATTAATAGTCCTCCCGATTAAACTCTGCACATTCAAGACAAAATTAATGATAAACAGGTACCCAGATCATCTTTGACCCGGACTGACTTTTACCTTTTACAGTCTTAACATCTTTAATATCTTGTTCTTTCAATTTTATATTTTTCTTTATTCCAACCATATGTGAAGATTGCTCAGTTTTAACTTTCCAAACATAACCAACATTTTTCGCTTATTTCATAGTAATTTTTTTTAGCAAAATAGATTGGTTGGTTAAATTTCTTCACATATTGTGAACCTTTTGGGACACGTTTATCCCCAAACTTTGGTAGCACATAATCACGGCAAACTTTAGAATATAAAGCATGAGAATTTCTGGAAAGCAAGTAATCATGACTGTATCTTTGTATCACTCCGGACTCTAACACACTGTCGTTCTCAGACGTTCGCTTGAAATGCCGATTAACGTTGCTCGTAACTTTTGCTTTGTTCTTTGTAAACCTTGACTCACTAGAGTTGTGTTTGTAATTTCTCACAAAATGACCAACCTGACCACACACAAAGCAATTGTAGCTCTTAGGCTTTGACTTTGACTTTGAACACTCGCCTACTTCACTCTTTAGGCCACAACTTTTCTTTCTTAATTGTTCTTTGATTTGAATAGACTTATCTTTGACATCAATGAACTTATCGTTGACATAGTGGTTTTGCCTTTGACACACCAAGACTTTCTTTGGACATTTGTTGGTACACTCACTTTAACTTTGACAACTTTATTGTTCTCTGTCTCACTTGTAAGAATATGATTCTCTGGTGGTATGACATTATTTTTCTTTGGTCTCTCACTTGACAAATCATACTCTTGAATCAGAGGATTTCCAAACTCATCTAAGACCAAATCACCAACTAGACTAAAGAGTTTATTAAGTGAGACATAATCTCTAGCTGTATGCACCACTTTATCAAAGAAAGTTGACGTTGATGACACTTCAGACACACAATCAAACTCAACAAAACCGTTAGTAGAACATGCCGAAACATAAGAAATATCAGAATCAGAATCAGAAGCATTAATATTTTTTGCTTCAACATTTAAACTAGAAATTGAAACAAATTTATCTAGATTACAGTCAACATCTAGGTACTGTTTACAGTCCCTAATAAACTCCCTAGTGCACTGTTTATTGAAAGCTGAAAAACTTTTTCACTCCATCAAGTTCATTTTCATCATCCACACACCCTGAGTTTATATCTGCACTAATATATATATCATGAAAGTTAGAATTTTTGACATTCATCAACTCATTCGATTCATGCGGTTCAGGAAAAGGTACAAAATTCTCAGGATGTGGAACTTTGTTGTAACCCAACCCGTCTTTGATATAAACAGTTCTCTGTTTGCTCACACATTCATCAAAGACATTTTGTTGCATCTTCCACTTTGAAACAATTACCCTTTCTTTTATTAAATCAGTTTCAGATTTGATAAGTTTTTCTAAAAGATCTTTGATTAAAACGTCCTTTTTATCCAAATATTCTTTAAATGTTACATTATCTTTCAATAATTCTTTAATTGTTTTTGAAAAATTTACCTCATTTTGTTTCAATTCTTTGTTTACTCTTTTTAGTTTATCATTTTCAGCAATCAGAAAAGTTTTTGTTGCATGATAGTTTTGCATTCGATCTACACACAATGAGGAACATATATCAAATTTATTTTAAGAATTTACCTCATTCTCAGATGAAGTTTCATCAGAAACAGCAGCTTTGCCCTTTTCTTTAGAATCGATTTTGAGCACACAGTCACTGGCAATATCAGCTAGTTTCATTGAATCTTCAATTTCAGCCATCAAGGCTTCGTCCATTTCATCCTCAGCATCTTCGATCTCATCCTCCCATTCACATTTACTCAGCTGTTTGGATATGAGTGCAGTTGGAGCCTTCTTTAACTTATTAGATTCACCAATCATTTCCATCAGCTTAACCCCGCTTCCCTCAACCTTCTTTTTCTTGTCCTTGGTACACTCATGAGCGAAGTGACCAAGCTGTTGATAGTTGTAGCACCAGAGTTTAGCTTTGTCAAAACCAACGTTTTTACCAAACTGCAACTTATCCTTCCCAACCTTTTGCAAATACTTTTTGCCCTTACAACTATCATGGCCATCTGCCATTGCAAGTCCATATATTCCAAGTCATCAAGATTGATTTGAACAAGATCTTCTACATCATGCATGGCAGGTTGTAACTTTCCTATCACCAGTGCATCATAGCTGCTCATAAAAGCTCCAAACAGAGCAATCTGATCGTCAGGGATTTGTCAAGATGACTTGAATTTCTTACCAGAGGAGTGTTCACAACAACCTTTGTTTTTCTCAGGCTTTCTTCCACTATTTCCTTCACTACTTCCAGAAAATAATGCTGCATTTGTTGAACTTGAGTTATTTTGTTTATCTTTGTTGTTCAGTTCTCTCTTCTTTGCATCCAATTCATAAGACTCGAGTAAACAGATAATATCATCAAGTGTTTTACTCTTCAGATCTGGAGTTGTGTTCTTGATTAGCATACAAGGTAAACTCCAGCAATCTGGTAGTGAGTCTAACAACTTCTTTCCTAGTTCATACTCTTCAAATTTTACTCCCATTTTTCTCAACCTGCTGATCATGGTTGTAAACCTAGTCACCTGCTCACTGAGAGTCTCATTCTTTTTATAACTAAACATGTTATATTGCTTCAGTAGAAGATCATTTCTGCTTTCCTGAAGAGCTGCATTACCCTCAAATCTTAAGCACAAAGCGTTCCACAGACCCTGAGCAGTTTCATGTTGCTCAAAATTCAAATACAACTCAGTCGGAAGTGCTAGAATAATAGAACCCAATGCTCTGTTATCCCTTTCGATTAACTTCTTATCTTCCTCTGAATAAAGATCATGATTATCAATCGGGACTAACCCATCAGCATTTGCAGTCTTAGGAATGTGAGGACCTTTTACAATTGATTCCCAAAGTGTGTGTTTAGTAAACATGAAATAAGCCTTCATCATTATCTTCCAATTTGAAAATTCTGATATTGATTTCAGTATCGGTGGTGATTTCCCAATAACCCTCTCAGTAACGTATACCTTTCCAGCCATTCTTTACTAGTAATTTGAAACTTTGTTGAAATCAAAAAAATTTCCAACTTATAACTTTTCGGTCGAAAACTTAGTACAATACTTTTCGATCGAAAAGTCAGAATATTTCGAACAGATGAATTTCGGACAATACGTTTCGAACGAAATCCTTTTCTATTTCTTCAAACAGAGTTTTCGGCTACTTCAAACAAACTTTTCTGACAATTCAGCAGAAGAATACTTGAATTGATCAAAAACTTTCTGTGATGATCCCAGTAAAGAATCAAGTCTTCAAACTTGATGCAAACTTCATCTCCATCAAAACTAGCTTCAAATCAGCAACAATGGCACCCAAATTACTTCAATTTGATCAGATTTGACTTAAAATCCCAAGAGCTATTAACCAACAGCTCTGATACCACTTGTGATTCCCTCAGATCTGCTGATATTCAAGGATAAAGTCTTCAATCACTCTCTGAATTGGCGGAAACAATCCAGAAATCAAATCCACACCAAAATGAACAAATCAAAGATGAGCAATCTCCATACTATCAATCGCACCAAAGGCATATTTCATGATGATTATATTCGTTAATCAAGTACTGTAATCAAGTATTACCAGCGGAAACACACAAAGATCCTTTTGATTAACTTGTAAAATTCACAGTACAAAATAAGAAAGTTACTTGAAATACAAAAGACAACTATTTATAATAGAGAGTTTTCGATCGAAATCTTCTTGATCGAAAAATGTTTTCGATCGAAAACATTTTCCGACTGAAAACATAAAGTTTTTGACCGAAAACTCTGAAGTTAATACTTCTAAAACCTAATTGATTTCTATGACCTATTAGGTTCTAACACACTCCTCCTTTGTACCTTCTTAAAATGTAGAGGGACCTATCCTTATCATACTTCCATCTGACTGGAGGTATTTTAAGTTCCTGATAGTCAGCGAACCATTCATAATGCTTGGGAGTCTCCTCAGCAGGTAGCTTCCTCATCCAAGGCCTATTGGGATCAGGATATTCAGGGTTTGGCTTTGTTACTTGAGTTGGATCAGTAGGAGTTGGTTTGGTTTGATATGCTTCTTGAGTAGTTCCTGTTGTCCCAGCAGTGGTTTCAGGCTCAACAAAGGCCACTTTAACATGTGGGTCCTCCTCATCTTTATCTGTTAAGGGTTGAATTTCATCTCCGGTCTCTATGAAGTACCAGAGCTTCTCTTGGTGTTCTTCTCCTAGTGTCACAATCTCTGGGAATTCATCTACAGTTCCAAAGTCATCAATCTTTTTTAGAAGCTCATCAAGCTTATGATCAGATCCAATTTCCTCTTCATCCAGATTAACAACTTCAATGTCAGGTTCCTTTCCCTTTCCTTTGCCTCTAACAACTCTTCTTTGACTAGCTGGAGGAAGATTATACTCCGGTTCTTCTACCTTTACTTCCACAGCTTCCTTTGGTTTGTCAGTTTCTCATGTATGAATAATCAAAGCGGATTCAGGGTCAGTTATGAAGGCAGGGGAAGAAGGACCACACGTTGTTATGGTTGGAGATACATGTGTCTCCCCCTGAGTTGTGGAAGAAGGTTCCTTTTGAGTTTCAGATAGTTATGAAGGCTGCACCATGGAAGATTTAAGCTGATTGATAAGAGTAGTCACATCGAGTAAGTCTTCTTGTTGTTTTGATAGTTGTTCCTGTTGCACGGCAAGTTGGGACTGTGGGATCTCCAGCTGATTCTGTAAGGTGATCACTTCAAGCTTCAGGTCCTTGACCTCTTCCTTTTGTTCTGTCAAGTCAGACTTTAGACCTTTTATTTCCTCATCTCTTTTAGCTACTTGTTCATTTAGTTTCAAAACTTCTAAGCTCAACTTCTTAACCCTTTGAGGAGGTGTCTCATAGTCAGGAGATGCCGGTGGAGTTGGTTGTGGTGTGGGTTGTGGAGTGGTGATTTTATGAATGGGTGAAGGTGGAGGTGTTATGTGTTCATGTGTTCCAAAAATTGATTCTGAGGATGAAGAAAGAGATTCTTGCCCGATTTTGATCTTCTTGATTGGGGCTCTTCAAGTTCATAATCTGATTCAGAATCAGCTGGTCTTTTGGATGATGAGGGAGGAGGTTCCACCATCTCCTCACATTCAGTTTCTTTTGTTTCATAGACAGCTTCGTCTAGGGTCTCACTTGATTCTGCTTCACCTTCTATGTTTGCTTCAACCTCAACATTGGCAGTTTGTTCCTAAAAGTTTAAAGGATCCAAATTCTCCATCTCTTGATCAAGGAATTGAGCTTCCACAATTGGCTGCTCAACTTCTTGTCTTGTTGTATACCTGCTTCAACTTCTATTTCTGCTTCTTGATTTCCTTGATCACCTTGCTCTTATTCTTCTTCTTCTTTGGATGATGATGAAATTACTTCATCAAGATCTATATATCAGGGACTGCAGGCTCTTCTTCACCAATCACATGCCCAAAGAGTGGGATGCTTATAATAATTCTATTGGATTTGGAACTTGAGCTCTTCATGTAGCTGAGGGTCTTGGCTATCATGTTATCTAACACTAGTAGTGGTCCTTATTGTGGAAGGTTGGGGTTTAAGTGGTTTATGATTATTTTTAGGAATCTTAGGTACACAAGAAACTTGTCTTTCACTCTCCCAGTGAGATTCTCTATCATCTGCCGGAAGACCAGCCTAGAAAAATTGTATTCTCTTCCCTTGATCAACCCAAGTATAGCAGAAGCCACCATGGCATTGGCTGAGTCAAATCCACCTTTCCTGATTGAGATAAAGTGAATCATCACATGTACTATGTACCTCCAGTGAGGAGCAAGGAAGTCTTGGTAATCTGCCCACTTTTAAATTCATCCGGGTGTCCCATTCTTCTTAAACTCTCATGAATAAAGAAGCTTGAGTATTCAATAGGGGCCTCCTGATTGTCATTGAATTGCAACACTTATTTGATAAGGGCTTTAGAAAACAGGACTTCTTGGTTGTACACAGTTGGCCTTATGTGCTCCACATTATTGATAGTGACTCTTGCAACACTGGCCCAGAATTGCCTAATTGTGGCTTCAGAGATGGGCAAGTTGTGGCTTATAGCAATGCTCACATTGGAGTTAGCTAAAAAATTTAGAATTGGTACAACATTTGCACTCTTAGGATCAGCAGCATTAAGAAAGGCACAGATATTGTGCTTCTTCACAAATATAAGGTCCATTTCTGCCAAAAACAAAAATATCAAAAGTCAGTGCAATACTTAGAAAAATTTCATAAAAGCCTGATCAAAACTACTAGTTTCGGTTGAGAAACAACCTATCGAAAATCCATAGTTTTGGGCAGAGCTTGGGTATCGAAACAACTAGTTTAGGTAAGCAAAACTTGTTCGAATTCAGAATAATAGTTTCTAAAAGCAAAGATCATTTTTCCATAAACTACTAGTTTCGATACCAAACCCGAAACAGGTATACAAGCATTCAAAATGCAGAAAAAGCTAAGTTAAAACTATATACAGATATAAACAGATCATCAAAATTTAAACTGAAATAAAAGAATGGTAAAAGGAGACTGTGAGGTGTCGAAACTCCTTCTTTCCAAGAGTTTTGAGGTAATCTGCAAAAGTAAAAAATAAAAGAATGAGATATCAACAATGGTGAGTTTATAAACAAGACTTAAACCCCAAATAGCTGTAAATATGAAGTTTCAGTCGTAAAACATTCAAAATTGAAACCCTAGTTTCAAACACTTGACTCTACACTTAATCAAACAAGAACAATAGTACCTGCTGTAGATGACGACGGGGGAATCAGATGAGGTACACTGATATCGCAAACTTAGACCGATGATTTTAAGCTTTTGTGTGTGAAATGGAAGGTGTAAAAAGATTCCGAAAGAGTGAGAGAGAACATAGCATGAAAAAGAACCTGATTATGAAGACATTCAATTCAATCTTGACAAAAGACTAAAATAACCCTGTCGAAACTACAAGTTTTGATAGGGCATAGTAGTTTCGGGCGGAAGGGAAGTTTCAGGTGGCTTGATAGTAAAAGGTACGAACATTCTAAGAAGTTGTAAAATGAAAAAATATCAAAGTAACCTTTGTGCCATTTATAAACATTCAAAAGAATGAGATATCAACAATGGTGAGTTTATAAACAAGATTTAAACCCCAAATAGCCGTAAATATGAAGTTTCAGTCGTAAAACATTCAAAAGTGAAACCCTAGTTTCAAACACTTGACTCTGCACTTAATCAAACAAGAACAATAGTACCTGCTGTAGATGACGACGAGGGAATCAGACGAGGTACACTGATATCGCAAACTTAGACCGATGATTTTAAGCTTTTGTGTGTGAAATGGAAGGTGTAAAAAGATTTTGAAAGAGTGAGAGTGAACAAAGCATGCAAAAGAACCTGATTATGAAGACATTCAATTCAAGCTTGACAAAAGACTAAAATACGCTGTCGAAACTACTAGTTTTGATAGGGCAGAGTAGTTTTAGGCGGTAGGGAAGTTTCAGGTGGCTTGATAGTAAAAGGTACGAACATTCTAAGAAGTTGTAAAACGAAAAAATATCAAAGTAACCTTTGTGCCGTTTATAAACATTCAAAAGAATGAGATTTCAACAATGGTGAGTTTATAAACAAGATTTAAACCCCAATAGCCGTAAATATGAAGTTTCATTCGTAAAACATTCAAAATTGAAACCCTAGTTTCAAACACTTGACTCTGCACTTAATCAAACAAGAACAATAGTACCTACTGTTGACGACGACGAGGGAATCAGACGAGGTACATTGATATCGTAAACTTAGACCGATGATTTTAAGCTTTTGTGTGTGAAATGGAAGGTGTAAAAAGATTTTGAAAGAGGAGAGTGAACAAAGCATGAAAACGAACCTGATTATGAAGGCATTCAATTCAAGCTTGACAAAAGACTAAAATACCCTGTCGAAACTACTAGTTTTGATAGGGCAGAGTAGTTTCGGGCGGTAGGGAAGTTT
Organism: Smallanthus sonchifolius; assembly: GCA_023525975.1. NCBI lineage: Eukaryota > Viridiplantae > Streptophyta > Magnoliopsida > Asterales > Asteraceae > Smallanthus > Smallanthus sonchifolius. The sequence goes on from CM042020.1 coordinate 79,091,414, forward strand.
CAGGTGGCTTGATAGTAAAAGGTACGAACATTCTAAGAAGTTGTAAAACGAAAAAATATCAAAGTGAAAAATATCAAAGTAACCTTTGTGCCGTTTATAAACATTCAAAAGAATGAGATATCAACAATGGTGAGTTTATAAACAAGATTTAAACCCCAAATAGCCGTAAATATGAAGTTTTAGTCGTAAAACATTCAAAATTGATACCCTAGTTTCAAACACTTGACTATGCACTTAATCAAACAAGAACAATAGTACCTGCTGTAGATGACGACGGGGGAATCAGATGAGGTACACTGATATCGCAAACTTAGACCGATGATTTTAAGCTTGTGTGTGTGAAATGGAAGGTGTAAAAAGATTTCGAAAGAGTGAGAGTGAAGAAAGCATGAAATATAACCTGATTATGAAGACATTCAATTCAAGATTGACAAAAGACTAAAATACCCCTGTCGAAACTACTAGTTTCGATTGGGCAAAGTAGTTTCGGGGGGCATGGAAAGTAAAATAAGATCCAACTGGATATAAGAAGTTGTAAAATGAAAAATTATCAAAGTTGATATTAAAAGGTACGAACATTCTAGATCTTTGCGTAAGCAAAACAGAAGAAGCCGTAAAATTATCCAAGCGGATAGGAAAAGGTTGAACACCCGAGATCTTTACGTAAGCAAAACAGACTGGGTCAAATCATCCAAGTGGATAGGTAAAAGATGAACTCCCGATATCTTTGCGTAAGCAAAACAGACGAGGTCGGCGGTAACTTTCGTTACTTTGACGGTCACCTGGCGCAAGAACCAGAATCCAACACGTAAGCCTATTCTGATTGAATAGGTTTTCTTAGTAGAAAATGGGTTAGATGTTTCAAAAGTGGGTTCAAACACACATGTACGATTGAGATTTAAATTTTCACTCTACTAAAGAGTTATAACCATATGTCGGGTTCAAACACACATGTACGATTGAGATTTAGATTTTCACACTACTAAAGATTTATAACCGTATGTCGGTCCTACCGGCTATACCTCAGTAAGCACCATCGCTTATGGTCCGTTCCATGTTCAAGAAGTGTGATCAGACTCTATCATTTCTCACAGGGTCGGATCCGATTTTCTTGAAACAAAATTGATAATATCAGAGAGATCGAGGATAAGAGCTTTTCTTAAGCAAACTATATACAAAGCAATTCTTTTCTTTTATTTTCTCACAAAAATTCCAAAATTCTCCCCAAAAGATTTGCTTTTCAAACAGATAAAAAGAAATAACTATACAGAAAGGTAAAATATTTTTGAAAATCTTCTCGATTAACAAGTTTAAACAGATAAGGCAATATGCATAAAGGTTACTGAAAGTTGAGCATCCCGAGCATCTCCACCAACTTCTCAAATTTAGCAGAGTTGAATGCTTTTGTGAAGATGTCAGCGCTTTGCTTGTCGGTTTTGACTTCAACGATCTTGATATGTTACTTTTTGACACAGTCTCGGATGAAGTGGATTGAGAAACGGTGGTCTGTTTCTTACATTGCCAGGATACAAGGCGGTTGCCAAGGAACTGACAACCCCAGAAGCGGATTTGCTGTCTAAGTTGCATCCCTCGTTGTCTGAATCTAAATAAGCCATAAGATTAAACAAGTTATTTTTGGGATACCAAAGCCCAAGTTTTGTCTTGTACTTCAAATATCTTAAAATACGTTTGACAGCAATTAAATGAGAGAGTTTAGGATTAGCCTGAAAGCGTGCACACAAGAACACTACAAACATGATGTCAGGTCTGCTAGCAGTGAGATACATGAGAGATCCTATCATCGAGTGATAGAGGTGCTGATCAACGCATTCACCATCCAGATCAGGTGATAGAGAATGTCGAACTTCCATGGGCGTCTTGTATGGATGAGACTTAGTTATTTTGAACTTGGTCAGGATTTCTTTGACATATTTATCTTAGTGAATATGAATCCTTGACTCAGACTGATCTACTTGCAAACCAAGAAAGAACTTCATTTCCCCCATAGAGCTCATTTCAAACTTAGAACGCATCACTTCCTCAAATTTTTTGCACAATATTGGATTGGTGGATCCGAAAATGATATCATCGACCTAGATCTGCACCAGAATAGTATCCGTGCCATCCTTTCGTTTAAATAGAGTTTGGTCAATAGCTCCCCGTGTGAAACCATTATCAAGCAGATGCTTAGATAAGGTTTCATACCACACATGAGGTACTTGATGAAGACCGTACAATGCCTTGTCCAATTTGTAGACACGATCTGGATAGGTGATGTCGCCCAGATGGTCTATAAAAACTAACAAATAAACCTAACCTAGACTCCTAAGTAATAAAAGGAGTACCTTCAACTAAACTGCACTGACAGGCAAGTGTACCTATCGAGTGTTGCACAGCTTAACGGTAAACCAAAATATCGAACCCTAGAGACACTGAATACTAATACTAGACTCTGACTCGGACTAAAGAATGATTAATTAGGGGGGGGTTAACTACACTACTGATTAAACTAAGGAATGCAGCAAACTAAGGTCGACTCAACTATCAAGACAAGAACGAAGGTGAAATCAAGAGTAGGAAGAATACTACCTAGGCCGGAATCCTACTTGCAGAGCACAACTTCTACCGGTTCTGAAAACTGTGATGGATCTGGGTTTCTAAGAATGACAACTAAAGACAACCTAGCGGATCCCTAATCACTCTCAGGGTGTCACCAACTAAGCTACCTGAAGCGTACGAAACTCACCAGATGGTTGGATCACCTCTCGGGTATTTCCAACTAATGACAATGTACCCTAAAGACAGATAACCTTTCAGTCTCATTGTCCACGATACATCGGAGATGCACGGGGTAACTTAAGGATAACAACTATGATTTGAACTAGCAACAACCACTAGACACCTAATACCAACTTCCTATCAGACAGCCGACACTCGGGTTCCTAATGACGAAGACTAGATAATAATTCTCACCTCTCGGTTATTGAACTAGGACACACACTCAATCTAATCAAGGATCAACCAACGCTCCTATGGATTACCATGTCTAGCAAACCACTCAGGTCACAAGCAATACGCGAACAACCTAAACATGCATCTATCAATGAAAGACATTCAACAAGATAACATGAGAAACATTAATCAACACAAGACCAAAAACTAACGAAAAACGCACTAAAACAATGGAATAAAGATGTGTGCTTTGCACTACATCAATAGGTTAGATCAATGAAACCCGGTGGCTGCTTGACATAAACTTCTTCTTGGACTTTGCCATACAAAAATGTGCTCTTAACATCCATTTGATAGACAGTGAAGTCCATGTTGGCTGCGTAGGCGAGAAATATTCTGATGGCTTCCAAGCATGCCACTGGTGCAAATACTTCCTCAAAATCAGTCCCTTCCTCTTGATAAAACCCTTGAACAACCAAGCGGGTTTTATTGCCAACCACGATTCCTCCTTCATCCTTCTTGTTATGGAAAACCCATCGAGTGCCGATTGGGAATTTGTTCTTTGGGAGGTCCACTAGTTTCCACACTTGTAACTTGGTAAATTCCTGTAATTCTTCTTGCATTGCCTCCACCCAACTATTCTCAAGCAATGCAGCTTTGATATTTTTAGGTTCAACTTGAGAAATGAAACAGGTGAAGAGACCGTCATTCATAGCTTCTGTGGTACTTCGAGTTTGGACTCCCATGTTGAGTGGACCAATGATGTTGTCGGTGGGACGATCTTTGTGAACCCAAAATTGTGGAATTGCATCCTCTTCCATATGGTTTTCCAAATTGGTGATGTCGTTATCAGGAATAACATGTGTCACACCCCGACCGATGGCGGAATCATCGGGGCGGGACATGTAAGACTGTTCATGAGCTCAAGGTTGACTAAATTGTAATATGTTAAATCAAATTCCATTCAAACAAATACGAATCAAATTCAATGTACATAATGAAATACAATTTGTTTTTGAATTAAGATTATCTAGGTCCAAAGCCTATGTGTAGCATGTCTTGATCAAACTCATATGAAAGCACCTGAAACATGAATAAAAAAAGGTCAACTAAAAAGTTGGTGAGTATAACACAAGTTTGTACATAGATAACATATAGTTTGTAAACCAAATCCTTTACATAACATGATAAATAAGGCATTTATGGGGAGCCGCTATTGTGTAACCAAGTACAATCAAACCTTTGTAACTAGCATGCAAAATAAAGTGTGTTGTCGGTTTCAATCACCGCGCATCCTAGGTGGGTTTGTCAGACTCAATAGATCTATCATTGAAAACCGTCGGCTTGAAAAGTTAATGATTGCACATAATAGCATACAAGAGGTTAGCACACCTAGCACTCGGGCATAAAGCTCAAATTGCACACATGAATGTAAATAGGATTTGTACTTGTGTTGTTTGTGTAAATGTAAACATGTAAGTTGAATAGTGTTCATGTTTCACCCCAAAAATGTAAAAGAGTAAAAAGGGGTTGTGAATACTCACCTGAATCAAATGTGTATTTAACACGAGACTCTAGGTAGCAAAGTGATCCTTGTAACGCACAACGTTAACCTAGAGTGTATTGCTTATGAAGATGAATTAATAAAATATCTAAATCGAAGTCTAGGGCTTCAAAGGATGTGAGTATAGGAAATTGTGTAATGAGTTCGTGTCGAATTATATAAAAGGGTTGTATAGGTGATTGCGTTTTATTCTTGGATAATTGTCTTATAATTATTAAAGTTGGGATATAGTGTACTTAAAATAATGATTTAGAGCTTGGGGTTAATTAACTAGATAAATTAGATTTAGTTATCTAAAACGTAGTGTGAAATTAACTTGCTTTAAATATAAACAAAATAATTAAGTCTATACTCATTTAGTTATTTAGTCATGAAAATGCGTCAACTTTGGGTAAATATATATTAGTTTATAAAAATTAGTGTTGTATACCATCTAACACTAAGCGAGTTGAAATTACAATTTATATGAATAATAAATATATTTATTTTCATTCGGGGATATAAACGTGGGTAACTAATATACATAATTATATCATTTATAAGTTTGAAAACGTTACACGAGTTTATAAACGAGGCGAAGGAAAATATCTAAATATATATATTATTTTTAATGGGATTCACGGGTTGGGAATAATATAAATATTTTATTTATTCAAAGTCGGGGTTTGAAAATAATGTAACTATATTATTTTAAAAGTTGGTATTTTTAAGAGAAAAAAAAAGGTTATAAACCAAACCCGAGCCTACGGGTGGTTTTACGAGGCTAGAACACATTAATATATTAATATAATAATATGGGGTATTGTTTTTATATTAAATTAATACTAAAAAATGTTTTATAAATTAAAAGGGTGTGGAGAGACTCGAACCCGGGTCTCTCCCACACCAGCACACTCACCCAACCATCTCCGCCCGCTAGGGTATCGCACACAAGTCCGGGACGAAATGGTTTTAACAAGCAAACCCGGAGAGTTCTTCCCCTTTACCCGAGTCGATCGAACTCAGTCCCAATCCCACCAAATCTGGTAGCGACCGACTGCAAGATCTTAGGGGTTTTGTTTGTTAACCCCAAACGAGTCTAGGGTGAGTTTTAATTGCAAAAACGACGGATTTAGGATTGTTAAATTACGGATTCAAAAGCCGAAACCCTAAGCTTAAACTCAAAATTGATTTGAATGATTCTGATAATGGAATGCGATATAAACATGGGGCTTTTACTAATTAAGGTCTTGCGAATCTATCAGTATGTTTTAATTGGATTATGATTAAGTCTAGGGTCGAAACCCCCAAATTGCTTTATGAACGAACCCTAGTTACGGGGTCTTGATTAAGTCGATGATATGAGACTGAATTGGCATAGGGTTATCAAATAAAGATGGATTTAGAATCTACTGGTATGAATTAATTTGGTTTAAACAGAGTCGGGGGTATGGTTCGATTAAATCCGCAAATGTTAAGAACCCTAGAATCATATCTTGCTTGATTCTGTAATGTAAGCCCTAATAAGCATAGGGCTTTTAATGTAGTGTTAAAAACGGAGCTAATGATAGGTTCAATTACCGGAATGATGTTCGAATTGACCGCGATCGACTAAACGAATGCCTACTGAGCGGATCGGTTTTTCGGCGACTCTGCGTCCTTCTTCGATGAAATTGGATAGTGTAACAGGCTCTGGGGGATTCGTTAGAGATTTGCAGGTGATTGATTTATGTGTATACGATCGATAGTTGTGAATTGGTGGGTAATAAGAAAATAGGTCGACGGTCACGGTATAATTTGCTGTAAATGGAGTTCAATCGTGTAACGACGAAGCTGTTAATTGCTCTATATTGATCGATAATGACACCAACGTGTATAGTGGTTACGAATTGCAACAGATTCCGGGTGTGGGGTTCGGATTCGAGCAAAAACGGCAGTTTGACTTTCTGAAGTCAAACTAAATCGAAAATGAGATAATTACAGATTGATCCCTGCAGTTTCATGTTCAAAAGTTCTGAATCTGGCGGAACTGGTCCCTCGGGTTTGAGTCGAGTTAAGTTGGTCAAGAATTTGTTAATTTAATTTATTAAAAGTTAACGGTAACATAATTTCTCAATTTTTCTTTGACTTTCAACTTTATTATAATTAGATTTGACTAATTACACAACTAGTCCTTGAAGGTTTTAAATGTCGTATTGTTATTTTATTAATTAAAATAAATTCAAATAGGGTCGGAAAATCAGGAATGTTACAGTCTCCCCCTGTTAAGGGAATTTCGTCCCGAAATTTAATTAATGGAGACTGCAAAAGTCAAGATGGAGGAGGGAGTTTTGGGTTCTCAGGTAGCTTTGAGTGTTGGATTCTAGGGTGTGTAACCGTTTGACATGACTTAAGCCTGATACTTTGAATACGAAAAGTGATAATAAATTTTGTTTTGAATTGAAGATTGTCGAATAAGAATTTGAATTCTAAATATGAAACGTATTACTTGGAATGAAATTGATGGGATTTTGACATTTAGAGTTTGTGTAAATATAGTCTAATATGCTCAACATTGTTAGTGGGTACGAGATTTCCTAAAACCTTGGTCTGGGTCAAAACTTCACGTGACACGAACAACGCTACTTATGATAATATGAGAGGACACTTATGTATAGGAAGTACCATCGGCGTATCCACCATGCCCTTGTCATATTACTTCAGTTTCGCTGTTACATATCATGATAAGTTTTAGGTCACAACACACGACAAAATTTCCCTATAGTTTCCATACGCTGATTTTTATAATTCCGTGTGCACCCGTAATTATTCAAATCATCGTATGGTCCGTATAGATAGTTTCGTTGTGTGTGGGAAAGGGCACAATTTCACTATTATCACGTCTATTATTTACACATAAAAGTCGCTAACAATTAATCATGTCCCAAGTCAGATCAGTTTGCAACTAAAGAGTAGTAAAGTAGTAACACTTAAAGTTTCTTAGTTTGCTCGTGTTTGAACAAGAATACGTCAAACCCCGAGGCATTTCAATGTATCATGGTCTTCAACTTTGGTGTACAAAGTGCATGATCATGTCTTGTGTATAATGAAATTGATCCATTGCAATAATGGTAAGCAAATTTTGTTTCGAGTATATAGTAAGCACACAAATCTCATGTATGATCTAGTGTCACGTAGTTCGTAATCAAATAAGTCTCATATATATAGAGTAAACAATTTAGCGTCTTGTATTTTGTAATCGATAAACTATAACGTGTAATGTAAACAACATAGTATTATGTGTATTGAAGAAAATGGATCTCATATATAGTGTTAGTAACGTAGTATCATGTATCTTGTATAGTGTACACCGTTTAGTGTAAAGTACTTTGTAATCAATTTAGTTTCATGTATCATGTGGTTGCGTTGGATATATTGTAAACGTGTATACGTGAGTATTGAACTTCGCGTGCGATGTGTACTAACGGGTTTTGCATGTGATCGAGTGCTGCGGACAAACGTGTTGTTTGGCGTTCTTGCATCATGTGGTAGTTAGGTTCAAGTCCTCAAATATCATTGATGTTGGTGACAAGGGTTAACATCTACGTGGTATGGTTCGTCTTTTGAAGTGCCAAGTGAGAGGTAACGAGGAGGTTTTGAAAATATTCGGGAATTATGTTTACAAATACGGGTCTTTGTTTGAACATAAAAAGTGGGAAATTGTTTTTGGTTGTGCACATATAAAGTAGTGAAATCATTGAATCACATATTTTAAATGAATATGCAATTTATGAGAAAATATATATATATATATATATATATATTTTTTAAATTTAAAATTTCAACTTTTGGTTAAACAAGTAGTAGCATATTAATTTAGCCAAAATTTGGAATTATTTACTTTAATGAAATAAAAATCATGACTATTTATCAGTCAAAAGGAAGAAATAAAATATTTTTATAAAATTGATTGCATTAATTTTCCTTATTAGGTGAAAAGTTTTATGGAAAATTTATGTTCTAAAAATTCAATAAATATTTTGTTAAACAAAATAGTGATGTTTTATTTAGATAATCAAATAGGATGATTTATTTATAAAAGGGATTGTTGGTAATGTACTAAATCATGTTGAATGAAAGAAGTAATATTTGAGAAGGTTTGATGAAAATATAACAGGTGTAATTTACGCTCCACGGGTTAAATCAATGAAAAATAACTGTAGAGTTGAAATATATGGAATTGACTAGATGCTGAAATGTTAGACATTACTCAAAACATAAGGAAAAGGGTTCTCAAATCAAAAATTCAAAGGAAAATCAGTAGAAGCTTCTTCTAACGTCGCTGGTAGCTTTCCACTAGGAAGAAGATAATCGCCAAGATGAGCACCGCTATGGTCACTCGAGTAGTAGATCTGGCTTCAGCCCTGGCGGTCTCCGTGCGATGTTCTTGTACTTCCTTTTCGAGGATGGAGATTAACTCCTTTTGGTAACCTAATTGGTTTGCTAGGCTATCCATTCTTTGTCTTTGCATGTCGTGTATCACTCCCTGCTCTATCCTTTGCCTCTCGAATTCTGAGGTTCTTACATATTGATGTAGGTCATGGGTTGGAATCCCCATGACACTAGTGGGTGCCATGGTTTGTCTTACCCAAGGGTTAGGATGGTATAGGTCGGGCATTAGGTATGGGTCGCTTAGTGGGGGTGGCAATTGATTATGGGGGTGAGGTGTATGATACGGGTTTATGGGTACGGGTGATCCAGGTGTTCGAAGTCTCGGGTCGGTGTTCCTAATCCCTTACGCCCTTACATCGAACCTTGGCCTAGCAGTTGGGGGTGTTGGTGACCAATACATGGGTGTCTCAGCGTCTTCCTCCCAATCAGATTCTGATCCAGGACGGTAAACCGGGGAGGGAGGAGGGTAGGAGTCCATGTCTAGCAGAAAAACAATGAAAAAGTTGTAAGTGATAATGAAATATGAAATGTCAAATATAGAAGTTCTTATGGGTTTTAGAGTTTGACTAGTCATAACGCCGAACCTTCACGATAGTATTTTAGAAATACACTTGACCTATAAGTAATGTATCCCTAAGGAGAATTCCCAGTCAAGAGGGGTGGGTCACTAAGACACACTTAAGTACCCTATCTTTCCTTAGCCAGAATTCCTCGTGGGCTTACACACTCTTCCAGCCATCATGTATTAATAATACTATTGTTGGGCTCATGGTTAAGATGAGAATTGTTGTGAACTGGGCCTTTGGGTCCAAGAGTAAGGTTTATGCATTTTAGTGGGCTTCTTCTTCTTATAGGATAGATGGGCTTCTTGGTTTATTATTGGTGGACATTAGGCCCAATAATTCAAGTCTTTGTTCATAAAGTGATGGTATCATGTATGGGAGTGTAAATGTGTATGAATAATTTGGTGTGTATGTGTGTGTTAAACTTAGGATAGTGTTTTAAATAATTTAAGTAGGTAGCTATGAATAGAAGGAAAAGTTGACACGTAAACTATTGAGTATTGTATCATGTAATGTAATCATATAATATAACATATGAAGATATTCACATAGGGAATAATCATATAGCATGTAGGTAGTAATGAGTGCAAGCATGAGAGTTATCAAGTAATGTGACACATAAGTCATCATGTATTGTATCAAATGGTGTAAATACTTAGGATAGCATGTAAAAATAATCACACATGAATTGATAATGTAACATGTAGTAGCATAGCATTGTATGGGTGTCCTAAAGTTATACTCTAGGTCAAGAGTGTCTAATAACCTAGTTCCCTATAACCAAGGCTCTGATACCAATCTGTCACACCCCGACCGATGGCGGAATCATCGGGGCGGGACATGTAAGACTATTCATGAGCTCAAGGTTGACTAAATTGTAATATGTTAAATCAAATTCCATTCAAACAAATACGAATCAAATTCAATGTACATAATGAAATACAATTTGTTTTTGAATTAAGATTATCTAGGTCCAAAGCCTATGTTTAGCATGTCTTGATCAAACTCATATGAAAGCACCTGAAACATGAATAAAATAAGGTCAACTAAAAAGTTGGTGAGTATAACCCAAGTTTGTACATAGATAACATATAGTTTGTAAACCAAATCCTTTACATAACATGATAAATAAGGCATTTATGGGGAGCCGCTATTGTGTAACCAAGTACAATCAAACCTTTGTAACTAGCAAGCAAAACAAAGTGTGTTGTCGGTTTCAATCACCGCGCATCCTGGGTGGGTTTGTCAGACTCAATAGATCTATCATTGAAAACCGTCGGCTTGAAAAGTTAATGATTGCACATAATAGCATACAAGAGGTTAGCACACCTAGCACTCGGGCATAAAGCTCAAATTGCACACATGAATGTAAATAGGATTTGTACTTGTGTTGTTTGCGTAAATGTAAACATGTAAGTTGAATAGTGTTCATGTTTCACCCCAAAAATGTAAAAGAGTAAAAAGGGGTTGTGAATACTCACCTGAATCAAATGTGTATTTAATACGAGACTCTAGGTAGCAAAGTGATCCTTGTAACGCACAACGTTAACCTAGAGTGTATTGCGTATGAAGATGAATTAATAAAATAGCTAATTCGAAGTCTAGGGCTTCAAAGGATGTGAGTATAGGAAATTGTGTAATGAGTTCGTGTCGAATTATATAAAAGGGTTGTATAGGTGATTGCGTTTTATTCTTGGATAATTGTCTTATAATTATTAAAGTTGGGATATAGTGTCCTTAAAATAATGATTTAGAGCTTGGGGTTAATTAACTAGATAAATTAGATTTATTTATCTAAAACGTAGTGTGAAATTAACTTGCTTTAAATATAAACAAAATAATTAAGTCTATACTCATTTAGTTATTTAGTCATGAAAATGCGTCAACTTTGGGTAAATATATATTAGTTTATAAAAATTAGTGTTGTATACCATCTAACACTAAGCGAGTTGAAATTACAATTTATATGAATAATAAATATATTTATTTTCATTCGGGGATATAAACGTGGGTAACTAATATACATAATTATATCATTTATAAGTTTGAAAACGTTACACGAGTTTATAAACGAGGCGAAGGAAAATATCTAAATATATATATTATTTTTAATGGGATTCACGGGTTGGGAATAATATACATATTTTATTTATTCAAAGTCGGGGTCTGAAAATAATGTAACTATATTATTTTAAAAGTTGGTATTTTTAAGAGAAAAAAAAGGTTATAAACCAAACCCGAGCCTACGGGTGGTTTTACGAGGCTATAACACATTAATATATTAATATAATAATATGGGGTATTGTTTTTATATTAAATTAATACTCAAAAATGTTTTAAAAATTAAAAGGGTGTGGAGAGACTCGAACCCGGGTCTCTCCCACACCAGCACACTCACCCAACCATCTCCGCCCGCTAGGGTGTCGCACACAAGTCCGGGACGAAATGGTTTTAACAAGCAAACCCAGAGAGTTCTTCCCCTTTACCCGAGCCGATCGAACTCAGTCCCAATCCCACCAAATCTGGTAGCGACCGACTGCAAGATCTTAGGGGTTTTGTTTGTTAACCCCAAACGAGTCTGGGGTGAGTTTTAATTGCAAAAACGACGGATTTAGGATTCTTAAATTACGGATTCAAAAGCCGAAACCCTAAGCTTAAACTCAAAATTGATTTGAATGATTCTGATAATGGAATGCGATATAAACATGGGGCTTTTACTAATTAAGGTCTTAAGAATCTATCAGTATGTTTTAATTGGATTATGATTAAGTCTAGGGTCGAAACCCCCAAATTGCTTTATGAACGAACCCTAGTTACGGGGTCTTGATTAAGTCGATGATATGAGACTGAATTGGCATAGGGTTATCAAATAAAGATGGATTTAGAATCTACTGGTATGAATTAATTTGGTTTAAACAGAGTCGGGGGTATGGTTCGATTAAATCCGCAAATGTTAAGAACCCTAGAATCATATCTTGCTTGATTCTGTAATGTAAGCCCTAATAAGCATAGGGCTTTTAATGTAGTGATAAAAACAGAGCTAATGATAGGTTCAATTACCGGAATGATGTTCGAATTGACCGCGATCGACTAAACGAATGCCTACTGAGACGGATCGGTTTTCCGACGACTCTGCGTCCTTCTTCGATGAAATTGGATAGTGTAACAGGCTCTGGGGGATTCGTTAGAGATTTGCAGGTGATTGATTTCTGTGTAAACGATCGATAGTTGTGAATTGGTGGGTAATAAGAAAATAGGTCGACGGTCACGGTTTAATTTGCTGTAAATGGAGTTCAATCGTGTAACGACGAAGCTGTTAATTGCTCTATAATGATCGATAATGACACCAACGTGTATAGCGGTTACGAATTGCAACAGATTCCGGGTATGGGGTTCGGATTCGAGCAAAAATGGCAGTTTGACTTTCTGAAGTCAAACTAAATCGAAAATGAGTTAATTACAGATTGATCCCTGCAGTTTCATGTTCAAAAGTTCTGAATCTGGCGGAACTGGTCCCTCGTGTTTGAGTCGAGTTAAGTTGGTCAAGAATTTGTTAATTTAATTTATTAAAAGTTAACGGTAACATAATTTCTCAATTTTTCTTTGACTTTCAACTTTATTATAATTAGATTTGACTAATTACACAACTAGTCCTTGAAGGTTTTAAATGTCGTATTGTTATTTTATTAATTAAAATAAATTCAAATAGGGTCGGAAAATCAGGAATGTTACAACATGTTCTTCTTTAATAGGATCTTCAGCAGAGGATTGTGGAGCAACATCCACTGTTGGAGGAGTTTGTTCCTCAAAAGTTTCACTTGTCGCAACAGAAATTGAGGAGCCCGAAGTGGATTCAGCATTATCATTTGCAGGAGGGACATCCCTATGTTGAGTAGTTGAAGATGAGCTTGATGCAATATAAGTTCCTAGGTTATTCTTAGACAGAAGAGGATTAGCTGAAACAGATATGTTAGTGAATACAGGAAGATTAAATGATTTAAACAAAGAATCGACATCAAAAAGCCAACCGGGACCGTCTCCAGCGTCCGTATGATTGCTTTCGTTCCAATTAATATCAATGGACTACAGCACGATTCTCCTTCTCTCATTGTAAACACGAAATGCGATTTGATTGGAAGAATAGTCCACAAAATAACATTCATCCGCTTTAGCTTCAAATTTGTTCAGCTGGTCCGAAGTATTCAGCATTGTGTAAACGCAATCAAATTTCCTAAAGAAATCAATAACATGCTTTCGCTCTGGCGGAACATCAGCAGCTATCTACTAGGACTTCCATTCCTAGTGCTAGAGCACGTGTTGATGCACTTTCCTGTGACAACACTCTGGATAGAGTCTTAGTTGGTATTTCTAATGTCTGTAATTTGTCTTTGTATTTATGAGTCATTATGTAATAGTTTATCGAGTTGTATTTACTTTTACATAATGTATGTTGCTTTTCTGCCAAGTGTTTTGCGCACTTACATGTGCGCAGGAGAAAGCTCCTGCGTACTTAGCAAGTACGCAATAACACCTTTGCGTACTTGTTAAGTACGCAAGAGCAATTGGTCTTGCGCACTTGCTAAGTGCGCATGCATCAGGTCTGTATAAATAGGATAGGTTCACAAAGGCTAAGTACGCAGAACCATTTGTTCAGACGAACTCAGTTTTGCTAAGTACGCAGCTTGTATTCTCTCTGTAACCGTCGAGTGTTTATAATACAAAGAACATTTATTGTGACTCTCGTGTTTGGTTTACTTTGTTTTGTAAGACTCTCCACCTAGTCACGGGTATTCCGCAACCCGGTCCGACTAGTAGACCACTTGCATGTGACGATCCGACACACACGAAGGGACCTACAAGTGGTATCAGAGCATTGCTCTTGAATTCGAGTGTTGTAAGTGAGTTTGGAGACGTTTTACTGAGTTTTACAAGCAAAAAGAGGTATTTTTGTGATAAAAAAGGGGTAGCTCTTGAGCACTTTTTTAGAAGCAAAAATCTCTCAAAAACCGATTTTTGTTGTGTATTTGTGTGTTTTGAGCATCAAAGGTTTGTTAGAAACCTGTTTCTGATCCTTTGGCTCGATTGCATTGATCATCAGCCTATTTTTCACTATCTCCGGTGATTTTCAGGTGACCGGAAAAGTTTGGTAAGAGTTGCTGAAAAGGTGTCCTGCGTACTTACCATTTTTGGTAAAAAGTACAGTCTTCTGCGTACTTACTAACTACGCAAGAGTTATCTCCTGCGTACTTACAAGTGCGCAAGACTGAACTTGTGCGAACTTAAGTTATATCCTGCGTACTTACAAGTACGCAAGAGCAAGTCTTAACTACGCAAGACCATTTCTCAAGTGCGCAAGGTCAAAGCCAAGTACGCAACAGTGTCTGATTTTTCTGATTTTTTGACCAAGTAATTCACTATGTCGAACCTTCAGAATCTTGGAAACATGTTAAATTATGATAATGAGATCGGTACACCTTAGAAACCGCCTAAACTATTAAATGTAAACAATTATTCCAATTGGAAGGCGCGTTTTGAGCACTACATTTCATACACCGACTCATCATTATGGATACCAATCATTGAGGGATATAAGCATCCCACACACATCTATCTTGATGAAGAGGTGCCAAAGCCCATCTCTAAGCTTGATGAAGAACAAAAGAAAGCTTATGATCGGGAAAAGAAGGCTCTTGGCTCAATCACTATGTCATTAACTCGGGAATTGTTTCACAGTTTCCGAGGCTATGACACCTTCAAGGATCTTTGGAAAGCACTTCAGAAAAGATTTGAGGGGAACAGTGACATTAAGAAGAGTAAGCGGGATCTTCTCCGGAAGCAGTATGAATGCTTCAATTTCATGGAAAATGAATCGTTAGATGATCTCATCTCTAGATTCTATCATTTACAAACGGAGATGAAAGCTTTTGAAATGAAATATCCTGATGAAGAACTGGTGGAAAAATTTCTTGATGCTTTGCCACCAAAGTTTGAGATGTATACAACCCTGATGAGGGAAAATCCTAAATTCTATGAGTTAACAGTAGATGAGGCTATTGGTAAGATTCAAGCTCATAACATGAATCTTATGAAGAAGGAGAGCTCGGGAAGACCTCAGATACAGGACCCTTCCATGTATCATGGGACGACTTCCACTTCAAAATCATCGGGCTCTGGAATTGCCCTCTTTACTGGACACTCCAATGAAGAAGACCACTCAAATGGGTGTGGTGGTCATGCTTGTTATGCATCCGGATCAGGGTTGGGAACTAATCATCAACACACCTCAAGAAATCCTCCAGCTACGTCTTCAGCTAACCATTCTGCAATAGTCAAAATAGCTGGAGATCATGTAGCTTTGTTTTCATCATGTATGCTTGCGTATGAGAATTTCATAGGCGGCAAGCTAACGGATCCCGAAACTATTGAAGAAGACTTTAACCAAGTGGATCCTGATGATATTGAGGACATGGATATTCAATGGAATATGGCCATGCTTTTGAGGAGGGCCAAGCGTTTCCTGAACAGAACAGGAAGAAAGTTCATTGGAGGACATTCTAATGCCAAGGTTGGATTTGATAAATCCACGGCCAAATGCTACAAGTGTCTGAACTATGGACACTTTGCTCGTGAGTGTCAAAAAGACCGATCACCGGCCTCTGGTTTCACCAGACCTAGCCAGGGAAACAGCCACAGCCACAACAACACTAGCCACCACAATCAACACCAAGGTGGTTCGTCAAATGCACTGGTTGCTCAGCATGACGAAAACTTTGATTGGGGTGTTCATCTAGAGGACGCCATCATTGCTCAAACACAGGTTGGTCTCATGGCTGAGATCATGGAGCTGATGGAGGCTGAGAGAAAAGAAGCTGAGGAGATGGAAGCTTCTGTAGCTGTTGAAAAGGAGTCTACCACTGCCGTTGCTCTCATGGCCATTGGAGAAGCACAGAGTTCATCATCTGAGGTAGATTCTAACCCTTTCTCTGTTATTTCTTGTTCTAAATGTCTAGGGCTAAAGCATGAAATTTCTAAGCTCCAAGACAAGCTCGAACCCCTATCTATGGCAGCTCATAATTACAAAGAAAACGAAAAACGTTTTAAAGAGTCTGTTGAAACGTTAAAAAAGGAAAAATGTGAATATTCTTTACAAATAAGTGAACAACAAGTTCACTTAGATATTGCGTATCGGGGGTTAGAAAAACGGAACAATAAAATCAACAAATTGCAAAATGAGATCCTGCAGTTGAAAAACTCTCGCTTTGTGGTGGAGCACTATGAATCAGTAGTGAGGAAATTGAAGGGCCTAGGTCTTGGTACCAATGCCATTCCTTCACCAATAAGTGGGAAGTTTGTCAATAGCTTGATAGACATTGATCTCACTTGTCTAGATGAGTCCTCTGATAAGGATGATTCCCCTAAAAAGGATGAATCCTCAAGAAAGGCTAACTCCACATCTAGTGAGGAGTATGTTACTGCTTCTGATGATGGGTCGGTTAACACTTGTCTCTGAGGATTTGTTGACTGAACAGAAAGTCCACAAAAACATTATCACTAATGGTGATAACTGCATTTTAACTAAACCTGACATCATTGAAACAAATGATAAACTTAAGGTAATGCTTTACGGGGGTTATAAAAATATTAACCAAGTTAAGAAAGAGGCTTTTTCAGCTCATTATGGGCTTGTTTACAAAGAGAATTTGCAAAAGTATTATACCCCCAAAAACCAAACTGAAAAAGGTCAGACTTCTGTTCATAAACCAACTCCTCCTGCTCATAATGGTGAGTTATCTAAGGCCAGATCTAATGAGCCTTACAAGAGAACTCATGTGGACAAGAGGATGTGTTTTCATTGTGGCATGGTTGGTCACATTTTTGTGAACTGTCCATCAAAGAACCAAGGGAAGCGACATGTTGTGTCACAGCCAGCCGTTATCCCTAAGTCGCCAATAGTGAAACCTCCCAGAAGTCCAAAGCAGAATGTGGTGAAACCACCAGTACAACCTATGGGAAAACCTAAGATTAAATCTGAGGCTAAACCATCTGTTGCAAGAAAGGTAAAGCAACCTGCTGTACCTCGTGTGTCTACATCTGGTAGTACACGCACTGGTGAGAAATCTGTGGGTAGACTCTCTAAGCCACAAAGAAGAAGAAGGAATAAGAGGTTGAGAAAGCTGGAACAGCTGACTAAGACTCAATCAGGTGAAGCTTCCACAAGTTCACCGGCTGTGGTTGAGCCAAAGTCTACTGTTCTGGTTAAGAATCAAAAGAGATCCTGGAACAAGAAAGTTAAAAGTTCTCAATCCCCTGTTCCAAATTAATCCAAAGATTCACCAATTTCGAACAGTCATCATGACTGTGAGTTGAAAGAAGTAGTTTATTTTGAGAAGGATGGACGACCCAAGACCACAATGGCTTGGGTCTCCAAATCTAACTAATTCTTTTGTTACTCGTACAGGGACGTCCGAAGGGTACTATCTCCAACCGCTGGTATGTAGATAGTGGATGCTCCCGGCACATGACAAGAAACATGGCCTTGCTTCAAGACGTTAAACCATTCAGAGGCGGCTATGTGGCCTTTGTCGGAGAAAAAGGCTGCAGTATCACGTGTCAAGGCGTGGTTTCAAACGGTTGTGTTAGCTTTGACAATGTCAACTTTTGCGAGCAGCTGAAGCATAACCTGTTGAGTGTCTCCCAAATGTGTGACAAGGAGTACTCGGTGATGTTTGACAAGTCAGAATGCATGATTCTCAAACCCGGTTTTGAAGTTCCGAAAGATTGGATCCTGATGAGAGGGCCAAGAACAAACGACACCTATCAGATCGATATGAGCGTGGCAACAACTACCTCATCAGTTCCTACCTGTTTGCTTACCAAAGTGACAGAACTTGACTCCATCTTGTGGCATAGGAAACTCGGACATATTTCTTATCGTAAAATGAATCATCTTGTCCGAAACGGTTTGGTAACCGGGGTTCCTAAGCTGAGGTTTACCGTTGCAGATGACTGTATGCCTTGTAAAAAGGGCAAACAACAATGGAAGTCTCACAAGCCCAAGCTCCAAAACTATATTGATACCCCTTTGGAGCTATTACACATGGATCTGTTTGGCCCCATAAGTATCAGGAGTATTGGAGGTAAGTCATTCTGTCTGGTTGTAACTGATGATTACTCACGTTTTTCTTGGGTGCATTTTTTAGGTACTAAAGACGAGACTGCTGATATTCTTCAATACTTGATCCTGAGCTTGGAATCTCTTTGCAAGCTGAAAGTTAGAAGAATTAGGAGTGACAACGGAACTGAGTTCAAGAATAACTTGATGGAGCTTTTCAGTCTCAAGAAAGGGATCCGTCACGAATTCAGCACGCCGTACACGCCTCAGCAGAATGGAGTTGCTGAAAGGAAGAACAGAACACTGATTGAGACTGCAAGGACTATGCTGTCGGATGCAAAGCTTCCTGTCACTTTCTGGGCAGAGGCCGTTAATACAGCTTGTCACGACTTAAACAGGGTTCTGGTTGTGAAGAGGCACAACAAAACTTGCTACGAGTTGATCAACAATCGACTTCCCAATCTTGATTACCTAGTTCCTTTCGGTAGTCCTTGTTCCTTGTTGCTACAGTACAAAGACCACAAGTCTAAGTTTCATGCAAAAGCGGTGGAAGGCATCTTCTTAGGATATGTTGCCAATTCGCCCTGCAAGAGAGTGTACAACATAGGAACTCGTACTGTCGAGGAATGGTTTGAAGTGGACTGTAGTAAACACAGCATTCCACCAGAACCAAAAGGTCCAGCTTTGGGTTTTGATTATGATGCGCTATTCAAGCCATTCAATCTTCCTGATATATCTGCAGAAGACGCCGCAAATGTTTATGAGTTATTTGGTGGCGGCGATGACTCCAGTTTTTCCAGTCGTGCTACTGTACCAATTATAACCCCAGATTCCAATGCTGCATCTGCATCTGGAACTCATGACAGTGATAACAGTGAAGGTATTCATGTTGTTGGAGATGACGCTCAAGCCAATCCTAACACAATTATAGGAAATGAAGCTCCAGCTGATCCAATTAACATTGAATCTTCTTCCTCTGGAACACAAGAAATGGGGGAGTTAAGCACAAATCTAGATCCAGAATTTTAAGAACCAATTGTATCGGAGACAAGGGTGCATAGGAATCATCCAATAGACAACATTATTGGTGATCCTTATGCCGGTGTTCAGACTCGTCATAGAACCATCACTGAGAACACCAGTCTTTACACAGAGATATTTGATACTGGTGTCATGGAAACATGTTTGCATGCTGCATTTGTGTCCCAGTTAGAGCCGAAGAATGTGAAGGAGGCTCTCACTGACAGCTGCTGGATTGAGGCGATGCAAGATGAACTGTCTCAATTCCAAAAGTTGCACGTGTGGGATTTAGTTGACTTGCCAAAAGGCTTTCAGCCAATTGGTACCAGATGGGTGTTCAAATGCAAGACGGATGATCTTCATGTAGTTGTGAAGAACAAAGCAAGATTAGTTGTTCAGGGTTTTTATCAACAAGAGGGCTTGGATTACAATGAAGTATATGCCCCAGTTGCTAGAATTGAGGCCATTCGATTGTTCTTGGCTTATGCCACATATGTCGGCTTCAAGGTCTATCAACTTGATGTAAAGAGTGCTTTCCTTTATGGTAAGGTGCATGAAGAAGTCTATGTCACTCAACCTCCCGGTTTTGAAGATCTGTATAATATCAATAAAGTGTACAAGCTCGACAAAGCACTTTATGGTCTTCATCAAGCACCGCGGGCATGGTATGAGACATTATCTAAGCATTTACTGTCTAATGGTTTCGACCGTGGACAGATTGACTCGACTCTCTTCATACGGAAAGCAGGAGGGGACATTCTTCTTTTGCAAGTATATGTCGACGACATTATCTTTGGGTCGACCAATGAAGGGATGTGTAGGGAATTTGAGAAGGTGATGAAGTCCAAGTTTGAAATGAGCAATATGGGTGAACTGTCATTCTTTCTAGGTCTGCAAGTCAGTCAAAGAGAGAATGGTATTTATCTACATCAAACTAAGTACGTGCAGGACATCTTGTCAAAATACAAGATGAGTGATAGCACTACTTATGGCACGCCAATCCCAGTCAATCATGGTTTGCATCCCGACAGAGATGGAAAGGATGTGGACAGCAGGTTGTACCGTGGGATGATCGGATCACTTATGTATCTCACAGCTTCAAGACCCGATATAATGTTTGCTGTATGTTTGTGCTCAAGGTTTCAGTCTCAACCAAAGGAGTCACATATGATAGCAGTGAAGAGAATTTTCACATACCTGAAAGGGAAACCCCGATTAGGTCTTTGGTACTCTAAGCAGCAGTCATTCGACTTCAAAGCCTACACTGATTCAGATTATGGCGGTTGTAACCTTGACAGAAAGTCAACCTCTGGTGGATGTCAATTCTCAGGAGACAGACTGGTCTCCTGGCAGTGTAAGAAGCAGTCAACGGTTTCTGTCTCAACTTGTGAAGCGGAGTACATTGCTGCAGCTAGCGGTTGTTCTCAGATATTGTGGGTTTAGCAGCAATTGCGAGACTACGGCTTGAACTTCACTGGAACTCCTCTATTCATTGACAACAATGCCACCATGTCCATCACAAATAACCCGGTGAAACATTCCAAAACTAAACATATAGAGATTCGTCATCATTTCATCCGTGATTGTGCTGAAAAGCATTTAATTGAACTTGTAAAAGTTCACACGGATGACAATCTTGCTGACCTTTTCACAAAGGCATTTGATCGATCCCGTTTTGAGCATCTTGTCAATTTGATAGAAATGTTCAATCATGAGTGAAAACTAAGTTTTCTTAAATCATTTCAATTCATGGAAGTTAAATTTTCAATTCTTTTAAATCTTCTGTACAGTTCTTTTAGTTTTTAAAATATTTTACAAAAACCAAAAACAAAATAGAAAATGGAGAAAAATTTCAAAGTTAACTTGAGAAAAGAGGAAATGATAGTACATCAGAAATGATCTAAACACCACAGACTGCTCATATTGGAAATGATTGCGTCATGTTTACTTAATTGTTTAAATTATTATGTTTTTAATCTGTTTATTTACAAGTAATTTGAATTGTCAGTAGGCTGTATGCATCTTTGAATCACTAGTAGTGTGGAAATTAAATCTAAATTACAACTGTGATTTGAACCCATGTTTGCAAGAGTGTGTGAGTAAAAGATTAGGAAAGATCACTATCAGATAAAGGATGTTAGATTTTGACGATAATTTTCTTTTGAGATCAGTTTCGGGTTATGTCGTTAGCACAATTAATGCGGTTCATCTCACTACCCATACTCACAAGTATGCAAGGAGAGATTGAATCAAGACATGTCTCTACATTAACCGTTGAGCATGTATTCACCCTTGAATCACTCCTGATTCATTGAAATCAAATCCAGATAAAAGTTGGATCCCCTTACCTGATAATCAAACACCATATCTATTATCTTAAATCATCATTCCGATATTCAATAAAGAAAATCAAATGAAACCAAGACAAATGAATCACTCGATTCTGAATCTTATGATTCCTGATAATCCCTATGGATTCTGTTTGATTTTTCCTGTGCTAATAGATGTAGCTTCATTCTGAAAAATCTAGAAAATCATTGGGAAAATCTTAGATGCCTTGAGATAGTGCAAGTTATAATAGCATTTCAGTGGGGTACACGTTGTATATCTTATAATTAACACCTTAATACACAAGAACATGATACAAAGATGCGTATAGTTTCAAATCTTATAATATTATCAACTTGAATTACTTGTTTATGTGCTTATTACGTATGAATAAAGAGTAATACATGACATGATCCCATATTCTTTGATGTTTATATTGTATCGTTTTTGCTATAAGTTAGCCTGATATGATCCTCTGCTCGTAGCTTTGATCAAAAATAGCTTGTGTAAATGATTGTATATATCTATCTTGAAAAGAACAAAAAGATTTTAAGTTGTTAAGTTTATGCTTAGTTCAAGTTTAAATCAGAAAAAGGTCAAAAATATTTTATGTTTAATCTTCATGAATTGTATTTGAATCCTCTTGGTTGAATATTTTTATCTTGTTCGTTATTTGACTTGAAAATCTTCATAAATTCTGAGTTGTAAATTGCGCACTTAAGGGTTGTGCGCATTTGTCAAGTACGCACGAAGTAACACTTGCGCACTTAACAAATACGCAAGAGTTAAGCCTTGCGCACTTGTTAAGTACGCAAGAGTTAACTCGTGCGCACTTAACAAGTACGCACGAACATTAAGTGGGGGGTATAAATCAGAGACTTAGAACTTTTTTTTAAGCTTTACGCTTTCAAACCCATAGCTTCCCCCCTGCAATTTTACTCTCAAAATCGTTTGTGTCCAATCATCTATTCGTCCCGTCCATACTTTCATCATCGTATTTCATCTCAGTGGTGAGATTATAGACCGATTTCATCCGTTTAATCATCACTTTGGACCGTAATTCTGACCTAGAATCTTTTTAGGTTAATGCCGACAAAATTTGGGGTAATATGGGGTTGTTTGGGTAACTTATTATCTGTAACAAGCTAATAGGAAGCTTTAATCGACTCCCTAATCAACTCCTGGTCCTTGATTGATCTGTCGCTTGAAGTTGAGCCGACAGTGGGTCGGCGACGGGTCTAGGTCAAAAATTGAACGAGTGTAGTGTTGATAATGGTACCATAGGTTAGAATCCTTGATTCCGACCTAGTGGCGACCTAATCAACCCACATTTTGAATGAATTACAAGTTTCATAAATTTTTGCTAAAGGTTGTTCTTGCGCAAGTTTTCAGAAATTTCAGAAATTCTTGCTAAAGTTTCAGAAACACTTAGAAATTTCAGAAACACTTAGAAATTCTTGCTAAAGTTTCAGAAACACTTAGAAATTTCAGAAATTTTTGCTAAAGGTTTCAGAAATTTCAGAAATTCTTGCTAAAGTTTCAGAAACACTTAGAAATTTTTCCTAAGTCTGAAAATTTTTTCAAAGTGTAACTACTATACTATGTCATGTGTGTCTACTTCCATTGTTATAAGTTGTTCTGAATATGTTTTCTGTGTGTGTTTGCAGGCTATGGCTCGTGCATTCACTGACGAATTCAACCTAGTGGCTAACACCGAACCAGAATGGAAAGGCGCAGCCTTGCAATACAGGGAGATTGTGGATTTTCTGAACAGATCAAGAATAAGTTATGCAATCTCAGCAAACCCAACAGTCTCAAGACCTTACCTGGAGCAATTCTGGGAAACTGCAGAGCACGATTGCACGGTATCCCCGAATGTCATAAGGGCTACCGTTGACGGTCGGGCTATTGCTATCTCCGAGGATACAATAAGGAGAGTATTGCAGTTCGGAGACTTTGCCACCGACCCGACATCCTATCCAGATTACTACGTGGATGGGTGTTGGAGGCACAGAATGGGATATGTCGGGGCTAGGGACTATGCTTCCTACAAGAAGATGTGGGTATTGGATCAATGACGTTACTTTGCCCACATCATGATCGTGTGCATCTCATCCAGGAAAGCGGGGAAAGATGTCATGGGTCATGACCTAGCAGCGGCCATGGTGGGCCTGTCTCTCAATCGGGGCTATAACTTCTCTCGCTATATCTTCAAGGCACTAAATGACCATATAAATACAACAGAGAGGTTCAGGTTCCTTTTGTACCCAAGGTTTGTGCAGCTACAGATCAATGATGCACTGCCAAACCTACGCGCTATCGGGGAGAGACTGCAGGTAAAAAGGGTGGACAAGAGAGTCTTTGCTCAATTTCTAAAGCCAGGCAGTGTAGAACCTACGCCTGCGCACACTGACCTCTTTGGCCACCTACTGAATGAAGCATACGTCGCTCCTGAAGATTGGAACCGGTATAGTCCCAACTCAGCACCAGAGATGAGTGATGACTCTGGTGAAGAGCAAGAGGAAGAGCATGATGATGATGAAGGTGATGATGAAGGTGATGATGAAGGTGATGTTGGTGGTGCTGAGGAATCCGATTCGGAGGCAACAGAACCAGATTCTTCTGATTCTGATGACGCACCATCACAAGCACATCCGAGAAGGTTGGCACAGGTAACCCTGCCTGCGTCGTCTTCAAAAAGAAAATGACAAAGCTCTAGCAGCGAATACGAGCCAGCTTCCGACTCTGACACTGCTCTACAAAGACAAAGGCGAGAGAAAGCCAACAAGAAAAGGGGCGATAGGCAAGAGTTTGCTATCCCCAGGGTTGAAGAGATTCCGACTGTGCAGCCAGTACAAGTTGAGGCTGCCCGTCCAGAGTCAGAATCTACCACGCCAGCACGACAACTGTTTAGAAGGAGGAGAAGGCCACTGGTACAAGCAGATGTGGCAGTCACGACGGTCACAGAGGTGATTCCTGTGACGGTGACCCTCCCAACTCCAACCATCCAGGTGACGGTGACTGCTCCACTTCTCACGGAGTCAGTCACCATCACCCCAACCATAACTCCCATCATTACATCCCCCATCCCAACACCAACCAAAGAGCCGTCAGGTCAACCCTTCAACTATGGTGATTTATCACAAGGGTTTGACTTTGACACAATCTTCTCCTCTCCCATCCATAATGCCGAAGCCTCATCATCTAGGCATCCTGATCTGAATGATGCAAGGATCGATGTGCTAGAGACCCAAGTTGCTAAACTGTTGAAGACAATTCAAAAGTCAAAGGAGGAGTCTGATGCTCAACAAGCACAGATTAATTCCCTGGCCGATGAAGTTCGGATTCTCCACAGCCA
The DNA here is from genome assembly GCA_023525975.1 of Smallanthus sonchifolius. NCBI lineage: Eukaryota > Viridiplantae > Streptophyta > Magnoliopsida > Asterales > Asteraceae > Smallanthus > Smallanthus sonchifolius. The sequence goes on from CM042020.1 coordinate 79,116,721, forward strand.
GAGAACAGGGACAAATGAGCAATTAAAGAATGTCATGGCACAGAATGAACTGTTAATGAAGACTAACGAAATGATTCTAGGCCACAGAACTTCACTTGAGCTGAGGATGGACTTGCAGAGAAAAGAGCACGTAGCGATGGTCAAATTAGTTGGTGAACTGACCGCGAAGCTAGGTGCTCAGGGGGAGAAGGAGACAGAGAAAGAGAAAGAGAAAGACAAAGAAGAGAAATCCACCGGCGCTGAGTCTTGTCATCCAGTCGATCTGACTAAGGATGATGATAAAGACAAGGATCATGCAGTCGGTCCTAGTGGAGGTGAGCACCTAGCTTTGGCGATTGTGCCCATCTCTTCTGTTCCATTGGCTGAGGGGGAGTCTACTCAGCAAGAGGGTGGTGATACCTCAGGTGCTGGTGGCGGAGATAAAGGGAAGTCAGCGGCTGACGTGCTCAAGGACTTATCTGATGATGAGATCCTCTATCTAGAGCCTGACTATTCCAAAGAGGCACAGATCGATGCTCTCCTTAATCTGGAAGAAGGAGAGATCGACTCTGGTGATGACTGGAATGAGGATGACGATGATGTGGTGATAAAGATTCCCAAGGGCGACGGGGAAGGAGAGTACGAGTTAGAGGATGGTGAGATCTTTGAAGTACCATCGCTCGAATCTCTGCTCGACACAGGCTCAGTTGACACGGCAAGTAATGTTGAAACTACAACTGAAGCCTCCCCGGTCGACCCTATACTTGTGGACCCCGAGGCACAAAAAGAGAAAGACATGCCTTCGGCATCTACAAAGGGTCCAGCTCCCGTGTGGCAAAAGACGTCTATCACAGACAAGCACGGAGCGACATGTATGATCTTAGCTGTTAGGTTCGAGGAGGACAAGCAGCTGTTCGCCATCAAAAGATCTGGGGGGGTTCAATACTTGAAACCCACCAGTGAGGCGTTCAACTCTTTGCCCAAGTACGACCTAGTTAACCTCGCAAACCGCGATCTGCTAAGTCACTCGAATCATGCAGTAGCAATGGGTTTGTGGGTAACACTACAGCGGGAAGCAAGATCAGGGAAATTTGAATACCTCAAGCCTCAGGTGCCCAGAAGAGTCAAGGATAAGCACGCTGTGCATCCTGTGACTAAGAAGCCCATAAAGAGATTGGTATACAAGCCAGTACGATGTGAAACTAAGATTCCCCTGAGCAAGTTACCTCAGGATATTCTTGGTGACATGTGGTACTGGTGCGTTGATCCAAAAACAGGCGAGGCTGTGGTAATGAGTAAAGGTAAGTCAATAAGTGGAAACATGGTGCCAAAGGAAGTGATCAGGATATTTGATGAAGTCTGCTTCATCAACTTTTCTGTGAACGATCTGGAGGTACTAGCCGACAAGTACTGCATCCACACTGACGAATGGACGAAGCTTCTCTCTGCTAAATATGACATAGTGATTAAGTTCTGCCTTGATTACAAGAAGAAGATGGAAGCTAAGGAAAAAGTGTTGTGAAGACTGAAGAATGAAGACTGAAGACGATGAAGATCCCGAGCTGTTGTCAAGGGGGAGTTTGTTGATGCACTTTCCTGTGACAACACTCTGGATAGAGTCTTAGTTTGTATTTCTAATGTCTGTAATTTGTCTTTGTATTTATGAGTCATTATGTAATAGTTTATCGAGTTGTATTTAGTTTTACATAATGTATGTTGCTTTTCTGCCAAGTGTTTTGCGCACTTACATGTGCGCAGGAGAAAGCTCATGCGTACTTAGCAAGTACGCAAGGACACGTTTGCGTACTTGTTAAGTACGCAAGAGCAATTGGTCCTACACACTTGCTAAGTGCGCAGGCATAAGGTCTGTATAAATAGGATAGGTTCACAGAGGCTAAGTACGCAGAACCATTTGTTCAGACGAACTCAGTTTTGCTAAGTATGCAGCTTGTATTCTCTCTGTAACCGTCGAGTGTTTATAATACAAAGAACTTTTATTGTGACTCTCGTGTTTGGTTTACTTTGTTTTGTAAGACTCTCCACCTAGTCACGGGTATTCCACAACTCGGTCCGACTAGTATACCACTTGCATGTGACGATCCAACACACACGAAGGGACCTACAGCACGTGCCTCTTCTCCTAGAGGTGTGCATCAGGTCACTCCTGATAATAGCGTGGCTGCTGCACTTGCAGCTATGGCGAACGAGATCAAGGAGCTTAAACTCAGTGCTTAACGGTGTGAGGTGTACAGGGGAGGCCACGACACCAGAGATTGCCCCGTCAATCATCAGGAGCAGGTGAGCTTTACTTGCAACCAGAACCAGAACCGAGGGTACAACAATTACAATAATACTTATGGCTCGGGATGGAGATCTGGAAATAACCAGCCTGGTTTAATGGTCCCCAGCATTAGTATGGAGGATCTGAAGCAGGAGCAAGTTCGGGAGGCAGTGTTAACACAAGGAAGATCGAGGAGATGATAGAGAATCAGACACGGATGCTTGCCCACTTAGTCCAGCAGGATAGGGAGCTCGACAAAGACTGGATGCCCATGACACTTTCTTGAAGAATCAGTAGTTGGCATTTCAGGAATTGCAATGCATGGTAGGAGACATCGTGAAGAGCTTGAAGGAGAAGCAAAGTGAATCATCCGTGGCCTATAAGAGTTCTAACGCTTCAGTGATGGTCGTGTCAGTCTTGAATCATAGAGAGGAGGAGAGAGTAGAGAAGGAAGCCTCCCACGGTGCTGACTATGGCATCCCTTCGCCTGAAGAGGTGAAGAAGGTAGATTGGAGAGCTCGATTCGTTGAGATCGATGCCAAGATGTTTAAAGAGCAGGTGGAGGAAGGGATAGTAGAGGAGAAGCCTGCCGAGAAGGCAGAGGAGAAGAAGAGTGGGGGTGAGATTAAGACCCTCGAGATTGACTTGAGTCGTGTTCCCTATCCAGCGTGCTTGCTGCCATATAAGAATGCTAGGGAATACGGTATCTTCCTTGATATGTTCAAACAACCCAAGGTCAGTCTCCCATTTATAGAGGTCCTCCAGCACATGCCGAAATATGGCAAATTCCTAAAAGATATTCTTTCCAACAAGAAGAAGCTGGAAGGGATCTCTTAAGTCTCACTTAGTGAGCAATGTTCTGCAGTGGTTCAGAACAAACTGCCAAAAAAAATGGCAGATTTGGGTCATTTCATGATCCTGTGTCTGCTTGGCGGTTTGCCCTTAAACCACGCGTTGGCTGACCTAGGTGCTAGTACCAATCTTATGTTATATTCTATCTATAAGCAGCTGGACCTAGGTGAACCGCAGCCTACGCGCATGAGCATTTCCTTGGCTGACCGCTCAGTCAAGTATCCATTGGAATTGTGGAGAATCTGTTAGTGAAAGTAGGAAAATTTGTCTTCCCCGTGGATTTTGTCATCCAGGATATAGAGGTGTATGACAAAGTCCCGCTCATCCTAGTACGCCGTTCCTACGTACCGCCAAGGCATTGGTTGATGTCTTTGACGAGAAACTCACACTTCGTGTGGGGGGTGAGTCGATCACATTCGATGCTACAAAGTCAGTGAAGGATGTTGGCTAGTAGAGCCACTCCGTGTGCATGATCGATGCCTTCATGGACAAACATTGGGACACTAATCTAATAGATGGCGATTTTGAGGATGAAGAAGCCGGATCGGCTTGATGAGTTTAAAAGGAAATTGATAGGATCCTCGTTTCTAAGTGCTGACGGTGATGATTGCAGTTTGAGCGAGATTTTAGCACAAGTGGGGAAGATAGTATGTGAGCCGCCCATGGTGGATCCTGATGATCTGGGAGAGAGGTTAGAGGCCATACCTTTGATGATATCACACATTGAGCCTTTGACCTTTAATATTGTTCATACTGAGGGGATAGAAGCCAATTCATCCCCTAAGTCTAGGCCGCCCCGTAAGAAACTCCGAGAGTTGAGTGAGTTTGTTAATATAGGGAGAGTGAAAACCCCAAGTGTGGGGATGTTTAGGGTTGACAGTTCGCTGAAATATTTGAGCCGTGTTGTCTTCGGACCGGGTAGACTTAAGTTGTGGTGGAAGGACCTAATAGATGAAGATAATAGAGATACAAATTTTGATAGGAGTAGGAGTTTGCTGAGGATTTGGAGAACCGGTAGACAGCGTAGGATGAAGGCGGTACCGGTTAGGATCTAGGAGAAGCCTCCTGATAGGCTTGTTTGAGTCTCGGGGAAGTGCTCGGGATGTAGAGTTTGTATGCATCACTTGGTCTGAGTCCGTGTCAATTTTTGTGTTTTCCGGTGCTTGTGTGTTGTTTGTGTCGTGTTTAGCAGGAATTCACGCTTGATTCGTGAGGAAAATCATCAAGAATGAAGTTCTAGGTATTTTTACATATGTTTTTATGCTTGGAATAGGTTTTTATGGAATTTGGGTGAAAAAAGTTTGAGGAGCCAAAAATTTTCTAAGTATAAAACCCCTCTTAACTTTCTATTACCAGCAAGCACTAGCGGCACGCGAAGTCCTGATACCCTTTTTCTCGCGGTACGCGAAGGACAAAGGTTGGGGTCGGCTTAAAGTTTGCCTCCTCGCGGTACGTGAGGAGTGCTGCCCTTTCTCTCGCGGTACGCAGGAGAGTGCTGGGATTTGCCATTCTTCCTTGTTTTTTCCATGGTTTCCCACACCGTTCACCTGCATCGACCACCACTCCCACCACTATCATGCACACCTCTATCCTCTATCCACCATCCATTATCCTTCACCATCCTCTATCATATCCACCATTCAGTCCATCATCCATTCATACCAATAACATGGGAAACTTAAAGACCATTCGTGATCCGTTGATCGACCTTGCTGTGGCATTCATGTCTATGTGGTTGCCACCAATCGAGCACGTTTCTCTACTAACTATCTTGAGTCTTAGTGAGTCAGTTTGAGTCACTTGAGTCTTTATTTTTAATTTGAGTCAGTTTAATGCTACGGGTTTGCTGTGAGGTTTATTTTGCAGGTTTTATCATTCCGTCCGTACTCAGTCTCCATTCGGGCAGGGTTGATCATCACGTATATGAAGTTTGTAAAGGAAACCCGACAGCACATTGTGCTACCGTGACCGAAATGCTATACGGTGCACATAAGGAAGAAGGAAGTTGGAAAATTCGCTGCTACATTACCAGCTAAGTCGCTTCCTATTTTATTTTTGTATTTTTTATTTTTAGTTGTGTCTTGCTTCACATTGAGGACAATGTGTCTTTCAAGTGTGGGGATGTGAGTGTCTAGTTTTTCGTGTTTATAAAAATTCAAAAATACAAAAAAATTCAAAAATTTTGAAAAAAATGTTCTTGGAAATAACTGTTTATACATGGAAAATAATAGTACAACTGGATCTGCTTGTGAGTTGAAATGATTTAAATAATTGAAAACGCGTCTAGTTAGTGATGTTTTGATAGACCCAGCTAGCTAGTAAAGCTTAAATATCCTGTTTGTGTTGGTTAGGAATTAATTGAATTTTAAAATCATGAAATCGTGTGGGTATTCATCTCAGGGTGTCGGTAATACTGAAACTGTCAACACTTGATGATAGGTACCACGTTAAGTTAATATTTATTTATTTTTGAAATTTTTGGCACACCATTCTCTTTTTATGAGAATAAATCCGAGTTTGGTGGCGCCCGCATCCATATTTCCATAATTCATGAGTTATTTGTTAGAAGTATGTGTTTTGCTTATGTGTTACCCTCCGGGATGGCCACTTGGATAAAATGCCCCTAAGTGATTCTTATGTGCTTATTGATATGACTTAGTCTATGTGTTACCTTCTAGGATAGCGACTTGGTTGAAACGCCTCTAGATGAAGTTAAATTTTCTTATTAATGCTCATATTCATTCCATTCACTCATATTTCATCTGATTTCTAAAAACCTGTAAATTTTAGTTTAACGTGGTAGGGTAAATCTATATGGTTTGATTCGTGCCTAAACATGACCGTGAGACGGGATTAGGTAGAGCTATAACTTTTAAGTGTGAGTCACATAGATTGATTGATATGCTTGGTAAAGAATTATTAGAACACATTACGGGGGCTTGAAAGTTGGTGCTCGGGTTTAATCGGACATAAATACTAATTATTTCTTTTTTACGCCTGAGTATATTTTTGCTAATTGGTAATTGGTGTTTGTTAAGTTAGATCTGAGTTATGATTCCATTGCAGCTTTTTCGAGGACGAAAAAAAGTTAAGTGTGGGGATGTTTGATGTAGTGCGAAGTACACATCTTTATTCCTAGTGTTTTCGTGCATTTTACTTAGTTTTATCTTTGTTTTGAGTCGTCTAAGTCTGTATTTGAGTCTATTGTATGTTTACATGTTCTGGTGAAGAATACAAGTGAGTATCGGATGAAATCGAGCAAGAAAGTGAAGCCGGAAGATTAAAAAAGAAAAAAGTTGAAATTTAGAGGTCTCGCGGTATGCGAGAGAGGAGACACAATGCCTCGCGGTACGCGAGGGAAGAAGAAAACGCTCCTGACTAATTTGTTCCTCGTGGTACGCGAGGAACCCAACTCATGTTCTCGCAGTACGCGAGAGACAGGAAAGCCATGAAAAAGCCCAAATCGATGTTTAAATAGAATTGGATTGCAATTAGGTCAAGAGTTTGACATTCAGCCATCTGGAGCAAGTCTTTTGGCGATTTTGAGGAGTAAGAAGTCAATTGGAGTTAAAGTTTGGAGATTTTGAAGAGTAAGATTCAATTTTTATTCGTTGATTGCTATGTTTGATACCATGTTCTTGTTTATTACTCCTATTCTAGTTGTTTTGAGCATGATCCTTGGCTAAACATTGATACTGCCTGGGTCACATGATGAATACTGCAAAAAGTTATGATTTTTACTTGTTTTGGATTCTATAGTATGGTTTAATCATTTTGTAAAAGGTCTTGAGTTGATAATTATGATGTATATGCATGCTTAGATCTAATGTATATTTGATTTCAATTCCGTACGTTGATTGTGGATGTCTTCCAGCTTGATTTGTGTATCTAGGTCATAGACATTAAGGTTTGTGATTGTTTGTGTGGTTTGCTAGAAGTAGTAGCCATAGGAGTTGTGGTTGGGTGTTATTTAGATGTGAGTGTGTATCCTGTCTCAATACTCGAGAAGTGAGAGATAGTCGTTTAGTCTTCATCATTAGGAATCCGAGTGTCAGCTGTCTGAGAAGAAGTAGGTATTAGGTGTCTAGTGATTGTTGCTATTTTGAGTCATAGTTCTTATCTTGAGATTACCCCATGCATTCTTCGAATGTATTGTGGACAGTGAGACTGAAAGGTGATCTGTAGAGACTGAAAGGTAATCCACTTTCTGGTGAGTTATTACATCTTTAGGTTCCTTAGTTGGTGACACATTGAGAGTGATTAGGGATCCACTGGGTAGTCTAGAGATGTTTCCTTAGAAACCTAGATCCATCTTAGTTCCAAAACCGGTAGAAGTTGTGCTTTGCAAGTAGGATTCTGACCTAGGTGGTATTCTTCCCATCTCTGATCTTACCTTAGTTCTTCATTTTGATAGTTTGAGTTGATCTTGTTTGCTGCATTCTTAGTTAATCTTTAGCATAGTCAACCCCCCCAATCATCAATCTTTCGTCTGAGTCAGAGTCTAGTATTTGTATTCAATGTCTCTAGGGTTCAATATTCCGGTTTTCCATTAAGCTGTGCTACAATCGATAGGTACACTTGCATGTCAGTGCGGTTTAGTTGAAGGTACTCCTTTTATTACTTAGGAGTCTAGTTAGGTTTTTATTCATTAGTTTTATATACCGTCTCGGCGACATCAAGAACGAAAGGACTAGAGGAAAGAAACTCGTTGGAAACGATAAAAAGCCAACGACCACCAGATATTATGTGGCCGTTGTCAAGGACAAGAAGCCTTATGGTGGCACTCATCTGAGGTGTAACAAGTGTAACCTCCACCACACCGGGAATTGCATTCCATGCAATAAGTGCAAGAAATACGGACATATCGAAAGGTACTGTAGGAGTAATCCGGCAAATCCAAGAGCATGCTTTGAATGCGGAAGCCCTGATCACTTCAAGAATGCTTGCCCCAGACTAAACCACGACACAGTAAACACTGCGAATCAAGCCCGTGGAAGAGCTTTTGCCCATGGAGCAAATGAAGCCCGTTAGGACCCCAATGTTGTTACAGGTACGTTTCTCGTAAACAATCATTACGCATCTATACTATTTGACACTGGTGCCGATATGTCATTTGTCTCTACCGAATTTGAACCATTACTTGTACTAGTGTCTAGTAATTTAGATGAAGCATTTACTATTGAATTAGGAAATGGTAAACTACTAAAAGTGTTAAAGCACGTTTGTGTGACAGACACTCTGGATGCTGTCTTAGCTTATGTACTTGTCTTTTTGTATTTGTACTTGTATTTAAGTATCTATTTGTATTGATTATCGAGTTGTAATCACATATGTATGTACTTAGTATTGTCTGTTTCTGTTAAGTGTTGTGCACACTTAGTAAGTGCGCAAGATGTATCTCCTGCGTACTTAGCAAGTACGCAAGAACAAAGTCTGCGTACTTGCTAAGTACGCATGAGTTAAGCCCTGCGCACTTGTTAAGTGTGCAGGCAACAGGTCTAGTATATATAGTTGTTAGTGATAGAATGTGTGTACGCACTCATTCTACTATAACCGGCTGTGATTATCAATAGACGAAGTTTGAAGTATCTTGTGTCTTTGTTGTCGGTTTCCTTTATGTTGCTTGATACTCCTCCTAGTCACGGGCATTCCGCACCGGGTTCGACTAGGAACACACTTGCATGTGATGATCCAAGACACCCGAGGGACCTACAAGTAGTATCAGAGCATTCGCTCTTGATTTCGAGTGCTGTGAGTGTGCTAGGAGCATTTTCGACACAATCTATAGCCTTTTTTACAAGGAAAAGTGACTTATTTTGGTGATTTTTGTGATAAAAATAGAGGTAGCTCTTGAGCGCTATTTTAAAAGCAAAAATCCTTCAAAATCCAACCGTTTTCTTGTTTGTTTGAGTGTTTTGATCATCAAGGGTTTGTTAGAAACAAGTTTCTAACCTTTTGGCTTGATCAATTTTTTCATATCTTCAAAATTTGAAGATCTGAGTTATTTCCGGCGATCGGAAAAAGTTGGTGAGAGCAGGTGAAAAACTGACCTGCGTACTTACCCTTTTTGGCTAAAAGGACAGTCTTCGTGCGTACTTGTAAGTACGCAAGACCATTCTTGTGCGTACTTAACTTTGCCTCTTGCGTACTTAACATTTACTCATGCGTACTTACTAAGTACGCAAGAGGAAATATCAAGTGCGCAAGAACAATTTCTTAAGTGCGCAAGGCCATTCTTAAATGCGCAAGTTGTATTGACTTTCTGAGTTTTTGACTAAGTTTCGCCCTATGGCAAATCTTCAGAATCTTGGTAACCTGCTTAACTACGATAACGTGATAGGTACTCCGCAAAAACCACCAAAGCTGCTTAATGTTAATGATTATTCGAATTGGAAAGCACGTTTTGAGCATTATATCTCATACACTGATTCTTCTTTGTGGATACCTATACTTAAGGGATATAAGCATCCTACTTATACATATCTTGATGAAATTGTTCCCAAGCCTATATCTAAGCTAGATGAAGAAGAAAAGAAAGTTTCTAACAGAGAAAAGAAGGCACATGGATCTATCACAAATGGCCCTAACTAGAGAACTCTTTCACAGCTTCAGAGGATATGATAATTCGAAAGATCTCTGGAAGGCATTGCAGAAAATATTTGAGGGGAAAAGTGACATCAAGAAGAGTAAAAGAGATCTCCTGAGGAAGCAGTATGCGTGCTTCAGATACCTGGAGAATGAATCTAAAGATGAACTTACATTTAGATTCTATCATCTGCAAACTGAGTTAAAAGATTTTGAGCTGAAGTATCCTGATGAGGAATTAGTTGAAAAATTTCTGGATGCGTTACCACCAAAGTTTGAGATGTATACCACTCTGCTGAGAGAGAACCCCAAGTTTTATGAGATGACGATTGAAGAAGCAATCGGTATGGTTCAAGCACACGATATTAACCTAAAACGAAAAGAGAGCTCAAGGAGACCTCAAATACAAGACCCTTCTATGTATTTTGGGACGTCTTCCACAGCCAAGTCATCGGGTTCTGGAATCGCCTTATTCTCAGGGAACTCTCATGAAGAAGATAACTCGAATGGTTGTGGGGGTCATACATGCTTTACAGCATCTAGATCTGGTTCTCACCACCAACATTCCTCAAGAAATCCTACCTCCACATCTTCAGCTAACCAGACTGCAATAGCCAATATAGCTGAAGATCATGTAGCATTGTTTTCATCGTGTATGCTTGCCTATGAGAACTACATTGGTGGAAAGCTTACAGATCCTGAAACAAATTGAAGATGATTTTAATCAGGTGGATCCAGATGACATGGAGGATGTGGATATTCAATGGAATATGGCCATGATCTTGAGAAGGGCCAAGCGTTTCTTTAATATAACTGGAAGGAAGTTTATTGGTGGGTATTCAAATGCCAAGGTGGGTTTTGATAAATCCAAGGCCAAGTGATACAAGTGTCAGAACTTTGGACACTTTGCTCGTGAATGTCAGAAGGATAAAGCACCTGCCTCAGGATTCACTAAACCAAGCCATGGAAACAACCAAGGAAATAATCAAGGGTACAACAATTCTAACAACCACAATCAAAGTCAAGGTGGAACGTCCAATGCTTTGGTAGCTCAACAGGACGAAAGCTTTGATTGGGGTGTTCATTTGGAGGATGCCCTTATTGCTCAAACACAAGTTGGTCTAATGGCTGAGATAGTAGAGATGATGGAAGCAGAAGAACGGGAAGCGTCTATAGCTGACCAAGAGGAGTCTACAATTGCATTTGCCCTCATGGCTATTGGGGAGGCATCAAGTTCGTCAACTGAGTTAGACTCTAATTCTTTTGCTGTCATTTCATGTTCCAAATGTCTTGGCTTGAAAGAAGAAAATACTAAGCTTCAGGACAAAGTCGAACCCCTTCATATTGCAGCTTTAAGTTACAAAGAAAATGAAAAGCGTTACAAAGATTCAATTGAAACTTTAAAGAAAGAAAAACATGTTTTTTCACTTAAAATCAGCGAACAACAGTTTCATTTGGATGTTGCGTACAAGGGGTTAGAAAAGAGAAATAATGAAATTACCAAGCTGCGGAATGAGGTCTTGCAGTTAAATGGTAAAATTGGGAAGTTGAAAAATTCTCGCTTTGTGGTGGAACATTATGAATCAGTAGTGAGACAAGTGAATGGCTTAGGGTTGGGTACTAATGTCATTCCTCCACCAGTAAGCGGAAAATTTGTCAACGACTTAATGGATATTGACTTGTCTTGCCTTGATGAGTCCTCAAGTCGGGATGATTCCTCAAGTAAGGCTGACTCCGCATCTGATGAAGAGTATTTCACTGCTTCTGATGACGGGTCTGAGAACACATGGCCTGAAGGTGTAGTCTCGAAGGAGTTTCTTGGTGAACATAAAGTAAAGAAAAACTTTGTCACTGATCATGATAATTATATTTTGACTGAACCAGATATCATTAAATCAAATAAAAAATTAAAAATGATGCTTTATGGGGGATATAAAAACATTAATCAAGTAAAAATGGAAGCCTTTTCAGCACATTACGGACTTGGCTACCAAGAAAATATGCAAAAGTATTATATTCCTAAAAACCAATCTCCATCAAATCAAATTATTGTTCACCAAACAACTTCTCCTATTCATCATGCTGAGTCATCTTACGTCAAATCGAATGAGCCCTACAGGAGGATTCATAAGGAAAAGCGTGCTTGCTTTCACTGTGGTATGGTTGGTCACATCCTTGTGAACTGCCCTGCTAAGAACCAAAGGAAACGGCCAATTGTTTCAAAACCGACTGTTATCTCTAAGTCACCACCAGTGAAGCAACCCAAGAATCCTAATTCAAATGTGGTGAAACCACCAGTGAAACCTATGGTGAAGCCAAATATCACAACTGCGGCTAAGCCATCTGTTCCAAAAAGGGAAAAGCAACCTGCTAAACCCTGTGTGTCTACCTCTGGTAGTGCATTAAATGTTGAGAAACATGTGGTTAAGCTTTCTAAGTCACAGAGGAGAAGAAGGAACAAGAGATTGAGGAAGCTGGAACAACTGGCTGGAATTCAATCAGGTAAAGCTTCTACTAGTTCACCTGGTGCTTCTGAATGCAAGCCGACTGTTCTAGTAAAACAAAAGAAAAGGTCCTGGAACAAGAAATCTAAAAGTTCTCAATCTCCTGATCCCAAGTCTTCTAAAGATTCACCCATTTTTGATAGTCACGACTGTGAATTAATTGAAGTAGTTTATTTTGAGAAAGACGGATGACCCAAGACCACAATGGCTTGGGTCTCCAAAACTAATTACTTTCTTGTGACTCGTGCAGGGACATCCGAAGGGAACTATCTCTAATCATTGGTATGTAAATAGTGGATGCTCCCGGCACATGACAGGAACCATGGCCCTGCTTCAAGATGTAAAATAATTCAGAGGCGGCTATGTGGCCATTGCATGCGAGAAGGGTGGCAGTATTACTTGTCAAGGTGTGGTTTCAAATGGTTGTGTTAGCTTCGACAAAGTCAACTACTGCAAGCATCTAAAGCATAACCTGTTGAGTGTTTCTCAGATGTGTGATAAGGAGTACTCAGTCATGTTTGACAAATCTGAATGCTTAATTCTCAAACCTGTTGAGTGTTTCTCAGAGCTATTACATATGGATCTGTTTGGCCCCATAAGTATCAGGTGTCACACCCCGACCGATGGCGGAATCATCGGGGCGGGACATGTAAGACTGTTCATGAGCACATGGTTGACTAGATTTTAATATATTAAATCCATTTCCATTCAAACAAACATGAAACAAGTTCAAAGTACATAATGAAATACAATTTGTCTTTGATTTAATATTAACTAGGTCCAAAGCCTATGTGTAGCATGTCTTGATCTAGCTCATATGAAAGCACCTGAAACATGAATAAAATAAGGTCAACTAAAAAGTTGGTGAGTATAACACAGTTGTATGTAGATAGCATATAGTTGAAAACAAATCCTTTACAAAACATGATAAAATAAGGCATTTATGGGGAGCAGCTATTGTGTAACCATGTACAACCAAACCTTGTAACTAGCATGCAAAAATTGTGTTGTCGGTTTCAATCACCGCGCACCATGGGTGGGTTTGTCAGACTCAATAGATCTATCATTGAAAACCGTCGGCTTGTATAGTTAATGATTGCACATAATAGCATACAAAGGTTAGCACACCTAGCACTCGGGCACAAAGCTCAAATTTTGCACACATGTATGTAAATAGGATTTTTGCACTTGTGTTGTTTGTGTAAATGTAAATGTGTAATGTATAATGTGTATAGAGTTCATGTTCCACCCTAAAAGTGTAAAAGAGTAAAAAAGGGTTGTGAATACTCACTTGATTCGAAGGCGTAGCTAAACGGGATACTAGAAAGTAATGTGATCCTTGTATCGCACAACGTTGACCTAGAGTGTAATGTATATTGCATTAATAATGCACAATAGTCTAAGTCTAAGTCTAAGGTTGAATTGGATAAAGTTAGTGATTGGTACTTTGAGGTATTGTATAAAACGGAAGATTTGAAATGAATATTTTTACAACATTTTGAATAAGGTTTGAGTTTGAAATAAGACAATTATATGTGAACTTCTTATTTAAAATTTACTACTTTTTAATCCATTAGAAATGATTTAATTAATTTGTTTAAGATTCCCAAGTTGATAATTTAGTTTATAAAAACAATTCTGGGCTTTGGAGTTTTATAAAATAATAATTTTTTTTATAAAAGGAATTGAGTTTATATTAAAATAACAGAAGAAACAGATTCTGACCAAAGGTTGGGCACAACCGTGCCAAGGGTATGGCGCGACCGCGCTTAGGCATGGGGCGCGACCGCGCTTAGGCATGGGGCGCGACCGTGCTTGGGCATGGGGCGCGACCGTTCTTGGGCATGGAGCGCGACCGTGCTTAGGCATGGGGAACAACCATGCCTGGACAAGAGGCACGACCGTGGTAAGCGATTAACATGATCGTGTCTGGATTTTCCAGAACCTAATCTGACAAATTCTTGTATTAAAAACGGCTGAATTTATAGGGTTTTCAAAGAACGACTGTTTGCGAATCTAACCATGTATTTTAATTGAATGTATATCGTGTCTACGGTGTAGTTCGACTAAGCCAAAAACGTGATGAACCCTAGATTTTGTTTGAGTTTAATTCGGTGGTATAAGCTCTGAATAGGTTAGGGCTTTCATTCACGGGCTTGAAATGAGTCTGAGGATGTGTTTAATTACCTTAAACGATATCGAATTGGTGGAGTTCGACCAAACGGAGTTCCGACTTTGATGCGTTGATCCCTGGCGTCTCCTGTTGGGATTCCGGCAAAATTGATGTGAGGAATGTGATTACAGGAGCTTGAAGATCATGCGCATATGATTGATTTTGGGAGTGTTTCGTGAATTGGACGAGATTGAGAGAAAGGAATGGAGAGGTGACGGTTTTGGTTTCCTAATCACTACGCGGTTATTAGAAAGTTATTAATTCGAAATGATTGGTTTGAAACGGCACAATAAGCGTTACAAATTTGGGATTCGAACAGATTTGCGATTAAAGACTGTTTTTACGTTTTAACTGATGTGAGGAGTGACTGTGCCTATAAGAGGAGCGACCGTGCCAGACGAGGCGCGACCGTGCCAGACGAGGCGCGACCATGCCAAAACGTGGCGCGACCGTGCCGGACTTGGCGCGACCGTGCCTACTAGGGTTTCTGGTTATTTATAAAATCAGCCCTTGCAAATTCAGCTTTGACAGAATTAGCTTGGTTAGGATTTAACGGAACACCTAACGAGGTTACTAACTGGATTAACTCTAAGAGGTGTTACCACATGATTTTGAGTTCTAAATCTTTGAATTTAATACGATCGGCTGACGATTTATGAGGTGTAGGTTTGAACAAGTATATGATTCAACATCGTGCAGTTATTTTATTATTTAAAATAAATTAAAATAGGGTCAAAAAAATCAGGAATGTTACAGTCCCCCCATGTTAAGGGAATTTCGTCCCGAAATTTAACTAATGGAGGCTACTAAAAATCAAGAAAAAAGGTGGGAGTTTTGGGTTCTCGGTGAGTTTGACCGTTGATATGATTTAGGCCTGATACTCAAGGTTGAATATGAATGACGACAATGAATTTAGTTTTTTAAATGGACTTAAGGAGAAGATTGTCGAATAGCAATTTGAATTCTAAATGTAAGATGTATTACTTGGAACAAATTTGATGAGATTTTGAAATTTTGAGTTTGTGTAAGATGTAGTCTAACGTGCTCAAAATTGTTAGTGGGTAAAAGATTTCATAAACATTGGTCTAGGTCAAAACTTCACGTGACACGAACAACCCTACTCCTGATAATATGATAGGACACTTATATATAGGAAGTACCATCGGCGTATCCACCATGCCCTCGTCACATTACATCCGTTTCGTTGTTACACATCATGATAAGTTTTAGGTCACAACACACGACAAAATTTCACTATAGTTTCCATGCGCTGATTTTCATAATTCCGTGTGCACCCGTAATTATTCAAATCATCGTATGGTCCGTATAGATTGTTTCGTTGTGTGTGGGTAAGGGGGCACAGTTTCGCTATGATCACGTCTATTGTTTACATATAGAAAGTCGCTAACAAGTAACTAAGTCCCTAATCAGGTCAGTTCGCAACTAAAGAGTAGTAAAGTAGTAACACTTAAAGTTTCTTAGTTTGCTCGTGTTTGAACAAGAATACGTCAAACCCCGAGTCGTTTCAATGTATTATGGTCTTCAACTTTGGTGTACAAAGTGCATGACCATGTCTTGTGTATAATGAAATCAATCCATTGCAATAATTGTAAGCAAATTTTGTTTCGAGTATATAGTAAGCACTCAAGTCTCATGTATGATCTAGTGTCACGTAGTTTGTAATCAACTAGGTCTCATATATAGCGTAAATAATTTATGTCTTGTATTTTGTAAATCAAAAAGCTCTAATGTGTAATGTATACAACATAGTATTATGTGTATTGTAGGAAATGGATCTCATGTATAGGGTTAGCAACTTAGCATCATGTATTTTGTATAATGTACACCGTTTAGTATAAAGTGCTTTGTAACCAAATGAGTTTCATGTATCGTGTGGTCAATCTAGAATTATGTATCAATGAAGCAATTCTTATGTATAACATATATTGCGAACAACTAAGTTTCGTGCATCATGTGCTCAATCCAGTAGCATATGTATTGCAGGTAAACATGTTTCATGCATTACGTGATCAATCGAGCAAATTGTGATTTGTAGGCAAACTAGTTTCATGTATTATGTAGTTTGTGTAGAATTAGATATATTGAGGATAATTGAGTTTCATGTACCATGAGATTGCGTTGAATATATTGTGAACGTGTATACATGAGTAGTGAACTTCGCGTGCGATATGTACTAACGGGTCTTGCATGTGATCGAGTGCTGCGGACAAACGTGTTGTTTGGCGTTCTTGCATAATGTGGTAGTTAGGTTCAAGTCCTCAAATCTCATTGAGGTTGGTGGGAAAGGTTAACGTTTACGCGATATGGATCGTCTCTTGAAGCGTTGAGTGAAAGGTAACGAGGAGGTTTTGGAAATATTCTGGAGTTTGTGTTTACAAATACGGGTCTTTGTTTGAACATAGAAAGTGGGAAATTGTTTTTGGTTGTAGATATATAAAGTTGTGAAACCATTGAATCGCATATTTAAAATGAATATGCAATTTATGAGAAAATATTTTTAATTTAAATTTTTAACTATTGGCTAAACAAGTATGAGCATATTAATTTAACCAAAGTTTAGAAATATTTACTTTAATGAGGAAAAATCATAATTATTTATCAGTATATAAAAAAATAATAATATTTTTATAAAATTGGTTGCATTAACCTTCCTTATTAGGTGAAAAAGTTTTATGAAAAATTTATGTTTTTGATGTTATCTAAAAATTCGTTAAACATTTTGTTTAAACAAGATAACGAGGTTTTGTTTAACTCACAAAATAGGATGATTTATTTAATGAAAGAGATTGTTGGTAATGTACTAAATCATGTGGAATGAAAGAAGTGATATTTGAGAAAATTTGATGGGAATATAACAGGTGTAATTTACGCCCCACGGGTCAAATCAATGAACAACAACTGTAGAGTTGAAATATATGGAATTGATTGAATGCTGAAATGTTAAACATTATTCAAAACATAGGGAAATGGTTCTCAAATCGCAGATTTAAAGGAAATCAGTAGAAGCTTCTTTTAATGTCTCTGGTAGCTTTCCACTAGGAAGCAGATAATTGCCAAGATGAGCACCGCTATAGTCACTCGAGTAGTAGATCTGGCTTCAGTCCTGGCGGTCTCTGTGCGATGTTCTTGCATTTCTTTTTCGAGGATGGAGATTAACTCCTTTTGGTATCCTAATTGGTTTGCTAGGCTATCCATTCTTTGTCTTTGAAAGTCGTGTATTACTCCCTGCTCTATCCTTTGCCTCTCGAATTCTGAATTTCTTACATATTGATGGAAGTCATTGGTTGGAATTCCCATAACACCAGGGGGGGTACCATGGTATGCCTTACCCAAGGGTTAGGAAGGTACGGGTCGGGCATTAGATATGGGTCTCTCAGTGGGGGTGGTAATTGATTGTGGAGATGGGGTGTATGATACGGGTTTATGGGTGCGGCTGATCCAGGTGTTCGAAGTCTTGGGCCGGTGTTCCTAATCCAATCTACCCTTACATCAAACATTGATCTAGCAGCTGCGGGTGTTGGTGATCGATGTACGGGTGATCCGGTGTCTTCTTCCCAATCAGACTCTCTTCGGGACGGCATACCGGGGAGGTAGGAGGGTAGGAGTCCATGCTTAGCAGGAAAACAATGGAAAGGTTGTAAGCAATAAATAAATACTGAGTGTCAAACATAGGATTTCTCATAGGTTTAGAGTTTGACTAGTCATAACGCCGAGTCTTCACAATAGTATTTTAGAAGTACACTTGACCTATAAGTAATGTATCCCTGAGGAGGATTCCCAGGAAAGAGGGGTGGGTCAATAAGACACACTTAAGTACCCTATCTTTCCTTAGCCAGAATTCCTCATGGGCTTACACACTCTTCCAGCCATCATGTATTAATAATACTATTGTTGGGCTCATGGTTATGATGAGAATTGTTGTGGACTGGGCTTTGAAGCCCAAAGTTAAGGTTTATGCATTTCAACGGGCTTCTTCTTCTTGAGGAATAGATGGGCTTCTTAGTTTATTATTGGTGGGCATTAGGCTCAATAGTTTAAGTCTTTGCCCATAAAGGGTGATGGTATCATGTATTTGGGTCCAAATGTGTATGAATAATTTTGGTGCGTATGTGTGTGTGTTAAACTTAGGATAGTGTTTTAAATAAATTAGGTAGGTAGCTATGAATAGAAGAAGAAGTGGGCTGGTAACGTGACACATAAACTATTGGGTATTGTATCATGTGATGTAATCATATAGTATAATATGTAAAAATATTCACATAGGTGAATAATCATATAGCATGTAGGTAGTAATGAGTTTAAGTACAAGAGTTATCAAGTAGTGTGACACATAAGTCATTATGTATTGTATCAGGTAGTGTAAGTACTTAGGATAGCATGTAAAAATAATCACACATGAATTGATAATGTAACATGTAGTAGCATGGCATTGTATGGGTGTCCTAAAGTTATAGTCTAGGTCAAGAGTGTCTAATAACCTAGTTCCCTATAACCCTGGCTCTGATACCAATCTGTCACACCCCGACCGATGGCGGAATCATCGGGGCGGGACATGAAAGACTGTTCATGAGCACAAGGTTGACTAGATTTTAATATATTAAATCCATTTCCATTCAAACAAACATGAAACAAGTTCAAAGTACATAATGAAATACAATTTGTCTTTGATTTAATATTAACTAGGTCCAAAGCCTATGTGTAGCATGTCTTGATCTAGCTCATATGAAAGCACCTGAAACATGAATAAAATAAGGTCAACTAAAAAGTTGGTGAGTATAACACAGTTGTATGTAGATAGCATATAGTTGAAAACAAATCCTTTACAAAACATGATAAAATAAGGCATTTATGGGGAGCAGCTATTGTGTAACCATGTACAACCAAACCTTGTAACTAGCATGTAAAAATTGTGTTGTCGGTTTCAATCACCGCGCACCATGGGTGGGTTTGTCAGACTCAATAGATCTATCATTAAAAAGCATCGGCTTGTATAGTTAATGATTGCACATAATAGCATACAAAGGTTAGCACACCTAGCACTCGGTCACAAAGCTCAAATTTTGCACACATGTATGTAAATAGGATTTTTGCACTTGTGTTGTTTGTGTAAATGTAAATGTGTAATGTGTATAGAGTTCATGTTCCACCCCAAAAGTGTAAAAGAGTAAAAAGGGGTTGTGAATACTCACTTGATTCGAAGGCGTAGCTAAACGGGATACTATAAAGTAATGTGATCCTTGTATCGCACAACGTTGACCTAGAGTGTAATGTATATTGCATTAATAATGCATAATAGTCTAAGTCTATGTCTAAGGTTGAATTGGATAAAGTTAGTGATTGGTACTTGGAGGTATTGTATAAAACGGAAGATTTGAAATGAATATTTTTACAACATTTTGAATAAGGTTTGAGTTTGGAATAAGACAATTATATGTGACCTTCTTATTTAAAATTTACTACTTTTTAATCCATTAGAAATGATTTAATTAATTTGTTTAAGATTCCCAAGTTGATAATTTAGTTTATAAAAACAATTCTGGGCTTTGAAGTTTTATAAAATAATAATTTTTTTTATAAAAGGAATTGAGTTTATATTAAAATAACAGAAGAAACAGATTCTGACGAAAGGTTGGGCACAACCGTGCTAAGGGTATGGCGCGACCGCGCTTAGGCACGGGGCGCGACCGTGCTTAGGCATGGGGGGCGACCGTGCTTGGGCATGGAGCGCGACCGTGCTTAGGCATGGGGCACATCCATGCATGGACAAGAGGCACGACCGTGCTAAGCGATTAGCACGATCGTGTCTGGATTTTCCAGAACCTAATCTGACAAATTCTTGTATTAAAAACGGCTGAATTTATAGGGTTTTCAAAGAACGACTGTTTGCGAATCTAACCATGTATTTTAATTGAATGTATATCGTGTCTAGGGTGTAGTTCGACTAAGCCAAAAACGTGATGAACCCTAGATTCGGTTTGAGTTTAATTCGGTGGTATAAGCTCTGAATAGGTTAAATGAGTCTGAGGATGTGTTTAATTACCTTAAACGATATCGAATTGGTGGAGTTCGACCAAACGGAGTTCCAACTTTGATGCGTTGATCCCTGGCGTCTCCTGTTGGGATTCCGACAAAATTGATGTAAGGAATGTGATTACAGAAGCTTGAAGATCATGCGCATATGATTGATTTCGGGAGTGTTTCGTGAATTGGACGACATTGAGAGAAAGGAATGGAGAGGTGACGGTTTTGGTTTCCTAATCACTACGCGGTTATTAGAAAGTGATTAATTCGAAATGATTGGTTTGAAACGGTACAATAAGCGTTACAAATTTTGGATTCGAACAGATTTGCGATTAAAGACTGTTTTTACGTTTTAACTGATGTGAGGCGAGACCGTGCCAGACGAGGCGCGACCGTGCCGGACGAGGCGTGACCGTGCCAAAACGTGGCGCGACCGTGCCTACTAGGGTTTCTTGTTATTTACAAAATCAGCCCTTGCACATTCAGCTTTGACAGAATTAGCTTGGTTAGGATTTAACAGAACACCTAACGAGGTTACTAACTGGATTAACTCTAAGAGGTGTTACCACATGATTTTGAGTTCTAAATCTTTGAATTTAATACGATCGGCTGACGATTTATGAGGTGTAGGTTTGAACAAGTATATGATTCAACATCGTGCAGTTATTTTATTATTTAAAATAAATTAAAATAGGGTCGGAAAAATCAGGAATGTTACATCAGGAGTATTGGAGGTAAGTCATACTGTCTAGTTGTAACTGATGACTTCTCACTTTTTTCTTGGGTGCATTTTTTAGGTACAAAGGATGAGACTGCTGACATTCTTCAATACCTGATCCTGAGCTTGGAATCTCTTTGCAAGTTGAAGGTTCGAAGAATAAGGAGTGATAACGGAACTGAATTCAAGAATAATTTGATGGAGCTCTTCTGTCTCAAAAAGGGGATCCATCACGAATTTAGTGCCCCGTACACACCTCAGCAGAACGGAGTTGCAGAAAGGAAGAACAGAACCTTGATCGAGACTGCAAGAACAATGTTGTCATATGCAAAGCTTCCTGTAACTTTCTGGGCAGAAGCAGTAAATACAACTTGTCACGTTTTGAACAGAGTTCTGTTTGTGAAAAGGCACAACAAGACCTACTATGAGTTGATCAACAATCGACCTCCCAACCTTGACTATCTAGTTCCTTTTGGTAGTCCTTGTTCCTTATTGCTACAATACAAGGATCAAAAATCTAAATTTCATGCAAAAGCAGTGGAAGGCATCTTCTTAGGATATGTTGCTAATTCACCATGCAAGAGAGTATACAATATAGGAACTCGTACTGTTGAGGAATGGTTCAAAGTGGATTGCAGTAAACACAACATTCCACTAGAACCAACTGGTCCAGCTTTGGGTTTCGATTATGATGCGCTATTCAAGTCTTTCAACCTTCCTGATCTATCTGCCGATGATGTCACAAATGTATTCGATTTCTTTAATGGCGGTGATGACTCCAACTTCCGGACCCATGCCACTGTACCTATTGTAACTCCAGATTCTAATGATGCATCTGCATCTGGAACTCGTGATAGTGAAGACGTTGAAGTTGTTCGTGTTGATGGAAATGACGCTCCAGCTAATCCTAACACTCGTGTAGGAAATGAAGCTCCAGCTGATCCAATCAACATTGAATCATCTTCTTCTGGAACACTGGATATGGGGGAGTTGAACACTAATCTAGACACAATTCTCCAGGAACCGTACGTACCTGAGACGAGAGTGCATAAGAATCATCCAATTGACAACATCATTGGTGATCCTCATGCCGGTATTCAGACTCGTCATAGAACAATTGCTGAGAACACCAGTTTGTACGCTGAGATACTTGACACTGGTATCATGGAAACATGTTTTCATGCTGCATTCGTGTCCTAATTGGAGCCGAAGAATGTGAAGGAGGCTCTCGCTGACGGGCAATGCAAGATGAACTGTCCCAATTCCAAAAGTTGCATGTGTGGGATTTAGTTGACTTGCCAAGAGGCGTACAACCAATTGGAACCAGATGGGTGTTCAAGTGCAAAATGGATGATCGTCATGTCGTAGTGAAGAATGCATCAAGGTTGGTTGTTCAAGGATTTTATCAACAAGTGGGCTTGGATTACACTGAAGTATATGCCCCAGTTGCTAGACTTGAGGCCATTCGACTGTTTCTGGCTTATGCCTCCTATGTCGGCTTCAAGGTTTATCGACTTGATGTGAAGAGTGCTTTTCTGTATGGAAAAGTTCACGAATAGGTCTATGTCACTCAACCTCCCGGCTTTGAATATCCGCATAATATCAATAGTGTATAAGCTCGAAAAAGCACTTTATGGTCTTCATCAAGCACCTCGGGCATGGTATGAGACGTTATCAAAACTTCTACTGTCAAATGGTTTCAACCGTGGATAGATTGACTCGAACCTCTTCATTTGGAAAGCAGGAGGTGATATTCTACTCGTACAAGTGTATGTTGTCACACACCTAAATTTATTTACTTAATAATAAATAAATAAATCCAGGTTGCAACGATTGGTAACATTACACAACAACGGAAGCTAAAATAAAGATATCTAAAGTATCGAACACTTTTACAAATACTAACATGATATAATACATTGATCTAAATCCACCTAGAACAAAATGGGGGTGTGGTTCGAGAATAATGCTTCATCAACTTCTAGGGTTTAATCCAATTGGTTAACCTAGTCCAACCGTGCCATAGCTATGTGTTACCTGAAAAACATACTTGAAAATGTCAACACGAAGGTTGGTGAGTTCACAGGGTTAGCTGTCTCGACATAAATCAGTTTTCCTTGAAAACATTGATATAGTGTACGTGGCCATAATATAAAACCGTTTTCCTCGAAAACATGTGGTGACTTCAGAGTCATAAGGTGAAGACATTGAAAAAATGTACCTGGCCAAAATATGAAACCGTTTTCCCCGAAAACCTTGAAAATGTGTTCATGGGCTTAATATAGAACCGCTTTCCTCGAAAACATTTGATGACCTCATCGTCATAAAGTGAGTCGTTTTCCCAATGGAAACGTGTAAATGAGTTTATACCCGTGTTAAGCCCTCTTTGATGATAGCCAAAACAAGTAGCGGTTTAATGTGTATATGATAAACAAAACAAGTAATGTTGACCCATCCGTAAACTAGCTAGGAATACGAATAACATGTACATACATGAGGCATAACCAAACCATGACACAGGTGTTTTGCCCCTCACTCGTACCTCACGAGCAAATGTTTGAACACTATGCGTTCATTTGGCCAGAGGGACCCATGGTTAGCGCGACTAACCATGACCGGGGGTGTCAATCCCAATAGTACTATCCATAGAATCCCAGGCTAATCTATAGCTAATGATTATAAATATGATGGTCAGGGGACTTCCAGCGCTCTATATGTGTTAACTCATGCAAACATAAAGGTCGGGTCTTGTTTTCTTGTTATCATACAAAAAGTAGTTGTAAATATACTTCGTGTTCTTCAAACGTATCAAGTAAATATGTTTCATGTTTTCAAACGTGTAAAGCAAGTATGTTTCTCCCCCGATGTTTCTAAAACATTTAAAAAATAAAGAGGGGACGTGAACTCACCTGAATTTCCTCTTTCCGTGAATTTCAATTAATGATGTTCGTCGGCCTTGTTCCAACCCACTTTCTACAAAAGTAATTATATACTATTGAGAATTAAGGACCAACCCGAATTTCTACAAGCATATCTTAGCGTCTCACTACCGGTGTTGCTAAATGCACATTACCATGGCGTCGACTCTCACATAGCCAACGGTGATTTAGACGTCTTAACGGCTTAAAGTCTTCTAATACCTCGTATAAATGCTTATGAAACCACTGTATTATTATTGTGATGGATTTAGGATTTTGTTTCTTGAAAATGTAAGTAATGCCATCCGAAAATTGTTTTTGTCAAAAATATATTTTCTCGCGTAATGACGTACTTCTAAAATCTATTCGTTTCGTGTCGAACTTCCCCGACTCCCAAACACGTCATAGTTTGTGAACTCAGTTATGATTTTGAAAAATAATATACTTTCACAAAATGCTTTCCAAAATGCTAAGTGTTATATTTTTACAAAAATTCGACATTATAACGGCTGTAATCGGAGTTGTCCCAATCGATAAAAGTTTGTTTTAAATCCCAATATCAAATCCCATCACAACAACAATATATATTAACCCAATCCAAAAGGTGAGGACAATCGTACGAACCTATTTCACCAAAGGTTTTATTATCTATATGTATATGTCTCGTGACATGTAAATGCATGATTCAAATCATAATCCATGATTTCTTGAACAAAATCCATCTACTATATATATATATATATGTATATACTTATTTGTACATATATTTTGTTATGGATGAGTTTAACCAAGCCATTAGTGATGTTAACTTAGGGATTTTAGTCCAAATCCTTTATTTTTTTAAAAAATATATACATACTTTAACATGTAGCCTTTTGAACTAACATGATTCATTCAACACTTCGTTTAGTGAAATAATATGATCCAAGACTTTAAATACTTTGATACACTTGTATAAAAATACTCATTTATACATCTATGTACCTCATGTATATTTTAAATTCCATAGCTTTCAAAATATATATATCTTTCCATAACTTTTAGCATAAACACTAACATAATCATAATTTGTTTTTTAAAGATTACACTAGTTTATGTATATAAACCTAGATGAATAAGGTCAATATTTTAGATGATGATGATCCACTTTATGACACCATTTTTGCTTTCAAGTTATGAAATCATGAACATAAAAGCATAACATGACATCCTTGAAAATTAGAACTTGTAACTTGTCATACATATACATATCTTTCGGATTTCAGTTCAAGAATCATGAGATGATCCTAAGAAAACGTGAAAGGATACAAGATTAAGAAGTATACCCTTGGCTAGATGAAGAAATGATGAAGATCCTAGAGTCTTTGAGATCTTGAGTTTACATCCAAGCAAAACGAACTCAGAATTTAAGGTGACTTTCGAGTAGGATTTTGATAGTTTTAGAAACCCAAATGACTTGTGGTTTCCATCTAAAATTAAGTTTATTAAAGTGAGAACATATAGCAAAAGTAATCACAAGGTTTGGATTTGTATATGTACCTCATAACAAGCAAAATAAAAGAGGTATCCAAAATCGGGCTACTCGTTGTAGTTGGCCTGTGACGGCTGTTTTGTGGCCGAATACTTCATCGATTCGAGAGATTCCAGTTGGGTTTTTTAGAGGACTCATAGAGCTTTGTTTCAAGAGCAAAATGGGGTAATTTGGCCAAGAAACGAGGGAGATATGATCATACGAAGTCGACTAAAATTTCTGTCCGAACCTGTCCAGTATTTGGGGTTTGTTTTCGGTTTCAAGGGAAAGAAAAGAGAGTGATGAATGATTTTGTGTGTGATTGGGAGTAGAAATGATTAAATGGGGGTTGTTCTTGATATTTATTAAAATATTACATGGTCATTTTGCCTCAAAAGTCAAGACCTTGAGTGAAAGAGTGAACAAAACAAAGAAAATATTAAAGGACGTGTATGGGGGGTTGGCTACGGCTGAACCAAGAAGAAAAGGGGGGATGGGGTGTTGATTTGGTTAAATGCCCACATGTTGACTTTTTGGTTCATGTATGATGAATGACTAGCTTCATGTTTATCCACTCAAATATACATAAGTTTTTATGTATAATAGTTAATAATAAAACTATAACTTGACCAGTTATGTATTTATGAATTAGTTAAGGTTCATATAGTATAAAAATCATGATCATATATAAGTATATATGTAAACGGATGATGACTTAAACATTTGTAGGAGAATGTATAAAAATTCTAACTTATAGAGGTTTAGATGAATTTCTAAATCGTGAAACGATCGGTTTTGGTTTTCCATTGTCAATAGAATTGAATAGTATACTTGTTATGGATTTAGGAGTGATAATTAGATAAAATCCATATAAAACGACCTTTGTATGTAAGCTTGCATATTAAGTGATTAAAATTACACATTTGTAATTTCTAATATACTGATAATTCCATAAATTTTTCCAAAGAATCTTGTAACACTTGAACATATAATTTGTATCACATTATTTTGTATGTAAATAGAATACTAAATTTTAAATCACCAATACTTGTTAATATGTCTTATATGGTATGGATCCCAATCCATAAAATTGCATTATCACAACGATCTAGTTCACAATATTCACCAAGTCTCAATCCATTATGCTTGATAATTCACTATCTACATGAATAGTAAATTACTTGAGTTTGGTGATTGTCACATTCTCCCATTGTTAAAGAAGTTTTGTCCTCGAAACTTAGTTTAAGTTAACCTCTAGAATTGATTTAATTTATTTAGATGAGAGTTCCGTATCCTTAGTTCATTTCTAGATCATAGTGAGAATTTTAACTCAATCTATTTAGTAGTCGGTATTCGAAGGTAAAGCGAATAACTCACCGACTAACGATATTAGATGTGTAAGGATTTGAGATATCATGGTATCATGTAACAGCGCAACGGTATCGTTGAACATTTATTATATCAAGCAAGTCTATTTAGGAAGGTTCTTTGAACATATCGACAAGGGAACGATGTTGGCTATACCCTGAAGTGATAAAATCATCACTAGAGTCCCATGAACAAAAGGGATTACAATAAGTGTGGTCATATTCACGTGATGCATAAGTCATTAAAAAAATTTCTTATCGGTGTGAAGTAAAATAACGAGTTTTCCCAATTCAAGTGATCAACGCACACACCAAGTAATCAATCAAGGATTAGCTGTCGGAGCATTTCATTATGTGATCATTCTCATCAGAGTGTAAATGTATGATCACCATCTTTGATAAAAAAAGCAAAAGTGCATTCATGCACAGGGATTTCCAAAAGTATAAGGGTACATATATTGTATTCATGCTCGATTTTCTCTCATGAAAATCACATCATGATCAAATCTAAAAGGAAATTATCAGAATTCCATTAAAGATATGTCAGATGGTTTAATGAAATGTTCACATGTTAGTTCATAACCCGGTAATTGACCGTTCATCGCGTCTTCTCAATGTTTCGGCGCATTCAATCTTTCTAGGACGAAAGATTTTAATCGACCTCTCATTTGTCTAAGCAGTATATAGGTTAGGCTGATTCGATTTAGTTCCAGGAAATAATATCGGTGTATGCAATTTTTCCCAAGGGAGGCTGAAACGGTTTAAAGGAACCGTTAATTAGTTGTTTAGGTAGTGTATTAGACAGCTATGATATGGAATAAGTATTTATGAAGACCTGATCTCTTGAGATTGATCATGGTTTTATCAATTCTCATAACCGGTAACATTATCACGAATGTCATTCAAAATTTGGTTTTGGCTGAAACCTTGATGAAATAGGTGTCGAACAATTAACTTTGAGACAATCAAATCTCGTAGTAACATCGAATCGTCCAGATTTCTATGATTTCGCTAAAGATAAGGGTGAATCTAGATGGAGAAGAAAGAGAAAGTCAAAGTATTTGAGAATAGTCTAGTTGACTCAACTCAACAGCTACTAAAGGTAATTGAATTTTCATGGGATTCAAAGAAAAATGTTTGAGAATTGTCTAGCCTTCGTTGGTGAAGATTTAGTTTATTACCTCATTAATCATTGTTTGCACTGCACTTCTATTGCAGTCTGGCACTTAGGTTGAAGTATCCTGATTTGTGAACTCATGACTTGACTATCATGTCCACGGGATAGATAAGTCTTAAGGACTTCTAGACCGCAATCCGTCTACATGAAAAGGTAAACAGTCACATCGTGGAAATAGTCTCATTGAAATGGCGTTTCCCCATAACTGATTCAGAGCTTGCTAGCCTATTAAGTTAGTAGTCTGTGATGTGATATATTGGTCAGTTTTGTCAAGGGCTTGACTTCTCCTTAAGTATGTGTTGAAAAAAAAAATATATGAGAATCAATTTAAAACTTCAGAGAGTCTCCAAACGCGAGAACGTCATGCTCTTATGTTACTTAAAGATAAAACACAGATATTCAAAAAGATCTTGGAAGAGTATATATAAAATTATTAAGAAAAGCGGAGAAGTCAAAAGAAATGTATATGTGTAGCCCTTCAAGTGAGCAAAGTCGGCTATGACTCGTCCTTTTTTCATCTTCCTGGTAGCGTAAAGCTTTAGACAATTATTAATTTGTAGAATCATGGAATTAAATCCTCAAATTCAACTTAAGTCCTTGATTTCCCCTAAAAGTTGGTTGGAATGGATCATGGAGTTTCAAATTTGTCAACAACTTGATAGTACAGTGTGTATATGACTTCCCTGACATTTGAATGGCATTATCATGACTTACCATTACGTATTTCACTCATATCGGTTATAGTCTTAAAGTCCTTAGCAAAAGGGTTTAAGCCATAAAATTGAGGTAATGAGTGTTAAATGTCAAAGTTTTGTGTTCTCCTTGAGCATGTGTTAAGAATTCATTTCCTAACAGTAGATGCTCTAGAGCTCTTTAACTATAGAAGGCTAAGAGTAAGAGATGTGAAAGTGTCTCCCCTGCAGGCCGAAATCAGAGGCGCAGCCAACCAAATGATTCTTGGGGAAATGTAAGTACAAAGGATGTAAGATTATCCACTTGTCTCCGGTCGAATTTTCACAATACCTTATAGGCGTCACGTGTAAGGGAGTCAGAATGAGTTTCCATTTCATAACAGAAGTTGGTGCATAGCACTTCCGATGTAAACTTCAAGTAAATGTGATACTGAGTGGTAAGATAGACCCTGAGATTACGCCGTGATTTCCAATAATAGTTGTGCAATTATCGTAAGTGTTGATCGTTGCAAGGAGTAACCTAGAATTTATGTGTCTCAGGAGGATATGTTTTAGAAAGTACAAACGGATGAGGGAGACCTTCGTCGTTCAAGATCTATTAAGAGTTGGTTAGATCCAAATTGAAATTCTCTTGTTCCTCCAGAACTGCGAGAACATTACGTGAATATTTAATTAAGGAGTCCGGTTTGTTAAGGTCCGACCATTAATCGAGTGACTGGAAATTAGGAGTATAGATTAATCATGAACATTAGCTCAGACAGTAAGACTCACTAGAGTTCTTATGCATCGAAAGTTATGATTACGTGTGCACCCGCAATGATAATTTACTTTACATGGTCCCTATAGTGTTTCTCCTATCCCAAGCTCTCAGTTCAAGAGATCTGAAATGTTCATTAGATCGTGTATCGTGTTGCACTCTCGTGTAAGAGTGTGTATGTTATATCAGATTACTCTTATTCATGTGTACCAATATTCGTGCATCTACCGACTAAGGCTATTGCTGGATGGAGTTAATGGCAGAGAGACACAACCGGTGTCTTTTAATAACAGGACGTGTGCGATGGAAGTCAGGCACTATGTCAGGGCAGAGATCCTCAAATTTGTGTCGAGCAAATCATGCTCCAAGTTTGTATGTACGTGTAGATCAACATGATCCCGATGAATCTATGGGTCTCCTAACCCGTGGACTTCTCTCCCATTTAGTCCTGCTTATCCACCTCGGGTTCCCTTCTGCTTGGGCAATCCCGTCTGTCATATCTCATGGCTAAAGTCCTAGTCATCCCATCCGATAATTCATGAAGGAGAGTATATATACCGCACTAAATGAAGACAACATATGTCAGAAAGAAAGTTGATTCCACGGCTAGAATAGTTGTAGGTGTGGTGTAGGTATATGTACAGGTTCAGGTACGAGTTTAGCTTGCTGTGATACTAAGATCGGTAACTAGCGATTACTACCGTGGTCGCCCAAGTTCAGCTCGTAACTTGATCTTCTAGGGTTACAGTGGGTTGAGTACCCGCCATCCTTGATTCATAATCTGAATAGTGATACTCTATTGGGCCATATTGTAGGTGTTTATTATTTCCACATTGTTACAAGTATTAGATATTAGTCACGTATACCACGTGATTGTATTTAGTACTAACATAGCTAATGTTACGCTAGTGCAATCACATACAATAATAGCCAACTCAAGTTGTTCGCAACGATTGGAATTTTATATTCAAGTCATGGGTGTTCTTAGTGTGATGTAAGTCTTAGAGATATTGGTCCAAAAATGAGTCTGGTTAGAGCCTAGGCGTCACTACGGAGACCTAATTCGCTAAAACCATTGGCTCTGATACCAATCTGTCACACCCCCAAATTTATTTACTTAATAATAAATAAATAAATCCAGGTTGCAACGATTGGTAACATTACACAACAACGGAAGCTAAAATAAAGATATCTAAAGTATCGAACACTTTTACAAATACTAACATGATATAATACATTGATCTAAATCCACCTAGAACAAAATGGGCGTGAGGTTCAAGAATAATGCTTCATCGACTTCTAGGGTTTAATCCAATTGGTTAACCTATTCCAACCATGCCATAGCTATGTGTTACCTGAAAAACATACTTGAAAACGTCAACACGAAGGTTGGTGAGTTAACAGGGTTAGCTGTCTCGATGTAAATCAGTTTTCCTTGAAAACATTGATATAGTGTACATAGCCATAATATAAAACCGTTTTCCTCGAAAACATGTGGTGACTTCAGAGTCATAAGGTGAAGACATTGAAAAAATGTACCTGGCCATAATATGAAACCGTTTTCCCCAAAAACCTTGAAAATGTGTTCATGGGCTTAATATAGAACCGTTTTCCTCGAAAACATTTGATGACCTCATCGTCATAAAGTGAGTCGTTTTCCCAATGGAAATGTGTAAATGAGTTTATACCCGTGTTAAGCCCTCTTTGATGATTGCCAAAACAAGTAGCGGTTTCATATGTATATGATAAACAAAACAAGTAATGTTGACCCATCCGTAAACTAGCTAGGAATACGAATATTATGCACATACATGAGGCATAACCAAACCATGACACAGGTGTTTTGCCCCTCACTCGTACCTCACGAGCAAATGTTTGAACACTGTACGGTCATTTGCCCAGAGGGACCCATGGTTAGCGCGACTAACCATGACCGGGGGTGTCAATCCCAATAGTACTATCCATAGAATCCCAGGCTAATCTATAGCTAATGATTATAAATATGATGTTCAGGGGACTTCCAGTGCTCTATATGTGTTAACTCATGCAAACATAAAGGTCGGGTCTTGTTTTCTTGTTATCATACAAAAAGTAGTTGTAAATATACTTCGTGTTCTTCAAACGTATCAAGTAAATATGTTTCATGTTTTCAAACGTGTAAAGCAAGTATGTTTCTCCACCGATGTTTCTAAAACATTTAAAAAATAAAGAGGGGCCGTGAACTCACCTGAATTTCCTCTGTACCGTGAATTTCAATTAATGATGTTCGTCGGCCTTGTTCCTACCCACTTTCTACAAAAGTAATTATATACTATTGAGAATTAAGGACCACCCCGAATTTCTACATGCATATCTTAGCGTCTCACTACCGGTGTTGCTAAATGCACGTTACCATGGCGTCGACTCTCACATAGCCAACGGTGATTTTGACGTCTTAACGGCTTAGAGTCTTCTAATACCTCGTATAAATGCTTATGAAACCACTGTATTATTATTGTGATGGATTTAGGATTTTGTTTCTTGAAAATGTAAGTAATGCCATCCGAAAATTGTTTTTGTCAAAAATATATTTTCTCGCATAATGACTTACTTCTAAAATCTATTCGTTTCGTGTCGAACTTCCCCGAATCCCAAACATGTCATAGTTTGTGAACTCAGTTATGATTTTGAAAAATAATATATTTTCACAAAATGCTTTCCAAAATGCTAAGTGTTATTTTTTTACAAAAATTCGACATTATAACGGCTGTAATCGGAGTTGTCCCAATCGACAAAAGTTTGTTTTAAATCCCAATATCAAATCCCATCACAACAACAATATATATTAACCCAATCCAAAAGGTGAGGACGATCGTACGAACCTATTTCACCAAAGGTTTTATTATCTATATGTATATGTCTCGTGACATGTAAATGCATGATTCAAATCATAATCCATGATTTCTTGAACAAAATCCATTTACTATATATATATGTATATACTTATTTGTACATATATTTTGTTATGGATGAGTTTAACCAAGCCATTAGTGATGTTAACTTTGGGTTTTTAGTCCAAATCCTTTATTTTTTTTTAAATATATACATACTTTTACATGTAGCCTTTTGAACTAACATGATTCATTCAACACTTCGTTTAGTGAAATAATATGATCCAAGACTTTAAATACTTTGATACACTTGTATAAAAATACTCATTTATACATCTATGTACCTGATGTATATTTTAAATTCCATAGCTTTCAAAATATATATATCTTTCCATAACTTTTAGCATAAACACTAACATAATCATAATTTGTTTTTTAAAGATTACACTAGTTTATGTATATAAACCTAGATGAATAAGGTCAATATTTTAGATGATGATGATCCACTTTATGACACCATTTTTGCTTTCAAATTATGAAATCATGAACATAAAAGCATAACTTGACATCCTTGAAAATTAGAACTTGTAACTTGTCATACATATACATATCTAACGGATTTTAGTTCAAGAATCATGGGATGATCCTAAGAAAACGTGAAAGGATACAAGATTAAGAAGTATACCCTTGGCTAGATGAAGAAATGATGAAGATCCTAGAGTCTTTGAGATCTTGAGTTTACATCCAAGCAAAACGAACTCAGAATTTAAGATGACTTTCGAGTACGATTTTGATAGTTTTAGAAACCCAAATGACTTGTGGTTTCCATCTAAAATCAAGTTTATTAAAGTGAGAACATATAGCAAAAGTAATCACAAGGTTTGGATTTGTATATGTACCTCAAAACAAGCAAAATAAAAGAGGTATCCAGAATCGGGCTACTCGTTGTAGTTGGCTTGTGACGGCTGTTTGGTAGCCGAATACTTCATCGATTCGAGAGATTCCAGTTGGGTTTGTTAGAGGACTCATAGAGATTTGTTTCAAGAGCAAAATGGGGTAATTTGGCCAAGAAACGAGGGAGATATGACCATATGAAGTCGACTAAAATTTCTGTCCGAACCTATCCAGTATTTTGGTTTGTTTTCGGTTTCAAGGCAAAGAAAAGAGAGAGATGAATGATTTTGTGTTTGATTAGGGGTAGAAATGATTAAATGGGGTATGTTCTTGATATTTATTAAAAGATTACATGGTCATTTTGCCTCAAAAGTCAAGACCTTGAGTGAAAGAGTGAACAAAACAAAGAAAATATTAAAGGACGTGTATGGGGGGTTGGCTACGGCTGAACCAAGAAGAAAAGGGGGGATGGGGTGTTGATTTGGGTAAATGCCCACCTGTTGACTTTGTGGTTCATGTATGATGAATGACTAGCTTCATGTTTATCCACTCAAATATACATAAGTTTTTATGTATAATAGTTAATAATAAAACTATAACTTGACCAGTTATGTATTTATGAACTAGTTAAGGTTCATATAGTATAAAAACCATGATCATATATAAGTATATATGTAAACGGATGATGACTTAAACATTTGTAGGAGAATTTATAAAAATTCTAACTTATAGAGGTTTAGATGAATTTCTAAATCATGAAACGATCGGTTTTGGTTTTCCATTGTCAATAGAATTGAATAGTATACTTGTTATGGATTTAGGAGTGATAATTAGATAAAATCCATATAAAACGACCTTTGTATGTAAGCTTGCATATTAAGTGATTAAAATTACACATTTGTAATTTCTAATATACTGATAATTCCATAAAGTTTTCCAAAGAATCTTGTAACACTTGAACATATAATTTGTATCACATTATTTTGTATGTAAATAGAATACTAAATTTTAAATCACCAATACTTGTTAATATGTCTTATATGGTATGGATCCCAATCCATAAAATTGCATTATCACAACGATCTAGTTCACAATATTCACCAAGTCTCAATCCATTATGCTTGGTAATTCACTATCTACATGAATAGTAAATTACTTGAATTTGGTGATTGACACATATGTCGATGGCATTATCTTTGGGTCTATAAATGAAGAGATGTGTAGGGAATTCGAACAGGTGATGCAGTCAAAGTTTGAGATGAGCAACATGGGCGAATTGTTGTTCTTCTTGGGTCTGCAACTAAGTCAAAGAGAGGATGACTTCTATCTACATCAAACTAAGTATGTGTAGGACATCTTGTCAAAATACAAGATGAATGATAGCAGTACTTATGGCACACCTATCCCTGTCAATCATTGTTTGCATCCTGACAAAGATGGAAAGGATGTGGATTGTAAATTGTACCGTGGGATGATCGGTTCTCTCATGTATCTCACAGCTTCAAGGCCCGACATAATGTTTGCTGTATGTTTGTGCTCAAGGTTTCAGTCACAACCAAAGGAGTCTCATATGGTCGCTGTCAAGAGGATATTCAGATACTTGAAAGGGAAACCCCGATTGGGTCTTTGGAACTCAAAGCAGCGGTCATTTGACCTCAAAGCCTATACTGATTCAGATTGTGGATCATCTTCAGGTGGATGTTAATTATTGGGAGACATGCTGGTCTCCTGGCAGTGTAAGAAGCAGTCAACGGTTTCTGTCTCAACATGTGAAGCAAAGTACATTGCTGCAGCGAGCGGTTGTTCTCGGATATTGTGGATTCAGCAGCAATTGAGAGACTATGGCTTAAACTTCATTGGGACTCCACTGTTCATTGACAACAATGCCACCATATCCATCATAAACAACCCGGTGAAACATTCCAACACTAAACATATTGAAATTCGCCACTATTTCATCTGTGATTGTGCTGAAAATCATCTTGTAAAGGTTCACATGGATGACAACTTTGCTGACCTTTTCACAAAGGCTTTTGATCGAACTCGTTTCGAACATCTTGTCAACATGATAGGAATATTCAATCCGGAGTGAAAACTTGTTTTTCTTAAATCAATTCAATTCATGAAAGTTAAATTTTATTCCTTTTAAAGTTTTCTGTATAGTTATTTTAATTTTTCAAATATTTTACAAAAATCCAAACAAAATAGAAAACTAGAAAAATTTCAAAGTTCACTTAAGAATAGAGGAAATGATAGTACATCAGAAATGATCTAAACGTCCTAGACTGCACATATGGGAAATGATTGCGTAGGGCTTACTTGATGGTTTAAATTGTTGTGTTCTTAATCTGCTTATTTACAAGTAATTTGAATTGTCAGTAGGCTGTAACCATCTTTGAATCATTAGTAGGGTGGAAATTAATTCAATACTACAACTGTGATTTGAACCCATGTTTGCTAGTGTGTGTGCGTAAAAGAATGCAAAAGATCACTATCAGATACAGGATGTTAGATTTTGGAAAAAAAAATTATGAGACCAGTTTCGGGATAGGTCGTTAGCACAATTAACGCGGTTCATCTCACTACCCATACTCACAAGTATGCAATGAGAGATTGAATCAAGACATGTCTTTACATCAACCGTTGAGCGTGTATTCACCCTTGAATCACTCCTCTTTCATTGAATTCAAATCCAGATAAAAGTTGGATCCCCTTACCTAAATCCTCAAACACCATATTCATTATCCTGAATCATCATATGATATCCACAGAAGAAAAACCAATCAAACCAAGAAAACTGAATCACTCGATTCTGAATCTTATGATTCTTGATAATCCTTATGGATTCTGCTTGATTTTTTCTGTGCTAAACGATGTAACTTCATTCTAGAGATTTGAAAATCTTTGGGAAAATCTTAGATGCCTTGAGATAGTGCAATTTAAATTTTTGTAGTATAACTGTGAGGTACACGTTGTATATCTTATAATTAAGTACCTTAACACACAAGAACATGATACTAAGATGCTTATGGTTTCAAATCTTATAATATTGCCAATTTGAATTACTTGTTTATGTGCTTATTATCTAGTATCATTATTGGTATAGATTAGCCTGATATGATCCTCTGCTCGTGTCATTGAACAAAAATAGCTTGTGTGTGAAAATGTGTATATCGTTATTCTGAAAAGATCAAAAAGATTTTAAGTTTGTTTATAGTTCAAATTCAAATCAGAAAAGCCAAAATTTTTTGTGTTTAACTTCCTTGAATTGATTTTGAAACCTCTTGATTGAATTTTCTTATCCGGTTCGTTATTTGACTTTGACTTCTTCATAATTTGAGTTGAAATTGGATTTCACAAGGGTGTCTAAGTACTTGTTAAGTGCGCAGGAATTAAACCTTGCGTACTTGTAAGTATGCAAGACTTAAGTCATGCGTACTTGCTAAGTACACAAGAGTTAAGTCTTGCGCACTTGTTAAGTACGCAAGACCTGATTTTGTGGGTATATATTGTGGACTTAGAAAATTTCTGAGATTTTATCTCATTTCAAATAACCCACTGTACTATTACCTCTCAAAAAATTTGTGTGATTTCAAACGGTTTTTTCGACCTGATCATTGTTTCACCTTCACTTATCAACCATTCGGTGAGAATCTTAACCTTTTTCATCCACAAGATTGTTTGTTACGGGAACGATTGAATGTTCTTCGAGTTTAGGGTTTTGGTTCTTGATTTTTGACAAATCCGAGTGTTGCTTGACCTAAATTAACACCTAGATATGATTAAAATATATAATCAATCTTCTATAACCTTTAATTCGTCCCTTAATTTGCTCGATTTGGGATTTGACCGTGCTTTGACCGTTTGTAGTGGTTAGGTCCGGTTTAGGTCAAAATTGACCTGGTTTAGCCTGTTTTTTGTGTCGGACTTGGTCCCATGAGTTGTAAATGCGTGTTTCGACGTGTTGGTGACCTTGAGCAACATCAAAATTCGACCATTCTTTGATTTGGAAAAACCTGCTCTTTGATCAAAGTGTTAGAACTTGCGCTCTTAGTAAGTACGCAAGATATAACTCTTGCATACTTAGCAAGTACACGTACTTGCTAAGTACGCAAGGTATAAACCCTGCGTACTTGCTAAGTACGCAGGAAGGCAAATTGCAAATTTTTCTAAGTCTGGAAAATTTTGTCCTTGTGAATACCATGTCATGTTTGTTCATTTCCAGTACTCATGCTTGTTCTAATTGTGTTCATTGTAAGTTTTTGCAGTGATGGCTCATGCTTTAACCAGCGAATTCAATCTACTGGCTCTAACACAACCCAGTGGAAGGGTGCTGCACTTGAATACAGAGAAATAGTCGATTTCCCGAACTGCTCGAAGATCAGCTATGCTATCTCTGCAGATCCTATCGTCTCAAGACCATACACGGATCAATTCTGGGCAACAACAGATCATGACTGCACAGTAACCCTAAACGTCATTAGGGCTACTGTAGCAGATCAACAGATAGCCATATCCGAAGACACCATCAGGAGGGTGTTACAGTTCCGGGATCTTGTAACTGTCCCAATTAGCTATCCTGATTACATTTTCGATGGTTGTTGGAGGCAGAGAATGGGATACGTCGGTGCAACGGATTATGCTTCGTACAAGAAGATGTAGGTACTCTATCAATGACGTTACTTTACCCACATCATGATCATGTGGATCTCTTCAAGGAAAGCAGACAAGGATGCCATGGGTCATCACTTAGCGGCTGCTGTAACATTCCTGATTTTCCGACCCTATTTTAATTTATTTTAACTAATAAAATAACAACACGACATTGAATCATATACTTGTTCAAACCTACACTTTATTAATCGTTAGCCAATCGTATTCAATTCAAAGATTTAGAACTCATAATCATGTGGTAACACCTCTTAGAGTTAATCCAGTTAGTAATCCCGTTAGGTGTTCTGTTAAATCCTAACCAAGCTAATTCTGTCAAAGCTGAAATTGCAAGGGCTGATTTTATAAATAATCAGAAACCCTAGTAGGCACGGTCGTGCCACGTTTTGGCACGGTCGCGCCTCGTCTGGCACGGTCGCGCCTCTTATAGGCACGGTCGCGCCTCACATCAGTTGAAACGTAAATACAACCTTTAATCGCAAAACCATTCGAATTCGTAACCGTTCCACACTTTAACAAACCAAATTAAGGTTTTAATCATCATCTTTACGACTTATTAACCCAATTTTGTCGATCCCTCTCACAACCGTCGATCATCTTCATTGCAACCACAAATTCCTCCATTTCAATCCAAACTCTCTCAAGCAAACAAACAAACTACACCACTCGATCCTCTCTAAGGCTTCTGGACACGCTGGTTTAGTCGGGATTGTAGCAGAAGACGCCGGAGATCAAACCGTCATCGTCGGAACTCATTCTACCCGTACACCATCGATTCATTCTCTATTTGGGTAATTGAAACCTTCCACACATTCGATTTAGTCTATACATCAAAAGCCCCAAACTAATTTGGGCTTACAATAGTGAAATTTACACGAACCCGAATCTAGAGTTCGTTCTAAAATGGCTTAATCGAATCGTACCTTGTACGTGTTTTAAATACAATTAAACTACACAAAAAGACTAGTAATAACCTGGTGGGTGAAAGCCCTATGATTTCTAACACTATTATCATAAGAATCGACTAATTCGTTCTTGTTTTGGAACAGGCACGGTCGCGCTAGTCTTCTAGCGCGGTCGTGCTCCATGAAGACAGGGTCGCACCTCTCCAAGCACGGTCGTACCTCACCCTCTGACCCGGTCGTGCCTCTTGGCTAGACCTGGTCGTGCTCTCAGAACCCTAGACACGGTCGTGCCTGGCCCAGGCACGGTCGTGCCTAGTGAGCAGCCTTGTTTTGTTTTCTGTTTGATCAACACGGTCGCGCCCTGATTAGCACGGTTGCGCCCGTGGTCCTAGCACGATCGTGCCTTGTCCCAGGCACGGTCGTGTGTGAGAGAAAAATCTTGACATAATACCAAAAATTTATATTTCTAAAACCAATAAACATTTCAAATAAATTTTTAAATAAGAATAATTAATTTATATAAAGATTTATATTTAAACATAAATAATTATTTATTTATACCTAATTACATTTAATACTTACATTATTTTCATAAACCATAATTATTTAAATTACTTATTTAGTTAATCAATTTCAAACCTTAAATCAAAATGTTCCAAAAACAATTGTTTCGAACTTTATATTTTATTCAATACTTTTAAGTACAAATCAATGACATGTTACACACATCCAATTCAACTTAGACTTAGACATAGACATTTGTACACACTATTAATTCAATACACATTACGCTCTAGGTTAACGTTGTGCATTACAAGGAACTCATTTCTAGCTAGTATTTCGTGTTAGCTACGCCTTCAAACCAAGTGAGTATACATAGCCCCTTTTTACTCTTGTACATTTTTAGGGTGGAACATGAACATTATTCAAATTACATGTTTACATTTACACAAACAACACAAGTACAAATCCTACTTACATTCATGTGTGCAATTTGAGCTTTATGCCCGAGTGCAAGGTGTGCTAACCTTTGTATGCGATTATGTGCAATCATTAACTATTCAAGCCAACGGTTTTCAATGATAGATCTATTGAGTCTGACAAACCCACCCAGATTGGGGTGATTGATACCGACAACACAATTTTTGCATGCTAGTTACAAAGGTTTGATTGTACATGGTTACACAATAGCTGCTCCCCATAAATGCCTTATTTATCATGTTATGTAAGGATTTGTTTTACAAACTATATGCTATCTATATAAACCTGTGTTATACTCACCAACTTTTTAGTTGACTTTATTTTATTCATGTTTCAGGTTCTAACGTGTGAGATTGTTCAAGATGTGCTACACATAGGATTGGACTTAGCTAATTTAAATAAAAGAACTCTATGTATTTCAATTTTGTTCTATCTTGGATTTGGTTATGTTTGGATTATTTGCAATGAAATTTGACGTTTAATATATTCAATTTAGTCAACCTTGTGCTTATGAACAGTCAACATGTCCCGCCCCGATGATTCCGTCGTCGGTCGGGGTGTGACAGATTGGTATCAGAGCCTTGGTTATAGGGAACTAGGTTATTAGACACCCTTGACCTAGACTATAACTTTAGGACACCCATACAATGCCATGCTACTACATGTTACATTATTAGTTCTTGTGTAAATATTTTTACATGCTATCATAAGTATTTACACTATGTGATACAATACATAATGACTTATGTGTCACACTACTTGATAACTTTTGTGCTTACACTCATTACTATCTACATGCTATATGATTATTTTTTTTATGCGAATTTTCTTACATGTTAAACTATATAATTACATCATATGATACAATACTTAATAATCTATGTGTCACATTACCTGCCAATTTTTTTTTTCTCCTATTCATTGCTACCTATTTAATTTATTTAAAGTGCTATCCTAAGTTTCCACATACACTCATACACACTTAGTTATTCATGTACCCCTAAACTCACATACATAATACCACACCTCTTGTGAACAACAAATTTTTAAACTATTGGGCCTAATGTCCATCAATAATAAACTAAGAAGCCCATCTATCCTTCAAGAAGCAAAAGCCCACTGAAATGCATAAACCTTACTTTCGTGCCACAAGGCCCAGTTCACAACAATTCTCATCATGACCATGAGCCCAACAATAGTATTATTAATACATGATGGCTGGAAGAGTGTGTAGGCCCATGAGAAATTCTGGCTAAGGAAAGATAGGGTACTTAAGTGTGTCCTAGTGACCCACCCCTCTTTTCTGGGAATTCTCCTCAGGGATACACTACTTATAGGTCAAGTGTACTCCTAAAATACTATTATGAAGACTCGGCGT
Organism: Smallanthus sonchifolius; assembly: GCA_023525975.1. Taxonomy (NCBI): domain Eukaryota; kingdom Viridiplantae; phylum Streptophyta; class Magnoliopsida; order Asterales; family Asteraceae; genus Smallanthus; species Smallanthus sonchifolius. The sequence goes on from CM042020.1 coordinate 79,157,975, forward strand.
TATGACTAGTCAAACTCTTAACCTATGAGAGCTCCTATATTTGACACTCAGTATTTTATTATCGCTTACAACCTTTCCACTGTTTCCCTGCTAAGCATGGACATCCACTCTCCTCACTCCCCGGTTTACCGTCCTGAAACAGAATCTGATTGGGAAGAAGACACTGAGATACCCGTGTATCGGTCACCAACACCCCCGCTGCCAGACCAAGGTTTGAGGTAAGGGCGGACTGGATCAGGAACTGTCACACCCCGACCGATGGCGGAATCATCGGGGCGGGACATGTAAGACTGTTCATAGCTCATGGTTGACTAAATTGAAATATATTAAAGTTAAATTTCCATTACAAATAATCCGAGTACAAACCAAATTCAAACAAGAAACATAAAACAATTCATAAAGTTCTTGATTTAAATTGCTAAGTCCAAATCCTATGTTGAACACGTCTTGAATCAATCTCACATATTGGGGCCTGAAACATGAATAAAATAAAGTCAACTAAAAAGTTGGTGAGTATAACACAGTTGTATGTAGATAGCATATAGTTGAAAACAAATCCTTTACAAATCATGATAAAATAAGGCATTTATGGGGAGCAGCTATTGTGTAACCATGTACAACCAAACCTTGTGACTAGCATGCAAAAATTGTGTTGTCGGTTTCAATCACCGCGCACCATGGGTGGGTTTGTCAGACTCAATAGATCTATCATTGAAAACCGTCGGCTTGTATAGTTAATGATTGCACATAAGAGCATACAAAGGTTTGCACACCTAGCACTCGGGCACAAAGCTCAAATTTTGCACACATGTATGTAAATAGGATTTTTACACTTGTGTTGTTTGTGTAAATGTAAATGTGTAATGTGTAATGTGTATAGAGTTCATGTTCCACCCCAAAAGTGTAAAAGAGTAAAAAGGGGTTGTGGATACTCACTTGGTATAGAAGTGTAGCTAACAAAGATTATAGATAGCAAATATGATCCTCGAAATACACAATTTAACCTAAAGAGTAATGTGTATTGAATCAAATAGATGCATAAAGTTTAAGTCTAAAATGAAAGTTGAATTTGTGTATAAAACTATTGATTTGTATTTAAAAAGTATTGAATAAAATATATAGAGTTTGAAGTAAAATATTTTTGAAACAATTTGATTAGGTTTGAATTGAATAATTGATTAAATATATAATTATAGATTATGAAATAATATAAATATTAATTGAAATTAAGTATAAATAAATAAATGAGTTTGATTTAATTTGTAAATTAAATAGAAAATCATTATCTTATTTATTTATAAATTTTGTAACTTAATTATTTAAAATATCATTTAAGTGTAAGATAGTAAATATGAATTTAATTTTTATAAACTATTAAATAAATTATATTTATGCCAAGGTTAAACTTTTAATCCATTTTTGAATACAGAAAATATATTTTTATAAAATCTAGAACATTTACTGATTAAAATATATAAAATTAAAATTCTGTTAAAAGTTCTGAATCTCACACGACCGTCCCTCGGAAGGGCACGATCGCGCTCAAGCCACGGGCGCGACCGCGCTAGTCGGGGCGCGACCGGGTTGATCAACAGGAGCACAATCTATACAAGTCAGCAGGCACGACCGTGCCTTAGCCCGGCACGGTCGTGTCTATGATCTTTAGACACAACAGAGACTAGCCCAGAGGGCGTGACAAGGTCTGGACAGGAGGGCACGACCGCGCTGCTAATCGGCACGACCGCGTTTCATGAGGCACGGCCGCGCTAGATGATTAGCGCGACCGTGTCTCTTCCAAATCAGACACGAATTGACAAATTCTAGTATTTTAAACGCTGGAAATGATAGGGCTTTTGATTAATGGGTTATTACGAGTCTTTTCATATAATTTAATTGTACGGAAATCGTGATTAAGTATGGATTCGATTGAATTATTTTTATTAAAACATGGTTTCTGATTTAGACAGATTTACGAATTGAAAACCCAAATTAATAAAGGGCTTTTGATTCAGATACTGGAATGAATAAATTAGAGGATTCAATTAACCTGAATAGAAGCGAATCAATAGAGAACGATAGAGAGGGAGTTCCGGTGACGGCGGGATTGAGCCCCGGCGTCTTCTGATGTGATCCTGACTGTTTCAACGATTCCATAGCTTTAGGAGAGATCGGATGGCGTGACGATGATGCTGGATTTGAGAGATCTTGGATCGAATTGCTTGAGAGAGTTTCCTTGGAAATATTTGAGAGAGAATCCTTTGAGTTGAACGAATTTTGGTTATTTGGTCGAAAAAGAAATGATTGGTAGTATTATTTTGAAAGTATAACGTAAAACGGTTATGGATTCGAACAATCGGACGATTAAAATTGCAGTTACGTTTCAGCTGTTTCACAGGCGCGACCGTGCCTAAATTTGGCACGACCGTGCCTAGGCACCGGGCGCGATCGTTCCAAAGCAGGTCGCGCGACCGTGCCAAAGCACTTGGCGCGACCGTGCTAGGACGAAGCACGACCGTGGTAGACTAGGGTTTCTTGACATTTTTCAACCTTAGTCCTTGGCTTTTCAGGTTCGATGAGTTTGAATAAAATCGTTTCTTGTATAGTGTTTAAATGTATATAATCGAGTAAAACTTGCGAATTTGTATAGAATCATTGCATTTAATTTATGGCGAGAAAATAATGAGACATTGCACGAGTATTGAGTTTGAAATTGCATTACATTGAATTGAAATATGAATACCAAAAATCAGAAATGTTACAGTCTCCCCTTGTTGAGAGAATTTCGTCCCGAAATTTATCTAGAGGAAACAACATTATTAGTAAAAAGATGAGGGTACTTGAGCTTCATTTGGTCTTCTCGTTCCCAAGTGAATTCAGGACCACGCTTAGATTCTCAACGAACTTTAACGATAGGAATGCGACTTCGCTTGAGCTGCTTGACTTCACGATCCATAATTTCCACCGGCTTCTCAACGAAGTGCATCGTTTCATCAATGCACACGTCGTCAAGCGGTATATGGAGATTTTCATCGGCGTGACACTTCTTTAGATTAGATACATGAAATGTAGGATGCACATTTCCAAGAGATGGAGGTAAGTCGAGCTTGTAAGCCACTTTCCCAATCCTTTCAAGGATTTTGAATGGACCAACATAACGAGGTGCTAACTTGCCTTTCTTTCTAAAACGGAGAATGCCCTTCCATGGAGACACCTTAAGAAGAACAAGATCACCGACTTGGAATTCCAAGGGTTTTCGACGTTTGTCGGCATAACTCTTTTGCCGACTACTCGCTACTCGAATATTGTCACGGATTTGAATAATTTTGTCGGATGTTTCTTGAATTAACTCGGGACCGGTGATTTGTGCTTCACCAATCTCGTTCCAACAGATAGGAGAACGACACTTGCGACCATAGAGAGCTTCGAATGGAGCCATGTTGATACTTGTGTGGTAGCTATTGTTGTACGAAAACTCAATAAGGGATAAATGTGAATCCCAATTGCCACCAAAATCGATTACACAAGCTCTAAGCATGTCTTCAAGAGTTTGGATTGTTCGCTCGGTTTGACTATCAGTTTGGGGATGGTAAGCCGTGCTCAAATCTAATCGAGTACCAAGAGCCTTTTGGAGAGATTGCCAAAATCGAGAAGTGAACCGAGCGTCTCTATCGGATATTATGTTCAAGGGAACACCATGCCGGCTCACAATTTCATCAATGTAAATTCGGGCTAATTTCTCCACTTTGAAGTCTTCACGAATAGGCAAGAAGTGAGCAGATTTGGTGAGTCGATCAATGATCACCCAAATACTATCATAACCACTTGAGGTGCGAGGGAGTTTGGTAATAAAATCCATGGCTAAGTTCTCCCATTTCCACACGGGAATTTCCGGTTGTTCAAGCAAACCAGAAGGACGTTTATGTTTGGCTTTGACTTTGGAACAGGTTAAGCATCTGGCCACATAAAGAGCAATGTCTTTCTTCATACCGGGCCACCAATATTGTTGCGAAGATCTTGGTACATTTTATCCGCACCAGGATGAATAGAATAACGAGTCTTGTGAGCCTCGTTCATGAGAAATGTACGGAGATCGTCGCGATCGGGAACCCAAATACGGTTCAAGTAATATAATAAGCCATTGGGTTTTGTTTGAAGAAGAAGTTCAACACCACACGACATTTCTTCATACATGTTACCCTCGGTTACCGAGACGTGTTGAGCTTCTAAGATACGGGTTTGAATATCGGTTTGAATACGGGCACAATGAAGCATAACATGGTCCTTTCGACTAAAAGCATCAGCTACAACATTCGCTTTGCCGGGATGGTAACAAATCTCGCAGTCGTAGTCGTTAAGGAGTTCGACCCAACGTCGTTGCCTCATATTGAGTTCTTTTTGGTTGAAAATATGTTGAAGACTTTTGTGGTCGGTGAACACCACACATTTCGTGCCATATAGGTAATGTCTCCAAATCTTTAAGGCGAATACAACCGCACCCAACTCGAGATCGTGCGTCGTATAATTCTTCTCATGAACTTTGAGTTGCCTTGATGCATAAGCGATTACTTTGCCTCGTTGCATGAGAACACAACCAAGACCTTGGTTAGAAGCATCACAATAGACAACTAAATCATTGATTCCATCGGGGAGAGTCAATATAGGAGCATTGCACAACTTTTGTTTGAGGGTTTGGAAAGCTTCTTCTTGTTTCGGTCCCCATTCATAAGTCTTACCCTTGTGGGTCAAAGCGGTAAGAGGGACATCAATCTTTGAGGAACGAACTTCGGTAGGAGTCTTCGAGGCATTCCAATTCTTAATCGTTTCAATCTTAGCAGGATCAACATGAATTCCTTTGTCATTGACAATATGACCAAGAAATTGAACTTCCTTTAGCCAAAATTCACATTTGGAGAATTTGGCATAAAGTTGTTCCTTCTTTAAGAGATCCAAAACCAATCTAAGATGTTCTTCATGGTCGGCTTTAGTCTTGGAATAGATTAAGATATCATCAATGAAAACGATCACGAATTTATTAAGGTACGGTTTGCACACACGATTCATGAGATCCATGAAAACTGCAGGTGCATTGGTTAACTCGAAAGGCATAACCATGAACTCGTAATGCCCATACCTTGTTCGAAAAGCAGTCTTAGGAATTTCATCTTCTTGAACACGAAGCTGATGATAACCGGATCGAAGATCGATCTTCGAGAAGCAAGTAGAACCATGAATTTGATCAAATAGATCATCGATTCTAGGCAAAGGATAACGGTTCTTGATAGTAAGTTTGTTGAGTTCGCGGTAGTCAATACACATGCGAAATGATCCATCCTTCTCCTTAACAAATAAGACGGGTGCACCCCACGGTGAATGACTCGGACGGATGAATCCCTTGTCGGAGAGTTCTTGAAGTTGACTTGCAAGTTCTTGCATTTCAGAAGGTGCAAGACGATAAGGAGCTCTAGCAACGGGGTTAGCTCCTGGTATAAGATCAATACGGAACTCTACTTGACGAACGGGAGGAAGACCGGATAAATCCTTAGGAAAAACCTCGGGAAAATCTCGAATAATGGGAATGTCTTGGATACTCTTCTCCTTGACGTCCTTTTGAACAATGTGAGCTAAGAAAGCAATGTACTTCTTTCGTAAGTACTTTTGAGTGGTAGTACACGACATCAACTTAAGTCCCTTGCAAGGCTTTTCACCAAAAACTCTTAAGGTTTCTCCCGATGGTAGCGGAATTTGGATACACTTTTCAAAGCAAATGACTTCGGCATGATGATTTGATAGCCAATCCATACCTATGATAATATCAATGCTTCCTAGTGGCATTGGAACAAGGTTGATTGGGAATGAATGGTCATTTAGTTCTAAGGAGAAATCATAAATAATGGAGTCAATTGTAAGGGAGTCACCATTTGCTACTTCAACGGTAAATGTTTTCTCTAGTTGGGACCGAGTCTTTGCAAGTAAAGGTTCAAAATTAAGTGACACAAAACTTTTATCGGCTCCGGTATCGAATAAAATGGAGGCATATTGACTATTAACAAGAAACGTACCATTGACCACGTCATTGTTGGCTTGAGCTTCGTTGGCGTTTATGTTGAACGCACGCCCACGAGCTCCACCTTGTCTAGCATTTGCAAGTCTTGGACATTGATCACGAAAATGGTTCGGGTCACCACACTCATAGCAAGCACGCCCATTAGCAATGGCGGGAGCACCTTGGTTAGCCACTTGAGGTACGGTTCGGTTTGGAGGGTTGACTGGGCCCATAAGGGCTTTGGTCCTACAAACACTGACCGTATGACCATATCTCCCACAATAAGTACAAAGGCGACATGGGATGTTTTGAGGATGATGAAAATTGCAGGTGGCACAAAGAGGGTAGATCCCAACATACGGCTTTTTAGCCGGCGCTTGAATCATAGGTGCAGCTTGGTTGACGGGAACGGCAGGAGTAACCACAGCAAAATTTCTAACCTTCCTCTTTCTATTATTGCGAGAGGGCTCGGTTGTGGCTTCTTTGTTGTGAGTAGGAGGGGTTATGGTTTCAGAAACTTTCTTAGAACCCTTTTTGGTAAGAGTTCCAGCTTTCACATGATTATCAGTTAAGGTAGCGGCTAGACGAATATCATCCTCCAGAGTAGCAGGATTTCTACCTAAGACAGTATCTTGGATTTGTCTTGGTAGCCCACCAATATACTTCTCGATACATCGGGAAAAAGGAGTGACCATGTGGGGCACTAGAAGACTCAACTCATGGAACCGAGTTGTATATGCTAAGCTTTCCCCGCTATCTTGGGCAAGATCCCAAAATTCAGCTTCTAGCTTTTTCACTTCCTTTCGAGGACAGAACTCCTCGATCATAAGCCTTTTGACCTCATCCCAAGGTAAGGCCATAGCTACATCAACACCCCTATTTCTTTTCTCCCCATTCCACCATGTAAGTGCCCGTTTTTGTAGGACACTTGTAGCATGACGAACACGGAGGTTGTCGGGACAGTCACTATTGAGAAGGTATTCTCAATGCTTTCAAACCATTGAAGGAGTCCAGTAGCTCCTTCGGTTCCATAAAACTTTAGGGGATTGCACGAGTTGAAGTGCTTGAAGGTGCATGGAGGTGGATTGTTACCACCATTTCCACCATTATTACCACTATTGCTTCCATTTCCACCATTGTTGCCATTGGTGGCACCATTGGCTTGGGTGAGTTGTGTCACCAATTGGGTGAGAATAGCAGCAATGTCGGTGTTGGCGTTGGTTGCGGGAGCACGACGAGGAGGCATTCTACAGATTGTCACAAGACAAGAAAAAAATTGTGAGGACTTATGAGATTTGATAGGATTTAATAGAATGAGATACAAAATAAAATAGATATTCTTAGTTTGGATTGTACTCAAAAGTGACAAAATCACTTGAATACCATGGCACATTAAGGTTAATTAAACTTATAAAATTTTCAAGGAGACATGCTTTAGCCTATAAGTAAACACTCATCTCGGGAATTCCCACGAAAGCATACGGGTCCCTCGGTTGATTGGGATTTATGCGAAATGCTTTCCTAGACAGAAAACCCAAAATATAGGTGTCACCCTTCCAGATTGCACGTGTCCTCAAATAATTTAACAAGTTTAAAAACCTTAACGAAGAAAAAAAAATATTTTAAAGATTTTTGCTTCAAGAATTTTCCACATGCTTAGAAAAGATAAAGATAGAAAGAAGATAGAAATATTATGAGGTTTTAGAATATAGGAAAGGATATTATTTATTTAATTATTATTTAAGAAGATCCTAATGAGTCATGAATTTATAACAAGTAAGGTATCAAATATAATAATTAATCATGGTAAGCATGTAGCACATAGCATGTAACACATAGCACAAAAGTCACAAAACATAGTATAAGTGGGTGTCCTAAAGTTATAGTCTAGGTCAAGGTGTCTAATAACCTAATTCCCTATAACCAAGGCTCTGATACCAATCTGTCACACCCTGACCGATGGCGGAATCATCGGGGCGGGACATGTAAGACTGTTCATAGCTCATGGTTGACTAAATTAAAATATTTTAAAGTTAAATTTCCATTACAAATAATCCGAGTACAAACCAAATTCAAACAAGAAACATAAAACAATTCATAAAGTTCTTGATTTAAATTGCTAAGTACAAATCCTATGTTGAACACGTCTTGAATCAATCTCACATATTGGGGCCTGAAACATGAATAAAATAAAGTCAACTAAAAAGTTGGCGACTATAACACAGTTGTATGCAGATAGCATATAGTTGAAAACAAATCCTTTACAAAACATGATAAAATAAGGCATTTATGGGGAGCAGCTATTGTGTAACCATGTACAACCAAACCTTGTGACTAGCATGCAAAAATTATGTTGTCAGTTTCAATCACCGCGCACCATGGGTGGGTTTGTCAGACTCAATAGATCTATCATTGAAAACCGTCGGCTTGTATAGTTAATGATTGCACATAAGAGCATACAAAGGTTAGCACACCTAGCACTCGGGCACAAAGCTCAAATTTTGCACACATGTATGTAAATAGTATTTTTGCACTTGTGTTGTTTGTGTAAATGTAAATGTGTAATGTGTAATGTGTATAGAGTTCATGTTCCACCCCAAAAGTGTAAAAGAGTAAAAAGGGGTTGTGAATACTCACTTGGTATGGAAGTGTAGCTAACAAAGATTATAGATAGCAAATATGATCCTCGAAATACACAATTTAACCTAAAGAGTAATGTGTATTGAATCAAATAGATGCATAAAGTTTAAGTCTAAAATGAAAGTTGAATTTGTGTATAAAACTATTGATTTGTATTTAAAAAGTATTGAATAAAATATATAGAGTTTGAAGTAAAATATTTTTGAAACAATTTGATTAGGTTTGAATTGAATAATTGATTAAATATATAATTATAGATTATGAAATAATATAAATATTAATTGAAATTAAGTATAAATAAATAAATGAGTTTGATTTAATTTGTAAATTAAATAGAAAATCATTATCTTATTTATTTATAAATTTTGTAACTTAATTATTTAAAATATCATTTAAGTGTAAAATAGTAAATATGAATTTAATTTTTATAAACTATTAAATAAATTATATTTATGCCAAGGTTAAACTTTTAATCCATTTTTGAATACAGAAAATATATTTTTATAAAATCTGGAACATTTACTGATTAAAATATATAAAATTAAAATTCTGTTAAAAGTTCTGAATATCACAGGACCGAGCCTCGGAAGGGCACGATCGCGCTCAAGCCACGGGCGCGACCGCGCTAGTCGGGGCGCGACCGGGTTGATCAACAGGAGCACAATCTAGACAAGTCAACAGGCACGACCGTGCCTTAGCCCGGCACGGTCGGGTCTATGATCTTTAGACACAACAGAGACTAGCCCAGAGGGCGTGACAAGGTCTGGACAGGAGGGCACGACCGCGCTGCTAATCGGCACGACCGCGCTAGATGATTAGCGCGACCGTGTCTCTTCCAAATCAGACACGAATTGACAGATTATAGTATTTTAAACGCTGGAAATGATAGGGCTTTTGATTAATGGGTTATTACGAGTCTTTTCATATAATTTAATTGTATGGAAATCGTGATTAAGTATGGATTCGATTGAATTATTTTTATTAAAACATGGTTTCTGATTTAGATAGATTTACGAATTGAAAACCCAAATTAATAAAGGGCTTTTGATTCAGATACTGGAATGAATAAATTAGAGGATTCAATTAACCTGAATAGAAGCGAATCAATAGAGAACGATAGAGAGGGAGTTCCGGTGATGGCGGGATTGAGCCCCGGCGTCTTCTGATGTGATCCCGACTGTTTCAACGGTTCCGTAGCTTTAGGAGAGATCGGATGGCGTGACGATGATGCTGGATTTGAGAGATCTTGGATCGAATTGCTTGAGAGAGTTTCCTTGGAAATATTTGAGAGAGAATCCTTTGAGTTGAACTAATTTTGGTTATTTGGTCGAAAAAGAAATGATTGGTAGTATTATTTTGAAAGTATAACGTAAAACGGTTATGGATTCGAACAATCGGACGATTAAAATTACAGTTACGTTTCAGCTGTTTCACAGGCGCGACCGTGCCTAGGCACCGGGCGCGATCGTTCCAAAGCAGGTCGCGCGACCGTGCCAAAGCACTTGGCGCGACCGTGCTAGGACGAAGCACGACCGTGCTAGACTAGGGTTTCTTGACATTTTTCAACCTTAGTCCTTGGCTTTTCAGGTTCGATGAGTTTGAATAAAATCGTTTCTTGTATAGTGTTTAAATGTATATAATCGAGTAAAACTTGCGAATTTGTATAGAATCATTGCATTTAATTTACGGCGAGAAAATAATGAGACATTGCACGAGTATTGAGTTTGAAATTGCATTACATTGAATTGAAATATGAATACTAAAAATCAGAAATGTTACAGGAACGCCGGCCCGAGACTTCGAACACCAGAATCACCCGCACCTATAAACCCGTATCATACACCCCATCTCCGCAATCAATTACCACCCCCACTGAGAGACCCATATTTAATGCCCGACCCGTACCTTCCGAACCCTTGGGTAAGGCATACCATGGCACCCACTGGTGTTATGGAAATTCCAACCAATGACTTCCCTTAATATGTAAGAACTTCATAATTTGAGAGGCAAAGGATAGTGTAACATCCCAAAAATAATAAAACGAATAAATATAGCGAGACCGGTGATTTAGTCGGAATATTTAAACAAAAGGGAGCGGGCTTGGGCTCGGCTTCAATGGGCCGAGGGAAGCCCAGGTATATATATAAGGCAAGGCAGCCCTCTTCCCTGCTCATTCCATACTCACGCAGCTTCTAGAGAGAGAAAGGAGAGCTCGGGTCTAGAGAGAGAAAGTCGACGGATCGTCACGAAATTGGAGGAGCACGTTACAGTTGAGTCCGTGAGCAAAACCTCCGAATCAGAATTACAATCCAGGTAACGATTCGATCACATTATGAGTTTTTGTTCATTTTGGGAAGTTTCGGGTTTTGGCTAACAAGGTAACGATTTTGCGGATGAAACTTGAAAATGAACTTAGGAATAGCATCTAGAATGAAAACCGAACGTTTTGATCTAAGAAAATTGAGATATTGACTCAATCAGACTCGCATGCAAAAACTTCAGATTCTTGGGGAAGACGACAGATGCAGACCCTTCGAAACTACTTAGTTTCGATAGGCGCAGACCCATCGAAACTACTCAGTTTCGATATATATATACAGACCCATCGAAACTACCTAGTTTCGATATGCCCATGATCCGAAGCTAAGATAATACATAAGTCACTTATCGAAACTACCAAGTTTCGACAGAAGCAACCTATCGAAACTACCAAGTTTCGAGAGAAGCAACCTATCGAAACTACCAAGTTTCGACAGAAGCAACCAATCGAAACTACCAAGTTTTGACAGAAGCAACCTATCGAAACTACCAAGTTTCGACAGAAGCAACCTATCGAAACTACCATGTTTCGACAGAAGCAACCTATCGAAACTACCAAGTTTCGACAGAAGCAACCTATCGAAACTACCAAGTTTCGACAGAAGCAACCTATCGAAACTACCAAGTTTCGACAGAAGCAACCTATCGAAACTACCAACTTTCGACAGAAGCAACCTATCGAAACTACCAAGTTTCGACATAAGCAACCTATCGAAACTACCAAGTTTCGATATAAGTAAATCCATCGAAACTACTAGGTTCAAGCATAGTAATGTCTAGTGTCATCTAGGAGCACTACCTTACGTGTATGACTTTATTATACAGATCGTGAGTGACATTAGTGACGCTCAGTAGCCAACTAAGTGTATCTCAGAAACTACTCATCAGGTGAGTTCTATGTGCCCCCTTCTATGCTATGTGCAAATCTTATTAAATGTTTTGGGGCTGAAATGTATACACTAAATGAATGAATGATATGAATGCTAATGTGATCATACGTGATGTACTAATATACATTTTATGTATATATATATAAAGAATGAATTTTGAACAAAGAATGAAACGTATGTTTACAAAGAATGAAGGAAAGAATGGCATAACGTAAATAAATGAAATCTTGCTGTATAATTATTTATATTGCATGTTATAAATGTAAGTATACGTTATGGACGGAAACGAAGTTAACGGCTACTTCTGTAGACGGACGACCACGTGACTATTTTGCAACCGGGAAAGATACGTCCTTCGCAAGCTAGGACGTACAAAATGCATAAAAGGGCGGTCGAAGTAAATGCTAAAATAGTATAACGGTTGCATAAACAATAGTTCGCGTGGGAAACGGATGCCTTAGGGCAGACGGGCGAATATGACGGACTACGACGGTAGGACGGTAAAGAAGGACGGCCGAAGGTTGGCCGGACTAAAGTTAAGGCGGACGGTTTCTAGGACCGGACGAGTAAAAGGGCTACGACGGTAGCTCAAGTGCGTATGTCTTTGTGATATACGTACCGTAAGGTGGGTTGATCACCTTTATGTGTATGACCAATGAATGTTAAAGAAAGAAAAGGTGAATACATATCTATGTAATCACATAAGAATGAAGAAAGAAAAGTAAAGACTATGAATACGTATTTGTAGAAATGTATGTATATATTTATGTATACTTATAAAGAAAAGAATGATCATACTTAATAGTTTTAAACTAGAACTCACCAGCGTTAGCTGACTTTTAGTATACATTTCAGGTAACAAAGGAAAGGGTCGTGCGAAGGCGTGAAGGCTGCCCGACATGTGACTGACATCCCACGTTATGTTTTGTTTAGACAATGGTTAATGTTTTGAATGTTAAGACTTCCGCTGTAATGTACTCAAATGTTGAATGTTTCCGCTGTGTTTGATTGTTTTTGATTAAAAGTTCAGTAATTAATGACTATGTTTATGAGTAAATCCAACAAGTGAGGTCACCCGGGAATAGGGGCCTTACAAGTTGGTATCAGAGCAATAGTTTGAGAGATTCAGGCATCCCTAAATGTCTGGACTCAAGCTGATTATGGGACCAACGCACGGATGTCAGTCTGGGTAGCAAACGCCAATGCCAGCACAGTAAGTAAGTACTAAGATTAATACACTTAGATAAGAATAGATACTCAAACCTAGAACCAATAGATGTCAATGTCACGACCAATTTGAAGAGTTTGGAACCCGAAAAGCAATGTAGATTTCTAATCACAAACCGGTCACTGTAATTAAAAATTTACCTTGTTCATATTGTTCCAAGACTATGATCTGAGAGAATGACATTGATGTATTCCCTTTATGACCGTCAGGAAAACTAGGAACTATGGCTAGAGGAAGAAGAACTGGACGCCGAGGCGGTCGCACTGGCCGAGTAGGTAGACCTCCGTTGAACCAAAGATTTGAAGAAGAAGAGAGTGTGCACGCAGAACACACCGAAAGTGTGCACGAAACAGAAGTGAACCCAACTAGGGACGACAACCCAGGGCCTATACAGTTGGAACCCGAAGTTAGAGATGCTATAGCCCGTGAAGTTGTGCTCACTCTAAAGAACATATTGCCTGACCTACTATCCGAGGCACTAAAGAAAAGCAAGGAAGAGGATGAAGGGAACAATGAAGAGAAAATTTATGATAGTGACGGGGATGAAGTAAGGGTGGCATCAAGCAGTCGTGGGTGTACTTACAAAGGTTTCAAGGATGGAGACCCACCCAAGTTTGATGGTAGCAAGGATTCAGTGGCAACACTCGAATGGATTGAGAGGATGAACGCTGTAATCAACATCAGCGAGTGTCGACCGGACCAGGCGGTTAAATATGTTGCTCATTCTTTCACCAATGAAGCACTAGGTTGGTGGAGGAACATCCAGCGGACAAAGTCCCCAAACGCTCTTGCAAGAATGACATGGGAAGACCTAAAGAAGCTAATAATTCAGAAGTTCTGTCCCCAGAATGAAATTGATCAAGTGGAAAATGAATTCCTAAACTTTAAGGCTGGCAACAAGACACACCGCCAGTATACTTCTAGGTTCAATGAGCTAGCTCAACTGGTACCCCACCTGGTGGAGACAGAGGAGCGAATGATCAAGTACTATGTGAAGGGCCTACCTCAAAGGGTCCGTGTCCACGTGAAAGCCAACCTACCCTCGACCTTCGAGTCGGTAGTAAATTTGAGCGGAATCGTCTACGACGATTATGCCAATGAGGACCCACCAACAGAGACACAAAAGAGAAAGTGGGAGAACCCGTCTAGAGGCACCGGAAGAGGGAATGTAACAACTGAAACTAAGAAGCCAAGGTCGGATGAATATGAAACATGCAGGAAATGTGGAAGACAACATCTTGGCGAATGTAAAATCGGCACCACCACATGCTATAAGTGCGGGAAGCCGGAGCACTTCTCTCGGGAATGTGTAAGAAACATCAAGTGCCAAGTACGTGGATTGTTTGGACATCTGACAAAGAACTGCAGGAAGGCCGGCCAATCTGGTTCTGGAAGAGAGAGGGAAAAGGAACAGCCGCAGGCTAGGACTCGAGCCTATGCACTAACTGGGGAAGAAGCAAGAGAAAACCCTGATGTTGTGTCATGTACGTTTCTAGTAAATGATGAAAATGCTGCTATTTTATTTGACTCTGGTGCTAGTAAAAGCTTCATATCAAATGCATTTAGTCGTAAACTGGGTTGCACTATCAACACCATAGCAAAGGCCTTTAGCGTACAAACTGCCGTGGGTAAAAATTCGGCAGTATTCCAAGTAACATAGGATTGTTTCATAGAAATAGAGGGCCATAAGTTTCCTTCTAGATTATTCCTTCTCACCTTAGGAGGATTCGATATAGTATTGGGTATGGATTGGTTAGCTGCCAACGAAGCTCAAATCATATGTAAACGTAAGAGGATACACCTCAAAGCTCCTAGCGGCAATCCAATTACGGTTTATGGGGATTGGAATTGCATGATGCCGAACATTATCTCGATGATCAAGGCCGAAAGTTACATGAGGTGCGGTTGCGAAGCTTATTTGGCATATGTTATTGATGACAGAATGAAAATGAATGAACTCAAGGAAGTACCCGTGGTGTGCAACTTTTCGGAAGTATTCCCTGAGGATCTACCTGGGTTACCACCCGATCGGGAAATAGAATTTCAGATTGAGTTATTGCCAGGAGCTGAGCCCGTTGCCAAAGCCCC
Organism: Smallanthus sonchifolius; assembly: GCA_023525975.1. Classification (NCBI taxonomy): domain Eukaryota; kingdom Viridiplantae; phylum Streptophyta; class Magnoliopsida; order Asterales; family Asteraceae; genus Smallanthus; species Smallanthus sonchifolius. Next base: position 79,173,183 of record CM042020.1, read on the forward strand.
CTACCGATTGGCGCCGTCAGAAATGAAAGAATTAATGTCTCAACTAGAGGAACTAACAGAAAAAGGATTTATTAGGCCGAGCATCTCACCGTGGGGCGCTCCGGTACTATTTGTAAAGAAGAAAGACGGCAGCATGCGCATGTGCATTGACTACCGTGAGTTGAACAAGAGAACAGTAAAGAACAAATACCCACTACCTAGAATAGACGACCTTTTTGATCAACTGCAAGGTGCGAGTTGGTTCTCAAAGATCGATCTTAGGTCGGGTTACCATCAGTTGAAAGTAAGAGAAGAAGACGTACCAAAGACCGCGTTTCGCACGCGTTATGGGCATTATGAGTTTCTCGTGATGTCTTTCGGATTGACAAATTTACCAGCAGCGTTTATGGATTTGATGAATAGAGTATGTCGACCCATGTTGGATCGATCAGTGATAGTGTTTATAGACAACATATTGGTATATTCGAAAAGCGAGGGTGATCACCACTGTCACCTAAGGGAGGTTCTGGACGTGCTAAAGCAGGAAAAGTTGTACGCAAAATTCTCCAAATGCGCGTTCTGGCTTAGGGAAGTCCAATTCCTAGGTTATGTAATAAACCCAAACGGCATCATGGTGGATCCTGTAAAGATCGAGACAGTAAAGGAATGGAACGTCCCAAAGACACCAACAGAGATACAAAGCTTCCTGGGATTGGCAGGCTACTATCGAAGGTTCATTCAAGATTTTTCAAGAATAGCCTTGCCACTAACTAAGTTGACGCGGAAGGAAGTGAAATATGAATGGGGTCCAACCCAAAACAACGCGTTTGAAGAACTTAAGGCATGATTAACCCAAGCTCCAGTCTTAACTCTACCCGAGGGAAATGAAGACTTGGTAGTCTATTCGGACGCTTCGGTGCAGGGTTTGGGGTGCGTACTTATGCAACGAGGAAAGGTAATTGCTTACGCATCGCGGCAACTAAAGATTCACGAGGTTAATTACCCAACACACGATTTAGAGTTAGCAGCAGTAGTTTTCGCGTTGAAAATATGGAGGCACTATCTGTATGGAGTCAAATGCACCATCTACTCCGATCACAAAAGCCTAAAGTACTTTTTCGAGCAAAAGGAATTAAACATGAGACAAAGAAGGTGGTTAGAGCTACTGAAGGACTATGACTGTGAGATACTGTACCATCCAGGCAAGGCAAACGTGGTGGCTGACGCTTTAAGTAGAAAGGAAGAATCGACACCTATCCGGATCAAAGCGTGTCAGCTGATTATAACGCCGGATTTGATGAGTGAAATATCAAAGGCACAAGACGAAGCGCTATTAGAAGGAAATATAAAACGGGAAAGAATAGTAGGACAACAAGGGAATTTGGATGCAAATGCCTACGGTGTACGAACTAGGTTTGGCCGAATGTGGATACCTAAGATTGGCGATCTTAGAGACAAAATACTCGATGAGGCCCATAAGTCTCGCTATTCTATCCACCCCGGGACAAACAAAATGTATCAAGACTTGAAGAAAGAATACCGGTGGCCTGGCATGAAGAATGATGTGACAGAATACGTGAGCAAGTGCCTAACGTGCTCTCTAGTTAAGGCCGAACACCAGAAACCATGAGGTAAAATGCAACCTTTACCAATACCGGAATGGAAGTGGGAGGAGATCACAATGGACTTCATTACCAAGCTACCGTGAACAGCTAAAGGCAATGATACCATTTGGGTGATCGTCGACCACTTGACAAAGAGTGCTCACTTCTTGCTAATACGTGAGACCTCTTCATCAGAAAAACTAGCAGAAATTTTTATCAAGGAAATTGTGAGCAGACATGGTATGCCAATGTCGATTGTGTCCGACACGGATACTAGATTTACATCAAGGTTTTGGAAGAAATTCAATGAAGCGATGGGCACTAGATTGAACATCAGCACCGCTTACCACCCCCAAACCGATGGACAATCGGAAAGGACCATTCAGACCTTGGAGGACATGCTCCGGGCCTGTATCATTGACTTCGGTGGGAGCTGGGACAGCCATCTACCATTGGCAGAATTCTCATATAACAACAGCTATCACTCGACTATTGGCATGCCGCCATTTGAAATGTTGTATGGGAGGAAATGTAGGAGCCCGGTTTGTTGGGGGGAAATTGGACAGAAGGATTTTGCAAGTCTCGAAGTGGTCAAAGCTACTTCCGAGAAGTTTGATCAAATCAAGGCTCGAATGAAAGCCGCAAAGGACAGACAGAAATCATACGCGGATAAGAGAAGAAGGGATTTAGAGTTTCAAGTGGGGGACATGGTACTGTTGAAAGTATCACCATGGAAAGGAACCATCCGATTCAGAAAGAGTGGCAAACTAAGTCCAAGGTTTGTCGGACCTTTCAAGATTTTAGCAAGAGTGGGTCAAGTTGCTTACAGACTCGACCTACCCGTTGAGCTTAGTGGAATACACCCTACGTTTCACGTGTCGCACTTACGCAAGTGCCTAGCTGACGACACAGCTCACATACCTTACGACGAGATCGAAGTGGATAACAGTCTAAATTACGTAGAGGAACCGATAGCCATTCTTGACCGAGCTGAGAAACGACTACGCAATAAGTCGATACCGTTAGTCAAGATACAATGGAAGCACAGAAAAGGGTCGGAAGCTACGTGGGAAAAAGAAGACGAGATGAGGGGACTATACCCTCAATTGTTTAACGTATGAACAGTTTCGAGGACGAAACCTCTTTAAGGAGGGTAGACTTGTAACATCCCAAAAATAATAAAACGAATAAATATAGCGAGACCGGTGATTTAGTAGGAATATTTAAACAAAAGGGAGCGGGCTTGGGCTCGGCTTCAATGGGCCGAGGGAAGCCCAGGTATATATATAAAGCAAGGCAGCCCTCTTCCCTGCTCATTCCACACTCACGCAGCTTCTAGAGAGAGAAAGGAGAGCTCGAGTCTAGAGAGAGAAAGTCGACGGATCGTCACGAAACTGGAGGAGCACGTTACAGCTGAGTCCGTGAGCAAAACCTCCGAATCAGAATTACAATCCAGGTAACGATTCGATCACATTATGAGTTTTTGTTCGTTTCGGGAAGTTTCGGGTTTTGGCTAAAAAGGTAACGATTTTACGGATGAAACTTGAAAATGAACTTAGGAATAGCATCTAGAATGAAAACCGAACTTTTTGATCTAAGAAAATTGAGATATTGACTCGATCAGACTCGCATGCAAAAACTTTAGATTCTTGGGGAAGACGACAGGTGCAGACCCATCGAAACTACTTAGTTTCGATAGGTGCAGACCCATCGAAACTACTTAGTTTCGATAGGCGCAGACCCATCGAAACTACTCAGTTTCGATATATATATACAGACCCATCGAAACTACCTAGTTTCGATATGCCCACGATCCGAAGCTAATATAATACATAAGTCACTTATCGAAACTACCAAGTTTCGACAGAAGCAACCTATCGAAACTACCAAGTTTTGACAGAAGCAACGTATCGAAACTACCAAGTTTCGACAGAAGCAACCTATCGAAACTACCAAGTTTCGACAGAAGTTTCGGGTTTTGGCTAAAAAGGTAACGATTTTACGGATGAAACTTGAAAATGAACTTAGGAATAGCATCTAGAATGAAAACCGAACTTTTTGATCTAAGAAAATTGAGATATTGACTCGATCAGACTCGCATGCAAAAACTTTAGATTCTTGGGGAAGACGACAGGTGCAGACCCATCGAAACTACTTAGTTTCGATAGGTGCAGACCCATCGAAACTACTTAGTTTCGATAGGCGCAGACCCATCGAAACTACTCAGTTTCGATATATATATACAGACCCATCGAAACTACCTAGTTTCGATATGCCCACGATCCGAAGCTAATATAATACATAAGTCACTTATCGAAACTACCAAGTTTCGACAGAAGCAACCTATCGAAACTACCAAGTTTTGACAGAAGCAACTTATCGAAACTACCAAGTTTCGACAGAAGCAACCTATCGAAACTACCAAGTTTCGACAGAAGCAACCTATCGAAACTACCAAGTTTCGACAGAAGCAACTTATCGAAACTACCAAGTTTTGACAGAAGCAACCTATTGAAACTACCAAGTTTCGACATAAGCAACCTATCGAAACTACCAAGTTTCGATATAAGTAAATCCATCGAAACTACTACGTTCATGCATAGTAATGTCTAGTGTCATCTAGGAGCACTACCTTACGTGTATGACTTTATTATACAGATCGTGAGTGACATTAGTGACGCTCAGTAGCCAACTAAGTGTATCTCAGAAACTACTCATCAGGTGAGTTCTATGTGCCCCCTTCTATGCTATGTGCAAATCTTATTAAATGTTTTGGGGCTGATATGTATACACTAAATGAATGAATGATATGAATGCTAATGTGATCATACGTGATGTACTAATATACATTTTATGTATATATATATAAAGAATGAATTTTGAACAAAGAATGAAACGTATGTTTACAAAGAATGAAGGAAAGAATGGCATAACGTAAATAAATGAAATCTTGCTGTATAATTATTTATATTGCATGTTATAAATGTAAGTATACGTTATGGACGGAAACGAAGTTAACGGCTACTTCTGTAGACGGACGACCACGTGACTATTTTGCAACCGGGAAAGATACGTCCTTCGCAAGCTAGGACGTACAAAAAGCATAAAAGGGCGTTCGAAGTAAATGCTAAAATAGTATAACGGTTGCATAAACAATAGTTCACGTGGGAAACGGATGCCTTAGGGCAGACGGGCGAATATGACGGACTACGACGGTAGGACGGTAAAGAAGGACGGCCGAAGGTTGGCCGGACTAAAGTTAAGGCGGACGGTTTCTAGGACCGGACGAGTAAGAGGGCTACGACGGTAGCTCAAGGGCGTATGTCTTTGTGATATACGTACCGTAAGGTGGGTTGATCACCCTTATGTGTATGACCAATGAATGTTAAAGAAAGAAAAGGTGAATACATATCTATGTAATCACATAAGAATGAAGAAAGATAAGTAAAGACTATGAATACGTATTTGTAGAAATGTATGTATATATTTATGTATACTTATAAAGAAAAGAATGATCATACTTAATAGTTTTAAACTAGAACTCACCAGCGTTAGCTGACTTTTAGTATACATTTCAGGTAACAAAGAAAAGGGTCGTGCGAAGGCGTGAAGGCTGCCCGACATGTGACTGACATCCCACCTTATGTTTTGTTTTGACAATGGTTAATGTTTTGAATGTTAAGATTTCCGCTGTAATGTACTCAAATGTTGAATGTTTCCGCTGTGTTTGATTGTTTTTAATTAAAAGTTCAGTAATTAATGACTATGTTTATGAGTAAATCCAACAAGTGAGGTCACCCGAGAATAGGGGCCTTACAGATAGAGCAAGGAGTATTACACGACTTGCAAAGACAAAGAATGGATAGCCTAGCAGACCAATTAGGGTACCAAAAGGAGCTAATCTCCATCCTCGAAAAGGAAGTACAAGAACATCGCACGGAGACCACCAGGACTGAAGCCAGATCTGTTACACGAGTGACAATAGCGGTACTCATCTTGGCGATTAACTTCTTCCTAGTGAAAAGCTACCAGAGACATTAAGCGAAAATTTTTATTTATTATCTTTAAATTCTCGATTTGAGGACCTTTTTCCTATGCTTTGAATAATGTTTAAACATTTCAGCCTTTAATCGATTTCATATGCGTCAACTCTAAGGTTTTTAATTGTTGATTTGACCCATGGAGCGTGAATTTTCCCATCATAATTTTTACAAAAAAAATAAAATAAAATAAAAATAAAATAAAATAAATTTTTTTTTTCTCAAGTATCACCTTCTTCATTCAAATACGATTTAGTACACTACCAACAATCTTATTCAAATCATCCTATTCTATGATTTAAACAAAACTTCGTTACCTTGTTTAATCAAGATGGTTATCAAATTCTTAGATAATATCAAAAACATAAAATTTTCGATAAAACTTTTTCACCTGATAAGGAATGTTAATACAACCAATTTTATAAAAATATATATATTTTTTTACCGATAAATAATTATGGTTCTTCTTCATTAAAGTAAATATTTCTAAAACTTTGGCTAAGTCTTGTTTAAGCCAATAGTTGAAAATTTAACTTAAAAATATATTTTTTTCCATAAATTGCATATTCATTAAAATATGCGATTCAATGATTTCACTACTTTATATATATCTACAACCAAGAACAATTTACCACTTTCTATGTTCAAACAAAGACCAGTGTTTGTAAACATAATTCCCGAATATTCCCAAAACCTCCTCGTTACCTTTCACTTGACGCTTCAAGAGACGATCCATACCGCATAGACGTTAACCTTTCCCACCAACCTCAACGAGATTTGAGGACTCGAACCTAACTACCGCATTATGCAAGAACGCCAAACAACACGTTTGTCTGCAACACTCGATCACATGCAAAACCCGTTAATATACATCGCACGCGAAGTTCAATACTTACGTATACACGTTCATAATATATCCAACGCAACCACATGGTACATGAAACTCAAATATTCTCAATATATCCAATGCTATACAAATTACATGATACATGAAACTAGTTTGCTTACAAATCACAATTTACTTGATTGATTACGTAATGCACAAAACACGTTTATTTGCAATACACATGCTACTGGATTGAGCACATGATACACGAAACTTAGTTGTTTGCAATATACATGATACATAAGAATTGCTTCACTGATACATAATTCTAGATTGACCACACTATACATGAAACTTATTTGGTTACGAAGTACATTACACTAAGCTGTGCACATTGTACAATATACATGATGCTAAGTTGCCAACACCCTATATGAAATCCATTTCCTACTATACACAAAATACTATGTTGTTTACATTACACATCAGAGTTCATTGACTTACAAAATACAAGACGCTTAATTATTTACGCTATATATGAGACTTATTTGATTACGAGCTACGTGACACTAGATCATACATGAGACTTGTGTGCTTACTATATACTTGAAACAAAAATTTGCTTACAATTGTTGCAATGGATTGATTACATTCTACACAAGATATGGTCATGCCCTTTGTACACCAAAGTTGAAGACCATAATACACTGAAACGACTCGGGTTTTGACGTATTCTTGTTCAAACACGAGCAAACAAAGAAACTTTAAGTGTTACTACTTTACTACTCTTTAGTTGCGAACTGACCTGATTAAGGACATAGTTACTTGTTAACTACTTTTTATGTGTAAACAATAGACGTGATCATAGTGAAATTATGACCCCCCTTACCCGCACACAACGAAATAATCTATACGGACCATACGATGATTTAAATAATTACGGGTGCACACGGAATTATAAAAATCAGCGCATGGAAACTATAGAGAAATTTTGTCGTGTGTTGTGACCTAAAACTTATCATGATGTGTAACAACGAAACTGATGTGATATGACAAGGACGTGGTGGATACGCCGATGGTACTTCCTATATATAAGTGTCCTATCATATTATCAGAAGTAGCGTTGTTCCTGTCACGTAAAGTTTTGACCTTGACCAATGTATACGAAATCTCTTACCCACTGACATTTTTAAACATATTAGACTACATAATGCACAAACCCTAACGATCAAGGTCCCATCAAATTCACTCCAAATAATACATCTCACATTTAGAATCCAGGATTTTTATTCGATAATCTCCTCCTTAAATTCATTTCAAAACAAAAATTCATTATCACTCTTTATATTCAACTTGGAGTATTAGTCCTAAGCCATGACAACGGTTACACTCCCCAGAATCCAACAATCATAACTCACCGAGAACTCAAAACTTCCGCCTTTTTTCTTGATTTTTAGTAGCCTCCATTAGTTAAATTTCGGGACGAAATTCCCTTAACATGGGGAGACTGTAACATTCCTGATTTTTCGACCCTATTTTAATTTATTTTAACTAATAAAATAACAACACGACATTGAATCATATACTTGTTCAAACCTACACTTCATTAATCGTTAGCCAATCGTATTCAATTCAAAGATTTAGAACTCATAATCATGTGGTACACCTCTTAGAGTTAATCCAGTTAGTAATCCCGTTAGGTGTTCTGTTAAATCCTAACCAAGCTAATTCTGTCAAAGCTGAAATTACAAGGGCTGATTTTGTAAATAATCAGAAACCCTAGTAGGCACGGTCGCACCACGTTTTGGCACGGTCGCGCATTGTCTGGCACGGTCGCGCCTCTTATAGGCACGGTCGCGCCTCTTATAGGCACGGTCGCGCCTCACATCAGTTGAAACGTAAATACAACCTTTAAAACCATTCGAATTCGTAACCGTTCCACACTTTAACAAACCAAATTAAGGTTTTAATCATCATCTTTACGACTTATTAACCCAATTTTGTCGATCCCTCTCACAACCGTCGATCATCTTCATTGCAACCACAAATTCCTCCATTTCAATCCAAACTCTCTCAAGCAAACAAACAAACTACACCACTCGATCCTCTATAAGGCTTCTGGACACGCTGGTTTAGTCGGGATTGTAGCAGAAGACGCCGGAGATCAAACCGTCATCGTCGGAACTCATTCTACCCGTACACCATAGATTCATTCTCCTTTCGGGTTATTGAAACCTTCCACATATTCAATTTAGTCTATAGATCAAAAGCCCCAAACTAATTTGGGCTTACAATAGTGAAATTTACATGAACCCGAATCTAGAGTTCGTTCTAAAATGGCTTAATCGAATCGTACCGTGTACGTGTTTTAAACACAATTAAACTACACAAAAAGACTAGTAATAACCTGGTGGGTGAAAGCCCTATGATTCCTAACACTATTATCATAAGAATCGACCAATTCGTTCTTGTTTTGGAACAGGCACGGTCGCGCTAGTCTTCTATCGCGGTCGTGCTCCATGAAGACACGGTCGCGCCTCTCCAAGCGCGGTCGTGCCTCACCCTTTGACCCGGTCGTGCCTCTTGGCTAGACCTGGTCGTGCTATCAGAACCCTAGACACGGTCGTGCTTGGCCCAGGCACGGTCGTGCCTAGTGAGCAGCCTTGTTGTGTCTTCTGTTTGATCAACACGGTCGCGCCCTGATTAACACGGTCGCGCCCGTGGTCCTAGCACAATCGTGCCTTGTCCCAGGCATGGTCGTGTGTGAGAGAAAAATCTTGACAGAATACCAAAAATTTATATTTCTAAAACCAATAAACATTTCAAATAAATTTTTAAATAAGAATAATTAATTTATATAAAGATTTATATTTAAACATAAATAATTATTTATTTATACCTAATTACATTTAATACTTACATTATTTTCATAAACCATAATTATTTAAATTACTTATTTAGTTAATCAATTTCAAACCTTAAATCAAAATGTTCCAAAAACAATTGTTTTGAACTTTATATTTTATTCAATACTTTTAAGTACAAATCAATGACATGTTACACACATCCAATTCAACTTAGACTTAGACATAGACATTTGTACACACTATTAATTCAATACACATTACGCTCTAGGTTAACGTTGTGCATTACAAGGAACTCATTTCTAGCTAGTATTTCGTGTTAGCTACGCCTTCAAATCAAGTGAGTATACATAGCCCCTTTTTACTCTTGTACATTTTTGGGGTGGAACATGAACATTATTCAAATTACATGTTTACATTTACACAAAAACATAAGTACAAATCCTACTTACATTCATGTGTGCAGTTTGAGCTTTATGCCCGAGTGCTAGGTGTGCTAACCTTTGTATGCGATTATGTGCAATCATTAACTATTCAAGCCGACGGTTTTCAATGATAGATCTATTGAGTCTGACAAACCCACCCAGATTGGGGTGATTGATACCGACAACACAATTTTTGCATGCTAGTTACAAAGGTTTGATTGTACATGGTTACACAATAGCTGCTCCCCATAAATGCCTTATTTATCATGTTATGTAAGGATTTGTTTTACAAACTATATGCTATCTATATAAACCTGTGTTATACTCACCAACTTTTTAGTTGACTTTATTTTATTCATGTTTCAGGTTCTAACGTGTTAGATTGTTCAAGATGTGCTACACATAGGATTGGACTTAGCTAATTTAAATAAAAGAACTCTATGTATTTCAATTTTGTTCTATTTTGGATTTGGTTATGTTTGGATTATTTGCAATGAAATTTGACGTTTAATATATTCAATTTAGTCAACCTTGTGCTTATGAACAGTCAACATGTCCTGCCCCGATGATTCCGTCGTCGGTCGGGGTGTGACAAATGCAATGGTGGGTTTATCTCTCAACAAGGGCTATAATTTCTTTAATTAATTATACAAGGCCGTAACTGACCAGATCTATACGACGGAGAAGTTTAGATTATTGTTGTATCCAAGATTTATCCAGCTGCTTATCAATGATGCGTTGCCAAATCTACCGGCAATTGGGGAAAGATTACAAGTGAAGCGAGTGGACAAGAGAGTATTTGCTCAATTCTTAAAGCCAGGCAGTGTAGAATCTACCCATGTGCATACTCCTCTCTTCGAACACTTAATCAACGAAGCATATGTAGCACCAGATAATTTCAGATGGTATTGTCCCGAGTCAGAGCCTAAACTTAGTGAACACAGTGATGAACAACTGGAAGAGGAGGAAGTTGAAGTTGATGATGAATCTGAAAATGAAGGAGGCGAAGAAGAAGGAAGTGCCGGTGCTGAAGAATCTGACTCCGAAGCAACAAAATCTAATTTATCTGATTCTGATGATGCACCAGACCAATCACACCCGAGAAGAACGACAGCGGTGACCCTTCCTGAGTCGTCTTCTAAAAGAAAGAGATAAGAAAGTACAAGCAATGAGTATGAACAAGAATCTGATTCAGATGCTGTTATACAAAGACAGAGACGAGAAAGTATTAACAAGCGTCGGGGGGATAGGCCATCTACGGGTATCTCTAGAGAAGTAGAAGCTAGTTTTACACGGCAACAAGTCAATGAGGACATGAGCACCTAAAATTTATATTAATTCATAACAATGCGAATTAATATTTGACGCTTCATCCGATAAATATGAAAGTCAATTCATGAATTATTTCATGAACCTAGACAATAACTGCTTATACAAATATGTATAAAAGTATATATGAAGAAATCCATAACGTATAAAACCCTACCTCGTTAATCTTAATTCGTTTAGTATACTTATGACGGAATACACAATTATTTTTATAAAAATAGATGCACTCATATATTTTTTTAACCATGATAACCCAAACACTTGTTATTAAATCATACAACAATTACGCAAGTGCCTAAACTTATATATCTTATGTATATGACATACATTTTTATAAAACCTAAGAATGCATACATATTTTTATAAAAACTCAAGAATTTTATAAAAACAAATACACACATGCATCAAATCTCCCATCCACCTACACATTTGTCTTTACCCCTTTTTTCCTCACCTCCCCCCCCCTCTCCCTTGTTTTCGGCCGAACACCACACACCAGAACCACCCTCATGTTGATTTCCACACATGTTCTTGATTACACAAACGTTCATGTTTGACTTGTATGATTAGAGTGTTAGGTATGAGATCTTGTTTCTATAAATAGAAGCATTTGGCAAAGGAAAACTTGCACCAAAACCACACAACACTCTCTCCATCTCCTTCTTTGTTCTCAGCCGAAGACCCCACCGTCACACATTGTGTGTCTTGAAGTTCAAGCACTTGGAATCATCCTTAGGAGCCTTCATTTGGTATGTTAATCATGCCTCTTATACTCTAACACAAACATATCATGCATACATAACATTCAAGCAACAAAAACCCTATGATTTCATGCTCATATCTTAGCCTAAACATGCATATATATACATATATCATCCACATAAAATAACACTTGGGTGATGGTGTTCTTTATAACCCTTCATTCCATTCATGTGTTGTGTTGAAGGATACATGTTCGTGAGGTTATATGATCATGTGTGACTTACCTGGCAAGTCCGAGGTAGTGTCCTATGATTCAAGAAAACATACGAACAATTATCATTAACATATAAACGTGAAAGGTGTTAACTAAAAGTATATATATATATATATATATATATATATATATATATATAACTATCATTTTATGAATATTCATTCATTTATTTGAGTTCATTATCATCATATAAGAATCTATATACCTTAAAATGATTGTGTTATAATCAGGGACATGAATCATTTAGCCTAAAATAAAAGAACATGGAACTTTGGTAAAACCCGGTAAAATACCGTCACCCGGAACTAAACGTCTCTATTTTTGGAAATTTCTTACTAAAATAAACATAAACACAAGTCATGTGTTAAGTATTAATAAATGGATAACCTAGTGGGAAAAATATAAGTTCCAAAGGCCAAACCAAGCGTCTAAACATGTTAAACCGTTCACATTTATGCGTAAAAGTATAAAAATGCATAATGCGAGTATACTTATTTATTTACCAAAACATTATCATTTTCACATTAAGAATGTTAAACCTATCACATATAATAATACTACAATGATTTCGAACGATAAAGCGTTCCCTAAATTGTTTTAATCTAGTTACCACAGAAAACGTCGCATTATTTATTTTTCGACGAAAAGCCCTAAATATTTACCATTCAAGTTTTCTTTCAAAAGACATTGCATAAATATGAGTTCTTTATGTTAAAGATAGTACGTTTATCCAAAAACGAGATATTTAATACGACGTGTCTTAGTCTATTTATACGTTTGTACCGAAAAATTAATTGATTATTTAACTTTTATACGAAAGTTATATTTTTAAATATACATATTTTGTATAACTAAGAGCCATATCTTGATACAAAAAGAAAGAGATTTTATAAATTAGTGAAGTCAAGTTTATGAAAAGCACAAGAAATATAACACTTCCGCTTAATCGTTATGCGTAGAGTAGAGTCCTATGAACTAAAGTAGCGTTTATTTACTTGTAGCACTCAAGTAGGACGATCCCATACAAACTTAAGTTCATTATCACATCATTCCAGACTCAAGGTGAGTATTCGTAGCCCAATTTTTATTTTAAATTTTGGGGGAAAAACATGCTTAAGATATATGTTATCTTTTGTTTTGTTATCCGTGAAAACTTGTTTATCTTACAAAGCATACCGAGTACATTACATGTGGCTGAATTATCACATAAAAGTCCCCAAAACCTCTATAACCAATTAACTCAAGGAATGAGCCAATGGATTAATATAGATAGTACTATCGTAGTTTGACAAACTCCCATTCATCCTTTGTTGAATGAGTAAATCAACAAAGACCCTTGTTCAATGAATATTTATTTCCACTGTTTACTTTAATGTTTTCTGATAAGGCATTAATCGTTGGGGCAATATCCTGTCGGTAGGTTTGGTTATAAGCCATGTAGATGGTACAAAGTTGCTTAATTGCATATTATGATATTTCTAAAACATTTATTCGAGTCGCAAAACCTGCGAACTCACCAACCATTTTGGTTGACACTTTTAGCATGTTTTTCAGGCAAGAAATAGTCAAGCCGGCGAACGCATTACAGAAATAAGAGTACCCTAGAATATCTATGCATATAGTCGACATGTTAGGACTATTTAAATTAGAACTTCAACTTGTACTCAGTTTAAATTCCTTAAAAACATCTCAGACATTTGGATGATGTAATTTATATTTCTCTAAGTACACTATGTGTTCGCGATATCCAGTTTTTCGTTACATCCCCGTGTTTTCGCTTTAGCAGGGGTGTGACATTAAGTCTCCCTGCAGAGTGTTTGAAAACCACCAACAGCTCGTCCCTGGCGACGAGGAAATAGATCCAAGTGACGATGAGGAGGAGGAACAGAATTGCAACATTTGGGCGGAAAATTAGGGTTAAGATGATGATGAGCAGTGAGATGATGGCGTAATTGCCACGAAAGGTGTAGATGATTTTTTGTTGAAACGGAGAGAGTGTTCGGCGACGGAGAGAGGGAGAGAGAAGGAGGAAAGCGAGAGGAAGTCGTCGAACCATGGACGGATTGAGTGGTGGATTTCAGCGGTGGCGGTGTAGGTGTGGTACCGCCAGCGGCTTTTGCTGTGGATGACGAAGATGAGCAGTGACATGAGGCTGGTCTGGCTTGCAAGTTAAGAGAGAGAGAGAGAGGTAGAGAGAGAAACTTGAGTGAGAGTAGGGAGAGATAATAACCTTTTAATTACATATACACACATTTATTTTATTTTTTACTAGTAGGGGTATTTTCATCTTTTCATCTTAACTTAACAGAATAACTGGATGGAGGTTAGTGAATTGGTTAAAACTGAGACAAATGGTGAAACTATTGGATGTAAATTAAGATTTTTAAACTATTGGACTAAAAGCGAGAATTGGCCCAAACCACAGGGACTAAAACCGGAGTTTACTCTTTTTTTTAACATAAACATCAAGACTGATTCTTCAATAATTCCATTTCCTCAATTTTCCTAAAATATTTTTCAATATCTTCCTTGTAGATCGTTCGGTTGTTTTCTCCTAATACATCCACTTTCTTTTGTATACTCCAATTTCTTGAGTGGGTCAGATTCTTTTCGAATTGTCTTAACGGTTGCATATTTGAAATAACGAAATAAATAAACTAATGATTCTCCATCTTGAAGACAGTTAGCCAATAACCGGTGTTTATGAAAGCTGGTATGGATAAATAGGTAATGGGTAGTAGAAAAGAAAAGGCTAAGGCTCAGAGGGCTATCTAGGCGGATATTTTGGGTTGATTAAAGGATAGTAAAGTCTTAGGTCCCTCAATCATTTTCATACAATTACTAGTTCATGGTCTGAATGTGTATAAGTCATACAAGTTCTAATTATGCATAAAATTCGATCGAAAACACTCAATATGTTAGACGAAAGAGCATGCAAAAATATGATAGTGATGCTCGTGAAAGGCTCAAATTATTCTCACATGAAAAACGAATATGATAGGGTTTAGTGATTTGTTATGCATAATATCCATTTGTTTCTACTAGCCATTTTTCATTGATTCCTTTTAGTTTATTTAAGCACGAACTCAAAGAGTTTTATATTCTTTTTAAGGTTTTTCAAAAATTTTCAAAATTTTAAGGTTTTTAAAGAAAACAAAGTTTAGGTGAAATAAAGTTTTTGTCAAATGGGTAGATAATCACAAGTTTAGTTTTACTGCCTTGAGGAAACAAGTTAGTCCTGAATCTCAATTTCCCACCCCATACTTAAACTGTACATTGTCCTCAATGTACAAATGCATGTAAAGGAGTGCTATGCATGTAGTTAAATGCATGAAGTTTTAAGGGAAAAGAAATTGGTACTCCCCCGGTCAATTCGGTATGTAACCTATGGCCAATGCGTGAGGCTGTCGTCAATGTTATGCCAAAACTTGAAGTAATTTGTTGGCGCCCAAGCTTGTAGAGGTGGAGCAAAACTCCTCAAAGAAATAGAGAGACTACTTGGTGATGTTATGCTAGTTGACACTCAAATAAAAACATAAAACGGAAAATAAAAGATATTAGTTAAGCTACTAGGGTCCTAGTATCGAGAAGGCATACCTGGAGGTTGACGTACGAGAATCTTAAACTTGGAAAACCAAACCTTAGGTCCATGTATTCTACCGTATGCACCAACTTCTCAATTTATTCATGATCATTGGTTGCCTCCCGGAAGCGCCACGTTTATTTAAGGGTCGTTGGCCGAACCCTTACGTGCTTCATCAATCTATCTTTGGGTTTGGGTTTCGGATCTCGCCCGTATCTCCCATTCCTTCCTTGAATGTCCATTTCCTTGTTAATTTCGGTTTCTGGTCCCAGTAGTTATCAATCCAGTTAGTGTTGTTAAGGTCCTTACGAAGATCGGGCTTAGTAGCAGCGAGTTTCTTTCCTTGATTGATTTCTTTAGCTTTCTTAAGTTGGTAATCCAGATTAGTTGTGTAAACAATGTGGGGACTTATGTGATAATATGTTAAACTCATATAAGTTTATTCCAATTAGCGGACACATGTGTATAATAAACTCACTTGCTGGTAGTCTGAAGAAACGTCAATTCCAACAAAATATGTTGTAAGGCCCCAAACCCGGGAGATCTCACTTGTTGGATTTACTCATAAACATAGTACTCATTTACTGAATTTAAATAAAACATTCAAACATAGCGGAAGTGTACAAACATTCAGTTACATAAACAGCGAAAGTATTAAACATTTAAAACGTTGTCTTTACATTAGACAGGTAAATAGGATGTCAGCCTTGAACCAGGTAGCCTTCACGCCTTAGACCATTCCTTCCTTTGGCTACCTGAAGTGTATACTAAAAGTCAGCTAATGCTAGTGAGTTCTAGTTTAAAGCAATTAGGTATAAACATCTTTTCTCTATAAGGAAATATATGTATATATATACACATATAACACATCATTTGCCTTCATTTATGTAGGTCCCTGTGGGGTGTACTACGGATCTGTAGACTCGCGGTATAACACGTAGACGACGTGCGGAATCCATGATCTACGTGAACGTGTAGCAACAACAATCAACACACACATGTAAATAAACTTTCTTTGTATTTCCACTTAAACACTGTTTACAGACTCAATCAGAATACTTTATGTATCAAGCTCACTAAATTATAACCTGTAAAATGCTATTTATATGAAACCACAAAGACCAGTCGAACTTAACAAGTTCGCCTCTCAAGTTCACCCTAAAATCCTTAGGCGAACTTAAGAAGTTCACCTATCAAGTTCGCCCTAAGATCCTTAGGTGAACTTGACAGGTTCGCTTACTTACAACACATAATTTTAGCTACACTTACAAACCATGTCCTAACAGACTCCCTCTTAACTGTTGCTAACAGTTTTAATAAATTACAAGCCAAAGACTCTAAGACTTAGACACAAAATCTTCAAGCTCGTTGTCACCAGAATATGCTCCAACAGACTCCCCCTTGACAACAGCTGTAGAAGATTGTCATTAGTCTTCAAAATTTTCAAATGGATTGAAGTCTTCGTCTTGTTCATCTGCACAATCTCTTTTTCTATAAGAAAACTCGGGAGAAGGACCCCTTGTCAATTTCTGTCAGCAATTTTTAGTTTTGGCAAAAATAATTTCTAAGTAAGCATCAAGTAAAATTTCCATGGAAGCTGGAAAAATAAAATCTTTTTGGTTTTTCAAACAAGAAACACATAAAATCTTTTTGGATTTTCTCTGTACTGACTGAAATGTAAAATGCAAAATCACATTTTTTTTGGTCAAACATCACAAGTAAGTAGATCATATCAGTATATATGATATATCAATCACACATTTTGGATATAAAATCTCTATCAAGTCTATCGGTATCTTATATAATTCTTTCAAGTCTCTTTTTGTAGTCTTATCAAAACAACATCTTTTGCAAAAATCAACAAATATGTAACAATTTAGAATGATCAAACTATAATCCATAGGAACTTTCAGAATTATCACATTCTATCTTTTCAAGACTTTCATGTTGCATGTAATGATAAATGATAACACAGAAAATGGGATCAGGTCATGACATACTACGTAATCAAATACCGAATTTGCAATACACAACATGTCAATTTAAGTTGTCAGTATTATAAGATTTGAAACTACACGCATTTTTGTCCCACGTTCTTGTTAAGGTACCAATTAGTATGAAAAACAGCGTGTACCCCATGATTATACCAACATAAAGTAAATTGCATTATCTCAAGACATAAGAATTTTGCCAAGATTTTTCAATTTCCAGGATGAGGAGACATCGGTTAGCATAGAAAAATGCAAGCAGAATCCAGAAGGATTATAAGGAATCATAAAGATTCAGAATTGAATAATTCATTGTCTTGGCTTGGATGAAATTTCTCAAAAGAATCATATTGATTCAGGATAACACATGAGATCTTCAAGATATGAATATGAATAAGGAATCGATTGATTCAGGGTAAGGTGATCCAACTGTAATATGGATATCTTCAATGGAATCAAATGATTTGATCCAAGGGTTAGCATATACTTTAACAAGTGTTGTCAAAAATATATCTTAGTCCAACTTCAAATTGCATGCTTTTCGGGACATGGTCAATGAAGTGAACCGAAAGAATTATGCTAAAGACATAACCTGATAGTGGTCTCATGAAATACTTAAAATCTCATATTCTTTATCTGATAATGATCTTTTAAACAAACGTACCCAGCAAAATATGGGTTCAAATCACATTTGTCACATAAATCATTATGTTTTCACACTACTAATGGTCCAAAAACGCTTCTAGCCTACTAACAATTCAAATAACATGCAGATATTCAAATTAAAGCTAGATCATACAAATTTTCAAACTTAAGCAGTCATGACACTATCATTTCCCATTCATGTAGTCTAAGAAGTTTAGATCAAAACATATATAAATAAGATATATTGAATAAACATAAACAACCAGCAGGTCAAACTATGGTCATGAGTGAATGATTTTCTACTGATGTACTATCATTTCTTCTCAAACCTCAAATGATGTCAATTTTATTTTTTTCAATTTATATGGATTTTTCAAAATCTTTGAGAAAGAAAATAAAACTTCCATGAAAATCTTTTTGTTTTAAAAACATGTTACTCGCTTACTCAGGATTTAGCATTCCAATCAATCAAAAACTCAAACCAGTGTAATCGAATGCCTTTGCCCTTGTCACCAACATAATACTATACTCCCCCTGTCCTGTAGACTCCTACTCAATTAGTGAAATGGTTGCATCAACAACTTTATGCTCACCATCGTCACCCTAAGTTTTAGGTTGTCTTTTGGACTTGGTCATATTATTCCCAAAACAACATGGTGTGCGACATAATCTCCCCCCGAGCATCAAGTCGTGCTCTGATACCACTTGTAGGTCCCTCTGTGGTGTACTACAGATCTCTAGCCTCGCGGTATAACACGTAGACAACGTGCGGAATCCATGATATACGTGAACGTGTAGCAACAACAATCCACACACACAAGTAAATAAACTTTCTTTATATTTCCACTCAAACATTGTTTACAGACTCAATCAGAATACTCTCTGTATCAAGCTCACTAAATTCTAATCTATAAACTGCTATTTATAGGAAACCACAAAGACCACTCAAGTTCACCCTAAAATCCTTAGGCGAACTTAACAAGTTTGCTGTCACACCCCAACCGACGGCGGAAACGTCGGGGCGGGACATGTAGACTGTTCATGAGCACGAGGTTCACTAGATTTCAATATTTAATCATCAATTTCATTTCAAACCATTCAAACACAAATAGAAAAATTCAACAAATACATAAATAAAAATACAAATTGTCTTTTGAATTTAAATTAACTAGGTCCAACTTAAGTGTAGCATGTCTTGCTCAAAATCACACGTTAGCACCTGAAACATGAATAAAATAGGGTCAACTAAAAAGTTGGTGAGCATACATAGGTTTGTACATAGATAGTGTGTAAATATGAATAAGCAAATCCTTACATGTCATGATAAATAAGGCATTTATGGGGAGCAGCTATTGTGTAACTAAAGTACAATCAAACCTTTGTAACTAGCATGCAAATTGTGTTGTCGGTAACAATCATCCCAATCTGGGTGGGTTTGTCAGACTAAATAGATATATCATTGTTAACCATCGGCTTAATTAGTTAATGATTGCACAAAATTGCACACAAAAGTTAACACACCTAGCACTCAAACATAAAGCTCAAATTTGCACACATGAATGTAAATAGGATTTGTGTTTGTGTAGTTTGTGTAAATGTAAACTATTGTTTGTATATAATTCATGAATCACCCCAAAAAGTGTAAAAGAGAAAAGGGGCTATGTAATACTCACTTGGATCAAGGGTGTAGCTAGAACGCAAGACTAGGTAGCAAAACGATTCTTGTGACGCACCACGTTAACCTAGTGTATAATGTATATTGAGTTAATAGCGTGTATAAAAGTCTATGTCTAAGTCTTGGATTTAAATAAATTAAATAATTTTATTTATTTAATTGTGAAAATATACTAACATATATATAGAGTGTAAATATATATATATGTTTAGAAAAAGATTTTCCACTTATGTGCATAGTGTTTAATTTAAATAAATAATTTCATTTATTTAAATAAACTAAATAAATAATTTTTATTTATTTATTTGTGAAAAATATGTTAAAATATATATGTTTAGAAAAAGAATTTCTACTTATGCGAATAGTGTTTAATTTAAATAAATAAATAATTTCATCTATTTAAATAAATAAATAAATTTTTATTTATTTATTTATGAAAAATATGTTAAAATATATGAATTGTAAATATATGTTTAGAAAAATAATTTCTACTAATGCGAATAGTGTTTAATTTAAATAAATAAAATGAATAAATAATTTCATTTATTTAAATAAATTAAATGAATAATTTTTAAATATAAATTAAATAAATAATTTGTACTTTATTTATTTATTTATTTATAAAGATATGTAAATGGTGTTAATATATGAAATTAATGGTAATTATATATTTTTAGTGTAGATTAAAATAAATTTATTTGCCTATTTATCATTTTAAAATAAGAATTTGATTGTTCTAAATAAAGTTACAATTTTATAACTTTATAATTTTGGTTTTTAGAATGGGAGATATTTTATAAAGTAAATACCTTATTTGATAATTAATTTCCTTTAATTATTTAAAAATCTAAATTCTTATTTTAACTAATTAATTTATAACTTTAACACTAAAATTCATAATAAAAATGAATTTATGTTGGAAGTTGGAAATTTTGGTTTTATTCTGTTCAACATGTTGCAAGATTTATATAAATAGTTTTTATATAATTTTTGGAGTTATAAAAACGGTTTTAAAAATATAAACAGGCCACCCGGCTCGAACCCGGGTGGCGCCTGTGTGGTTAGTTAGCTTGTGCAGCTGGACTAGAGGGTCTACTTGTGTACCAGTCCGGTTCGGGTGGATATTAACACGGAGGGGAAAGGAAACCGGACTGGGTCATAAGGAAATGCGCTAAAAATAGTCGGTGATGTGGGTTTCGAACCTGGTTCGGCGGCGTAGTGACTTAGCGGCTGGACCAGGTGGTTTCGCTGAAATATTCCGGAGTCTAATTGATTAAAACAGTTCCGGAATTCAAAAACGAAAATAGCCCGCTATGAACCCTAATTTCAATTTGGTTTGGATCGGTGTTGTTAACATAAATTGATAGGGGGCTATTGTTCAGGGTTCGATTACGAATCTAATGACGTAAAACTTACACGTTTTGATTGTGCAACAAGTGCAGATGGCTACGAAATCTGATCGGCTGTTCTTGGCGATCGGCCGGAGTCCAGAAGTGAAATGCGGTTTGATCGAGAGTTGGAAGAGTTTGGATGTGTGTGTACGATGGTGTGTGACTATGTTAATTTGATGATTTTTATCTATTTTAGCCGATTTGATTATGAGTCAGCCGAAACCGTTGCTAGACGGGAATCACGCGTCGAATCCTTGATTCGGGAATGAATTGGATCACAAATAGGGTCTACATTCATCCAAGAACGTTTTCGCGTGATTCACGGGAGGTAAACGCGTTGATCTTCACGAATTAATGGAGGACTGATACGGGTTTGACTACTAAAGTCAAATTTGTTTGAATTTGAAAATTGACCGCGTAATCGGTCGAATTGGTTTCATGTTTGGGCCGGGACTAGGTCGATTCTTGTTTTGGTGAACATGTGGACTCCAATTCAACCGGAAATCATCGAGTAGCAGCCTTGGATTAACAAGATTTGGGCTGTTTGACTTTTGAAAGTCAATTGAGTAAAAAAAAATCAAAATTGAGAGTAGGTTTCCAATTTAGGGTTCAAAATGGTTTAAGTTTCAAGCAACCATGCAATTCCTAGCAAATGTATCTATGTGTGTATGTATTTGATTGGAATTTGTATAAATATATACATATACAGGATTTTAATAACGTATACCCGTGAAAAGGTTTGTGGATTTGTATTGGAGTCAAATGTTTAATTGTTGGTATGAATGAAATAATCCCGGTGCACAAGATTTTGAAATTTAAATAAGTTACATCGAATTATAAATAAGGATAGTAAAATCAGAAATGTTACAGTATCCCCATGTTGAGGTAATTTCGTCCCGAAATTTAGATAGTTGAGGCGACTGAATCAGCAAAGAGGTGAGGGTGCTTGAGCTTCATTTGGTCCTCACGTTCCTAAGTAAATTCAGGTCCACGCTTGGATTCCCATCGTACTTTGACAATAGGGATACGGCTTCGCTTGAGTTGCTTGACCTCGCGACCCATCGTTTCGTCAATGCGCACATCGTCAAGAGGTATATGGAGATTCTCATCAGCAAAGCATTTCTTTAGGTTGGACACATGAAATGTAGGATGCACATTGCCGAGTGATGGAGGTAACTCGAGTTTGTAAGCCACTTTCCCAATCCTTTCAAGGATCTTAAATGGACCCACATAGCGAGGTGTTAATTTGCCTTTCTTTCCAAAACAGATCACACCCTTCCATGGAGACACCTTTAGAAGAACAAGGTCACCGATTTGGAATTCCAAAGGTTTTCGTCGTTTATCGGCATAACTCTTTTGCCGACTCCTCGCTACTCGAATGTTGTCACGGATTTGAATAATCTTATCGGATGTTTCTTGGATTAGCTCGGGACCGGTGATTTGTGCTTCACCAATCTCGTTCCAACAGATAGGAGAACGGCAATTACGACCATAAAGAGCTTCAAATGGGGCCATATTGATGCTTGTGTGGTAGCTATTGTTGTAAGAGAATTCAATTAGGGGTAGGTGTGAATCCCAATTGCCACCAAAATCAATTATGCAAGCTCTAAGCATGTCTTCAAGAGTTTGGATTGTACGCTCGGTCTGACCATCAGTTTGGGGGTGGTAAGCCATGCTTAAATCCAATCGTGTACCAAGGGTAGTTTGGAAAGATTGCCAGAACCGGGAGGTGAATCGAGCATCTCTATCGGTTATTATGTTTAATGGAACACCGTGACGGCTCACGATTTCGTCAATGTAAATTTGGGCCAATTTCCTAACCCGATAGTCTTCACGGATGGGTAAGAAATGAGCAGATTTGGTGAGGCGGTCAATGATCACCCAGATGCTATCATAACCACTTGAGGTGCGAGGGAGTTTCGTAATGAAATCCATAGCTAAGTTCTCCCATTTCCACACGGGAATTTCTGGCTGTTCAAGTAACCCGGAAGGACGATGGTGTTTGGCTTTGACTTTGGAGCAAGTTAGACATTTGGCAACATAGAGAGCGATGTCTTTCTTCATACCGGGCCACCAATATTGTTGGCGAAGATCTTGGTACATTTTATCCGCACCAGGATGGATAGAATAACGAGTCTTGTGGGCCTCGTTCATGAGAAATGTACGGAGATCATCGCGATCGGGAATCAAAATACGGTTCAAGTAATAAAGTAAGCCATTGGGTTTTGATTTAAGCAGAAGTTCAACACCACACGACATTTCCTCGTACATGTTACCCTCGGTGACTGAGACGTGTTGAGCTTCTAAGATACGATTTTGAATGTCGGTTCGAATTCGGACACATTGAAGCATGACATGGTCCTTTCGGCTCAAAGCGTCGGCTACAACATTCGCTTTGATAGGATGGTAACGAATCTCGCAGTCATAGTCGTTAAGGAGTTCAACCCAACGTCGTTGCCTCATATTGAGTTCTTTTTGGTTGAAGATGTGTTGGAGACTTTTGTGGTCGGTGAACACCACACATTTAGTGCCATAGAGGTAATGTCTCCAAATCTTCAATGCGAATACAACCTCACCCAATTCAAGGTCGTGCGTTGTATAATTCTTCTCGTGAATCTTAAGTTGCCTTGATGCATAAGCGATTACCTTACGTCGTTGCATGAGGACACATCTGAGACCTTGGTTGGAAGCATCACAGTAGACAACTAGATCATCATTCCCGTCGGGGAGAGTCAAAATAGGAGCATCGCACAACTTTTGCTTGAGAGTTTGGAAGGCTTCTTCTTTCTTTGGTCCCCATTCATAAGGTTTACCCTTGTGGGTCAAAGCGGTGAGTGGAATAGCAATCTTAGAGAAATTTGAAATGAAACGACGATAATATCCCGCAAGACAAAGAAATGAACGAACTTCGGTGGGGGTCTTAGGGGCATTCCAATTCTTAACAGCCTCGATCTTAGCAAGGTCCACATGAATTCCTTTTTCGTTGACGATATGACCCAGGAATTGAACCTCCTTTAGCCAAAATTCACATTTGGAGAACTTGGCATATAGTTGCTCTTTTCTCAAGAGGTCCAAAACCAATCTAAGGTGTTGTTCATGATCGGATTTAGTCTTGGAGTAGATTAAGATGTCATCAATGAAGACGATTATGAATTTGTCGAGGTATGGTTTGCACACACGATTCATGGGGTCCATGAAAACCGCGGGTGCATTGGTTAGCCCAAAAGGCATGACCATGAACTCGTAGTGACCATACCTTGTTCGAAAGGCAGTCTTTGGAATATCTTCCTCTTGTACACGGAGTTGGTGATTACCAGATCGAAGATCAATCTTCTAGAAGCAAGTGGAGCCTTGAAGTTGATCGAAGAGATCATCAATTCTAGGCAATGGATAACGGTTCTTGATGGTAAGCTTGTTGAGTTCGTGGTAGTCACTACACATGCGGAATGATCCATCCTTCTTTTTGACGAATAAGACAGGTGCACCCCACGGTGAATGACTTGGAAGGATGAAGCCCTTGTGGGAGAGTTCTTGGAGTTGGCTTGCAAGTTCTTGCATTTTGGAAGGTGCAAGACGGTATGGAGCTCTAGCCACTGGGTTAGCTCCGGGTACAAGGTCAATGCGAAATTCTACTTGCCGGACGGGTGGAAGACCGGATAAGTCTTCGGGGAATACTTTGGGAAAGTCCCAAATGATGGGGATATCTTGAATATTCTTCTCTTTGACATCTTTTCGGACAATATGAGCTAAGAAGGCCACATACTTCTTTCGTAAGTACTTTTGAGCAATAGTGCATGACATCAATCTGAGTCCTTTGCAGGGTTTTTCACCAAAGACTCTCAACGTTTCCCCTGACGAAAGGGGTATTCGGATGCACTTCTCAAAACAGATTACTTCGGCATGGTGACTTGACAACCAATCCATGCCTATGATAATATCAAAACTTCCTAGCGGCATTGGCACGATGTTAATTGGAAATGTATGATCATTGAGTTCTAGAGAACAGCCGTGGATAATGGAGTCTATTGTAAGGGAGTCACCATTTGCTACTTCTACAATGAAGTTTTTCTCTAATTTGGACCGTGTTTTTGCAAGTAAGGGTTCAAAGTTAAGTGACACGAAACTCTTATCCGCACCGGTATTAAATAAAATGGAGGCATATTGATTATTAACAAGGAACGTACCGTTGACCACATCATTGTTGCCTTGGGCTTCATTGGCGTTGATGTTGAAAGCACGCCCACGAGCTCCGCCTTGTCTAGCAATGATAAGCTTCGGGCACTGGTCACGGAAGTGGTTTGGGTTGCCACATTCATAACAAGCATGCCCATTTGCTATGGCAGGGACACCTTGATTAGTCACTTGTTGATTGGTTCAGGCCGGTGGGTTGGCTTGGCCCGCCAGTGCTTTGGCTCTACAAACATTGACCGTATGGCCATACTTTCCACAGTGAGTGCAAAGGCGACAGGGAATGGTTTGCGGATGGTGATAATTGCATGTGGCACAGAGCGGGTAGGTCCCCACATATGGCTTCTTGACTGGTGCTTGAGCCATGGGAGGGTTGACAGGCATAGCGGGAGTGACAACAGCAAAATTTCTAGCCTTTCTTTTTCTATTATTGTGGTAGGGTTCAGTTTTGGCTTCCTTGATGTGCACAGGAGGGGTTGTGGTGTCGGGAGCCTTCTTAGTGCCTTTTCTAGTCAAGGTAGCTGCCTTCACATGGTTGTCGGTCAAAGTGGTAGATAATCGGATAGCATCTTCGAGTGTGGCGGGATTCCTCCCTAAGATAGTATCCTGAATCTGCCTAGGTAGTCCCCCGATGTAGTTTTCAATGCAACGGGATAGGGGTGTGACCATGTGGGGCACAAGGAGACTCAGTTCATAAAACCGGGTTGTATAAGCCAGACTTTCACCATTGTCTTGGGTAAGATCCCAAAACTCGGCTTCCAGCTTCCTCACTTCATTTCGAGGATAGAACTCTTCGGTCATTAGTCTTTTAACATCATCCCATGGTAAGGCCATGGTTGCCTCTACACCTCGGGTTCTCTTTTCCCCATTCCACCATGTGAGTGCCCGTTTTTGGAAGACACTTGTGACATGACGGACACGAAGGTCATCGAGGCAGTCAATATTGAGGAAGGTGCCCTCACTACTTTCAAACCATTGAAGGAGTCTCGTAGCTCCTTCGGTACCATAGAACTTGAGAGGGTTACATGAATTGAAGTGCTTGAAGGTGCATTGTGGTGGGTTGGCACCACCACCACCATTAGTTCCATGGTTACCGTTTGTAGCACCATTGACTTGAGTGAGTTGAGTTACAAGTTGTGCAAGGATAGCAGCAATATCAGTGTTGTTGTTGGCCACGGTAGCACGATGGGGAGGCATTCTATCGATTTGCACAACACAAGAAGAGATGTAAGAATTTTATATAGGTTGATTGAATTCAAAAGATAAGATAACAAATAAAATAGCAAATCATAGTTTAGATTGTACTCAAATAGTGATATAATCACTTGAATACCGTGACACATTAAGGTTAATTAAACTCATATAATTTTTCAAGGAGACATGCTTTAGCCTATAAGTAAACACTCATCCTGGGAATTCCCAAGAAAGCACACGGGTCCCTCGGTTGATTGGGATTTATGCGAAATGCTTTCCTAGACAGAAAACCCAGAATACAGGTGTCACCCTTCCAGATTGCACGTGTCCTCAAATAATTAACAAAGTTTAAAAGCCTTAACGAGGAAGTAAAGAATTTTTTTTTATAGATTTAACTCCATGAAAATTCCACATGCTATGATGATAATGATTAAGAAGTAGGCAAGAAGGTTATGAGGTTTAGGGTAAGGGTAGGGATATTGTTTTATTTAATTTATTATTTAGGTATAGTCTAGTAAGTCATGAACTCTAACAAATAAGGTACCATAATAAAATAAATATTAATATAATAAGCGTGTAACACATAGCATGTAGCACATAACACATAATCATGAAGCATGGTATAAGTGGGTGTCGTAAAGTTATAGTCTAGGTCAAGGGTGTCTAATAACCTAGTTCCCTATAACCAAGGCTCTGATACAAATCTGTCACACCCCAACCGACGGCGGAAACATCGGGGCGGGACATGTAGACTGTTCATGAGCACGAGGTTCACTAGATTTCAATATTTAATCATCAATTTCATTTCAAACCATTCAAACACAAATAGCAAAATTCAACAAGTACATAAATAAAAATACAAATTGCCTTTTGAATTTAAATTAACTAAGTCCAACTTAAGTGTAGCATGTCTTGCTCAAATTCACACGTTAGCACCTGAAACATGAATAAAATAGGGTCAACTAAAAAGTTGGTGAACATACATAGGTTTGTACATAGATAGTGTGTAAATATGAATAAGCAAATCCTTACATGTCATGATAAATAAGGCATTTATGGGGAGCAGCTATTGTGTAACTAAAGTACAATCAAACCTTTGTAACTAGCATGCAAATTGTGTTGTCGGTAACAATCACCCCAATCCGGGTGGGTTTGTCAGACTCAATAGATCTATCATTGTTAACCGTCGGCTTAATTAGTGAATGATTGCACAAAATTTCACACAAAAGTTAACACACTTAGCACTCAAACATAAAGCTCAAATTTGCACACATGAATGTAAATAGGATTTGTGTTTGTGTAGTTTGTGTAAATGTAAACTATTGTTTGTATATAATTCATGAATCACCCCAAAAAGTGTAACAGAGAAAAGGGGCTATGTAATACTCACTTGGATCAAGGGTGTAGCTAGAACGCAAAACTAGGTAGCAAAACGATTCTTGTGACGCACCACGTTAACCTAGTGTGTAATGTATATTGAGTTAATAGCATGTACAAAAGTATATGTCTAAGTCTATGGTTCAACAGGTTTTGAGATAGGTTGGATTTAAATAAATTAAATAATTTTATTTATTTAATTGTGAAAATATGCTAACATATATATAGAGTGTAAATATATATATGTTTAGAAAAAGAATTTCTACTTATGTGCATAGTGTTTAATTTAAATAAATAAAATAAATAATTTCATTTATTTAAATAAACTAAATAAATAATTTTTATTTATTTATTTGTGAAAAATATGTTAAAATATATATGTTTAGAAAAAGAATTTCTACTTATGCGAATAGTGTTTAATTTAAATAAATAAAATAAATAAATAATTTCATCTATTTAAATAAATTAATAAATAAATAAATTTTTATTTATTTATTTGTAAAAAATATGTTAAAATATATGGATAGTAAATATATGTTTAGAAAAAGAATTTCTACTTATGCGAATAGTGTTTAATTTAAATAAATAAAATGAATAAATAATTTCATTTATTTAAATAAATTAAATGAATAATTTTTAAATATAAATTAAATAAATAATTTCTACTTTATTTATTTATTTATTTATAAAGACATGTAAATGGTGTTAATATATGAAATTAATGGTAATTATATATTTTTAGTGTAGATTAAAATAAATTTATTTGTCTATTTATCATTTTAAAATAAGAATTTGATTGTTCTAAATAAAGTTATAATTTTATAATTTTGGTTTTTAGAATGTGAGATATTTTATGAAGTAAATACCTTATTTGATAATTAATTTCCTTTAATTATTTAAAAATCTAAATTCTTATTTTAACTAATTAATTTATAACTTTAACACTAAAATTCATAATAAAAATGAATTTATGTTGGAAGTTGGAAATTTTGGTTTTATTCTGTTCAACATGTTGCAAGATTTATAAAAATAATTTTTATATAATTTTTGGAGTTATAAAAATGGTTTTAAAAATATAAACAGGCCACCCGGCTCGAACCCTAGTGGCGCCTGTGTGGTTAGTTAGCTTGTGCCGCTGGACTAGAGGGTCTACTTGTGTACCAGTCCGGTTCGGGTGGATATTAACACGGAGGGGAAAGGAAACCGGACTGGGTCATAAGGAAACGCGCTAAAAATAGTCGGTGATGTGGGTTTCGAACCCACGCCACCTGGTTCAGCGGCGCAGTGACTTACCGGCCGGACCAGGTGGTTTCGCTGAAATATTCCGGAGTCTATATGAGTAAAACATGGAATTAAAATAGTTTCAGAATTCAAATACGAAAATAGCCCGCTATGAACCCTAGTTTCAATTTGGTTTGGATCGGTGTTGTTAACATAAATTGATAGGGGGCTATTGTTCAGGGTTCGATTACGAATCTAATGACGTAAAACTTACACGTTTTGATTGGGCAACAAGTGCAGACGGCTACGAAATCTGATCGGCTGTTCTTGGAGATCGGCAGGAGTCTAGAAGTGAAATGCGGTTTGATCGAGAGTTAGGAGAGTTTGGATGTGTGTGTACGATGGTGTGTGACTATGTTAATTTGATGATTTTTATCTATTTTATCCGATTTGATTATGAGTCAGCCGAAACCGTTGCTAAACAGGAATCACGCGTCGAATCCTTGATTCGGGAATGAATTGGATCGCAAATAGGGTCTACATTCATCCAAGAACGTTTTCGCATGATTCACGGGACGTAAACGCGTTGATCTTCACAAATTAATGGAGGATTGATACGGGTTTGACTATTAAAGTCAAATTTGTTTGAATTTGAAAATTGACCGCGTAATCGGTCGAATTGGTTTGATATTTGGGCCGGGACTTGGTCGATTCTTGTTTGGGTGAACATGTGGAGTCCAATTCAACCGGAAATCATCGAGTAGCAGCCTTGGATTAACAAGATTTGGGCTGTTTGACTTTTGAAAGTCAATTGAGTAAAAAAAAATC
Organism: Smallanthus sonchifolius; assembly: GCA_023525975.1. NCBI lineage: Eukaryota > Viridiplantae > Streptophyta > Magnoliopsida > Asterales > Asteraceae > Smallanthus > Smallanthus sonchifolius. The sequence continues at coordinate 79,203,316 of CM042020.1, forward strand.
AAAATTGAGAGTAGGTTTCCAATTTAGGGTTCAAAATGGTTTAAGTTTCAAACAACCATGCAATTCCTAGTAAATATATTGTGTATGAATTTGATTGGAATTTGTATAAATATATACATATACAGGATTTTAATAACGTATACCCGTGAAAAGGTTTGTGGATTTGTATTGGAGTCAAATGTTTAATTGTTGGTATGAATGAAATAATCCCGGTGCACTAGATTTTGAAATTTAAATAAGTTACATCGAATTATAAATAAGGATAGTAAAATCAGAAATGTTACATTTGCCTATCAAGTTCGCCCTAAGATCCTTAGGCGAACTTGACAGGTTCGCTTACTTACAACACAGAATTTTAGCTACAATTACAAACCATGTCCTAACAGACTCCCTCTTCACCGTTGCTAACAATTCAAACAAAATACAAGCCAAAGACTCTAAGACTAAGACACAAAATCTTCAAGCTCGTTGTCACCAGAATATGCTCCAACAATTTAACATTCATTGATTATACACATAAGGGTGATCAGCCCATCATTACGAATGTCACAAAGATAAATGTTTCATCCTACCGTTCTAGTCCGTCATTCTTACCGTCCTACCTAATTAGTCCATCATTCATTACCATCCGGTTACCTTTCTAGGCGTCCGTTATACCATCCTACTATCGTAGTCCGTCCTTTCGCCTGTTTACCCAAAGGCATCCATTTCCCATTCGAACTATTTATGCAGCTGTGCGTCGTAAGGGCCTTCATCTACCATAGTAGCCATATTTAGTCTACCTTTCTAGACTTTATCATTCCATCTGCATAGATAGTCGTATGGTCGTCCATCTACTATAGTAGCTGTTATCATCGTACCGTCCTACCGAAGTAGTCCGTATTTCCTTCCTTAATGTTAGTACGTTTAATCATGCAGTATATATATATATATCAACATTCATACCTTTAATCTTAAGTCATTCATTCATTTCATTCATTACAAACATTCATTGGTTATTTCATAGTTCATAATTTGCATTCATATAACACATTGTCATATTATCAATCATCACATTCATTAACTTTGCGCCTATACACTTCAGCCCCGAAACATTGGAAAAACATTTACACATAACATACAAGGGGCACATAGAACTCACCTGGTTAGCTGGTTCCTAAAGTATAATAGCCGGTCAGTGAGCGTCACTAAGGTCACACACAATCTGTATAATCAAGTCATACAATGGACATAACCAACACTAGGCGTTTCTATCTTTAGGGTTGGCAAACTTAGATAATTTCGCTCTTCATAATTTAGTCAAACATAGTAAGTTGGCTACTTAGACATTAGGCGAAGATAAGGTAAGTTTGCTACTTTGGTTTAGCGAACATGTGGTTAAGTTCGCTACATGGGGTTAGGAGAATTTAGTAGATTTGCCTTCTTGGCTTTTGGTGAACTTACAATAGGGTCGCCCCTTAGATTTAGGAGAACATACGTTAGCGAAGATGTTAAGTTTGCCCAAACGGTGTCAAGTTCCCCTGCGCGACTGTCATCTTCCCCAACAAACCCTAGAAATCATTGCCCAGGTTCTAATCGTTAAACCTTCAAACTTTTTATGTTCAAAATGTTCCACTTTCATTTCTAAACCTAGATCTATGATTTGTTTTAAGTTTCATACGTAACTTAACCTTTTTGTAACTTTTAACCCGAGACCCCAAAACCACAAAATCTCATATTTAGAGAAGGTGATTACCTTAGGAGGTTCAGTTTTAGCTGCTCAAACATGTAGTGTTGATTGCCGACTTCCGAGCTTTAGGGATCGTTTCCTTGCTTTCTCGATCTAAACCGCGAGCTCTCTCTCTCTCAAACTCACACGTGAAATGAAATGAGGATGGAGGGTTGAAGACTGCTTGGTAAAGGGGTCTTCCTCCCTTATTGACGGTCCATGGACCGCCTCATGGCCAAGCCCATTCACATCCCATCCGACCCGTGTTACAATACTCGTTCTTTTACGTTTATTCATCTTTAATTTATTTTGAGATGTTAGAAGTCTACACCCATTAGAAAGGTTTCATCCTCGAAACCCATTACAGGTTAAACAGAAGGGTACAGTCCCTTCATCACGTCCTCCTTTTCCCACGTAGCTTCTGACCCTTTTTTGTGTTTCCATTGTACTTTGACTAAAGGAATTGATTTGCTGCGTAACCGTTTCTCAGCTCGATCGAGAATAGCTATCGGTTCTTCTACATAGTTTAAACTATTATCCACTTCAATGTCGTCATAGGGTATATGAGCCCTATCGTCAGTTAAGCACTTACGTAAGTCCGACACGTGAAACGTGGGATGAATTTCACTGAGCTCCTCGGGTAACTGTAGCCGGTAAGCTACTTCTTCGACTCTTGCTATAATTTTGAAAGGTCTGACAAACCTCGGACTTAGTTTGCCTCTTTTTCGGAATCAGATGATTCCTTTCCATGGTGACACTTTCAATAGTACCATTTCTCCCACTTGAAATTCTAAATCCCTTCGCCTTTTGTCCGCTTATGATTTCTGTCTGTCTTTGGTGGCCTTCATGCGAGCTTTGATTTGTTCAAACTTCTCGGAAGTAGCTTTGACCACTTCAAGACTCAAAAAGTCTTTTTGTCCAATCTCCCCCCAATAAACTTGGGTTATACATCTCCTCCCATGTAGCATCTCAAATGGCGGCATGCCGATGGTTGAGTGGTAGCTGTTGTTATATGAGAACTCTACTAATGGCAGATGGCTATCCCAACTCCCACCAAAATCAATTATACAGGCCCGGAGCATGTCCTCCAAGGTCTGAATGGTTCTCTCAGATTGACCATCGGTTAAGGGGTGGTAAGCGGTGCTGATGTTTAACCTAGTACCCATTTCTTCGTTGAAACTCTTCCAGAATCATGATGTGAATCGAGTGTCCCTGTTAGACATAATCGTCAAAGTTATGTCGTGCCTACTTACTATTTTGTTGATGAATAATTCTGCCAACTTCTCGGATGAGAAAGTCTTACGTATTGGTAAGAAGTGAGCACTATTCATCAAGCGGTCAATGATCACCCAAATGGTACCATTGCCTTTAGTTGTTCGCGGTAGCTTGGTAATGAAGTCAATCGTGATATCTTCCCACTTCCATTCTGGTATTGGCAAATGTTGCATTTTACCGCATGATTTCTGGTGCTCAGCCTTAACTAGTGAACAAGTCAGACACTTTCTTATGTATTCGATCACGTCATTCTTCATGCAGGGGCCACCATTATTCTTTCGTCAAGTCCGGATACATTTTGTTCATTCCGGGGGGGATAGAGTAGCGGGACTTATGGGCCTCATCGATGATTCTGGCCCTAAGCTCTCCGATCATTGGTATCCACATTCTGTCAAAACGGGTTCATACCCCGTATGTATTAGCTCCTAGCTTTGCTGGTTGACCAACCATCCTCTCCCTTTTCAAGTTCCTTTCTAAAAGAGCCTCTTCTTGTACCTTTGCTATCTCACCCATCAGGTCTGGTGTTATAATTAACTGACATGCCTTAACCCGGATAGGTGCCGGTTCTTCTTTTCGACTCAAGGCGTCAGCACTACGTTTGCCTTGCCTGGGTGGTATAATATCTCGCAGTCATAGTCCTTTAGTAGATCCAACCAACTCCTTTGTCTTATTTTCAACTCCTTTTGCTCGAAGAAATACTTCAGGCTTTTATGATCGGAGTAAATGGTGCACTTAACTTCGTACAGATAGTGCCTCGAAATCTTCGATGTGAAAACTACCGCCGCCAACTCTAGATTGTGAGTTGGGTAGTTAACTTATTGAATCTTTAACTATCGTGAGGCGTAAGTGATCACCTTTCCTCGTTGCATAAGTACACACCCCAATCCCTAACCCAAAGCGTCAGAGTAAACTACCAAGTCTTCGTTTCCCTTGGGCAAGGTCAAGACTGGAGCTTGGGTTAGTCTTCTTTTTAATTCTTCAAATGTGTTGTTTTGGGTTGGACCCCATTCAAACTTTATCTTTTTACATGTCAACGTTCCATTCTTAACTATTACGATCTTTGTAGAGTTTACCATGATGTCGTTCAGGTTTATAACATGACCTAGGAATTGGACCTCCCTAAGCTAGAACGCCCATTTGGAGAATTGTGCATACAACTTCTCTAGCTTCAGAACCTCCAACACTTCCCTTAGGTGACAGTGGTGATCACCCTCGTTCTTTGAATAGATGAGAAGGTCATCTATGAAGACTATCACCGATCGATCTGACATTGGTCTGCACACCCTGTTCATTAAATCTATAAATGCTGCAAGGGCATTGGTTATTCCGAAGGACGTCACGAGAAATTCGAAATGCCCATAGTGTGTGCGAAACGCGGTTTTAGGTACGTCTTCCTCCCTTACTTTCAGTTGATGGTATCCCGACCTCAGATCGATCTTTGAAAACCAACTTGCGCCTTGCAATTGATCAAAGAGATCATCTATTCTCGGTAGCGGGTACTTATTATTGACGGTTCGTTTGTTCAGTTCTCAGTAATCGATGCACATGCGCATGTTACCGTCTTTCTGCTTTACAAAAAATACCGAAGCGCCCCATGGTGAGATGCTCGGCCAAATGAATCCCTTCTCAGTGAGTTCTTCATATTGAGAAATTAATTCTTTCATTTCTGATGGAGCCAATTGGTAGCATACTTTGGCAACGGGCTGAGCTCCTGGAAGTAAGTCAATTTGAATATCTATTTCCCGATCGGGTGGAACGCCATGCAAGTCCTCGGGGAACACATCCGGTAAGTTGCACACCATGAGTACATCTTTGAGTTCTTTCGTTCCCATTCTATTATCATTAACATATGCTAGATAAGCTTCGCCTCATGTAACCTTCAGCTTTGATCATCGAGATGACGTTGGGCATCGTGCAATTCCAATCCCCATAAACCGTGATCGGCATGCCGTTAGTAGCTTTGAGATGGATCATCTTTCGTTTACATACTATTTGTGCTTCCTTGGTAGCTAGCCAATCCATGCCCAATACTATATCGCCTAAGGTCAGAAGGAATAATCTAGAAGGAAATTTATGGACCTGTATTTCTATCATGCAATCATTAGTCATTTGGAATACCGCTGAGTTTCTACCAACAGTTGTTTCTGCACTAAAAGCCATTACAATGTTGCTAATTGTGCATTCTAGTTTGCAGCTAAAGGTATTAGATATAAAGCTCTTGCTTGCACCTAAATTAAACAAAATTGCAGCATATTCATCATTAACTAGGAACGTACCTTACACGATATCAGGGTTTCCTCTGGCTTCTTCCTCAGTTAAGGCATAGGCTCGGGTCCTAGCCTTTGGCTGTTCTTGCTCCTTTCCTTTCCCTAAACCGGATTGCCCAGTCTTCCTGCAATCCTTTGTCAGATGTCCAAACAATCCATAACCCTGACACTTAGTGCCACTCATACTTTCTCGGGAATAGTGCCCGACTTCCCACATTTGAAACACATTGTAGAGCCCGCTCGGCACTCACTGAGATGTTGCTTCCCACATTTCTTGCAAGTTTCATACCCCTCATTTCTCTATTTCTTAGCCTCAGATGCATAGTTTCCTTTCCCCATTCCCTTTGATGGGTTTTCCCACTGCTTCTTCGGTGCCTATGGTGCCGGATCTTCTTTAGCATAGTCGTCAAAGACGATTCTACTCAAATTCACTACCGACTCGAAGGTCAAGGTAGGTCAGCTTTCTCGTGGATTCAGACCCTTTGAGGCAGGCCCTTAACATAGTACTTGATTAGCCTTTCCAAGGTCTCCACCAGATGAGGTACTAGCTGAGCTAACTCGTTGTACCTTGAGGTGTACTGGTGATGAGTCATGTTGCCAACCTTGAAGTTCAGGAATTCATTTTCCACTCTGTCGATCTCATTCTGAGGACAGAACTTCTTGATCATCAGTACCGTCAGGTCATCCCAGGTCATCTTCCTGAGAGCATTTGGCGACTTAGACCTCTGAATAGTCCACCACCAACTCAGTGCCTCGTTGGTGAAAGAGTGAGCAACAAACTTAACAGCCTGGTCAGGTCTACACTCGCTGATACTAATCACTCCATTCATCCTCTCGATCCATTCAAAGGTGTCAACTGAATCCTTCTTCTCGTCAAACTTAGGCGGGTCACAATCCTTGAAGCCCTTATAGTTGCATCCTCGAGTAGTCTGTCCAACTTTCACTTCATCCCCATCACTATTATAAACCTTTTCTTCAGGGTGTTCTTCCTTCTTTTGTTTATTCTTCTTCAGCACCTCAGTCAACAAGTCGGGCATTATGTCCTTTAGAGTGAGCACAACTTCCAGAGCAATGGCCTCCCTAACCTCAGGTTTCGGTTGAAGTTTTCATTCTTTGCCCTCTCCATGTGGAGTCACATTGGTCTTGTGCACACTGACTTCGGGACTTACGTGTACACTTTCTTCCTCATGATACGCCTAATTCATTGGTGGTCTACCGCGTTGTCCAGTACGGCCGCCACGGCGTCCAGTTCCTCCTCTACCGGCCATGTATACTAATTCCAAATAGTAAAAGGGGAATACCAATGTCATTTCTTCAGATCATAGTTTGGAACAGTACAAGCAAGGTAAATTGTTAATTACAGTGACCGGTTTGTGAATAATAATTTGCTTTGCTTTTTGTGTCCAAAACTCTTCACATCAGTAGTAACATTGAAAATTAAAGCATGCATTCTAAGTTAAGGCATTTATCCTAAGCTGTAGACATTAACCTTGCTACATACTTACTATGCTGGTGTAGGCTACCCGTACTGACATCCTTGCTTTGGTCCCATTATCAGTCTGAGTCTAGACATTTAGGGATGTCTGAATCTTTCAAACTATTGCTCTGATACCAACTTGTAAGGCCCCAAACCCGGGAGACCTCACTTATTGGATTTACTCATAAACATAGTCATCAATTACTGAATTTAAATAAAACATTCAAATATAGTGGAAGCATACAAACATTCAGTTACATAAACAGTGGAAGTCTTAAACATTCAAAACATTTTCTTAACATTAGACAGGTAAATAGGATGTCAGCCTTGAACCATGTAGCCCTCAGGCCTTAGCCCGTTCCTTCCATTTGCTTCCTAAAGTGCATAGTAAAAGTCATCTAACGCTGATGAGTTGTAGTTTAAAGCAATTAGGTATAAACTTCTTTTCTTTATAAGTGTATATATATATATATGTAACACATCATTTGCCTTCATTTAACATTCATTGGTCATACGCATAAGGTGATCAGCCCATCATTACGAATGTCACAAAGACAAACGTTCCGTCCTACCGTCGTAGCCTGTCATTCTTACCGTCCTACCGAAGTAGTGCGTCATTTATTACCACCCGGCTACCTTTCTAGTCGTCCATCATACCGTCCTACCGTAGTAGTCCGTCCTTTCGCCCTTTTGCCCTAGGGCATCCGTTTCCCATTCGAACTATTTATGCAGTCGTGCGTCGTAAGGGCCTTCATCTACCGTAGTAGCCGTATTTAGTCTACCTTTCTAGACTTTATCATTTCGTCTACCGTAGTAGCCGTTATCATCATACCGTCCGACCGAAGTAGTCCGTCTTTCCTTCCTTAACGTTAATATGTTTAATCATGCAATATATATATATATATATATATATATATATATATATATATATATATATAACAACATTCATTCCTTTAACGTTAAGTCATTCGTTCATTTCATTCATTACAAACATTCATTCGTTAGTTCATAGTTCATCATTTGTATTCATATAATACATATGGTCATATTATCATTCATCACATTCATTTACTTTGCACGTAAACACTTCAGCCCCGCAACATTAGAAAAACATTTACACATAACATACAAGGGGCATATATAACTCACCTTATGAGCGGGTTCCTGAAGTATAATAGCTTGTCAGTTAGCGTCACTAAGGTCACACACAATCTGTATAATCAAGTTATACATGATAAGATAATGGACCAAACCGACACTATACATTTCTATCCTTAGGGTTGGCGAACTTAGATTTCATAATTTAGGAAAACATAGTAGGTTCGCTACTTAGACATTAGGCGAAGATAAGGTAAGTTCGCTACATTGGTTTAGCGAACATGTGGTTAAGTTCGCTACTTGGGGTTAGGCGAATTTAGTAGATTCGCCTTCTTGGCTTTAGGAGAACATACAGTAAGTTCGACCCTTATATTTAGGTGAACATACGTTAGCGAAAATGTTAAGTTCGCCCAAACGGTTCCTGGCGAACTTAAGTTCGCCTGCGTGACTGTCATCTTCCCCAACAAACCCTAGAAATCACGGCTCAGGTTCCAATCGTTCAAGATTCAAACTTTTTACGTTCAAAACGTTCCATTTTCATTTCTAAACCTAGATCTATGATTTGTTTTAAGTTTCATACGTAAAAACTTAACTTTTTATAAATTTTAACCCGAAACCCCAAAACCACAAAATCTCAGATTTAGAGAAGGTGGATTACCTTAGGAAGTCTGGTTTTAGCTGCTCAACGTTGTAGTGTTAATTGCTTATGTTTTCTGAGCTTTCGAGGTTGAAGGATGGAGGGTTGAAGGCTGCTTGGTAAAGGGGTCTTCCTCCCTTGTTGACGGCCCATGGGCCGCCTCATACCCAAGCCCATTCACTTCCCATCCGACCTGTGTTATAATCCTCGTTCTTTTACGTTTATTTGTCTTTTATTTATTTTGGGATGTTACATATGTGTATCAAGAGAGTTGCAACCGGATGATCCTACTTGAGTCCTAACATGTTATTAAATGCTATTGAGGACTACATATCAATGATATTATGTTATGCATGTTTAGTCTCGTAATTTCTAGTACGAGAGACATTGGTGATGAATTGTTTACCAAAAGATTTGTTGACTTTAAATGTTTATGACAATCTTTGCCAAACATTTGTTAGATGTTAAAATATAAGTTGGATGGATGAGATTAAAGTAAAAGTTACACATGCGTTAAAATACTGTTTAAAGACTCGATTTGAAATTGCGTAAACCGTTGAAGAGCTTAAGGGTTTTCAAAGGACCAACCATAGGTAAAACATATTTCAAATTTAGAAGTTTATCATTTTGTTTTATAAGGTTTTAAACCCATCAAAGAAGCTTAAACAGAGTTAACTTTAAAACTAGTCAGTTTACGATAGTTTTCGGTGTATTAAAAAAAATAATATGGTCATGAAATTTGAGAAAATAGTGTTATGATGACTCGAGTGACCTTATATTATGTATAAGAAGACTTTCGAAAGTTGGTCGAGTCAAGAGTTAATGTTTAAAGATGTTTTTACCATTTATTTCGGTCATAAAAACTTAAAATAAGCCAAAATTTGGAAGTACAGCCATCCAACTCCGAACTTCATGAAATTTGGTCATAGGCTCTTTAGTATTTATAAAAGTTTCTGGAATTTTTCCTGAATTTTCTAAAAGGTTAAAGTATGAAATCTATTTTTGTGTTTACAAGATTTATTTTATTAGTATAGCTATCTAACTCTAAAAATTATGAAATTTAATATGGAAGATTTTTATAACAAGTGGGAGTTACAGCAAAAATGTGGGAATTTTTGGAGGTCGAGAAGTCAAGGTCATGTTTTAGGTCCAAAGTCCGACGTTTTAACGGTGTAGGTTTATGTTTAGGTTACATATGGTTATTCCAACTTTATTTAACTCATCCAACCTTGTAAATATATGATATCAAGTATAAATAAAAGTAATCTAACAAGTTAGTTGGTGTTTGACATGTTAGTGAAGATGTTACCATATGATGCGTGGTTTTAAGTTTACACATGGCATCTTGTGGTAATGCCTTGTATTTAAGGACTTGTAAGACTTTATTTTAGTGTTTACCCAAACATTATTACGTCCAAATATGTTAGTGATGATTTTAAAAAAAGAAAATAGAAGAAAATATGCATGTACATAAAGTAAATGGACTAGTTCTTGGATTTTTAAAAGTATGTTTATGGTTTGGCATTTTGCCATAGATCACCACTTGTTTACATACACTAAAGAGTATATGATGGTGTCATACTACCCATAAACCTTTTTGTTATCAAGATCAAGATCAAGATCTAGAGAAAATGCAAAGTAAAACATAAAGTAAGTGGACTGGTTCTTGAATGTTGAAGGTAAGTTTATTGTTTGGCTTTAGCCATAGATCACCGCTTGTTTACATACACTAAAGAGTATATGATGGCTTCATACTACCCATAAGCCTTTTTTTTATCACAAGTCAAAATCTAAAGAAGAAGAAACATATAGACTTTACGGTTTCTTTTGTTTGTAAAAGAGAGAATCTTTAGGGGACTTTGAAGCAGGTTTTTGGTCGTTTTAGGAGTCCACAGGTTTTCAGGTTTTCTTCTAAACTAAAGTTTTCTGAAATAAGAGAAGATGGGAAAAGAATCACTAGATTTGGAATTGTGTAGATACCTCAAAACAAGTAAAAGGAAAGAGATGTCTAGAATCGAGCTGTTCAACAAGGTTGTTTTGAGACGGCTGTTAGGTGGTCGAATCCTTAATGGATTTGAGTGATTACAGTTGGGTTTGTTAGAGGACTCATAGAATTTATTTTAGATGAAAATCAAAGTTATTTGGCTAAGAAATGAGGGATATATGACTAAGCAAAGTCGGGCAAATTTATGGCAGATTGTTGATTGGAAATTAGGGTTTTATTTTTTTGGTTTTGGAGAGGGGAAGAGGCCTTTGAGCCAAGATTTGAGAGTGTTAGAGGGGGAGAAAGATCTTGTGTTGGTGTAATTGAAATGGGTGGATAGTGAGTTTGTAACATTTCCGCTTTTCGTGTAATTGTAACGTTTATCGTATTCATGAATTAATAACATTAGGATTTATTATTATACAATTATACTTCAAAAAAAATTCAATTTGGTACCTTAGTATGTTAATTAGTGCATGCACATCTTCGTTCACCTTCTAAACCTCCGTTTACTTCGTACCGTCTACTACCGAAAACCATGTCTAACATAACCTTAATTCCTATTTTAAATGCTCAACGTATTCATTTCATGTTATAGAACAACTTTTGTGACCAAAACTTTCCTTACATAGACTCTGAAATTTGTAAACGATCAAATTACACATGTATAAACCCTTGTAACACTTTACTGACACACTTTACTCACCTATCACTAAAGCAAGATCAATGTATCAACCTTAAGTGCCTAATGAGGTAATTCAACTCATTCTAGAAAACAAACATCTTACTTTACCGTTTTAAAAGTTCGTATTTCAAAAACCGAACGTTCTGTGCACTAAATCACTACTTATTAACTTGAGGGACCTAGATGTCCATCCTTAGTACTTAAATTTTGAAAATGAGGCTATGGGGGAGGGTTGGAGGCTGAACTAGGGCTTCCCCCCTTGTCTTTCTCTCCATGTCCATACCTTAAATACAAGGTCTTCATTCCTAGTATAAATATAATGCTAAGGATGGCTTATGAAAGTCCCTGTGGCGTCCTCAAACAAGTAGAACGCACACCATCACAATGAATTACTCAATGATTCAACATATGAGACGAAAGCATGAAGTGAGTCAAACATAAACACGGACATAGAAGATAGATGAATCACATAAACGATGTATATATTCAATAAAGAACTCGTCATACGAATACAATACCGAAAAAGTGTACATCTCTACGTTTAAGCTCCAATTCCAACTCCTATGTGAGCTCTACCTAGGAGTGGTGACTCACTTCTCACAGAGACTCACTCCCTCTCTATGGATGCTAACTCTTGCATGCTTACCTACAAATAAAGTGACACCCATTAGTCCAGGTCAATACCCATAGTCATATTTGCACATTCCTATTTTATATTTCTTGGAATATTATCTTTGACATGGTATTGTCAGGAGTCTAGTAAAGGGACAAGTGTCATATTTAGTAATTTTTAAGAATTACTAGGAAATAAACGATAATAACCTGCATTGAACATTCGTTGGTGGTTAACGAGATTTTATTCCGGTAAAAGTCTAGGGACATGTTTTAATATAAAAACGTATATATTGGTGACTAAAGCTTAAAACATGGACATAAAAATGTTGGTTGCATGACCTTGAGTTATTTTATGTGTATACATGTATACTATAGTCAAAGTAATAACTATGTCGGGAATTCACTAGCAGATTATTAAAGCTAGTCAAACTACACAAAATGTAAAACGTCTTAATAATCAAAGATATTAAAGCGGGTATTAATTTCGGGTAATATACCGCATCTAAATCAATCACATCATCATCATGATGACTTCTTTGCTTACAATTCACTCCAACATCAAGTCGTAATGATGATGACTTGTTGAGATATACACTCAACCCGGCCCCGTTTCATCTAATAATTATATATATATATATATGTATGTATATATATATATATAAATATCTAGGTATATAGATATAAAGTTTACATCAGTAAAAGTTCCTACACCGGGTATTATATCACGGGATCACCTACCGGGTTTACACCACCTAGAAACCGACCTAACTAGGACTTGGACTTCAACTAAGTGATTGGACAAGACTCAACCCCCCACCCCTCTACCCCTTACGGCTGAGAACCCCAAGTGTCACCCACTTAGCAAAATCACCAACTCTTTCATGATGGGTGTCATAAAACCATGCTTTGTCAACTAGAGAAACAAGTTAAGATCAAGTCACCATCTAGCTTCATTAACACTTCACTCCACCATCCACCACTAATCATCTTGGCAAGATGTACACTCAACCTCCACCATCATTATTATGGTATGGAAACTTGTTCTTTCAACCATGATAACACTCAACCATCATATATATATACCACTCAACCTAATACAAGATCACTTTCCAACTCTCCATCTATCTCTCTCTTGCTCTCGGCTTACACTAAACACACACACTAGTTTTGAATCACCTACTGGAAATTCAAGAAGAAATCACCCTCTATTCCCCTCTTTCTCTTGGTTTAAACCAACCCCAAAACCAAAAGAATACCCAAAAATCCCGTAACTCAGCTTCTGCCAGATTTTTGGCCAACTTTGTAAGACCATATCTCCTTCGTTACATGGCCAAATCGGTCCATTCTTCTTCTATAATGAAGCTCCACGTTAAGAAGGAAGAACCCAAGTGGAATAACTGGAATCCATGGAGTATTCGACCTCCAAAGAGTAGGTGCAAGAAGGCCGCTCAGTGCAGGTCGAATCTGGACACCTCTTTTCATTTTCCTGTTTTGAGGTACCTACACAACTCCAAATCTAAAACCATCTAAAAGTCTATTCTTTTTCACATCTCCTCTGGTTTCAATAAACTTGATTTTAGAAGAAAACCCCAAGTCATTTGGTCTTCTAAAACCATCTAAAAGTCTATTCGAAGTACATCTAAAAATCTGAGTTTTCAAGAATAAAATAAAACATAAAAGTCTTGATGAGTTTTGGCTTTATTTCTTCATGAGTCATGTTTGAATACATATATTTATACACGTACATGTTCATACATAAAATACCAAACTAGAAGGACCATGGACAAGACAAGGACACATCAAATATAAACTACATATATATATATATATATATATACTATCACAAAAAATAACACTTGGATGATGGTGTTCTTCATAAACCTTTCATTCCATTAATGTGTTATGTTGAAGGATACATGTTCATGAAGTTACCTGGCAAGACCCAAGGTAGTGTCCTATGATTCAAGAAGACATACGAACGATTATCATCAACATATGAACGTGAAAAGTGTTACTAAAAATATATGTTTATCGATAAAATTTGTGATATATATTTGTTGGTATACGGTTATGGTTAAATCATGGAAATGTTCTAGGAATTAAAGATTAGTATCCTAATATGACCATTTGATATATGTACATGGAACATATGAGAGATTCGGTTAAAAATAAATAATCACATGACATCGTGGAACATAAGTGAATATATTTTAAGTTGTTACAAAAATAATATTTATTTTTGGTACACTTAATAAGTCACCATTAGGGAAACATATTATTTTCTCGAAAAATATGTAAACGTCTAGACTGGAATAATAATCACCAATGAGTCGTAAATGAAAACCCTATTTTTACTAAACAAAGGCGTACTTAACGGGATTCGTTAAGTCGGATGAACAACTTACGTATAAGACGGGTAGTCTTAACACATTAGTACCCTTGTGTGATTAGGGTACGGATAGACAGGAACTCTTAGCGCACTGTTATTTGCTAGGATTTCATCGAACACAAGGTGAGTTCACGGCCCCCTTTCGTTTTTTAAAGTTTTGTAAACTGCGGGGGAGAAACATACTTACATTAAGTATTACAGTATTGTTTAATATATGTCGAAACATTGTTGTTTTATACAATTGGGAAAGCATTGCAAACATTTTTATATGATAACAAGGAAACAAGACACTAATACTATGTCATACATGGTGAACAATATAGCGCTTAAAGTCCCCGGAATAACACACTTTTGTAACCATTAGCTATGGACTTAGCCTGGGATTCTATGGATAGTACTATTGGGGGTGACGCTCCCGGTCATGGTTAGTCGCGCTAACCAGGGGTCCAAATGGCCGAATGACCGCATATTATCTTACTCGCAGAAACGCGAGGAGGGGAATTAAATTGTTGGGCTTTGGTTACGGTTTCATGTATGGACATAGGTATTTGTAAGCCTAGCTAGCTTACGAATGGATCAATAACACTTGTTTCGTTTATCATATGCGTTTAGAATTATTTGTACTTATTTATGACGGTAATGTCATGGGCAATGTTTTCGGGTAAAACTAATTATCTTATGACGGTTAAGTGATGGACATGTTTTCAAAGGAAAACTACTTGTTTTATGATGGTTAAGTCATGGATACGTTTTCGGGTAAAACTACTTATCTTATGACGGTTAAGTCATGGACATGTTTTCAAAGGAAAACTACTTATTTTATGATGGTTAAGTCATGGATATGTTTTCGGGTAAAACTACTTATCTTATGATGGTTAAGTCATAGACATGTTTTCAAAGGAAAACTACTCATTTTATGACGGTTAAGTCATGTATATGTTTTCAAAGGAAAACTACATATTTTATGACGGTTAAGTCATGGACATATTTTCAAAGGAAAACTACTTATTTTATGACAGTTAAGTCATGGATACGTTTTCGGGTGAAAACTACTTATCTTATGACGATTAAGTCATGGGCATGTTTTCAAAGGAAAACTACTTATTTTATGACGGTTAAGTCATGGGCATGTTTTCAAAGGAAAACTACTTATTTTATGACGGTTAAGTCATGGACATGTTTTCAAAGGAAAACTACTTATTTTATGACGGTTAAGTCATTTATACGTTCTCGGGGAAAACTAACTATACTAAATTAACAAATTCTATGAACTCACCAACCTTTGTGTTGACACTTTCAAGTATGTTTCTCAGGTAACCTTTAGCCATGGAGCGGCTGGAATAGGCTAGCTATGTTAGAACAATTCCTAGTAACCGGACGGGCATAGCTTATCAAGTCTCAAGTCGACCATTGAACTAGAGGGATTTAGATCATTGTATTTATTTAGTTTTAGTAATCGTATATGTAATCAAGTCTTAGAAACCACTATTACAGCTTCCGCTATCGTGTAATGAACCAATCGTTGCAACCTGTATTTATTTATTAAGTAAATAAATTTGGGGGTGTGACAAATAAACACTTAAGTTCCCATTTATAAGCAAACTGAGTCCTCAGGCGAACTTGTTAAGTTCGCCCATAACTCTATAGGCGAACTTAGCAAGTTCGCTAGTTAAGTTTGACCAAACATTCCCTTAGGCAAACTTAACATGTTCGATACATATACACATAGAATTTTTACAACAGTTACAAAAACATGCTCTAACAGACTCCCTCTTAACTGTTGCAAACAATTCTAAACAAATACTAATAAATCATCAGTTACAAACCGTGCCTCAACAAACTCCCTCTTGATGATGATCCTGGGTCTTCACTTCACTTGGTAAGACTTGATCTTTGGAATTACACTATGATCTTCAACCGGCAATGCTTCAATATTGAGGCAAAATACTGCCTCTAAACTGATGCATCCGTTGTAGAGCAAATTTGTTTGGCCTCCTCATGAAAACCGACGAATACAACACCTTTCATTGTAGTCCAACCTCTCAACAATAACCACCTCCTCATTGATCCAAGAATCCAGCCCATACTGCTTAGACATCAGTAAACCAACCGACATAAGATAGAGATTCTGAATTTCCAACAACCAACATTAAACTAATCAACTTCCACAAAGACAAGAATCCCTAACAAACTGAAACTCCAATATAGTGTGCCAAACCACTCATTTGTTTGATCTTCATCTTCACCAGAAGTGTTTGACTTTGTCTCATACCTTTTCCAATCAACTGATAGCCCAAAGTCTTTCACATCAGATCTCCCCTTCATGACACAAGCATCTCCGCATTAAACTAGAAACAGAAGGATGTTTCTTATTTAACCGGCATATGATAAATGTTCCATCTTCAACTAGTTAATAAGAGATAACCAGCTTCATTTCAAACGTACTTGACCAGGTCTCACACACACGTTCGGTAGTAATCATCGTGAATCCAACAATATTCAATCTGATTTTCATTCCTGGTTAACACCTCCTACTAGTCGTTTATTCAACAACTCAATAGGTTGTCTATCTACATTCCACCCAGATCCCAAATGAGAAATCAAACCATAACCGAATCATGTCAAATCATTTAGACGATCTTGATCATTTGAACCGTTTTGCAAAGAAACATAACATCTGAAAGTTTTATCTCACTCTTTTCTTTGCAAATACCTAAACAGTACATCCTCACGAACTAACCGAGACATTAAGTCAATGAGAACCCATTTGTTCAAACTATTTCAGAATTCATCCCCTAATAAAGAAGTATCCCAGATACTCGTAGCCCACATTTTCAGGTTTGAATACCTTAATAATAAGATTCTTCAATCGAAAGTCATCATCCAACACAAAAATCTCTCCTTGTTTCGCCAAGCCACATCAAATTTGAATTCCAGCCCCGAAAATAACCAAAATTACTATCTTCTCAAAAATGGCTCAAAACAAGCATATAAAAGTGCCCTCACAATTTTGAACAAAAAAAAATTTCCCGCCAATTTTTTTTATCACTCCTTCAACAAGTTCGCTTAAACAGTAAAGCGAATATACCAACTTTGCCTAAGAACAACCTCTAGCGAATTTAACAAATTCGCCTGAGAATCTTCCAGCGAACTTAATAAGTTCGCCTGTAACTGCCCAGCAGACCCTAAGTTCGCCTGAACGAGCTTTTTCAGCAAAAATCATTGAATTTTCTTAATTTTGTGGTAAAAACTTCAAATCTTCAAGCTTTACAACCTTTGGAATCATCAAACTCATAAAATACCACGAATTTGAAGAATTCCACCGGTAAAAATCATTCTTTTAACGTCTCAATGATGAATATGCGGAATTAAACACCGAATCACGAGTAATTTGAACCGAATAGGCGATTAGTCCCTCCGGTTCTGAGCCGTAGCTCTGATACCAATTGAAAGTCCGTGTGGCATCCTTAAACAAGTAGAACGTACACAATCACAACAAATTACTCAATGATTCAATGTATGAGACGGAAGCACGAAGTGAATCAAACATAAACACGAACATAGAAAATAGATGAATCATATAAATGATGTATATATTCAATAACGAACTCGTCAGACGAATACAATACCGAAGAAATGTACATCTCTATGTTTAAGTTCCAAGTCTAACACATAGGTGAGCTCTAACTAGGAGTGGTGACTCAATTCTCACAGAGACTCACTCCTTCTCTTTGGATGCTAACTCTAGCATTCTTACCTACAAATGAACACTTAAGTTCCTATTTATAGGCAAACTAAGTCCTCAGGCGAACTTGAAAAGTTCGCCCATAACTCTATAGGCGAACTTAGCAAGTTCGCTAGTTAAGTTCGCCCAAACATTCCCTTAGGCGAACTTAACATGTTCGCTACATATACACTTAGAATTTTTGCTACAGTTACAAAAACATGCTCTAACGGCTTATTCTTTGCTCATTACCTCTCTAAATCTCTTCCTTAATCCTTCTAATTTTCGAAAAACCTCAGCCCCCATTCTCCTAGTTCAAGAATTCTCAAGGTAAGCTTCCATCTTGTTTAAAAGTTCTAGTCTTTCAATTCTTACGTTCTAATCTTTGCTACTCTAAATTCTCTAACATTTATTTTACCATTCTCTTCGTCTTCTATTATGATTTTCTTTGCTTTTGTTCTTAAACTTTAACTATAACAAGCTAACACAATCAAGCTAACCTAATTAATCAACCATAGGATCCCATTTGCAATGGCGACTATGCCGCCGCATTATGTGAATCCTACTAGATGTTTCATTACCAAAGTGGCTTTGCCAATGCTTTGAAACATTCTTGCTAACATAATCACCCTCTATCATAACCTAAATAAGTGTCTAATGGATTATCATAACTTGTTTTGGTGTTTCATCCCCTAAAAACCTTAAAAGCAAAGCATATGTGTAATTTTATTTTCTAGACATAATGTTTTAATCAACTTCTCTCGACCATATCTTGGTCATTATAACTCAAAATCCTGTGTTTTATAAGTTTAAAACTAACTTTGAAGAGTCAAGGTTCCAGAAAATCAAATCTCATAATTTTTCAATGTGCTTTTGGCATTCAACTAATTAAAATAAATTCAAAGGTCTAATCTAATTTTCTTAACAGAATAATTGTACTGACTTTGCGAGACCATATCTCCTAATCTACTTATCCAATTTGTTCTAATTTTTTTTATATTAAAGATATTGGAATCCTCTTTATAACCATATAAGATTGATACCCTAATTCGTAGTATAACTCTCTAAATTAGAAAAAACAAGACAATAAGGTCAATTCTATACCTCTGATCTTGTGTCACGTTTTTTACAATGATCCATTGCCTAAATTAAATAGTTTTCTAAATAAGAATTATTTTACACTAACTAAATTAAACTACCTGTAAAATATGAGATTTTTTAAAAATTGTTTGCTAACTTAAAATCATATTTTTCTTAACCTTTGTTTTCTGTCCAAATCTGAATTTCTACCTTCTTGTCTAAAACCCTAACTTTTGACAATATTTATAAGATTTATGACTTATTAAACTATTTTAATACATCAAACTACTCTTTTCTTATATTTTGACCGCATATTAACTTCATATCCCGTTCGTTCTTCAAAACCTAAAACACCTAATCATTCATCGTCCCGATTCGCGAATCTTTCTCTTATTAATTTCATTGCTTACTTTAAGGCACTTACATTAATGTTGCATACATTTGGTCAAATCATTAATAATCAAGGTGTGTTCTTCATAGACCCTTTTTTATTTTTATGTTTTGGGGTGGAAACATGTACCGTTACACATTCATATCAAACGTTTTTATGCAAATCAATTAAAAACACTTTTATATACTTGTTAGATTTAAATGGTTTACACATGATGCGTATTCATACTCGTGTTCTTAAAGTCCCTCATGTAGCTCTTACACAACCATTAACTTAAATAGCCAACGGTAGTATGATAATGGATCCACATGTGTGACATACCCATCCCCCACCCTGTCAAGGGTGGTGGATGATCGAAATCCGACATATTCATGATTTGGGGGCAAGTCAGTCAATAGGGTTGGTTGTGGACTTCATGTGTATAGATTTAATTGACTCATATATTTAAATTGTTTTGATTTGTACATATACCTTTTGTGTGTCAAAACCTATGAAACTCACCAACTTACTTTATAGTTGACCCTTGTTTTTACATGTTTTCAGGAAATGATAAGTAAGAGTTAGCATTGAAGATTCATGGTCACCATAGGATTGCATGATGGCCTTAGAAAGGACGCCTTAAAATAAATCTATCATTTGTGTTCTAAATTTCATTTTGAAACTTTGTAACGAATTATTGAATGTTGGTTTTTAATAAATTTTCCTTTAGTTATCTTTATACCATGTGTTCTTGTATTCAATTTTGTCGCGCTCTCGTGTTTCCGCCGTTGGCGGGGGTGTGACAGAGTTCTATTTATAGGCATAGTGTGGCATGGTTTAGTCATTTAAATAGTTAAAAGTTGGATTTATTTTGGATAAGGCTTTTAAAGAGGTATGGTGAAGGTGTGGAGTAGGGTGGTATGGCTGATTTTTTTATAAATGGTGATGGGAGTGGAGTGTGCTAGTATCCAAGATTTAATTGTTGGTTTGGTTAGTTGAAGATTTAAGATTTTAT
This sequence comes from Smallanthus sonchifolius, assembly GCA_023525975.1. Lineage (NCBI taxonomy): Eukaryota > Viridiplantae > Streptophyta > Magnoliopsida > Asterales > Asteraceae > Smallanthus > Smallanthus sonchifolius. The sequence goes on from CM042020.1 coordinate 79,223,640, forward strand.
AAAAGAATAAGTTTATAAATCATTGTTTATAAAATAAATGGTTTTTATAATAAAGATATAAGTTTATAAATTATTGTTTAAAAGAATGTATATATATAGGTGGATTAAAATATATAATGTTTGTATGTATTAATTATATAAAAGATAAATAAAATGAAGGTGGTTAATTATAAAAGGTGGTGTGGACTTTTTTATAAAGCCCAGTTGCCATTCAAGAAAAGGAAGCTCAATCCATAAAGGCTCTCGTCAGAACCTAGGGCCCAATCGATGGCTTATTACAAGTATGTGTAAACTAGAAGAGTGGATGCCTGTACTCTAAGAGTTCTGTCGAGGAAAGACGTGGTGCATAAATCCCTAAAGGACCCGTCACTCTTTTCTAGGAATTCTTAGAGTGAGCAATCCCTTATAGGCGAAAAACTTACTTCCTAATTGGCTAACAATTTGGACCTAGAGCTTCTGATTAGTTAAACTATTATTTCTTAGAATTATCTAATATTGTCTATTTCTTTTATTTCATCATTGTAAACGTTTATCATTTTTAATAAAATTTCATTTGGATTCATTATTCTCTTAATTGTCCACTTACTTATATACGTTGTTGTTTTCGTAGAATGCTTCCTCATCGTGATAATACCGATAACACTGTCTCTAATATCGATAACACCTCTTCCTCTACTGACACTACTTCCATATGTCACGACGCGCTCAAAATGATCAAAAAACTGCTAGAAATTCTGATTTAGAGCTGCATTTTCTGGAAAGTTCCGGACAGCGTTGTTCCGGACAATTCTAGACAGACCTCGGTTGTTCAAGTTCTCATGAAGGGGCTGGAATATTCATATCAGACCTGGTCCACAAAAGCATGGAGATTACTAGAAGACTCCAACAAGATATCAAACTTGAAAGGGGCTAGAAACACTATGTAAATATCAAAGATATTTGTATAAGAAATGTCTATATAGGAAGTTTCTAGAGATAGCTAGGACATGGTGTTTCAACTATAAATAGGATGGCATGCCATTTGTGCAAACCACCTCCAAAGCTTGTAAGCATTCACCTTGTGTACTTGTAAAGCTCTCTTTGTACTTTCCCCTGTAATCAATAAAGAGTTATTTGATTACGATCTTGCTTGTTTGTATCTTATCGCTTCCGAATCGCTGCATAGTTGCGACAAAGGCTGATCTTAGTCTATTACTAAGAGTCGCACGTGAGTCAAGTAAGTAACTCCGTGACAAGTGGTATCAGAGCCAAGTTGATTCGTTGGGATGGCGACTGATCCGAGCAAGATTGAGGCAACTTTGGACAATGTTGCACTCGGGGAAAAAAAGCGTGGTCGAGATGGGACTCGACATGGAGCTAGAGAGAAAGGCAGGAGCTCATCTTGGTGACATGGAGAAGGCCATGACCGGACTAGGCCTGCATGTAAATGACAGGCTCGAACAATTGGACTCAATGGGAAACGATTTCTTGGGCTGAGCAAAGACTTGAAGGCTGCCATCCAGGTATTTCATAGCGAGATAACAATGATGGTTAAAGAGGAGATCACTAAGCTATGTTGATACATGGATGAGTTGTCACAGAAGCTGCGTCGAGACATGGATGAGATGTCTCAAGACTGCATAGAAGCCTGATCGGGATGGAGGCCAAGGTGAATGAGTGCAGCAAGGCCTTGGTTAACGTAAGTGCGAACGTTAACCCATTTGCTCCGAAAATCAAAGTCCCCAAACTAGGTATGTTTGATGGCAAACGTGAAGCGCAGGTTGTGGATGACTTTCTATGGGAGATGGAGGAATACTTTGGCGGGGTTGGCATCGTAGACGATGAGATGAAAATCAACACGACTACGATGTACTTGAAAGAGACCGCGACACTATGGTGGCGACATAGGTATGGAGACGTCGAACGAGGTACGTGTACGATCAAGACTTGGGCTGAATTCGTTCGAGATCTTAAGAGGCAATTCTATCCGGTTAACGCTTTGCATGAAGCAAAGAGCCGATTAAGAAAGCTCAAGCATGTTGGGTTGATCCAAGAGTACGTGAAAGAGTTCACCACACTAACTCTTGCGATCCCTGACCTTTCGGATGAGGATTCCCAGTTCTATTTCCTCGATGGGTTACAACCATGGGTAAAGACTGAATTGGAGCGTCGCATTGTTAAAAACTTAGCTTCGGCCATTGCCGCCGCTGAAAGCCTAGTTGACTTGATGGAAGAGCGCCCACGTAAACCAACGATAGAAGGTAACAAGAAACATGGTGGGGGAGCCAAACGGGATCATCACCGAAACAAGGATCCACGTAACACCACGAACCAAGATGAACGGTGTTTCATCTATGGGGTTCGAGGACATATAGCCCGGTTCTGTCCAAAGAAGGCCAGCTTGCACGCAATGGTTGCCCAGGTAGATGGTCGGGATGATGAGCATGAGGCATGACTAGGGGCTATACAACTCCTCAACACTATGGGAAAGTCGGGGCCAGGAGTGGCAATTGGGCAAGCCACAAACCCAATGGAAAAGCCTAAGGGACGCTCAAGGAGGCCTAGAAAAGGGGCTAAGACCAAAGCGATTGGGGAATCACTAGATGGCAAGTGCAACAGATGACTGGGTAAAACTAACACGTCGGGGCCAGGAGTGTCAAAGGGTAAAGCCACGAACCCGAGGGAGAAGTCGATAGGACTTCACTATGTATGCATAACGGTAAACAAGGTGCCAACGAGAGCCTTAGTCGATACCAGGGCGAGCCATAACTTTGTCTCAAAAGAGGAAGCTGCGAGAATTGGACTCAAGACGACAAAGTAACCGCACATGGGGATGCTAAGTTGATCGATGAGATGGTTCAAGGAGTCAAGGCTAAGATTGACGACTGTAAAGGTACATTGGACTTGCCGATGTTGTCAATGGACGAATATAAGTTTTATACTCGGGATAGACTTCTTATCTCGGGTACAATCCTTCCCCATTCCGTTTATGGACGCCTTATGCATAATGGACGGTGGACAAAATCGGATGATAAAAATGGAGCGCAACACGAGGCGTCAAGGCAAGAAGGTGTCGGTTATGCGACTCATATTTAAATCAAACAAAGGGGAACCGAGGCAGGTTCAAAAATTTCAATGTGTCGTGACCATGGAGGCTGCTACAAATACCACTGAAGTTACACGATGAGGATGTCACGAATTTAGGTGGGGGAGAATGTCACGACCCGCTCAAAATGATCGAAAAACTTTGAAATTCTGATTTAGAGCTGCATTTTTCGGAAAGTTCCAGACAGTGTTGTTCCGGATAATTCTGGACAGACCTAGGTTGTTCAAGTTCTCATGAAGGGGCTGGAATATTCATATCAGACATGGTCCACAAAAGCATGGAGATTACTAGAAACTCCAACAAGATATCAAACTTGAAAGGGGCAAGAAACACTATGTAAATATCAAAGATATATGTATAAGAAATGTCTATATTGGAAGTTTCTAGAGATAGCTAGGACATGGTGTTTCAACTATAAATAGGATGGCATGCCATTTGTGCAAACCACCTCCAAAGCTTGTAAGCATTCACCTTGTGTACTTGTAAAGCTCTCTTTGTACTTTCCTTGTAATCAATAAAGAGTTATTTGATTACGATATTGTTTGTATCTTATCGCTTCCGAATCGTTGCATAGTTGCGACAAAGGCTGATCTTAGTCTATTACTAAGTGTCACACGTGAGTCAAGTAAGTAACTCCGTGACAAGTGGTATCAGAGCTAAGTTGATTCGTTGGGATGGCGACTGATCCGAGCAAGATTGAGGCAACTTTGGAGAATGTTGCACTCGGGGAAAAAAAGCGTGGTCGAGATGGGCCTCGACATGGAGCTAGAAAGAAAGGCAGGAGCGCATCCAAGGATGGGGCCTTGGAAAAATGTCTTGGTGATATGGAGAAGGCCATGACCGGACTAGGCCTGCATGTAAATGACAGTCTCGAACAATTGGACTCAATGGGAAACGATTTCTTAGGCTGAGCGAAGACTTGAAGGCTGCCATCCAGGTATTTCGTAGTGAGATAACAATGATGGTTAAAGAGGAGATCACTAAGCTACGTTGATACATGGATGAGTTGTCACAGAAGCTGCGTCAAGACATGGATGAGATGTCTCAAGACTGCATAGAAGCTTGATCGGGATGGAGGCCAAGGTGAATGAGTGCAGCAAGGCCTTGGTTAACGTAAGTGCGAACGTTAACCCATTTGCTCCGAAATTCAAAGTCCCCAAACCAGGTATGTTTGATGGCAAACGTGAAGCGCAGGTTGTGGATGACTTTCTATGGGAGATGGAGCAATACTTTGGTGGGGTTGGCATCGTAGACGATGAGATGAAAATCAACACGGCTACGATGTACTTGAAAGACACTGCGACACTATGGTGGCAACATAGGTATGGAGACGTCGAACGAGGTACGTGTATGATCAAGACTTGGGCGGAATTCGTTCGAGATCTTAAGAGGCAATTCTATCCGGTTAACGCTTTGCATGAAGCAAAGAGCCGATTAAGAAAACTCAAGCAAGGTGGGTTGATCCAAGAGTACGTGAAAGAGTTCACCACACTAACTCTTGCGATCCCTGACCTTTCAGATGAGGATTCCCTGTTCTATTTCCTCGATGGGTTACAACCATGGGTAAAGACTGAATTGGAGCGTCGCAATGTTAAAAACTTAGCTTCGGCCATTGCCGCCGCTGAAAGCCTAGTTGACTTGATGGAAGAGCGCCCACGTAAACCAACGATAGAAGGTAACAAGAAACATGGTGGGGGAGCCAAACGGGATCATCACCGAAACAAGGATCCACGTAACACAACGAACCAAGAAGAACGGTGTTTCATCTATGGGGTTCGAGGACATATAGCCCGGTTGTGTCCAAAGAAGGCCAGCTTGCACGCAATGGTTGCCCAGGTAGATGGTCGGGATGATGAGCATGAGGCATGACTTGGGGCTGTGTAAATCCTCAACACTATGGGAAAGTCGAGGCCAGGAGTCGCAATTGGGCAAGCCACGAACCCAATGGAAAAGCGTAAGGGACGCTCAAGGAGGCCTAGAAAAGGGGCTAAGACCAAAGCGATTGGGGAATCACTAGATAGCAAGTGCAACAGATGAATGGGTAAAACTAACACGTCGGGGCCAGGAGTGTCAAAGGGTAAAGCCACGAACCCGAGGGAGAAGTCGATAGGACTTCACTATGTATGCATAACGGTAAACAAGGTGCCAACGAGAGCCTTAGTCGATACCAGGGCGAGCCATAACTTTGTCTCAAAAGAGGAAGCTGCGAGAATTGGTCTCAAGATGACAAAGTAACCACACATGGGGAAGCTAAGTTGATCGATGAGATGGTTCAAGGAGTCAAGGCTAAGATCGACGACTGTAAAGGTACATTGGACTTGCCGATGTTGTCAATGGACGAATATATGTTTTATACTCGGGATAGACTTCTTATCTCAGGTACAATCCTTCCCCATTCCGTTTATGGACGCCTTATGCATAATGGACGGTGGACAAAATCGGATGATAAAAATGGAGCGCGACACGAGGCGTCAAGGCAAGAAGGTGTCGGTTATGCGACTCATATTTAAATCAAACAAAGGGGAACCGAGGCAGGTTCAAAAATTTCAGTGTGTCGTGACCATGGAGGCTGCTACAAATACCACTGAAGTTACACGATGAGGATGTCACGAATTTAGGTGGGGGAGAATGTCACGACCCGCTCAAAATGATCGAAAAACTTTGAAATTCTGATTTAGAGCTGCATTTTTCGAAAAGTTCCAGACAGTGTTGTTCCGGATAATTCTGGACAGACCTAGGTTGTTCAAGTTCTCATGAAGGGGCTGGAATATTCATATCAGACATGGTCCACAAAAGCATGGAGATTACTAGAAGACTCCAACAAGATATCAAACTTGAAAGGGGCAAGAAACACTATGTAAATATCAAAGATATATGTATAAGAAATGTCTATATTGGAAGTTTCTAGAGATAGCTAGGACATGGTGTTTCAACTATAAATAGGATGGCATGCCATTTGTGCAAACCACCTCCAAAGCTTGTAAGCATTCACCTTGTGTACTTGTAAAGCTCTCTTTGTACTTTCCTTGTAATCAATAAAGAGTTATTTGATTACGATCTTGTTTGTATCTTATCGCTTCCGAATCGCTGCATAGTTGCGACAAAGGCTGATCTTAGTCTATTACTAAGTGTCGCACGTGAGTCAAGTAAATAACTCTGTGACAAGTGGTATCAGAGCTAAGTTGATTCGTTGGGATGGCGACTGATCCGAGCAAGATTGAGGCAACTTTGGAGAATGTTGCACTCGGGGAAAAAAGCGTGGTCGAGATGGGCCTCGACATGGAGCTAGAAAGAAAGGCAGGTGCGCATCCAAGGATGGGGCCTTGGAAAAATGTCTTGGTGATATGGAGAAGGCCATGACCGGACTAGGCCTGCATGTAAATGACAGTCTCGAACAATTAGACTCAATGGGAAACGATTTCTTGGGCTGAGCGAAGACTTGAAGGCTGCTATCCAGGTATTTCGTAGTGAGATAACAATGATGGTTAAAGAGGAGATCACTAAGCTACGTTGATACATGGATGAGTTGTCACAGAAGCTGCGTCAAGACATGGATGAGATGTCTCAAGACTGCATAGAAGCCTGATCGGGATGGAGGCCAAGGTGAATGAGTGCGGCAAGGCCTTGGTTAACGTAAGTGCGAACGTTAACCCATTTGCTCCGAAATTCAAATTCCCCAAACCAGGTATGTTTGATGGCAAACGTGAAGCGCAGGTTGTGGATGACTTTCTATGGGAGATGGAGCAATACTTTGGTGGGGTTGGCATCGTAGACGATGAGATGAAAATCAACACGGCTACGATGTACTTGAAAGACACCGCGACACTATGGTGGCAACATAGGTATGGAGACGTCGAACGAGGTACGTGTATGATCAAGACTTGGGCGGAATTCGTTCGAGATCTTAAGAGGCAATTCTATCCGGTTAACGCTTTGCATGAAGCAAAGAGCCGATTAAGAAAACTCAAGCATGTTGGGTTGATCCAAGAGTACGTGAAAGAGTTCACCACACTAACTCTTGCGATCCCTGACCTTTCGGATGAGGATTCCCTGTTCTATTTCCTCGATGGGTTACAACCATGGGTAAAGACTGAATTGGAGCGTTGCAATGTTAAAAACTTAGCTTCGGCCATTGCCGCCGCTGAAAGCCTAGTTGACTTGATGGAAGAGCGCCCACGTAAACCAACGATAGAAGGTAACAAGAAACATGGTGGGGGAGCCAAACGGGATCATCACCGAAACAAGGATCCACGTAACACAACGAACCAAGATGAACGGTGTTTCATCTATGGGGTTCGAGGACATATAGCCCGGTTGTGTCCAAAGAAGGCTAGCTTGCACGCAATGGTTGCCCAGGTAGATGGTCGGGATGATAAGCATGAGGCATGAATAGGGGCTGTGTAACTCCTCAACACTATGGGAAAGTCGGGGCCAGGAGTCGCAATTGGGCAAGCCACGAACCCAATGGAAAAGCGTAAGGGACGCTCAAGGAGGCCTAGAAAAGGGGTGTCAAAGGGCAAAGCCACGTCCGGGCCAAGAGTGTCAAAGGGCAAAGCCACGAACCCGAGGGAGAAGTCGATAGGACTTCACTATGTATGCATAACGGTAAACAGGGTGCCAACGAGAGCCTTAGTCGATACCAGGGCGAGCCATAACTTTGTCTCAAAAGAGGAAGCTGCGAGAATTGGGCTCAAGACGACAAAGTAACCGCACATGGCGACGCTAAGTTGATCGATGAGATGGTTCAAGGCGTCAAGGCTAAGATCAGGGACTGGAAAGGTACATTGGACTTGCCGGTGTTGTAAATGGACGAATATAAGTTTTGTACCCGGTATAGACTTCTTATCTCGGATACAATCCTTCCCCATTCCGTTTATGGACGCCTTATGCATAATGGATGGTGGACAAAATCGGATGATAAAAATGGAGCGCGACACGAGGCGTCAAGGCAAGAAGGTTTCGGCTATGCGACTCATATTTAAATCAAACAAAGGGGAACCAAGGCAGGTTCAAAAATTTAAGTGTGTCGTGACCATGGAGGCTGCTACAAACACCACTGAAGTTACACGACGAGGATGTCACGAATTTAGGTGGGGGAGAATGTCACGACCCGCTCAAATTGATCGAAAAACTGCTTGAAATTCTGATTTAGAGCTGCATTTTTTGGAAAGTTCCAGACAGTGTTGTTCCAGATAATTCTGGACAGACCTGGGTTGTTCAAGTTCTCATTAAGGGGCTGGAATATTCATATCAGACCTGGTCCACAAAAGCATGGAGATTACTAGAAGACTCCAACAAGATATCAAACTTGAAAGGGGATAGAAACACTATGTAAATATCAAAGATATTTGTATAAGAAATGTCTATATAGGAAGTTTCTAGAGATAGCTAGGACATGGTGTTTCAACTATAAATAGGATGGCATGCCATTTGTGCAAACCACCTCCAAAGCTTGTAAGCATTCACCTTGTGTACTTGTAAAGCTCTCTTTGTACTTTCCTTGTAATCAATAAAGAGTTATTTGATTACGCTCTTGTTTGTATCATATCGCTTCCGAATCGCTGCATAGTTGCGACAAAGGCTGATCATAATCTATTACTAAGAGTCGCACGTGAGTCAAGTAAGTAACTCCGTGACAAGTGGTATCAGAGCCAAGTTGATTCGTTGGGATGGCGACTGATCCGAGCAAGATTGAGGCAACTTTGGAGAATGTTGCACTCGGGGAAAAAAAGCGTGGTCGAGATGGGCCTTGACATGGAGCTAGAAAGAAAGGCAGGAGCGCATCCAAGGATGGGGCCTTGGAAAAATGTCTTGGTGGCATGGAGAAGGCCACGACCGGACTAGGCCTGCTTGTAAATGACAGGCTCGAATAATTGGACTCAATGGGAAACGATTTCTTGGGCTGAGCGAAGACTTGAAGGCTGCCATCCAGGTATTTCGTAGCGAGATAACAATGATGGTTAAAGAGGAGATCACTAAGCTACGTTGATACATGGATGAGTTGTCACAGAAGCTGTGTCAAGACATGGATGAGATGTCTCAAGACTGCATTGAAGCCTGATCGGGATGGAGGCCATGGTGAATGAGTGCGGCAAGGCCTTGGTTAACGTAAGTGCGAACGTTAACCCATTTGCTCTGAAATTCAAAGTCCCCAAACCAGGTATGTTTGATGGCAAACGTGAAGCGCATGTTGTGGATGACTTTCTATGGGAGATGGAAGAATACTTTGGCGGGGTTGGCATCGTAGACGATGAGATGAAAATCAACACGGCTACGATGTACTTGAAAGACAACGCGACACTATGGTGGCAACATAGGTATGGAGACGTCGAACGAGGTACGTGTACGATCAAGACTTGGGCGGAATTCGTTCGAGATCTTAAGAGGCAATTATATCCGGTTAACGCTTTGCATGAAGCAAAGAGCCGATTAAGAAAGCTCAAGCATGTTGGGTTGATCCAAGAGTACGTGAAAGAGTTCACCACACTAACTCTTGCGATCCCTGACCTTTCGGATGAGGATTCCCTGTTCTATTTCCTCGATGGGTTACAACCATGGGTAAAGACTGAATTGGAGCGTCGCAATGTTAAAAACTTAGCTTCGGCCATTGCAGCCGTTGAAAGCCTAGGTGACTTGATGGAAGAGCGTCCACGTAAACCAACGATAGAAGGTAACAAGAAACATGGTAGGGGAGCCAAACGGGATCATCACCGAAACAAGGATCCACGTAACACCACGAACCAAGATGAACGGTGTTTCATCTATGGGGTTCGAGGACATATAGCCCGGTTCTATCCAAAGAAGGCCAGCTTGCACGCAATGGTTGCCCAGGTAGATGGTCGGGATGATGAGCATGAGGCATGACTAGGGGCTGTGCAACTCCTCAACACTATGGGAAAGTCGGGGCCAGGAGTGGCAATTGGGCAAGCCACGAACCCAATGGAAAAGCGTAAGGGACGCTCAAGGAGTTCTAGAAAAGGGGCTAAGACCAAAGCGATTGGGGAATCATTAGATGGCAAGTGCAACAGATGAATGGGTAAAACTAACTTGTCGTGTAACATTTCTGATTTTAGTATTCATATTTTCAATTCAATTTAATGCATTTCGAACTCAATACTCGTGCAGTGTCTTGTTCTATTTTCCGCCACAAATTAAATGCAATGATTCAATACAAATTCACAAGTTTTACTCGATTATATACACTTAAACTCTATACAAGTAACTATTTATTTCAAACTTATCAAACCTGAAAAGTCAAGGACTAAAGTTAAAAAATATTAAGGAACCCTAGTTTAGCACGGTCGTGCTTCGTCCTGTCACGGTCGCGCCAAGCGCCTCGACACGATCGCGCAACTGGTCCTGGAACGATCGCGCCCGGTGCCTAAGCACGGTCGCGCCTCTATTGGGCACGGTCGCGCCTGCGTAACTGTCAAAACGTAAATACTGTAACATCTCTGAATTTAGTATTCATATTTCAATTCAATGTAATGCAATTTCAAATTCAATACTCGTGCACTGCCTTGGTATTTTGCTTACAGTAAACTAAATGCAATGATTCAATACAAATTTACAAGTTTTACTCGATTATATACATTTAAACACTACACAAGAAACGATTTTATTCAAACTCATCGAACCTGAAAAGCCAAGGACTAAAGTTGAAAAATGTCAAGAAACCTTAGTCTAGCACGGTCGTGCTTCGTCCTAGCACGGTCGCGCCAGGTGCTTTGGCACGGTCACGCGACCTGCTTTGGAACGATCGCGCCCGGTGCCTAGGCACGGTCGGGCCATATTTAGGCACGGTCGCGCCTGTGAAACAGCTGAAACGTAACTGCAATTTTAATCGTCCGATTGTTCGAATCCATAACCGTTTTACGTTATACTTTCAAAATAATACTACCAATCATTTCTTTTTCGACCAAATAACCGAAATTCGTTCAACTCAAAGGATTCTCTCTCAAATATTTCCAAGGAAACTCTCTCAAGCAATTCGATCCAAGTTCTCTCAAATCCAGCATCATCGTCATGCCATCCGATCTCTCCTGAAGCTACGGAACCGTTGAAACAGTCGGGATCACATCAGAAGACGCCGGGTCTCAATCCCGCCGTCACCGGAACTCCCTCTCTATCGTTCTCTATCGATTCGCTTCTATTCAGGTTAATTAAATCCTCTAATTTATTCATTGCAGTATCTGAATCAAAAGCCCTTTATTAAATTGGGTTTTCATTTCGTAAATCTGTCTAAATCAGAAACCATGTTTTAATAAAAATAATTTAATCGAATCCATACTTAAACACGATTTCCATACAATTAAATTATATGAAAAGACTCGTAATAACCCATTAATCAAAAGCCCTAACAATTCCAGCGTTTAAAATTCAAGCATTTGCCAATTCGTGTCTGATTTGGAAGAGACACGGTCGCGCTAATCGTCTAGCGCGGCCGTGCCTCATAGAGCGCGGTCGTGCCGACTAACAGCGCGGTCGTGTCCTCCTGTCCAGACCTAGTCATGCCCTTCGGGCTAGTCTCAGTTTTGTCTAAAGATCATAGACACGACCGTGCCGGGCTAAGGCACGGTCGTGCCTGTTGACTTGTCTAGATTGTGCTCCTGTTGATCAACCCGGTCGCGCCCGTGGCTTGAGCACGATCGTGCCCTTCCGAGGCACGGTCGTGTGAGATTCATAACTTTTATCAGAATTATAATTTTTATATTTTAATCAGTAAATGTTTCAGATTTTATAAAAATATGTTTTCGGTATTCAAAAATGAATTTAAAAGTTTGATCTTGGCATAAATATAATTTATTTAAAAGTTTATGAAAAAAATTAAATTCATATTTACCATCTTACACTTAAATGATATTTTAAATAATTAAGTTACAAAATTTATAAATAAATAAGATAATGATTATCTATTTAATTACAATTTAAATCAAACTCATTTATTTATTTATACTTAATTACAATTAATATTTACATTATTTCATAAACTATAATTATATATTTATTCAATTATCCAATTCAAACCTAATCAAATTGTTTCAAAATACTACTACTTCAAACTCTATATATATTTTATTCAATACTTTTAAATACAAATCAATAGTTTTATACACAAATTCAACTTTCATTTTAGACTTAAACTTTATACATATATTTGATTCGATACACATTACTCTTTAGGTTAAATTGTGCATTTCGAGGATCATATTTGCTATCTATTATCTTTGTTAGCTACACTTCTATACCAAGTGAGTATTCACAACCCCTTTTTACTCTTTTACACTTTTGGGGTGGAACATGAACTCTATACACATTACACATTACACATTTACATTTACACAAACAACACAAGTGCAAAAATCCTATTTACATACATGTGTGCAAAATTTGAGCTTTGTGCCCGAGTGCTAGGTGTGCTAACCTTTGTATGCTCTTATGTGCAATCATTAACTATACAAGCCGACGGTTTTCAATGATAGATCTATTGAGTCTGACAAACCCACCCATGGTGCGCGGTGAATGAACCCGACAACACAATTTTTGCATGCTAGTCACAAGGTTTGGTTGTACATGGTTACACAATAGCTGCTCCCCATAAATGCCTTATTTTATCATGTTTTGTAAAGGATTTGTTTTCAACTATATGCTATCTACATACAATTGTGTTATACTCACCAACTTTTTAGTTGACTTTATTTTATTCATGTTTCAGGCCCTAATATGTGAGATTGATTCAAGACGTGTTCAACATAGGATTTGGACTTAGCAATTTAAATCAAGAAGTTTATGAGTTGTTTTATGTTTCTTGTTTGAATTTGGTTTGTACTCGGATTATTTGTAATGGAAATTTAACTTTAATATATTTCAATTTAGTCAACCATGAGCTATGAACAGTCTTACATGTCCCGCCCCGATGATTCCGCCATCGGTCGGGGTGTGACAGATTGGTATCAGAGCCTTGGTTATAGGGAATTAGGTTATTAGGCACCTTGACCTAGACTATAACTTTAGGACACCCACTTATACTATGTTTCATGATTTTCGTGCCATGTGTTACATGCTAGATGCTATATGTTATATGCTACGTGTTTAGTATGATTACTTATTGCATTATGATGACTTATGTGTTTTAAATCCATGAATTATTAGGATATTCTTAATAATTAAATAAATAATATCTTTTCCTATATTCTAAAACCTCATAATATTTCTATTTTCTTTTCTATCTTTATCCTTTCTTAGCATGTGGAAGAACTCTTGAAGTAAAAATCTTTAAAAATATTTTCTTTATTTCTTCGTTAAGGTTTTTAAACTTGTGAAATTAATTGAGGACACGTGCAATCTGGAAGGGTGACACCTGTATTTTGGGTTTTCTGTCTAGGAAAACATTTCGCATAAATCCCAATCAACCGAGGGACCCGTATGCTTTCCTAGGAATTCCCGAGATGAGTGTTTACTTATAGGCTAACGCATGTCTCCTTGAAAATTTTATAAGTTTAATTAACCTTAATGTGCCATGGTATTCAAGTGATTTTGTCACTTTTGAGTACAATCCAAACTAAGAATATCTATTTTATTTTGTATCTCATTCTATTAAATCCTATCAAATCTCATAAGTCCTCACAATTTTTTTCTTGTTTTGTGACAATCTGTAGAATGCCTCCTCGTCGTGCTCCCGCAACCAACGCCAACACCGACATTGCTGCTATTCTCACCCAATTGGTGACACAACTCACCCAAGCCAATGGTGCCACCAATGGCAATAATGGTGGAAATGGAAGCAATAGTGGTAATAATGGTGGAAATGGTGGAAATGGTAGTAACAATCCACCTCAATGCACCTTCAAGCACTTCAACTCGTGCAATCCCCTAAAGTTTTATGGAACCGAAGGAGCTACTGGACTCCTTCAATGGTTTGAAAGCATTGAGAATACCTTTCTCAATAGTGACTGTCCCGACAACCTCCGTGTTCGTCATGCTACAAGTGTCCTACAAAAACGGGCACTTACATGGTGGAATGGGGAGAAAAGAAATAGGGGTGTTGATGTAGCTATGGCCTTACCTTGGGATGAGGTCAAAAGGCTTATGACCGAGGAGTTCTGTCCTCGAAACGAAGTGAAAAAGCTAGAAGCTGAATTTTGGGATCTTGCCCAAGATAGCGGGGAAAGCTTAGCATATACAACTCGGTTCCATGAGTTGAGTCTTCTAGTGCCCCACATGGTCACTCCTTTGTCCCTATGTATCGAGAAGTATATTGGTGGGCTACCAAGACAAATCCAAGATACTGTCTTAGGTAGAAATCCTGCTGCTCTGGAGGATGCTATTCGTTCAGCCGCTACCTTAACTGATAATCATGTGAAAGCTGGAACTCTTACCAAAAAGGGTTCTAAGAAAGTTTCTGAAACCATAACCCCTCCTACTTACAACAAAGAAGCCACAACCGAGCCCTCTCGCAATAATAGAAAGAGGAAGGTTAGAAATTTTGCTGTGGTTACTCCTGCTGTTCCCGTCAACCAAGCTGCACCTATGGTTCAAATGCCGGCTAAAAAGCCATATGTTGGGATCTACCCTCTTTGTGCTACCTGCAATTTTCATCATCCTCAAAACATCCCATGTCGCCTTTGTACTTATTGTGGAAGATATGGTCATACGGTCAGTGTTTGTAGGACCAAAGCCCTTACGGGCCAAGTCAACCCTCCAAACTGAATCGTACCTCAAGTGGCTAACCAAGGTGCTCCCGCCATTGCTAATGGGCGTGCTTGCTATGAGTGTGGTGACCCGAACCATTTTCGTGATCAATGTCCAAGACTTGCAAATGCTAGACAAGGTGGAGCTCGTGGGCGTGCGTTCAACATAAACGCCAACGAAGCTCAAGCCAACAATGACGTGGTCAATGGTACGTTTCTTGATAATAGTCAATATGCCTCCATATTATTCGATACCGGAGCCGATAAAAGTTTTGTGTCACTTAATTTTGAACCTTTACTTGCAAAGACTCGGTCCCAATTAGAGAAAACATTTACCGTTGAAGTAGCAAATGGCGACTCCCTTACAATTGAGTCCATTATCTATGATTGCTCTTTAGAACTTAATGATCACACATTCCCAATCAACCTTGTTCCAATGCCACTAGGAAGCTTTGATATTATCATAGGTATGGATTGGCTATCAAATCATCATGCCGAAGTCATTTGCTTTGAAAAGTGTATCCAAATTCCGCTACCATCGGGAGAAACCTTAAGAGTTTTTGGTGAAAAGCCTTGCAAGGGACTTAAGTTGATGTCGTGTACTACCGCCCAAAAGTACTTACGAAAGAAGTACATTGCTTTCTTAGCTCACATTGTTCAAAAGGATGTCAAGGAGAAGAGTATCCAAGACATTCCCATTATTCGAGATTTTCCCGAGGTTTTTCCTAAGGATTTATCCGGTCTTCCTCCCGTTCGTCAAGTAGAGTTCCGTATTAATCTTATACCGGGAGCTAACCCCGTTGCTAGATCTCCCTATCGTCTTGCACCATCTGAAATGCAAGAACTTGCAAGTCAACTTCAAGAACTCTCCGACAAGGGATTCATCCGTCCAAGTCATTCACCGTGGGGTGCACCCGTCTTATTTGTTAAGAAGAAGGATGGATCATTTCGCATGTGTATTGACTACCGCGAACTCAACAAACTTACTATCAAGAACCGTTATCCTTTGCCTAGAATCGATGATCTCTTTGATCAACTTCAAGGTTCTACTTGCTTCTCGAAGATCGATCTTCGATCCGGTTATCATCAGCTTCGTGTTCAAGAAGATGACATTCCTAAGACTGCTTTTCGAACAAGGTATGGGCTTTACGAGTTCATGGTTATGCCTTTCGGGTTAACCAATGCACCCGCAGTTTTCATGGATCTTATGAATCGTGTGTGCAAACCGTACCTTGATAAATTCGTGATTGTCTTCATTGATGATATCTTAATCTATTCCAAGACTAAAGCCGACCATGAAGAACATCTTAGATTGGTTTTGGATCTCTTAAAGAAGGAACAACTTTATGCCAAATTCTCCAAATGTGAATTTTGGCTAAAGGAAGTTCAATTTCTTGGTCATATTGTCAATGACAAAGGAATTCATGTTGATCCTGCTAAGATTGAAACGATTAAGAATTGGAATGCCCCGAAGACTCCTACCGAAGTTCGTTCATTTCTTGGTCTTGCGGGTTATTATCGTCGTTTCATCTCAAACTTTTCAAAGATTGTTGTCCCTCTTACCGCTTTGACCCACAAGGGTAAGACTTATGAATGGGGACCGAAACAAGAAGAAGCTTTCCAAACCCTAAAACAAAAGTTGTGCAATGCTCCTATATTGACTCTCCCCGATGGAATCGATGATTTAGTTGTCTATTGTGATGCTTCTAACCAAGGTCTTGGTTGTGTTCTCATGCAACGAGGCAAAGTAATCGCTTATGCATCAAGGCAACTCAAAGTTCATGAGAAGAATTATACGACGCACGATCTCGAGTTGGGTGCGGTCGTATTCGCGTTAAAGATTTGGATACATTACCTATATGACACGAAATGTGTAGTGTTCACCGACCACAAAAGTCTTCAACATATTTTCAACCAAAAAGAACTTAATATGAGGCAACGACGTTGGGTCGAACTCCTTAACGACTACGACTGCGAGATTCGTTACTATCCCGGCAAAGCGAATGTTGTAGCCGATGCTTTGAGTCGAAAGGACCATGTTATGCTTCATTGTGCCCGTATTCAAACCGATATTCAAACCCGTATCTTAGAAGCTCAACACGTCTCGGTGACCGAGGGTAACATGTATGAAGAAATGTCGTGTGGTGTTGAACTTCTTCTTGAATCAAAACCCAATGGCCTACTATATTACTTGAACCGTATTTGGGTTCCCGATCGCGATGATCTCCGCACATTTCTCATGAACGAGGCTCATAAGACTCGTTACTCTATTCATCCTGGTGCGGATAAAATGTACCAAGATCTTCGCCAACAATATTGGTGGCCCGGTATGAAGAAAGACATTGCTCTTTATGTGGCCAAATGCTTAACCAGTTCCAAAGTCAAAGCCGAACATCAACGTCCATCTGGTTTACTCGAACAACCAGAAATTCCCGTGTGGAAATGGGAGAATCTAGCTATGGATTTTATTACCAAACTCCCTCGCACCTCGAGTGGTTATGATAGTATTTGGGTGATCATTGATCGACTTACCAGATCTGCTCATTTCTTGCCTATCCGTGAAGACTATCGGGTTGAGAAACTAGCCCGAATTTACATTGATGAAATTGTGAGCCGTCATGGTGTTCCTTTGAACATAATATCTGATCGAGATGCCCGGTTCACTTCTCGATTTTGGCAATCTCTCCAAACTGCTCTTGG
This sequence comes from Smallanthus sonchifolius, assembly GCA_023525975.1. Lineage (NCBI taxonomy): Eukaryota > Viridiplantae > Streptophyta > Magnoliopsida > Asterales > Asteraceae > Smallanthus > Smallanthus sonchifolius. Next base: position 79,241,115 of record CM042020.1, read on the forward strand.
TACTCGATTGGATTTGAGCACGGCTTACCATCCACAAACTGATGGTCAAACTGAACGAACAATCCAAACTCTTGAAGACATGCTTAGAGCTTGCGTAATCGATTTTGGTGGCAATTGGGATTCACATCTATCCCTCATTGAGTTTTCTTACAACAATAGCTACCACACAAGTATCAACATGGCTCCATTCGAAGCTCTCTATGGTCACAAGTGTCGTTCTCCTATATGTTGGAACGAGATTGGTGAAGCACAAATCACCGGTCCCGAGTTAATTCAAGAAACATCCGACAAGATTATTCAGATCCATGACAATATTCGAGTAGCGAGGAGTCGGCAAAAGAGTTATGCCGACAAACGTCGAAAACCCTTGGAATTCCAAGTCGGTGATCTTGTTCTTCTTAAGGTGTCTCCATGGAAGGGCGTGATCTGTTTTGGAAAGAAAGGCAAGTTAGCACCTCGCTATGTTGGTCCATTCAAGATCCTTGAAAGGATTGGGAAAGTAGCCTCCATCTCTTGGCAATGTGCATCCTACATTTCATGTATCTAATCCGAAGAAGTGTCTCGCTGATGAGAATCTCCATATACCGCTTGACGACGTGCGCATTGATGAAACGATGCACTTCGTTGAGAAGCCGGTGGAAATTATGGATCGTGAAGTCAAACAGCTAAAGCGAAGTCGCATTCCCATTGTCAAAGTTCGTTGGGAATCTAAGCGTGGTCCTGAGTTCACTTGGGAACGAGAAGACCAAATGAAGCTCAAGTACCCTCATCTTTTTACTAATACTGTTGTATCCTCTAGCTAAATTTCGGGACGAAATCCTCTTCCAACATGGGGAGACTGTAGCATCTCTGAATTTAGTATTCATATTTCAATTCAATGTAATGCAATTTCAAATTCAATACTCGTGCACTGCCTTGGTATTTTGCTTACAGTAAACTAAATGCAATGATTCAATACAAATTTACAAGTTTTACTCGATTATATACATTTAAACACTACACAAGAAACGATTTTATTCAAACTCATCGAACCTGAAAAGCCAAAGACTAAAGTTGAAAAATGTCAAGAAACCCTAGTCTAGCACGGTCGCGCCTGTGAAACAGCTGAAACGTAACTGCAATTTTAATCGTCCGATTGTTCGAATCCATAACCGTTTTACGTTATACTTTCAAAATAATACTACCAATCATTTCTTTTTCGACCAAATAACCAAAATTCGTTCAACTCAAAGGATTCTCTCTCAAATATTTCCAAGGAAACTCTCTCAAGCAATTCGATCCAAGTTCTCTCAAATCCAGCATCATCGTCATGCCATCCGATCTCTCCTGAAGCTACGGAACCGTTGAAACAGTCGGGATCACATCAGAAGACGCCGGGTCTCAATCCCGCCGTCACCGGAACTCCCTCTCTATCGTTCTCTATCGATTCGCTTCTATTCAGGTTAATTAAATCCTCTAATTTATTCATTGCAGTATCTGAATCAAAAGCCCTTTATTAAATTGGGTTTTCAATTCGTAAATCTGTCTAAATCAGAAACCATGTTTTAATAAAAATAATTTAATCGAATCCATACTTAAACACAATTTCCATACAATTAAATTATATGAAAAGACTCGTAATAACCCATTAATCAAAAGCCCTAACAATTCCAGCGTTTAAAATTCAAGCATTTGTCAATTCGTGTCTGATTTGGAAGAGACACGGTCACGCTAATCGTCTAGCGCGGCCGTGCCTCATAGAGCGCGGTCGTGCCGACTAACAGCGCGGTCGTGTCCTCCTGTCCAGACCTAGTCATGCCCTTCGGGCTAGTCTCAGTTTTGTCTAAAGATCATAGACACGACCGTGCCGGGCTAAGGCACGGTCGTGCCTGTTGACTTGTCTAGATTGTGCTCCTGTTGATCAACCCGGTCGCGCCCCGACTAGCGCGGTCGCGCCCGTGGCTTGAGCACGATCGTGCCCTTCCGAGACACGGTCGTGTGAGATTCATAACTTTTATCAGAATTATAATTTTTATATTTTAATCAGTAAATGTTTCAGATTTTATAAAAATATGTTTTCTGTATTCAAAAATGAATTTAAAAGTTTGATCTTGGCATAAATATAATTTATTTAAAAGTTTATGAAAAAAATTAAATTCATATTTACCATCTTACACTTAAATGATATTTTAAATAATTAAGTTACAAAATTTATAAATAAATAAGATAATGATTATCTATTTAATTACAATTTAAATTCATTTATTTATTTATACTTAATTATAATTAATATTTATATTATTTCATAAACTATAATTATATATTTATTCAATTATCCAATTCAAATCTAATCAAATTGTTTCAAAATATTATTACTTCAAACTCTATATATATTTTATTCAATACTTTTAAATACAAATCAATAGTTTTATACACAAATTCAACTTTCATTTTAGACTTAAACTTTATACATGTATTTGATTCAATACACATTACTCTTTAGGTTAAATTGTGCATTTCGAGGATCATATTTGCTATCTATTATCTTTGTTAGCTACACTTCTATACCAAGTGAGTATTCACAACCCCTTTTTACTCTTTTACACTTTTGGAGTGGAACATGAACTCTATACACATTACACATTACACATTTACATTTACACAAACAACACAAGTGCAAAAATCCTATTTACATACATGTGTGCAAAATTTGAGCTTTGTGCCCGAGTGCTAGGTGTGCTAATCTTTGTATGCTCTTATGTGCAATCATTAACTATACAAGACGACGGTTTTCAATGATAGATCTATTGAGTCTAACAAACCCACCCATGGTGCGCGGTGATTGAACCCGACAACACAATTTTTGCATGCTAGTCACAAGGTTTGGTTGTACATGGTTACACAATAGCTGCTCCCCATAAATGCCTTATTTTATCATGTTTTGTAAAGGATTTGTTTTCAACTATATGCTATCTACATACAATTGTGTTATACTCACCAACTTTTTAGTTGACTTTATTTTATTCATGTTTCAGGCCCCAATATGTGAGATTGATTCAAGACGTGTTCAACATAGGATTTGGACTTAGCAATTTAAATCAAGAACTTTATGAGTTGTTTTATGTTTCTTGTTTGAATTTGGTTTGTACTCGGATTATTTGTAATGGAAATTTAACTTTAATATATTTCAATTTAGTCAACCATGAGCTATGAACAGTCTTACATGTCCCGCCCCGATGATTCCGCCATCGGTCGGGGTGTGACAAATACACTTTTAATCACCGATCGTCGAGAATCCATAACCTTTCCTTCGTTTCATTCCGATTGTGAGAGTAATACCATTTTCAAATTACTCAAACGCCTCAGTTACATTCCATCAAGCATTCCAAAAAGCTAGAATCCGCTTTTTGATCCGAATTCCCTCAATCCAGCAGCATAGTCACACTACTCGATCCTCCCAGGAACTACTGATCCTTTGTAGTCGCCGGAATCATATCAGAAGACGCCGGAAGCCTTTCTCACCGACGTCGGAATTTCGTTCTACCGTGCTCCATCAATTCGATACGCTTCAGGGTAACTATAATCGTTTCCTCAGTCGATTCAGTCTCTTTATCAAAAGCCCCTTATCAATTTGGGCTTACATTATGTAAATCATCCCGAATCAGAACTCGTATTTTATTCAAAAATAGTTTAATAGAATCCGATCCTAATCATGTTTTCAATACAATTAAAACATCTCAGAATACTCGTAATAACTATATAAGTAAAAACCCTAACAATCCCAACAGTTACAATACAAGATTTTGTCAATTCGTGTCTGATTTGGAAGAGACAAGGTCGCGCTAATCATCTAGCGCGGCCGTGCCTCATGAAACGCGGTCGTGCCGACTAGGAGCGCGGTCGTGTCCTCCTGTCCAGACCTAGTCATGCCCTTTGGGCTAGTCTCTGTTGTGTCTAAGAATCATAGACACGACCGTGCCGGGCCAAGGCACGGTCGTGCCTGTTGACTGGTCTAGATTGTGCCCTCTGTTGATCAACCCGGTCGCGCCCCGACTAGCGCGGTCGCGCCTGTGGCTTGAGCGCGATCGTGTGTGACTCAGAAATTGTAACAGAATTATAATTTTATATTTTTCGATCAATAAATGTTTCGGTTTTATAAAAATATGTTTTCTGTATTTAAAAATGGATTAAAAGTTTAATCTTGGCATAAATATAATTTATTTAAAAGTTTATGAAAAATTAAATTTATATTTATTATCTTACACTTAAATGATATTTTAACTAATTAAGTTACAAAATTTATAAATAAATAAGATAATGATTATTTATTTAATTTACATTTTAAATCAAAATCATTTATTTATTTATACTTAATTACAATTAATATTTACATTATTTCATAAACTATAATTATATATTTATTCAATTATCCAATTCAAACCTAATCAAATTGTTTCAAAAATATTTTTACTTCAAACTCTATATATTTTATTCAATACTTTTAAATACAAATCAATAGTTTTATACACAAATTCAACTTTCATTTTAGACTTAAATTTTATGCATCTATTTGATTCAATACACATTACTCTTTAGGTTAAATTATGCATTTCGAGGATCATACTTGCTATCTATAATCTTTGTTAGCTACACTTCCATACCATGTGAGTATTCACAACCCCTTTTTTTACTCTTTTACACTTTTGGGGTGGAACATGAACTCTATACACATTACACATTACACATTTACATTTACGCAAACAACACAAGTGCAAAAATCCTATTTACATACATGTGTGCAAAATTTGAGCTTTGTGCCCGAGTGCTAGTTCTGCTAACCTTTGTATGCTATTATGTGCAATCATTAACTATACAAGCCGACGGTTTTCAATGATAGATCTATTGAGTCTGACAAACCCACCCATGGTGCGCGGTGATTGAAACCGACAACATAATTTTTGCATGCTAGTTACAAGGTTTGGTTGTACATGGTTACACAATAGCTACTCCCCATAAATGCCTTATTTTATCATGTTTTGTAAAGGATTTGTTTTCAACTATATGCTATCTACATACAACTGTGTTATACTCACCAACTTTTTAGTTGACCTTATTTTATTTATGTTTCAGGTGCTTTCATATGAGCTAGATCAAGACATGCTACACATAGGCTTTGGACCTAGTTAATATTAAATCAAAGACAAATTGTATTTCATTATGTACTTTGAACTTGTTTCATGTTTGTTTGAATGGAAATGGATTTAATATATTACAATCTAGTCGACCTTGTGCTCATGAACAGTCTTACATGTCCCGCCCCGATGATTCCGCCATCGGTCGGGGTGTGACAGATTGGTATCAGAGCCTTGGTTATAGGGAACTAGGTTATTAGACACTCTTGACCTAGACTATAACTTTAGGACACCCATACAATGCCATGCTACTACATGTTACATTAGAAATTCTTGTGCAAGTATTTTTATATGCTATCATAAGTAATTACACTACATGACACAATACATAATGACTTATGTGCCACACTACTTGATAACTCTTGTGCTCATATTCATTACTACCTACATGCTATATGATTACTTTCTATGCAAATATTTTTACATGTTATACTATATAATTACATCCAATGATACAACACTCAATAGTCGATGTGACACATTACCTGACAACTTTTCTACTATTTATTTCTACCTATTAGATTTATTTAAAGTACTATTCTAAGTTCAACACACACACATACACAACAAATTATTCATACACCATTGGACTCACATACATGATACCATCACCCTTTTATGAGCAAAGACTTAAACTATTGGGCCAAATGCCCACCAATAATAAACTAAGAAGCCCATCTATTCCTTAAGAAGAAGAAGCCCGTTGAAATACATAAACCTTACCTTTGGGCCTCAAAGCCCAGTCCACAACAATTCTCATCATAACCATGAGCCCAACAATAGTATTATTAATACATGATGGCTGGAAGAGTGTGTATGCCCATGAGGAATTCTGGCTAAGGAAAGATAGGGTACTTAAGTGTGTCTTAGTGACCCACCCCTCTTTCCTGGGAATTCTCCTCGGGGATACACTACTTATAGGTCAAGTGTACTCCTAAAATACTATTGTGAAGACTCGGCGTTATGACTAGTCAAACTCTAACCCTATGAGAACTCCTATATTTGACACTCAGTATTTTATTATCGCTTACAACCTTTCCATTGTTTTTCCTGCTAAGCATGGACTCCTACTCTCCTCCCACCCCGGTATACCATCCCGGAACAGAATCTGATTGGGAAGAAGACACTGAGACACCCGTGTATCGGTCACCGATACCCCCAACTGCTAGGCCAAGGTTTGATGTAAGGGCAGACTGGATTAGGAACACCGGCCCGAGACTTCGAACATCTGGATCGCCCGCGCCCAGAAACCCGTGTCCAACACCCCATCCCCACAATAAACTACCACCCCCACTAAGAGACCCATACCTAATGCCTGACCCGTACCTTCCTAACCCTTGGGTAAGGCATACCATGGTACCCTCTGGTGTTATGGGAATTCCAACCAATGACTTCCATCAATATGTAAGAAATTCAGAATTCGAGAGGCAAAGGATAGAGCATGGAGTAATACACGACTTTCAAAGACAAAGAATGGATAGCCAAGCAAACCAATTAGGATACCAAAAGGAGTTAATCTCCATCCTTGAAAAAGAAATGCAAGAACATCGCACAGAGACTGCCAGGACTGAAGCCAGATCTACTACTCGAGTGACTATAGCGGTGCTCATCTTGACAATTATCTTCTTCCTAGTGGAAAGCTACTAGAGACGTTAGAAGGAGCTTCTACTGATTTCCTTTAAATTTTTGATTTGAGAACCATTTCCTTATGTTTTGAGTAATGTTTAACATTTCAGCATCTAGTCAATTCCATATATTTCAACTCTACAATTATTGTTCATTGATTTGACCCGTGGAGCGTAAATTACACCTGTTATATTTTCATCAAACTTTCTCAAATATCACTTCTTTCATTCAACATGATTTAGTACATTACCAACAATCTCTTTCATAAATAAATCATCCTATTTTGTGATTTAAACAAAACATCGCTATCTTGTTTAACAAAATGTTTATTGAATTTTTTTTTTGATAATATCAAAAACATAAATTTTCCATAAAACTTTTTTACCTAAAAGGAAAGTAATGCAATCAATTTTATAAAAATATTTAAAAAAAAAACTGATAAATAATTATGATTTGTATGCATTAAAGTAAATAATTCTAAACTTTGGCTAAATTAATATGCTACTACTTGTTTAGCCAAAAGTTGAAATTTTAAATTAAAAATTAAAAATATTTTCTCATAAATTGCATATTCATTTAAAATATGCGATTCAATGATTTCACTACTTTATATATCTACAATCAAGAATAATTTACCACTTTCTATTTTCAAACAAAGATCAGTATTTGTAAACACGTTTCCCCGAATATTTTCAGAACCTCCTCGTTACCTTTCACTTGTCACTTCAAGAGACGATCCATACCGCATGGACGTTAACCTTTCCCCCCAACCTCAACGAGATTTGAGGATTCGAACCCAACTACCACATTATGCAAGAACGCCAAACAACACTTTTGTCCGCAACGCTCGATCACATGCAAAACCTATTAATATACATCGCAAGCAAAGTTCAATACTTACGTATACACGTTCATAATATATCTAACGCAACCACATGGTACATGAAACTCAAATATTCTCAATATATCCAATGCTACATAACTTACATGATACATGAAACTAGTTTGCCTACAAATCACAACTTACTCGATTGATTTCGTAATACACGAAACACGTTTATTTGCAATACACATGCTACTGGATTGAGCACATGATACACGAAACTTAGTTGTTTGCAATATACATGATACATAAGAATTGCTTCATTGATACATAATTCTAGATTGACCACACTATACATGAAACTTATTTGATTACGAAGTACATTACACTAAGTTGTGCACATTGTACAATATACATGATGCTAAGTTGCCAATACTCTACATGAAATTCATTTCCTACTATACACAAAAATACTATGTTGTTTACATTACACATCAGAGTTCAATGACTTACAAAATACAAGACGCTAAATTATTTACGCTATATATGAGACCTATTTGATTACAAACTACGTGACACTAGATCATACATGAGACTTATGTGCTTACTATATACTCGAAACAAAATTTGCTTACAATTATTGCACTAGATTGATTACATTATACACAAGACATGGTCATGCACTTTGTACACCAAAGTTGAATACCATAATACATTGAAACGACTCGGGGTTTGACGTATTCTTGTTCAAACACGAGCAAACTAAGAAACTTTAAGTGTTACTACTTTACTACTCTTTAGTTGCGAACTGACCTGCTTAAGAACATAGTTACTTGTTAGCGACTTTTATGTGTAATCAATAGACGTGATCATAGTGAAATTGTGCCCCCCCCCCTACCCACACACAATGAAACAACCTATACGGACCATACGATGATTTGAATAATTACGGGTGCACACGGAATTATGAAAATCAGCGCATGGAAACTATAGTGAAATTTTATCGTGTGTTGTGACCTAAAACTTATCATGATGTGTAACAACGAAACGGATGTAATGTGACGAGGGCATGGTGGATACGCCGATGGTACTTCCTATATATAAGTGTCCTATCATATTATCATAAGTAGCGTTGTTCGTGTCACGTGAGATTTTGACCTAGACCAATGTTTATGAAATCTTTTACCCACTAACAATTTTGAACACATTAGACTACATCTTACACAAACGCAAAATTTCAAAATCCCATCAAATTCATTTCAAGTAATACGTCTCACGTTTAGAATTCAAATTGCTATTCGACAATCTTCTCCTTAAGTTCATTTCAAAACTAAATTCATTGTCATCATTCATATTCAACCTCGATGATCTGGCCTAAGCCATGACCAACAATCAAAACTCACCGAGAACCCAAAACTCTCACCTCTTTCTTGGTTTAGTAGCCTCCATTAGTTAAATTTCGGGACGAAATTCCCTTAACATGGGGAGACTGTAACATTTCTGATTTTAGTATTCATATTTTCAATTCAATGTAATGCATTTCGAACTCAATACTCGTGCAGTGTCTTGTTCTATTTTCCGCCACAAATTAAATGCAATGATTCAACACAAATTCACAAGTTTTACTCGATTATATACACTTAAACTCTATACAAGTAACTATTTATTTCAAACTTATCAAACCTGAAAAGTCAAGGTCTAAAGTTGAAAAATATTAAGGAACCCTAGTTTAGCACGGTCGTGCTTCGTCCTGGAACGGTCGCGCCAAGTGCCTCGGCACGATCGCGCGACTGGTCCTGGAACGTCGCGCCCGGTGCCTAAGCACGGTCGCGCCTCTATTGGGCACGGTCACGCCTCTATTGGGCACGGTCGCGCCTGCGTAACTGTCAAAACGTAAATACACTTTTAATCACCGATCGTCGAGAATCCGTAACCGTTCCTTCGTTTCATTCCGATTGTGAGAGTAATACCATTTTCAAATTACTCAAACGCCTCAGTTACATTCCATCAAACTCGAAGAAAAACTCTCTCAAGCATTCCAAAAAGCTAGAATCCGCTTTTCGATCCGAATCCCCTCAATCCAGCAGCATAGTCACACTACTCGATCCTCCCAGGAGCTACTGATCCTTTGTAGTCGCCGGAATCATATCAGAAGACGCCGGAAGCCTTTCTCACCGACGTCGGAATTTCGTTCTACCGTGCTCCATCAATTCGATACGCTTCAGGGTAACTATAATCGTTTCCTCAGTCGATTCAGTCTCTTTATCAAAAGCCCCTTATCAATTTGGGCTTACAATATGTAAATCATCCCGAATCAGAACTCGTATTTTATTCAAAAATAGTTTAATCGAATCCGATCCTAATCATGTTTTCAATACAATTAAAACATCTCAGAATACTCGTAATAACTATATAAGTAAAAACCCTAACAATCCCAACTGTTACAATACAAGATTTTGTCAATTCGTGTCTGATTTGGAAGAGACACGGTCGCGCTAATCATCTAGCGCGGTCGTGCCTCATGAAACGCGGTCGTGCCGACTAGCAGCGCGGTCGTGTCCTCCTGTCCAGACCTAGTCATGCCCTTTGGGCTAGTCTCTGTTGTGTCTAAGAATCATAGACACGACCGTGCCGGGCCAAGGCACGGTCGTGCCTGTTGACTGGTCTAGATTGTGCCCTCTGTTGATCAACCCGGTCGCGCCCCGACTAGCGCGGTCGCGCCCGTGGCTTGAGCGCGATCGTGCCCTTCCGAGGCACGGTCGTGTGTGACTCAGAAATTGTAACAGAATTATAATTTTATATTTTTCGATCAATAAATGTTTCGGTTTTATAAAAATATGTTTTCTGTATTTAAAAATGGATTAAAAGTTTAATCTTGGCATAAATATAATTTATTTAAAAGTTTATGAAAAATTAAATTTATATTTATTATCTTACACTTAAATGATATTTTAACTAATTAAGTTACAAAATTTATAAATAAATAAGATAATGATTATTTATTTAATTTACATTTTAAATCAAAATCATTTATTTATTTATACTTGATTACAATTAATATTTACATTATTTCATAAACTATAATTATATATTTATTTAATTATCCAATTCAAACCTAATCAAATTGTTTAAAAAATATTTTTACTTCAAACTCTATATATTTTATTCAATACTTTTAAATACAAATCAATAGTTTTATACACAAATTCAACTTTCATTTTAGACTTAAACTTTATGCATCTATTTGATTCAATACATATTACTCTTTAGGTTAAATTGTGCATTTCGAGGATCATACTTGCTATCTATAATCTTTGTTAGCTACACTTCCATACCATGTGAGTATTCACAACCCCTTTTTTTACTCTTTTACACTTTTGGGGTGGAACATGAACTCTATACACATTACACATTTACATTTACGCAAACAACACAAGTGCAAAAATCCTATTTACATACATGTGTGCAAAATTTGAGCTTTGTGCCCGAGTGCTAGTTGTGCTAACCTTTGTATGCTATTATGTGCAATCATTAACTATACAAGCCGACGGTTTTCAATGAAAGATCTATTGAGTCTGACAAACCCACCCATGGTGCGCGGTGATTGAAACCGACAACACAATTTTTGCATGCTAGTTACAAGGTTTGGTTGTACATGGTTACACAATAGCTGCTCCCCATAAATGCCTTATTTTATCATGTTTTGTAAAGGATTTGTTTTCAACTATATGCTATCTAGATACAACTGTGTTATACTCACCAACTTTTTATTTGACCTTATTTTATTCATGTTTCAGGTGCTTTCATATGAGCTAGATCAAGACATGCTACACATAGGCTTTGGACCTAGTTAATATTAAATCAAAGACAAATTGTATTTCATTATGTACTTTGAACTTGTTTCATGTTTGTTTGAATGGAAATGGATTTAATATATTACAATCTAGTCGACCTTGTGCTCATGAACAGTCTTACATGTCTCGCCCCGATGATTCCGCCATCGGTCGGGGTGTGACATGTCGGGGCCAGGAGTGTCAAAGGGCAAAGCCACGAACCCGAGGGAGAAGTCGATAGGACTTCACTATGTATGCATAACGGTAAACAGGGTGCCAACGATAGCCTTAGTTGATACCAGGGCGAGCCATAACTTTGTATCAAAAGAGGAAGCTGCGAGAATTGGGCTCAAGACGACAAAGTAACCGCACATGGTAACGCTAAGTTGATCGATGAGATGGTTCAAGGCGTCAAGGCTAAGATCGGGGACTGGAAATGTACATTGGACTTGCCGGTGTTGTCAATGGACGAATATAAGTTTTGTACTCGGGATAGACTTCTTATCTCGGGTACAATCCTTCCCCATTCCGTTTATGGACGCCTTATGCATAATGGACGGTGGACAAAATCGGATGATAAAAATGGAGCGCGACACGAGGCGTCAAGGCAAGAAGGTGTCGGCTATGCGACTCATATTTAAATCAAACAAAGGGGAACCGAGGCAGGTTCAAAAATTTCAGTGTGTCATGACCATGGAGGCTGCTACAAACACCACTGAAGTTACACGACGAGGATGTCACGAATTTAGGTGGGGGAGAATGTCACGACCCGCTCAAAATGATCGAAAAACTGCCCGAAATTCTGATTTAGAGCTGCATTTTTCCAAAAGTTCCAGACAGTGTTGTTCTGGATAATTCTGGACAGACCTGGGTTGTTCAAGTTCTCATGAAGGGGCTGGAATATTCATATCAGACCTGGTCCACAAAAGCATGGAGATTACTAGAAGTCTCCAACAAAATATCAAACTTAAAAGGGGGCAAGAAACACTATGTAAATATCAAAGATGTTTGTATAAGAAATGTCTAGATAGGAAGTTTCTAGAGATAGCTAGGACATAGTGTTGCAAATATAAATAGGATGGCATATCATTTGTGCAAACCACCTCCAAAGCTTGTAAGCATTCACCTTGTGTACTTGTAAAGCTCTCTTTGTACTTTAACTTGTAATCAATAAAGAGTTATTTGATTACGATCTTGCTTGTTTGTATCTTATCGCTTCTGAATTGCTGCATAGTTGAGACAAAGGTTGATCTTAGTCGGTTACTAAGAGCCGTACGTGAGTCAAATAAGTAACTCCGTGATAAGTAACTCATATTTAAATCCAAGGCAAGACGAGGCGTCAAGGCATGTCGGTTTGATAATACATGGAACTTGGGACAAAGTCGCATGATAAAAATGGTGGTGGGAGAAGACCAAATGGGGAGGTCTCTGTTGCTGAACTACTGATCTAGCAACTTTGGGCTGGATTATGCAGCACTTAGATTGGTTCAAAGGAATCGATCAACTTTGGGCTGCTCGACCTGGCTCTGATAAACAATTATGGTATTATACCTAGCTAAAAGTAGAACCCCGGTATAATACCATGAAATTGACCCCGGTCTAGCAGTGCCGTAAGTATAGTAGAACCCAACCGTAGTACGGTCTAGCAGGAAATCCTATTCTATGTAATATCAAATCAGTGTTTTAACAATGGTGTTGTCTATTGCTTACTGGAAATCCTTTCAAGCAGTTGGTTCAAAGGATCCCCCACCTTTGGTGTTGTCTTGTAAGAACCATCCGTTTGCACTACCACACTTACATAAATCGATCAAGGTATTATACATGGCTCGACCTCCGCACATAATTGCTTCTTATGCTACAACCCAAAAGGTACGTGCACAACTTTGGGCTGCTTGACGTGGCTCTCAGGTTGCAAGAACCATCAGTTTGCTTGACTTCTTCTCTCAAGTGCCGCCTATATAGTACAAATGGTTTGATATTACAATTTTGTACTCGGGATGGACTTCTTCTCTCAGGTTTCAAGACCTCTACATACGTTAGATTGCAAGAACACAAGATGGTTTTATATTGCTTGAAAGATAGTACAAATGGTTTGATATTACAAGGAACTTGGGTAATCCCAAAATGAGACTATCAAGTATCTATTTATAGTCCTACATCAAGATCTAGATCTTTCTATGTCTAGAAACTTCTATACAAAATGTCACGGAGTGATCTTTTAGACTCTCGTGTGGCACTTAGATTGGTTCTAAGTAAGCCTTAGTGACATGATGTGGTTGAGTTTTGCAGCGAAAGACTTGATACCGACTTGTGATTCAGAGAACTTTGACAAGGGAACGTTAGATTGCAAGAACACAAGATGGTTTTATATTGCTTGAAAGGTAGTACAAATGGTTTGATAATACAAGGAACTTGGGACAAAGTCACATGATAAAAATGGAGCGCTACACGAGGCGTCAAGGCAAGACGGTGTCAGCCATGCGACTCATATTTAAATCCAACAAAGGGGAACTAAGGCAAGTTCAAAAAATTTAGCATGTCATGACCAAGGAGGCTGCTACAAACACCACTAAGTTACATGACGAGGACATCACGAATTTAGTTGGGGGAGAATGTCATGACCTGCTCAAAACGGCCAAAATTCTGCCCAAAAAATCAGCTTGCTATACTCGGAATTCCGGATTATTCCAGCAACTTCATGGCCATTCAAGACTTGGAAGATTCTGGATCATGGCTTAAATAATCAGGTTTCTAGACCCCTCCAAATCAGCCATTAAACTATCGATTAGCCTGTAAACTTCCTTGAAAATATCTTAATCTTGTATTATTTTATACTTAAGAAAAGTCTAGAAGGAAGGATCTAGATTAGACTTGGATTAGTATAAAGAGGAGGTGTTTGTTCATTTGCTAATTACCTCCAAAAGTATAAGTATTCACCGTGTAAAGCTCTTGTAACTTTTCCCTTGTAATCAATAAAGTGTTCTTTGATTACGATCTTGCTTGTTCGTATCTTATCGCTTCCGAATCACTACATAATCGGAAGTGTAACTCCGTGACACATAGCTACCTTCCTCACGCAGCAACTCGCTGCCGTTCTACCCGGTATGGTTATACAAATCAACAACTCCATAAGAGCCGATGGGAATGCTTGTACCTTCAAGCATTTCAATTCATGTAACCCACCCAAGTATCATGGTTCTGAGGGTGCTACTGGGCTATTACAATGGTTTGAAAGTATGGAGAGCACGCTTGAGATGAGTGACTGTCCCAATAACCTCAAGGTAAAGTATGCCACTAGTGCCTTCCAAAAAAGGGTGCTAACTTGGTGGAATGCTGAAAAGAGAACCCAAGGGTTGGAAGTGGTTCTATCCATGACATGGGATAGACTCAAGGAGGTCATGATTGAAGAGTTCTGCCCGAAAAACAAAATGAGGAAACTAGAAGCTGAGTTATGGGACTTAACCATGGAAGGTGCAGAACATGAAGCTTACACCACACGCTTTCATGAGCTGTGTATCCTAGTTCCGCATCTGGTTAAACCCCTTAGTCATAGGATTGATCGTTATATTGGTGGCCTCCCGTCGCAAACGCAGGGCAATGTCATGGGGGGTAATCCAGCAACCGTCGAAGCTGCTAACCATTTGTCTACATCCTTAACAGATGATCTAGTTAAATCGGGTATTCTGTTCAAGAAGGGTGATAAAAGAACTTAGGAGGAAACCATAAAGAAAGATGAGCACCATAAGAGGCAAAAGACTTCCAAAAACTTTTCCATGGTGACCCCTGCCACTCCGGTCAATCAAGTGGCCCCAACATCCCAAGTCCCAGCTAAAAAGGGGTATATCGGAAATCTATCGCAATGCCCTAAATGTCTCTATCATCATCTTGGCAACCAGTGCAGACAATGCACCAACTGTGGAAGGTTCGGGCACCTGGCCCAAACCTAGAGTACCTGCGGTGGCCGAAACCAACAAAGCCATGGTTCCTAAAGCTACCAACAACAACAAACATCAAGCCTGTTTTACTTGCGGCGCTACCGATCACTTCAAAAATCAATGCCCCAATCAGAATAATAACCAAGGACCACCCATGGTCGTGCTTTCACTATTGGGACAACTGAGGCTCGTGAAGATCCTTCTGTGGTAACGGGTACGTTTCTCATTAATAATCACTTTGCTTCTATACTGTTCTATACCGGTGCTGACAAAAGTTTTGTCTTCGCCAAATTCGAGTCCTTACTTAAGATAAGCCCTACTGCATTAGAACCTTCTTACACTGTTTAGATAGCTGATGGCAAACTAACTCACGTTCACTCTATCATCCGAGGTTGTACTTTGATGCTAGTCGATCATTCCTTCACCATCGACCTAATTCCCATGGCACTTGGGAGCTTCGACATAGTTGTAGGGATGGACTGGTTGTCTAAAAACCACGATGAAATCATCTGCTCGGAGAAGCTTGTCCATATTCCTTTACCGTCTGGAGATGTTCTAAATATTTTCAAAGAAATATCTTGTCAGGGTCTAAAAATTATCTCTTACATGAAGGCCCGTAGTTACTTGAGGAAACACTATTGTGCTTTCTTGGCCCATATTATGGAAAGTAAGCCTGAAGAGATGAAGATCCAAGAAATACCCATCGTTGGTGATTATCCAGAAGTATTTCCTAACGATTTTCATGGACTTCCTCTAGTTCGGCAAGTCGAGCTCTGGATCGACCTCGTGCCCGGAGCTAATCCTATTGCCAAATCCCCATACCGTCTAGCATCGTCTGAGATGCAAGAATTATCCAGCCAACTGCAAGAATTATTGGACAAGGGATTCATCCGACCGAGCTTCTCACCATGGGGAGCCCCGGTCCTCTTTGTCAATAAGAAAGATGGCTCTTTTTGTATGTGCATCGATTATCGTGAGTCGAACAAGCTGACCGTCAAGAATTGGTACCTATTACCGAGGATTGATGATTTATTCGACCAACTTCAAGGAGCAACTGTTTCTCAAAGATCAATCTTAGGTCCGGATATCACCAGCTTATAGTTCAAGAAGAAGATATCCCGAAGACCGCCTTTCGAACCCGCTATGGACACTAAGTTCCCCAAAATCGAGGCCGTTAAGGGCTGGAGTACCCCAAAGACACCATCCGAGATTCGATCATTTATGGGTTTAGCCGGGTATTATCAAAGGTTCATCTCAAACTTTTCAAAAATCGCTTTGCACTCACTACCCTAACCCAGAAAAACAAGCCTTTCTGCTGGGAACAAAAACAAGAAGATGTTTTCTAGCTGATTAAGCAAAACCTTTGCAGTGCTCCTATACTTAGCCTTCCTGATGGCAATGATGACTTCGACGCATCAAATCAAGGTCTCGGTTGCGTACTGATGCAACGAGAAAAAGTCATCACCTACGCATCAAGACAACTTAAGACCCATGAGAAGAACTACACCACTCATGACCTTGAGTTGGGTGAGGTGGTCTTTACCCTGCAAACCTAGAGACACTATCTATACGGCACCAAATGTGTCATCTTCACTGACCACAAAAGTCTTCAGCACTTATTCGATCAGAAGGAGCTTAATATGAGGCAGAGACGTTGGGTTGAATTACTCAATGATTATGATTGCGAGATTCGGTACCACCCGGGGAAGGCCAATGTGGTGGCCGATGCACTTAGTCAAAAAGATAGAATCAAACCCGTCCACCTTTGAGCAATGGAGATGATCGTTCAGACTAGCCTCAAAGCTCAAATCCATCTGACCCAACAACAAGACCTTGCAAGGGACGATTTGAAGGAGGAACTAGCATGTGGAGCTGAGAAGCAATTGGAGTCTAAATCTGATGGACTTCTATATTTTATGGGACGTATGTAGAACCAAAGACTGATTGCTACCAAATTATTCTAAGTACAAATGCTGCTGATAGGCTTATCAGCAGCATTCAACACTTGTTGCTGCTGATAATCAGCAGCATCCAACACTTGTTGCTGCTGATAGGCTTATCAGCAGCATCCAACACAAGTTGTTGCTGATAGTCTTATCAGCAGCATTGTTCTCATCTCTGCTGCTGATAGCTCTATTCTCTGAAGACCAAACGTTGCAGCTGACTATCCATGTGAAGCGCCTCTGACACCTGTCTGCAAAAGCAACTGCCACACTCCAAGCAGAAGGAACCTCAGTGGTGCAACCAATAAAAGACAATGACGCGCGTCTCCAAGCATGCAAAAAATGATGCATAAGAAGACGTTTCAGTAAAGTTATCTAGATTAGCCTTTGCGTGTAATTTAGAAACAAGATCAACGGCTTGTGTTAGATCTGATCCTTAGAATCAAGGGTCTGTCTTGATTCTAAGTTACTATAAATACTGTGTAAACACTTCAAACAAAGTGTGTCTTGTGTCTTGCTTGTGCTTTTTCGTGTGCCTTAACAGTGCTTGCTGTGCTTTCATAGTGCTTCTTGATAGTGTTTTACTTGTAAACTTGTAATCACAGAAGTTTAATACAACAGTGCATTTATCAGTATTCTTGCTGTTTACTTGTTTACCTTGTTGGTTGTTATTGTTTCCGCCAATATCAACTAGAATAGAATCACCTTGTAATCTTACGATCCTACAAGTGGTATCAGAGCTTTGGCTCAAGATTAAACAAACTAACATTTGTTTAATCACTTTCTGATTCTATTCAAAACTCTATTCTTGATCAAGTCACATCAAAACAAAAATGGCACAAAGCAACGGGCGACATCCTGAAGCAGCAATACGAAAACTTTGTCTGCAATGAAGGTGAGTCACTAACCAGAGTGTATAACAGGTACACTTACTTGGTAGGAGAGCTGCAGTGCTCTAAGGTGAAACTGGAGAATGAAGACATTCTCAAAAGGTTCATCAGATCTCTTCCTAGTTGCTGGACACTTTACACAGTGTCAATAAGAAGAACTGAGAATCTAAAGACTCTGCAGTTGACCGAGCTCTTTTGTATGCTAAAAGCCTATGAATTAGAAATAATTCAAGCCAAAGAAAGAAGCTCAAGCCATCAATCAGCCTCTTCCACCACCTCTCCCGCGCTTCACTCTGACCACTCAGGTCCTAGTTCAAGCGACTACTATCCTACCAGACAAGCACACCAAGCTCAGCCAAGACACCAACATGTCAATCCTCCAGCACAAACTGCAGCCTGTGCAAATGTTGGAACTACTGACTTTGACTGGAGCTTCCAGCCTGAGGATCTTTCTACCAACAATCAAGCTCTCATGGCAGACACATTAGAGGTATCCTCTCTAACTTCAGACACATCAGAGGTACCACCAAAGGTATATGAAAATCTATGTACTCAAGAGTGCATTGATAAGGTCCTTGGATATAGGAAACATAACCAGAAGCTCATAGATCAAAATGAAGAATTTCACCAAATGAAATCTGAATTTAAAAAGGTTGAAAATAGTTACAAGGAAAAGAATGATTGTTTAAAGAATGAAATTTCATCATTAAAACATGAACAAACAAACCTTGAAACTCAAATTGATGATATTCTGGTTAAGTTGAAAGCTGCAAGGGCTGAATTGGCAGACCAAAAGGTCCATGTGGAAAAGTATGAATTTGCATCCAAAAAGCTGCAAAGACTTTTGGATGTTCAAATCAATGAAAATGTAAAAACTGGGTTGGGATATCATGTTGACCAGTACAAAACTGTCGCACCTCCTGCTGATTACGTTGCCATCCATGAACCAAGCTTCAATCTAGAAAATCTTGACATGGCAAACCGAAATCTTGACCCTGCTGTCAAAGAAACCCCTGTGCAAGAATGCACTACTTCATCAGAGACTGAGTCAACTTGCTCAGACTCAACTGAAACAAGTAATGCCTCATCTCCTCCTGCCCCTCAAGTGTTAGTCACTAAAGATGAAGTCCCTATTATCCCTTCAATACCAGTTCCTAAACCCTTCAAACAAATCAGAATTAGCTATCCTCCAGAAGGAAGAAAGCTAACTATTGAAAAGGGACAGTCTTCCACTTCCACCAACTCAAAGCCTCCTTCCAATTCAGTCCAGCCAAGGAAGGTGTTTGACACATATCATGCGCCTGAAGAAAGGGTTCCATATGTTCAAAAAACATTGGAAGAAGCTACTTTTGAGCACAACAAAGCTCACCCTTGGAATTTCAAAGACCTTTTCAAAAGAAAGGATTATGTGCATCTTTCAAAGGATAAACTGGCAAAATCATGTTTTGTGTGTGGCAAATACAACCACACTGCCAGCACCTACTTCTACTACGTACAGCAGCAAAGAAACCTAAATCAACATGCTTTTGAGAAGACAAAGAAGAACAAACAGGTAAGAAGCTTTGAAGCTAAGACAACTCAATTCAGAAAATTTCTTTCTCCACCAAGGGAGCAGTTGTCAAAGCCTCAAAAATCTTGCATCATCTGTGGAGAATCAGACCACTTTGCTGCAAACTGTAAGTTTAACCCATTCAACCAGATCCTTCATCAAGCTCCTCAAAGACAAAGGGTAAAGAAGGATCATCATACATCAGTTGTTAGTCCAGCTAAGCCCGAGAAAACAAAGCAGAAGCTTTTAGCGGCAACCAAGTCTGCTGCTGATAAGCTAAAATCCTCCGCAGCAAGAGTGCCCACTGCTGATAAGGCAAAATCCAAGGCAAAGCCTACAGTAGCAAAGAATGCTGACACTTCCACAACGCTGTCAGCAGCAGGATCTACTGTCAACAAGCCAGAAACATCAGTAGCAAAATCTGCTGCTGGTAGTGTGAGGAAAACTAGAAAAACACCAATAATGCAATGGAAAGCCAAATCATCAGATACAACGTCTGCTGCTGAAAAGACAAAGAAAGCTGGAAAACCACCAACTCAACAATGGAAGGTAAAGAAAACACCAAGCATCATCATCGGTTAAGCTGAATGCATCTATCTTCTGTTGTAAATATGTCTGTCTAATGTTGTAAATAAAAGTTACAAGTCAGCAGCATTTTTGCCCTTCAGCTGCTGACAGGTTCAAATTTCATCAGCAAAGCTTTTGCCACTGATCGCTTTAAGTTATCAGCAGGAACAAGTTTCCTGCGGACAGCTTTAAGGCAGTCAGCAACAACCTTTTTGCTGCAGAATGAATACAACAGTCAGCAGCTACCAAATCTGCTGCTGAAAGACTTAACTATCCGCAGCAACCAAGTTTGCAGCGGATAGCTCACCATCAGCAGCAACCAAGTTTGCTGCTGATGGGTAAAACAAGTCTACATTAACTTTTACCTGCGGTAAAAACTACTCTCAGTCTTTACCATGACTGCTCGAGTGTTTTACAGCTGTAACAATGAAAAGTGAAACAGGTTGTACTGTACAAGTAAGGTTGCTTTTTCTTCGTCTGCCGTTATATCACAATTTCAAACTTTCCCACAACCTCTTCATATTCAATTTCAAACCCTAAACCCATCACTTTCTCTCCCGTCCCCACAGCATTCAAAGCGCTAAATAATTAACCACCATTCAAACACCCTTCTTTCTTCCCTCCAAATCCACAACAATGGCAGGCGCAGACATAAACAACCCCAATGACAAGTTTTCCCCATATCACAACCTCACTGCATGCCTAATAAAGGGCAAGAAATCTAAAGGTTTCAACGATATGATCGACTTCCTTTGTCGGTCCAAAATCCTCCATGCCCTAACAGTCAACACAACCATCTACACTTTCCACATGGAAGATTTTTGGAGCTCAGCCGTGTATTCTACTGAACAGGGCACTCCCCAAATCAGAGGCACAGTAGACGGCAAGGAGATGATT
Organism: Smallanthus sonchifolius; assembly: GCA_023525975.1. Lineage (NCBI taxonomy): Eukaryota > Viridiplantae > Streptophyta > Magnoliopsida > Asterales > Asteraceae > Smallanthus > Smallanthus sonchifolius. The sequence goes on from CM042020.1 coordinate 79,262,349, forward strand.
ATCACTGAAGCAAAGCTCCGCCAACACCTCAAGCTTCAGGATGAAGGGGACGCCACCTCTTACCCAAGAGACGTATACATGAGGACCTTTGTATCCATAGGGTACACTGGGAATCAAACAGAGTATACGATAGAGAAGGCACTCATGGGTCCCAAATAGAAATATCTCTGCCACACTCTTCTCCAATGCATATCCCAAAAAAGAAGTGGCTGGAACCAACTCAGCTCCGGACTTGCGTCGGGAATTCACGGTATGATAACTGGGGCGGGTTTCAATTTTTCTCACCTCATTCTTGAAGGTTTGAGATACAACCTTCAAGAAGGGGTGAAATCTCAGTTCTTCATGTACCCAAGATTCTTGCAAGAAGTGTTCAATATTGAACACTAAGATCTTTCAAAAACTGCAAGAATCTACTCAATTCTAGGACATAAGAACAACATTTTTCAAAGCATGAGAACAGTTTCATCAAAGTTCTCAGGGGCCGATGTTCCATTGTTGTCTACAATGTTGAACACGCAAAGTGCCCAGCGTGACAGTTCAGCAAACCCAGCTGATACTGATCCCACACCCTCCACCTTACTGCCACAAACTCAAACTACTGCTTCCTTTGATCGAACCCCTGTGCATTCTACTGAGGATGTACAGGCACATAATCTACTCACCCCCAGTTTGATTGCTCAACCGGAACACAGGGCCCCGGTTGCAGCCAAATATACAAGGAAGCGGGGCAAGAGAACTCCTTCTTCTCTTGCCTCCAAGGCCCAAACCTAAGCCAACATCCCTCACTCAGAATCACAACATTCTAGTGAGAATATCATAAGGGAAAGCCACACTGTTAGGGAGACTCCTTCGGAAGTCTCTCTATTAGGATTAGGATCACTTCTCGGATCCATAGAACAGCCCTTTGAGCCATTCCTATCTTCTTTGGACTTAAGTGTTGAGGAACCTGACCAAAGTGATGTACCTTCTCCAACTACCACTATCAAGGAGATACTGATTGGTCTTGCTTCCGAAACACCCAACCCAAGTTCTTCACCCTTGAAGGTCCACTCTGGGAGTAATGATGGAGTGGATGAGGAAGAGGTTGTCACTACTGCTGGTCCATCAACTGACCAGGAGGACAGTGACAACATCTTTAAGACCTCAACCACGGCAACTCATGGTGAGGGTGTTTCCTTGGAAACTCCCCTCACTGAGAGGAATCCCAGGCGCCAAGAAACCGCGGGTGATAGGGATGCTGAGGCTCGGCCTACGGCCCCATCTGGGTCCAAGGATTCCACAACTGTGGATGAGGACAGACTGAAACTTCATAACATGGAATTGACGGCCAGGGTGGCTATGCTAGAGGCTGAAGTGTCCAAACTAAGACACCAAGTCTTTATACATGAAGCCCATCAATGCCCAACTTTAGCCACTCCCTCTCTTGTATCAGTAGGCACCCAAACTGATGCCTACCTGTCTACTGATGCAACCAAAAATGGGGAGATGGTCTCTATGGAAGAAGATAAAGACAGTCTTGACGACTGGATTCAAGAGCAGGTTGTACTTCAAAGCTCACTATTGAAGCCGGCCTTTGTCCAAATTCATGACTTGCCAATCCCAGATCATGAAGACGAAGAGACATCAGAAGACTGGAAGTTGGTCGTCAGGGCTGTCGATGAAATGCTGAATGATGTTGAAGACACAGAACAAACAAATACATCATTCAGCATCCTTCCTGAAGCAGCAGCCATCATTGGTCAATCCTCAACCCCCCAACTATTAAGATCATCAAAGAAGCTAGAATTTGACTCCATTCTAACTTGGGGGTATGATGGATCATCTGAGAGGTTTTGGATTGGATGGGAGTTCAGCGGAGTAGAAGAGCTGAACTGGAACTCTCTCAATGCCCTCCAAGTCCTACATCTGCATTTAACTAATTGCATCAACACCTTAACAAATCTCTCAGCAGAACTTGCCATTGGCAGGTTCCATGACCTGATGGAGGATAATCTACCCAGGTTACAAAGATTCCTACAAGCAGCACATCGGGTAGCTTATCCTGAATCCTCGGCGGCCGCAGAAAGGAGACTGACTCCTAGCAATCTTGAAATAACAAGGAGCAGTCTTCTCACTGAAGAAGAAGTTCTGGGCCTTCGAAGATTCCTGTATGCCTTCCTGGTCAAGGACTTGGGCGTGCTAGGTTTGGTGAGCACTAAGTCCCTTGACCACACTCTCCTGCTCAGCAACGGCTCCTCTCTCATCATCAACACCAGGAACATCCTTCAGCTGCCCTCAGACTTCCTATTCAAGATTTTTCAGCTCAGAGCCAACATCTTCAATATTAACTCACTGGAGAGCCAGGCAATGATGGTCATCATCAAAGCCCATCTTGAAAAAGAAGGACTGATTCCTCAAGAAGAAACTGTGTCAACTTCTGATACTCCACAAGTTGACATCACATCTGCAGCTTTTGGCACAAGATCTTCCATCAGGGATCAACTGAGGGAAATAGAAGGTCCTGAGTGTCAACTTGATGAAGACAGTGACCGTCCCTTTTCAATTCATCAACATGCCAATGAAGCTGAGGCAGAGATCCCAATAGCAGCAGCATCATCTGCTGTTGTGATCAGCGAAGCTGAAGCAGAGGCACCTAATATAAACAAAGGAAAGGGAATCATGACTGATGAAGATGAAGAGAGGCTGCTAAAAGAGAAAAGAGAGAAGGAAGAGAAAAGAAGAAGAAGAGAGGAAGAGGAGATGGCTGACCTGAAAAAGGCTCAAGAAAGAAAAACAGCCATTCTCCTAAGAGAACAAACCATCCAGCTGTATGCTAAACAGCTGGATGAGCTAAAAACAAAGATTCCTGCAGTTGACCAGATTGAAGAAGATGCAGCTCTTGCTCTTCAACTGCAGGAACAATTCAATAAAGAAGAAGAAGACTTGGAGAAGAAGAAGAACGAAGAAGCTAAGTTCAGAGTAACCGATTCTGAATTAGCAAAAGAATTAAGGGAGGAGTGGACTGAAGCTCTGATCTCTCAAGGTGAGGATGCAGACTACCTTGAGAAACTTTCAAACAAAGAGATTTACAGAGCCTTCATGGGTCAGCAGGGTCAATTGGCTAGCAAGAAAAAGGCTGAAGAAGAAGAAAAAGCCAAGCTACAGTCCAAGAAGACCATTGCACTGAATAAAAGAACCCATGAAGAAAGGAAGGTCATGATTGACTTCCTTAAGGCTAGAGGAGATAGTGGAAAGAGGCTCGGTCCCATGAATTTCATGAACCTGCAAGCCCTCTACTTCAAAGTTAAAAAGGATGAGGAAGAAAGACTAGGGAAGAAAGCCTCCAAGAAAAGGGTACTTATCAAAGAAGAAGAAAAACCAAAGACAAAGAAACCCAAGCCTACTCCCTCACCGACCTCTTCCTCAGTCCACCATCCTTCCACTCTCCTCCCCAAACCTTCCACTCCTCCACCCAACAAGTCCAAATCATCCCACCCAGCTCCCACTTATCAACAGCCTCCCTTAAAGAAATCCAAATCCTCATCTGAACCTGAAGACTCAAGAAACATAGTTGAATGGGTCTACAATCCACAGGATCAAAGGTTTGAGATCTTCAGGGGGAGAACTGAAAGAAGAAGATCTACATACAGGTCTGTTGATGAGATTATGCAACTACCAGATTCAGACCTAAAAAGAATTTTGGAGCTGGGTGAAGCTCATGAGCCTGCAAATGAGAGAGGGAAACATCTTATGCTAGCAATCAGACATTATTTCAACACTAGCAAAGATGTGGTAATGGATGTCAAACCACTCAAGTCCCACTCTCCATTTGTATCTTGGTCCTACAATGCTGATTTGGATGAATTCACTCTGATTGATGTAAAGAAGCAGCAGATGAGATGTTCAAGCAAAGCAATCTACAAAATGCCACACAAAGACATCAAGACTCTGTCTGAACTTCCACTAAACAATCCCAGCAAGGATCCAAGAGGCTATGATGTTGAAAGGATAGTCAGCCACATGCAAAAGCTTCAGCAGCAAAGTAATTAGAAGAATTTTGGTTACATCAGTCTAGGGGGAGTTTGTAGAACCAAAGACTGATTGCTACCAAATTATTCTAAGTACAAATGCTGCTGATAGGCTTATCAGCAGCATTCAACACTTGTTGCTGCTGATAGGCTTATCAGCAGCATTCAACACTTGTTGCTGCTGATAGGCTTATCAGCAGCATTCAACACTTGTTGCTGCTGATAGGCATATCAGCAGCATCCAACACAAGTTGCTGCTGATAGTCTTATCAGCAGCATTGTTCTCATCTCTGCTGCTGATAGCTCTATTCTCTGAAGACCAAACGTTGCAGCTGACTATCCATGTGAAGCGCCTCTGACACCTGTCTGCAAAAGCAACTGCCACACTCCAAGCAGAAGGAACCTCAGTGGTGCAACCAATAAAGGACAATGACGCGCGTCTCCAAGCATGCAAACAATGATGCCTAAGAAGATGTTTCAGTAAAGTTATCTAGATTAGCCTTTGCGTGTAATTTAGAAACAAGATCAACGGCTTGTGTTAGATCTGATCCTTAGAATCAAGGGTCTGTCTTGATTCTAAGTTACTATAAATACTGTGTAAACACTTCAAACAAAGTGTGTCTTGTGTCTTGCTTGTGCTTTTTCGTGTGCCTTAATAGTGCTTGCTGTGCTTTCATAGTGCTTCTTGATAGTGTTTTACTTGTAAACTTGTAATCTCAGAAGTTTAATACAACAGTGCATTTATCAGTATTCTTGCTGTTTACTTGTTTACTTTGTTGGTTGTTATTGTTTCCGCAAATATCAACTAGAATAGAATCACCTTGTAATCTTACGATCCTACAACGTATTTGGATCCCTGACTCGGAAGATCTCCGCAAACTTATTCTGGACGAGGCTCATAAAACTCGTTATTCTATTCATCTCGGAGCCGATAAGATATACCTTGACCTCCGTGATTTCTATTGGTGGCCTGGTATGAAAAAGGACTTTTCTTTATCCGTAGGCATGTGTCTTACCTGCCTCAAATTTAAAGCCGAACACCAAAATCCCTCCGGCCTACTTCAACAACTTGAGATTCCATAGTGTAAATGGGAACAAATTCTATGGATTTCATAACCAAGTTTCCACGAACTTCTAGCGGACACGACTCGATATGCGTTATAGTTGACCGCTTGACTAAATCCACCCATTTTCTCCCAATTCGTGAAGATTTCAAAATGGAGAAATTTTCGAGACTCTATGTAAATGGGATCTTGGTTCGTCATGGTATACCTCTGTCCATCTCTGACTGTAACAGCTGATTCACTTTCAGATTCTTGCAATCCCTGCAAAAAGCCTTGGTTACTCGTTTGCATCTTAGCATGGCCTATCACCCTCAAAATGATGGCCAAAGTGAACGGACCATATAAACCCTCTAGTATATGCTTCGAACTTGCATGATTGACTTCGGTTGAAGTTGGGATCATCATCTACCGCTTATCGAATTCTCCTACAACAACAGTTACCACACTAGCATTAAGTGTGCTCCTTTCAAGGCTCTCTATGGTAGAAAATGTCGATCTCTGGTTTGTTGGATAGAGGTTGGTGACTCTTAAATTACTGCTCATTAGCTTATCTAGGTAACCACCGACAAAATCTTCCAAATCCAGGAGAGATTTAAAGCAGCTCGTGATCGCCAAAAGAGCTACGCCGACAACCGAAGAAAACCCCTTGAATTCCAGGTTGACGATAAGGTCTTACTCAAAGTTTCTCCCTGGAAAGGTGTTGTCCGTTTTGGGAAAATGGGAAAGCTAGCTCCTAGGTACGTTGGGCCATTTGAAATCCTTGAAAGGATTAGCCCAGTTGCCTACAGACTCAAACTCCTATCCGAGCTGAGTAATGTTCATGACGACTTTCACGTGTCAAACTTCAAGAAGTGCCTTGCTGATGACATACTCCAAGTCCCGTTAGACGATGTTCGTATTAATGACACTATGCATTTCGTCTAGAAACCTGTTGAAATCATGGACCGCGAAGTCAAGAAACTCAAGCGTAGTCGTATCCCCATCGTGAAAGTTCGTTGGGAAGCCAAGTGTGGTCCTGAGTTCACCTGGGAACATGAAGACCAGATGAAACTCAAGTACCCTCATCTCTTTCAAGACTCTGCAGCCTCTACTAGTTGAATTTCGGGGACAAAATTCCTTTAACTAGGGGAGACTTTAACATTTCTGCTTTTCGTGTAATTGTAACGTTTATTCTATTCATGAATTAATAACATTTGGATTTATTATTATTCCATTATACTTCAAATCAATTAAATTTGGTACCTTAGTATGTTAATTAGTGCTTGCACATCTTCGTTTGCCTTATAAACCTCCGTTTACTGCGTACTGTCTACTACCGACAACCATGTCTAACATAACCTTAATTCTTATTTTAAATGCTCAATGTTTTCATTTCATGTTATAGAACAACTTTTGTGACCAAAACTTTCCTTACATAGACTCTAAAAGTTGTAAAACGATCAAATTACGCATGTATAAACCCTTGTAACACTTTATCGACATACTTTACTCACATATCACAAAATCAAGACCAATGTATTAACCTTAAGTGCCTAATGAAGTAATTCAACTCATTCTAGAAAACAAACATCTTACTTTACCGTTTTAAAAGTTCGTATTTCAAAAACCGAACGTTCTGTGCACTAAATCACTACTTATTAACTTGAGGGACCTAGATGTCCATCCTTAATACTTAAATTTCGAAAATGGGGCCATGGAGGAGGGTTGGAGGCTGAATTAGGGCTTCCCCATTGTCTTTCTCTGCAAGTTCATACCTTAAATACACCCTCCTCATTCCTAGTATAAATATGATGCTAAGGATGGCTTATTCTTTACTCATTACCTCTCTAAATCTCTTCCTTCCTCCCTCTAATTTCTAAAAAACCTCAGCCCCCATTCTCCTAGTTCAAGAATTCTCAAGGTAAGCTTCCATCTTGTTTCAAAGTTCTAGTCTTTCAATTCTTACGTTCTAATCTTTGCTACTCTAAATTCTCTAACATTTACTTTACCATTTTCTTCTTCTATTATGATTTTCTTTTCGTTTGTTCTTAAACTTTAACATTAAAAAGCTAACACAATCAAGCTAACTTAATTAATCAACCATAGGATCCCGTAGCCGCCGCATTCTGTGAATCCTACAAGATGTTTCATTGAAAAGGTGGCTCCGCCGATGCTTTGGAACATTCTTGCTAACATAATCACTCTCTATAATAACCTAAATAAGTGTCTAATGGATTATCATAACTTTTTTTGGTGTTTTATCAACTAAAAACCTTAAAAACAAAGCATATGTGTAATTTTACTTTCTGGACAGAATGTTTTAATCAACTTCTCTAGACCATATCTTGGTCATTATAACTCCAAATCATGTGTTTTCAGAGTCTACAACTAACTTTGAAGAGTCAAGGTTCCAGAAAATCAAACCTCATAATTTTTCAATTTGTTTTGGGCATTCAACTAATTAAAATAAAATTGAAGATCTATACTGATTTTTAACAGAATAATTGTACTGAATTTGCGAGACCATATCTCCTAATCTACAAGTCTAAATTTGTTCTACTTTTTTTATAAATTAAATATATTGGAATCCTCTTTAAAACTATATAAGATTGACACCCGAGTTCGTAGTATAACTCTCTAAATTAGCAAAACAAGGGAGTAAGGTCAATTCTATACCTCTGATATTGTGTCACGATTTTGGCAATGATCCATTGCCTAAATTAAATAGTTTTGTAAATAAGAATTGTTTTACAATTGCTAAATTAACTACCTGTAAAATACAAGATTTTCTAAAAATTGTTTGCTAACTTAAAATTGTATTTTTCTTCACCTTTGTTTTCTGTCCAAATATGAATTTCTACCTTCTTGTCTAAAACCCTAACTTTTGACAATATTAAAAGATTTATGACTTATTAAACTATTTTAATACATCAAACTACCCGTTTCTTATATTTTTCTCATATTAACTTCATCTCTCGTTCGTTCTTCCAAAACCTAAAACACCTAATCATTCATCGTCCCAATTCGCGAATCTTTCTCTTATTAATTTCATTACTTACTTTAGGGCACTTACATTAAGGTTGCATACATTTGGTCAAATCATTAATCATCAAGGTTTTTTCTTCATAACCCCTTTTTCTTTTTAAGTTTTGGGGTGGAAACATGTACCGTTACACATTCATATCAAACATTTTTCATGCAAATCAATTAAAAACACTTTTATATACGTGTTAGATTTAAATGGTTTACACTGATGCGTATTCATACTCGTGTTCTTAAAGTCCCTCACGTAGCTCCTACACAACCATTAACTTAAATAGTCAACGGTAGTACGATAATAGATCCTTAGGTGTGACATACCCAGCCCCCACCCAGTCAAAGGTGGTGGATGATCGAAATCACACATATTCATGGTTTGGGGGCAAGTCAGTCAATAGGCTTGGTTGTGGACTTCATGTTTATAGATTTAATTGACTTATATATTTAAATTGTTTTGATTTGTACATATACCTTTTGTATGTTAAAACCAATGAAACTCATCAACTTACATTATACTTGACCCTTGTTTTATATGTTTTCAGGAAATGATCAGTAAGAGTTTGCATTGAAGATTCATGGTCACCATAAGATTGCATGATGGCTTTAGAGATGACGACTTAAACTAAATCTATCATTTGTGTTCTAAATTTCATTTTGAAACTATGTAACGAATTATTGAATGTTGGTTTTTAATAAATTTTCCTTTACTTATCTTTATACCATGTGTTCTTGTTTTCAATTTCGTCGTGCCCCCGTGTTTCCGTCCTTGGCGGGGGTGTGACAGAGTTCTATTTATAGGCCTACTGTGGCATGGTTTAGTCAATTAAATAATCAAAAGTTGGATTTATTTTGGATAAGGCTTTTAAAGAGGTATGGTGAAGGTGTGGAGTAAGGTGGTATGGCTGATTTTTTGATAAATGGTGATGGGAGTGGAGTGTGGTTAGTATCCAAGATTTAATTGTTGGTTTGGTTAGTTGAAGATTTAAGATTTTATAAAAGAATAAGTTTATAAATTATTGTTTAAAAGAATGTATATATAGGTGGATTAAAATATATAATGTTTGTATGTATTAATTATATAAAAGATAAATAAAATGAAGGTGGTTAAGTATAAAAGGTGGTGTTGACTTTTTATAAAAGAAATAGTATTTTATTAGATCTTGTAACACTTTTATAAAAGTTGCAAGAGTTTGTTTCCATGCATGCATGTAAGTATAAAAATCATGTAGTATGGAGTTAAAATACATGCATACATAAATAATGTAGGTGAAATTTATATAAAATAACATATGTATTAATATTTATGTAAATTCCATGTAAAAATATTAGAATAGAATTGTTTAAATTACGCACATGGAATATGAATTTGAAATGAACATTTATGGATATAGTTTGGGTAATTACATCAAGTAAAGATTAAATCCATATAATAGGACAGAGTTAACTTATTATATGAGGATTGTATGTTATAAAACATAGTTTCAAGTTAAAACCTCATATAGGTCACATAGTTTGCATAGAATTGTTTGTGTAAGTAATTTATTGAACTGGTTTGATATTAACCAAGTCCTAATGAATTGCATATAAGATAATATGTAATAACCTAGCTTGTATTTAACTAATTTTAGGTGATGTCAAATTCACCTATGATACATAAGTTTACAAGTAACAAAGTTTGTATCCTTGATCACATAATACAATGGATACTTAGACTTATTGTTTGAGAATGATAGCTTCCATAATTGTGGTACCAGTAGTATATTGACCTAGTTCTTAATTCACTAACTCTTAATGAGCACCTTGTCTAGAATTTCATATGGATATATATATATATATATATATGTATATATTTATCTGAAAATTTGGTATATATATATAGATCGGGAATGTTCTTTAGGGAACCACAAAAAAATGGGGGACCATATGTTTCACATGTGGTAAACTCATGAAAACATCATTTTCACATGTGAAAAACTCATTTTTACATAATTTTCTTCGTACCTTTTGCATATAAGCACATTTTAAATCCGTTCTAATAAAAAAAATTCAAAATTCAAAAAATAAAAAAAGTTCAAAAGTAAGTAAACTTTTTTTTGTTAGTACAGCTTCTTCATGTGTTTATATGTAAAAGCACCAAAGAAATTACGTAAAAATGATTTTTCACAAGTGAAAAAGAGGTTTTCATGGGTTTTTCACATGTGAAACTATATTGTAGGACCCTAGATAATTAGGATTTTGTATCAAACGATAATATGGGTGTAAGCCGTGAACTTGGGTTCACGGGTAAGGGTTGGGTCGGCCTTGTTATGGCCGAGAACTTGATCACGTATATGGGTTTTTGGCTAGTTTAAATACTTGTATCTCATACGTGATTAGCTTGGATTTCCAAGTTGGTTTTTCTCTCAAATTGTAATCGGTTCAAGTTGCTAATACGTATTCGAATTACTTTGATTGAATCCTTTGGTGTGTTTGTCCTTGAATCATTCGTATACAACGATTTCCACTAGTTGTATTCGTCGTTTGATATCGTTATTGAAGATTCACCGGGTGTTTGGGACTTACAATTGGTATCAGAGCTTTGAAGCTCTTTGAAGGCGACGATGTCCGAAGATTCAAGGTAATAAATCATCTAAATATTGTTTCTTTGTCACTAATACGTTTATTCGTGTATTAGCAAGTGATCATGCGATTGATTACAAGTCCGAATCAAGTTCTGGACTGTTAAAAGGTTGTTTTGCATTATGTTTGACTTTGGAGGCAGAAAAAACCGAAGAACATCATCTCTATGTTCTTCGTGTTCATCGAAGGTTTGAAATTTGAAATCCCGTAATGTTTGGTAATCTCCAAAATTATCAGAATTCAAATTTGGAAAGGTTGACTGAAGTTCTTGGAAATTGTTCACGACAACAGTTCTCGGAAAACTAAAATTTTCAGCAATTGTCCACGGTATTTGTACTCGACTACAGTACTCGGCAAGTTATGCTCGGCATTAGTACTCGACACTTGAACTGGGTTCTAGTACTCGGCACAAGAATAGTTTTCGGGAGAAGATTAGTTCTCGACAGAAGATTTTTCACGGGAAACCCTAGTTCTCGGCAATTTGACTTTTGTTTTTACAGGTTAAGATCGTTTGGGATTTTCTACTCTGATTCACTTGGTCAAGATGTTTTCACAACAACAGAATTTAAATAATATTAATGCTGCTCTAAAATTGGACATCGTGATTGGTACAAGCTCCAAGCCTCCCAGATTGACATCGTGATTGGTACAAGCTCCAAGCCTCCCAGATTTGTATCTGAGAATGAATTCTCTGACTAGAAGTATAGATACAAGAACTATGTCAAATTCATTAATCCCAAGATGTGGAAGTCCATTGAGAAAGGACCCTTCATTCCCACCTATCATAAAGATGATGCAGATTAAACTATTGCTCCTAAGGATCTAGATTTGTACACTTAGAAGAGTTTCTGTTAGTTGAGCAAGATGAAAAGGCACTTGCCGCACTCACTATGGCCTTGTCACCTGAAATTGCTCTTGGTTTTAAGGAATATACATCTGCTAAGCAGATATGGGATACTTTAATCCAGATGTATGAGGGAAATGAAGACATAAAGGAAAGCAGAAAAGATATGCTTACACAGGGGTTCAATATGTTCAATCATATTTTGGTAGAATCTTTGGAAACACAGATCAACAGGTTCGTTCATCTCATCACAGAAATGAGAAGTGCTGAGATTGAGATGACAAATGGAGAAGTCAACAAGAAGCTTCTCAACTCCTTGCCTTACAGTTGGAACATGAATGCAACATCAATTAAGAGGTCAAAAGACATGTACAAAACAAGTCTTTTTGATCTGATTTCTACAATCAAATCTTATGAGATGGATGATAAGAAAAGAGCTCTCAATCAAGCAAACTCAATTGAAAATGCTACAGCTCTAGGAAACAATAATGCTCTTATCTCAAGCATATCACAGTAACAGCTAAAGTCCTTTTCTATGTTTGGCTTCACTCATGCTGCTGTGGTTGCTATTGTTCAACAGTCACCTAAAACTCCAGCCACTGCTCAAAATCCCAAGTAAATGGAATCTTGCAGTGCTCTATTTACCAGTGTTATGCATAGTTATCAGTGTTTCCTTACAAGTGACATGACTCTAGATATGCTTCAAGATGATCTAGAGCATATCAATCCAAATGATGTAGAAGAAATAGACATCAAATGGCAAATAGCTATGACCGTGTTCAGAGCTAGAAAGTTCTTCAACAAGACAGGGAAGAATAGATTCAAAAACAATTTTGATAACAAGGTTGGCTTCAACAAATCCAAGCTTCGTTGCTACAACTACAACAAGCCAGGTCATTTTGCTCGTGAATGTACCGAGCCCAAGAAGGAAGAAGAAAAAGAATCCGAAACATCCAAAACTACTGATAACTCTAAGGCACTGGTTACTCAGCAGGTTGGAGGATATGACTGGGGCGATCAGCCGCAGGCACTAAATTTAAACTCACAAAATCATGCATTTATGGCAAATTTGTCAGTTTCTTCTTCTGATGTAACTCAAAATCTATGCTTTTCTCTGTGTGTTAATAAGGTGGAAGGGTATAGAAAACACAATTAAAATCTAATTAAAGAAGTTACTGAATTACAAATTGTTGTTTTTTATTTTCAAAAGAGTGAGAAAGCTTACAAAACCAAAATTGAAGCTGACTAAAATGATGTTTCAAAAGCAAAACTTTTGAGTGATAAAGAGCGTGTTTATAGAGATGCAAATAAGAAAATTGAAGAACTAAACATACTATTAAACACAACTCAAAAGAGACTTTCCTTGAAAAAATTAACCGTTGCAAACTACTGCTACTCGTCTAAGGTAGTAGAAGATGTCGTCGTCTGCTAGAGAAAGCAAACCTATTGTCGAATCAAAATTTAAATGTGTGAACAATTCTGACAAGTTTACCTCATGTTCAGACCAAGTAGAATGTGAGGATTGGGTTAGTGAGGATGATCAGTGGGAAGAAGATGTGAAAGAAAATATTGAAGTTATTTATGATTTTTCATCTAAATTAGTTAAAACTAATGTTTTCAAGGGCTCTGTGTTTAAGAGCAACAAACCTATTTTAAATTATTGCTATGGTGTATCAGACAATTCTGCTTTTTAAAAATGATTATGATTTTGTTCCTTGCAATGTTGCAAAAACTGGTGAAAGCGTATGTTTTGTTAAACCTATCACCAATGGAAATAATGAAAAGCACATTTTAAATATTCAAACAGATATCTTCTGAAATTGAATAAACAAAGAAAACAGGTTGAGAAGCCAACCATTGTTGTGAAATCTGAACCTGTTAAGAAACATTTTTTACAAAAAGGGAAACTTGTTCCATAGCTGATCATTCTCACAAGAAAAATAACCAAACTCATGCTAAGGGTTATTCCAGACATGAGAAGCCTCATCATGCATATTCATGTTATTCATATTGGTTCGATAGTTCAGGATATGCACCTTACACTGGGAAGCAGACTGGCTACACATGTGGCAAAGCTAGTCACATTGCTAGAAATTGCATCCATTGTCCTTACAAACCTTACTATGTACAAAATCATAGGGCTACACCAAAGGAAAAGTATTATTCTAAGCCTATGAAGGTTGAGAAACCTAAGGCAATGAAGAATAAGCATCCCAAAGTTAAGCCTTCTGATGGTGATTGGAATGCTGCTAAGAACAAACAAAAGGTTTTGTTAAACAAACCAAAGTTTTTCAAGAAAACAAGCAGTTTAAAGAATCCAAACAGGAAAGGAAACCAACATTTTCTAAAAGTATTGTTAAACCCACCCCAATCTGGAGAACTAAGTCAACGGCTATTGCATCACCAGTATGAGATAATGACAAAGATATGTGATTGCAGGAAGTATCATATGTTGATGCATCAGGAGTGCCCAGGACCACCATGGCTTGGGTACCAATTACTCATTAATCTCCTCATTTTTGCAAGAACAACCAAGGATGACTATCAACAACATATGGTATGTTGATAGTGGATGTTCCAGGCACATGACGGGAGACATCACTCTATTGCACGGTGTAAAATCTTTTAACGGAGGGTATGTTTCCTTTGCAAAAGATGTAGGAGGTAGAATCACCAAGAAAGGTACGGCTACTAATGGTACATTGTGTTTTGAAGACGTAAACTACGTCAAAGAATTAAACCATAGTTTGTTTAGTGTTTCTCAAATTTGTGACAAAAGGTTTTCGACACATTTTACAAATAAAGAGTGTCTGATTTTAAAACCAGGTTTTGTGGTACCTGAGAGTTGGATTCTGATGAGAACACCTAGAAGAAACAATTCTTATGTAATTGGCATGAATAATCATTCTGCTCATGAAAATGCATGTTTGTTTTCTAAATCATCTGAAAATGATGTGCTTCTGTGGCATCGTCAGTTAGGACATGCAAATTTAAAAAACTTAAATAGAATTGCCAAGGGAAATCATATACAAGATCTTCCAATCAAATATTTTTCTTCAATTGAAAAATGTATTCCTTGTGCTAAGGGAAAAAAGCACAAGAGGACTGACAAACCAAAGTTGTTTAACTCTATTGAATCAATTTTGCAGCTGCTTCATATGGATCTTTTCGGTCTAGTAAATGTGATGAGCATGGGCAAACGATCATATTGTTTAGTTGTTACTGATGATTACTCACGTTTTACTTGGGCTTTGTTTTTGTCTAAGAAAAGTGAAACTACTGGTCTACTAAAATAGTTCATGATCTTGATTGAGAATCAGATAGACCTAAAGGTTAGGGTAATTAGAAGTGACAATGGAACAGAGTTCAGAAGTGCTACACTTGACAATTTTTATGTAGAAAAGGGCATTGCAATGCAATACAGTGTAGCAAGAATTCCACAACAAAACGGGGTGGCTGAGCGAAGAATTGCACTCTCATTAAAGCTGCTCGCACTATGCTTTTCGATTCGAAACTGCCCACGTTCTTTTCAGCTGAGGCTGTTAACACCGCCTGTTATGTTCAAAACAGGGTTCTTCTAAACAAGCATCGTCATAAGACACCCTACGAGATCTTTTACAAGCAAAGGCCAAAGGTTGGTCACTTTCGAGCTTTCGGCTGCCCATGCACCTTGTAGAGTCATATCTTATGTATAAGCTGTTGTCATTTATTGTTTGTTTAAACAGTTTTAGACTAGTTTACTTTCTGTCATTTCATTAAATGTAATTTTAGTTTTCTGTAATTTACTGTTTTTATTTCTTAGTCTGGGCCATCGAAACTACTTAGTTTTGATTGAGTGTGTTCAATCGAAACTAGTAGTTTCGATAGATGGTAGTTTCGACCGTTTTGTGTCACTTGTAAATGGTCAATCGAAACTAGTAGTTTCGATTGAACATAGTTTCGATACTGTCACTACTATAAATAGCCTAGTTTGAGAATGTTTAGGGTGTGAGTAGCGGCTGTAACCCTGAACCTTCTCTTTCACATTTTTCCTGAATCAATACAATTTGCAATTGTTTATTCAGTGTGTTCTTACACTTTCATACCATTTGCGTGTTGATTCATAGTGTGGTTAGCCTGTTATCTTCACCAACACTGTTTCTATTATCTGTTTCACCACCATACACACAGTTTCCGCCTGTGTGTGTGTGTAATCGATCAAATCAGTGATTTCAAGAGAAATCTGGAACTACAATTGGTATCAGAGCTTTATGCTCTAGTGTTTTTTAGTGTTATCAGGTTTTGTGATCGATTCTAGGTGATTTGTGGGGTATTTTGAGCTTATTTCGGGTTTTTGCACATCTATTCTCGGAAGTACAGTTTCATCGATTTCCAAGGGTTTTTGCTCGTATTTTCAGAATCGGGAGTTGGATTAGTGATCAGGAGGGTTAGTCGAAGGTTTTCGCCGGATTGTTTTGTCATTTCTGTACTATTGATTTCTGGAGCTTATCATCAATGGAGTATTTCTGAGCTTGGAGAAGAAGACATCGAAACTACTGGGGACAGTTTCTGATTTCCGTTGATCATCGAAACTTCTTGTCTACATTTTGTCGGGAGAAGGTACTATCGAAACTAAATTTTGTCTTATCTATATCGAAACTGTGGTTATCAAAACTTGCCTTGAAAATTTTAAGTATCGAAACTAGTTGTTTCGATAAAAACTGTCCTATCGAAACTAGTTGTTTCAATAAAAGTTGTCCTATCGAAACTAGTTGTTTCGATAAAAGTTGTTCTGTCGAAACTGGTTGTTTCGATAGAAGTTGACCTATCGAAACTAGTTACTGTTTTAGTTTCGATTCAAAATATTATGGCCACTTCAAGTTCAACAGAACATTCTGGGGGAAATAGACCACTTGTTCTTGTGTCCACAAGAGACTTTGATGACTAGACTAAAAAGATGAAGCTTTTCTTTCAATTTCACGATTATACACTGTTGAGTTCTATCACCGATGGTCCCCACAAGCCCGTAACTATCACTGCTGATGTTCAACGTCCTAAGTTAGTATCTGAGTATGATGAGAAAGATCTTGCCTTGATTGCCCGAGACAACAAGGCCTACGGGACTATTGCCATGGCTCTTCCTATGGATATTTTCAACATCTTTGCTGAGTATACAACTGCCAAAGACTTATGGGCTGCACTGTGCACAAGATATGAGGGAAGTGAGGATGTCAGGGAAAGCAAAAAAGATATGATCAAGAAACAATATGCGATGTTCAGCAGTGTAAGGAGAGAATCAATATCTGATTTGATCAACCGTTTCTCAAGCATTGTATCAAGGTTGAAGGTAATGGGAGTTGAGTACCCTACTCTTGATCTGAACAAGAAACTCCTAGATTCTCTTCCTGAGGAATGGAATATGTATCTAATCATGATTAAAAAAACTGAGAATCTGAGTGCTCTGTCTCAACAGGAAGTCTATAGCATTCTTGAATCTTATGAAATTGAGATTAAGAAGGGAGCAGTCACCCCATCAAATCAGTCTGGAAACACAGCTCTCATTGCTGGATCAAGCTCATCCGGTAGCCCATACTTTCAGACTGATGTCCCTCCTTCAGCTGCTGTAATTAATTCTACCAGCTCCTCTGCTCTTCAAAAGACTATCACCATGATTCCTGATGAATATGTCCCAATCATGACTGCTTTCATGTCGTGCTATGATGCACTGATCTCTGGAAATCTAACACCGGTTAGCTTTCAACCTGATGACTTGGAGCAGATTAATCCTGATGATTTGGAGAAAATGGACATTGATTGGTGCATGGCTATGTTGACCTTAAGAGCCAAAAGATCCATCAAAAGAACTGGCATAGACAGATTCAAGCAGGGAATGACACTTGGGTTTGATATCAAGAAGGTGAGATGCTACAATTGTGATCAGCTGGGTCACTTTGCCAGAAACTGCAAGGAACCGTCCTCCAAGGATCAGCAAGAAAAGAAGATCTCCTC
The DNA here is from genome assembly GCA_023525975.1 of Smallanthus sonchifolius. Classification (NCBI taxonomy): domain Eukaryota; kingdom Viridiplantae; phylum Streptophyta; class Magnoliopsida; order Asterales; family Asteraceae; genus Smallanthus; species Smallanthus sonchifolius. The sequence continues at coordinate 79,279,889 of CM042020.1, forward strand.
TGGAAAACAAGCTGCCAATCCTCCAAAGACAAACACATCTTCAAGCTCCACAGCTCTTGTGTGTCAGGCTGATGGACATTATCATTGGGGAGACCAAGCTGAGGAAGCTGTTGATAAAGCTTTGATGGCTGATGTGGAGGACATGGGCAAGTGTGTCATGATTGAACCTGATGAGGATCTCACTTCTGTACATGCTGAGGTTATTTCTAAACTGTGTAATTCTAGATCTTGCTTGAATGAAATTCAAAAATACAGATTTATCAATCAAGCCTTGATTGATGAACGAAATCACATTAAGGTGATGTATGACTCTGTGGCCAAAAATGAGAAACTTTACTTAAAGAAAATTCATGATATTTCTAGTGAAAATCGTTCTTTATTTGTGCAACTTAATACTCAAACCATTAATAATACAATTTTAACTGAAAGAGTCCAAAAGGCCGAAAAAGCCAAATTACAGGTTGATCACATGGATATGGATCAGAAAATTATGTTTGGAATAATTGATAAACAATTTAATAGAAAAGGCACAGAAGGTCTTGGGTATAACTCTCATCCACCTCCTTATTCTAAATCAGGGAGATTTGCTGATATGCCAACTCCACATGTTTCCACACCTTTTGTTTGCACATTATCTCCTGATGATTATATTACATCCTCTGATTCTGACAGTTTTGTTTCTTGTGCAGTGTCAAATTGTGTAAATTCCAAAGATGATTGTGATAAGAGTGCTAATGATAAAACTATTTTAAAAGAACTTGAGTCGGATGAATGTAATAATATGTCCGTGTCAAAACCAAATATTTGTGAACACGTTAAAAACTTGTATTTTGATTCTATGCCTGCTGAGCATACGGGTTTGGGATGTGATGTTTCTAAATTTAAAAATGCCTTTCCTTTTGTTCCTAAATCTTTGAATGTTATGCCATGTGTTACAAAATTCAAAAGTGCAGGAATTATTGTGAATGATGTACCACGTGAAACCATGAGCAAAATGGAATTTTTCAGATTAAAGGAAGCACATCGTCTTCAAGACAACGTTATTGATGAGAGAACCGTCTCATGTTCAGATTCCTCAACATCACAATCATCTTCATCTTGTGATGACTATTATCAGGCTAAGATATCTTGTGAAAACGTCTGTTTTAGTTGTGGTGCCTCAAATCATGTTTCAAAAAGTTGTAATTTGACAACCACAAATTCTAATAAAAAATCGCCTTCCGAAAGTTCATTAAATTCATACATGTTGCCTAAGTCTTCTCACAGTAGGAAATCTAGGCGTAAAAGAATTAAAAATGCTAAAAATCATTTAAAACGAACATGGAAAATTAAAAATAATGTTCTATTTGATGACCGTGTTTCATCAAAGGATGGTTGTAATTTTGATTCCAATGAGATGTCATATCCTGACACTAAGATCTCTTGATTGAAACAATGTTGGTCAAAACGTATAAATGGTTCGTTGTGTATAGGGTTAATCAAGAAGAACCGGAGATAACATCTGGCATGTAGATAGTGGATGTTCAAGACATATGACTGGGCACTTTAACTTGCTACAAGATTATCATCAAATTGATGGAGAGTATGTTGCTTTCGCTGGAAACCCAAGAGGAGGAAAGATTGAAGGACAAGGAACAGTATCAAATGGAGTAAATAGTAAGGAATTTGTCAACTTTGTTCCTCAGTTGAAATACAATCTGATGAGTGTTTCACAGATTTGTGACAAGGACTTTTGTGCCTTATTCAATTCAAAAGAATGTCTTATCTTGAAGCCAGGAGTGGTGATTCTGGAAGAACTTATTCTCAAGCGTGCTCCCAGAAGATACAACACATATAGCTTGGATATGAACAACCCATCGGGCATTGAATCGTGTTTTCTCTCAAAGGCTTCTGAAGATGAATCTTTCCTATGGCATAAGAGGTTGGGACATGTCAATTTCAAAACAATTAATCGACTGGTTCGAGGCAACCTAGTCACTGGATTACCTCTCAAAGATTTCACTCCTATGGAACACTGTATCTCATGTTCCAAAGGAAAACAGCACAAATCTTCACATAAGCCTAAAACCACCAATTCCATTGACTCTCCTCTCCAATTGCTTCACATGGATCTTTTTAGTCCAATGAGTGTCATGAGTCTTGGACGAAAGTCATACTGTCTGGTGGTAACAGATGATTTTTCTCGATTCACTTGGGTGTTTTTCTTAGCCACGAAAGATGAGACTCCAGAGATTTTAAAAACATATTTGCTTCAACTTGAGAACCTCTTCAATCTAAGTGTGAAGACTATCCGCAGCGATCATGGAACATAATTCAAAAATGCAACTCTTGATTCCTTATGTGAAAACAAAGGAATCTCTCGACAATTTAGTGCACCTCGTACTCCTCAACAAAACGGTGTAGCTGAAAGAAGAAACCGCACTTTAATTGAAGCTGCACGAACTATGATTGTTGACTCTAAGCTTCCCGTGACTTTCTGGGCTGAGGCGGTCAACACTGCATGTTTTATGCAAAATCGGGTTCTTATAACGAAAAGTTGCAACAAGACACCTTATGAGATCATGTACAAGCGCAAGCCAGTTATTGATTTCTTCAGAAAATTTGGGTGTGTGTGCACATTGCTGAACACTTCAGATCAGCTCAACAAGTTTGAAGCCAAAGCTGATGAATGCTATTTTGTTGGTTACTCATCCAATCAACGTGCTTTTCATGTCTACCATAAGAAGAAAAGGATAGTGATGGAGTCCATTGATATCAACTGGCATGAAAACAATCATACGGACGCATGAGACGGGTCCCAATTGGCTCTTTGACGTCGATTCAGTTTTTAAATCATTTAATCTTCCTGATTTCTCTATTGAATCAACTTATGCTAATCCTTACTTCTCTGTGAACAATCTAGGGAACATAAATTATCAAGGCTCTTCCTCATCTGCTCAGGTTGAAATTCCTGTGGTTGCTAATGCTGAATCTAATATGGATTCTTCCGGTTCTGGTGCAACAAGTGAAACTGTTGAAGACAACTCCATTCCAATAGTAAATGTTGCACCACAATCACCTGCTGAAGATCCTAATAATGATATTGCCGATCCTCCTGCTGAAAATCTTACCAATTTGGAAGAAGTCGTGGAAGAAGATGCAATTCCTCAACTGCGAATTCACAAAAGTCATCCCACAACTAACATCATTGGACCACTCAATGTGGGTGTTAGTACCCGATGTGCCTATGAAGCATTTGAAAACAGCATGTTTTCTTGCTTCATTTCTCAAGCTGAACCAAAGAACATCAAAGCAGCTCTACTAGAAAACAGTTGGGTGGAAGCGATGCAGGAAGAGCTACAGCAATTCTCAAAGCTGCATGTGTGGAATTTGGTAGATCTACCCAAGAACAAAGTTCCAATCGGTACTCGTTGGGTCTTTCGCAACAAAAAAGATGAAGGCGACACTATGATTCGAAATAAAGCTCGTCTGGTGGTTCAAGGTTTCTATCAAGAAGAAGGGATTGACTATGAGGAAGTCTTTGCACCAGTGGCTCGCTTGGAAGCCATCAGAATGTTTCTCGCCTATGCAGCCTACATGGACTTCACCGTCCATCCAATGGATGTCAAAAGCGCATTTTTGTATGGCAAAGTTCAAGAAGAAGTATATGTCAAGCAGCCACCGGGTTTCATTGATCCTAATTTTCCAGACCGTGTTTACAAGTTAGACAAAGCATTGTACAGTCTTCACCAAGCACCTCGTGCGTGGTATGAAACTTTATCAAAGCATCTGCTTGAGAATGGTTTCACACGAGGAGCAATTGACCAAACTTTGTTCAAACGGAAGGAGGAAAAGGATACAATCATGGTGCAAATTTATGTGGATGATATCATTTTTGGAACTACAAATCCCCGTCTCTGCAAAGAATTTGAAGAAGTGATGCGATCTAAGTTTGAGATGAGCTCCATGGGGGAAATGAAGTTCTTTTTGGGACTACAAGTTGATCAGTCTGAGTCAGGAATCCTTATCCATCAAGAAAAATACGTAAAAGAAATCTTGACCAAGCTTAAAATGGCTGATTCCCATCCGGTAAAAACTCCTGTGGAAGTTCGACATTGTTTGACTCCTGATATGGATGGGGAAAGCGTTGATCCACATCTATATCGCTCTATGATAGGATCTCTCATGTATCTCACGGCCAGCAGACCCGACATCATGTTTGCAGTGTGCTTGTGTGCATGTTTTCAGGCTAATCCTAAACTCTCTCATTTATCTGCTGTCAAACGTATTTTAAGATATTTAAGGTATAAGCCAAAATTAGGTCTGTGGTATCCTAAAACTAACTTGTTTGATCTTGTGGCTTATTCAGATTCAGACTACGGGGGTTACAACATGGACCGAAAATCCACTTCTGGAGGTTGTCAATTCCTTGGCAACCGCCTTGTCTCATGGCAATGTAAGAAACAATCCACCGTTTCCCAATCCACCGCCGAAGCCGAATACATTGCCGCAGCCCTCTGTTGTTCCCAAGTCAGATGGATACACAATCAGATGCTTTACTATGGGATCACATTCCATGAGACACCCATTTTGTGTGACAACACTGCCGTTCCCCATATCACCAAAAACCCCGTTCAGCCTTCCAAAACCAAACACATTGAAATTAAACATCATTTTATTCGTGACTGTGTTGAAAAGAAGCATATTCAAATTGTTGAAGTCAAAACTAATAAACAAATCACAGACATCTTCACAAAGGCTTTTGACTCTACCAGATTTGCCCAACTGGTGGAAATGCTTGGAATGATCAACTTTCAGTAATCTGTGTAAATAATTTTTTTTTTATTTTTTCTGTTTCAATTGTCTAAGAAAATTTCAAAAAGAATTTATTTTTCTGTACAGTATCCATGCAAATCTTTTGGGGGGGAAATATAATATTTTAATATTAAAAAGAATTGCTGTGTATATAATCTTACAAGTTGCAGGAAAAATTGAATCTGACCTTTGAGAAATGATAGTGTCTGATCTCATCTCTTGGACATGGAATAGACCAAAAGCGATGGTGTTTACTGAGGTATAGCTGGTTGGCCCAACATATGGTTAAAACTTGTAAGTAGTGTGAAAACCTAATATATATCTCATACTTGTGTGTTTGAATCCATTATTGAAACATCTAACCCATTTTTATATCTAAGAAAACCAATTCAATCAGATACAGGCTTACGTATTGGATTCCTATTCATACGCCAAGTGACCGTCAATATAACGATATTTACCACCGATGACCCCGTATGTTTTGCTTACGCAAAGATCTCGTGTGCTCATCCTTTTCCCATCCACTTGGATGATTTGACCCCGTCTGTTTTGCTTACGTAAAGATCTCGGGTGTTCAACATTTTTCTATCCGCTTGGATAATTTTACGACTTCTTCTGTTTTGCTTACGCAAAGATCTAGAATGCTCGTACCTTTTTAATATCTACTTGGATATATTTTATCTTAATTTTCTAAATCCACTTGGATATCTTATTTTATTTTGGTGGTACTTTGACATTACTAAGACGGTACCTTGGTTAATCAGAAAGAGATGATAGGATGATGATGGGTACTTCTTGAGGATTGATAGGTTTTCAAAATCATTTTATTTTAATATGTGGGGTACACCTTGTATGTTGCTTAAATGGTACCTTCTAATCACATGAAATCTTTGTACAAACAAATGTTCGGGTTTACTTTGCACAAATACCAGCTATCTTCAGGGACTCACAGTAGTGAATTTGTAGGTCCAGATTTCTCTTGAAATCACTGATTTGATCGATTACACACACACAGGCGGAAACTGTGTGTATGGTGGTGAAACAGATAATAGAAACAGTGTTGGTGAAGATAACAGGCTAACCACAGTTTGAATCAACACGCAAATGGTATGAAAGTGTAAGAACACAGTGAATAAACAACTGCAAATTGTATTGATTCAGGAAAAATGTGAAAGAGAAGGTTCAGGGTTACAGCCACTACTCACACCCTAAACATTCTCAAACTAGGCTATTTATAGTAGTGACAGTATCGAAACTATGTTCAATCGAAACTACTAGTTTAGATTGACCATTTACAAGTGATACAAATACTGTCGAAACTACCATCTATCGAAACTACTAGTTTCGATTGAACAGACTCAATCGAAACTAAGTAGTTTCGATGGCCCAGTCTTAGAAATAAAAACAGTAAATTACATAAAACTGAAATTACATTTAATGAAATGACGTAAAGTAAACTAGTCTAAAACTGTTTAAACAAACAATAAATGACAACAGCTTATACATAAGATATGACTCTACAATCTCCCCCTAAGCTGTTGCATTATCGTCTTCAGCTCTTCATCAAGCAGCTGGTCCTTCAGTTGTCCTTAGTATAAAAGGTTTAACATGGAGAGATACATCCCGTTGGTAGGCCTTAGCATCAGCTTCATCTTCATTACTATATGTCTGAATGTGATTCTGAAAAAGGATTTCCAAATTTTCAGGCTGAAACTTCAACAGCTCCATGGGCTCAAAGATGGTGATGTCTTTCTTGCCCTCACACTCTATCACTGCACTGCCAATAATTGGGTCATAGTACCATTTTCTGAAAGTTTGTAGCTGGACAGGTACAGATTTTGGAATGGTGATGGTCTTGTGTGTTTGGGCAGGCTTGTACCTTAAGAACACATATGGCTTGTTAGTCTTAGGATGAAACCTAGTCTTTGAGATCTTCTTTTGAGTTTTCCTAGGCTTCATTCCTTTGAAATCATTATTGACTTGAGAATGCAGAAATTTCTCAAAGTCATAAGCCATCATGACCTTCTCAGGGTTTTGAAGTGGAAGTTTGGCTAAATCCCTGAGGTCATAGAAAGGAAGGGTTTGGAAGTCGGTCATATTTTTAAAGTGCTGAACTCCCCCTCTATATCTTCTTATGATAAAGAGCTTCCTTTCAGCATCATACTTCCAGCCAATTGGAGGCCTTTTTAGTTCTTGATGCTCTGCTATCCATTCATATGTCTTAGGGGTTTCCTCCTGAATTATTTTCTTAAACCAAGACATTTTTGAAATTGGAGGTTCATGAGCAACCGAGGGTGAATCTTGTGCTGGACCGGATTCGGAGACTGTAGTGGTTGGTTCAGGAGGGACTGTTTTGATAAGATTAATCTGAACATCTTCTTCACCCTTTTCTTCGTCAGATAAGGTTTGAATTTTATCTCCGTCTTCCGTAAAGTATCTAGTTCGCTCAGTCTCCTTTTCTTCAGTGGTCAGGATTTCTGGATAAAGATCATTTTACCCAAAGTTTTCGATGTCTTCTAAAAGGGCATTCAGCTCATCATCAGATGGGATGTCTTCTTCATCAAGAATCACGGTCTCTATTTCAGTGGAAGTCCCTTTCCCTCTCTTCCTTGCATCTCTTCTCTCACTAGCTGAGGGAAGGTTTAGTTCTGTACCTTCAACTTTGACTTTAACCGCCTCTTTTGTCTTTTCAATATGGCCAGCAAATATAGTTAGTGCAGACTCTGGATTAGTCACAAGGTCAGGAGATGAGGGTTCAACCACAGATGTGGTCTCCCCCTGAGCTGTTGAAGTAGTTGGTTGTTTTTGCACAGGTTTAACCATTGAGGCTTTGAGCTGCTCCACTGCTTCAGCCAAAGCCTTGAATTCTTCATTTTGCTTTGATATTAGTTTCTGCTGTGTTTCAAGTTGTTCCAGCTTCAGGTCTTTAACCTCTTCCTGGACATTATGCAAATTAATTTTTATGCCTTCAATTTTTTCATCTTTCTTTTGAATCGTATCCTGCATTTTCTTCAGTTCAAGGCTTAGAGTCTTAACTCTTGGTACAGGAGAGGCTGAATCATGAGTTGGTGATGTGGGAGTAGTATGGATGGGTGATTGTTGTGGAGATGGTTGTGGAGTGAGTTGTTGAGATGGTTGTGGAGATGGTTGTGGAGATGGTTGTGAAGATGGTTGTGGAGATGGTTGTGGAGTGGCTAATAGAGAATCTGATGAGGATGACAAGTCTTCAAATCCCGTTTTGATTTTCTTTGCCTTAGGCTCCTCTTCCTCAAAATCAGAACCTGACTCAACCTGTCGTTTAGAGGAAGATGCAGGATGCATTGTTCTATCATCTGAATCAGACTTGTAGTAGTCAGATCCATAAATCCCTGCATCCAGAGTTCCACTTGATTCTGCGACTTCCTCCTCAACTCCATGCATGCCAGCTTCAACATTAACTGCTGGCTCTTGAACTATCTGAATTTGTTCAACAAAAGGAGCCTCTATCACAGGCTCAATGATGGGTTGTTCTTCTTCTTGAACTTCAGGGACGTTTATCTCAATTTGAGCTTCATCAATAGGTGCATTACCTTGATCTTGCTCAACTTCCATTTCTTCTTCTTCAGATGATGAGTTCTCTTCTTCAAGATCAGGGTCAATATCAGGGATAAATTCTTCTTCTTCACCAATAATATGACCAAACAGGGGAACGTCAGCTATAGCCCTGTTGGTTCTCTTGTTAGTACTTCTCATATAGCTGAGAGTCTTGGCAATCATGTGATCGAACACAAAGGTGTTCCCACCTTGTTGCAGCTCAGGATGAATATGATTGATGATAATTTGTAAAAATCTAGGATATGCCAAGAATTTCTCCTTCACGGCTCCAGTTAGATTGTCTTTTAACTGTCTGAATATGAAGCCAGAAAAGTTGTAATCTCTTCCCTTGATTATCCCCAAAATAGTTGAGCCCAGAGTGCTGTTTGCTGAATCAAACCCTCCTTTTCTGATTGATAGGCAGTGAATAAACACGTGCACTATATATCTCCAGTGGCTTGGTAAGGAGTTCTTGATTATCTGGCTACTCTTGAATTCATCTGGATGACCCAACCTTCTGAAGCATTCTTTAACATAGAAAATTGGAAATTCAATAGGTGCATCTGGATTATCATTAAACTGAAGCACCTCTCTAATTGTAGCTTCAGAAAGTAAGACTTCTTGGCCACGCACAGTTGCTCTAATGTGCTCTATATTCTCAATTGTGATGATTTCTGCAGTCTCCCAGAATTCTCTTATAGTTGTCTCAAACACCGGCAGATTATTGCTGATGGCAAAGCTAATGTTGGAGTTTGCCAGGAAGTTTAGTACAGGAATGAACTCTGCAGCCTTAGGATCATTGGTATTGAGGAATGCACAGACATTGTGTCTTTTTACAAATAAGAGATCCATACCTGTAAAGTTTATCAATTTTGCACAATAAGTAAGATTTCTGAAAATACTGAATCGAAACAAGATATATCAACACTTAGAAAAAATTTGAAGTCCTAACTGTCAAAACAACTAGTTTGGATTGAGATCAACACAGTCGAAACAACTAGTTTCGATGGAGATCAACAGTGTCGATACAACTAGTTTCGATGGAGATCAACACTGTCGAAACAACTAGTTTCGATGGAGATCAAAACTGTCGAAACAACTAGTTTCGATGGAGATGAACTTATCGAAACTATCTAGTTTCGATCAGAGATACTAGGGCAAGTTTGGGTGTCGAAACTAGTAGTTTCGATTGAAAACTGTTAAGATAATTTTGAAAGTGTTGAACCCCTTTATCGAAACTACTTGGTTTTGAAACCCAAACCCCTCTGATTCGTTATACTCAGACTTAATATAAACAATTTAAAAGAAAGGTTTAGAGTAGCCTGTAAGTGATGGAACTTCATCTTACCGAATGTGAGACGTTATCTGCAGGAATACACAATAATCGTGAGTTCTAAGATGATTAAAATGTATGCAAACACAAAGAAGCACACAAACGACTGTTATTATGAAGATTTAGTCGAACAAATTTTAAATTTTGAAACCCTGGGTCTGCCGTTTTGAAAAAATCATCAAAAAGAGGTAGTGAGACGTTACCTGATGATGGAGACGATAGAGACAACGGGGAAAATCAGTTGATATCTTGCAACCCAGACCGACCATTTGAGAGATTGTGTGAATGACGGAGAAGGCGAAAAGGTTTTGAAAAATACGAGTAAGAATTAGTATGACGGGAGGGATTGCTTATGAAGGCTTTTAATTCTCGTGAGACAAAAGACAAAATTGCCCCTGTCGAAACAACTAGTTTCGATAGGACAAACTAGTTTCGATATGTACAAAGTAGTTTCGATAGGTCAAAGTAGTTTCGATAGGTCAAATTAGTTTCGATAGGTCAAAGTAGTTTCGATATGCACAAAGTAGTTACGATAGTTCAAATTAGTTTTGATATGTACAACTAGTTTCGATAGTTCAAAGTAGTTTCGATATGTACAACTAGTTTCGATAGTTCAAAGTAGTTTCGATATGTACAACTAGTTTCGATATATAAATAAAATTATACACAAGATATTTACACTTTTCTTCTTGAAAAAGATCCAACATGAGATCAGATCTGGTCAGTCTCTTGAAACACTTCCTTTTGCAATTCACTACTGTGAGTCCCTGAAGATAGCTGATATTTGTGCAAACTAAACCCGAACATTTGTTTGTACAAAGATTTCATGTGATTAGAAGGTACCATTTAAGCAACATACAATGTGTACCCCACATATTAAAATAAAATGATTTTGAAAAACCTATCAATCCTCAAGAAGTACCCATCTTCATCCTATCATCTCTTTCTGATTAACCAAGGTACCGTCTTAGTAATGTCAAAGTACCACCAAAATAAAATAAGATATCCAAGTGGATTTAGAAAAATTAAAATAAAAAATATCCAAGTAGATATTAAAAAAGTACGAGCATTCTAGATCTTTGCGTAAGCAAAACAGAAGAAGTCGTAAAATTATCCAAGCGGATAGAAAAATATTGAACACCCGAGATCTTTGCGTAAGCAAAACAGACGGGGTCAAATCATCCAAGTGGATGGGAAAAGAATGAGCACCCGAGATCTTTGCGTAAGCAAAACATACGGGGTCATCGGTGGTAAATATCGTTATATTGACAGTCACTTGGCGTATGAATAGGAATCCAATACGTAAGCCTGTATCTGATTGAATCGGTTTTCTTAGATATAAAAATGGGTTAGATGTTTCAATAATGGATTCAAACACACAAGTATGAGATATATATTAGGTTTTCACACTACTTACAAGTTTTAACCATATGTCGGGCCTACCAGCTATACCTCAGTAAACACCATCGCTGTTGGTCTATTCCATGTCCAAGAGATGAGATCAGACACTATCATTTCTCAAAGGTCAGATTCAATTTTTTTTTCTTGCAACTTTGTAAGATTATATACACAGCAATTCTTTTCAATATTAAAAAACATTATATTTCTCCCCCAAAAGATTTGCGTGGAAACTGTTTAAAAAAAATAAAAAATAAAATCTTTTTGGAATTTTCTTAGACAGGTTAAACAGAATTAACAATAAAAAAATAAAAGATAATAGAAAAATTATTTACACAATTTACTGAAAGTTGATCATTCCAAGCATTTCCACCAGTTGGGCAAATCTGGTAGAGTCAAAAGCCTTTGTGAAGATGTCTGCGGTTTGTTTATTAGTTTTGACTTCAACAATTTGAATATGCTTCTTTTCAACACAGTCACGAATAAAATGATGTTTAATTTCAATGTGTTTGGTTTTGGAATGCTGAACAGGGTTTTTGGTGATATGGGGAACGGCAATGTTGTCACACAGAATGGGTGTCTCATGGAATTTGATCCCATAGTCAAGCATCTGATGGTGTATCCATCTGACTTGGGAACAACAGAGGGCTGCGGCAATGTATTCGGCTTCGGCGGTGGATTGGGAAACGGTGGATTGTTTCTTACATTGCCATGAGACAAGGCGGTTGCCAAGGAATTGACAACCTCCAGAAGTGGATTTTCGGTCTAAGTTGCAACCCCCGTAGTCTGAATCTGAATAAGCCACAAGATCAAACAAGTCAGTTTTAGGATACCACAGACCCAATTTTGGCTTATACCTTAAGTATCTTAAAATACGTTTGACAACAGATAAGTGAGAGAGTTTAGGATTAGCCTGAAAACGTGCACACAAGCACACTGCAAACATGATGTCGGGTCTGCTGGCCGTGAGATACATGAGAGATCCTATCATAGAGCGATATAGATGTGGATCAACGATTTCCCCATCCATGTCAGGAGTCAAACAATGTCGAACTTCCACAGGAGTTATTACTGGATGGGAATCAGCTATTTTGAACTTGGTCAAGATTTCTTTTACGTATTTTTCTTGATGGATAAGGATTCCTGACTCAGACTGATCAACTTGTAGTCCCAAAAAGAACTTCATTTCCCCCATGGAGCTCATCTCAAACTTAGATCGCATCACTTCTTCAAATTCTTTGCAGAGACGGGGATTTGTAGAACCAAAAATGATATCATCTACATAAATTTGCACCATGATTGTATGCTTTTCCTCCTTCCGTTTGAACAAGGTTTGGTCAATTGCTCCTCGTGTGAAACCATTCTCAAGCAGATGCTTTGATAAAGTTTCATACCACGCACGAGGTGCTTGGTGAAGACCGTACAATGCTTTGTCTAACTTGTAAACATGGTCTGGAAAATTAGGATCAATGAAACCCGGCGGCTGCTTGACATATACTTCTTTTTGAACTTTGCCATACAAAAATGCGCTTTTGACATCCATTTGATGGACGGTGAAGTCCATGTAGGCTGCATAGGCGAGAAACATTCTGATGGCTTCCAAACGAGCCACTGGTGCAAAGACTTCCTCATAGTCAATCCCTTCTTCTTGATAGAAACCTTGAACCACCAGACGAGCTTTATTTCGAATCACAGTGCCGCCTTCATCCTTTTTGTTGCGAAAGACCCAACGAGTACCGATTGGAACTTTGTTCTTGGGTAGATCCACCAAATTCCACACATGTAACTTTGAGAATTGTTGTAGCTCTTCCTGCATTACTTCCACCCAAGTGTTTTCTAGTAGAGCTGCTTTAATGTTCTTTGGTTCAGTTTGAGAGATGAAGAAAGAAAACATGCTGTTTTCAAATGCTTCACATGCACTTCGGGTACTAACACCCACATTGAGTGGTCCAATGATGTTATTGGTGGGATGAATCTTGTGAATTCGTAGTTGAGGAATTGCATCTTCTTCCACGACTTCTTCCAAATTGGTAAGATTTTCAGCAGGAGGATCGGCAATATCATTAATAGGATCTTCAGCAGGTGATTGTGGTGCAACATTTACTATTGGAATGGAGTTGTCTTCAACAGTTTCACTTGTTGCACCAGAACCGGAAGACTCCATATTAGATTCAGCATTAGCAACCACAGGAATTTCAACCTGAGCAGTTGAGGAAGAGCCTTGATCATTTATGTTCCCTAGATTGTTCACAGAGAAGTAAGGATTAGCATGAGTTGATTCAATAGAGAAATCAGGAAGATTAAATGATTTAAAAACTGAATCGACGTCAAAGAGCCAATTGGGACCGTCTCATGCGTCCGTATGATTGTTTTCATGCCAGTTGATATCAATGGACTCCATCACTATCCTTTTCTTCTTATGGTAGACACGAAAAGCACGTTGATTGGATGAGTAACCAACAAAATAGCATTCATCAGCTTTGGCTTCAAACTTGTTGAGCTGATCTGAAGTGTTCAACATTGTGCACACACACCCAAATTTTCTGAAGAAATCAATAACTGGCTTGCGCTTGTACATGATCTCATAAGGTGTCTTGTTGCAACTTTTAGTAATAAGAACCCGATTTTGCATAAAACATGCAGTGTTGACCGCCTCAGCCTAGAAAGTCACAGGAAGCTTAGAGTCAACAATCATAGTTCGTGCAGCTTCAATTAAAGTGCGGTTTCTTCTTTCTACACTGTTTTGTTGAGGAGTACGAGGTGCACTAAATTATCGAGAAATTCCTTTGCTTTCACAGAAGGAATCAAGAGTTGCATTTTTGAATTTCGTTCCATGATCGCTGCGGATAGTCTTCACACTTAGATTGAAGAGGTTCTCAAGTTGAAGCAAATATGTTTTTAAAATCTCTGGAGTCTCATCTTTCGTGGCTAAGAAAACACCCAAGTGAATCGAGAAAAATCATCTGTTACCACCAGACAGTATGACTTTCGTCCAAGACTCATGACACTCATTGGACTAAAAAGATCCATGTGAAGCAATTGGAGAGGAGAGTCAATGGAATTGGTGGTTTTAGGCTTATGTGAAGATTTGTGCTGTTTTCCTTTGGAACATGAGATACAGTGTTCCATAGGAGTGAAATCTTTGAGAGGTAATCCAGTGACTAGGTTGCCTCGAACCAGTCGATTCATTGTTTTGAAATTGACATGTCCCAACCTCTTATGCCATAGGAAAGATTCATCTTAAGAAGCCTTTGAGAGAAAACACGATTCAATGCCCGATGGGTTGTTCATATCCAAGCTATATGTGTTGTATCTTCTGGGAGCACGCATGAGAATAAGTTCTTCCGGAATCACCACTCCTGGCTTCAAGATAAGACATTCTTTTGAATTGAATAAGGCACAAATGTCCTTGTCACAAATCTGTGAAACACTCATCAGATTGTATTTCAACTGAGGAACAAAGTTGACGAATTCCAGACTATTTACTCCATTTGATGCTGTTCCTTGTCCTTCAATCTTTCCTCCTCTTGGGTTTCCAGCAAAAGCAACATACTCTCCATCAATTTGATGATAATCTTGCAACAAGTTAAAGTGCCTAGTCATATGTCTTGAACATCCACTATATACATGCCAGATGTTGTCACCGGTTCTTCTTGATTGACCCTATACACAACGAACCATTTATACGTTTTGACCAACATTGTTTCAATCAAGAGATCTCAGTGTCAGGATATGACATCTTATTGGAATCAAAATTACAACCATCCTTTGATGAAACACGGTCATCAAATAGAACATTATTTTTAATTTTCCACGTTCGTTTTAAATGATTTTTAGCATTTTTAATTCTTTTACGTCTAGATTTCCTACTGTGAGAAGACTTAGGCAACATGTGTGAATTTAATGAACTTTCGGAAGGCGATTTTTCATTAGAATTTGTGGTTTTCAATTTACAACTTTTTGAAACATGATTTGAGGCACCACAACTAAAACAGACGTTTTCACAAGATATCTTAGCCTGATAATAGTCATCACAAGATGAAGATGATTGTGATGTTGAGGAATCTGAACATGAGACAGTTCTCTCATCAATAACGTTGTCTTGAAGACGATGTGCTTCCTTTAATCTGAAAAATTCCATGTTGCTCATGGTTTCACGTGGTACATCATTCACAATAATTCCTGCACTTTTGAATTTTGTAACACATGGCATAACATTCAAAGATTTAGGAACAAAAGGAAAGGCATTTTTAAATTTAGAAACATCACATCCCAAACCCGTGGAGTAGGCATATCAGCAAAACTGTCAGAATCAGAGGATGTAATATAATCATCAGGAGATAATGTGCAAACAAAAGGTGTGGAAACATGTGGAGTAGGCATATCAGCAAATCTCCCTGATTTAGAATAAGGAGGTGGATGAGAGTTATACCCAAGACCTTCTATGCCTTTTCTATTAAATTGTTTATCAATTATTCCAAACAGAATTTTCTGATCCATATCCATGTGATCAACCCGTAATTTGGATTTTTCTGCCTTTTGGACTCTTTCAGTCAAAATTGTATTATTAATGGTTTGAGTATTGAGTTGCACAATTAAAGAACGATTTTCACCAGAAATATCACGAATTTTCTTTAAGTAAAGTTTCTCATTTTTGGCCACAGAGTCATACATCACCTTGATGTGATTTCGTTCATCAATCAAGGCTTGATTGATGAATCTGTATTTTTGAATTTCATTCAAGCAAGATCTAGAATTACACAGTTTAGAAATAACCTCAGCAGGCACAGCAGTTAGATCCTCAGCAGGTTCAATCATGACACACTTGCCCATGTCCTCCACATCAGCCATCAAAGCTTTATCAGCAGCTTCCTCAGCTTGGTCTCCCCAATGATAATGTCCATCAGCCTGACACACAAGAGCTATGGAGCTTGAAGATGTGTTTGTCTTTGGAGGATTGGTAGCTTGTTTTCCAGAGGATATCTTCTTTTCTTACTAATCCTTGGAGGACGGTTCCTTGCAGTTTCTGGCAAAGTGACCCAGCTGATCACAATTGTAGCATCTCACCTTCTTGATATCAAACCCAAGTGTCTTTCCCTGCTTGAATCTGTCTATACTAGTTCTTTTGATGAAACTTTTGGCTCTTAAGGTCAACATGGCCATGCACCAATCAATGTCCATTTTCTCCAAATCATCAGGATTAATCTGCTCCAAGTCATCAGGTTGAAAGCTAACCGGTGTTAGATTTCCAGAGATCAGTGCATCATAGCACGACATGAAAGCAGTCATGATTGGGACATATTCATCAGGAATCATGGTGATAGTCTTTTGAGGAGCAGAGGAGCTGGTAGAATTAATTGCAGCAGTTGAAGGAGGGACATCAGTCTGAAAGTATGGGCTACCGGATGAGCTTGATCCAGCAATGAGTGCTGTGTTTCCAGACTGATTTGATGGGGTGACTGCTCCCTTCTTAATCTCAATTTCATAAGATTCAAGAATGCTATAGACTTCCTGTTGAGACAGAGCACTCAGATTCTCAGTCTTTTTTATCATGATTCGATACATATTCCATTCCTCAGGAAGAGAATCTAGGAGTTTCTTGTTTAGATCAAGAGTAGGATACTCAACTCCCATTACCTTCAACCTTGATACAATGCTTGAGAAACGGTTGATCAAATTAGATATTGATTCTCCCCTTACACTGCTGAACATCGCATATTGTTTCTTGATCAGATCTCTTTTGCTTTCCCTGACATCCTCACTTCCCTCATATCTTGTGCACAGTGCAGCCCATAAGTCTTTGGCAGTTGTATACTCAGCAAAGATGTTGAAAATATCCATAGGAAGAGCCATGGCAATAGTCCCGTAGGCCTTGTTGTCTCGGGCAATCAAGGCAAGATCTTTCTCATCATACTCAGATACTAACTTAGGACGTTGAACATCAGCAGTGGTAGTTACGGGCTTGTGGGGACCATCGGTGATAGAACTCAATAGTGTATAATCGTGAAATTGAAAGAAAAGCTTCATCTTTTTAGTCCAGTCATCAAAATCTCTTGTGGACACAAGAACAGGTGGTCTATTTCCCCCAGAATGTTCTGTTGAACTTGAAGTGGCCATAATATTTTGAATCGAAACTAAAATAGTAACTAGTTTCTATAGGTCAACTTCTATCGAAACAACTAGTTTCGATAGAACAACTTTTATCGAAACAACTAGTTTCGATAGGACAACTTTTATCGAAACAACTAGTTTCGATAGGACAGCTTTTATCGAAACAACTAGTTTCGATACTGAAAATTTTTCAAGGCAAGTTTCGATAACCACAGTTTCGATAGAGATAAGACAAAATTTAGTTTCGATAGTACCTTCTCCCGACAAAATGTAGACAAGAAGTTTCGATGATCAACGGAAATCAGAAACTGTCCCCAGTAGTTTCGATGCCTTCTTCTCCAAGCTCAGAAATACTCAATTGATGATAAGCTCCAGAAATCAATAGTACAGAAATGACAAACCAATCCGGCGAAAACCTTCGACTAACCCTCCTGATCACTAATCCAACTTCCGATTATGAAAATACAAGCAAAAACCCTTCGAAATCGATGAAACCGTACTTCCGAGAATAGATGTGCAAAATCCCGAAATAAGCTCAAAATACCACACAAATCACCTAGAATCGATCACAAAACCTGATAACACTCAAAAATACTAGAGCATAATGCTCTGATACCAATTGTAGGTCCAGATTTCTCTTGAAATCACTGATTTGATCAATTTCACACACACACAGGCGAAAATTGTGTGTATGGTGGTGAAACAGATAATAGAAACAGTGTTGGTGAAGATAACAGGCTAACCGTAGTTTGAATCAACACGCAAATGGTATGAAAGTGTAAGAACACAGTGAATAAACAACTGTAAATTGTATTGATTCAGGAAAAATGTGAAAGACAAGGTTCAGGGTTACATCCGCTACTCACACCCTAAACATTCTCAAACTAGGCTATTTATAGTAGTGACAGTATCGAAACTATGTTCAATCAAAACTACTAGTTTCGATTGACCATTTACAAATGATACAAATACTGTCGAAACTACCATCTATCGAAACTACTAGTTTCGATTGAACAGACTCAATCGAAACTAAGTAGTTTCGATGGCCCAGACTTAGAAATAAAAACAGTAAATTACATAAAACTGAAATTACATTTAATGAAATGACAGAAAGTAAACTAGTCTAAAACTGTTTAAACAAACAATAAATGACAACATCTTATACATTAGATATGACTCTATAGAATTGCAAAAGGAAGTGTTTCAAGAGAATGACCAGATCTGATCTCATGTTGGATCTTTTTCAAAGAGAAAAAGTGTAAATATCTTGTATATAATTTTATTTAAATATCGAAACTAGTTGTACATATCGAAACTACTTTAAACTATCGAAACTACTTTGTGCATATCGAAACTACTTTGACCTATCGAAACTACTTTGTATATATCGAAACTAGTTTGCCCTATCAAAACTAGTTGTTTCAACAGGGGCAATTTTGTCTTTTGTCTCACGAGAATTAAAAGCCTTCATAAGCAATCCCTCCCGTCATACTGGTTCTTACTCGTATTTTTCAAAACCCCTTCGCCTTCTCCGTCATTCACACAATCTCTCAAATCGTCGGTCTGAGTTGCAAGATATCAGCTGATTTTCCCCGTTGTCTCTATCGTCTCCATCATCAGGTAACGTCTCACTACTTCTTTTTGATGATTTTTGCAAATACGGCAGACCCAGGGTTTCAAAATTTAAAATTTGTTCGACTAAATCTTCATAATAACAGTCGTCTGTGTGCTTCTCTGTGTTTGCATACATTTCAATCATCTTAGAACTCACGATTATTGTGTATTCTTGCAGATAACTTCTCACATTCGGTAAGATGAAGTTCCGTCACGATTATTGTGTATTTGTTCGAAATGACTAGGATCTATGTGAGATATGTTGATAGGCTATGCTTCAATCAAAAAGACAAAATTGCATGTGACACATTTGAACAGTATAAGTTTGTATCCTAAGCAGGGAACAACTCATAGATTAGGGTAATAATTATTTCTTGTTAATAATTGAACACTTAAACATAAAGGTTGATAAACTGTGGTAAACATGCTCTATCGGGATTGCACTAACCGAGACCCTTTACAAAGGGGTTGCGAGTTGACTTGATACAAGTCACTATATATAGTATATAAATAAAAGACAAGCGTTGTCATGCAAAACGCTAAAAGACACTCAATGTAGTGCAAAGCTGATCTGCAAAGCAGAAACTTGAGCAAAAGGACACGCAATGTCGTGCTATAGGATTACTTCAAAAGATATGTAATGTCATACATGAAAAAGATATGCCTAAATGCGTACATAGATATATAGATGTATATAAATATTTTTTCTTTTGGGACATGGTGACTGATCTAGAGTTTTCTTGATGAATTCAGGACACGTAAGTCCGTCGTGTTGTGTCCCTAGGCAAAATTTTAAAAGTTCTCCAATCAGTTCACAAACCCAGGCTAATTATGCTAAAATAGTTATATTTTAGGCACTTAAAAGACCATGAGAAAGGGAAAGTTTACCTGATAAGTTGTGAGGTCCATTAAGTTCATAAAAAACTTACCTAATTCACAGTCAAATAAATACAGGTTTCTGAGATATGAGTGTGGGACCCATTAAGTCATAAAGAATTCTACCAAAATATGATAAATAAATCATAGTGAAAGACTCAAGTATGGTACAAAAGTTTGAGTTTAAAACGATTTTAAATATTGGCAATCTGCACGACATGTCTAAGTAAATCCGTGCTGAAAAATATTCCTTGGTCTGCCTTTACAACGATATGATCCCGCAAGCTTCCAAAGAATTTTAGTTTCGAGTCAGTCCGTTGCTGGGTTAATGTAAGTTTTAGTTTTAATTTTTTTTTTGTTTTATTTTATTTTATTTTATCTTTAAACTTTTTTTTCTTTAGTTAACCATTTCCAAAAGTCTTGAAATCAAATTATTGTGTACTCGGCTTGTGTTCTCGGATAGTGTTCTCGGCTTGTTTTGTATGGGACCCTCTCCACACCGAGATCTTATGAACATATCTAAGGGTTCAAGAACCCTTGTACATCTTCACTTGTTCTCGGCTTCCAAAAATTTCAAACTCATAAAATTCCTACAACAGTCTTACATCGCAAGATTGTGATTCACTGATTCAAACAACACCAAGGTAAAGTTTCAAATGTCATAACTTATCGATTTACAAGTACTTTTAACATAGATTTATGAGGGTTTAGCCGTAAACCCAACAAAGCCTAGAAATCATCAATCTGAAAGTGTTTGAATGGATAAAAACTGAAATTGTCGGTTGGGTTTGATGCGAAATCATCAGACGAGTGCTTTAGTGTGTTTGTTTCATCACAAAACATCGTTTTGACCTTCCAATTTGAAGTTTTTCTTTAAGTTCTCGGCGTTTGCAGAAATACCGTGTACATTCAAAGTACCGTGAACTTTTTGTATTCCCATGAACTTCTCATGTAACCAAGTACTTGTCTTGTCCCGTAAACTTTGTCTAATAACCTTGAACCTCGTCTTTTCTCAAGAACCTTTGGTCTCATGAGTTCCCATGAACTTATTTGATCCCGTATACTTGAGTGGACCCATCTTGAATTTATTTCATGAAATATTCTAACTTGTTAAGTTTTATGCAGAGATGGCTGCTGAGTTAAAGTTTGTGCCTGAACACAATGTTCCGGCTTATTTGATGGACCCACCAGAGGGTTTTGAAGAATTAAAGTCTATGATTGTCGGTCTTAAAACATCAACGATTAATTATGCAATTATGGAGAATCCAGTTATCTAAGCATCTTTCGTGAGAGATTTTTACGCAACTACTACTATACATCCCAATGTGAAGGGAGAGGAATTCATACAGGGCATCGTACAAAATAAAAGTGTGAAAATTTCAGAGTCCATCCTAAGAGATGTGTTAGGATTTGGTGATAGACCTCACTATCCAACAAAATTTGACAAAGTTGTTATCATTCCCATTCTTTCAAGACTCAGTTATGAAGGAGAATACCCTCCATTGATCAAGAAGCCATTACATCCCTACTGGAGATACTTGGCACATGTTCCCATGGTGTGCCTGACTGGGAGAAAAGGAGGTTTTGATGAGCTGAATGCTACCGTTTCATCAGCATTCGTAGCTTTAATTGCTGAATGGAATTACTGATGGAACTAATTGTAGGCCATCGCATATAAAACAGTTTGAAGACGGAAGAATTCTTGGTAGATAGAAGATTTCAACCAAAAAATTTTTTGGACGAAATCAAACTTTGTCTTCTTAGTATAAATACTTGTATAGTTTGAAAGCTTTGTAAGAGGTTTATTTGGAATTTCAATAAAGATTTGACTTTACACCTTTAACTATGTGTTTTCATTTGATCCTCATTTTTTGATTATTCTACTCGATTCTAGTTTCTTCATACTGATAAATTGAATCTGCTATGAATAACCAGTTCTCACAAGTGGTATCAGAGCTTTCGGTGCTCGGTTTTGGGGTTTTCTAGCAAGATTCAAGGTTTCTACAAGTTTCACATTTTCAAGATTCAAAAGTCTTCAATTTGGATCAAAATTCACACCATTGTTGAAGATTTATGATATAAAGTGATGGAGAATCAATTTGGTATCAATTTGAGGGTTTAAGGGGTTGATTTGATATTTTTGGAAATTTTGGTGCGTTTCCGGGTTCAAGCAGCATGAGTCGTCCGAAAAGTGCTTGAAGGGTCCGAAATCCTTTTTTTGACAGATTTTTTGTCCGAAATATTTTTTGGTCGAAAAGTCTGTCCGAAATCATTTTTAGTCGAGAACTCTAACAGAAATCGTTTTCGGTCGAAATAGTTTTTGGTAAAAAACTATGTCCGAAATTCTTTTCGGTCGAAATAGTTTCTGGTCGAAAACTATGTCCGAAATTGTTTTTGGTCGAAAATTTTGCCTTAGAAAATTTTCACCTAAAAAAAATAATAAAAAAAATTGGAGGATGTTTACACTTATGTTTCGGGTTGTTTATGAAAAATTGAGATAGTTAAAAAAAATTTCGATGGCTGATGAAGATTGTGTACATAAGGTCTTTGTAAATGGATTGGGGTATGTGTATCTAGATATTTGTAAGGAAAATGTAAAAGGAAAAGCAAGACAAGACACATGAAGATCTTGTCCTGGTGACACTGTTAGGCGACACTAGCATGAAATGATAGAATTCGCGTGTTGACTTATGTGCAGATCGGTTTGCGCGTTAGCACTAGATAGACGTCCAATTCAGGTTATATACAAGTGATCATGTGAGTCAAGAATCCTTATTTACTTGTTTCCATGGTGATATGCATATACTCACACGAAATGTTTATGAAATGTTTACTAAACAAAATGATTACGAAACGAGCGGTTTATGAAAGGAACGATGTTTGAAACAAGAATGTTTACGAAAGGAACAGTTTTCTAAATAAAAGTAAAGGTTTTACGAATGAATGGAATGTTTTAAATGAAGTCTATACATATCTAATCTGTTTACGGGAAAGATTTGACGGTTAAGAAGTCTGGGAAGTAGTGGGCAAGACCGTGAGTCTTATCTTATTACCAGCCTTATGGCGTTTTACGGTCGTAAGAGCCATAGGCCCGTAAGCATAACAATGGCAGTGCCTTGGTGGCCTGTCAATGGTTTTGATGTTATACAACTGGGACTGGGGTAACGACGGTTACTCAGGGTTACGTGACCCACGGGCTAACGGATGATCCGACAGTATTTGTGGCCGGTGTGCCATAGTTGTTGATGAATGGGTTAAACTATGATCTGATGGTATTATGGCCGGTGCGCCATAGCTGTCGATGAAAATGACGGTTATTCACAGACTTAGCTATTAATGTATGACTTAACGAATGGTTTAAATGAATGTTCCGTTAAACGGTGTTTTGACGATGATTGAATGTTCAATGATGAAACGCCCCAGAACGGGTGCATCTCATAGTTGGCACAAAACATAATAACATAGTTCTTAAACTGTTAATCAGAATCTGTTACAGCGGAAGTCTTGTTTCAAACATGCAAATTCATAAACAATAATAAAACATTGTTCATTCATAAACTATCAGGAACAGGAGATGTCAGTCTTCAGCACAGCGACCTGATGTCCATGCTATCCAGCCCTCACGGCTCCTTTACTTTACTTTCTATTTACCATTACTACCTGTCATGCATACTAAAAGTCAGCTAACGCTGGTGAGTGATATCTTTACTTTAAACTGAAACTTTCTTTTAGGTAGCTTAGTTTTATAAAAATAAAATAAGCTACACAATGTTACAGTTATAAAACTGTTACTATCTTTCATAAAACTTTAACTTTAAGGAAACCTGCTAGGGTGTCCTCCTGTACTCTGTCTGACTATCGTTTCTCTTGTACAGGACAAGTGACTATAACATACTTTAACTATCACATATGAATCATGGTCCGAGGACCAGATCCCTTTCTCGCTTACACCTCAGGGTAAGACTTTTACTTTAGTGCTGCTCACACCTCAAGGTGGGACTTTCTTTCTCGCTTGCACTTAAGTCCAAGACTCCTTTAGCATTGCTTACACCGAAGTATAAGACTCCTTTAGCATTGCTTACACCGAAGTGCAAGACTCCTTTAGCAATACTCACACCTCAGGGTGAGACTTCTACTTTAGCATTCCTGCAAGACTTTCTACTATGCAATGCAACTACTCTATGTTGAAGCACTTTTGTGTGACAGACACTCTCGATAATGTCTTAGTTTATTGTACTTGTCTTGTATGTCTTGTATTTGTATTGTAGTGTCTGTATGTATTAGTTATCGAGCGGTAATTTCTAATGCATGTTATTGTTATATTATTTCTCTAAGTGTTTTGCGCACTTAGCATGTGCGCGGGAATTACTTCCAGCGTACTTAGCAAGTACGCAAGAATACTCTGCATACTTGCTGAGTACGCATGAACAATTGCCCTGCGCACTTGTTAAGTGCGCAGAGATCAGGTCTAGTATAAATAGAATAGGTTGACAGAAGATATGTACGCAGACATTTTGCACTCAGTATTTTCTCTCTGTAACCGTTCACGTTTATAATAGACGGAATTTTAAAGTGATTTCTTTGTCGGTTTACTTTGTGTTGTTTGACTCTCCACATAGTCACGGGCATTCCGCACCCGGTCCGACTAGTCACACACCCACACGTAACGATCTGAGACACCCGGGGACCTACAAGTGGTATCACATGGATGACAACTTTGCTGACCTTTTCACTAAGTCGTTTGATCGAACCCGTTTTGAGCATCTTGTCAACTTGATAGGAATGTTCAATCCAGATTGAAAACTTATTTTTCTTAAATCAATTCAATTCATGAAAGTTAAATTTTATTTCTTTTAAGTTTTCTGTATAGTTCTTTTAATTTTTAAATATTTTACAAAAATTCAAACAAAATAGAAAATGGATAAAATTTCAAAGTTATCTTGAGAAAAGAGGAAATGATAGGACATCAGTAACGATCTAAACGCCATAGACTGCTCATATGGGAAATGATTGCGTCATGCTTACTTGATAGTTTAAATTGTTATGTTTTTAATCTGCTTATTTACAAGTAATTTGAATTGTCAGTAGGCTGCATCTTTGAATCATTAGTAATGTGGAAACTAAATCTAGACTACAATTGTGATTTGAACCCATTTATGCATGTGTGCGTGTGTAAAAGAATACAAAAAGATCATTATCAGATAAAGGATGTAAGATTTTAGCAAATATTTTCTTAAGAGACCAGTTTCGGGTTATGTCTTTAGCACAATTTATCGGTTCATTTCACTGCCCATACTCACAAGTATGCAATGGGAAATTGGGCCATGATATGTCATAACATCAACCGTTAAGCTTATATTCACCCTTGAATCATACATAATTCATTGAAATCAAATCTTGATAAAAGTTGGATCACCTTACCTAAATCCTCAGACTCCATATTTATTAACTTGAATCATCATATGATATTCATAGAAGAAAATCCAATCTAACCAATACATCTGAATCACTCGATTCTAAATCTTATGATTCTTAATAATCCTTATGGATTCTGCTTGATTTTTTCTATGCTAAACGATGTAACTTCATTCTGAAGATTTGAAAATCATTGAGAAAATCTTAGATGCCTTGAGATAGTGCAAGTTACATTTCTGTAGCATATCAGTGGGGTACACGTTGTATATCTTAAAATTAATACCTTAACACACAAGAACGTGATACAAAGATGCTTATGGTTTCAAATATCATAATATTGCCAACTTGAATTACTTGTTTATGTGCTTATTACGTATGAATAACTTGTAATCCATCACATGATCTCATATTCTTTGACGTTTATCTTGTATCGTTTTTGCTAAAGTTTAGCCTGATATGATCCTCTGCTCGTGTCTTTGAGCAAAAATATTTTGTGTGTATATACTTATATATTTCTATCTAGAAAAGATCAAAAAGATTCTAAGTTTGTGTACAGATCAATTTTAATCAGAAAAGCCAAAATATATTTGTGTTTAACCTTCTTGAATTGACTTTGAATCCTCTTGATTGAATGTGCTTGTCTTGTTTCTTAATTGACTTGAAATCTTCATAATTTGAGTTGAAATTTTGAGTACACAAGGGTCTCTGCGTACTTAGTAAGTGCGCATGAGGTAAAACCAGCGTACTTAACAAGTACGCAAGACTTAAGTCATGCGTACTTAGTAAGTACGCAGGAGTTAAGTCCTACGCACTTAACAAGTACGCACGACCATTTTGTGTTGGGTATATATACAGGAGTTAGAATTTTTCTTGAGTTTCACCTCATTTCAAACATTTCACGACTGTTGAATACCTCGACTCATTTTTACTCGAAATTTTTTAGTGTGTTCCTAATCGATTTTCCTTCACGATTCTTGTTTCATCTTCACCTTAATCATATTTGGTGAGAATCTCAGTGAACTTCATCCGTAAAATCTCCGTTTATTGACTGATTCGTTTAAGGGTTTGATAGTGAGGTTTTAACCGATTTTGGATGTTCTTAATGAAAATTAAGACCTAAATCTAGTTTTAAGTCACTAATCGAAGCTCCTAGACTCCTAATTTGTCTTTAACATGGTTTGATTTTGACTTTGATCCCTTGTTTAACCATAGATTACCGTCGGACAAAGGCTGGTCAAATTTGACTAGTTTAGCGGCTCATTGATGTTGATAGTGGTTCCATAGGTCCTCATCATGTATTTCGACCTTGTGGTGACCCTAATCCACAACAATGCCTCTCCTCTGATGAATGTTGGCTTTTTTGAAATTTGGCTAAGGGCAAGTTCTTGCGCACTTAACAAGTACACAAGAAGTAATTCATGCATACTTGCTAAGTACGCAAGAACTAATCCATGCGTACTTGCTAAGTACGCAGGAAGGACACTTGTGAAAATTTTCTAAGTCTGAAATTCAGTTCATTGTGTAGCTGCTATATCCTGTCATGTCTGATCCATTCCAATGATGCGTCTTGTTCTTATTGTGTTTATTGTTTGTTTTTGTAGTGATGGCTCATGCATTCACCAGCGAATTCAACCTGCTGGCTCAAACACAACCCGAGTGAAAGGGTGTTGCACTTCAATATAGGGAGATAATCGACTTCCTAAACCGATTAAAGATCAACTATGTTATATCTGCTGATCCTGTTGTCTCAAGACCGTATCTAAAGCAATTCTGGGAATCTGCTGATCATGACTGTATAGTAACCCCAAACGTCATTAGGGCTACTATAGCAGGTCATGACATTGCTATTTATGAAGATACCATCAGATACGTGCTACAGTTTAGGGACTTATCCACTGATCCGGTGAGTTACCCTGACTACTTTGTTGATGGATGCTGGAGACAAAGGATGGGGTATGTCGGTACCATGGACTATTCCACATACAAGAAGATGTGGGTACTTGATCGGTGGCGTTACTTCGTACACGTCATGATCATGTGCATGTCTGCTAGAAAGGCTGGAAAGGATGCCATGGGGCATGACTTGGCGGCTGCAATGGTTGCCCTCTCTCTCAACAAGGATTATAACTTCTCGAAGTATATATACAAGTCTATCACCGACCAGATCAATGCTGCTGATAGGTTTAGATTTCTATTATACCCTAGGTTCATGCAGCTGTTGATTAATGATGCTGTACCGAATCTACCGGCGATTGGAGAGAGACTACAAGTCAAACGGGTGGACAAGAGAGTGTTTGCACAATTTCTAAAGCCAGGAAGTGTAGAACCTACCCCTGATCACACTCCTCTCTTTGGCCACCTGATCAATGAAGAATATGTGGCCCCTGCTGACTTAAGATGGAATAGTGCCGAGTCTGAGCCAGAACTCAGTCAGCACAGTGATGAACAGCAAGAAGAAGAGGAAGTTGGATCTGAAGATGATATGTCTGAAGATGAAGGGGACGAGGAACAAGTAGTTGGGGGTGCTGAAGAGTCTGACTCAGAATCGACTGAGTCAGATTCATCTTATTCTGATGATGCACCGTCCCAGGCACACCCAAGAAGACTGACGAAGGTGACCCTTCCCGATTCATCTTCTAAGAGAAAGCGACAATCTACTAGCAGTGAATACGAGCCCGATTCTGATTCGGACACTGCTATACAAATACGTAGAAGAGAAAGTATTAATAAGCAACGGGGGGATAGGCCGCAACAAGCTATCCTTCGTGAGGAAGAAGTCAGTGCTCAGAGGCAAGCACATGTATCGGCTGCAAGTACTGATTCCGCTTCTACCTCACCTTCGCAACATCTTTACAAGCGACAGCGGAGGAGGCCACAGGTAACACCTGATGTGGCTGTCACTGCTATCACAGAGGAGGTTCATGTGATAGTGACCCTCCCTGTACCATCTGTCCAAGTGGCGGTGACAACTCCTATTCTTACCGAGTCAGTCACCATCACCCCTTCCACCACTCCTACAACCACCATCCAATCCACAATCCCTACTACCACCATTGAACCTATCAGTCAACTCTACAACTTTGGAGACTTTTCCCAGGGTTTTGAATTTGATACGATCTTCTCATCTCCACTCCATAATGCTAAAGCCTCTATATCCAGGAATCCTGATCCAAATGATGCAAGGATAGATACTTTGGAAACACAAGTTGTTGGTCTACTTGAAACTGTTCGAAAATCAAGGGAAGAATCTGAGGCTCAACAGGCTCAGATAAATTTGTTGGTGGACGAAGTTACTATTCTGAGAAGCCAGAGGACTAGGACTAAAGAGAGACTTACAAATGTGATGGCCCAGAATGAACTACTGATCAAAACGAACAATATGAATCTGCGACACAGAACGTCTTTAGAGGTACGGTTTGACATGCAGCGGAAAGAACATGAAATGATGGTCAAGTTAGTAGCTGACCTGACCAAGAAGCTTGCTGCTCAGGGGGAGAGAGAAAAAGAGAAGAAGAAGGCATCAAAATCTACCGGTGATGAGGCTTGTCATCCGGTTGATTTAACAAAGGATGATGATAAAGACAAGGATCTTGAAGTCGGTTCTAGTGGAAGTGAGCAACAAGCTTTGGCGATAGTGCCCATTTCTGCTGTTCCAATGGCTAAAGGGGAGTCGACTCACCAAGAAGGCGGTGATGCTTCAGGTGAAAATAAAGGAATGTCGGTGGCTGACGTTTTGAAATATTTGTCTGACGACGTGTCGATAATGCGATCTTATTCTTAGAGCCAGACTATTCCAAAGAAGCACAGATCGAGGCTCTCTGCAATCTTGAAGAGGGAGAGATC
Source organism: Smallanthus sonchifolius (assembly GCA_023525975.1). Taxonomy (NCBI): domain Eukaryota; kingdom Viridiplantae; phylum Streptophyta; class Magnoliopsida; order Asterales; family Asteraceae; genus Smallanthus; species Smallanthus sonchifolius. The sequence goes on from CM042020.1 coordinate 79,308,846, forward strand.
GACTCTGGTGATGATTGGGATGAGGAAGATGATGATGTGGTGATCGAAGTTCCCAAGGGCGACGGGGAAGGAGAGTATGAGTTTGAAGGTGGAGAGATCTTCGAAGTTCCATCCTTTGAATCTCATCTTGACACAGGTTCAGTCGAGCCTGCTAGTACAGTTGAGACGTCGACTGAAGCCTCCCCGGCCGACCCTACACCTGTGGATCCAGAGGCACAGAAAGACAAACATACGCCTACAAGTTCATCGAAGGATCCGGCTCCTGTCAGGCAAAAGACTTCAATTATAGACAAACACAGAGCGACAAAGATGATCTTAGTTGTGAAGTTCGACGAGGATAAGAAGTTGTTTGCAATCAAGCGAGCTGGGGGGGGTTCAATACTTGAAACCAACCAGCGAAGCTTTCAACTCCTTGCCAAGATACGACCTCGTAAACCTAGTAAACCGAGAGCTTCCGGGTCACTCAAATAACGCAGTAGCGATAGGTTTGTGGCAGGTTCTACAGCGAGAGGTAAGATCTGGGAAATTCGAAATGTTTAAGCCTCAAGTGCCCAAGCGAGTCAGGGAGAAGAACGCTAGATATCCCGTGACTAAGAAAAGCTTAAAGAAACTGGTATACAAGCCAGTGCTGTGTGAAACCAAGATTCCCCTGAGCAAGTTATCTTAGGATATCCTCGGTAACATATGGTACTGGTACGTAGATCCTAAATCGGGTGAGGCAGTGGTGATTGGAAAGGTGTGGTCCGATAGTGGAAGCTTAGTGCGAAGGGAACTGATTAGAGTGTTTGATGAAGTCTGCTTCATAAACTTCTCTGTGAAAGATCTGGAGGCACTAGCTGACAAGTACTGCATGTACACGGACGAGTGGACAAAGTTCCTTGCTTCTAAATACGACAAGGTGATTAAGTTTTGCCTTGACTACAAGAAGAAGATGGAAGCTAAAGCTGGGGAGCAGTAAAGACCGAAGACAATCTAGAGCTGTTGTCAAGGGGGAGTTTGTTGAAGCAATTTTGTGTGACAGACACTTTGGATAATGTCTTAGTTTATTGTACTTGTCTTGTATGTCTTGTATTTGTATTGTAGTGTCTGTATGTATTAGTTATCGAGTTGTAATTTCTAATGCATGTTATTGTTGTATTATTTCTCTAAGTGTTTTGCGCACTTAGCATGTGCGGAGGAATTACTTCCTGCGTACTTAGCAAGTACGCAAGAATACTCTGCGTACTTGCTAAGTACGCATGAACAATTTACCCTGCACACTTGTTAAGTGCGCAGAGATCAGGTCTAGTATAAATAGAATAGGTTGACAGAATATATGTATGCAGACATTTTGCAATCAGTATTTTCTCTCTGTAACCGTTCAAGTTTATAATAGACGGAATTTTAAAGTGATCTCTTTGTCGGTTTACTTTGTGTTGTTTGAGTCTCCACCTAGTCACGGGCATTCCGCACCCGGTCCGACTAGTCACACACCCACACGTAACAATCCGAGACACCCGGGGACCTACACTCTATTACACAAGATAGAAATGTAATCACACAACTTTCATATAGACAAATAACACATAAGCATATAACATGATATCTGTGACTGTCACTGTCGAGTTGTACCGAAGTACAGCTCCTTTATCGTTCTTTACTTTAGCTCTTTATTATCTTTCAAAACTTGTTTAAAAGGTAATACTATACTCTGTATTTCTTTATCTTTCATTTTATACAAAATATATAATTCTTATAAAATATTCTTTAACTTTGAAAACTATCTCTTTAACAGTATGCATCCCATCCCAAAACCATTAGGAAAAAGGGCAATACGAACTCACCAGACTTCTACGAGTTTATTTCACTTAACAAGGAAACTTCGAGCTAGGTGGGATGCTATCGAATCTGTCAAGGGTTACGAATGGAACAAGGTTATAACCTATATGTTTCATCCGAAAACTATTTATCCAAAATCTTTGTCGACCGAAATCTTTTTCGGTCGAAATCGTTTTCGGTTGAAATCTATCTCGGCCGAAATCTATCTCGGCCGAAAACTAACCAGTTAGAAATATCTTTTACCCAATAACTATTTCGTTCGAAATATTTCGTCCGAGAACTATTTCGTTCGAAAATATATGTCCGAAATCTTGCCGTCCGAAAATACTTTTCGGACCATTCATCGACTTTTCGGACGATTCAACTGTTCTTGATCAAATTCTTCGTTTTTGATCCAAGTTCCAATCTTTTTACATCCAAAACTTATATCTAGCTTCCATGAATCTAGATCTATACTTTTTAAGTCAATTCATACGTAAAAATCCCTTCTTTTTGTAAAAACATGTTACAAACCCTAAAACCCACTTTCAAATTCAGAAATCGATTCTGAGAACGAGATGATACCTGTTATCGCATGATCCTTTCTTCTCCAACCTCCAGTAATGCTCAGCAACGATCTTGGTCGAGTATGCGGTCTCGGGTGTGGGCTTGGGACTTTCTCTCTCTAGCCTTACTCTCTCTCTAAGCAAGGAAGAAGATGGAGATGCAAATGAGGGAAATGAGGAGGAATGCATGGGTCTTGCCACCCTCCTTGGGCCTCCCATGTTCGGCCCACGACCCTAGCCCACAGCCCTAATCCTCGAGCCCGCGATCTATTACTCTTATTATTTCCTTTATTCGTCCCCGTAATCCCTTTATTGTTTGTCGTTATTTCGGGATGTTACAAATGATGTGTCGTGTTTTCTTATAAATGTTTTAAAACCCTAATGACTGACTGATTGATGAAACCATTTCCTAAATAAACGAAATACTTGAACTCACCAGCGTTGGCTGACTTTTAGTGTGCATGTCAGGTTAATTATATAAGGACTGGCTGTGGATGCATGCTTGGCTATTCCTCGAAAAGTTACCCGGCAACCGACTTCTGGCATTTATGGACTTTAATTTAGAAGGATGCTAAACAATGTTTTAATTAGTTGGTATTTTGGTGCAATGTAATGACAATTATTTCCACTGCATTTAATGAGTTTTCTGTGTAAGAATTGTTTGTGAATGAGTAAATCCAACGCGTGAGGCCTCCCGGGTTGGGGCCTTATAGAAACACATGATTCCCTTTATTTTGTGATTCTCCAATGAACGTCCCTCCATATACATGTATATATATAAATATATATAGATAGATATAGGAAAATGATCATTTGTGAACCACTTTTTAATTTGTAAACCAAAAAACTAATTTATATGTAATAACTGACGTTCAAATTTTTTTTTGCAAGACTGTATTCAAGTTAAAGATAAAAAAAACTTTATTTAATGATGCAATTTTTATAAAAAATAATATTTTATAAAAAAAGTTAATAATTAAAAACTCCACTTATTCAATTTTCCCCCAATGTTTTTTATAAAAAAGCTCTATGTAATATTTCTAAATTTATTTAGTAATTAAATATTCCACTAATTCAACTCCCCCCCCCCTTCCCTTTTTTTTAACATTCATAATTTTTTTATAAAATATAATTTTTTAATAAAAATTACACCGTTAAATAAAGCTTTTTTTATCTTTAATTCAATTATAGTCTTGCAAAAAAAAACCAATTGAAACTGTATATGTTGCAACTCTCCTTAAATATTATGTTAAAATTGTAACAAGTATGTATTTCTTAGTTTAAAGTTAGGATTTACAAATATGTTGTAGCTCTCCCTAAAGATTATGTTAAAATTATATATTTTTTGGTAAAAATTGATGATACGGTTACATGTGTTCATATGCAATAGTTCATATTACATATATGTAATAGCAAGTTACATTTTGTTCTATTACATATATGTAATGTGATATTACATATACGTAATGTGATACTACATATATGTAAGAAAAAGATATTACATATATGTAATATGATATTAGATATGTGTAATATGATATTACATATATGATTTTTTATTTTACATAATATGAACAATTACATATATGTTCATTTTATTATGTAATTGTTTATTACATATTAGATATTACTTATATATAATATGTGTAATATAAACAATTCTATATGTAGTTTTTTTTATAACTATGTATACTTGATTATACGGTTTTTTACTTAAAATTAAGTATATATTGAACGTGTAACTTCACACACATTCTATGTTATTACATATATATTTAATAGCTTATTACATATATGTACTAGGTTATTGCATATATGTAACTGTTTGTTAAATATATATAATAATAGCGTCCAATTTTTTTTCGAGACTATAACGGAATCAAAGATAAAAATTCTCGTTTTTCAAAATTTATAAAGAAAACTAATTTGTTTAATTTTTTTTTAAAGAAAACTAATTAGAAAACTAAAAATCACTAGTGTGGTTTTCAACTAAAAATCGAATTAAAAATCACTAATTAGAAAACTAAAAATCATTAATTAGAAAATCTATAAAACTTTTTTAAAAAAATTATTAGAAAACTAAAAATTAAAAAAATAATTTGTTAAAAAAAATAAAACTATATAAAAAAATTTGGGGAACCACAAAAAAACGGGGAACCGGGGAACAACCCCACAAAAAACCTCAACTCTCCCCCCTAACTCCCAAAAAAAGTAACGCCTCCCCCCCCCCCACCCCCTCACCCCCAAAAACCTAAACCTTCCCATTCTCCCTCCTCCCACCCCAAAAACCTAAACCCTCCCACCCCTCACCACCCCAACCCCAAAAAAACATAAACCCTAAAGCTAAAAAGATGGGGAACCAACACAAACGAACTTCGATTGAACTAGGGGTGTTAAATTTTAAGATAGTTGAATTCACTATCTGCATCTCTATCCGAAATTTCGGATACGTATTCAGATAGTGAAACGGATATCCATATTAATATTTTTTTATATTTTTTTCCTTTTTCCAAATATACCTGCGTTTTTTGGCAATAGGACCAATATTTTTTTTTTTCAAACCAGGTAGGTTGGGTTCGGTTTCGGGTATTAAAAAAAACCGGGTTGAATCGGGTTTTGCCAAAAAAACTTGATTTTTGTTTACGACGCGAATATGTTTTAGTTGTTTAAAACAATAAGAAAACTAAACACATAACATAAAATATAAATTTATAAAATTTACTAAATAAGCATCGTCTTTATGAAATAATTAAAAAATATTAAAAACTAATTTTTGAGTAATTTACGAAATTACGATGCGACTACGTTTTAATTTTTTTTAAATAAGAAAGCTAAATACGTAACATAAAAACCATATATTTCATATATAATACAATTATAACACTTTCTAGGAGACAATATATATTTTTTTAATTTTTAATTTTTTTTAATTATTTAATATATCGGATATTCGGACATCCGAACTATCCGAATTTTCAAAAAATGTTATCCGAATCCAAAATTTCGGATATCCGAATTTTCGGATAATTCGGATTCGGAGGGGAACCGGGTCAAACGAACTCCGATTGAACTCATTCTAGTGGCGTTGGAACCTTCTCGTCGAAACGGTTCCAACGCCGCTGGAATTAGTTCAATCGGAGTTCGTTTGAATCGGTTCCCTCTATTCCACGTTTTTTTTATGTTCCATTTTGAACCATCCTCTAAAAAAGGGGAATAGCGGGGAACCGACTCAAACTTACTCCAAATGAACTCATATACATATATATATATATATATATATAGAGAGAGAGAGAGGAAGGTTCAAAAGGGAACAAAGAAAAAAGAAGTAACTAGGGAATCATGTAAAAAAACTCATAAAAAACTAAATTTCACATGTGAAAAACTCATTTTTACTTAATTTTTTTCGGATCTTTTGCATATAAACAAGTGAAGAAGCCATTTTAACAAAAAAAAAATAGTTTCTACAAATTTATTTTTTTTTACTTTTTTTAACCTTCTTTTTATTTTTAAAATTTTTATTTTTTTGTTAGAATGACTTTTTCACGTGTTTATATGCAAAAGCTGCAAAGAAAATTACGTAAGAATGATTTTTTATTAGTTTTTTACATGTGAAACATATGGTTTCCTAGTTCCCTTTTTTTTCTTGGTTCCCTTTTGAACCTTCTCATATATATATATATATATAGGATGTGCATTCAATCAAAACCCAAAAAACCCCGCAAAAATCGATCCAATCATCAATTTTCTTTTTTAAATAACATTATTACATGAATTTAACATCATGTTCTTTTTTGTATTTTTGTAAATTCGCAAGTGTAAGGGGAGTTTACACCCAGCAAACTTCCTTACATAAGTGTAAACCTTACACCAATATAAACCTCTTGCACTAGTGTAAACTTTATCACATTTACGAATTTATAAAAATGCAAAAAATAAAATGACGTTGAATTCGTATAATAATTTTATTAAACTAAAAAATTCATGTTTTGATCGATTTTTGCTATGGTTTTAGGGATTTGATAATAATAGTGACTTTTGATTGGAACCTTTCCATATATATATATATATATATATAGGGTTATGATATATTAAGAGCTCTTTTTTTAATAAGAACTCTATGAACTTTTATCAACCAGTGATCTTAATAATCAATGGATATGATTAAACAAGGCTATTATTGTAATTTATTGGTTATTTAATTGATTTAATAATAAGAAAAAGGGTAAAATGGTAAAAAGAAATGGTTCTCTTTCTGAAAATCTCCCGCTATACAAAAACTATATATCCGATTACCACTCCCTAACTAAACCCACTTGGCCACGTCTTTCGATTTTATCCCCAATTCTGAAGGTTTAAATTCCACAATTGATTAATCTGGTGCTAAGGATTATCCAGACGGAAGACGCATCAAGAGCAAAAGTTTAGATGTAAATTCATAAAATAGGGACAGCAATACCAACATAATTAAATAATTCGATCATTTTACACAACAAAATCTATATTTTTTGAAATTGATCACATATATTATAAGTTATACATATGCAACCGATATGCCATTCATTCATGTAAATTCTCTTAGCATGAATGTTTAAATCAATAAAATTATGTAGTATTGAATAAGCAATAACGAAATAAAGAATTGAGATATACATATATATAAACTTCTGTGTAAAACTATAATAAGCAACAACATAGTTGTTGGGTCAACATTCTCATTTGGTTGTTCATAGCATGAACACTAAAATGAACTGGACAATCATCTTCATGGACACCATCAAGCAAATTCTGGATAACATCACAAACAAAAAATATTAATGGTGGCAAGCGGATCAATTATTTAAACATGACTATGTGATTAATAATAAAATAAAAATTACATGGTAAAATGATGAATCAAAGAAACGTAACTTGGAATTTACCGTCTATCGACTGAAAAAAAAACAAAAATTTGAACATAACATATGCGTAACTATGTAATTTACACATATGTAAATAGGTCACTTACACATGTGTAAATAGGTCACTTACACATGTGCAAATCATACACATATAAAATTGAGCATACACAGTGAAAAGAACATTAAAAATACAATCAACCCAGGAGCATCCACTTTAATTTATTAGTTGTTTACAGCCTCCGACACTAGATTCAATATATTTTTTTAATACTGTATATTATTAACTGTAATATCCTCCGCATCGCGATCCTCGTAATCAATAACTTTATTTTATCTGAAGCTGAATTTTGGAGATGCATTGTTATTAAAAAAAACAAACAAACATAAATACTAATATTTGCAGAAGTTAAAACGATTGAAGAACAAAAAAAACTGTAAAATTTAGTATTAATGTTTGAAATCTGTAGAATAAATTAAAAGGATATTTCCGAATGAAATGGTAACCGATTAATCAGAAGGAGAAAAACAAGGAAACAACGAATCGTGTTAAAGTTTAAAAACAATTTAAATTACCTAATTACCCTTATGTTAAATATAAAACATAATTAAAAATAAATTAAATGATTGGTTGTTAAGAATTCTTGAAGTTCTCAGGATATTTGTAAGTTCTAAAATGATCTTATCCCTATATATATATATATATATATATATATATTTGTTTTAAACTGGTGAGTTTTTCTAGAAAATCAAGAATTTTTGTTAAAATGTGTTGTTGTAATTCGATTTTTCTATTTCCTAAAAAAAAAAAAAAGTCTTTCTGCTGCAACTCTCCAACTTCTCCGCTGCAAATATTATCTACCATCCACTGCAAATACACTGTCAGTCTTTATGTTTTATGTCTTACTTTTTGCAAGTGTTTAAAAAACTCTAGTATCCAACCTTAATCTCTGGTACCCAACCTTAATTGGTATCAGAGCAAAGGCTTTCCTAACATCTAAAAGACTAAGACAGGTCAATATCAGGCAGCTTGATATGCTTAAGTCCTATTTATGTGGAAACCCGCTTAGGTGAAGATTAGGAAAAAAACTTGCTTTGACTTACTAATTTAGATAAAGTTATCAAAGGTTTTTATAAACTTGTATGTTTGATATATATGAATGATTTTTTACTTTTATGAAAAATCGGGGTATAGAAAAATATTATGAGAAGAAGTTTAAAAAGTAAGGTGTTCACTAAAGAAATCGGATTTTTAAATAATTATTGAATCTTCAAGAACTTTTAAAAAACTAGAATTCTTAAATCTAGAATTTTCAGACAAAAGCGATCATAAAAATATAAATAGTAGTTATTATAGTCATATCTGTAGGTTTAAAGAACTCCATACGCATAGTCTTTATACAGATAATACACATCTAAATAGTATCACAGACCTGATTATAAATTTAGGTTTCAGTTTACAAAGAGAATCAGTAAACAATAAATACCTTTTTAAAAAAATTATACATTTAATAAACAAAGAAACAGAAGAAGTTAAAAAATTCATAGAAAACTTAGATTATATAAAAGAACAGAATAATCAAATTTTACTAGAATTAAAAAATATTAACAAAAATAAACATATACTAGAAGAAGGAAAAGGTTCTAACGAAATCGATCAACTTATAAATAAGTTAAATAAAATACATATAAGTGATAATAAGCCAAAACCATATAAACATTGGAAACCTAACAATGAATAAACAAATCATCCAATGATCTAGAAAATCTACTAGTAATATAAGAGATGTTATTACATCTGACACTTTTTTAAACAGAATTTTAAAGAAAGGATCATCTTCTAGAAATACACAACAAACAATACAGATAGAAGAAGAAATAGACCTAGATAAAAACATAGACTTATACAACCAACATCAACTAGATATCTTAAATCCTAGAATTTTATACCAGACAGGAAGGCTAAACGTTAATACAAAGTAGTAGAGAAGAAAGTTTACGAGTAATAGACAAAATGGTAGAATTAGATTTATTCTCACCAGAAACAATTCAAAAAATTAAACAATCAGGAAAACAATTTATACACACAGGACTTATAGTCGTAGGAATCAAAGCCCTAGGAAGAAAAAACCTAGGAACTAAACTTCTAGCTTTAATACTAGATAAAAGTTGGAAAACAGAAATGAAAAAAACAATAATTTCAGGGATGGAAATAGATTTAAGTCAAAATACAACCCTTTTTTATTATACACCTGGAATATTAAAAGACATAAAAGATTTACAAAAACTAAAAATAGCCTTACAAACAAAAGTATACGAAAACTATGAAGGAAACAACATAGTAATAAGTATAGGAGCCTTAGGAAAAGCTAGCAATAGGTCAGGTATGAAATATAAAGTAAATATAGAAGGAATAGTAAACACAGTTGCGTCAAAATCTATACAAATGATAGAACCAATAAAAATTAATCCTGAAGAATTAGCAGGATTAGAATGGCAGATAAACGATTTAACAGAAACAGAAAGTTCAACATTAGTACCTAAAAGAAGTCATATATATGAAGGAATAGATGGTATACAAAGCTTAAGATTTACAGATTTTAAACAAGAAAACAATAGATACGAAGAAAGTAGTAGCTATTCTGAAGGACAGTCATCAGAACCACCAGAACAACCATAATATAACTTTATGAATATTGAATCAGATAACGAATCTGAATACGGACAACCTATATACGATACAGAAAATGAGGAAAGTATATAAATTCAGAATTCACAAAATTTGAATAGGAAAATATAGACATAGACATAGATTATAGTCTACTAGATCATTCAACAGAAGAGACAAATACAATTTTTAAAACAGAAGAGACAAACAAATCATATGAACAAATAACAAATAGAAAATTTACAGAACTAAATATACAGGTAGAAGTAGACGACATGATAGTAGAATGTATGACTACTCTAAGTATGACATATGAACAAAGTTATAATAAATTACTTGAAGATTTTAATTTACCATTAGTAAAAAGTATAGTCAAAGGAGACACCATGATCTCTGATTTCTATAAACATAATCTTGAAAGTAACCTCATGAACCCTGAACTAAAACCCAAAAGACAATATACTGAAGTAGGAGAAAATTCATATGAAAACATGGGAAGAGAACCATGGACTAAACCAGTCACAGGCTACCAACAAGAGTCAAGTTACAAAGGAACAGGAAATAGGCTACCTATAGGAAAAAATTTTAGCGGTAGTATGCTATTATTAGAACAACAAAAACCTCAGTTATGGGTAGATGAAGTTCTCATATGGGAACAAACAGTAGTAAGAATGTGGGAAACCAACAAAAAAGAAAGCATGGATATGTTTTCTTATCTAGAAACAACCTTAGGCCCAACAGCCTTAGGAATATGGCAAAGCAAAAAAGCCCACAGTCCAAACCAAATAAACAGACTAAAAGTCATAGGAGACAATCCTTATAATTTCACATCTCAAATAAGAGTTCTTATTTTAGGAGTAGACCCGGCAAAAAATAACAGTCTACTACAAGATACAGCCATTAGAAATCTAGAACAACTAAGTATAGCTGATATGAAATACATAAATGAATTTACACTAGATTTCACAAGGTTATTAGCACAAACAGGACAAGCTATGGACGATAACCTATGTGACAAATATTTTATAAAATTACCAGGAGATTTAGGAAAAACTATACATGAAGCCTGGAAATTACAGTATGGAAATATAGAAAACTTAGGAATAGGACCTAGAATAACCTTTACATTTAGTATTCTAGAAGAAAAATGCAAAGAAGTTGCATTACAAGAACAGTTAAAAAGAAATGCTTTTGCATTTTGCAAAACAGCAATTTACACTCCACAAGCCTACGGATATTATGATAGAAAAAAGAAAATTAGAAAAAGTACTACATATAAAAAAGAATACAAACCGTATAAAAAATATCAGAATAAATACATTAGAAAACCTCATACTAGGACGTGTAAATGTTTCATATGTGGAGATACAGAGCATTTGGCTAACAAATACCCAAATAGGAATAAAAATATAGAAAGAAGCAATCTAGTAGAACAAATTAACGACTACGAAATAGAAGCCTTAGATACAGATCACACAGATAATGAATCAATATACAGTATATATAGCGAAGAAGAAAAACCAATAACAAAAATCTCATATACATATACAAATCCAAAAGAATGTAAACATGATTGGAAACATAGAAAAGGATTAATTATATTAAATGTTATATTTGTGAATACTACCTAAGCATAGAAAAAAGATCTCAATGTAACATATGCTTTAAAGAAATATGTCATATTTGCTTAAATGATATTCACAGTATAGAAACACCAAGTACCAGTCAAAATACAAATAAAAATGAATACGGTGAAAAGATAGAAAAATTAGAACTAGCTATAGAAGTTAACAAGTTAAGAATAGAAATTATAAGTAACAAAGTCGCTAGACTTGAAGATTTAATAGAAAAGAAGAAACAAGCAGTAGTACTTACATAACTAAATAGCATGGCCACAGAACCAGAACAAAATCCCATACAAACTAACGACCAAACCTTAATACAAACTAAGGGATCTATGAATATGATAAACATACAGTGTAGGTTATGGCTTGACACGAATACACCAATAGATTTAACAGCTCTAGTAGATACAGGAGCAACTAAAAGCGTAATATCACACAGTTTGACACATGAAAAATTTCATAAACCACTGACATATAAATTAATGACAAGAACTGTAGAAGACAGATTAATAAACATAATACATTACCTAGAACCAATAGGAATACAATTCCTAGATTTTTCAGGAAATTACAGCACAAAATATGATATACCACAAATAAATATAAATCCACAACACATTAAATCTAGAGATTTTGTCTTAGGATTAAATTTTATACTAGGACTAAATGGTGCAATTACTATAACACGAAATTTCATAACTATTAGTAAACAAATTTATAGTTTCCCAACCTTTAGATATAAAAGCATGAATGAAATTGCTCACAAAAGAGGAGAAAAAGGAAACTTAGAATTTTTAAACAAAAATAAAAGACAAAATGTTGCAGAAAATGAATCTCTGCAATTACTTACCAACTTTATAAACCATGAATTAGAAAAAGGGAAAGATATAACAAAAAGTATAAATCACCCTATAATCCTACACCTAGAAAAACTAGGACTAATAGGAGAAAATATTACAAACTCTAAAGTCAAGTATGTTTGTAAATTTAAAATAAAAAACCCAGACATAACAATAAGAAACAAAAACATAGAATATAGTCCTCTAGACAAAGAAGAATTTAGAACACAAATTCTCGAAATGACTAAACAAGGACTAATTAGGAAGTCTGAAAGTCCTCACAGATCATCGGCTTTCATAGTTAAAAATCATAGTGAAATAAAAAGAGGAAAAACTAGAATCGTCTATAATTATAAAAGGTTAAATGACAATACAGAAGACTATGGATACAATATACCAAATAAAGATAGTTTAATACAGTTAGCAGTTAGTACAAGATAATAAAATCTTTTCTAAATTTGATTTAAAATCTGGTTTTAATCAACTTCACCTAGAAGAAGATTTTAAAAAATGAACAGCCTTCACATGTTCTGAAGAGTTATACGAATGGAACGTCCTTAGCTTTGGACTAAAGAACGCTCCTTCGATATTTCAAAGATATATGGACAGTTTATTTCTCAAATACAAGTTTTGCTTAGTATATATTGATGATATACTAGTAGCAAGCAAAACAATACAAGAACATGAAATACATTTACAACAAGTTTTTGAAGAAATAAAAAGAAACGGGATAGTAGTATCTAAAAAGAAAATGGAATTATTTAAAAGAAAATTTTCTTTTCTTGGATTAGAAATAGGAAATGGAAAAATCGAATTACAACAACACATTTCAACAAAAATTCTTGATTTTCCAAAAAAAACTCACCAGTTTAAAACAAATACAAGCTTTTTTAGGATTGGTTAACTATGCTAGAAAATTTATTCCTAATCTTTCGAAATTAGTAGGACCATTTTACATTAAAACAACTAAAAATGGACAAAGGATTTTTAATCAAGAAGATGTTGCCTTGATTAAAAGAATTAAAGAAAGGGTTAAGGAAATTAAACCCTTAGAACTACCACTTATAACAGACTACATAATTATAGAAACAGATGGATGCAAAGAAGGATGGGGAGCAGTTCTCCTTTGCAAACCTAATATACACAGCCATAAAAAAGATGAAAAAATTTGTTCTTACCAAAGTGGAAGTTTTAAAAATATCGCCACTTGGACAAGCCTTGATTTTGAGATCCAAGCTTTGATAAATGCTTTAGAAAAATTCAAAGTATTTTTACATAAAGATTTCACAGTCAGAACAGACTGTGAAGCCATTGTAAAATTCATTAAAAATGATTAAAGTAAAAAGGCTAATAGGACAAGATGGATAAATTTACAAAATATAATACAAGGAAGTGGTTATACAATACAATTTGAACATATTAAAGGTAAAGAAAATGGTATAGCAGATTTATTATCTCGCAATATTAACAAATTATTTTGTTCAGATGGATAGAAAACAAAAAGGAAAGGAAAAGATGGTCGTCAGACCACTACAGTTTAAACAGAATTCTTCTCCCATGAGCATCTCGTCTAACGATGATGAAGAAGCAACAAAAAAGCTTATGAGTCAAGCTTTCCAAGCCGAAAAAATATACAGTACTAGACAAATGGCTTCCCTACAAACCACACCACCAGTTATACAGAGTACTAGAAAGCTTCCTCCATACTTCCTCAAAACCACACAACCCCCTCAAATCCCACATAATACACAAGACACTTTTATCCAAAATATGCTTTATAAAAAATCAGCCTATAAACAAATCCAGAAACAACCATTCCCTCAGAAACCCACCATCTCTTTTGGTACCTATGCTTTACAAACCTGCCAAGACACACACATGAAGTTCCGTCCCAATAATGGGATAAAACTTACAGATAAACAGCAGTGTCTAATGGATAATCTATGGCATATACAAACCATGCCTCATGCCTCTTCTTTTAAAGTTCAGGTTTTAAATGCTCTAAGTATTTACTTTAGCGAACAGGGAGTGAAATGCCCTGTAAAACAAGTTCAGCCTCCTCTAAAATTTACACATTATATAATCTTTCGAGGAACAAAAATTGGTATTTTTAATAAATGGGAAACAGTTGCAAAGTTTATACAGTGTCCCGACCCAATTTATAAAGGATACCACAGCTTCTCTGAAGCATTAGACACAGCTAGAAACCATTTTGGTATAGACAGTTTCTTCATTGAACCTCTTTCACAAGTTATAAAGACGAGTCAAGAACAGATTATAAAGACTCAAGAAGAAACAATTTCTAATTTACAGAAACAACTTATACAACAAGGAAAGAATACACAGAATATACAGAGTCTCATCGAGAACAACATGATGAAGCAAAAAGTAGAGATCCTTGATGTCAAAAACCAACTACTTTTACAAAGGCTTGATAAAAAAGAAAACAGTTACAGAAGCTATGACTCGTTCAGAGCCAGAATGCTTGACACTCCTTAGAAAACTTGCCTACAGACAGTTTTTAATCAGTTTCCAGAATTTGAACAAATTATCTCTCAATAGATAAATACAGAATTTCCAATGGTTTTGTATGAATTACAGCTAAGACTCATGACCATTGCTCTTAATGAAGAAAAATACAAAGGAATTAGAGTTGTAGAAAGAACAGACGAAGACGGAGAAGGAACCTGCTTATTACTTCTCCAAATAAACCTAAAAGATACAGATATACCAAATGATCTTATCTTACAGTTCTACCATAATGGCATGATCGACTACATAGAACTAGAATTAAATCCTAAAACATAAAGTATTATAAACCTCTTTGGGGAAAAATTTGTCTTAACAACAGGAAATATATCTACACACAATACCCCTCCTCATATCGGTTGCAAAGTCTTTTCCTCTTTTCCGTTTGCAAACGATCATACCTACTGACCAGCCAGAAAAATAATTTTCATTAGCCACAAACCCTCTGGCAAAGAATACCTTAAAAACTTAACCATTCAAACATAAAATACAGTTCTCAGAATTGTTCTGGGTAGACAATCTCACAAGCCTTGCTTCAAACAACCTAGAAAAACCCAAAAAAGACACCTTAAACTTTATCACCCAAAACCAAAAAACACCCAAGTTACCACCAAACTTCCATTGGGATTGCTATCACCTTCTAGCCGAAGGTCACTACATACAGATTTGGAGCCTCAAAAACTGGAATATGCTCCTACCATTCATAGGAGAGGGTGAATCTCTCGAGTTACAACACATCCTGGACCAAGAAGACTATTATCTAAATCCAGATGATTTCAGCGACCCAGACTCTCCACCGTCTGGGTATGATACCCACAGAGACTTCTGACAACAGTAAAAACACAAACGTAAGCAGTGACGACTACAATAATGCTGCCGACAAAATTGACAGAGAAAAGAAGAAAAAGTTTTTGTCGTTTTTATTTTTTATCTTTCTTTTAGATAGTGCGATCTGTGCAGTTTGTTTATTTTCGTCTGATTGCTAGATAGTGCACCTTTTCTTTTTATTTTAGTCTAGGTAGTGCGGTTGGCACGCCTTTTTTTATTATTACTTAGACAAGTGCGCTTATGTGCGCCATTATTGTTATTCTTTCTTCTGCTTATATAATGGCATGAATGTTTCATTTGTAGATACACCGAGAAATATTAAGAATAAATAAGAATTTCGTTCTTATGGAAGCTTAAACTCTCTCTCTGATTTCTTTAGAAAAACCCTTACTTAAATTTCTTTAGTTCTTCATACTATACCCCATAGTTAAAAAAAAACTTTTTATAATTATAGACGATTCTAGCTTTTCCTCTTTTTATTTCACTATGATTTTTAACTATGAAAGCCGATGATCTGTGAGGACTTTCAGACTTCCTAATTAGTCCTTGTTTAGTCATTTCGAGAATTTGTGTTCTAAATTCTTCTTTGTCTAGGGGACTATATTCTATGTTTTTGTTTCTTATTGTTATGTCTAGGTTTTTTATTTTAAATTTACATACATACTTGACTTTAGAGTTTGTAATATTTCCTCCTATTAGTCCTAGTTTTTCTAGGTGTAGGATTATAGGGTGATTTATACTTTTTGTTATATCTTTCCCTTTTTCTAATTCATGGTTTATATCTAGTTGATGTTGGTTGTATAAGTCTATGTTTTTATCTAGGTCTATTTCTTCTTCTATCTGTATTGTTTGTTGTGTATTTCTAGAAGATGATCCTTTCTTTAAAATTCTGTTTAAAAAAGTGTCAGATGTAATAACATCTCTTATATTACTAGATATGTATATGAGATTTTTGTTATTGGTTTTTCTTCTTCGCTATATATACTGTATATTGATTCATTATCGGTGTGATCTGTATCTAAGGCTTCTATTTCGTAGTCGTTAAATTGTTCTACTAGATTGCTTCTTTCTATATTTTTATTCCTATTTGGGCATTTGTTAGCCAAATGCTCTGTATCTCCACTTAAACTCTCTTTTTTTTTTTTAACTATGGGGTATAGTATGAACTGAAGAAATTTAAGTAAGGGTTTTTCTAAAGAAATCAGAGAGAGAGTTTAAGCTTCCATAAGAACGAAATTCTTATTGATTCTTAATATTTCTCGGTGTATCTACAAATGAAACATTCATCCCATTATATAGGCTGAAGAAAGAATAACAATAATGGCGCACATAAGCGCACTAGTCTAAGTAATAATAAAAAAAAGGCGTGCCAACCGCACTACCTAGACTAAAATAAAAAGAAAAGGCGCACTATCTAGCAATCAGACGAAAATAAACAAAGTGCACAGATCGCACTATCTAAAAGAAAGACTTAAATCTATTTCCATCCCTGAAATTATTGCTTTTTTCATTTCAGTTTTCCAACTTTTATCTAGTATTAAAGCTAGAAGTTTAGTTCCTAGGTTTTTTCTTCCTAGGGCTTTGATTCCTACGACTGTAAGTCCTGTGTGTATAAATTGTTTTCCTGATTGTTTAATTTTTTGAATTGTTTCTGGTGAGAATAAATCTAATTCTACCATTTTGTCTATTACTCGTAAACTTTCTTCTCTACTACTTTGTATTTAGCCTTCCTGTCTGGTATAAAATTCTAGGATTTAAGATATCTAGTTGATGTTGGTTGTATAAGTCTATGTTTTTATCTAGGTCTATTTCTTCTTCTATCTGTATTGTTTGTTGTGTATTTCTAGAAGATGATCCTTTCTTTAAAATTCTGTTTAAAAAAGTGTCAGATGTAATAACATCTCTTATATTACTAGTAGATTTTCTAGATCCTTGGATGATTTGGTTATTCGTTGTTAGGTTTCCAATGTTTATATGGTTTTGGCTTATTATCACTTATATGTATTTTATTTAACTTATTTATAAGTTGATCGATTTCGTTAGAACCTTTTCCTTCTTCTAGTATATGTTTATTTTTGTTAATATTTTTTAATTCTAGTAAAATTTGATTATTCTGTTCTCTTATATAATCTAAGTTTTCTGTGAATTTTTTAACTTCTTCTGTTTCTTTGTTTATTAAATGTATAATTTTTAAAAAAAAATATTTATTGTTTACTGATTCTCTTTGTAAACTGAAACCTAAATTTATAATCAGGTCTGTGATACTATTTAGATGTGTATTATCTGTATAAAGACTATGCGTATGGAGTTCTTTAAACCTACAGATATGACTATAATAACTACTATTTATATTTTTATGATCGGTTTTGTCTAAAAATTCTAGATTTAAGAATTCTAGTTTTTTGAAAATTCTTGAATATTCAATGATTATTTAAAAATCCGATTTCTTTAGTGAACACCTTACTTTTTAAACTTCTTCTCATAATATTTTTCTATACCTCGATTTTTCATAAAAGTAAAAAATCATTCATATATATCAAACATACAAGTTTATAAAAACCTTTGATAACTTTATCTAAATTAGTAAGTCAAAGCAAGTTTTTTCCCTAATCTTCACCTAAGCGGGTTTCCACATAAATAGACTTAAGCATATCAAGCTGCCTGATATGGACCTGCCTTAGTCTTTTAGATGTTAGGAAAGCCTTTGCTCTGATACCAATTAAGGTTGGGTACCAGAGATTAAGCTTGGGTACCAGAGTTTTTTAAACACTTGCAAAAAGTAAGACATAAAACATAAAGACTTACAGTGTATTTGCAGTGGATGGTAGATAATATTTGCAGCGGAGGAGTTGTAGAGTTGCAGCAGAAAGACTCTTTTTTTTATTAATTTTATTTTTATTTTAACTATGGGGTATAGTATGAAGAACTGAAGAAATTTAAGTAAGGGTTTTTCTAAAGAAATCAGAGAGAGAGTTTAAGCTTCCATAAGAACGAAATTCTTATTGATTCTTAATATTTCTCGGTGTATCTACAAATGAAACATTCATGCCATTATATAGGCAGAAGAAAGAATAACAATAATGGCGCACATAAGCGTACTAGTCTAAGTAATAATAAAAAAAGGCGTGCCAACTGCACTACCTAGACTAAAATAAAAAAGAAAAGGCGCACTATCTAGCAATCAGACAAAAATAAACAAAGTGCACAGATCGCACTATCTAAAAGAAAGATAAAAAATAAAAACGACAAAAACTTTTTCTTCTTTTCTCTGTCAATTTTGTCGGCAGCATTATTGTAGTCGTCACTGCTTACGTTTGTGTTTTTACTGTTGTCAGAAGTCTCTGTGGGTATCAGGGACAGACGGTGGAGAGTCTGGGTCGCTGAAATCATCTGGATTTAGATAATAGTCTTCTTGGTCCAGGATGTGTTGTAACTCGAGAGATTCACCCTCTCCTATGAATGGTAGGAGCATATTCCAGTTTTTGAGGCTCCAAATCTGTATGTAGTGACCTTCGGCTAGAAGGTGATAGCAATCCCAATGGAAGTTTGGTGGTAACTTGGGTGTTTTCTGGTTTTGGGTGATAAAGTTTAAGGTGTCTTTTTTGGGTTTTTCTAGGTTGTTTGAAGCAAGGCTTGTGAGATTGTCTACCCAGAACAATTCTGAGAACTGTATTTCTGTTTGAATGGCTAAGTTTTTAAGGTATTCTTTGCAAGAGGGTTTGTGGCTATTGAAAATTATTTTTCTGGCTGGTCTGTAGGTATGATCGTTTGCAAACGGAAAAGAGGAAAAGACTTTGCAACCGATATGAGGAGGGGTATTGTGTGTAGATATATTTTCTGTTGTTAAGACAAATTTTTCCCCAAAGAGGTTTATAATACTTTCTGTTTTAGGATTTAATTCTAGTTCTATGTAGTCGATCATGCCATTACGGTAGAACTGTAAGATAAGATCATTTGGCATATCTGTATCTTTTAGGTTTATTTGGAGAAGTAATAAGCAGGTTCCTTCTCCGTCTTCGTCTGTTCTTTCTACAACTCTAATTCCTTTGTATTTTTCTTCGTTAAGAGCAATGGTCATGAGTCTTAGCTGTAATTCATACAAAACCATTGGAAATTCTGTATTTATCTTTTGAGAGATAATTTGTTCAAATTCTGGAAACTGATCGAAAACTGTCTGTAGGCAGGTTTTCCAAGGAGTGTCAAGCATTCTGGCTCTGAACGAGTCATAGCTTCTGTAACTGTTTTCTTTTTTATCAAGCCTTTGTAAAAGTAGTTGGTTTTTGGCATCAAGGATCTCTACTTTTTGCTTCAGCATGTTGTTCTCGATGAGACTCTGTATATTCTGTGTATTCTTTCCTTGTTGTATAAGTTTTTTCTGTAAATTAGAAATTGTTTCTTCTTGAGTCTTTATAATCTGTTCTTGACTCGTCTTTATAACTTGTGAAAAAGTTTGAACCTCTTCAGGTTCAATGAAGAAACTGTATATACCAAAATGGTTTCTAGCTGTGTCTAATGCTTCAGAGAAGCTGTGGTATCCTTTATAAATAGGGCCGGGACACTGTATAAACTTTGCAACTGTTTCCCATTTATTAAAAATACCATTTTTTGTTCCTCGAAAGATTATATAATGTGTAAATTTTAGAGGAGGCTGAACTTGTTTTTCATGGCATTTCACTCCCTGTTCGCTAAAGTAAATACTTAGAGCATTTAAAACCTGAACTTTAAAAGAAGAGGCATGGTTTGTATATGCCATAGATTATCCATTAGACACTGCTGTTTATCTGTAAGTTTTATCCCATTATTGGGACGGAACTTCATGTGTGTGTCTTGGCAGGTTTGTAAAGCATAGGTACCAAAAGAGATGGTGGGTTTATGAGGGAATGGTTGTTTCTGGATTTGTTTATAGGCTGATTTTTTATAAAGCATATTTTGGATAAAAGTGTCTTGTGTATTATGTGGGATTTGAGGGGGTTGTGTGGTTTTGAGGAAGTATGGAGGAAGCTTTCTAGTACTCTGTATAACTGGTGGTGTGGTTTGTAGGGAAGCCATTTGTCTAGTACTGTATATTTTTTCGGCTTGGAAAGCTTGACTCATAAGCTTTTCTGTTGCTTCTTCATCATCGTTAGACGAGATGCTCATGGGAGAAGAATTCTGTTTAAACTGTAGTGGTCTGACGACCATCTTTTCCTTTCCTTTTTGTTTTCTATCCATCTGAACAAAATAATTTGTTAATATTGCGAGATAATAAATCTGCTATACCATTTTCTTTACCTTTAATATGTTCAAATTGTATTGTATAACCACTTCCTTGTATTATATTTTGTAAATTTACCCATCTTGTCCTATTAGCCTTTTTGCTTTGATCATTTTTAATGAATTTTACATTGGGTTCACAGTCTGTTCTGACTGTGAAATCTTTATGTAAAAATATTTTGAATTTTTCTAAAGCATTTATCAAAGCTTGGATCTCAAAATCAAGGCTTGTCCAAGTGGCGATATTTTTAAAACTTCCACTCTAGTAAGAACAAATTTTTTCATCTTTTTTATGGCTGTGTATATTAGGTTTGCAAAGGAGAACTGCTCCCCATCCTTCTTTGCATCCATCTGTTTCTATAATTATGTAGTCTGTTATAAGTGGTAGTTCTAAGGGTTTAATTTCCTTAACCCTTTCTTTAATTCTTTTAATCAAGGCAACATCTTCTTGATTAAAAATCTTTTGTCCATTTTTAGTTGTTTTACTGTATAATGGTCCTACTAATTTCGAAAGATTAGGAATAAATTTTCTAGCATAGTTAACCAATCCTAAAAAAGCTTGTATTTGTTTTAAACTGGTGAGTTTTTCTGAAAAATCAAGAATTTTTGTTGAAATGTGTTGTTGTAATTCGATTTTTCCATTTCCTATTTCTAATCCAAGAAAAGAAAATTTTCTTTTAAATAATTCCATTTTCTTTTTAGATACTACTATCCCGTTTCTTTTTATTTCTTCAAAAACTTGTTGTAAATGTATTTCATGTTCTTGTATTGTTTTGCTATACTAAGCAAAACTTGTATTTGAGAAATAAACTGTCCATATATCTTTGAAATATCGAAGGAGCGTTCTTTAGTCCAAAGCTAAGGACGTTCCATTCGTATAACCCTTCAGAACATGTGAAGGCTGTCCATTTTTTAAAATCTTCTTCTAGGTGAAGTTGATTAAAACCAGATTTTAAATCAAATTTAGAAAAGATTTTATTATCTTGTATTAACTGTATCAAACTATCTTTATTTGGTATATTGTATCCATCGTCTTCTGTATTGTCATTTAACCTTTTATAATTATAGACGATTCTAGCTTTTCCTCTTTTTATTTCACTATGATTTTTAACTATGAAAGTCGATGATCTGTGAGGACTTTCAGACTTCCTAATTAGTCCTTGTTTAGTCATTTCGAGAATTTATGTTCTAAATTCTTCTTTGTCTAGGGGACTATATTCTATGTTTTTGTTTCTTATTGTTATGTCTGGGTTTTTTATTTTAAATTTACAGACATACTTGACTTTAGAGTTTGTAATATTTTCTCCTATTAGTCCTAGTTTTTCTAGGTGTAGGATTATAGGGTGATTTATATTTTTTGTTATATCTTTCCCTTTTTCTAATTCATGGTTTATAAAGTTGGTAAGTAATTGCAAAGATTCATTTTCTGCAACATTTTGTCTTTTATTTTTGTTTAAAAATTCTAAGTTTCATTTTTCTCCTCTTTTGTGAGCAATTTCATTCATGCTTTTATATATAAAGGTTGGGAAACTATAAATTTGTTTACTAATAGTTATGAAATTTCTTGTTATAGTAAATGCACCATTTAGTCCTAGTATAAAATTTAATCCTAAGACAAAATCTCTAGATTTAATGTGTTGTGGATTTATATTTATTTGTGGTATATCATATTTTGTGCTGTAATTTCCTGCAAAATCTAGGAATTGTATTCCTATTGGTTCTAGGTAATGTGTTATGTTTATTAATCTGTCTTATACAGTTCTTGTCATTAATTTATATGTCAGTGGTTTATGAAATTTTTCATGTGTCAAACTGTGTGATATTACGCTTTTAGTTGCACCTGTATCTACTAGAGCTGTTAAATCTATTGGTGTATTGGTGTCAAGCCATAACCTACACTGTATGTTTATCATATTCATAGATCCCTTAGTTTGTATTAAGGTTTGGTCGTTAGTTTGTATGGGATTTTGTTCTGGTTCTGTGGCCATGCTATTTAGTTCTGTAAGCACTACTGCTTGTTTCTTCTTTTCTATTAAATCTTCAAGTCTAGCGACTTTGTTACTTATAATTTCTATTCTTAACTTGTTAACTTCTATAGCTAGTTCTAATTTTTCTATCTTTTCATCGTATTCATTTTTATTTGTATTTTGACTGGTACTTGGTGTTTCTATACTGTGAATATCATTTAAGCAAATATGGCATATTTCTTTAAAGCATATGTTACATTGAGATCTTTTTTCTATGCTTGGGTAGTATTCACAAATATAACATTTAATATAATTATTTCCTTTTCTATGTTTCCAATCATGTTTACATTCTTCTGGATTTGTATATGTAAATGAGATTTTTGTTATTGGTTTTTCTTCTTCGCTATATATACTGTATATTGATTCATTATCTGTGTGATCTGTATCTAAGGCTTCTATTTCGTAGTCGTTAATTTGTTCTACTAGATTGCTTCTTTCTATATTTTTATTCCTATTTGGGAATTTGTTAGCCAAATGCTCTGTATCTCCACATATGAAACATTTACACGTCCTAGTATGAGGTTTTCTAACGTATTTATTCTGATATTTTTTATACGGTTTGTATTCTTTTTTATATGTAGTACTTTTTCTAATTTTCTTTTTTCTATCATAATATCCGTAGGCTTGTGGAGTGTAAATAGCTGTTTTGCAAAATGCAAAAGCATTTCTTTTTAACTGTTCTTGTAATGCAACTTCTTTGCATTTTTCTTCTAGAATACTAAATGTAAAGGTTATTCTAGGTCCTATTCCTAAGTTTTCTATATTTCCATACTGTAATTTCCAGGCTTCATGTATAGTTTTTCCTAAATCTCCTGGTAATTTTATAAAATATTTGTCACATAGGTTATCGTCCATAGCTTGTCCTGTTTGTGCTAATAACCTTGTGAAATCTAGTGTAAATTTATTTATGTATTTCATATCAACTATACTTAGTTGTTCTAGATTTCTAATGGCTGTATCTTGTAGTAGACTGTTATTTTATGCCGGGTCTACTCCTAAAATAAGAACTCTTATTTGAGATGTGAAATTATAAGGATTGTCTCCTATGGCTTTTAGTCTGTTTATTTGGTCTCGACTGTGGGCTTTTTTGCTTTGCCATATTCCTAAGGCTGTTGGGCCTAAGGTTGTTTCTAGATAAGAAAACATATCCATGCTTTCTTTTTTGTTGGTTTCCCACATTCTTACTACTGTTTGTTCCCATATGAGAACTTCATCTACCCATAACTGAGGTTTTTGTTGTTCTAATAATAGCATACTACCGCTAAAATTTTTTCCTATAGGTAGCCTATTTCCTGTTCCTTTGTAACTTGACTCTTGTTGGTAGCCTGTGACTGGTTTAGTCCATGGTTCTCTTCCCATGTTTTCATATGAATTTTCTCCTACTTCAGTATATTGTCTTTTGGGTTTTAGTTCAGGGTTCATGAGGTTACTTTCAAGATTATGTTTATAGAAATCAGAGATCATGGTGTCTCCTTTGACTATACTTTTTACTAATGGTAAATTAAAATCTTCAAGTAATTTATTATAACTTTGTTCATATGTCATACTTAGAGTAGTCATACATTCTACTATCATGTCGTCTACTTCTTCCTGTATATTTAGTTCTGTAAATTTTCTATTTGTTATTTGTTCATATGATTTGTTTGTCTCTTCTGTTTTAAAAATTGTATTTGTCTCTTCTGTTGAATGATCTAGTAGACTATAATCTATGTCTATGTCTATATTTTCCTGTTCAAATTTTGTGAATTCTGAATTTATATATTCATCATCACTTTCCTCATTTTCTGTATCGTATATAGGTTGTCCGTATTCAGATTCGTTATCTGATTCAATATTCATAAATGTAAGGCCCCAAACTCGAGAGGCCTCACTTGTTGGATTTACTCATTCACAAATAGTTCTTAAACATGAATATCAAATAACGCAGCGGAATCATTCATTCAACATAACTAAAAACTTGTTCATACATGCGGAAGCGTACATTGTCAAATACATAAACTTAACATAAACAACTCATAACGGGATGCCAATCTTCATGATCGACCGGGTAACTCTTCTCGCTTGCCAAGCATCACCGTCCATCGTCCATACCTGCCTTAACCTGAATGTGCATACTAAAAAGTCAGCTACGCTGGTGAGTTCTAGCATTTCATAAAAACTTTAACATCAACATTTGCCAAAAACGTATCATTCATTTAGTAAAACCTTTCACAAAAGCATGTAATAATCTAACATCTTTAAAAAGGTTTCGTACCCATATCATCATCAACATCATAATCATAAACACCGTTAAACGGATCGTTCATTAAAACTTTTAACATTCATTTAAGTCATACATTATTATCTAAATTTGTGTTACCCTTCGTTTCGTCATTCAGTATGGTATTGCCCCTAAGGCTTAACTGCACGAAGACCGACAATACCATGCATTCCGTCAATTCCCTTTTTGGTATTGCCCCCAAGGCTAACTGCGCGAGGACCGACAATACCCATTCAGTTGCCCTTATGGCTCTCATGTCCATAAACCGACAACTTTCATCGACGGCCATGGCTCACGGCCAATGACACCGTCAGATCATAATTTAACCTTACATGGGGTCACGTTAACCCCTGAGTAACCGTCGTTACTCCCTTACCAGTTGTACAACATCATAACCATTGACATGCCACAGAGACAATGCCCCTGTTGTTCTTGTGGCAACTATGGCTCGCTGTCCATAATCTACCACAAGGCTGGGAATCTCATTTCCCAGACTTCATTCGTCAATTCCATTCATTCGACAGATTAGATTTGTAATGACTTCTTTAAAACCTTTACCTCTTTCTCTTCTCATTAAACATTTCCTCATTTAGACCGTTCATAAAACATTCGTAACCCTTTTTGGCAAAAACACTTCAAAACCTTTCCTTTCGTAAACATCGTTTCGTTAAAACATCATTTCGTTAAACATCATTTCGTAAAACATCATTTCGTTAAACATCATTTCGTTAAACATCATTTCATAAAACATCATTTCGTAAGTATGCACACCAGCCCAAAAACATTAACAAAACATTTAAAAGAGGGCTCTAGAACTCACCTGATACGCTAATATGGGTTGTCCTAAACGAAGGTCCAACAACGTCACTTCCGATCTGAATTAATTAGTTAAATACACATCAGACCAATCCCGACTCTAACGGTTTAACCATTCTAACATACTGACTTCACTTAATCAGTTCTGATGTCTGCGCACTTAGCAAGTGTGCAGACCCTGTTGCCTGCGCACTTATCAAGTGCGCAGGTCCCTCCTCCTGCGCACTTAGCAAGTGCGCAGGTCCCTCCTCCTGCGCACTTAGCAAGTGCGCAGGTCCCTCCTCCTGCGTACTTAGCAAGTGCGCAGGACCTGCTCCGTGCGCACGACCTGTTCTTCGTGAAAAACCCTAACTTTCGCATTCGGGTCTGATCATGTCAAGATCTCGAACCTGTTGCATTCAAAACGTTCGTTTTCCATTAAGGAACTCAAATCCATGATTATCTTTCAGTTTCATCTGTTCAAACCTTACCTTTTCACCCAAAACCCGAAAAACCCAAAAACGAACTAAAACTCAGATTTAGGTCGGATCGTTACCTGAATCGAGTTTCTGATCCGGAGGTTCTTCTCACGAGTTATGGAGTAACACTTTGCTGAAGTCTTGGGTCGATCCGCCAACTTTCTCTCTCTACGGTTTCTCTCTCTAAAAGTTGCAAATGAGAGAAAAAGTGTGGCATAGGCTATTTATAGCCAGCTGACCCATCCGACCCGACTCGCCATGCCTCGTTCGTTTATTCCGTTATTATATCTGTCATTTTATTTTTGGGATGTTACAAGTCTACCCCCCTTACAATAGGTTTCGTCCCCGAAACCTATCATAAGTCAAATAGATGAGGGTACGACTCCCTCATTTCCTTCTCCGTTTTCCAAGTGGCTTCCGATCCCTTTCGATGCTTCCATTGGACTTTAACCAATTGGATAACTTTATTACGCAAATGTTTCTCCTTCCGATCAAGGATGGCCACGGGTTCTTCGATGTAATTAAGGCTGTTGTCAACCTCGATGTCAGTAAGTGGTACGTGAGCCGATTCATCCGCCAAACACTTTCGCAATGTGATACATGGAAAGTAGTATGAATCCCACTTAACTCATCAGGCAACTCCAACCGATAAGCGACTTCCCCAACCCGTGCCATTATCTTGAATGGTCCGATAAACCTCGGACTTAACTTTCCTCTCTTTCTGAATCGTATGATTCCCTTCCATGGTGACACTTTCAGCATTACTCTGTCACCAATATCAAACTCAATAGGCCTTCGTCGTTTATCTGCATAGGATTTCTGACGATCTTGTGCGGCCTTCATTCGCGCTTTGATCTGATCAAACCTTTCCGACGTCTCTCTTACGACTTCGAGACTTCCTAATTCCTTCTGTACAATCTCACCCCAACAAACCGGGGTCCTACATCTTCTCCCATACAACATTTCGTAAGGTGGCATGCCTATCGTCGTGTGATGACTATTGTTGTAGGAGAATTCAGCTAACGGAAGATGGCTGTCCCAACTGCCACCGAAGTCGATAATACAAGCACAGAGCATATCCTCCAATGTCTGAATGGTCCTTTCGGACTGACCATCCGTTTGCGGGTGGTATGCTGTGCTGATATTAAGCCTCGTGCCCATCGCCTCGTGAAATCTTTTCCAGAACCTCGATGTGAATCGTGTGTCCCGGTCAGATACAATCGTCAAAGGCATCCCATGCCGTGCTACTACTTCGTTAATAAATACTTCCGCTAACCTTTCCGACGAGAACGTCTCGCGAATATGTAGGAAATGAGCACTCTTCGTTAAACGGTCCACAATTACCCAAATGGTGTCATGACCTTTAGCTGTGCGAGGTAGCTTAGTTATGAAGTCCATGGTAATGTGTTCCCACTTCCATTCCGGTATATCAAGTGGTTGAATCTTTCCATACGGTTTCTGGTGCTCGGCCTTTACTTGCGAGCAAGTCAAGCACTTGCTTACATACTTCGTCACATCACGTTTCATTCCAGGCCACCAGTATTCCTTCCTCAGATCTTGATACATTTTATTGGTACTGGGATGGATAGAGTAACGAGACTTATGAGCCTCATCCAAGATCTTGGTTCTAAGCTCGCCACCCATAGGTATCCATACCCGTCCAAAACGTGTCCTAACACCAAGGGTGTTATATTCCAACTTGTCCTGTTGGCCAACCATCCTTTCCTTCTTTATGTTTTCCTCCTTAAGTGCCTCATCTTGAGCCTTTTCAATTTCTCTCATCACATCCAATGTTACCACCAACTGGCAAGTTTTCACTCTAATAGGAGTAGGCACATCCTTTCGGCTTAGAGCGTCAGCCACCACGTTTGCCTTTCCAGGATGGTATATGATTTCACAGTCATAATCTTTTAGGAGTTCTAACCATCGTCTCTGCCTCATATTAAGCTCTCTTTGTTCGAAGAAGTACTTCAAACTTTTGTGGTCTGAGTAAATAGTAAACTTCACCCCGTAAAGGTAGTGCCTCCAGATTTTCAATGCGAACACGAAAGCAGCAAGCTCCAAATCGTGAGTCGGATAATTAGCTTCATTCATCTTCAACTGCCGTGACGCGTACGCGATCACTCTCCCGCGTTGCATCAATACGCATCCCAATCCTTGACCCGAAGCTTCAGAGTATACCACTAAGTCTTCATTGCCCTCGGGAAGGGCCAAGACTGGAGCTTGAGTTAGCTTTTCCTTCAATTCATTAAACGCCTCATCCTGGGTCGAACCCCATTCGTACTTTACCTCCTTCCGAGTCAACTTCGTCAGCGGCGAAGCTATTTTCGAGAAATCCTGGATGAATCTCCGATAGTAGCCCGCCAATCCCAAGAAACTACGGATTTCAGTTGGCGTCTTAGGAACATTCCATTCCCTTACCGTTACTATCTTTGCTGGGTCAACCATAATGTCGTTCGGGTTAATGACGTGACCTAGGAATTGGACTTCCCTAAGCCAGAACGCGCATTTGGAGAACTTAGCATACAACTTTTCTTTCTTCAGAGCTTCCAACACCTCCTTTAAGTGACATGCGTGATCACCCTCATTCTGGGAATAGATGAGGATATCATCGATAAAACGATTACCGACC
Organism: Smallanthus sonchifolius; assembly: GCA_023525975.1. Classification (NCBI taxonomy): domain Eukaryota; kingdom Viridiplantae; phylum Streptophyta; class Magnoliopsida; order Asterales; family Asteraceae; genus Smallanthus; species Smallanthus sonchifolius. Next base: position 79,338,039 of record CM042020.1, read on the forward strand.
GATCCAGCATTGGTCGACAAACTCTATTCATCAAATCCATGAACGCTGCAGGGGCGTTCGTCAATCCAAAAGACATTACGCGGAACTCAAAGTGTCCATAACGTGTGCGAAATGCCGTTTTCGGTATGTCTTCTTCCCTCACCTTCAACTGATGGTACCCGGATCGAAGGTCGATCTTTGAGAACCAACTTGCGCCTTGTAATTGATCGAACAGGTCGTCGATCCTTGGTAACGGGTACTTGTTCTTCACGGTACGTTTGTTCAACTCGCGATAATCAATACACATTCTCATCGAACCGTCTTTCTTCTTTACGAACAACACCGGAGCACCCCAAGGTGAGATGCTTGGTTGGATAAATCCTTTCTCAAGTAACTCGTCTAGTTGTACCATAAGTTCTTTCATTTCCACTGGTGCTAGTCGATATGGAGCCTTAGCCATGGGCTGGGCATCTGGTACTAAGTCGATTCGGAACTCAATCTCTCTGTCGGGTGGTATCCCAGGCAAATCCTCTGGAAACACCTCCGGGTACTCGCGTACCACGGGTACTTCGTCTAGTTCCTTCACTTCCTTACACTTGTCAATCACGTACACTAGATAAGCCTCGCATCCGCGCCTCCAGTAATCTGTTGCCTTAATCATCGAGATGACGTTTGGCATCGGGAAGTCACGATCCCCAAAAACCTCGACTTTGCTACCATCCGGAGCCTTGAGTCGAATTATCTTTCGTTTACATATGATTTGTGCTTCGTTGGCAGTTAACCAATCCATACCCAGCACGACATCAAATCCTCCCAAAACCATAACAAACAATCTGGCAGAGAACCTATGACCTTCTATTTTTATCGTAGAGTTGTCAACTACCTCGGTCACTCTCGCAGTTCTACCCTCAACGGTTTCTACGCTAAAGGCCCTTTCTAGTATACTGACAGCGTACTTCACTCTCTTACAAAAAGTCGCAGATATAAAACTCTTACTGGCACCCAAATCAAATAACACAGAAACAAGAGTGTTGTCAAGGACGAACGTACCTGACGCCACGTCGGGGTCCATTCTGGCCTGGTCTTGCGTCAGCGCGTACGCACGAGTCTTTGCTCGGGGCCTCTCTTCCCTCTTCTCCGGGCCTTTCCCCTAACCGGCTTCACCCATTCTTGGTTTGGTGCATTCCCGGCTCAGATGACCGGCATCCCCACAGTTATAGCACTTGTAGTGTTGTGTGCACTCACGGGAGTAGTGCCCGGTCTTGCCACACTTAAAGCACAAGTTAGATCCCAGTCTACATTCACCTACATGCTCCTTTCCACACTTCTTACAAACAGTCGGCTCATCCACCCGAGCCCTTTTATCGCGAGCCCTAAACATCTTTCCACCAGTTCGCTTGTTTGAGAAGCTCGGTCTCTTCTTTGGTTCTTCGATGGCGGCGATATTCAGTGCCAGATCATCAAATACTACGCCGCTCAGTTCTACTACCGAATCATAGGTAGTAGGGGCGTTTGCCTTAACATAGGTGCGGACCTGGTCCGGCAACCCTTGAATGTAGCAGGAAATTTTTCTCTCCTCCGTCGTAACAAGATGTGGCACCAGACGTGCCAGTTCATTGAATCGGGTTGTGTACTGCCGGTGCGTCATGCTCCCGGCCTTCAAACCCAGAAATTCCCTCTCTACCTTCTCAATCTCGTTCCTCGGGCAAAAATTCTTGATCACCAAAGTTTTCAAGTCAGCCCACATCATCGAGTCAACAACCTTATCCCCCTTAGCCTGACGTACACCTTCCCACCAGTGGGATGCTTCCTCCCTCAAGGAGTTAGCAGCAAACTTCACTACTTGATTAGCTCGACACTCGCTCAGACGGATGGCGGCTTCCATACGTATTACCCAATCAAAAGTAGCCACCGCGTCCTTCTTCCCAGTCAGGACCGGCGGGTCACATCCTTAAAGGACTTATAGTCGCATCCGCGAGCAGGCGGTGCGTTGTCGGTCTCGTTGTTCTGGGCACCAGTTGCCGCACTAGATCCGCCTTCCCCACTAACTTTCTTTAATGCTTCAGCCAACAGACTTGGCAGAGAATTCTTCATCAACAAAGGTTGTTCTGCAACTTGTGTCTGTTCAGTTCCATGCACACTAACCGTCGGTTCAGTGTGAACACTTCCTTCTTCGCTGTGCTCTTGGCGCGCAGGAATCCTGCCACGCCCACCATTTCGACCGCCGGTACGACCACCGGTACAGCCACCACGCCTTCCGTTCCCTCTCCTCGCCATTTCTGTGACAATCCGACTTTTTCAGTTAATTCCGTTAACTATTCCGTTAAATTTCCTATTAAAAACTTAACCCCGTTAACTAAATCTAACCCCCAGGGACTGATTCCGTCACAAATTCAACTCAAAACTGCAGGGACTTGTTGTGTGTATATACCAAACTTAATATGTTGACTCCCCAAAGTCAAAATCGACAATTTTAGCTTCTGTTGACTTTTTGTAGTCAAAATCGCGACTACTTGATTCCAATTCTCGATTGATAACCGAAATGGATCGAATTCTGAAATTGATTGACACTTAAATGCCTTAATCGATCATCATTAAGCCTCAATCATATTCATTAATCGAATTAAACTCAAATTATGATAATTCATTTCGTAACCGTCGACCCCATATTCGATTATCATCAAATCCGACAAATCCCTGTAATTCCTTCGCGAATTGAGACGCTGCAATCGCTTAACGAACCCCCTGAAGCTTTCACACAAACCAGATTAACCGGAGAAGTAGCAGAGAGAGCCGGAGATCAAACCAGTGGAGTCGGAACCTATTTTAGTCGACCTCCACAGTCCCGACATCAATTCAGGTAACTAGATACATCATCAGCGTCGTTTTCATCTCGTAGATGAAAGCCCTAACTCAATTAGGGCTTACACTATCAATTCGATCGAAATCTGTAACCTAGGGTTCATCTCTGACCGATTTAATCGAACCCTAGTCTAGACCCAATCAAAATGCAATTAACCTATACAGTTGGATTCGCAACACCATTTTAATTGAAAGCCCTCTGTCAATTCAATGTTTTATTATACAAATTATCGAAACCCAAAACTAGGGTTCTTCATTAAAAGGGTTTGGGGATTTCGATCTTAAACTCAACCTCAATCCAATTAAACCATATATGCAGATTCGCAATCCTCTACTCTATAAAAGCCCTATGAATCCAGACATTTTCATTATAAAAATTAATCAAATCAATCCAAAATCAAAACTAGGGTTTTCGGTCCTAGTTTCTGTAATTTAACGATCCAAATCCAATTGTTTTTGCAATTAGCTTTCACCACAGAGTCGTTTTGAGTCGATAATCAAAACCCCTATGATCCTTTGTTGAATCGCGACCGAATCTGAGGGTAATTGGACGGATTTCGAACTGGGTATGCATACGGGAGGGAAACCCATTCGAGTTACTTGATAAAACCATTTCAATCCGGATCATGTTGCGATAGCCTAGCGGCCGGGACTGGTTAGAGCTGTGTGCGTGTGTGGGAGAGACCCGGGTTCGAGACCGGGCTCCCACAATTATTTTTAAACATTTTTCTGTTAATATTTAATTAATAAAAATCAAACCTTTTAATATTATATTATTATATAAATGGGTTTTAACCCGGAAAACAACCCGTAGGCTCGGGTTTGAATTATTAGCTTATTTTAATAAATTATACCCGCCTTTATAATTTATACATTATTATTATTATCAAGTAAAAATGATATGTTTATATTATTTTAAGCCATAAATTTGTATAAAATAATATGTTTATATTATTTTCAAACCGTGACTCGTATTATTAAATAATATATAAACATATATTATTTCGTATCGTTCTACAACCTCGTATAACAATTGAAACTAAATAATAATATAATTAGTTATATTATTAGCTCGCATTGCTACGTTCATAAAAATAATATATTTATTATTTTGTACCACAAATGAGTAATTAGAATATCCTTTCGAATCTAAAAATAATATATTAAATTATATTATTTTCCTAATTTTTGTGAATGACAAAACACTCGATTATATTTATTATTATTTTTGTCATTCGTCGCGTAACGTGTATATATATATATATATATATATATATATATCTTAATTATAAATTAAGGAATTCCTATCCCCGTGGACACGTTCGTTTACTCTTGAATATTAGAGCGTTTCTTTAAGACGTTCCTTCCGTGTCACAGTCACATTTCCCATTTTCTTTTATCCCTAATTTATGTGTTTATAATGTTAGGGCATTCGTAAGTCTTTTGAGACTTACACACGTGGCTCCAACTTTTCCCTTGTGTGATTCAAATCCTTACTCAAGCTCAGGTGAGTTTTCACGGCCCCTTTTTACTGCTTTTAAACTGGGGGAGAAAACATGATACAACTCTTTTGATTTTTGTACTTCATTTTATATCAATTGTTATGACTATGCGTAAACTCTATCATGAAAGTCCTCACATCGAACCGTTTAAATATGAATATAGCGAGGTATGTTGGGTAGTACTACTGGGTTTGACAAACCTCACCCGCGTTAGTCGCGCTAACACGATTGGATATCGAACGGGTGCAATATTGACCTAAACGTGCACCGTGGTTGATAGACCTGGTGGGAGGCAATACAAACAGTCAGTTTACGGTTGCGAGCATAATAGCAAACAATGAACATGGGTTAGCTACTCATTTGGTATTTATGTTGATTGTACAATAAATCTGGTAAACGTTTATTTATATATTGAAACCTGTGAACTCACCAACCTCGTGTTGACACTTTTTCTTACATGTTTTCTCAGGACGCTAAGCTAAGACACAGGTGCACGTTAGGGCATGCATGGGATTCAACTGCTTTGCTTTGTGTCTATTTATGTTGATTGAATTATTTTAATGTACTTTGTTTGGTTGAACGTTTGGACATTTGGACTTTGGTTTTGGGCGCGTGTATTTTGCGCATTTACTTTCTTTACGCTTCCGCATTGATACTCTGATTTAAAAGGATATTTTCATTTGAGTCCCATGTAGAGTCATTCAATGTAACTAATGTCTGAGATCCTGGTTTGTCACTTCCCAAACGGTAATACTCCATTAGTGGAATTTAGGGGTGTGACAGATTGGTATCAGAGCCATTGGTTATAGAGAACTAGGATTGCATACTAGACTATAGCCTCACACTTTAGTTACATGTCATTTGAGTTACATGCCATTTGGATGTTGGCACTTATACAAATTGTTGCAGGATCATGTCGTCAACACCACCTCCATCACCTAACGCATCAAGGCATAAGGCACCTGTACCCTCATCCCCGGAGCCCAAAAGTTGCCGGACTACCTCAATTGAGCAAGGCGAACCGAGCAACGCACGGGCATTGGAGTATGCTCTCAATTGGGATATGTACCCACACATGATCCAAAGGTGGATCGAAATGGGAGATGTTCCATCACCGTACTTTGCATCCACATCTTCATCGTCTACACTGCCTAGCTTACCATGTACCATGGAACAAGCCTTCGCAGCATTTGTGTCCTATATGTTAAAGGAATAAAGTTTTGTAGAAGATGCCACCGAGGAGATACCTAAACTCCTGGAGAATGGAACACAAGTGGAAAAGAATAGGGTAGGAATAGAAGATTTGACTACCGAATTAGCTGCAACGGACCATGTCCACAACCTTTTAGTGAATCGTGTAGCACACCTAGAGACGAGGGCTGACATTATGGATGATGATATGCAAGGAGTTCTGGAGAGATTAGCTGCTATGGAAGCTCAGCTACATGTGGCTAACCACACTACTGAAGGCCTTCAAGAGAGGGTGACTCACTTGGAAGCCCAACTGCAAGCGGCCCTACACCCGGAAGACATTCCAGTATCTGACGATGAGGAGGAACCCTTTGAGGAAGAGCTCTTTGAGGAGGAGCCCTTCGAGGAGGAACCCTTAGAGGGGGAACCAGCTGAGGAAGAGCCAGTGGAGATTGATGATGCACAGTCATATGTCTCTTCTGATGACGAGGATATTTGAGGATCTTCCTATTCTATCTTCCTTTTCATGTTTGTTTTTGCTTATGTTATTTCCCTTTTCAAACCTAGATGGGTAAGGTTGTTCCCATCCAATAAAAGCATGAGAAGTTTAATATTTGAGTTATTTATTTTGTAGCCTTACAATTTATTTAATTTTCAAAATATTAGATGTTGTATTTCCTTACCCGTACCTGAATAATGTTTAATATGCGATATATTTCTCATTGTTTTCATTTGTGATTGTGAAGAACTATGTCTGGGAGAGGACGAGGAGGCCGTACCGGTGGTCGTGGTACCATCAACATGACGGCAGCAGAACTAGCAGCTTTGATAAACAATAGTGTGGCAGAGGCCCTAGCAGCACAGAATGCTGCAGGTAAATGCTTTCAACTATTGACTAGTAGTGTCAATCCCTTTTCGTAAGAATATCTTTCTAAACTCTATAATTCCAATTCAATTCGTATTTCTAAATCCAGGCCAGCAAAATCAACAGCCAGCCTGCACTTTCAAGGCATTCATGGACTGCAAGCCCCACACCTTTAGTGGAGCTGAAGGAACAGTTGGATTACTTCGCTGGTTTGAGAAGGTTGAATCAGTAATAGCCATGTGCAACTGCCCCGTGGCTAACCAAGTGAAATTTGCTGCTGGAACTTTAGAAGGCCCGGCCCTAACATGGTGGAATGCCCAAGTACAAATGTTAGGACTAGCAATGGCAAATGGACTCCAGTGGGAGGAATTTAAAACCATGATGAAAGAAGAATACTGTCCACGAGATGAAATTCAAAAGCTAGAAGGAGAGTTCTGGAACCTTAAGATGGAGGGTTCAGAAATTGAACTCTACACCACCCGTTCGCACGAACTTGCCACCATGTGCCCACATATGGTGACTCCGGATTACAAACGGATTGAACTATACATTGGAGGTTTGGTACCTCAGATTCAAAGAATGGTGACCTCATCCAACCCTACCACCATCCAACAGACCATCAGACTTGCTCATAAATTGACCGATCAGGCAGTGACACAGGGAACTTTACCTCCAAGGGGTTCGGTTTCTAAACCCACCGACAACAATAAGCACAAGTTCGACCATCACTCCCACTCACACAACCACTCAAATTCTAAAGGATCCCAATCCAATCAACCTCAGCACCAACAACAGCGAAAGTTTGAGCATGCTAGAAACGTTAATCAAACGACCTCATCAGGTCCGAATCAAGGGGAATATGCTGGGAGGTACCCCAAGTGCAAAAAATGCGGCTATCACCACACGGGCACTTGTGACCGACAACGTTGCTAGCGTTGTGGTAAAATGGGCCACGCTGCAAAGGACTGTAGAGTTGCACTCCCGAACAAACAACCATTTCAATCACAGGGATTCACGAGGGGATGTTTTCAGTGCGGTAAAGAGGGGCACATTCAAAGGAATTGTCCTCAGTCGAAAAAGGGTGGAAATGGTAATGGCAGTGGTAGTGGTAACGGTAATAACCAGGGCAACAATGGTAACAACCCCAATCAAAACAACAATGGTGGGAATAACGGTAATAACAGTGGTAATGGAGGAAATGGGGCGAAAGGAAGAGCTTTTGTACTGGGATTCGGAGAGGCTCGCTACGATCATAACGTGGTTACCGGTAAATTTCTCTTAAATAATTACTTTGCTTCTGTCCTTTTTGACACTGGTGCTGATAGGAGTTTTATATCTAAGAAACTTAGTGATATGATAAAAGGAACTCCAACTCTGTTAGAAGCTAAGTATGTGATAGAGATAGCTGACGGTCAAATAATTGAGGCAACTCACATACTTAAAGGATGTAAACTTGATCTAGCTAGCCATATTCTAGATATCGACCTTATGCCGGTCACACTTGGTAGTTTTGATGTAATCGTCGGCATGGATTGGTTGTCTAGAAACCAAGCGGAAATCATTTGTCATGAGAAAATCGTTCGCATACCCCTCCCGAGTGGAGAAATTCTTTCAGTTCAGGGCGAAAGAGTTGGTACTGTCATGGGCATTATATCCTTCATGAAAGCACAAAAATGTATTCGGAAGGGGCATACGGCCATTTTGGCCTTTGTTGCTGAACAACCGTCAGAAGAGAAGAAGATCGAAGATAATCCCGTTGTGCGTGAATTTTTGGAAGTATTTCCCGAGGATCTGCCCGGTCTGCCACCACACCGTCAGGTTGAATTCCAAATTGACCTAGCACCCGGAGCAGCACCGATTACTCGGGCACCTTATCGATTAGCACCCAATGAATTGCAGGAACTGTCCACTCAGTTGCAAGACTTATTGGATAAAGGCTTCATCAGACCTAGTTCATCACCGTGGGGAGCTCCGGTATTATTTGTCAAGAAGAAGGACGGTACGTTCCGTATGTGTATTGATTACCGGGAGTTGAACAAAGTTACAATCAAGAACCGCTACCCTTTACCTCGTATTGATGACCTTTTTGATCAACTCCAAGGATCAAGTTTCTATTCCAAAATAGATCTTAGGTCCGGCTATCATCAGTTAAGAGTCCGAGAAGAAGATATCTCTAAAACTGCATTCAGGACAAGGTACGGCCATTACGAATTTATGGTCATGCCTTTCGGTTTAACCAACGCACCCGCGGTATTCATGGACCTCATGAACCGTGTGTGTAAGCCTTACCTTGACCAGTTTGTTATCGTTTTCATCGATGACATTCTTATTTATTCCAAGAACGAGGAAGAACATGAAAAACATCTGCGTCTAATTTTGGAACTACTTAAGCAAGAGCAACTTTATACTAAGTTTTCCAAATGTGAATTTTGGATTCGAGAGGTTCAATTTCTAGGGCATGTGGTAAATGAAAAAGGGATACATGTCGACCCGTCCAAAATAGAAGCCATCAAGAATTGGGCAGCACCGACGACTCCGACTGAGGTGCGACAATTTCTGGGATTGGCTGGATATTACCGTCGTTTTATCGAAGGATTTTCAAAGATTGCACAACCTCTCACCGCCCTAACTCAAAAAGGAAAAGCCTATAATTGGGGCGATAATCAAGAATCAGCTTTCCAACACCTCAAACAGAAACTTTACAGTGCACCTATTTTAGCTCTTCCGGAAGGAACCGATGACTTTGTGGTGTATTGTGATGCATCTATTCAAGGTCTGGGTTGTGTCTTAATGCAGCGCGAAAAGGTAATTGCATACGCTTCACGACAGTTAAAGGTTCACGAGAAAAACTACACCACTCATGACCTAGAGTTGGGAGCAATAGTTTTTGCACTTAAGATATGGAGACATTACTTGTACGGTACCAAATGCACCATCTACACCGACCACAAGAGCCTCCAGCATATCTTCGAGCAGAAGGAGTTGAACATGCGACAACGTCGTTGGGTTGAACTTTTAAATGATTACGACTGTGCGATCCGGTATCACCCGGGTAGAGCTAACGTCGTGGCTGATGCACTAAGCCGAAAAGAAACGAAACCCAAATGAGTTCGAGCGTTACAACTCACTATTCACCCTGGATTGCCTGACAGAATCCGTAGTGCTCAACTTGAAGCCTTGAAAGAAGATAACCTACCGTTAGAAGGTACACGTGGCATGGAAGCACAACTTGAAGTAAAATCTGACGGAATTCGTTACTTTGTCGAACGAATATGGGTTCCAGTGTTCGGAAATTTAAGGGAATTAATCATGGATGAAGCTCATAAATCTCGTTACTCCATTCATCCGGGTTCCGATAAAATGTACCATGATCTAAAAGTACTATATTGGTGGCCGAAGATGAAGGCTGATATAGCCACTTATGTTAGTAAGTGTCTGACCTGCGTGAAGGTCAAAGTTGAATACCAAAAACCGTCCGGTCTCCTTCAGCAACCTGAAATCCCCATGTGGAAATGGGAACAAATATCCATGGACTTCATTACCAAATTACCCCGAACCCCTACCGGATGTGATACTATATGGGTAATTGTGGATCGCCTGACAAAATCTGCTCACTTTCTAGCAATCAAAGAAACTGACAAAATGGATAAACTCACTCGAATATACTTGAAAGAAGTAGTCTCTCGGCACGGAGTGCCAATCTCTATTATTTCGGATCATGATGCACGATTCACTTCCCGTTTCTGGCAATCATTGCATAAAGCATTAGGCACGCGTCTAGATATGAGCACAGCATACCATCCTCAAACTGATGGCCAAACTGAACGTACTATCCAAACACTGGAGGACATGCTACGAGCTTGTGTGATCGATTTCGGTAACACTTGGGAGTCTCACCTACCATTGGTGGAGTTCTCCTACAACAACAGTTATCACACTAGCATCAAGGCAGCTCCATTTGAAGCACTTTATGGGTGGAAATGCCGTTCTCCCATTTGTTGGACCGAGGTTGGGGATAGCCAACTCACTGGTCCTGAACTTGTATTTGAAAATTCCGAAAAGATCGTTCAAATTAGAAATCGTATGGCGGCAGCTCGTGATCGTCAAAAGAGCTATGCCGAAAAGCGTCGTAAACCTTTGGAATTTCAAATAGGTGACATGGTTTTACTCAAAGTCTCACCTTGGAAAGGTGTCATTCGTTTCGGGAAACGAGGAAAACTGAATCCTCGTTATGTTGGACCTTTCAAAATATTAAAGAGAATCGGACCAGTCGCGTATCAACTGGACCTACCTGAAAGACTTAGTGGTGTACACAACGTCTTTCACGTCTCAAATTTAAAGAAATGCCTAGCCGATGAATCACTCGCAGTTCCTCTGGAGGAACTACATGTTGATGAACAGTTACGTTTCATCGAAGAACCTGTGGAAATTATGGATAGGGAAGTTAAAACGTTAAAGCACAGTAAGATCCCTATTGTTTGAGTCCGTTGGAACTCGAAACACGGACCAGAATTCACTTGGGAGCGCGAGGATCAGATGATGCGCAAATATCCTAATCTGTTCAAGCACTCCGCGTCAAATCCCTAAGGTACTATTTAATTTTCGGGACGAAAATTCTTTCAACTAGGGAATGATGTGAAACCCACCAAATATTTTTTTTTATTTTAATTTTCGGGACGAAAATTCTTTCAACTAGGGAATGATGTGACAATCCGACTTTTTCAGTTAATTCCGTTAACTATTCCGTTAAATTTCCTATTAAAAACTTAACCCCGTTAACTAAATCTAACCCCAGGGACTGATTCCGTCACAAATTCAACTCAAAACTGCAGGGACTTGTTGTGTGTATATACCAAACTTAATATGTTGACTCTCCAAAGTCAAAATCGACAATTTTAGCTTCTGTTGACTTTTTGTAGTCAAAATCGCGACTACTTGATTCCAATTCTCGATTGATAACCGAAATGGATCGAATTCTGAAATTGATTGACACTTAAATGCCTTAATCGATCATCATTAAGCCTCAATCATATTCATTAATCGAATTAAACTCAAATTATGATAATTCATTTCGTAACCGTCGACCCCATATTCGATTATCATCAAATCCGGCAAATCCCTGTAATTCCTTCGCGAATTGAGACGCTGTAATCGCTTAACGAACCCCCTGAAGCTTTCACACAAACCAGATTAACCGGAGAAGTAGCAGAGAGAGCCGAAGATCAAACCAGTGCAGTCGGAACCGATTTTAGTCGACCTCCACAGTCCCGACATCAATTCAGGTAACTAGATACATCATCAGCTTCGTTTTCATCTCGTAGATGAAAGCCCTAACTCAATTAGGGCTTACACTATCAATTCGATCGAAAAATGTAACCTAGGGTTCATCTCTGACCGATTTAATCGAACCCTAGTCTAGACCCAATCAAAATGCAATTAACCTATACAGTTGGATTCGCAACACCATTTTAATTGAAAGCCCTCTGTCAATTCAATGTTTTATTATACAAATTATCGAAACCCAAAACTAGGGTTCTTCATTAAAAGGGTTTGGGGATTTCGATCTTAAACTCAACCTCAATCCAATTAAACCATATATGCAGATTCGCAATCCTCTACTCTATAAAAGCCCTATGAATCCAGACATTTTCATTATAAAAATTAATCAAAACTAGGGTTTTCGGTCCTAGTTTATGTAATTTGACGATCCAAATCCAATTGTTTTTGCAATTAGCTTTCACCACAGAGTCGTTTTGAGTCGATAATCAAAACCCCTATGATCCTTTGTTGAATCGCGACCGAATCTGAGGGTAATTGGACGGATTTCGAACTGGGTATGCATACGGGAGGGAAACCCATTCGAGTTACTTGATAAAACCATTTCAATCCGGATCATGTTGCGATAGCCTAGCGGTCGGGGCTGGTTAGAGCTGTGTGCGTGTGTGGGAGAGACCCGGGTTCGAGACCGGGCTCCCACAATTATTTTTAAACATTTTTCTGTTAATATTTAATTAATAAAAATCAAACCTTTTAATATTATATTATTATATAAATGGGTTTTAACCCGGAAAACAACCCGTAGGCTCGGGTTTGAATTATTAGCTTATTTTAATAAATTATACCCGCCTTTATAATTTATACATTATTATTATTATCAAGTAAAAATGATATTTTATATTATTTTAAGCCATAAATTTGTATAAAATAATATGTTTATATTATTTTCAAACCGTGACTCGTATTATTAAATAATATATAAACATATATTATTTCGTATCGTTCTACAACCTCGTATAACAATTGAAACTAAATAATAATATAATTAGTTATATTATTAGCTCGCATTGCTACGTTCATAAAAATAATATATTTATTATTTTGTACCACAAATGAGTAATTAGAATATCCTTTCGAATCTAAAAATAATATATTAAATTATATTATTTTCCTAATTTTTGTGAATGACAAAACACTCGATTATATTTATTATTATTTTTGTCATTCGTCGCGTAACGTGTATATATATATATATATATATATATATATATATATATATATATATATATATATATCTTAATTATAAATTAAGGAATTCCTATCCCCGTGGACACGTTCGTTTACTCTTGAATATTAGAGCGTTTCTTTAAGACGTTCCTTCCGTGTCACAGTCACATTTCCCATTTTCTTTTATCCCTAATTTATGTGTTTATAATGTTAGGGCATTCGTAAGTCTTTTGAGACTTACACACGTGGCTCCAACTTTTCCCTTGTGTGATTCAAATCCTTACTCAAGCTCAGGTGAGTTTTCACGGCCCCTTTTTACTGCTTTTAAACTGGGGGAGAAAACATGATACAACTCTTTTGATTTTTGTACTTCATTTTATATCAATTGTTATGACTATGCGTAAACTCTATCATGAAAGTCCTCACATCGAACCGTTTAAATATGAATATAGCGAGGTATGTTGGGTAGTGCTACTGGGTTTGACAAACCTCACCCGCGTTAGTCGCGCTAACACGATTGGATATCGAACGGGTGCAATATTGACCTAAACGTGCACCGTGGTTGATAGACCTGGTGGGAGGCAATACAAACAGTCAGTTTACGGTTGCGAGCGTAATAGCAAACAATGAACATGGGTTAGCTACTCATTTGGTATTTATGTTGATTGTACAATAAATCTCGTAAACGTTTATTTATATATTGAAACCTGTGAACTCACCAACCTCGTGTTGACACTTTTTCTTACATGTTTTCTCAGGACGCTAAGCTAAGACACAGGTGCACGTTAGGGCATGCATGGGATTCAACTGCTTTGCTTTGTGTCTATTTATGTTGATTGAATTATTTTAATGTACTTTGTTTGGTTGAACGTTTGGACTTTGGTTTTGGGCGCGTGTATTTTGCGCATTTACTTTCTTTACGCTTCCGCATTGATACTCTGATTTAAAAGGATATTTTCATTTGAGTCCCATGTAGAGTCGTTCAATGTAACTAATGTCTGAGATCCTGGTTTGTCACTTCCCAAACGGTAATACTCCGTTAGTGGAATTTGGGGGTGTGACAATTTCGTTCTATAAGACAAGAAATCCAATGTCATCACGCTAGTTAACAAATAGAATTCAATAAGTACTGTAAGATGTTAATATACACTGGCCATCTGCAATTAACCATTACACTACCTTTCGATTTCTATTTGACCACCTTTGTGATTCCATCAGAACACAAGTCCTTACCTAACCCTTTCTAAGGCATAATACATACACATATTCTACTTTTCATACCTGATGCATTGGCTCGAGTTACCCGTACTAGCATCCGCTTTTGGTCCCATTTAAAGTTTAAGTTCAGACACTGAGAGTGTCCGAATCTCTCAAACTATTGCTCTGATACCAACTTGTAAGGCCCCAAACTCGGGAGGCCTCACTTGTTGGATTTACTCATTCACAAATAGTTCTTAAACATGAATATCAAATAACGCAGCGGAATCATTCATTCAACATAACTAAAAACTTGTTCATACATGCGGAAGCGTACATTGTCAAATACATAAACTTAACATAAACAACTCATAACGGGATGCCAGTCTTCATGATCGACCGGGTAACTCTTCTCGCTTGCCAAGCATCACCGTCCATCGTCCATACCTGCCTTAACCTGAATGTGCATACTAAAAATTCAGCTACACTGGTGAGTTCTAGCATTTCATAAAAACTTTAACATCAACATTTGCCAAAAACGTATCATTCATTTAGTAAAACCTTTCACAAAAGCATGTAATAATCTAACATCTTTAAAAAGGTTTCGTACCCATATCATCAACAACATCATAATCATAAACACCGTTAAACGGATCATTCATTAAAACTTTTAACATTCATTTAAGTCATACATTATTATCTAAATCTGTGTTACCCTTCGTTCCGTCATTCAGTATGGTATTGCCCCTAAGGCTTAACTGCACGAAGACCGACAATACCATGCATTCCGTCAATTCCCTTTTTGGTATTGCCCCCAAGGCTAACTGCGCAAGGACCGACAATACCCATTCAGTTGCCCTTATGGCTCTCATGTCCATAAACCGACAACTTCCATCGACGGCCATGGCTCACGGCCAATGACACCGTCGGATCATAATTTAACCTTACATGGGGTCACGTTAACCCATGAGTAACCTTCGTTACTCCCTTACCAGTTGTACAACATCATAACCATTGACATGCCACAGAGACAATGCCCCTGTTGTTCTTGTGGCAACTATGGCTCGCTGTCCATAATCTACCACAAGGCTGGGAATCTCATTTCCCAGACTTCATTCGTCAATTCCATTCATTCGACAGATTAGATTTGTAATGACTTCTTTAAAACCTTTACCTCTTTCTCTTCTCATTAAACATTTCCTCATTTAGACCGTTCATAAAACATTCGTAACCCTTTTTGGCAAAAACACTTCAAAACCTTTCCTTTCGTAAACATCGTTTCGTTAAAACATCATTTTGTTAAACATCATTTCGTTAAACATCATTTAGTAAAACATCATTTCGTTAAACATCATTTCGTAAAACATCATTTCGTAAGTATGCACACCAGCCCATAAACATTAACAAAACATTTAAAAGAGGGCTCTAGAACTCACCTGATACGCTAATATGGGTTGTCCTAAACGAAGGTCCAACAACGTCTCTTTTGATCTGAATTAATTAGTTAAATACACATCAGACCAATCCCGACTCTAACGGTTTAACCATTCTAACATACTGACTTCACTTAATCAGTTCTGATGTCTGCGCACTTAGCAAGTGCGTAGACCCTGTTGCCTGCGCACTTATCAAGTGCGCAGGTCCCTCCTCCTGCGCACTTAGCAAGTGCGCAGGTCCCTCCTCCTGCGCACTTAGCAAGTGCGCAGGTCCCTCCTCCTGCGTACTTAGCAAGTGCGCAGGACCTGCTCCGTGCGCACTTAGCAAGTGCGCACGACCTGTTCTTCACAAAAAACCCTAACTTTCGTTTTCGGGTCTGATCATGTCAAGATCCCGAACCTGTTGCATTCAAAACGTTCGTTTTCCATTAAGGAACTCAAATCCATGGTTATCTTTCAGTTTCATCCGTTCAAACCTTACCTTTTCACCCAAAACCCGAAAAACCCAAAAACGAACTAAAACTCAGATTTAGGTCGGATCGTTACCTGAATCGAGTTTCTGATCCGGAGGTTCTTCTCACGAGTTATGGAGTAACACTTTGCTGAAGTCTCGGGTCGATCCGCCAACTTTCTCTCTCTACAGTTTCTCTCTCTAAAAGTTGCAAATGAGAGAAAAAGGGTGGCATAGGCTATTTATAGCCAGCTGACCCATCCGACCCGACCCGCCATGCCTCGTTCGTTTATTCCGTTATTATATCTGTCGTTTTATTTTTGAGATGTTACAATAAAGTTATATTGTGGTTGTTCTGGTGGTTCTGATGACTGTCCTTCAGAATAGCTACTACTTTCTTCGTATCTATTGTTTTCTTGTTTAAAATCCGTAAATCTTAAGCTTTGTATACCATCTATTCCTTCATATATATGACTTCTTTTAGGTACTAATGTTGAACTTTCTGTTTCTGTTAAGTCGTTTATCTGCCATTCTAATCCTGCTAATTCTTCAGGATCAATTTTTACTGGTTCTATCATTTGTATAGATTTTGACGCAACTGTGTTTACTATTCCTTCTATATTTACTTTATATTTCATACCTGACCTATTGCTAGCTTTTCCTAAGACTCCTATACTTATTACTATGTTGTTTCCTGCATAGTTTTCGTATCCTTTTGTTTGTAAGGCTATTTTTTGTTTTTGTAAATCTTTTATGTCTTTTAATATTCCAGATGTACAATAAAAAAGGGCTGTATTTTGACTTAAATCTATTTCTATCCCTGAAATTATTGCTTTTTTCATTTCGGTTTTCCAACTTTTATCTAGTATTAAAGCTAGAAGTTTAGTTCCTAGGTTTTTTCTTCTTAGGGCTTTGATTCCTACGACTATAAGTCCTGTGTGTATAAATTGTTTTCCTGATTGTTTAATTTTTTGAATTGTTTCTGGTGAGAATAAATCTAATTCTATCATTTTGTCTATTACTCGTAAACTTTCTTCTCTACTACTTTGTATTTAGCCTTCCTGTCTGGTATAAAATTCTAGGATTTAAGATATCTAGTTGATGTTGGTTGTATAAGTCTATGTTTTTATCTAGGTCTATTTCTTCTTCTATCTGTATTGTTTGTTGTGTATTTCTAGAAGATGATCCTTTCTTTAAAATTCTGTTTAAAAAAGTGTCAGATGTAATAACATCTCTTATATTACTAGTAGATTTTCTAGATCCTTGGATGATTTGGTTATTCGTTGTTAGGTTTCCAATGTTTATATGGTTTTGGCTTATTATCACTTATATGTATTTTATTTAACTTATTTATAAGTTGATCGATTTCGTTAGAACCTTTTCCTTCTTCTAGTATATGTTTATTTTTGTTAATATTTTTTAATTCTAGTAAAATTTGATTATTCTGTTCTCTTATATAATCTAAGTTTTCTGTGAATTTTTTAACTTCTTCTGTTTCTTTGTTTATTAAATGTATAATTTTTAAAAAAAAATATTTATTGTTTACTGATTCTCTTTGTAAACTGAAACCTAAATTTATAATCAGGTCTGTGATACTATTTAGATGTGTATTATCTGTATGAAGACTATGCGTATGGAGTTCTTTAAACCTACAGATATGACTATAATAACTACTATTTATATTTTTATGATCGGTTTTGTCTGAAAATTCTAGATTTAAGAATTCTAGTTTTTTGAAAATTCTTGAATATTCAATGATTATTTAAAAATCCGATTTCTTTAGTGAACACCTTACTTTTTAAACTTCTTCTCATAATATTTTTCTATACCTCGATTTTTCATAAAAGTAAAAAATCATTCATATATATCAAACATACAAGTTTATAAAAACCTTTGATAACTTTATCTAAATTAGTAAGTCAAAGCAAGTTTTTTCCCTAATCTTCACCTAAGCGGGTTTCCACATAAATAGACTTAAGCATATCAAGCTGCCTGATATGGACCTGTCTTAGTCTTTTAGATGTTAGGAAAGCCTTTGCTCTGATACCAATTAAGGTTGGGTACCAGAGTTTTTTAAACACTTGCAAAAAGTAAGACATAAAACATAAAGACTTACAGTGTATTTGCAGTGGATGGTAGATAATATTATATATATATATATAGTGTGAGTTTTCGTTAAAAAGTCAAAAAAGTGTAAAAAGTCGTTTAAAACGCTCATAACCTGCTCATAGGAACTCTGATTTTACTCATTTCGGCGGGGTTAGAACCGTCTCGTCGAACTCTACGATCTTAGCTTGTAGGGTTTAGATTTTAGGGTTTACTTTTTGCCTTAGGATTTAGCCGTAGAGGTTTATCCTTAGGGTTTAGATTTTAGTATTTAGGCTTTAAGGGGGGTGGGGGTGGGGGTGGGGTTTTTTTTTTATGGAGGGAGGGGGGGTGGGTTAGAGGTTTAGGGTTTTGGGGGGTGGTGGTGGTGTTTTTAGACGAATTTTTCCGCTTTTTATGGTTTTTTTTGTTAAGATTTAGGTTTTTAGGGGTGGGGGTTGGGGGTTTTAGGTTTTTCGGAGGTGGGGTGGGGTGGGGGTTTTAGGCTTTTAGGGGGTGGTTGTGGGGTTTTTAAAATACTTTTTACAGTTTTTAGAATTTGTAAAATAACCTTCCCATATATATATATATATATATATATATATATATATATATATAGGGGAAGGATCATAAGAAAACTAATTGTTCATGATAAAACCAAAAAACTATTTATTAAAGGTAAAAATAAAATAATAAAAAAATCATAACTCAAAATATAAATCAAAAACTAAAAAATCGCTTCGGATACCTTGTTCCACACGTCGTCCTCGTTAAAAAAAAATCAGCGTTTTGCTACATATGTGTACCATAGTTAGCTTTTAAGGGTGGTTTTTTGGGTTTAGTTTAGCTTTTAGGTTAGGTTTTTTTTTGGTGAGGTGGGGGGGGTTAGGTTTTTGGGGGGTGAGGTGGGTGGGTTTAGGTTTTTGGGTGACGGTGGGGTGGGGGATTTAGGTTTTTAGGTGGGGGTTAGGTTTTTGGGTGTACTACACATATGCAGCACCTTTAATGAGAAGTTTTTTGATTTTCTCATGAAAATAAGTTTTCTAGTGAACTCACCCATATATATATATATATATATATATATATATATATATATATATATATATATATATATATATATATATATATATATATATATAGAGGTTCAACTAAGAAGTGCAATTTGACTAAAAAATCTAAGAAGCAATCTTAGCAATCCATTTTCCTAATCAATAGATGAGATTCAAGTGGGTGAAAAAGAAGGTTGGAGGGGTATATTTGGAATAGCCATTTTTGTTGACTTTTTTCAAGTTCCTCCACATTTTTTAAACATTTATAACTTTTTTATACGACATTATTTAAAAAAAAATTATATCATAAAATCGGGCATTTTGTTCTCTTTAATTTGAGTATAATGTTGATATATAAAAAAAGATGATTTAAAAAAAATCAAAATCTGTGTTGATTTTCGATAAAACAACACGGATAATAGAATCTGTGCTATTTTCTTGTAAACAACAGTAAACCAGCACAGGAAAATAGCACAACAACAAAATCAGCACAACAGCAAATCAGTACAACATAAAAAACAACAAAATAACAAAAACAACACAGGTAATTTTACAAAATCATAAATCTGAAATGAAAGTTATCATCTTAAAAGAAGAATGTAAGTAATTAAGTTTTGAACTTCAGCAACATAAAAGAAGAATGTACCTTATCTTTGCGTCTTGCGGTAACTATTGTTGTAGGGAAAGGAATGTAGCATAAAATATAAGAAAGTGAATTAAAAAAAACTTAAAAGCTTAGTTTTGTTGTGCTGGATTTTGTTCATTTTTGTGATAGCCTACCTGTGCTAGTTTTGCTTGTGCTGGGTTATGTTTGTGCTGGTTTTAGGATTATAACCTGTCAATTCAAATTGTGTTCTTTGTTTTGTGCTGGTTTGATATACTAGTTTTGTTGTGCTAGTTTTGTTTGTGCTGGGTTAGCTAAGAAAAGCAAGTCACACAATTAACCGTGTTGTTTTGGTTCTGTTTTATAGTAAAACAACATAATTAATTGTTATGTTTGGTGTAGTTTTATGATAAAGCAGCACAATTAATTGTGTTGTCTTACAATTCAGCACAGTTAATTATGCTGTTTTACCATAAACCAGCATATTTACGTAAAGTAGCACAATTTCATTAAATGTTGATTTTGTTTTTACAAAAAAATATAGCAATACTATACTCGAATTAAAGGTAAAAACCGCTCGATTTTATGGTGTAATTTTATTTTTAAAATAAGGTCGTATTAAAATGTTATGTACGTTTAAAAAAAGTTTGGAAATTTGAAAAAAGGTCAACAATTGTGGGTTTTCCAAGAATGTCCCTCCATCCTTTATTTTTCCTATACTAAAATCTCTACCATTGATCATCCAATTGAATGGATGAGATAGCTTCTTAGGCTTCTTACCCAAATTGCACTTCTTAGGGGGAACCATTCCATATATATATGGGACGGTTCCACTAATAAGTGGTTTTTCGCTAAAAAATACTAAGAAATGGGTCAAACGAACTCCGATTGATCTCATTCCAGCGGCGTTGGAACCGTCTCATCGAACGCTAACCCGGACCCAAAAACCTAAACCCCCATCCACCCGCACCCCCAAAAACCTAAACCCCCTCCAACCCTACCCCGAAAAGCCTAAAACCACCACCCCCACCCCTCAAAAACATAAACCCCCCCCTCCCCCCCCCCAAAAAAAAACCTAAACCCACCCCCAAAAAGCTAAACCCCCCACCCCCACAAAAAAAAAAAACATAAACCATAAAATCTAAACCCTAAAAGCTAAACCTTAAGGCTAAACCATAAGGCTAAAACCCTAAAATTCAAACGTAAAATCTAGACCTTAAAAGCTAAACCCTAAAAGCTAAGATGGTAGAGTTCGACGAGACGGTTCCAACGCCGCTGAAATTAGCTCAATCGGAGTTCGTTTGATATCGTTTCTTAAGGTTTTTGTCATTTCTTAGATTTTCTTAGCGAAAAACTATTTTTTATTTGATCCTCCCCCTATATATATATAGAGGACGGTTCCACTAAAAAGCGGTTTTTCACTAAAATATACTAAGAAGTGAGTCAAACGAACTCCGGTTGAGCTCATTCCAGCGGCGTTGGAACCGTCTTATCGAACCCTAACCCGGACACAAAAACCTAAACCCCCTCCACCTGCACCCCCAAAAACCTAAACCCTCCCTCCAACCCTACCCCGAAAAGCCTAAGACCACCACCCCCACACCCTAAAAACCTAACCCCCCCCCAAAAAAAAAACCCTAAACCCACCCCCACCCACCCCAAAAACCTAAACCTCCACCCCGACAAAAAAAAAACCTAAACCATAAAATCTAAACCCTAAAAGCTTATCCTTAAGGCTAAACCATAAGGCTAAATCTCTAAAATTCAAACGTAAAATCTAAACCTTAAAAGCTAAACCCTGAAAGCTAAGATGTAAATACTTCTTATCGTAAATTTTTTTAGATATTATAAGCAAATTAAAGATAAAAATATGAACTATTTTATGGTGTATTTTTTTTTATAAAAAAAAACATACTATAAAAAAAGTTATAAATGTTTTAAAAACATGGGGAGTTTTTTTAAAAAAAAAAGAGAGAGAAAAAGGGTGGATAAGAATGTGATACATGTCAACTTCTTATTGAATCTGATTTTTGTGTTGAGTAAAATAATTGTTTTGTCCTTTTCATATAAAACAAATTGAGGGACACATGACATGATCTTGTTTAGTTTAGATTTTTTCAACTATTGAATGTAGATTTTTGGGTTTTTACACCAAACATGGGTTTTGAAAGCAACACAATATATAGGGTTGTGTTGTTTTCAAAACCCATGTTTGGTGTAAAAACCCAAAAATCTACATTCAATAGTTGAAAAAATCTAAACTAAACAAGATCATGCCATGTGTCCCTCAATTTGTTTTATATGAAAAGGGCAAAACAATTATTTTACTCAACACAAAAATCAGATTCAACAAGAAGTTGACATGTGTCACATTCTTATCCACCCTTTTTCTCTCTCTTTTTTTTTTAAAAGAACTCCCCATGTTTTTAAAACATTTATAACTTTTTTTATAGTATGTTTTTTTTATAAAAAAAATACACCATAAAATAGTTTATATTTTTATCTTTAATTTGGTTATAATATCTAAAAAAATTTACGAAAAGAAGTATTTACATCAATGTAACGGAACATTTCCTATGTAACAGATCGTTACATTGGTGTAATACTCTAGTTACATTGTTTTAATATTATAGTTACATTAGTGTTACAACAAAATTAACACTCTAATTACACTGGTTTAAGAATATAGTTACATTGGTGTAACACAAATAGTTACATAAATTATAACCAATGAACTTTAGATATCAGCAAGTTAACCAATCACAAAAACCAAAAACTACCCGAGATTCATGCTGGAAATCAACAAAAGCTTTAGCTTGAGACTGTAATGTTCCACGAATGCTATATCCCAACCTTCCACCAATCTGCTTATGTTGGAATAAATTCACAATATAAGAACATACAATTGAAATTGAATATTTATTTCAATTTTCAAACTTGAAACTATAACTAATAACTGTACCTTCTCTGTTGCAGTTACAAATTCTTGAGACACGTTATATATATTTAGAAAATCTGGAAGCCTATGGAGAAGAGCAAACACTGCTTCTATACCCCCAAATGGGTCCTTGTTTTCCAATAAAATAGAACAAGAAAACCGTCTTACCTGCTTCCTTACTTATCCGCTTTCTGCCTCATCTCTATCACCTTCCTGTGGTAGATCCGGTTGCTAGCTTCCTCGCTCCGGTGGTAGATCCGGTTGGTAGCAAAAATATTATACGACAGATTATGATGAAAATTGAAGCAATTAATGCGGGAAACCCCTAAATTAACGGAAACAAAAAAACCCCCAATTACGAAAAGAAACCCTAAAATTAAAATAAAATCAAAACGAGCTAAAGGAAGCAATAAATCAATAAAGATTCTGATGCAAATCAAAAACCATGTTCGAATTGAAGTAATAAATCAAGGGTATCCGATTTCCAAACGAAATGAAAGAAAAGAACGAACCCTTTTATGGCGGACGATGCTTCGTCGTCCAGTGGTCTCAAGCGGTGGTCTACTTGAGCGGTGGCCTCAAGCCGTAGCTTGCTCGTCCTGGTAGATTCATTGAATCTCAAAGCGGTGGTCTCCTGGATTTCTAGGGATCGAATTTAGAGAGAGAGAGGTGGTTTGAAAATGGGGGTAAGGGTGGGGTAATGGGGTTGTGGTGGGGTGTGGGGCAGGAGGTTAAAATGACGAATATGCCCTTCCAGCCATCTCAACCATTCATCTATAATTTGATTATTATATATTAAATGAATAGTTGTGGTTGAGTTTTAAGGTTTTTAAATGAGGAGTGAGTTTTGATTTGAGCACTCCCCTATAATATATATATATATATATATATATATATATATATATATATATATATATATATAGGGGACGTATCATTTATAAACCCTGAATTGTTGTGAAAACTCTTAAACTAATTCTAAACCACTCATTCTTATTTCTCTTTTTCTTGTTTATTTTTATTGTTTGAGGGTATATTTGACATTTTGTCTCTCTCTCTCTCTCTGTTTACACCTACTATATCAACAACCCATCTTCATCTTTCTCTTTTATGTCCCTATTTCACCAACAAAAAGAAATCTAACTCTCTCACTCTTCTCACTTTAATCTGTCATCGACAGATCTACACTCGCTGGTCTTCACCTTCATTCTTACACTCCCGGATCTGTCACTGGTGGATCTGCACTCGTCGGTCGCCTCTTTAATCTATCACGACAACATCAGGTCCTATTCTTCTTGTTTGAATTTTTGATGGTTCAGATCTGTAAATGATTTTATTCGGCTTTTTCTGGTTCAGATCTGTAAATCATTAGTTAGGGTCGAATGGTGTTAGTGGTCTTTAACTTCAAACAAGGATTTGGTCTAGCCTAGTCTTCGTGTAAAGAAATTCAAGATCTGTTTGGTTTTAATCATTACCATCTCTTGCATGTTAGTGGTCTTTTTTATCCGATTGATTTTAGAGGCGTTCTTGCATTTTAGTAGAAGATATTTTGTTTGATTTTAATTTATTTTTGTTTTCTCTATTCCCAATAGAACTCAAGTCTCTGAAAGTGCTAAACTTTGGATACTATAATATATTAAATGTTATTCTTGCACACTTAAAAGTCTGAATAATTTTTAAGTCCATATTTTAGCATCTGGAATAATATTTTACTTGTTGAACTTGATTTATTTACTTGGTGATTAGAAATTATTTAGTACCTGGAATCATTTTGAAGTCCATATTTTTTTATTCTCTATTCTATAGTTTTGAAAATTTTAGAGAGTCTGAATAAACATAGTAAAAGAGAAAACCATTTTTTTATTCTTAGAAGTAATCGTTCTAAGCTATTGTGGGTTTAGACACTGATAGTGATCAAAATGGTTATATTTTTCAAGTAAAATTATTAAATTGTGTATTTTTTTTAATCTAAAAAGATTCAAATTTGAACCATGAAATAAAGTTTTTACACAAACTTGAAAACCCCAGATTTGAATTTAGACATGTGTTGTGTTAACCGAATGTACACATGTATAAACTAAATGTACACATGTGTATTATTCATGTGTTTATGTTGAATCAGATCTAAACAGTTGTTACATATTGGTAATATCTTCTTACATAAATCTTATCCCTAAATAGTGTTTTTTTATGATTCCATTGATGTTTAGATAGTGTAGACTAGCACATGAGGGATCGAAGTATGGGAAAAAGATATGGGTTCAAGATGGTGTAAAAGTCAGGATTTTAAAGGATCTTTCAAGATCTACATGGTTTGATACACAAGTAAGTTTTTAATTTTTACATATGTGTATTTTAAATTTACACATGTGTCTTTGATTCTTTTACACATGTGTAAAAGAGTTTTTACCAATGTGTATTTGATTTTACACAGTGTAATTATGTGTATTTTTTTTTAATTTTGTAAAGATATTTATAATTAGATATATTTTTTTTTATGATTTGTGAATTTGTTTTTTCCTCTAATTTGTAAAGATATTTAGGTATTTGGATGGAGATTTTTTACTGATTTGTGTATATGGATTTTACACATGTTTAAAAAGGACGTTTTTCAATTGTTCTTGTGTTTATGTTGTAAACTGAATTTACACAGGGTTTTTTACACTCGTGTAATTGATTTTATTCTCTTCACATAGTGCATCTATGTATTCCTGATTTATAAAGATGTTTGTGTATATGGGTTTTACACATGTTTTTAATTTTTAAAGCTGAATCATTCAATTAATTTCTTGTTTATTTTTTTGTTTTCATGGTTCAATTTAATGTTTTTGATAAAGAAAAATAAAAACTTTGTGTATAATAAGGAGTAATCTTTAATTTGGAATTGTTCTGATGATTGATGAGAGAGAGAGTGTGTGTGAGAGAGAGAGAGTGTGTGTCTTTTAATACCAAGATTTAATAAAAAAAAAAGAAAAAAATTTCCTTTTTACCCCTGTATTAAATCTAGGCCACGTGTTTTTTAATTTAAAATAAAAAAACTCAGATTCAATTACAACCACATATTATAATAAGTAATTTTGAATGGGTGGTTGTGATTGAGTTTAAGAGTTTTCACAACAACTCAGGTTTACAACCGATACATTCCATATATATATATATATGACACGGGTTACTTTTTTATTATTAATTGATGTGATTCTCCAAAGATATAATGGTAGGGAATTCTTGATGTTTGGTATCTATTGGTGATGCTTTATAAATTGTTGATCAAGAAGTTTTTGTTTTGCGACTGAATAATGAGCGTTTCTCAAACTCCAAGCATCAACTATCATCCATATTCCCATACATTTCAAATTAGAGTTTATGAAGCTTTCATCTTCTCCATTCCAATCCTCTTCTCGATCATACTCTTCCTTTTGTTCTACTTGTTCTACCTCAAAAGAAGAGCTTACGCTCTTTCTTCTGCTCCACCAACACTTCCATCTTCTACTTTCACTTATGCTACTTCATTTCTCCCCATGGTAACATTTATATGTTTTCTTCTATTCTCAAATCAAAAATATTTATAACAACGAATAATTAGTTATTCTCGTCGGTTTTTACTTGATTAAAAATGTTTATTATGTATGAATTTGCAGCCTAATGTTATTGGACTGAAAGGTAATCTCCAGGATAAGTTACCAAAGGTTTTGCTTGACGAAGATTTAAAAGCAAAGGATTCATTGTAAGAGCATTCCCAGTCCGTTCTTTATATTTCATATTCTTATCCTTATAATTACATTAAAAACAATACTTTTTCTACCTTTTATCTTTACTTTTCTCTCTCCTTATCTTTATCCTTATAGTTATACTAAAAACTACTACTTTTATCCTTATAGTTATACTAAAAACTACTACTTTTATCCTTATAGTTATACTAAAAACTACTACTTTTATCCTTATGTTTACAAAAACCTTATATCTTTTCTCTCTCCTTCACTCACAACCACTTTAAACCACTCCATAAAATATACAAAACTCACTCACATAATTATAAGGAACGGACTGTGAATGCTCTAAGCCACCTAATAATTAACGTTATTTATTTCTTACTTTTATTATATTCCATATAATACCATGTATTTAGGTATTACAATTTGAAATTTTCTAAATTTAATACGTTTTACTTTAATTAATGAAGCAAATACAAATTACTTATTATATATTCTACGTCCTATATTAATCACCCATATCTTATTCGTTTGGTACATGTGATTATAATTAATAGCCTTTCCTTTTCTCAAAAGTGTCCATGGAATTATGATTATAAAGAAAGTAGAATTTCATTTGAGTGCCATTCATATTTAAAGCCAGGCAGGCAGGCATATATGCTCTCAATCACCATCTTATATATTTAAAAAAAAGTCCATAAAGTTCATTAAAATTATATCTATTTTTGTTAATAAAAAACGAATCGTTATCATGTAACACCAATTTATTGTTTAACTTACTAGAACTCGTGTAATACACACGGGATGAAAAATATCAATACATAAAATTCTAAAATATTTATGTATATATTTTATAGGTGTAAAAATGTATTACATATACTAAGGATAGAAAACAAAATTCAAAATATGTAAAAATTAGTATATAATTGAGTTTCGAAAATACGTTAATGACTACTTAATATAATTTGACTTTCATTTACTATTTTATTGAAAATTAAAGTTACTTAATTATATTTCAAAGTTTCTTATAATAAGAGATAATTTAAAATGAATGTGTTTTAATAGTATAATTAGTGTTTTTAAAAAAAATATATTATTATTAAAAGATAAATGTGTATTTAATAAGAGAGAGAATGAATATGGAGGTGACAAATGACATTAAAAAACCTTTATTTATTAGATAATATAGATTTTGACTATGTAATTTATCTTATCTTATACCAACTAGTGGGGTATCATCTCTTTACTAGCCCATGTATCCAACATCCTCGCTTTATTATAGTTTTACTCATTGAATGTATTTGAATGTTGCGTACCGACCGGCAGGTGTTGCGTTTGTCTTGGTGATTTTGAAATGAATGAAGAGTTGATCCAATTGCCATCATGCAAGCATGTGTTCCACAAGGACTGTATTCACCATTGGCTTCAATCCAACTCCACTTGTCCAATGTGTAGATGCTGTGTTTTCTTAGCTGTTGGGCCCATCTCCATACCTGTTGGCCGGCCACCAAACATGCATACAAGTGTCGATGGCCCAACGACACATGGTGTGACAATAAGTACTATTTAAGAGTCTCCTCTACTTTGCATGAGTTGACACAAATTAACCATGTTGTATCTCAATAAGTCACCCACCAAATACAACATACGTTGATCGATCTTATTGGGATATATAGCTAGGTTACATTAACTTTGTAATCATATTCTTTAATGAAATATCAAGGGTCGTTAATTAATAAGTATAAAGTTGTCCGGCCGTCCGGCAGAAGTTGAAAACGCGCGCAATTAAAATAGAGATGGGCAAACTTGAAACCGGAATCATTTGAGACAAGTACGAGACCGGGTATGAGATTTTAATTTTAATATTTTTTGTATGTATGAGACTGGTATGGTATTAGGTGATACTCATCCCGGTTATCCAAAACATACATGCTAGTCCGATTACCTAAAACATTCATATCCATTTACCTGAACTATACTTGTAAACATTTTACTTTTACTTTTATTTTCATTTTTCATTTAGGTAATTGATAGTAATCTATTAACCAACTAACTTTTTAGTTTTTATATTTCTAATTTTCTTGGCTAATAAAATTATAATAGAAATTAGAATAGTAAGAAATGTATACCTTGGAATCCCTGTCACACCCCGTCTAGGCGGAAATACGGGTATGTAACACGAGTACCGATTATCAAGAAGAACACTGTTTAAAGAGAATACTAAATCATTCATGCCATTCTAAATAACCAAAATACAAAGTCATAATTGTTTAATACATGCCATAACATTCACAAAATAATGGCTAAAACATAACAAAAGACTATATGTAGAGATCTTTGGCATGCTCCTAGTCATGTGCTTCCTAGATGTGCTTAGTTACCTGAAAAACATGCTTAAAAATGTCAACTAAAATAGTTGATGAGTACGCAAGTTTAAGATTTGAACACAACAGTTGCGTCAAATATATTTATACTATACAAAGTAATACGCATGTAAATGAAATCTTGTAATGAGTCCGCAACCAAACGTAATGACAAATTTAATTTGCCCTGCCTAATGGTTTGTCATGAACATTGGTCTGTTTCTTGGAAATAAACATTCATTTTGTCTCTATTCTCTGTTTATTTACGCGTTCAGTCAAAGGGATGAATGAGGACTGTCTACCCCGATAGTACTATCTATATTAATCAACCGGCTCGAATCCATGAGTTAAATGGTCATGTGTGTATAATAGGGACTTAAGAATGTGACAAATAATCTCATGCAGTATTTACAGTGTATAATATGCATAAAATAAAGTATAAAAGTTTAAGTATAACAAGTAAGTATAAAAGTATAGTGAGCATGTTTTCCCCCCAAAAGGTATAGAAAAATGGGTTGCGGGAACTCACATGGTTTTAGATTGCGGATAGTCGAGACTCTTCGGAAGGTGTTGAACGTGTGAGGTATTATATGAAGAATACATTATAAGTAAGGCTAATGAGATTTGTGGACTCATCCAAGCGCAAGGGGTTGGATCTAGATTTGTGTCACTCTACTAGTCCAAACTACCATATAATACATATTACAGGGGCAAGAAAGTAATTTCCTTAAAAACTCTTAAAATTAAGAGTTGTACATGTGTTAATGCTTGAGGTACAAGAGATAAAGCTCTTAAAAGGTACAAGGGGGATTGAGGAAAATTCAAGATTCAAAAAGGGGATTCAAAATCCAAATTTGCCCAAAAACTTCACCCTGTTTTCGTTTCTCTCTGTCAAGAAACCCTCACCTTCAACGGCGCTGATCTCCACCCGAACCTTCACCTAGGATTTCACGTTGGTCCTTCAACAGCAACTGTAGACGTATTTTTTAGCAACTATAGATTAAATTCTATGTATCGGTATACTTAGCTACTACGGAGGAGGGTGTTTCTGCGTACTTAGCTTGTTCACCAGTTGGTCCTGCATACTTAGTAAGTACGCAAGGCTACGCATGACCAATGCCCTGCGTACTTAGCCAAGTACGCAGGAAGTGTTCCTTCCCTTATAAATTGAGATGATGGCCTCATTTGTAGGTGGAATATTCGGAACAATGTTGAGAGGTGTCCGGGCGGGATGAGCTCTCCACCGTGAGCGTAGACGAGAGACGTGTACTTCTTCGGTATGTAATGTGAGATGAATTTGTTGTTATGGATTACGTATCATTTTTGTGTTGATTCTCTTCTTTATGCTCGTGTTATTCTCTTTCTCGTTCCTCACCGTTCCCACACTAATCGTTGTTTTTCTGCTGTGCGACGAGGCTCCCGGGACCTACAATTGGTTTCAGAGCCTCGATGTTCGTTGATTTGTGTTCCAGATTCGAGTTTTGAGGTTTTTGAGTAGATCTGAGTTATGAATTGGTTCGCTACTTTTTCTGTCCAAGATCCTTAAATTCGAGTTTGTTATCGCTTAATTTGGTGTTTGGAAGGCTGAGGGTTTGTTAGATGATGATATCTAATCTTTTGGAAGCATCAATTTCTCAGATCCAACACTTTTCAAGCATTCTCCTCAAGATCCGTCAAGAACACTGCTACTTTTTGATAAGTACGCAAATTCAGCTTTTCTGCGTACTTACTAAGTACGCATGGGTTTTGCCCTGCGTACTTACTATGTATGCATGAGTAATTGTCCTGCGTACTTGCTAAGTACGCATGAGTATTTGGCTCTGCGAACTTAGCATGTACGCGTGGGCATTTGGCTTTGCGAACTTATCAAGTACGCATGTACACTTGGTTTTGCGAACTTACTAAGTACGCATGAACACCCTATACCTGCGTATTTACTAAGTACGCATGAACTATCATCTGGGATTAAAAAAAAAGTTTTTTTGCGGGAAAACTTTTCTTGGCCAAATTTTGTAGGAATCTTTTGTACGCTTGTTTTGGACCATTTTTTAGAAGATAGTAATTTTGGTTTTTCGGGACTGAAATTTGACATAGCTTGGCTAAACAAGGATGAGATTTTTGTTGTATGATACCAATTGTCATATATTGGTGAGGTGTTTAAACCTAAAAATGTGGGCTACGAGTATCCGGGATACTTCTTTAATAGGGAAAGAATGCTGAATCAAGTTGAGCAACTGGGTCGTCATCGGCTAAAGGTCTCGTTTTACTTGTGAAGATGTTGCAGCTTTGGGTCTTTGGAAAAAGAATCATATTGTTTAGGTATTTAAACTTGAATATATGGGCTACGAGTATCTATGATAATTCTTTAATAGGGGATGAATACTGTAACAAGTTGAACCCAAGGTTTCGCTTTTTTGGATCTTTGAAAAGGAATAAAAAAAAAAGAATAAAATCCTAGATTTGACTAGTTGAGCATTTTGAGGATTTGAGTGAAGCGGTGATGAAGCTGGTAATAGTTTACAGAGAAATAAGGGGGATAAAAATCTAGTATTCATGAGACATTAAAGAGGTGGTGGAAAAGCCGTTGGTACTTCCTATATATACCTCTTTGACGTAACATGGATCTCAACCATGATTTCTCGTGTAAACTATATTTTTCATGCTCGTTGGTTAAGCCTGTGTTTAAGATTTGATGTGATTTAGTTATGATTGGATTTCTCATTTGGGATCTAGGCGGAATGCCAGATAGATAACCTAGTTATGGAACTTCACGCCATGGTGAATGTATAGAGATTAGGAGGTGTTAACCAGGAATGAAGATCTAATTGAAGAATGTTGGACTTTGGATACAAGATGATCACTGCCGATCATGATTTTGTGTTTGATTCTATCGAGTGTTTTCAAGATGAAGCTTGATTTTCGTTGGATTATTAATTGAAGATGGAACCTTTTATCATTTGCTGACGGGATGGGAAACGTTCCCTTGTTTCTGGTCTAGTAAGGAGGAGCTTAAACTGAAAGGGGAAATTGGAAATGAACATCTTCGGGAATTTGGCTGACTCGTGAAGAGACATGATAGAGTTGAACACATCTGGTTTGAAGACTTAAGTTTATCTTACTGGAATTCCTATGGGTGCTGATTGGTTTGATGCTGGTTATTGGAAATTAAACTCTCTATCATATGCCAGCTGATTTGGAGGAATTCTAAGTCAGGGTGGAGTTTGCTAATACTGAGAGGTTGAACTACAATGAGGTGTGCTGGGTTAGTTGGTTCCTATTGAAGCACTTGGTTTGGTCTACATTAAAAGCTACAGTTAAGAGGGAGTCGGGTGTGTCAGATCACTTGACAACTGAAGACTGAAGTTGGAAGATTTGAAGATCTCAAGTGGAATGCCAGAAGATCAAGTCTCGCAAGAAGACACGTGATGTCATTAGTTTAGAGGGAGTCTATTAGGACATTCTTTGTAAACTAATGATTTTCAGTGTTAGTGATGGATAAAATTTGATGCTATAGTTAAGAGGGAGTCTGTAGAAGCATGTTTTAGTAGCTATAGATTAAATTCTATGTATCGGTGTACTTAGCTAGTACGCAGGAGGGTGTTTCTGCGTACTTAGCATGTTCACCAGTTGGTCCTGCGTACTTAGTAATGCCTTGCGTACTTAACAAGTACGCATGACCAATGCCCTACATACTTAGCCAAGTACGCAGGAAGTGTTCCTTCCCCTATAAATTGAGATGATGGCCTCGTTTGTAGGTGGAACTTCTGGAACAAGGTTGAGAGGTGTCCGAGCGGGATGAGCTGCCCCGCCCCTGGACCGTGAGCGTAGACGAGAGATGTGTACTTTTTCGGTATGTAATGTGAGATGACTTCGTTGTTATGGATTATGTATCGTTTTTGTGTTGATTCTCTTCTTTATGCTCGTGTCTTTCTCTGTCTCGTTCCTCACCGTTCCCACACGAATCAACGAACAGATCGTTGTTTTTCCGCTGCGCAACGAGGCTCCCGGGACCTACAGCAACGATGTTCTTTTCTCTTCACTATCATATAGGGGGAAAAGAAGGGGTAGTGCTATTCAGACTTTAAGAGTGAGTATAGAAGGTGTGAAGCCTACCCGAGCTTTCACAACCGTACAATGAGGGTCCTTGGACGTCTACTACGGTGGAATCAGCGTGGATGTGTGTTACAATTAACCTGATTTGAGGAAGTTTGTGAAGTTACTAGAGTTGTCGCCGGAAAATTGTCTGCAAAAAACAAAAGACTAATAGAGGAGGGTTTCAGAATCGATTCGTCTTTGGTTTTTCGAAAAGGATCAACAACAAAATTTCTATTCACTACTGTTCTCATTTAATGTTTGAATGTTCTATCTTTAATTTCTACAGATCGATCGTGTGATTGATTTCTATGACAACTACAAAGGTTTAGAACATGAAATATCAGCCTCTTTCAAATGAAATTCGGTATCAAGATAAAAGCTAATTTATGCTGAAGCCATTCTTTCATGTATACATACCATTGTTGTTCCTAATAGTACCATTCAAGATAAAAGACAATGTATATTGTATCCGTCTAAAGATCGGTTCATTTGTGTTGAAGCACACTTTAAATGAAAAAAATACAGATCAAAAGAAACAAGATTGATATTGTGCTAATTTGTGTCTGAGCAAGTGAAGTTGCAGACAAAGTTTAGATACATGT
Source organism: Smallanthus sonchifolius (assembly GCA_023525975.1). Lineage (NCBI taxonomy): Eukaryota > Viridiplantae > Streptophyta > Magnoliopsida > Asterales > Asteraceae > Smallanthus > Smallanthus sonchifolius. The sequence goes on from CM042020.1 coordinate 79,371,469, forward strand.
GCTTAAGGATTACAAAGGTGTAACAGTTTTAACTTTAAGCACCAAAATCTTAAGATGTAATTTTTTTTGTCATTGCAGATCATTATGTATGCAACTCTCTTTGAAACCTGCACCCGAGACAAAAGTTATATCATAGGTAAAACATACTCAGTTAACAAAGGTTAGTTTCATATAACGTCCTATCAACTTACATAAAAATTTACAGTTAAATGGTCACTGCATTGGATTATATTTTGTTATTTTTATTTTATTTCACTAAATTGCAGAAAGTATGAGGAGATATGCGTGCCCTAGGTGGAAGAGTTTCTGCTACATAACTGATAACACATACTTCAAATATGAGGTGTGTGTTTGGTTAATAGTTAACATAAGTTGTTATTATAGGGTTTCATTTGACTAATCAGTTTGACTTGTGCAGGTATTACAAATGGAGTCTTAAGTTCTAAATTTCTTGAAGTTTGAATTGGCAGCCCCAACTGTTTAGATGTTTCTTGAGAAGATTTGTTCGTGCTGCTCATAGTGTAAATGAGGTATAAAACTAAATTTTTATACTTATTTTTTTGCTATAGTGATTGATTGTTTTATAAAAATCCTAAAGGCAAAATTATCTCTGAAGATAGTGATTGTAACAAATCTGATAAGGTTGTGATGTCGCCCAGACGTTCTATAAAACTAATGAATAAAAACCTAACTAGACTCCTAAGTAATAAAAGGAGTACCTTCAACTAAACCGCATTGACAGGCAAGTGTACCTATCGAGTGAAGCACAACTTAATGGTAAACCGGAATATCAAACCCTAGAGACACTACTATAACTATACTAGACTCTGACACGGACTAAAGATTGATTGATGGGGGGTTGACTACACTAAAGATTAACTAAAAATGCAGCAAAATAAATACGACTCAAGCTGTCAAGATAAAGAACTAACGTGGAAATCAGAGATGGGAAGAATACTACCTAGGTCGGAATCTATAGGATCGTGAAAGTACAAGATGGTTCTGTTCTTAGTTGAAATTGGCGGAAACAATAACAACTACACAAATGTAATCGAACAGGCAGAAAGAATACTTTTAAGAACACTGTTGTATTAAGCTTTTGCAGATAAACGATTACAATTGAAAACTCAGTGAAGAAGCACACTTATAATGAAGTGTTTACACAGTATTTATACTAACTTAGAATTAAGACAGACCCTTGATTCTAAGGATCAGATCTAACACAGACCGTTGATCTTTTATACAAAAGCTAATAATACACATTAAAGCTAAACTAGCTAACTTTATTGAAGTGTTTTCTTTATTCATCATTGTTTGCATGCTTGGAGAAGAGCATTGTCGTCTATCATTGGTTGCACCATTGAGGTTCCTTCTGCTTTGAGTGTGTCAGTCGCTTTTGCAGAAAGTTGTCAGTGACGCTTGGCATGGATAGTCAGCCGCAACGATTTGTCTTCAAGGAACACAACTATCAGCAGCAAGAATGAGAATGATGCTGCTGATAAGCCTATCAGCAGCAACTTGTGTTGAACGCTGCTGATATGCCTATCAGCAGCAACAAGTGTTGAATGCTGCTGATAAGCCTATCAGCAGCAACTTGTGTTGAATGCTGCTGATAAGCCTATCAGCAGCAACATGTGTTGAATGCAGCTGATAAGCCTATCAGCAGCATTTGTACTTAGAATAATTTAGTAGCAATCAGTCTTTGGTTCTACAAACTCCCCCTAGACTGAAAATTCTTCTAATCACTTTACTGCTGAAGCTTTTGCATGTGGCTGACTATCCTTTCAACCTCATAGCCTCTTGGATCCTTGCTGGGATTGTTCAGTGGAAGTGCAGACAGAGTCTTGATGTCTTTATGTGGCATTTTGTAGATTGTTTTGCTTGAACATCTCATCTTCTGCTTCCTTACATCAGTTAAAGTGAACTCATCCAAATCAGCATTATAGGACCAACTTACAAATGGAGAGTGGGACTTGAGTGGTTTGATGTCAATGATCACATATTTGTAGGGTTGAAGTAGTGTTTGATGGCTAGCACAAGACGTTTCCCACCCTCATTTGCAGGCTCATGAGCTTCACCCAGCTCCAAAATTTTGCCAAGATCTGAATCTGGCAATTGCAGAACTTCATCAACAGATCTGTAGATAGATCTTCTTCTTTCAGTTCTCCCCCTGAAGATCTCAAACCTTTGATCCTGTGGATTATAGACCCAATCAACTATGTCTCTTGAGTCTTCTGGTTTAGGTGTGGGTTTGGATTTCTTCAAGGGAGGCTGTTGATGAGTGGGAGCTGGGTGGGATGGTTTGGACTTTTTGGGTGGAGGAGTGGAAGGTTTGGGGAGGAGAGTGTAAGGTTGTTGGACTGAGGAAGAGGTAGGTGAGGGAGAAGGCTTGGGTTTCTTTGCTTTTGCTTCTTCTTCTTCCTGAATAGGTACCCTTTTCTTGGAGCCCTTCTTCCCCAATCTTTCTTCCCCATCCTTCTTGACGTTGAAGAAGATGGCTTGCAGGTTCATGAAGTTCATGGGACCTAGCCTCTTTCCACTCTCTCCTCTAGCCTTAAGGAAGTCAATCATGACCTTCCTTTCTTCATGGGTCCGTTTATTAAAGGCAATGGTCTTTTTGGACTTTTGTTTGGCTTTTTCTTCTTCTTCAGCCTATTTCTTCTTTGCAAATTGACCTTGCTGACCCATGAAGGCTCTGTATATTTCTTTATTTGATAGTTTCTCAAGGTAGTCTGCATCCTCACCTTGAGAAACTAGAGCCTTTACCCACTCATACCTCATTTCTTTGGCTAGTTCAGAATTGGTTATTCTGAACATAGCTTCTTCTTTCTTCTTCTTCTCCAGTTCTTCCTCTTCTCTATTAAATTGTTCCTGTAGTTGAAGAGCAAGAGCTGCATCTTCTTCATCTGGTCGACTGCAGGAATCTTTCTTTTCAGTTCATCCAGCTGTCTAGCATACAGCTAGATGGTTTGTTCTCTGAGGAGAATGACTGTTTTTCTTTCTTGAGCCTTTTTAATGTCAGCCATCTCCTTTTCTTCTCTTCTTCTTCTTCTCTTCTCTTCCCTCTCTCTTTTCTCTTTTAGCAACCTCTCTTCATCTTCATCTATCATAATTCCCTTTCCCTTGTTTATATTGGATGCCTCTGCTTCGGCTTCACTGACCACAACAGCAGATGATGGTGCTGCTATTGGGATCTCAGCCTCAGCTTCATTGGCACCTTGGGAGGTTGACAAGGGAAGGTCCTTATCTTTATCTTATTGGCACTCAGAACTTGCTAATTCTTGCAGAAATCTTTGAATAGCGGACCTTGACCCATAAGCTGCAGAAAAGATGTCTACTTGAGGGGAAGCTGATTCAGAGTCAGTGTCAGAGTTTGACACATATACTTCCTCAGCAATCCTTCCTTCCTGTTCAAGGTGGGCTCTGATAGTGGCTATCATTGCTTGGCTTTCCAGGGAGTTGACATTGCAGATATTTGCTCTGAGTTCAAAGATCTTGTAGAGAAAGTCTGTAGGCAGTTGCAGGATGTTCCTGCTGTTGGTGATGAGAGAGGAGCCGTTGCTTAGTAGTAGAGTGTGGTCAAGAGACTTAGTGCTCACCCATTCTATCACATCCAAGTCCTTGACCAAGAAATCATACAGGAATCTTCTTAGGCACAGAACTTCTTCTTCAGTGAGAAGACTGCTCCTTATTATTTCAAGTCTTCTAGGAGTCGGTCTTCTTTCTGCTGCTGCCGAAGATTCAGGATAAGCTACCCGTTTTGCTGTTTGTATGAGTCTTTCGAAGTTGGGTAGATTATCCTCCATCAAGTCATAGAACCTGCTCTGATGAAGTGTTGATGCAGTTAGTTAAATACAGTTGTAGGACTTGGAGGGCATTGAGAGAGTTCCAGTTTAGCTCTTCTACTCCACTAAACTCCCATCCAATCCAAAATCTCTTAGCTGATCCATCATACCCCCAAGCTAGAATGGAGTCAAATTCTAGCTTCCGTGAAGTTTGAAAGAGTTGGGGGGTAATGGATTGACTTATGATGGCTGCTGCTTCAGGGAGGATGCTGAAAGCTGTATATTTTTGTTCTTTGTCTTCAGCTTCATTCAGCACCTCATCAACAGCCCTGGCGACTAACTTCCAGTCTTCAGATGTCTCTTCTTCTTCGTTATCTGAAACTGGCAAGTCATGAACCTATACAAAAGCTGGCTTGAATAATGAGCTTTGAATTTCAACCTGCTCTTGAATCCAGTCGTCAAGACTGTCTGTGTCTTCCTCCATTGGAACCATCTCCCCCTTTTTGGTTGCATCAGTCGACAAGTAAGCATCAGTATGGGTGCCCACTGATACAAGAGAGGGATAGGGTATAGTTGGGCATTGATGGGCTTCATGCATAGAGACTTGGTGTCTTAGTTTGGACACTTCAGCCTCTAGCATAGCCACCCTGGCCGTCAATTCCAAGGTATGAAGTTTCAGTCTGTCCTTATCCACAGTTGTGGAATCCTTGGACCCAGATGGGGCCTTAGGCCTAGCCTCTTCATCCCCATCACCCATGGTTTCTTGGCGCCTGGGATTCCTCTCAATGAGGGGAGTTTCCAAGGAAGCATCCTCACTGTGAGTTGCCGTGGTTGAGGTCTTAGCAATGTTTTCACTGTCCTCCTAATTATTTGATGGACCAGCAGTAGTGACAGCCTCTTCCACATCCACTCTTTCATAACTCCTTGAGTGGACCTTTAGGGTAGAAGAACTTGGGTTGGGTGTGTTGGAAGCAAGATCAATCAGTACCTACGAGATAGTGGTAGTTGGAGAAGGTACATCATCTTGATCAGGTTCCTCAACACTTAAGTTCAGAAGAGAAGGAAGGGCTCAGGGGGCTGTTCTACAGATCCGGGAAGTGATCCTGATCCTAATAGAGAGACATCCGAAGAAGTCTCCCTAATAATGTGGCTTTCCCTTACGATATTCTCACCAGAATGTTGGGATTCTGAGTGAGGACTGTTAGGTTGGGTTTGGGCCTTGGAGGCAAGAGAAGAAGGAGTTCTCTTACCCCTTTTTCTAGTATATGTTGTTGCAACCGGGGCCTTGTGTTCCGGTTGAACGATAACATCCAAAAGAGGTGTAAGTAATTTTTGTGCCTGTGCATCCTTAATAGAATGCACAGGGGTTCGAATGGTAGAAGCAGATTGTTGTTCAGGATGTGAGGTGGAGGGTGTGGGATCAGTATCAGCTGGGATTGCTGAACTGTCACCCGGGGTTCTTTGCATGTTCAACATTGTAGATAACAATGGAATATTGACCCCCGAGAACTTTTTGGAAACAATCCTCATGCTTTGAAAAATGTTATTTTTATGACCCAACATGATGTAGATTCTTGCAGGTTTTGAAAGTTCTTTTAGTTCTTGATTGAAAACTTCCTGCAAAAATCTTGGGTACATAAAAAATTGCTGCTTTGCACCCTCTTGAAGGTTATATCTCAAACCCTCAAAGATGAGGTATGCAAAGTTGATGCCTTGGTTAGTGACCATACCATGGAAGGTGGAGGCAAGTGCAGAGCTCACTTGATGCCATCCACTCCTCTTCTGAGATATGCATTGGAGAAGAGTGTGGCAGAGATACTTCCATGGAGGGCCCATCAGCGCCTTCTCGATCATATACTTGGTTTGATTTCCAGTGTATCCAATGGAGACAAAGGTCCTCATGTATTCGTCCTTCGAGTATGAGATGGCTGCTCCCTCATCTTGAAGCTTAAGATGTTTTCTGAGTGTAGCTTCCAAGATGGTGATATTCTTGCAGTCTACTTTGGCTTTAATTTGGGGAATTCCCTGTTCGGTTGAGTAGACGGCGGTACTCCAGAAATCCTCCATATGAGGGATATATATGGTAGGGTTGGTGGTGAGGGCAAAGTAGATCTTTGATCGATATAAGAAATCGATCATATCGTCAAATCCTTCGGATTTCTTTCCTTTGGTAAGGTATGCTGTTAGGTTATGGTATGGGTAAAACTTGTCATCTGGGTTGTTGATATCTGCCATAGTCGTTTGATTTTGGAGGGATGGTTTGAGTATGGTGGAGACTTGAGAATATGGAGAGCTTTGAATGTGGTGGGGACTTAGGGTGAAAGTGATAGTTGGTTAGGGTTGAATTGAATGTGAAGAGGTGGTAAAGAAAATTTGATTTGTTCTTATAACGACAGAGGAGAGAAAAAGCAAAATGACTTATACAGTACAACCTTATTTACTTTTTATTGTTACAGCTGTAATACACCGTGGCAGTCATGGTAAAGACTGACGTTAATATCTTTTACAGCGGGTAAAAGTTAATTTGGACTTCAATTTATCCATCAGCAGCAAACTTGGTTGCTGTGGATGAATAAGCATGTCCGCTGCAACTTTGGTTGCTGCGGAAGGTTAAGTTTGTCAGCAGCAGACTTAATTGCTGCTGATAGATGCAATGATCTGCAGCAAGGATGTTGCTGCTGACAGCCTTAAAGCTATCTGTAGGAAACTTGTTCCTTCTGATAAGTTAAAGCAGTCAGGGGCAAATTCTTTGCTGCTGAAAGTTAGACCTGTCATCAGCCAAAAGGATGCTGCTGACTTATAACTTTTATTTACAGCAGAGGACATACATATTTACAACAAAGGATAGACGCATTCAACTGAACCGATGATGATGCTTGGTGGTTTCTTTGCCTTCCATTGTTGAGTTGGTGGTTTTCCAGCTTTCTTTGCCTTTTTAGCAGCAGACGTTGTATCTGAGGACTTTGGCTTAACAGCAGCAGATTTTGTTGCTGCTGATAGTTTTACTTGAGCAGCTGCAGAATTTGTTGCTACCGAAGGCTTTCGTTTTGGTTGTTTGGGCTTTACTTGATCTGCAACAGTTATTTTGGTTGCTGATGGTTTAAGAACAGACGTATGCCTATCCTTCTTCACCTTACTGATAGGCTTTTGTATAATTGGGGTTGGAAGAAGAATTTGATTGAAAGGATTAAACTTACAATTTGCAGCAAAGTGATCTGATTCACCACAGATGATGCAAGATTGTAGAGGTTTTGACAACTGCTCCCTTGGTGGAGAAAGAGAGTTTCTGAATTAAGTTGTCTTAGCTTCAAACCTTCTTACCTGTTTGTTCTTCTTTGTCTTCTCAAAAGCATGTTGCTTGAGGTTTTTTTGCTGTTGAAGGTAGTAGAAGCAGGTGCTGGCAGTGTGGTTATATTTTCCACAGACAAAACATGATTTTGCCAGTTTGTCCCTTGAAAGATAAACATAATCCTTTCTTTTGAAAAGGTCTTTGAAATTCCAAGGGTGAGCTTTGTTGTGCTCAAAAGTAGCTTCTTCCAATGTCTTTTGAACATATGGAACCCTCTCTCCAGGCGCATGACATATGTCAAACACCTTCCTTGGCTGGACTGAAGTTGAGGACTGACCCTTTTCAGTATTTAGCTTCCTACCTTCTGGAGGATAGCTAATTTTGATTTGTTTGAATGGTGTAGGAACTGGTACTGAAATGGCTGGTACTGGTGCTGAATGGATAATGGGGACTTCATCTTTAGTCAGAATGACTTTAGGGGCAGGAGGAGATGAAGTAGTGGATTCTTGTACCAAATATGAAGCTTCACTTGTTTCAGTGGAGTCTGAGCAAGTTGAATCAGACTCTGATGAGGTAGTGCATTCTTGTACCAAAGGTTCATCCTTAGAAGGATCAAGATTTCTGTTGGCCATATCAAGATTTGCAAGATTGAAGCTTGGTTCATGGATGGCAACGTAGTCAGCAGGAGGTGCAACGGCTTGATATTGTTCAGCATGATACCCCAGACCAGTTTTTACCTCTTCATGAATTTGAGCATCCAAAAGTCTTTGCAGCTTTTTGGATGCAAATTCATATTTGTCGACATGAACTTTTTGTTCTGCCAATTCTGCTCTGGTAGCTTTTAATCTGGCCAGTAGATCATCAATCTGAGTTTCAAGATTGGTTTGTTCATGTCTTAATGATGAAATCTCTTTCTTTAGGCAGTTAATTTTTTCTTTGTAACTGTCTTCGACCTTTTTGAATTCAAATTTCATTTGATGAAACTCTTCATTTTGATCTATGAGGTTTTGATTATGCTTTATGTAGCCTAAAACCTTATCAATACAGGCTTGGGAACATAGATGTTCATATACCTGAGGCGGTATTTCAGTTGTATCTGCCATAAGGGCTTGGTTGTTGGTAGGCAGATCTTCATACTGAAAGCTCCAGTCAAAGTCAGAAGTTCCAACAGCTGCACAAGCTGCAGTTTGAGCTAGAGGAGTAGCTTGTTGCTGTTGTTGTCTAGGTTGGCTTTGTCTTGTTCGATCCTCAGCAGGGTTTGCCCTAGGTGCCTTGCATTCTCTTGCAAAATGACCCAGTTGGTTACAGTTGTAACATCTCAATTTACTTTTATCTAAGCCAACTCTGGTGTTGGAGCTGTTGCTTGGAATGGGTCTTCCGGTTCTAGAGTAGAACCTTTTTGCTCTTATAGAGAGCATGGCATAAGAGTGCTGTATATCCATTTCTTCTAGATCATCTGGATGGAAGCACTCAAGATCCTCCTTGATAAAGTACATGTTGCTTGAGTTTTCAGAAACAAAAGCAGCGGAGGTTGAGGCTTGAGAAGGAGCTTCAAGAAGAAATGGTGATGCGTTTGTTTTAGAGGTAGGAGTTTGAGGATGTGTGACTATGGGAGGATAGTAGTTGCTAGTACTAGGACCTGAGTGCTCAGAGTGAAAAGCAGAAGAGGTGGTGGTGGATATTGAAGCTGTTTGGTAGCTTGAGCTTCGTTCTTTTGCTTGAATCATCTCTAGCTCATAAGTCTTCAGCATACCGAAGAGCTCAGTCATTTGGAGAGTCTTCAGATTCTCAGTTCTTCTAATGGACACCGTGTAGAGTGTCCAACAGCTAGGTAAAGACCTGATGAACTTTTTGAGAATATCCTCATTCTCCAGTTTAACCTTTGAGCACTGCAGCTCACCTAAAAGATAAGTAAATCTATTATATAAAACAGTTAGGTCTCACCTTCCTTCCAGACGAAGTTTTCGTACTGCTGCTTCAGGATGTCCCTTCTGTTTTCTTTGACTTCTTCTGAGCCATCAAACATCTTCTCAAGAGCCTCCCATAACTCCGTAGCAGTTTTGTAACTTCTGAAGTTATGAAAAACTTCATTTGGAAGGCACATTTGGATAGCTCCTAGTGCCTTGAAGTCCACCTCCATCTTCTTTATGTCCTCTTCTGAGTACTTGGAGGGCTCCTTCGGGACTGATGGTCCTCCAGAGTCAGCAGAGGCTACCATGGGAGTTTATGGTCCATCCCTGATGGATTTCCACATTTCGTACTCCTGATAACAGAAGAAGCTTTCCATGCGATTTTTCCACATGTCGTAGTCTTCCCCAGATACCAACCTTGGTGGTCGGTTGATGCTGCCGATGTCTTCAAAACCATTGCTTTGTGCCATTTTTGTTTTGTGATTTTGGGTGACTTGATCAAAGAGAAAGTTTAGAATAGAACCAGAAGTGATTAAACAAGTGTGAGTTTGTTTAATCTGAGCCAAAGCTCTGATACCACTTGTAGGATCGTGAAAGTACAAGATGGTTCTGTTCTTATTTGAAATTGGCGGAAACAATAACAACTACACAAATGTAATCGAACAGGCAGAAAGAATACTTTTAAGAACACTGTTGTATTAAGCTTTTGCAGATAAACGATTACAATTGAAACTCAGTGAAGAAGCACACTTATAATGAAGTGTTTACACAGTATTTATACTAACTTAGAATCAAGACAGACCCTTGATTCTAAGGACCAGATCTAACATAGACCGTTAATCTTTTATACAAAAGCTAATAATACACGTTAAAGCTAAACTAGCTAACTTTATTGAAGCGTTTTCTTTATTCATCATTGTTTGCATTCTTGGAGAGGAGCATTGTCGTCCGTCATTGGTTGCACCATTGAGGTTCCTTCTGCTTTGAGTGTGTCAGTCGCTTTTGCAGAAAGTTGTCAGTGACGCTTGGCATGGATAGTCAGCTGCAACGATTTGTCTTCAAGGAACACAGCTATCAGTAGCAAGAATGAGAATGATGCTGCTGATAAGCCTATCAGTAGCAACTTGTGTTGAACACTGCTGATATGCCTATCAGCAGCAACAAGTGTTGAATGCTGCTGATAAGCCTATCAGCAGCAACTTGTGTTGAATGTTGCTGATAAGCCTATCAGCAGCAACATGTGTTGAATGCTGCTGATAAGCCTATCAGCAGCATTTGTACTTAGAATAATTTAGTAGCAATTAGTCTTTGGTTCTACAGAATCCTACTTGCAAAGCACAACTTCTACCAGTTCTGGAAACTATGATGGATCTGGGTTTCTAAGGAAACAACTCTAGACTACCTAGTGGATCCCTAATCACTCTCAGGGTATCACCAACTAAGGAACCTAAAGATGAACTAAACTCACCAGATGGTCGGATTACCTTTCAGTCTCTCCAACAATGATAATGTACCCAAAAGACATATCACCTTTCAGTCTCACTGTCTCTCGCGTACCGCGAGAGACAAAATAGTCGTGCAGGATTTCTGGTCCCTCGCGGTCCATCTCTCCCAAAATCGCCTCTAGTCCTTCTCTAGATGGCAATAGATCGAACTCTTTTAATAATGGCTATCAAATTCTATTTAAATTGATTTTAGGGTTTTTTCATGGATTTTGGGTCTCTCGCGTACCACGAGACATCAGGTTGGGTTCCTCGCGTACCACGAGGAACAAATTAGTCGCGACCGTTTTTAGCTTCTGATGTCGTCCAGACGTCTATAAAAACTATAATAAAAACCTAACCTAGACACTCTAGCTTTAAATTTATAAATCTAGACTCAACCTAATACTAAACCACACAACCGGCAAATGTAACGATCAATGTAGTAAAGTCAAATGAAGTCCGGATATCGAACCCACGATACACTAGTGACAACTCTATCTAGTCTTTGACTCAACTAACTAAACTGAATTATAAATAGGGGAATTTGTGTAACTGAGATTATAACTAATGAAACTCTCTAACTAACGACACCAAATATAAATCAAGAGACTTTATACGACTCACAAATGGGGAAAGCACTATCTAGATTCTGAATCCTATGCATGTACCTTGGAAATCTCTCGGATACGGAAACTATGATGGAACCGGGCTCTTAGAATACGACACACTTAGACAACCTAATGGATCCCAGATCATTCTCCGGGTGTGACCAAAAAGAAACCCTAAGGGGCGTGTGAAACTCACCAGTTAGTCGGATCACCTCTCAGCTATTTCCAACAACACTAAAGTACTCGCTAGACATATTACCTATATGTCTCACTATCTCAATACACCTTTCAGTGCAAGGAGTAACTCGAATTCACTTAACAAGATAAGGAATAATAATGACGCTAAGAAACCCTACGAAACCCTTCTCTCAGAGCAGTTGACCTAAAAACTTAACACCAAAGATTACCCTACAACTATCGCACCTTTCAGCTATTCAAGTAGGCAGAATACTTATCCTTAACAAATTCTCAATCAATGTTCCTATGGTTACGATGTTAGTGAACCATAAACAAATCACATGCACACAGCTAGTGACCTAATATGCAACCATACATGAAAGACATTCACAAAGCAGCATATGGAACATTCAATAGATCATAAATCAAGACCAAATACACAAATACATCCAATCAAACAAAAACAAGTTCTTTACTTTATTGTTAATCCATCAATAAGAAACCAAAATCCGAAATCAAACCAATTAACGACGCATAATCATCAAAATCTAGGTAGCTAATGAAAGTCTAGCCAATCATCACGTCTAATAACTTCAAAAAAGAAGAATCAAACAAAGAAGTCATGGTTTCAAATATGGAAAAGTAGAACAAAGAAAGAAAACAAGAACCGGATGATGAAATCGACCCGGTCTATAATCTCCAACTTCAATCCAAGTCTCCGATTGATCCTAGAGGCCTTCTCCCACTTAGAATCACCAAAAAGCTCATTTCTTTACGTCTTGAATCGAATAATTAAACCCTAGGATTGATCCCAACCTTTTATACCATGAGAACAGGCCAAAATATGCGTATCTAGGGTCTCTCGCGTACCGCGAGGGAATCTGGCAAGTCTCTGGCATACCGTGAGAGACAAACTAGTAGCGCAGGTTTTCCGGTGCATCGCGTACCGCGAGAAAATGGACCCAAGCTCTCGCGTACTACGAGGGAGTACTAAATTTTTGAATTCCTCTTCTCGAGCTACCCCAAATCCATATATTAATGGACCCGTAACTAATTTTTTAGCCCGATATATGCCTCTTCTATGGTTGGACTCTTTTCTGTTTTCATCCCGGGTTCTCGTGTGCTCGTTTCTTCACACGTCTTGATTGTTTAAGCTCCAATTCTTCCCGAAATACCTACAAAACATAACATAACTATGTACAAGCTATAAATGACTCGAAACGACTCTAAAACCAGACGAAAATGCTACGAAATACAAGGGAAATGCATGCGTGCTTTGCAACACATCAACATCCCCACACTTAACCTTTTTTCGTCCTCGAAAAAGTCTGCAATGGAATCAGAAATGAGATCTAACTTAACAACTCATCAATTACCAATTAGAAAACATACTCACGCGTTAAAAAGAAATAATTAGTATTTCTGTCTGATTAAACCCAACTACCAACTTTCAAGCCCCCGTAATGTGTTCTAATTCCAATTTATAGAGATATCAATCAACCCATGTGACTCACACTCAGAAGTTACATCTCCACCTAATCCCGTCTCACGGTCATGTTTAGGCACGGATCAAACTATATAGATTTACCCTACCACGTGAAACTAAAATTTACAGGTTTTTAGAAATAATGATGATCAATGAATGAATGGATGAAATATGAGTATTATTAAGCAAATTAACTTTCGTCTAGAGGCGTTTCAACCAAGTCACTATCCCGGAAGGTAAGACATAGACTACAGTCTAAACAATGAAGCATATAAGAATCAACCCAGTGTTGTTTCAATCAGGCTGGAACCCGACGTGTGACACGTAGGTGAAACTTAGATTTCAATCAAATAAGCTCAAGTATATGGAATATGGATGCGGGCGCCACCGAAACTCTAATTTATTATCATAAAAAGAGAGTGGTGTGCCAGGAAATTTCAAAAATCTCTAAATATTAATTTAACATGGTAGCTATCACCCTATGTAGACAGTTTCAGTATTACCATTACCCTAAGATGAGTACCACAAGATATCATGAATTAATTCAGTTATCAATCTTATTTAACACAAACAGGCTATTTAAGCTCTACTAGTTGCCTGTGTCTACCAAAACATCACTAATTAGACCCGTTTTCAATTATTTATTCATTTAAACTCAATAAGCAGATCCAGTTGTACTATCATTTTCCAAGTATAAGCCGTTATTTCCAAGGACATTTTTTCAAAATTTTTTTTTTTTTTTTTGTATTTTTGAATTTTTATAAACAAGACAAACTAGCTAAACTAGACACTCACATCTTCACACTTGAAAGACACATTGTCCTCAATGTGAATCAAGACACAACTAAAAATAGAAATGCAAAAATAAAAGGAATCGACTTAGCTGATAATGTAGCATGAATGGTCCAGCATTACTCTTCCACGTGTGCACCATATAGCATTTCGGTCACGGTTGGACAAACGACTGTCGGGTTTCCTTTACAAGATAGATAAGATGAGAATCAACCTCGCCCGAATGGAGATTGAGTACGGACGGAGCGATCAAAACCTGCACAATAAAACTCAAACAAACCCGCATCATTAAACTGACACAAGTTACAGACTCAAAGTAAAAATTAAAGACTCAATTGACTCACTAAGACTCACTAAGAACTTAAAGACTCAAGATAGATAGCATGCAGAGAAATATACTCAATGTGTGGGAAACACATTGACATGAAAGCCACAGCAAGGTCGGTCATCGGTCACAAACGGTTTCGAGTTCTCCCATGGTCGTGGTGTGAATGGCTAATGAAGGTGTCAATAATGAATGATAATGAATGATGGATAAAGGATGATATGTGGTATGATGATGGTGGTGATAATGGATGGTGGATAGAGGGTAGAGGTGTGAATGATAGTGGTGGTCGATACGGGTGAACGGTGAACGAAACCATGGGAAAACAAGGAAGAAGGGTGAAACTAGCATTGCCCCGTGTACCGCGAGAGAACCGGCAGCACTCCTCGCGTACCGCGAGGAGGCAGAAATTAAGTCGGCTACTTGGTTTGTCCTTCGCGTACCGCGAGAGGACTTCCCAAATGCTTCGCGTACCGCGGGGACTTATTGGTAACAGAAAGTTTTAAAAATTTCCAACTTTTATACTTAGAAATTTTTTTGATTATTTAAAATTTTGTTTCACCCAAATTACTTAAAAACCTATTCCAAGCATAAAAACACATGTAAAAAATACATGGAACTTCATTCTCGACGATTTTCCTCACCAAATCAAGCGCGAATCAATGCAAGACACAAACAAAACAAAACACGCAAACCGAAAAGCACCAAAATAGCATGAAATTAACTGAAAAGACTCGTACAAACTCTACACTCGGGCACTTGCCCGAGAACCAAACCTAATCAGGAGGCTTCTCCTTTATGCCGCCCCGTTTAGTGTAATTGGTCTACCACCGATTTGACAAACTCTGATGGCAGACCTTAAATGGGTTTTGAAAAATCTAAACGGGTCAGTCCACCAATATTTAAACTTACCTGGACCAAACCTGATACATGGCATGTAATGTGGTGATTGATCATCTCAAGTATACTGCATCCTATGGTCCTTATGTGACCATCCCCGGAACCTGAAAACATGTCGATCCATACGTCTCTGTGCCCTGTCCCGTGGTCGTGCTAACTTGGGTGGCGATCCACCATTTACTACATCCACGAGCTCGTTGTGGTTCTCTTCATCTACAACCACTTCTTCCTCTTCTTCAACTGGTGACTCTTTGATCTCTAAAGTTGGCTTTCCTTCCATCAGAGCTTCTAAGGTTTCTAACTCGCTAACTGGGTCAAATTCTCCATCTTCTTCAAAAGTTGGCAATCCCACCAACTCGTCACCAAACTCTTCTTCCCATGATGGCTCATCAACAATCTCTTCCTCTTCACCAAACATCAATCCTATAGAATCAGAGAAATCCACATCTTCTTCTTCTTTTTCTTTGTCTCTAATCCTAGAGCCAAAATATTTTTCGAATTCCTCCTCATCTATTGAATCATCATCATCACTATAATCCCAAGGTTGCTTAACATCCTGCAGAACCGAAGGTGGGACTAAGACGTCCATTTTTGTCCCTGGTTCTGGAGCTGTTTCTTCTCTTTCTAGCTTCAAACTTTCTAGCTCATCCATTAGCCTCCCATTTTCTTCTAGAAAGTGGAATTGTTCGGATTTAGTTATCAGGTGCCATTGAGTGTTCATGAGTTCTTGCACATTCCTCTGCTCCCCCTTGATTGTATCTTCGTCCCTTACTACCTGCACCAACTCATTCTCACAAGACAAGTGTAAGGTATCACAATGAACTATGTGATCTTGTGTAGAAGTTGACAAACAAAAATCAGTAATGCAATCAAGGTCAGAATACTTACCTGGAGATGGGACATGCGTTTCACCTTCTGTCACTGTTACCTGCACGTCGTCCATTGTTGCCTCCAGTTCTGGAGTCTCCAGAATCACTTCCCCTGATGCAGTTTCAATTCCGATAACATTCCCTTCATGATCATAAATCACACGATCCAGATTCTTCGACCGATGTGATCCAATGCGAGCGATTATTGCCTGGATCCAATGCGGGCTATTGCTTTCTCTGAGGATACAATAAGATGGGTCCTGCAGTTCGGAGACCTCGCTACCGACCCGACATCCTATCCAGATTACTATGTGGATGGATGTTGGAGGCATAGCATGGGATATGTCGGGGCGAGGGACTATGCTTCTTACAAGAAGATGTGGGTTTTGGATCAATGGCGGTATTTTGCCCACATCATGATCGTGTGCATCTCGTCAAGAAAAGCGGGGAAAGATGCCATGGGTCAT
The DNA here is from genome assembly GCA_023525975.1 of Smallanthus sonchifolius. NCBI lineage: Eukaryota > Viridiplantae > Streptophyta > Magnoliopsida > Asterales > Asteraceae > Smallanthus > Smallanthus sonchifolius. Next base: position 79,387,561 of record CM042020.1, read on the forward strand.
GACCTTGCAGCGGCCATGGTGGGCCTGTCTCTTAATAGGGGCTACAACTTCTCTCGCTACATCTTTAAAGCAATCAATGATCAGAACAATACAGCAGAGAAGTTTAGGTTTCTATTGTACCCGAGGTTTGTGCAACTTTTGATTGATGATGCATTGCCAAACCTACGTGCTATCGGGGAGAGACTGCAAGTAAAACGGGTGGACAAGAGAGTATTTGCTCAGTTTCTAAAGCCAGGCAGTGTAGAACCTACCCCTGTGCATACTGAACTCTTTGGCCACCTACTTAATGAAGCATATGTCGCGCCAGAAGATTGGAATTGGTATAGTTCCATTTCGGCACCAGAGATGAGTGATGATTCTGATGAATAACAAGAAGAAGAGAATGACAATGATGGAGGTGATGACGAAGGTGGTGATGGTGGTGCTGAGGAATCCGATTCAGAAGCAACTGAATCAGATTCTTCTGATTCCGATGACGCACCATCCCAGGCACACCCGAGGAAATCGGCACAGGTAACCCTGCCTGCGTCGTCTTCTAAAAGAAAGCGACAAAGCTCGAGCAGCGAATATGAGCCGACTTCTGACTCTGACGCTGCTCTACAAAGACAAAGGCGAGAGAGTGCCAACAAGGTGAGGGGCGATAGGCAAGAGGTTGCTATCCCCAGGGTTGTAGAGATCCCGACTGTGCAGTAAGTACAAGCTAAAGCTGCCAGTCTAGAGTCAGAATCTACCCCACCAGCACAGGACCTGTACAGAAGGAGGAGAAGGCCACTAGTACAAGGTAATGTGGCAGTCACGGTGGTCACATAGGAGATTCCTGTGACGGTGACCCTCCCTACTCCAACCGTCCAGGTGACGGTGACTACTCCACTTCTCACGGAGTCAGTCACCATCACCCCAACCATAATACCCACTCCCATCATTACATCCCCACACGCACCTCACACCACTGAGCCGTCAGGTCAACCCTTCAACTATGGTGATTTCTCACAAGGGTTTGACTTTGACACAATCTTCTCCTCCCCCATCCATAATGCTGAAGCCTCATCGTCTAGGCATTCTGATCCGTATGAAGCAAGGATCAATGTCTTAGAGACCCAAGTTGCTGAACTGTTGAAGACCATTTAAAAGTCAAAGGAGTAGTCTGATGCTCAACAAGCACAGATTAACTCCCTGGCCGATGAAGTTAGGATTCTCCACAGCCAGAGAACAGGGACAAATGAGCAATTGAAGAATGTTATGGCACAGAACGAGCTGCTGATGAAAACCAATGAAATGATTCTAGGCCACAGAACTTCACTTGAGCTAAGGATGGATTTACAGAGAAAAGAGCACGAAGCGATGGTCAAATTAGTTAAAGAACTGACCAAGAAGCTTGATGCTCAGGGGGAGAAAGGGAAAGAGAAAGAGAAAGAGAAGGAGAAAGAGAAAGAAAATAAATCCACTGGTGCTGAGCCTTGTCAAACAGTCGACTTGACTAAGGATGATGATAAAAACAAGGATCCTGAAGCCGGTCCTAGTGGAGGTGAGCACCAAGCTTTGGCGATTGTGCCCATCTCTTCTATTCCAATGGCTGAGGGGGAGTCTACTCAGCAAGAGGGTGGTGATACATCTGGTAGTGGTGGTGATAAAGGGAAGTCAGTGGCTGAAGTACTTAAGGACTTATCTGATGATGAGATCCTATATCTAGAGCCTGACTATTCTAAAGAAGCACAGATCGATGCTCTCTTCAATCTAGAAGAAGGAGAGATCGACTCTGGTGATGACTGGAATGATGAAGATGAAGATGTGGTAATACAGATTCCCAAGCGAGACGGGGAAGGAGAGTACGAGTTAGAGGATGGTGAGATCTTTGAAGTACCATCGCTCGAATCTCTGCTCGAAACAGGCTCAGTTGACATGGCAAGTAATGTTGAAGCTACAACTGAAGCCTTCCCAGTCGACCCGACACCTGTGGACCCCGAGGCACCAAAAGATAAAGACATGCCTTCTGCATCATCTAAGGGTCCAGCTCCCGTGTGGCAAAAGACGTCCATCACAGACAAGCACGGAGCTACAGGTATGATCTTGGCTGTTAGGTTCGAGGAGGACAAGCAGCTGTTCGCCATCAAAAGATCTGGGGGGTTCAATACTTGAAACCAATAGTGAGGCGTTCAACTCTTTACCCAAGTACGACCTTATGAACCTCGCAAACCGCGACCTGCTGAGTCACTCGAGTCATGCAGTAGCAATGGGTTTGTGGGTAACACTACAGCGGGAAGCAAGATCAGGGAAATTTGAATATTTCAAGCCTCAAGTGCCCAGAAGAGTCAAGGATAAGCACGCTGTACATCCTGTGACTAAGAAGCACATAAAGAAATTGGTATACAAGCCAGTGCAATGTGAAACTAAGATTCCCCTGAGCAAGTTACCTCATGATATTCTTGGTGACATGTGGTACTGGTACGTTGATCCAAAAATGGGCGAGGCTGTGGTTATGGGTAAAGGTAAGTCAGCAAGTGGAAACATGGTGCCAAAGGAAGTGATCAGGATATTTGATGAAGTCTGCTTCATCAACTTTTCTATGAATGATCTGGAGGTACTAGCCGACAAGCATTGCATCCACACTGACGATTGGACAAAGCTTCTTTCTGCCAAATACGACAAGTTGATCAAGTTCTGTCTTGATTACAAAAAGAAGATGGAAGCTAAGGAACCAGTTCTGTGAAGACTGAAGATTGAAGACTGAAGACGATGAAGATCCCGAGCTGTTGTCAAGGGGGAGTTTGTTGATGCACTTTCCTGTGACAACACTCTGGATAGAGTCTTAGTTTGTATTTCTAATGTCTGTAATTTGTCTTTGTATGTAAGAGTCGTTATGTAATAGTTTATCGAGTTGTATTTACTTTTACATAGTGTATGTTGCATTTCTTCTAAGTGTTTTGCGCACTTACATGTGCACAGGAGAAAGCTCCTGCGTACTTAGCAAGTACGCAGGAAGACCCATGCGTACTTGCTAAGTACGCAAGAGCATTTGGTCCTGCGCACTTGCTAAGTGCGCAGGCATCAGGTATGTATAAATAGGTTTAGTTCACAGAGGATAAGTACACAGAACTCATATCTTAGACAAACTCAGTTTGTTAAGTACGCAATTTGTAATCTCTCTGTAACCGTCGAGTGTTTATAACAGAAAGAGCTTTTATTGTGACTCTCGTGTTTTGGTTTACTTTGTTTTAGTTAGACTCTCCGCCTAGTCACGAGTATTCCGCACCCGGTCCGACTAGTAGATCACTTGCATGCAACGATCCGACACACACGAAGGGACCTACATTTTGTATTCCTCATATGGCTGTACCTGCGGATAAGCATGATCATAGCAGTCTGTAGAATATCCTGATAAATATGGGCAATGACGTGTAAAATGGGGTCCTTCACAGATCTCACACATAATGACAAATATAATTAGATAGACTCAAGATACAAGCTAGACACACTAAAAACAATGACTCACCAAAGGACACACAAACTAGACTCAACAAAATAGAAAAGACTCAAAACACAAAAAGACCAACTAATCAGATAAGTTCAATCAAAGTTAGATACGCTATCGCCTAAATGTCCCCCGCAACGGCGCCAAAAACTTGATGTCGTCCAAACGGTCTATATAAACTGTAATAAAAACCTAACCTAGACACTCTAGCTTTAAATTTATAAATCTAGACTCAACCTAATACTAGACCACACAACCGGCAAGTGTACCGATCAATGTAGTAAAGTCAAATGACAAATTATGCTCATACAGATCGATTCAACGGTCAAAATAACATGATTCTACCTAAGATTGAAGCGCAAACACTTGAATATCAAGAAATTATCACAACAACAACTGATTCTTCAACCACAGAATTCAATCAGAAGAAGTTCGCTCAAAACACGTTTAAGTTCGCTTTACAAGTTCGCTCAGATTTGAAATTGGGTAAATGAACAAGTTCGCCTGAACTTATATATATACACAGTCACTAAGTTTGCTTACCAGGCGAACTTGGTGAGTTCGCTTACCAGGCTAAGATAAATTTGCTTAATCTCAAACACTTAGAGAATTTTTGAAATTTCATCCTTTTCATGCTTCAACTCTCAAATACCGATCCTTTTGTCTTCCACCTAGACCATGTATCTGATCTATTCCCGAACATTAAAAAATGGAATTTCCATTGAAGCTTGAAAGAAAATCTTTTTTTGATTTTTGAAAGCATTAAAAAAATGAAATTTAAAACTAATAAACTGTACAAAACAAAAAAAAAAAACTTTTTGTATTTTATCTATACAAACAGAAACACATATTTTTGGATTTTTTAAATAAAACAATAAAATCACATATTTTTGTTCGAACATCATGAGTAAGAAGATCATATCAGTAAACGAGAAATCTGTCACACAATCTAATTAGATCTATGGGTAACCTGTGATACATATTCTCATATCTCACTGTTGAATATCTTACAAACTTTTCAGATCATACTCTTTTCAATTTATACACTTAGCATTGAAATGATACGCGATAAATATCAAAGTAAACAAGATCAGATCATAAAATGCTCAAATATTCACACCGAATTTGCAATATAAAGCATGTAAATCTAGGTTGTCTATATTATAGAATTTGAAACTACAAGCGTTTTTCTTCCATGTTCTTGTGATTTAAGGTACCAAGTTAATGAATAACAACGTGTACCCCACATATATGCAAACAGAAATATAAATTTGCACTATCTTCAAGACATATGAAACTTATGCAAAGATAATATCAATCTCTAGGATGAAACTATCTCAATTAGCACAGGAAAAGAAACAGATCCCAAAGGATATCAGGAATCAGAATGATTCAATTACTTAGTTTTGGATGTATATCATGATTGAGTGTACCAGAAGAACTCTTTAGTATAATGAATGATTAAAGAATCGATTGATTCAATAATATAGGGTAATGCGGGCCAACTATTATCGGGATAGTCAACGGAATCAAGATATTGATCCAAGGGCGAGTATATGTTCCAACAGATGTTGTCAGAAACATATCTTAGTTCAACATCACATTGCATGTTTTTCGGGGCATGGGCAGTGAAGTGAACTGAAAAATTATGCTAATCAATATAGTTCGATACTGGTGTCATGAAATACTTTAAGCCTCATATTCTATATCTGATAATGATATTTTAACACACACACCCAGGTATAAAATGGGTTCAAATCACAGTTGTAATCAAGAATCAACATGTTTTCACACTACTAATGGTCCAAAAATGCTTCTAGTCTACCGATAATCTAAATTACATACACATATCCAAATTAAACATAAAATAGATTTTCAAGATTAGAGCATTTATGACACTATCATTTCTTGTTCATCTAGACTTTGAAAATTAAATCAAATCAAATCAAATGAACACAAACACAAATTATCATATCATATCAACAAGTTATCTATGGTCATGTGCGGTAAATTTTAAACTGATGTACTATCATCTCTTCTCTAACTTTGAATGATGTCGATTTTTATCTTTTTCATTTTGTTTGGAATTTTTATGTAACATCCCGAAAATTCGTTAACTATGGATCGAGTTAATGAAGGAACCAAAATCCCTTTATAACAACTTCTACTATAACGGTTTCACCTTGAGTTGGGTTTATCAAAGTTAAGGGACTCGGTTAGTCGTGTTACGAAGGTTTGAGAAGGAAACGCGCCAAACGATTTAGGAGGGACCCGAGATGAAACATCAAGGGGTTTTAGCACCCTCTTTGCGCAAACCCTAGGTCAATCGACCTAGGCTCACGGCGAACAGCTGCAGCGAATGGAAGGGACGCCGACGGAGTTTGTTTGGTGGTGGTCTCGAGCGGAGGAACTCCCTACAAAAGTCGAGGTAACATCCGTTTATACTATGCGTGTGTTTGTTTGTGTATATGGTGGAAAAACCTGACTCGGGTTTGTCAGGGGTGGTCTCGGCTAGTGACATAAACGGAAGAAGGGAGTGGTGAGTGGAAGTGATAAGGGATCTGGTCGCTGTGAAGCGACTGTGGAGAAAAGGTGAAGGCTGGCGACGGTTGGTGATGTCCGTGGTTTCACGGCAGAGGCGTTCATGGTGGCAAATGGTGGTGAGCGGTATATCGGAACCCGACCAGGAAGACGATGAAGCACGATTAAGGTGGGGTGCGGATGGCCGACGAGGTGACATCCATTCACAGGATGACGGTGTGGGGGACACACGAAGGGTGTGCAGGGGTGTGTTGACGAGCCGAGTGTGGGTAAGACGATTAAGGTTTGTGCATGGCTTGTTTATGTACATGCATGAGAACTTAGGTCTGTGTACGTGAGTTCTAATTGTGGTGGGAACCATATTATGCGTAACCCGGGAGAATAGGGTTCGTGAAGGAGAATTATCAAACTCTGATGACGTGATGGTGTGGGAGTTATGCTTTATGAATTATTTGGCATACGTGTAGAACGTGTTCTGACCATGGATCGTATGTTTGACAGGTTCGAGGTTTGAACGAGTAATCGGGGTGCAGAGCTAGGGTTTTGACTCGGCATAACCGGTGAGTTTCTAATCCCCTCTTTTAAACGTTTTACTGTTTTGGGGCTATCGTACATACACACATGTCTTATTAAATGAATGTATTATGATTTATGAGCTAAACCTGAAGTGTTTTATGAGATCATAGGTAATAATTAAGCTAAGGGTCGTTATGGGGTCCTTAGGGTGGGTGAACAAGAGTTGTGATGATCTGTGTGTGTCATCTTATGGGTTAGTCGGGGTGAGTCAGGAAGTTAGCTAAACCTGTGATGGTTATATAAGGAGAGTTAGCATGGGAACCTGTATGTGGTTCATTAACGAGTCAAGTAGATGCTAGTATGCTGTCATACGTCGTGTGCTTGATGCTGTGTGTATTGTGCCGTTGTTCTCGTGACACGACGAGTATCGTGTTTGCATGAGTCTATGTGGTGTCCATAGGATGTATGGACTAGAAGTCATTATGGTGTTTGTGTGTCATATAATTTCCTATTCGAAAAGAATTGGGTAATGTGTCTAGACGTTATGAGGATACGTCTAAGTAAGCGTTGGATTACACACGTAAGTGATCCATAAGTGGTGGTGAGTCGTAGTACATGTCGAGGTAGTGTCATGTGTATACATGTGTTGCTTTGTGTGCTTGCATCGTTGTCCGTGTATACGGCTAATGGTGATGTGGAGGACGGAGTCCTTCGGGGTCATCATTGTACGTGTGACGTGTCAGTCGCCGTATGGTAGATGATATAGTCACCGTGTGGTGGCTGGGTAGTCATCATAGATGACGAGTGTGTCGCTATGTTTAGCGGCGGACCCTGTAACAAGGGTGAAGATGAGCTTATGACGAGTATCCCGACGGGGATAACGCTGACGAGGGTGCAATGATGAGGTATGTATTTGTGTGCTTATATATGTGTTAAATGGCATGCAAATGATGAGTTATATTAATCGTGTATGAGATGGTATTGATGTTATAAATAGATGGAATTAATGTGCTGCGTCGAGTTAGATTTACCGTTGTGTCGGGGTGAGTACATTGCGTACAACTATTGAGTCAATTGGTTTATGAGAGTCCTGTTTAGGACTGGTAAGTAGGTGTCTAGAGGTTGGATGAGTTAACCAGTGTATGGTTAATATATATGGTAAATTGTGAGTTATCAGAATAGTAAGTTCGTGCTATGTCAGAGAGACTTATTGAGTTAAATGGTGGGTAGAGTCTGAGATGATGAATCCTTTTGGATATTATAAAATAACGGGAGTTATTTATATGATGAAAATCTATACAATTGTTTCTATTGACTAGAGGGTCTTGAGTGGAGATAAACAATAAATGAGACGAGTTGGCTTTTGTTAATTTAAACTATTAGAACTCACTCAACGTAGCTGACTTTGTATGTACGTTAGATTGTTTTGCATGTGAGTCTACTAGATGATGTATCTTGGCTTGGGAGCGGGCTACCCGGGTTGGTGCGCATGCATTCGTCAGGTAGCGTTATGAAAATTAATGAATTTTAAGATAATACTATTACGAGAAAGACTTTCGCTGTTTATGTAAATGAAAGTTAGATGTTTTAAAGAGTATAAACAGTTATGAGTACCAACTGTAGGGTGCCTGGTTTTGGGCCTTACATTTTATAAATAACAACTTTTTGACTAGAAAGTAAAGTGTAGAAATGTAGTAAAGCAATAAAAGAAAATAAAAATAAAATCTTCCATGAAAATTATTTTTGAAAACCTTTTATTCGGGATTGATCATACCAATCATTTTTACCAGAAATTCAAACCTGGTTCGGTCAAATGCCTTGGTGAAGAGGTTAGTAAAATTGTCATTAGTGTGTACCTTCACTAGCTCAATCAACCTTTTATCTGCACATTCACGAATAAAATGATATCTTATTTCAATGTGCTTAGTTTTATTGTGCTTAATAGGATTATTAGTTATGGACATTGTGGCATTGTTATCTATGAACATAGGGGTGCAAGTAAAATTCAAACAGTAGTCTCTTAATTGTTGCTGGATCCACAAAATCTAGGAACAACAACTTGAAGCTGTGATGTATTCTGCTTCACTTGTTGATATGGAAACTGTGGTTTGCTTTTTACACTGCCATGAAACAAGCCGATTACCCAGAAATTGGCAACCTTGTTTCTTAGATTTCCTGTCTAAACAACAACCTCCAAAATCTGAGTCAGTATAAGCATTAAATTCAAAATTAGAACCATGCAGAAACCATAATCCTAATCTCGGTTTCCCTTTCAGGTACCGGAAAATACGTTTGACTGCAATCAGATGAGATTCCTTTGGTTTTGCTTGAAATCTGGAACAGAGACACACGACAAACATTATATATGGCCTTGATGCGGTTAAGTACATGAGAGATCCAATCATTACCCTGTATAAACAACTGTCAATATCCTTTCCTTCCGGATCTGGATTCATCTTGTGATTTATAGGAATCGGAGTATCATATGGGGTACAGTCTTCCATCTTGAACCGGCTCAAGATGTATTTCACGAACTTAGACTGATGAATAAAGAAACCATCCTCTTTTTGATTAACTTGCAATCCTAAAAAGAACGATAACTCTCCGTAGCGGACATTTTGAACTTCAATTTCATAAAATTCTCAAACTCTTTGCATAACTCTTCGTTTGTTAAACCAAATATAATATCATCCATGTAGATCTAAACCATCAGGTAATCTCCCCCTGCTTTCTTGATGAATAAGGTTGAATCAATTTGACCACGATCGAAACCATTGTCCAAAAGATGCTGCGACAACGTTTCATACCACGCACGGGGTGCTTGATGTAGACCATAAAGAGCCTTATCTAGCTTGAACACTCTTGAGGGATACAATGGATCCTCAAACCTCGATGGTTGACACACATACACTTCTTCTTTAGCCTTTCCATACAAGAAAGCACTTTTGACGTCCAATTGATATACCTTAAATCCTTTAAACGACGCAAATTCTAGAAACAAACGAATTGCTTCCAACCGTGCAACAGGTGCGTATACCTCAGTATAATCTATACCTTCTTGTTGATTGAACCATTGAACAACCAATCTTGCTTTGTTCCTCACCTCGACACCACAATCATCCAAACGGTATCATAAGCCCAATGAATGCTCGTGACTAGTTGGAGAATCAAGTAACATAAAGTAAACCGACAACGAAATCACTTTAAAACTCCGTCTATTATAAACTTGAGGGTTACAGAGAGAAAATACTGAGTGCAAAATGCCTGCGTACATATCTTCTGTTAACCTAGCCTATTTATACTAGACCTGTTCTCTGCGCACTTAACAAGTGCGCAGGGCAAATTGCTAATGCGTACTTAGCAAGTACGCAGAGTATTCTTGCATACTTGCTAAGTACGCAGGAAGTAATTCCTGCGCACATGCTAAGTGCGCAAAACACATAGAGAAATTATACAACAATAACATGCATTAGAAATTACAACTCGATAACTAATACATACAGACACTAACATACAAAGACTAATACATACAAGATAAGTACACAAGCTAAGACACTATCCAGAGTGTTTGTCACACAAAAGTTCTTCCACTAACTCCCCTTTGACAACAACTCTAGATTGTCTTCAGTCTTCAATGCTCCCCAGCTTTAGCTTCCATCTTCTTCTTGTAGTTAGGGCAGAATTTCATCACCTTGTCGTATTTAGAAGCATGAAACTTTGTCCACTCGTCCGTGTACATGCAGTACTGGTCAGCTAGCGCCTCCAGATCTTTCACAGAGAAGTTTTTGAAGCAGACTTCATCAAACACTCTGATCAGTTCCCTTGCACTAAGCTTCCACTATCGGACCACACCTTTCCAATCACCACCGCCTCGCCCGATTTAGGATCTACGTACCAGTACCATATGTTACCGAGGATATTCTAAGATAACTTGCTTAGGGGAATCTTGGTTTCACATAGCACTGGCTTGTATACCAGTTTCTTTAAGCTTTTATTAGTCACAGGATGTCTAACGTTCTTGTCCCTGACTCGCTTGGGCACTTGAGGCTTAAACATTTCGAACTTCCCAAATCTTACCTCTCGCTGTAGAACCTGCCACAAACCCATCGCTACTACGTGATTTGAGTGACCCAGCAGCTCTTGATTTGCTAGGTTCACGAGGTCGTATCTTAGCAAGGAGTTGAAAGCTTCGCTGGTTGGTTTCAAGTATTAAACCCCAGCTCGCTTGATTGCAAACAACTTCTTATCCTCCTCGAACTTCACACATCCCTGTCGCTCCATGCTTGTCTATGATTGATGTCTTTTGCCAGACATGAGCCGGATCCTTCGATGAACTTGTAGGCATATGTTTGTCTTTCTGTGCCTCTGGATCCACAGGTGTACGGTCGGCAGGGGAGGCTTCAGTCGATGCCTCAACAGTACTAGCAGGCTCGACTATGTATTCAAATGATGGAACTTCGAACATCTCTCCATCTTCAAACTCATACTCTCCTTCCCTGTCGCCCTTGGGAACTTCGATTACAACTTCATCATCCTCCTCATCCCGGTCGTCACCAGAGTCGATCTCTCCCTCTTCCTGATTGCAGAGAGCTTCGATATGTACTTCTTTGGAGTAGTCTGGCTCTAAGAATAGGATCACATCATCCGATACATCGTCAGATAGATCTTTCAAAACGTCAGCCACCGACTTTCCTTTATTACCTCTTGAAGCATCACATCCACCTTCACTCTGAGTGGACTCCCCCTCAGCCATAGGCACAACAGAAATGCGAACAATCGCCAAGGCCGACGATTGGTGCTCACTTCCACTCGGTTCGGCTTCAGGATCCTTGTCCTGATCATCACCCTTAGTTAGATCAACTATGTGACAAGCCTCTTCACTGCTAGGCTTAGGTGGTTACTTCTCTAATATTTCCTTCAATATCTCCCCCTGAGCAGCAAGCGTCTTGGCCATATCACAGACTAGTTTCACCATAATGTCATGCTCTAACCGCTGCTTGTCATCAGCCGCCCGTTGTTTCTTTAGTGCGGCTACCTCATCAATCACAGAGTTAATCTGCCCTTGTTGTTTGTCAGATTCTTCTCTCGATTTCCTTACTGTTTCACGTAGTACATCGACTTGAGTCTCTAGGGTAGTGATCCTAGCATTACGAGGATCAGGACCCCTAGACGAAGATGCTTCGGCCTGATGAGTTGGGAAGGTAAACATTTCTTCAAAATCAATTCCCTAATTGAAGTCAAAATCAGTAAATGGTTCACTGACGTGTTGGAGAGTGGTTGTGGGGATTAAGGTAGGGATGGAAGTTGTTTGGATGGTGGTAGGGGTGATGGTGACAGAGTCGGTTAAAATAGGAGTAGTCACCGCCACTTGAACATATTGCACGGGGAGGGACACTATCACAGGAACCTCCTCTGTGATAGCAGTGGTAGCCATATCAGGTGTTACACGTGGTCTCCTCCGCTGTCGCCTATAAAGCTGTTGTGAAGGTGAGGTAGTAGTGGAATCAGTACTCGCAGCCGTGACACTTGCTTGCCTCTGAGCACTAACTTCTACCTCACGAAGGATAGCTTGGTGCGGCCTATCTCCCTTTGCTTGTTTATACTTTCTCTTCTGCGTCTCTCTATAGCAGCATCCGAATCAGAATCGGGCTCGTATTCACTGCTAGTCGCTTGTCGCTTTCTCTTGGAAGATGACTCGGGAAGGGTCACCTTCGTCAATCTCCGTGGGTGTGCCTGTGATGGTGCATCCTCAGAATCAGAGGAATCTGACTCGGTCATTTCTGAGTCGGATTCTTCAGCACCTCCAACTCCCTGTTCTTCGTCTCTTACATCGTTAGACATATTATCTTCAGATTCAGCTTCCTCTTGTTCATGTTGTTCATCACTATGTTCACTGAGTTCAGGCCCAGACTCTGCACTATACCATCTGAAGTCAGCAGGGGCCACATATGCTTCATTTATTAGGTGGCCAAAGAGAGGAGTGTGCTCAGGGGTAGGTTCTACACTGCCTGGCTTTAGAAATTGTGCAACTACTCTCTTGTCCACCCGTTTGACATGTAGTCTCTCTCCAATCTGAGGTAGATTGGGTACATCATCATTAATCAACAAATGCACGAACCGAGGGTATAATAGAAATCTAAACCTATCAGCAGCATTGATCTGATTGGTGATAGACTTGTAGATATACTTTGAAAAGTTATAACCCTGGTTAAGAGAGAGGCCAACCATTGCAGCTGCCAAGTCATGCCCCATGGCATCCTTTCCCGCCTTTCTAGCAGACAGGCACATGATCATGACGTGTGCGAAGTAACGTCACTGATCAAGTACCCACATCTTCTTATACGAGGAGTAGTCCATGGTACCAACATACCCCATCCTCTGTCTCCAGCATCCATCAATGAAGTAGTCAGGGTAACTCACCAGATCAGTTGATAAGTCCCTAAACTATAGTACTGTAACATCCCAAAAATAGAACGACAGTTAAAATGATGAAATAAACGAACGAGGCATGTCGGGTCGGGTCGGATGGGCCGGCGGGCTGGAAGGGGAGCCTCCCCTATAAATAGCCAAGGTCACCACCCATTTCTCTCATTTGCACCTTCTAGAGAGAGAAACCGTAGAGAGATAAAGTTGGCGGATCGACCCGAGGTTTGAGAAGTGTGTTACTCCATAACTCATGAGAAGAACCTCCGGATCAGAAGCTCGATTCAGGTAACGATTCGACCTAAATCTGAGTTTTAGTTCGTTTTTGGGTTTTTCGGGTTTTGGGTAAAAAGGCAACGTTTTTACGGATGAAACTGAGAGATAAACATAGATTTGAGTTCCTTAATGGAAAACGAACGTTTTGGATGCAAACAAGTTCGAGATCTTGACGTGATCAGACCGGAATGCGAAAGTTAGGGTTTTGCGAAGAAACAGATCGTGCGCACTTACCAAGTGCGCACGGAGCAGGTCCTGCATACTTATCAAGTACGCAGGAAGAGGGGCACTGCGTACTTATCAAGTACGCAGGCCACAGGGTCTGCGCACTTGCTAAGTGCGCAGGCAGCAGGGTCTATGCACTTGCTAAGTGCGCAGGCATCATGCTGGTTAAGTAAAGTTAGTATGTTTAGAAGGGTTAAACTGTTAGAATCGGTATTGGTCTGATGTGTATTTAACTAATCAATTCAGATAAGAAGTGACGTTGTTGGGCCTTTGTTTAGGACAACCGAGACTAGCTTATAAGGTGAGTTCTAGAAGCCCTCTTTTAAATGTTTTAATAATGTTTTTGGGCTGGTGTGCATACGTAACGATGTGACTATTTTATAAAACGATGTTTATGAATGTTGTATGTGACGTTTTATAAAATGATGTTTATGAACAATGTTTTGGAAGGAAGGGTTATGAAAGAAGTGTTTATGAAATATTTTGCCAAAAGAAGTTTGTGAAGTTTATGAAGTGTTTATGAATGAATGAATGTTTTTAATAAAATGTACGAATGCTTTAACTAAAGTTTTGAAGTAAAAGAAGCGAAGGTTTACGAAAGTCACAAACGAACGAATCTGCCAATATTCCTTAGGGAATGAAGGTTAAGGGATGGGAAGTGTGTTATGGGCCTTTACCTTTTAGGGGCCTTTGTGGCTGGCTAACTGTTGTACAACTGGGGCGATGACGGTCGTCAAGGGGATTATCGTGATCCTTGAAGTTTGGTACGATTTACCTTACGGGTAGTCGTGCTTGAAGTTTGGTACTTGTGCCCTACGGGGCACAGTGCTTGAAGTTTGGTACGTGTCATCCTTGTGATGCCGTGCTTGATGTAGTGTTGAATAACCTAAGTATCGGGCCCTAGGAGTTCTTCACCCGAAGGATAGTACGGTGATTGATGGGCCTAGTGGTGGTGATCTTTAGGTTATTCAGCTAGTATGTGACGTTTGGATTTGACGGTTACGAGAAGGCGCAGATTCGATATGTTCGTTGACTTATGTTTAAGAAGTGTTATGTTTTGTTATTGCATTATCTTACGTACGCTTTTTATTAAATGAAGTATGAAGTTATGTTTTTGGAAAATTATTTGAAGTTAAAGTTTTATGTTAAAACTAGAACTCACCAGCGTAGCTGACTTTTTAGTGTGCACATTCAGGTTAAGGCAGGTTATGAGGATGGACGGTGATGATTGGCTAGCGAGAGGAGTTACCCGACTGACTATGAACACTGGCATCCCGTTATGTTTAGTTATGATGTATTTATGTTTTAAACAATGTTTACGCTTCCGCATGTATGAACAATGATGACGTTATGTTTGAATGAAATTTTCCGCTGCGTTATTTAATATTCATGGTTAAGAACTGTTTGTGAATGAGTAAATCCAACAAGTGAGGTCTCCCGGGTTTGGGGCCTTACAAGCATCAGGTATGAAGGTAGTATATATTTACATATATAGTATGCCTTAGAAAGGGTTAGGTAAGGACTTGTGTTCTGATGGAAATCACAAAGGGTGGTCAAATAGAAATCGAAAGGTAGTGTAATGGTTAATTGCAGATGGCCAGTGTATATTAACATCTTACAGTACTTGTTGGATTCTATTTGTTAACTAGCGTGATAACATTGGATTCCTTGTCTTTTAGAATGAAATGAAGGGTAGAATAGGCGGAAGGCGTGGTGGGGGTCGTACCGGATGACATGGTAGGATTCCCGCCTACCAAGTTTATAGTAAAAAGGCAAGAGTTCTTGCGGAACCGGAAGGTAGTGTGCATGAGACAGTACGAGTGTGATTCGAGATGTCATCCGTTGTGTTGACTTAGCGTGAAAGTGGTAAGAGGTGTCGAGGAGAATACCGGGACAAAATCCCAACTTTGAAGAGACGCGAGTATTAGGAAGTGTTATAAGAGGAACTAAAATGCTCGAGTAAGTTAAATTGGTAATTTCGTTTGGATCCGCCAAATTTTGAATTTACAGGTGCACGTGCATGATGGTGAATCTTATGGTATTGATTAATGCTTACGTATCAGAGTTGATCCAATTACTCAACCACGACTACGAGATGTTAGTCACCCGAGTACCGATTAAGGAGATTGATGAACATCATTAGTAATGGTAACGATGTCAAAGATGGTGTACCTTATAACGGTGAATGATGTCAGCAAGTACAAGCCACGGGCAAGATGAGGAGGAATGAAACTTTGGTTTACCTAAGTCAGACGAGCATACGTATGAAGGATTCCAAGGAGCTAGTGTGGACTACGCTTAGTACAAACGCGTTATGACGAATAAGAATCGGTCTAATGTCAAAGTATGCATGAGCATGAAGGAAATAACCACACAAGTGTATGTCCAAAGAATATATGGGTGCACGAATGCACAAATGGCATCTTTCCATGCAGAAGACAGTCCTAGACAACTAATAAGAGTATCTCCTGAAACAAGAAAATAGATATACCAACAACAACGAGAGACGGGAACCGCGATGTTAATTAGGGCGTGCAGACTAAACCAAATCAAACCAGATCCGACCCAAGGATTGTTTGTCTAGAATGAATGTGAAGGACAAGTTTTGACCAACAATGTGAAGTAAGGCATGTGCACTAAGACGAAATTCAAGGCGACTCAGAGAACGCTCTACTATGTCTAAGTCTAATCAATAGCTGCGAGTGTTGTTAGATATGGAAATCCGTTGAGGGACCCACTGAAACTAGAAAGGAAATGAAAGTACAAGTGTCACCGTACGTGTCATTTATCCATAGTAAGACCAACGAATGTGACTTTAGAAGAAATGCATGCAGAAAAGGCTAACGGAAACGAGTAGCTAGAGAATATATATTGTCGGTCAGATGGGATGCCAATCCCTAAGACCATCCAGTGATATGTAGTAAGAATGGTGTTCAATGAACCAACGATGTGAAACGTAAAACCTGACAAGTACGTTTGAAAGAAAGACTAGAAGGAGATTGTGTATGAAAATACGAATGAAAAGTTCGAGTAACTAGTGTGCCATCTGAATGAATACCTTCCCGACTAGTTGAGTGTGATAAGGGATACCTCACATGTTTGGGAGATACCTGATACGATTCCTATGGGAACGAAGCGATACGGTTCCTATGGGAGCGAAGCGATACGGTTCCTACGGGAACGAAGCGATACGGTTCCTACGGGAACGAAGCGATACGGTTCCTACGGGAACGAAGCGATACGGTTCCTTCTGGAATGAAGCGATATGGTTCCTTAGGGAACGAGACAATGTGGTTCCTTCGGGAATGAGATGGTACGGTACCTTCGGAAACTTGATAGTAGGAATCATTCAGGAACGGGATATTATGATTCATTCAAGAACTGCATGGTATGGTCCTTCAAGGACGAATGCACCATGGACAACTTATGAGGTATACACAATGATCCAAATAGTTGAGAGATGATCGATAGTAACCGTCCAGATGGCAAGGTGGATAACCTTAACGAGGAGTTGAAATTATGGCCATGGAGTCTTCTGTGGACGACTCCGAGTTTGATAAGACATTTCACATAGAATGATGATATAAGAACCCTAACGGTTAGATGTGAAAGACCGACTAGGGATGTACGATGCTGAAAAAGATAACTTCCATCACGAACAAGAGAGGTATAGTCAAGACTACACAAGAATCTATCAATGGGAGAGTGAGTGCATATGCGCCGCGGCAGTTGAAAGTTCACGAAGTCAACTATCCGACTCATGATCTGGAAGTTGCTGCTGTCGTAATTGCATTGAAAATATGGAGGCACTACCTCTATGGGGTGAAGTTTACTATTTACTCCGACCACAAAAGTTTGAAATACTTCTTCGAACAAAGAGAGCTTAATATGAGGCAGAGACGATGGTTGGAACTCCTGAAAGATTATGACTATGAAATCATATACCATCCTGGGAAGGCAAACGTAGTGGCTGACGCTCTAAGACGAAAGGATGTGCCTACTCCTATTAGAGTGAAAGCTTGCCAGTTGGTGGTAACATCAGATGTGATGAGAGAAATTGAAAAAGGCTCAAGATGAGGCACTTAAAGAAGAAAACATAAAGAAGAAAAGGATGATTGGCCAACAGGACAAGTTGGAATATAACACCCTTGGTGTTAGGACACGTTTTGGACGGGTATGGATACCTATGGGTGGCGAGCTTAGAACCAAAATCTTGGATGAGGCTCATAATTCTCGGTACTCTATCCATCCTGGTACCAATAAAATGTACCAAGACCTAAGGAAGGAATACTGGTGGCCTGGAATGAAATATGAAGTGACAAAGTACGTAAACAAGTGTTTGACTTGCTCACAAGTAAAGGCCGAACACCAGAAACCGCATGGAAAGATTCAACCAGTTGATATACCGGAGTGGAAGTGGGAACACATTACCATGGACTTCATAACCAAGCTACCTCGCACAGCTAAAGGTCATGATACCATTTGGGTAATTGTGGACCGTTTAACGAAGAGTGCTCATTTCCTACCTATTCGCGAGAGGTTCTCGTCGAAAAGGTTAGCAGAAATGTTTATTAACGAAGTAGTAGCACGGCATGGGATGCCTTTGACGATCGTAACTGACCGGGACACACGATTCACATCGAGGTTCTGGAAAAGATTTCACGAGGCGATGGGCACGAGACTTAATGTTAGCACGGCATACCACCCACAAACGGATGGTCAGTCCGAAAGGACCATTCAGACCTTGGAGGATATGCTTCGCGCTTGTATTATCGATTTTGGCGGCAGTTGGGACAGTCATCTGTCGTTAGCCGAATTCTCCTACAACAATAGTCATCACACGACGATAGACATGCCGCCTTACGGAATGTTGTATGGGAGAAGATGTAGGACCCCGGTTTGTTGGGGTGAGATTGGACAAAAGGAATTAGGAAGTCTTGAAGTCGTGAGAGAAACGTCGGAAAGGTTTGACCAAATCAAAGCAAGAATGAAGGTCGCACAAGATCGTCATAAATCTTACGCGGATAAACGATGAAGGCCTATTGAGTTTGATGTTGGGGACAGAGTAATGTTGAAAGTGTCACCCTGGAAGGGAATCATACGATTTAGGAAGAGAGGAAAGTTAAGTCCGAGGTTTGTCGGACCATTCAGGATAATGGCACGGGTTGGTGAAGTCGCTTATCGGTTAGAGTTTCCTGATGAGTTAAGTGGGATTCATCCTACCTTCCATGTATCACACTTGAGAAAGGGTTTGGTGGATGAATCAGCTCACGTACCACTTACTGACATCGAGGTCGACAACAGCCTTAATTACATCGAAGAACCCGTGGCCATCTTAGATAATAAGGAGAAGCGTTTGCGTAATAAGGTTATCCAATTGGTTAAAGTCCAATGGAAACATCGAAAGGGATCGGAAGCCACTTGGGAAACGGAGAAGGAAATGAGGGTGTCGTACCCTCATCTATTTGACTTATGATAGGTTTCGGGGACGAAACATATTGTAAGGGGGGTAGACTTGTAACATCCCAAAAATAAAATGACAGTTAAAATGACAAAATAAACGAATGAGGCATGTCGGGTCGGGTCGGATGGGCCGGTGGGCTGGAAGGGGAGCCTCCCCTATAAATAGCCAAGGTCACCACCCATTTCTCTCATTTGCACCTTCTAGAGAGAGAAACCGTAGAGAGAGAAAGTTGGCGGATCGAACCGAGATTTGAGAAGTGTGTTACTCCATAACTCGTGAGAAGAACCTCCGGATCAGAAGCTCGATTCAGGTAACGATCCGACCTAAATCTGAGTTTTAGTTCGTTTTTGGGTTTTTCGGGTTTTGGGTAAAAAGGCAACGTTTTTACGGATGAAACTGAGAGATAAACATAGATTTGAGTTCTTTAATGGAAAACGAACGTTTTGGATGCAAACAGGTTCGAGATCTTGACGTGATCAGACCTGAATGTGAAAGTTAGGGTTTTACGAAGAAACAGATCGTGCGCACTTACCAAGTGCGCACGGAGCAGGTCCTGCGTACTTATCAAGTACGCAGGAAGAGGGGCACTGCGTACTTATCAAGTACGCAGGCCACAGGGTCTGCGCACTTGCTAAGTGCGCAGGCAGCAGGGTCTGCGCACTTGCTAAGTGCGCAGGCAGCAGGGTCTGCGCACTTGCTAAGTGTACAGGCATCAGACTGGTTAAGTAAAGTTAGTATGTTTAGAAGGGTTAAACCGTTAGAGTCGGTATTGGTCTGATGTGTATTTAACTAATCAGTTCAGATCGGAAGTGACGTTGTTGGGCCTTTGTTTAGGACAACTGAGACTAGCTTATAAGGTGAGTTCTAGAAGCCCTCTTTTAAATGTTTTAATAATGTTTTTGGGCTGGTGTGCATACGTAACGATGTGAGTATTTTATAAAACGATGTTTATGAATGTTGTATGTGACGTTTTATAAAATGATGTTTATGAATAATGTTTTGGAAGGAAGGGTTATGAAAGAAGTGTTTATGAAATAATTTGCCAAAAGAAGTTTGTGAAGTTTATGAAGTGTTTATGAATGAATGAATTTTTTTAATAAAACGTACGAATGCTTTAACTAAAGTTTTGAAGTAAAAGAAGCGAAGGTTTACGAAAGTCATAAACGAACGAATCTGCCAATATTCCTTAGGGAATGAAGGTTAAGGGATGGGAAGTGTGTTATGGGCCTTTACCTTTTACGGGCCTTTGTGGCTGGCCAACTGTTGTACAACTGGGGCGATGACGGTCGTCAAGGGGATTATCGTGATCCTTGAAGTTTGGTACGATTTACCTTACGGGTAGTCGTGCTTGAAGTTTGGTACTTGTGCCCTACGGGGCACAGTGCTTGAAGTTTGGTACGTGTCATCCTTGTGATGTCGTGCTTGAAGTAGTGTTGAATAACCTAAGTATCGGGCCCTAGGAGTTCTTCACCCGAAGGATAGTACGGTGATTGATGGGCCTAGTGGTGGTGATCTTTAGGTTATTCAGCCAGTATGTGACATTTGGATTTGACGGTTACGAGAAGGCGCAGATTCGATATGTTCGTTGACTTATGTTTAAGAGGTGTTATGTTTTGTTATTGCATTATTTTACGTACGCTTTTTATTAAATGAAGTATGATGTTATGAAGTTATGTTTTTGGCAAATTATTTGAAGTTAAAGTTTTATGTTAAAACTAGAACTCACTAGCGTAGCTGACTTTTTAGTGTGCACATTCAGGTTAAGGCAGGTTATGAGGATGGACGGTGATGCTTGGCTAGCGAGAGGAGTTACCCGACTGACTATGAAGACTGGCATCCCGTTATGTTTAGTTATGATGTATTTATGTTTTAAACAATGTTTACGCTTCCGCATGTATGAACAATGATGACGTTATGTTTTAATGAAATTTTCCGCTGCGTTATTTAATATTCATGTTTAAGAACTGTTTGTGAATGAGTAAATCCAACAAGTGAGGTCTCCCGGGTTTGGGGCCTTACAAGTACTTGTCTGATGGTGTCTTTAGAAATAGCAATATCACAACCTGCTACTGTAGCCCTAATGACGTTTGGGGTTACTGTACAGTCGTGATCAGCAGTTTCCCATAATTGCTCCAGATATGGTCTTGAGACAATAGGATCAGCAGAGATGGCATAGCTGATCCTTGAGAGGTTCAGGAAATCGACTATCTCCCTATATTGAAGTGCAGCACCTTTCCACTCGGGTTGTGTTAGAGCCAGTAGATTGAATTCGCTGGTAAATGCATGAGCAATCACTGCAAAAACAAACAATCAACACAATAAGAACAAGAAGCATCATTGGAAATGACTCAAACATGACTTGATATAGCAGTTACACAATGAACTGAATTTTATACTTAGAAAATTTTCACAAGTGTCCTTCCTGCGTACTTATTGCGTACTTGTTAAGTGCGTAAGAACTTCCACTTAGCCAAAATTTTAAAATCCAAAATTCAACAGAGGAGAGGCATTGCTGTGGATTAGGGTCACCACAAGGTCGAAATACATGATGAGGACCTATGGAACCACTATCAACATCAATGTGCCGATAAACTAGTCAATTTTGACCTAGCCTTGGTCCGACAGTAGTCTACGGTCAAACAAGAGATCAAAGTCAAAATCAAACCCTGACACAGACCATTTAGGAGTCAATAAGTTTTGATTAGTGATTTATAAGAAGTTTTTAGGTCTTAATTTTCATTTAGAACAACCAAAATTGGTCAAAGTTTCACTATCAAGAGCCTTCAAAGAGTCTGTTAATAACATGAGATTTAACGGGTGGAATGGACTGAGAAGTAATAAGCATATAAACAAGTAATTCAAGTCGGCAATATTATAAGATTTGAAACCAAAAGCATCTTTGTATCACATACTTGTGTGTTAAGGTATTAATTTTAAGATATACAACGTGTACCCCACTGTTATGCTACAGAAATGTAAATTGCACTATCTCAAGGCATCTAAGATTTTCCCAAAGATTTTCCAATCTCCGGAATAAAGTTACATCTTTTAGCACAGAAAAAAAATCAAGCAGAATCCATAAGGATTATCAAGAATCATAAGATTCATAATCGAGTGATTCATTTGTCTTGGTTTGATTGGTTTTTATTCTGTGAATATCATATGATGATTCAGGTTAATAGATATGGAGTCTGAGAATTTAGGTAAGGGAATCCAACTTTTATCTGGATTTGATTTCAATGAATCAGGAATGATTCAAGGGTTAATATAAGCTTAACGGTTGATGTCAAGACATATCTTGGCCCAACTTCCCATTGCATACTTGTAAGTATGGACAATGAAGCGAACCGAAAAAAATTGTGCTAAAGACATAACCCGAAACTGGTCTCTTAAGAAAAGATTTGCTAAAATCTTACATCCTTTATCTGATAATGATCTTTTTGTATTCTTTTACACACGAACACATGCATACATGTGTTCAAATCACAGTTGTAGTCTAGATTTAGTTTCCACACTATTAATGATTCAAAGACGCCTACAGCCTACTGCCAATTCAAATTACTTGTAAATAAGCAGATTAAAAACACAACAATTTAAACAATCAAGTAAGCATGACGCATTGATTTCCCATATGTGCAGTCTATGGCGTTTAGATCATTTTTTATATATATCATTTCCTGTTTTCTTCAAATAACTTTGAAATTTTCTAAAAAAATTTATTTTGTAAAATATTTGAAGACTAAAAGAACTATACATAAATCTTAAAAGAAATAAAATTTAACATTCATGAATTGAATTGATTTAAGAAAAATAAGTTTTAACTCTGGATTGAACATTCCTATCACGTTGACAAGATGTTCAAAACGGGTTCGATCAAACGCCTTAGTGAAAAGGTCAGCAAAGTTGTCATCCGTGTAAACCTTTACAAGTTTAATGAGATGCTTTTCAGCACAATCACAGATGAAAAGGTGGCGAATTTCAATATGTTTAGTTTTGGAATGTTTCATCGGGTTGTTTGTGATGGACATGGTGGCATTTTTGTCAATGAATAGTGGAGTTCCAATGAAGTTTAAGCCGTAGTCTCTCAATTGCTGCTGAATCCATAATATCTGAGAAAAACCGCTCACTGCAGCAATGTACTCTGCTTCACATGTTGAGACAGAAACCGTTGACTGCTTCTTACACTGCTAGGAAACCAGCCTGTCTCCCAAGCATTGACATCCACCAGAAGTTGACTTTCTATCAAGGTTACAACTGCCATAGTCTGAATCAGTATACGCTTTGAAGTTAAATGACTGCTGCTTTGAGTACCAAAGACCCAATCGGGGTTTCCCTTTCAAGTATCTGAATTTCCTCTTGACAGCTATCATATGAGACTCCTTTGGTTGTGACTGAAACCTTGAGCACAAGCATACAACAAACATTATGTCGGGCCTTGAAGCTGTGAGATACATAAGAGATCCGATCATCCCATGGTACAATTTACAATCCACATCCTTTCCATCTTTGTCTGGATGCAAACCGTGATTGACGGGGATAGGTGTGCCATAAGTACTGCTATCATTCATCTTGTATTTTGACAAGATGTCCTGCACATACTTAGTTTGATGTAGATAGATGCCATCATCTCTTTGACTGACTTGCAGACCCAGGAAGAACGACAATTTACCCATGTTACTCATCTCAAACTTGGACTTCATCACCTATTCGATATCCCTACACATCTCTTCATTTGTAGACCAAAAGATAATGTCGTCGACATACACTTGTACAAGAAGAATATCCCCTCCTGCTTTCTGAATGAAGAGGGTCGAGTCAATCTGTCCACGGTCGAAACCATTTGACAATAGATGTTTTGATAACGTCTCATACTATGCCCGAGGTGCTTGATGAAGACAATAAAGTGCTTTGTCGAGCTTATACACTTTATTAATATTATGCGGATCTTCAAAGTCAGGAGGTTGAGTGACATAGACCTCTTCATGAACTTTTCCATACAGGAAAGCACTCTTCACATCAAGTTCATAGACCTTGAAGACGACATAGGAGGCATAAGCCAGAAACAGTCGAACGGCCTCAAGTCTAGCAACTGGGGCATATACTTTAGTGTAATCCAGGCCCTCTTGTTGATAAAATCCTTAAACAACCAACCTTGCTTTATTCTTCACTACGACATGACGATCATCCGTCTTGAACTTGAACACCCATCTGGTTCCAATTGGTTGTACGCCTCTTGGCAAGTCAACCAAATCCCACACATGCAACTTTTGGAATTGAGACAATTCTTCTTGCATCGCCTCAATCCAACAGTTGTCAGCGAGAGCCTCCTTCACATTCTTCAGCTCTAACTAGGACACGAATGCAGCATGCAAACATGTTTCCATGACACCAGTGTCAAGTATCTCAAAGTACAAACTATTGTTCTCAACAATGGTTCTATGACGAGTCTTAACACTGACATGAGGATCACCAATAATGTTGTTAATTGGATGATTCTTATGCACTCTCATCTCTGGCATATCCGGTTCCTGAATTTTTGAATCGAGTTTCGTGCTCAACTCCCCCATATCTTCTGTTCCAGAAGAAGAAGAAGATTCAATGTTAATTGGATCAGCTGGAGATTCATTTCCTACACTAGTGTTAGGATTAGCTTGAGCGTCATTTCCGTCAACATAAACAACTTTTATGTTATCATTTTCATTAGTTCCGGATGCAGATGCAGCATTGGAATTGGGAGTTACAATCGGTACAGTTATACGGGTTGAGAAACTGGAGTCATCACCGCCTCCAAAGAATTCATACACATTTGCGGCATCATCGGCAGATAAATCAGGAAGGTTGAAAGACTTGAATAGCGCATCATAATCAAAACCCCAAGCTGGACCAGTTGGTTCTGGTGGAGTACTGTGTTTACTGCAATCCACTTCGAACAATTCCTCGACAGTACGAGTTCCTATATTGTACACTCTCTTGCAAGGCGAGTTGGCAACATATCCTAAGAAGATGCCTTCCACAAATTTTGCATGAAACTTAGACTTGCGGTCTTTGTATTGTAACAATAAGGAACAGGGACTACCAAAAGGAACTAGGTAGTCAAGATTGGGAGGTCGATTGTTGATCAACTCATAGCAAGTCTTGTTGTGCCTCTTCACAACCAGAACTCTGTTCAAAATGAGATAAGCTGTATTTACTGCTTCTGCCCAGAAAGTGACAAGAAGCTTTGCATCTGATAGCATTGTCCTTGCAGTCTCAATCAAGGTTGTGTTCTTCCGTTCTACAACAACATTTTGCTGAGGTGTGTACGGGGCACTAAATTCGTGACGGATCCCCTTTTGAGACACAAAAGTTCCATCAGGTTATTCTTGAATTCAGTTCTGTTATCACTCCTTATTCTTCTAACCTTCAAGTTGCAAAGAGATTCCAAGCTCAGGATAAGGTATTGAAGAATGTCAGCAGTCTCGTCCTTTGTACCTAAAAAATGCACCCAAGAAAAACGTGAGAAATCATCAGTTACAATTAGACAGTATGACTTATCTCCAATACTCCTGATACTTATGGGGCCAAACAGATCCATATGTAATAGCTCCAAAGGGGTATCGATGGAGTTTTGGAGCTTGGGCTTGTGAGACTTCCGTTGCTGTTTGCCCTTTTTACAAAGCATACAGTCATCTGCAACGGCAAATCTCAGCTTAGGAACACCGGTTACCAAACCGTTTGGGACAAGATGATTCATTTTTACTATAAGAAATATGTCCGAGTTTCTTATGTCACAAGATAGAGTCAAGCTTTGTCACTTTGGTAAGCAAACAAGTAGCAACTGATGTGGTGGTTTTTGCCTTGCTCATATCAATCTGATAAGTGTCGTTTGTCCTTGGTGCTTGCATGAGAATCCAGTCTTTAGGAACTTCAAAACCAGGTTTGAGAATCATGCATTCAGATTTGTCAAACATAACGGAGTACTCCTTGTCGCACATCTGAGAGACACTCAACAGGTTATGCTTTAACTTCTCGCAGTAGTTGACGTTGTCAAAGCTGACACAACCAATTGTAACCATGCCTTGACAAGTGATACTACCGCCTTTCTCTCTAGCAAAGGCCACATAGCCGCCTCTAAATGGTTTTACATCTTGAAGCAGGGCCATGTTACCTGTCATGTTCCGGGAGCATCCATTATCTACATACCAACGATTAGAGATAGTACCCTTTGGATGTCCCTGCACGAGTCACAAGAAATTAATTAGATTTGGAGACCCAAGCCATAGTGGTCTTGGGTCGTCCATCTTTCTTAAAATAAACAACCTCAATTAATTCACAGTCGTGACTGTAAAAAATGGATGAATCTATAGAAGACTTGGTACCAGAAGATTGAGAAGTTTTAGATTTTTTGTTCTAGGACCTCTTCTTTTCCTTAACTGGAACAATAGACTTAGATTCAACAGCAGCAGGTGAATTAATGGAAGCTTCACCTGATTGAATTCCAGCCAGCTGTTCCAGCTTTCTCAATCTCTTGTTCCTTCTTCTCCTCTGTGGCTTAGAAAGCTTAACCACATGTTTCTCACCAGTAAGTGCACTACCAGAGGTAGAAGGACAAGGTTTAGCAGATAGCTATTCCCTTTTTGGAACATATGGTTTAGCCTTAGATGTGATCTTTGGCTTTACCATAAGTTTTACTCGTGGTTTCACCACATTTTCTTTTGGACTCTTGGAATGCTTCACTGGTGGTGACTTAGAGATAACAACCAGTTGTGAAATAATTGGCCGTTTCCCTTGGTTTTTAGCAGGGCAGTTCACAAAGATGTGACCAACCATACCACAGTGAAAGCAAGTTCTCTTTTCTTTGTAAGTCCTCCTGTAAGGCTCTTTATATATGGAATTAGATAACTCAGCATGATGAGCAGGAGAAGTTGTTTAGTGAACAGTAGTTTGACCCGATGATGATTGGTTCTTAGGAATATAATAATTTTGCAAATTTTTTTGCTAGCCAAGCCCAAAATAAGCTGAAAAGGCTTCCTTTTTAACTTGATTAATGTTTTTATATCCCCCATAAAGCATCACTTTTAATTTGTCATTTGATTCAACAATATCGGGTTCAGTCAAAATACAATTTTCACAATCAGTGATAATGTTTTTCTTAACTTTCTGTTCACCTAGCAACTCCTCAGATACTACTCCTTCAAGGCAGGTGCTCTCAGACCCACCATCAAAAGCAGTAAGGAACTCTTCATTAGATGTAGAGTCAGCCTTACTTGAGGAATCATCCTTGTTAGAGAAATCATCCTGACTTGAGGACACATCAAGGCAAGACAAATCAATGTCTATTAAGCCGTTGACAAATTTCCCGCTAACTGGTGGAGGAATGACATTAGTACCCAACCCTAACCCATTCGCTTGCCTTACTGCAGATTCGTAGTGTTCCACCACAAAGCGAAAATTTTTCAACTTCTTAATTTTACCATTTAACTATAGGATCTCATTCTGCAGCTTGGTAATTTCATTATTCCTTTTTTCTAACCCCTTGTATGCAACATCCAAATGAAACTGTTGTTCCCTGATTTTAAGTAAAAAATCATGTTTTTCTTTCTTTAAAGTTTCAATTGAATCTTTGTAACGTTTTTCATTTTCCTTGTAGCATAACGCTGCAATACGAAGGGGTTCAACCTTATCCTGAAGCTTAGAATTTTCTTCTTTCAAGCCAAGACATTTGGAACAAGAAATGAAAACAAAAGAATTAGAGTCTACCTCAATTGACGAACTTGATGCTTCCCCAATAGCCATGAGGGCAAAGGCAGTTGTAGAATTCTCTTGCTCAGCTACAGACACTTACCGTTCTTCTGCTTCCATCATCTCCATAATATCAACCATTAGACCAACCTGAGTTTGAGCAATAAGGGCAACCTCCAAATGAACACCCCAATCAAAGCTTTCGTCCTGCTTAGCTACAGACACTTCCCTTGATTGTTTCCTTGGTTGTTTCCCTGGCTTGGTCTTGTGAATCCTGAGGCAGGTGCCTTATTGTAGGTCCTCATGGCACTTCTACAGATCGTTCTCGTGATAAGACGTGTCGTTTACTCGAAGTGCGGAATCCAACGAATCAACGATTGCATATATAAAAGACAATAGAAACAATCAAGTAAATAAACTTCATGCTTGTATTCCAATTCACAATAGAGTTTACAGACTAGTTCTAATCGATTCTAATCTACGTTCAATCTCTGTTACAAACTGACTCTGTAAACATCTATATATAGACTACTGACCTGCATTAGGCGAACTTAACAAGTTCGCCTCTAACAGACTAAGCGAACTTAACAAGTTCGCCTCTGTTAGACTAGGCGAACTTAACAAGTTCGCCTCTAGTAACTTGTATAAAAACACTTAGAACATTAATACATTTCAAAAACATAAAGACATAAGATCTAAACTATTACAAAGCTTTTGTCATTACAATCTATGTCCTAATAGACTCCCCCTTGACAATAGCTTGATCTTCAGTCTTCTGTCTTCATGATGAACTCTTCCAATTATCCGGCAATCTGCTTCTTGCATGCACTCCATATCTTCTACATATCTCCAACACTCGCTTGTACTGCAATCCTTGTTCTTTCCATTCATCAGTGAACATGATTTCATTCTTTCTCAGCGTTCTCTGATCTTTCTTTAAAAAAATTGATAAGATTCATTGCATCGTAGAAACATACAATGACCTTATTCTCTTTGTATTCAATCCTTGCTTCACCATTATTAACATCGACATACCACCATTTCATATTCCTATGGAAGTCTTGTGGAATCTTCTTCAATGGTATCCTATGTACAACACGTACTGGTCTGAATTTGTACTTCCAGGTTACTTTCCCAGTCTTGGTTCTTCACTCTCTTTCCTTTTTGAGGCTTTAACCTTTCATACTTCTCCGAACCACCTTCTCTTTTGATCAGATTTGCAATCACAGCTGCTAAACCAATCTTGGCTCTATTAATAAGTGGCTTTGAAGATAGACCATTCATTTCACACCTTGGCAAGGTATTGAAATACTTGATCCTCGGCTTTAAGTACCGAAGACCATCAGATCTTTTAATAGCAAATAGTTTTATGTCATTGTCATAAAACCAACTTATAATTCTTCCTACACACCTCTCTTTATTCACATAGTTTTCTTTTTTGAGCAGGTTGTGCCTGAGACTTGGGTAGCACCTTCATCCAGCTATTTACAACTTCTTTCCACTGTTCTCTGGTCATACCTGTATTTCTGTACATCATAGGTTCTTCATTCATCTTTGGAGAATCAGTGTGAGTAGTATTAGCTTCAGCATCTGTATTGGATTGAATATTTTCTTCATCAGTATCAATCTTAGAATCAGCAGTATCTTCAGGCAGTGTGATGTCTTCAAATGAGTCCATAGAATCAGTTGCTCCTTCATAATTAAACTCAGGAATAACATCATCTTGGATGAAGTTATAAGGGACATTAAGACCATCACAGCCTTCATAAATCACTTTGTCTTGACTTTTCTCAATCTCTATCTCCACTATCTCTCCTTCTTCTATTTCAGTATCTGACACATCATCTTCTATGTCATTGAATAATTCATCTATGTCATCAAGACATGCTATCTTTTCAGCGTCTTCCTCCTTAGACTCAGCAAAGAACTCAAATAATAAAAATTTTTCATCATTAACTCCATAAGTATCTTTGTTTCCATCAATTGATTGAGATGTCAACTCCCCCTGAACTTTAGAAATAGGATCAACGTCAGCGTATTGATGATCACCCTCAATATTACCCTTGTCTTCATCATCATGTCGTTGAATAGATTCAGTATGACATGCATCACGTATCCTTAACTTCCCCTGAGCGTCAAGACGCTCAACAAGCTTGGATACTAATGCCTGCATAGCAGCAATCAATGTAGCTTGAGTCTGAATCACCAGCTGTCGTTGAGTATCAGTAGATACAAGAGTATCTACCTGAGTTTGTAAAGCGAGCATTTGTGATTCAAGGAAATTAATCCTATCAGAATCAGAAGGCTTAGAAGGACCAGCTGATGATTGAGGAACGGAAGTACTGGGAGTAGGAATCACTAGAGGAACAGGAGTGAGAATAGGAGAATGTTCTTTAGAGCTTGGAGGTGTGACAATCAAGGAAGCAACAAAAGTAGCATCCTTCACACCTTGAGAAGATTGGGCAGCAGCAATTGAAGCAGCCATAAGCATTGGAGCTTTAGTATCCGGATTAAAATCACTATCCGAACTCTCATCCACTAATGTTCTCTTTCCAAGTACTGATCCGGAAGGAGGATCCCGAACAGACTTTCGTCGTTGTCTATTGGCTGTAGATTTAAGGCGTTTACTAGCATTAGCCAAAGGTACACGAGCCAATCGTTCATAATGACCTGAAGAGAAATCCCTAGACTCATCAGAATCTGTAGCTTCAGAAATAGGTAAGATTGTATCACTTGAGCTAGAACTCGACTCATTCTCAGTCACCACATTCCCTTCAGCTTCATGAATGGGCGGGTTCACAGCGTCATCAACAAAATCTTCCATATTCATTCATAGATCTAGTTCATGTTCATGAACGACCTCTTCTAGAACAGGCTCATTAACAAGTATATCAACCTGAGCTTGTGGAATTGGAACTTGTTCTGGAATAGGGATTTGTTGTTGTACGTGAACTTGTTGTTGTTCAGCTTGTTGTTGTTGTGGTTGTTGTTGTTGTTGTTGAACATTTTGACCTTGTCCTGGAGCTAACTCAGCAGGATGAAACAAGTTATCATTTGGTGGTTCAACATAATCAGGATTGATTAAGTGACCAAACAATGGAGCATTTATTGGAATCAATGCTTGATTATGTTGTTTCACTTTAGTACAATCCGTAAAGATACGCTTAGACATCGGCGTCAAGGTTAATCTAATCGGATGTTGTGGAAGATCAGGAAGAATATGATTTAGAATCATATGAATAAACCTAGGATACATCAAAAATCCTTGACCTTCGGCCGGTGTAATTTGCATGACCATCTCCCTATAGATATATCTTGCAAAATTGAAGCGTTTGTTCAACGTCAAAGCTACCATTGTAGCTTGTAAAGCAGTTTTTAAGCCATCAGTACCAGCTTTACGCAGAGAGAGACACTGAATAATCACATGCATGAAGTATCTCCATTCACCCACCAAT
The DNA here is from genome assembly GCA_023525975.1 of Smallanthus sonchifolius. NCBI lineage: Eukaryota > Viridiplantae > Streptophyta > Magnoliopsida > Asterales > Asteraceae > Smallanthus > Smallanthus sonchifolius. Next base: position 79,418,651 of record CM042020.1, read on the forward strand.
CCACCTTTATGTGCCTGAGTATCATTAGGGCGGGCACGGTAACCCATTCTTTGAAAACATCCCATGATCAAAGGATTAGGATATGATATAGGATCTTCAGCAGCACCACCTAATGCAAGAGCAGCACGAATAGTGTCTTCAGATATAGCAATCTCAGTATTGTTGACTGTGGCATGAAGAACGTGAGGTTCTACGTCAGTATCTGAATGTACGGTGTCCCAAAACTGTTGAATATACACTAGACTGATGTATGGATCAGCAGATAAGGCAACACGTAGTCTTGAGCGGTTTAGAAATCCTATAATTCCTTGAAAGTATATGGCCTCTGACATGTTAGGATCTAACAATGCCACCTGATTGTGTTTGTATTCGACACGACGAGCCATCTGAAAAAGATTTGGACAAACAAACACATATTAGACAATTAACAAAATACAAACAAAAAACAAAACAAAAAAAAAATTTTTTTTTTTAAAATTTCAAACACAAAAAAAAAATCACGAGTCCAAAATTCTCTGACCCCTAGGCGAACTTAATAAGTTCGCTTAGTGTTTCAAGAGGCGAACTTAATAAGTTTGCTTGAACAAGTTCCCTGGAACAAGTTTGGCTGAACTGTGTCGTTTCAACTTCAAACCAGAAATCAAAAACTTTCAATTTGTGATAAAATCTTGAAATAGCCATTGGAAATCAAACGACGTGTACTACTAAGTCAATATCCATAAACAATTTCACGATTTAACACTGGAATATCCACAATTTGGGCAAAATCAAACTCGGGATAAAAACCGAGACAAAAACGTCGATTTTCTTTCAATTTAACGGACAAAAACGATGAAAATACCTTGGTTTGATTCGCAATCCAATTTCGATTTAGAATGAACCGATTAACAACTCAACAACCACGTAATTTGAAATCTCAAAAATTTTTGAATAAGTTCGCTTTAAAACTGAGAAGACGATGAAGTGGTTAAGTTCGCCTGGATAAACCCTTATTCAGAATAAGTTCGCTTAATTAGGCGAACTTATTAAGTTCGCTTAACAAGCCCTAGGCGAACATAATAAGTTCGCTTCCCCAAATTCAGGCGAACATACTAAGTTCGCTTCACCAGAAGGAGGCGAACTTAATGTCTTCAACATTTGCCTTGAACAAAAATTTTTACCAACTTTCAATCCGTCACGTCTTGAACTTCCGTCAGCAGCATGTATTTGATCCAATCCCGAACAATTTAATAAAAGATTAAAATTTTCATGGAAAATAAAAAACAAAATCTTTTTGAATTTTATCTGTACAAACGGAATCACATATTTTTGGATTTTTATCTATACAAACGGAAACACATATTTTTGGATTTTTATCTTGATAAACTAAAATCATATTTTTTTGAGTGAACATCATGAGTAAGAAGATCATATCAGTATCCGAGTAGTTCATCATACATTTTATCAAAAACCATGGGTAACCTATGATATGAAACATCCAACTCATCTTGTATTTTATGTATCTTTTTCAGTATATGTAAATCATTCAATTTGAATAATATTTGAAATGATACGCGATAAATTTCAAAGTAAATAAGATCAGGTTATGAAACGCTCTTTTATTTATACCGAGTTTGAAATATAAAGCATGAATTCTTAAATTTGTCAATATTATATGATTTGAATCTATAAGCGTTTATTCTCCAAATTCATGTGATTTAGTACCATTTAGATGAAAATCATCGTGTACCTCACATATATGCCAAACAGAAATAAAATTTGCACTATCTTCAAGACATATACAGTTTATGTTAAGATTAGATCAATTTCCAAGATGAAATTATCTCATTTAGCACAAGAATAGAAGCAGATCCCAAAGGATATAAGAATCATGATGATTCAGAATCAGAAGATTCTAATGAATTGGCTGTATAATGAGAATCAACAGATTCAGGTATGAGGATCCAACTATTATCTGGACAAATTTCAATGGAGTCAGACTAGATGATGTATCTAACTGATCCAAGGGCGAATATATGTTTCAATAGATTTTGAAAGCATATCTTAGTTCAACAAAACATTGCATGTTTTTCGGGGCATGGGCAGTAATGTGAACTGAAATAGATTTGTGCTAAAGATATAATTCGATATTGATCTCATGAAAGACTTTAAAACCATATATTCTTTATCTGATAATGATCTTTTACACACACACCCAGGCATATAATGGATTCAAATCACATATGTAATCATATCATATTTAATTTTCACACTACTGTTAGTTTCAAAACGCTTTTAGTCTATTGACAATTCAAGTTTCAAAACTCATACACAAATTTGAAAACAGATTATCAAGATTAGAGCATGCACAACACTATCATTTCTCATTTATGCAGACTTTGAAATTTAGATCAAATCAACTCAGTTTACTCAATCATTTATCAAAGGTCTACTAAGGTCGTGTGAAATGAACTAATCACTGATGTACTATCATTTCTTCTCTAACCTCAAATGATGTCAAATTTTATATTTTTCAATTTGTTTTGACTTTTTATAAATTAAGTACTTTTTGACTGAAAATTTAAAATGCAGAAATGTAATAAAACAATAAAAGAAATTAAAAACAAAATTTTCCATGAAAATCTGATTTTGAAAAACTTTTATTCGGGATTGATCATACCAATCATTTTGATTATAAATTCAAACCTGGTACGATCAAATGCCTTGGTAAACAAATCAGCAAAATTATCATTAGTGTGAACATTTACCAGCTCAATCAATCTTTTCTCTGCACAATCACGAATAAAATGATATCTAATCTCAATGTGCTTTGTTTTATTGTGCTTAACAGGATTATTAGTTATAGACATTGTAGCATTATTATCAATAAGCATAGGGTTTCCTGTGAAATTCAAACCGTAATCTCTTAATTGCTGTTGTATCTACAGGATCTGTGAACAACAACTTGCAGCAGCGATGTATTATGCTTCGCATGTAGAAATGGAGACTGTGGTTTGTTTTTTGCATTGCCAGGATACAAGTCGATTACCCAAGAACTGGCAATCACCTATTGTAGATTTCCTATCCAAACAACAACCACCAAAATCAGAATCAGTATAAGCATTGAAATCAAAGTTATAACCATGTGGATACCATAGTCCCAATCTTTGTTTTCCTTTCAAATAACGAAAGATTCTTTTTACAGCTATTAAGTGATATTCTTTTGGTTTTGCCTGGAATCTGGAACAGATGCACACAACGAACATTATATCTGGCCTTGAAGCGGTTAACTACATGAGAGATCCAATCATTGCTCTGTAAAGTCGACAACCCACATCTTTTCCATCCGAGTTTGAATTCAACTTATGATTGATCGGAATCGGAGTATCATATGGGGTACAGTCCTCCATCTTGAACCGAACCGGCTCAAGATGACTTTGGCATACTTGGACTGATGAATAAAGACCATCTTCCTTTTGATTTACTTGTAAACCTAAGAAAAACGATAACTCTCCCATAGCAAACATTTCAAACTTCGACTTCATTACACTCTCAAAATCTTTGCACAACCCTTCATTTGTTGAGCCAAAAATAATATCGTCCACATATATCTGCACTAGTAGGTAATCTCCCCCTGATTTCTTTATGAATAAGGTCGAGTCATTCTTGCCACGAACAAAATCATTTGCCAAAAGATGTGAGGACAATGTTTCATACCACGCTCGAGGAGCCTGATGAAGACCATAGAGGGCCTTATCAAGCTTGAAAACCATATTCGGATGAAGTGGATCTTCAAACCCCGACGGCTAGCAAACATAAACTTCCTCCTTGACCTTTCCATATAAAAACGCACTTTTCACATCCAATTGAAATACCTTAAAACCTTTATAAGAAGCAAAAGCTAGAAACAGTTGTATCGCTTCAAGCCTCGCAACAGGCGCATAAACCTCGGTGTAATCAATTCCCTCTTGTTGATTGAAGCCCTGGACAACTAATCTTGCCTTGTTTCTTACCACGACACCTCGATCTTCTTTCTTACATTTAAACACCCATTTAGTACCAATCAGATATACCCCCTTCAGAAGATCTACAAGATTCCAAACCTTAAGCTTGTCAAACTGAGCAAGTTCTTCCTGCATAGCCTCTATCCAATTGTTATCATTTAAAGCCATTTTACCATTTTTGGGTTCGACATGAGAAATAAAACATGAATGTGAGCAATCATCAAGAACACCAGAATCTTTAATACATGTATACAAACAAGTATTATCAACAAGAGAACGTGTTTTCACTCCATCCTGCAAATTTCCGATTATATTCGTCACTGGATGATCTTTGAGTTCCTTGATGGAAGCGACCTCAAGAACCTGTAACACTTCAACACGAGTTGTATCATATTGATAAGATAAACCATGATTAATTGGAATTTCGGAGTCTAAATTTGTAGGAATCTCCCCCGAATCCTGTGTCGAAGGTAATGAATCATCACCCAACAAAGGATCAGCAGAAGAATCTTGAAAAATAGCATTATCTTCCTCACTCTCTGAATCTTGTGTTCCCGGAAAAGAAGCAACATTAGGATCGGGAGCAGAAGTAGATGGAACTGATGAATGTGGAACTGTATTTGGTAGAAAGCCATTGTGTTGTGCATCCTGACATGAATCATAGAGAACATCAGCTTCATCAGGAGAAATATCAGAAGGTTAATGAAAAGACTTGAATAAGGATTCATAATCAAAGGCCCAATCTGGTCCAATCCCCATTTGTGGTAAAGACCGATTTGAACAGTCAATATGGAACCATTCTTCAACTTGGCGCGTCTCTTTGTTAAAAACCCTCTTGGAAGTCGAATTGGCAACATACCCTAGAAAAATCCCTTCAATAGCCTTAACACTGAATTTTGTTGGGACATCTCGAACTTTCAACAGGGTGCAAGGATTACCAAAAGGTAGTAAATAATCCATATTCGGCTTTCGATTATTCAGCAACTCGTAGCAAGTCTTGTTGTGTCGCTTGACGGTCAAGACCCTGTTCAAAACGTGACACGCAGTATTCACGGCTTCAGCCCCAAAAGTAACTGGAAGCTTAGAATCTGCAAGCATCGTGCGTGCCGTTTCAACCAACGACCTGTTCTTTCGCTCAGCAACACCGTTTTGTTGAGGAACATATGGCGCACTGAATTCATGATGAATTCCCTTTTGTAGAAAGAATAAGCCCATCTTGCAATTCTTAAATTCGCTGCCATTGTCACTCCTAATTCTTCTGACCTTCAGATTGAACAAATTCTCCAAACCCAGGATTAAGTATTGTACCAACTCAGTGGTTTCAACCTTAGAAGAAAGAAACTTAACCCATGAAAATCTAGAGAAATCGTCCGTTACTACCAAACAGTACGATTTTTCACCAATGCTCCTGATACTAATCGGACCGAACAAATCCATATGCAGCAGCTCCAAAGGAGTTACGATAGAATTCTTCGATTTAGATTTGTGTGATTTCTTCCGTTGTTTCCCCTTCTTGCAAGGAATACAATCATCAGGAACTGAGAATTTCATCTTCGGAATACCAAGAACCAGATCATTCTTAACAATATAGTTCATCTTCCGATAGTTGATGTGAGCTAGCTTCCTGTGCCACATAATAGAATCTGATTCCGACGCCTTGGAGAGTAAACATGTAGGAATTGAATCCGTTGTAGTAGCGACACTCATGTTAAGGACATACGTGTCATTTCTCCTCGAGGCCTTCATGAGAATCCATTCGTCAGGAATAACAAAACCAGGTTTCAGAATATAACACTCAGCATCATTGAAATGGAACGCAAACTTCTTGTCACAAACTTGTGATACACTCAAAAGATTGTGTTCAAGCTGCTCCACGTAATTCACCTTCTCAAATTTGACTTTGTCATTCTTTAAAGTTCCCTGTCCAGTTATGTATCCGCCTTTATTCCCCGCAAAAGCGACATAACCTCCATCAATCTTTTTAACATCTTCAAGCAATTTGATATTCCCTGTCATATGTCGAGAGCAACCACTATCCACATACCATGTATTGTTGATAGTCCTCCTTGGTTGTCCCTACATAAACAAAGAAAATCATTTAGAAATAGGAACCCAAGCCATTGTGGTCTTGGGTCGTCCAGATGTATCAAAATAAACAACTTCAATGAGTTCACAATCCACTTTATCATCAACCTTTGGTACATAAAGTCCAACAAAATCAGAACCTCTCGATGGAGACACAGGATGATTATTTAGAAAAAACATTATTAGATTTATTATTATCAGATTCAGATGTTTCCAAAAGTTTCTTTAATTTTCTGTTACGTCTCCGCCTTTGTGGTCGAGAAAGTTTGACCTCGGGTTGAGAATCTTTTGTGATTCCAACACGTGGAATCTCAAAATACTGGTGAAAATCAACATCATTTCTCACACCAGTATGCACAAACACTGGTTTAGACACATTTTTATCATTTTGCTTAAATCCTGTGGATTTAGCAAATGACTGAGTAGGCACAGATTGCCTCAGTGGAACTTTCTTCACAACATCAGATTGAGAATCCTTTGAAATTCCAACATTAGGAATCTCAGGTTTCTCTTGACACACAAATGATTTAGATTTCAATTTATTCTGCTGTTTAAATCCGGAGGGTTTAACAAAAGATCGACATGACATATTTTGCTCCAAACTAAATGATGACTTTCCCTCATCTGATCTTTTCAGAATCTTCACCACTTTTGGTTGTGAAGGAACAGTCTTCAAGTTGCCCTTGTTCTTATAAGGAAAATTGATCAGAATGTGACCAGCTTCGTTGCAATGAAAGCAAACTCTTTTCTCTTTAAAAGTTCTAAAGTAAGAAGAATTCTTTGAATTTGAGGAGCCATCAGATGAATAAGCTTCAGAAGATTTTTCAGAAAATTTTACTGTCTTCTTTGGAACATAAACCGGTGTAGGCACTTTTGATGGGTGCACCTTTTGATGACCAGCAGCGACAAACCCACTTGATTGTAAAATTGGGGAAAGCTTAGGGGTAACAACCTTCACCTCATCAGGTTCAGTCAGAATGCATCTATCACGGGTAACAACTTTTGCAACAGTTTGTTCATCAAGTTTCACCTCTTTTGGAATACCTTCCACCTTTTTCTCATCAAATTCCTCATCCTCAGAATCAGATTCATACATCATATCCTCACCAGTTATACTGTTTTTGAATCTATTTCCTCTTCATTAATGATTTCAGGTTCAACCACATAATTTGCATTAAATGGTGGAGGAACAAATCCAATCCCAGCAACCCATTTAGTAGGATCAACATTTGAATTAAAATAATCCAAAACAACAGAAGAATTTGTAAAATTTTCCAACTTTCTATGAAGTTTGACCACCTCAGACTCTTTGTCAGAAATTTCCTTATTCTTTTGAGCAATAACTTCAGTTCGTTTTTCTATTTCAGCATAAGCCATATCCAGATGATAAGCTTGTTCTTTATATTTCAACCCCAGAGAATTTAAGTCTCTTTTCAAAGACTCAATTCTATCGATGCACAATTTATCGTTATCTTTCAGTTTCTGATTAACAGAATGCATCGATTTCATATCACAAATCCAGTTTGTGTTATCATCCATGACTTTTTGCAATTTATCTTTAACAGTAATGCAGTTAGAACAGAAATTATGACAAACAGAGTCTTTTACCTTTGACGGATCAGACATGTCTGCCATGAAAACTTTGGCAATGGGAATATTCTCTGAATCAGCACTATCCGAAGCATTTTGTTTTAAAACATTATCATCTTCAGCAACACATGCTGCAACATCCGAATCAATATTCTGCTCTTGTTCTACCTCTTCATCAACAACCTGCACACTCTCAGCATCACTCGAACCATCACTTGAACCATCACTTGTACCATCATCATCAGCCATCTCTTCTGATTTTTTAGAATGAATTTCTGCTACAAAGGCTTGACTTACAGCACCAACTAAATCTTCCAAATGAATACCCCAGTCATAATTCTCATCATTTTGTGCAACCAATGCCGATGATGCAGATGCATGATTTGAATTTCCAGATGAACCATGTGATTGGTTACGATTATTCTAAAAATTATTCTGCTTCTTCTGAGAATCAAACTCTACCTTTTGCTTCACACACTCTTTAGCAAAGTGACCATACTCTTGCCAGTTATAACAACACACTTTGGTTTTATCAAAACCCATACGTGAACGACTATTTGATCCAATATACTTTCTGCCATTTTTCTTCAAGAAATCTTTTGCTTGACGCATTAACATGGCCATATTCCATTGGATGTTCATTTCTTCCAGATCAATAGGGTCAATCTGTCTGAAATCGTCTTCAATAACCTCATGATCATGAATTTTCCCTCCAATAAAATTCTCGTACGAAGCCATGAATGAGGAAAACATAGCTAGATAATCATTAGCAACCTTTTGATTTACATGAGATCCAGAAGATGTAGAAGTTGTTGTCGCAAAAAAACCAGAATGACTAGAATGACCAGAATGAATAGGAACTCCAGAACACTGATCATTAGAAGAATCTTGAGCGTCTCCAGAAAATAATGCAACTCCAGTACCAGTTTTACCAGTAGTCTTGGCAAAATACATTGAAGGATCCTGGATATGCTCCATGTTAGTCTCCTTCTTCTTCATATTCAGGTCATGCGATTGAATCTTCCCAAGAACTTCTTCAAGAGACATGGTTTTGTACTTGATATTTTCTTTGATCAAAATCGTGTACACATCAAATTTTGATGGTAATGCCTCCAAGAACTTTTCATTAATTTCTTCAGTTTCATACACCACAGATGCACTCGACAGTTCACTAAGCAGATGATAAAATCTGGTAGCAAGATCATCCAAGGATTCATTTTGAAAATGTTTGAAGACCAAGAATTTCTTCTTCAATAGCTCTTTTCTACTCTTCTTTACATCCAAACTGTCTTCAAATCTTTTCTGTAATGCTTCCCACAGTTGTTGAGAAGACTTGAATTGTTTGAAACTGTGATATATTTCCTTCGGAAGAGACATCGAAATACTTGCCATCGCTTTCTTTTCCCTATCAAACAACACCTTTTCTTCATTCGTTAACGCTGATACCGGCTTTGGAACATTATCCTGTCCCATCCATGAATAAGTCGGATGCGTATAACCTTCTAAAATAGGAATCCAGAGACTTGTGTCAGTGAAAGATACGAACTGATCAAACCTGTCTTTCCAATTTGAATAATCAGCAAGATTCAACAACTTCGGTGGTTTTTGAGATGTACCAATCTCATTATCATAATTGAACATATTCGTTACTTGTACCATATTTGCCATTTTCCTAAAAAAATTCCTGAAAAATTTCCAAGTGTGAAACACCCTCTACCCTTAGGCGAAGATAATAAGTTCGCTTCTGTGATACCCAAGCGAACTTAATATGAAGCGAACTTGATAAGTTCGCTTGAATCAGAAATCAGAAAATCTGATTAAGTTCGCCTGAAAATAAGTTCGCTTAATCTGTTAGAAGCGAACTTGACAAGTTCGCCTGCTAAGTTCGCCTGCACAAGAAATCAACAAGTTCCCTTGCTTCAGCAGATTCAAACTCAAGAACAGTTCAAACAAAGACCGCGAACCAGGAATCACCAAAAATCTTCATAATTCACTATTTTGAAGGAATTAGTCAAAATCAAATCGTAGGATTGTGTAATTTCTCAATTAGAACGTTTCTATCAGATCCATTTCTTCAAAATCCTCTTCAAAACACCAAATCCGAACCAAATTAAGCTTGAAAACTCCATGGAAATGAAAATGTCAAAGATGATGAATTTCTTGTCAATTTGCATGCAAAACCGTCTAGAATCACCAAGAATCCCGAGCAAATGCTCTGATACCACTTATAGGTCCTCATGGCACTTCTACAGATCGTTCTCGTGATAAGACGTGTCGTTAACTCGGAGTGCGGAATCCAATGAATCAACGATTGCATATACAAAAGACAACAGAAACAATTAAGTAAATAAACTTCATGCTTGTATTCCAATTCACAATAAAGTTTACAGACTAGTTCTAATCGATTCTGATCTACGTTCAATCTTTGTTACAAAATGACTCTGTAAACATCTATATATAGACTACTGACCTGCATTAGGAGAACTTAACAAGTTCGCCTCTAACAGACTAAGCGAACTTAACAAGTTCTCCTCTGTTAGACTAGGCGAAAGCAACTTGTATAAAAACACTTAGAACATTAATACATTTCAAAAACATAAAGACATAAGATCTAAACTATTACAAAGTTTTTGTCATTACAATCTATATCCTAACACTTATCCTTCTGACATTCACGAGCAAATTGTCCAAAGTTCAGACACTTGTAGCACTTGGCCTTGGATTTGTCAAAACCAAACTTGGCATTTGAATGCCCACCAATAAACTTTCGGCCAATTATGTTCAAGAAACACTTGGCCCTTCTCAAGATCATGGCCATATTCCACTGAATATCCATGTCCTCCATGTCATCTAGATCCACCTGATTAAAATCTTCTTCAATTGTTTCAGGATCTGTAAGCTTTCCACCAATGAAGTTCTCACAGGCAAGCATACACGATGAAAATAATGCCACATGATCTTCAGCTATGTTGGCTATAGCAGTTTTGTTAGCTAAAGATGTAGAGGGAGGGTTTCTTGAGGGATGTTGGTGGTGAGAACCAGATCCAGATGCTGTAAAGCATGTATGACCACCACAACCATTCGAGTTATCTTCTTCATGAGAGTTCCATGAGAATAAGGCGATTCCTGAACTAGATGATTTAGCTGTGGAAGACGTCCCATAATACATAGAAGGGTCTTAGATTTGGGGTCTTCCTGAGCTCTCTTTTCTTTTCAGGTTCATATCGTGAGCTTGAACTTTGCCGATTGCTTCTTCAATCGTTATCTCATAGAACTTCGGGTTCTCTCTCAGCAGAGTGGTATACATCTCAAACTTTGGTGGTAATGCAGCCATCAATTTTTCAACTAATTCCTCATCAGGATACTTCAACTCAAAAGCTTTTAACTCAGTTTGCAGATGATAGAATCTAGATATAAGTTCATGTGTATATTCATTCTCCAGGTATCTAAAGCACTCATACTGCTTTCTCAGGAGATCTCTTTTACTCTTCTTGATGTCACTGTTCCCCTCAAATCTTTTCTGCAATGCCTTCCAGAGATCTTTTGAATTATCATATACTCTGAAGCTGTTAAAGAGTTCTCTAGTTAGGGCCATTGTGATAGATCCATGTGCTTTCTTTTCTCTGTCATAAACTTTCTTTTCTTCTTCATCTAGCTTAGATATAGGCTTGGGAACAATTTCATAAAGATAAGTATAAGTAGGATGCTTATAACCCTTAAGTATAGGTATCCACAAAGAGGAATCAGTGTATGAGATATAATGCTCAAATCGTGCTTCCCAATTCGAATAATCATTAACATTAAGCAGTTTTGGCGGTTTTGCAGAGTACCTATCTCGTTAAAATAGTTAAGCAGGTTGCCAAGGTTCTGAAGATTTGCCATAGTGAAACACTTAGTAAAATTTCAGAAAAGTCAAAACAACTTGCGCACTTGAATCTGGCCTTGCACACTTAAAGACTTGGTCTTGAGTATTTAGAATTTGCTCTTGCGTACTTAATAAGTACGCAGGGGTAAATGATAAGTACGCATGAAGGAGTTAAGTACGCAACAAGAAATGGTCTTGCGTACTTGGTAAGTACGCAGGAAGACTGTCCTTTTGGTCAAAAAAAGGTAAGTACGCAGTTCAGTTTTTCACCAACCGTCACCAACTTTTTCCGGTCACTAGAATCTCACCGGAGACAGAAAAGGTTGAAGATATGACCAATCAAAATGAGCCAAAGGGTTAGAAACTAATTTCTAACCAACCTTTGATGCTCAAAACACTCAAATACACAAGAAAAGTCGGGTTTTGGGTGATTTTTGCTTCTAAAATATTGCTCAAGAGCTACCCCTATTTTATCACAAAAATTAATAAAAAACACCCATTTTTGCTTGCAAAATCTCTGTAGGATGTGTAGAAGATGCTCCTAACACACTCACAACACTCGAAATCAGGAGCTAAGCTCTGATACCACTTGTAGGTCCCCGGGTGTCTCGGATAGTTACGTGTGGGTGTGTGACTAGTGGGACCGGGTGCGGAATGCCCGTGACTAGTTGGAGAATCAAGTAACACAAAGTAAACCGACAACGAAATCACTTTAAAACTCCGTCTATTATAAAATTGAAGGTTACAAAGAGAATTCTGTTAACCTAGCCTATTTATACTAGACCTGATCTCTGCGCACTTAACAAGTGCGCAGGGCAAATTGTTCATGCGTACTTAGCAAGTACGAAGAGTATTCTTGCGTACTTGCTAAGTACGCAGGAAGTAATTCCTGCGCACATGCTAAGTGCGCAAAACACTTAGATAAATTATAAAACAATAACATGCATTAGAAATTACAACTCGATAACTAATACATACAGACACTAACATACAAGACTAATACATACAAGACAAGTACACAAGCTAAGACACTATCCAGGGTGTTTGTCACACAAAAGTGCTTCAATAATCCTTTTTACACTTAAAAACCCATTTGGTGCCGATTAGATACATGCCCTTTGGATGATCAACCAAATTCCACACCTTTAGCTTATCAAATTGTGCAAGCTGCTCTTGCATTGCTTCGATCCAATTGTTATCTTGTTACACCAGCTCCACATTTTTAGGTTCTACCTGAGAAATAAAATAAGAATATAAGCAAACATCAAGAACTCTAGTATCTCTAAAGTTAGAATGTAAACAAGTATTTTCAGATAAAGAACGAGTTTGGACTCCATCCTGCAGATTGCCAATGGTATTTATCACCGGATGATCTTTCAATTCTTTTATATAAGCCACCACAGGAACAGGTAGTACATCAACTTGAGTAGTTTCCTCTTGAGAAAGAACATTTTGAGTAACTGGTATCACAGACTCTAGATTGGTAGGAAGCTCCTCCTAAACATGTGTATAAGTGGACGAATCATCAACAATTAATGGATCAGCCGAAGAATCCGGGAAAATTGTTTCATCATCTTCACTTTCAGACTCGTGAGTTCCTGAACTAGATGCTGCATTCGGATCAGGAATAGATTAAGATGAAACTGATAACAGAACTGCTGATCTTGGTAGAAAACTGCAATCTTGGTCACCATGACAAGACTCATATAACACTGCAACTTCTCTAGTAGACAAAATGGGAGCAAAATTGAAAGACTTGAACACACGATCATAATCAAATGCCCATTCTGGACCAACTGCCTTCTGAGAAATAGATCGATTAGAACAATCGATATGGAGCCATTACTCAATCTGTCGTGTTTCCTTGTTATAAACTCTTTTATTCAATGAATTGGTAACATAACCCCGAAAAATTCCTTCGATCACCTTTTCACTAAACTTGGTAGAAACATCCCGGATATTCAGAAGAGTATACGGATTCCCAAAAGGAAGAAGATAATTCAAATTAGGCTTCCAATTGTTTAACAATTCATAACAAGTCTTGTTGTGTTGCTTCACGGTCAGAACTCGATTCAAGACATGACATGCAGTATTCACAGCTTCGGCCCAAAAAGGTACCGGTAGCTTAGAATCTGCCAAGATTGTTCTTGCAGCCTCAATCAATGTTCTGTTATTTCGCTCTGCAACTCCATTTTGTTGAGGAACATATGGCGCGCTAAACTCATGATGTATTCCCTTTTGCAAACAAAAGAAACCCATCTTACTATTTTGAACTCGCTGCCATTGTCACTTCTTATACGCCTGACTTTCTGCTTACAAAGAGTTTCCAAACCAAGAATCAAGTATTGAACTGTCTCAGTTGTTTCAGCCTTGGTTGCTAAGAACTTGACCCAAGAAAATCTGGAAAAATCATCCGTTACCACCAAACAATACGATTTTCCTCCAATGCATCTAATACTTATCGGCCGGAACAAATCCATATGAAGTAGCTCCAGAGGAGTAACAATAGAATTTTGCATCTTCGATTTGTGGGACTTTCTGTGTTGCTTACCCTTCTTACAAGGAATACAATCATTAGGCACAGAAAATTTCATTTTCAGAATACCAGAAACCAAATCATTCTTCACAAAGTAATTCATTTTTCTGAAGTTGATGTGAGCTAGCTTCTGGTGCCAAAGAATAGAGCCAGATTCAAATGCTTTCGAGAGTAAACATGTGGGAATTGAATCCATTGTTTTAGCAACACTCATGTCTAAAACATATGTGTCATTTCTTCTCGGAGCCTTCATTAGAATCTATTCTTCAGGTATTACGAATCCCGGCTTCAGAATATAACATTCAGAATCATTGAAATGGAATGAAAACTTCTTATCACACACTTGAGATACACTGAGTAGATTATGCTCGAGTTGCTCAACATAATTGACTTTCTCAAATTTCACCTTTTCATTCTTTAGCGTTCCTTGGCCTGTTACGTACCCGCCTTTATTACCCGCAAAAGCGACATAACCTCCATCAATTTTAATAACATCTTCAAGCAAACGAACATTTCCTATCATATGTCGGGAGCAACCACTATCCACATACCAATTGTTGTTGATAGTCCTCCTTGGTTGACCCTACACAAACAAAGGAAATCAGTTAGAAACTGGGAACCAAGCCATTGTTGCCTTGGGTCTACCATTTGCATCAAAATAAACTACTTCAAGCAATTCACAATCTCTATTGTCCTCCACCCTTGGTGATTTAGGCAGATCAGAATCAGACATTCTAGATTTTGAAACATTATTTTTCTTATCCAAAGTTGATTGATTCTGAAATTCATATTCAGATTGATCAGTTTGTAAAAGTTTTCTTAACCGTCTGTTCCTTCTTCGCCTTTGAGGTCTTGAAAGTTTGACCTTAGGTTGTGAATTCTTTCTGAATCCAACTTTAGGATTCTCAACAAACTTATGATAAACAACATTTTGTCTAACACCAGATTGGACAAACTCTGGTTTAGAGCCAACAAATCTATCATGAACATGTTGGTTCATCTCTTTCTTAACCCAGATGGTTTAGTAACATACTTCTTAGACAAATTTTCCTTGACAAATTGTTTCATCACATTATCAGATGTAGGCTTTCTCACATTCGGTCTTTGCAGAATCTTTACTACTCTTGATTGACCATGACCAACAGCTGGTTTAACTTTCTCTGAAATAAGAGATTCTTCTCTTTGTTCTTGTAAGGACAATATATCACTATGTGCCCCATTTCATTACAATGAAAGCAAACTCTCTTATCCTTGTACTCTCTAATATAAGGAACCCTTTTTGAAGTTGAATAACTTCCTGAAGAATAACCTTCAGTAGATTTAATATCACTACCTCCTTGCTTCTTTGGAACATAAACCTTTTTAGATGGTTCACCAACATAAGTCTTTGAAACTTGAGACTGAACAACTTTGGGTTTTGCCACATTCACCTTCTGTTTGATGAAATCACTTGTTGATTTATTTTGAACTTTTGAAACCTCTTTCTTGATATCACCAGCACTTACAAAACCACTTTGAGATAAAATTGGTGAAATAGTTGATTGTTCAACTTCATCGGGCTCTGTTAAAATACATCAATCTCTTGTGACTTTTTTTACCACTTTTGGTTCATCAATCTTAACACCTTATGTCTTGTTTTCATTAAACTTTTCTTCATCACTGTTAGAGTCATAAACCATTTCTTCCCTTGTTACCGGATTCACTTTCAAAATTGTCTTAGGATCTAAATCCTCTTCGTTTATAATCTTCGGTTCCACAACATAATTTCCATTAAATGGTGGAGGATTATATCCAACTCCAGTGGTTCTATTGTCTTGATCAACATTTTCATGAAAATATCCCAACAAAAATGATGAATTCCCAAAGTTTTCCAACTTTCTATGTAACTTGATCACTTCTTCTTCCTTTTCAGAAAGCTCCTTATTTTTATCAGCAATAATGATATTTCTCTTTTCAATCTCTGCGTAGGCCATATCCAGATGATATGCATGTTCCTTAATCTTCAGAGTCAGAGAATGAATGTCTCTCTTGAGTGATTCAATTCTTTCAATACACAACTTATCATTATCCTTTAATTTCTGATTTACTATGTGCATGGATTTCATATCACATATCAACTTTGTGTTATCATCCATGACTTTTATCATTTTGTCCTTCACCAAAACACAGTTAGAACAATATATATTACAGATTACATCTTTTACCTTTGATGGATTAGACATGTCAGCCATGATGATTTTGTAGTAGGAATCTCTTCAGTCATCTCAGGTACTCTTTTAGTCAATAAAATCTCATCTTCTGATGCACTTGTTGTGGAAATATTATATTCAGAATGAACTTCATCAGCACTTTCAACATTATTTTCTTCAGAAGTCTCTTCTACAATGAAATCCTTAGAAGAATCATCATTCTGACTTTCTACTTCACTCCCTGAGCTTTCTTCATCACTTGAATTATCATCCTCAGATGTCACAACAATATGAATTTCAGCCACGAAAGCTTCACTCACAGCACCAACTAGATCCTCTAAATGAATTCCCCAGTCATAGTTATCATCTCCTAGAGCAACCAAAGCAGATGATGTTGAAACATTTGCTGAACTTCCAGAACTACCAGATCCTTGTTGTTGATTTCTGTTGCTATGATAATTGTTCTTCTTTTGAGAATCAAATTCAACCTTTGGCATGTTACATTCCTTAGCAAAGTGACCATATTCTTGACAATTATAACACCGAACCTTTGTTTTATCAAAACCCATTTTTGTTATGCTATTTGATCCGATGTACTTTCTTCCAGTATTTTTAAGAAAATCCTTTGCTTGCCTCATCAACATTGCCCTGTTCTATTGAATATTCATTTCTTCTAAATCAACAGGATCAATCTGACGGTAATCTTCTTCAATTGCTTCTTGATCATGAATCTTCTCTGGTTAGATAACTGTCCTGTGTTACGATCACGACATTTGCGCACCTGACAAAGGATTGTAGGAAGACTAGTCAATCCGATTCTGGAAAAGGGAAGGAGCAAGAATAGCCTAAGGCTAGGACACGAGCCTATGCCTTAACCGAAGAAGAAGCCAGAGGGAACCATAATGCCATGTCACGTATGTTCCTAGTTAATGATGAATATGCTACAATTTTATTTGATTCTGGTGCATGTAAAAGCTTTATGTCTAATAATTTTAGTCGCAAACTAGACTGCACAATTAGCAACATTGTAAGGGTCTTTAGTGTAGAAACCGCAGTTGGTAGAAACTCAGCAGTGTTCCAAATGACTGACGACTACATTATAGAAATAGAGGGCCATAGTTTTCCTTTTAAATTATTCCTTTTGGCCTTAGGAGGATTCGATATAGTATTGGGCATTGATTTGCTCGCTGCCAACGGAGCATAAATTATTCGTAAACGAAAGATGACCCATCTCAAAGCTATTGACGGCAGCCCGATCACGGTTTATGGGGATTGGAATTGCACGATGTAGAACGTCATCTCGATGATTAAGGTTGAGTGTTACATGAGGCACGGTTGCGAAGCTTATCTGGGGTATGTTATCGATGATAGAATGAAAGCCAAGGAACTCAAAGATGTACCCGTGGTGTGCAACTTTCTAGAGGTGTTCCCTCAGGACTTACCTAGTGTGCCACCTGACCGGGAAATAGAATTTCAAATTGATTTAATGCTAGGAGCTCAACCCATCACCAAAGAACCCTACTGATTGTGAAAGGACCCAAACCGGGTACCTCTCATAGTTCGCAAACATTGCATAAACATAGCTCTTAAACATTGAATGTCATAGAAATCAACAACGAAAGTCTTTACAAAATTCTGAAATAATTAAAACTTTAATTGTCTTAAAACATAAAATTAATAATGGGGATGCCAATCTTGCCAGCAACAGCCATCCATCCATCTTCTTCTAAGCCCTTGCGGCTTCATATCTTTTTCTTTCCTTTGCTACCTGATATGCATTTTAAAATAGTCAGCAAACGCTGGTGAGTTCAAGTTTTCTTTAATTTAGATAAAAAGGATTTTTTTTCTTTTAAAACATTCTTTAATCATTCATATTACATTATATTCATAATAATAAAACTTTCTTTCTTTCTTTTTTAACCACTTGCGTATTTACTTTATGCTCTTTTCTTTAAGTCATACATTAACATCTACAATCTGTATCTGTCTATAAACGTCTATGTGTCCCCGAGGAACCTATGATGTTGTGGACAACCGTTACGTATCGCCGTCATTGCCACAACCTATCAATACGTGGGGTCAACTGTTACGTATCGCCGTCACTACTCGACATGCATCTATCTTTTGGGAATCAACCGTTTCATATCACCTTCATTGATTTCCCCTTATCTCTTTCTCTTTGGATGATCGTCCCACCTGAGTAACCGTCGTTACTCCTATTAACCAGTTGTACAACATCATCGTTACCGTGCTGTGCCGAGCACTGTCCCGATTTTTCATATGGTAACTGTAACATCCTTTATTTAAACACCAGCTATAATAAACATTTTACACACGCGGAAGCATTTATCCCAAGACATTTTTTTTACAAAAGTTCTGTCATGGTAGTGTTTAAATGAACACTACCATGTTCCCTGAAGCCTGAACACAACTGTGTTCAGATGAACACAACCGTGTTCATATTCAACTCTAGAAAAGAAACAAGGTTGATGTCATGGCTGTGTTCAGATGAACACAACCATGTTCCCTGACAGCACCTTCCATTCTCACTATTTTTACAATTTTCATCTTTAACCCATTTTGCCATAAAATTTTCCCAACACTTAAATATGGGTTCTAACATTCAAAATAACATACTTTTGCATCGAAAACTACAATTTCAAGTATCCATTTACATCCATTAGATGGACTTCTAATTGCACCCGAAATCACCAAAAAGTGCATACGAGAATCCAACATTCGCCATAGACTTGACCTTGACTATCCTGAAGCTTTTCCTACATAACACCACATGTAACAACCATTAGTAATGAAGATAAACATATCAAACAAGTAATTACAACTTTTTTTCACTCATTCACCCATTTGACCCGTTTCCACCAATTTTGACATTAGGCTACATATAACTTGCATAACACCTACAAGTTTCATTCCTTTCATATAACATTCATAAATACACATTTCCATTTCTATTATGGCACATAGGCCATAACCTCATTTCATTTAACACCACATGTAACAACCATTAGTAATGAAGATAAACATATCAAACAAGTAATTACAACTTGTTTTCACCCATTTAACCCATTTCCACCCAATTTTGACATTAGGCTACATATAACTTGCATCACACCTACAAGTTTCATTCCTTTCATATAACATTCATAAATACACATTTCCATTTCCATTATGACACATAGGCCATAACCTCATTTCCATTATGATACTTAGATCATAACCTCATATCCTATTTCCATTATGGTATTTAAACCAAAACCTTATTGCCACATTTCCATTATGATCCTTAGTGTCACACCCCAACCGACGGTGGAATACGTCGGGGCGGGACATGTAGACTGTTCAAAAGCTCAAGGTTTACTAAAGTTTAAATAATTAAACAACCAATTTCATGTCACAAATAACCATAAATCCAACAATACAAGGAAAAACAGAAATACATAAATAGTCCTTTTAAATTAAATTCTAGGTCATCGGTCCTACGTAAAGCATCTTGTACTTATTCTCAAGCATTAGTACCTGAAACATGATGAAAACAAGGTCAACTAAACAGTTGGTGAGCATACATAGGTTTTGACACACAACCAAGTTTAAAGTATTTTATACAATTCATACGATACACGTGCATAAGGAATTTATGGAGAATCTATAGTTAAATTAAGTGTGTACAATCAAAGCTTGTGACTGAGGCATAACACGCAGGTTACCCTAATGTAAAGTCGGTAACAAACACCCTAACCGGGTGGGTTTGTCAGACACAATAGATCTATCAATGTTAACCGTTGGCTTGTACGGAGTTAATGATTGTACTAATGTCATGTATATGTACTCTTAACTCATAGCATTCAAGCATAAAGCACATAACACATGATAACATATTATTGAATTGTAATTAAGTCTATGCAAAAAGGTTTCAAAAAGTAAATCACGTTTCACCCCAAAAGTTTAAAATGAAATAAAAGGGGCTATGTAAACTCACTTGAATCAAGGGTGTAGCTAGCACGCGAGTCTAGGTGGCAAACGATCCTTGTAACTCACCACGTTAACCTAGTGTATAATGTGTATTGAGTTAATAGTGTGTACAAAAGTCTATGTCTAAGTCTAGGGTTCAACGGGTTTTGATGTGTGTGGGTTTGTACAAAGAGATTTGTGTTATTCCATGCAAAGGCATACTATGCTTGTATACGAATTTAATGTGTATTATGAGTTCAAGGTATATATGTATGAACTTAATAGTCACTGACGTATGGTTGGATTTAAATAAAATAAATAAATAATTTTTATTTATTTACTTGTGAAAAATATGCTAAAATATATAGAATGTAAATATATATTTATGTTTAGAAAATGAACTTTGGTTTATGTAGATAGTGTTTAATTTAAATAAATAAAATAAATAAATAATTTCATTTATTTAAATAGATTAAATAAATAAATAATTTTTATTTATTTATTTATGAAAATATGTTAAAATATATGTTTAGAAATTCTACTTATGTGATTAGTGTTTAATTTAAATGAATAAAATAAACAAATAATTTTATTTATTTAAATAGATTAAATAAATAAATAAAATTTATTTATTTATTTGTGAAAATATGTTAAAATATATGGAATGTAAATATATGTTTAGAAATTCTACTTATGTGATTAGTGTTTAATTTAAATAAATAAAATAATCAAATAATTCTATTTATTTAAATAGGTTAAATAAATAAATAATTTTTATTTATTTATTTGTGAAAAATATGTTAAAATTTGTAGAATATAAATATATGTTAAAAAAAGGAAACGAAAACCTTTTTTATTTGTGTATTATAATAAATTTTTATTTATTTATTATCTCTAAAATAAATACTAGTTTGCTTTAAATGAGTTAATATTTTATAAACTTTTATAAAATTTATTACTTTTATTTAGAATTTAATTTTAGATATTTAAAGTTTTGTTTTAAAGGTTAAATGTGTAATTTTAACCATTTAATTTGGATTAAAATCTGAATTTTTATTGAATTTTATAAATTCTGGTTTTATTCTGTTATAAATATCTTAGGGTTTATAAAAATATTTTTATACAAAGTTTTTGAAGCTTTAAAACTGGTTTTAAAAATTTAAACAGGCCACCCGGTTCGAACCCGGGTGGTTCCTGTGTGTGTAATTTCGCTGTACCGCTGGACCAGTGGAGCTATTCGTGTACAAGTATGATCCGGTGGGTAATTATCATGACAGGAAAGGAAGCCGGGTTTGATTTTTCAGGGTATGCGCAAAAAAGGCCGGCCGGGCACGGGCCGTGGGTTTCGAACCCACACCATTTGGTCCGATGGCGCAATGACATAGCCAGTCGAACCAGATGGTTTTGCTGATTAAATATGAAATCCATTAAACTAAATACGTAAAAATAATCGATCGAAATCCCCGAATCAAAATCGTATGAACAGGTTTAAGAATTCGACAGAAATCGAACCCTATACAAAAGTTGGATACGAATTGATAAGGGGATTTTGATGTACGCTTGAAAACGAATCGGAAGAGACTAACCTCACTTGATTTGGCTGGGTATCGAAGGCTGACGGCTACGAGTTTAGTTCCAATGTTCTTGGTGCTCGATCGGTGACTAGAGGTGATATGCAGATTGATAGGAAGTTCAGAGAGTTTGTAACAAGTTATGCGAAGATGAATGAGGGGTTTAATTCAATTAATTTCACCCAAATCAGAAGACTTGATTTTGATTCGGTGGTAATGGCTGTCGAAGCGATTAACGTGTGATTTTGATTAATTGGGAGTGAATTGGGTCACGTTTTGATACCAGGTACATGCGAGATGTATTAGAGCGTGATTTACGGGATTGATTACTCATCGATTTGTTTGGATTGAGGGTGAGTTATATTGGGTTTGACTAATTGAGTCAAACTCGTTTGAATTTCAATTGTGCCGCGCAAGTGAATGAATTAGGCTGGTAATCGAGTCGATTCTTGTTTGGGCAACCGTGTGGAGTCCAATTCAACAGAAACCCGTCGATGGCTGCCTCAGATTTACAATGTTTGGGCTGATTTGACTTTTTGAAAGTCAATGGAGTTCAAGAAAGTCAAAATTAATGTTTTAAAAGTCAAATTTAGTGTGTGCGGTTTAATTTAGGGTTCAATCGGTTTGGGGTCCAAGCAAACGAGTAATTCCTTGTTAATTGGATAAAAGTATATATGTGAGTATGTATCTGTTGGATATTTACATAGATATATCCATATATATCGGATTTTAATAATGTATACCCGTGCAAGGCTCGTGAATTTGCATTGGAACCTAGTGTGTAATTGTTGGTACGAATAGAACAAATCAATGTACTAGATTTTTTTTGAATTGAAATGTGTTACATTGAATTGAAATTAAAGATAGTAAAATCAGAAATGTTACAGTATCCCCATGTTGCGGGAATTTCGTCCCGAAATTTAACTAGTTGAGGCGACTGAATCAGCAAAAAGGTGTGGATACTTAAGCTTCATTTGATCATCACGTTCCCAAGTGAACTCAGGACCGCGCTTAGAATCCCAACGAACCTTGACAATAGGAATACGGCTTCACTTGAGATGCTTGATCTCACGATCCATGATCTCTACCGGTTTCTCAACGAAGTGCATCTTGTCATCAATGCGCACATTGTCAAGGGGTATATGGAGGTTCTCATCAGCAAGACATTTCTTTAGGTTGGACACGTGAAAAGTAGGATGTACATTAGCAAGTGATGGAGGTAATTCGAGTTTGTAAGCCACTTTCCCGATCCTTTCGAGGATCTTGAATGGACCCACATAGCGAGGTGCTAGTTTACCCTTCTTCCCAAAGCGAATCACCCCCTTCCAAGGAGATACCTTTAGCAGTACAAAATCACCGACTTGAAATTCCAAGGGTTTAGGTCTCTTGTCGGCATAGCTCTTTTGCCGAGTCCTTGCTACTTGAATGTTGTTGCAGATCTAAAGGATCTTGTCGGACGTTTCTTGGATTAATTCGGGACCGGTGATTTGTGCTTCACCAATCTCGTTCCAACAGATAGGAGAGCGACACTTCCGACCATAGAGAGCTTCAAATGGAGCCATGTTGATGCTTGTGTGGTAGCTATTGTTGTAAGAGAACTCAATGAGGGATAGATGTGAATCCCAATTGCCACCAAAATCAATTACGCAAGCTCTAAGCATGTCCTCAAGAGTTTGAATTGTACGCTCGGTCTGACCATCAGTTTGGGGATGGTAAGCCGTGCTTAAATCCAAGCGTGTACCAAGAGCAGTTTGGAGGGATTGCCAAAAGCGGGAGGTGAAACGAGCATCCCTATCAGAGGTTATGTTAAGTGGGACCCCGTGACGACTCACAATTTCATCAATGTAGACTCGGGCTAGTTTCTCTACCCGATAGTCTTCTCGGATGGGTAGAAAGTGAGCAGATTTGGTGAGACGGTCAATGATCACCCAAATGCTATCATAACCTCTAGAAGTACGAGGGAGTTTGGTAATGAAATCCTTGGCTAGATTTTCCCACTTCCACACTAGAATTTCCGGTTGTTCAAGTAAACTAGAAGGAAGTTGGTGTTCAGCCTTGACTTTGGAACAAGTTAGACATTTTGCAACATATAGTGCAATGTCTTTCTTCATCCCGGGCCACCAGTATTGTTGGTGAAGACCCTTGTACATTTTATCAGCCCAGGGATGGACGGAGTAATGAGTTTTGTGTGCCTCGTTCATAAGGACTGCGCGAAGGTCATCACGATCGGGGACCCAAAGACGATTTAAGTAATAGAGGAGGCCATTGGGTTTGGTTTCTAATAGGAGTTCAACACCACATGACATTTCGTTATACAGATTACCCTCGGTGACTGAGGCGTGTTGAGCTTCTAAGATGCGATTTTGAATATCGGTTTGAATCCTAACACAATGAAGCATAACGTGGTCCTTACGACTCAAGGCATCGGCCACAACATTCGCTTTACCGGGATGGTACCGAATCTCGCAGTCGTAATCGTTAAGGAGCTCGACCCAAAGTCATTGCCTCATGTTGAGTTCTTTTTGATTGAAGATGTGTTGGAGACTTTTGTGGTCAGTGAACACCACACACTTCGTGCCATAGAGATAACGCCTCCAAATCTTTAATGCGAAGACGACCGCACCCAACTCAAGATCGTGCGTCGTATAATTCTTTTCGTGAATTTTAAGTTGTCTTGATGCATAAGCGATCACCTTGCCCCGTTGCATGAGAACACAACCGAGACCTTGGTTTGATGCATCGTAGTAGACCACCAGATCATCGTTGCCATCAGGAAGAGTGAGAATAGGAGTATTGCACAATTTTTGCTTGAGGAGTTGGAAGGCTTCCTCTTGCTTTGGTCCCCATTCATAGTGTTTACCTTTGTGGGTCAAGGCCGTGAGAGGGACCGCAATCTTGGAAAAGTTTGAGATGAAACGACGGTAATAATGTTAGGACATGTTTTGTAACTGTTGATAAAATTCTGTAAGTTCTGCTAGAGGCGAGCTTAACAAGTTCGCCTAGCCTATCAGAGGCGAAGTTAATAAGTTCGCCTAAGTTCGCTTGCTCTAACAGAGGCGAACTTATTAAGTTCGCTTAGGCATAACTGAGGCGAACTTGTTAAGTTCGCTTAGACTGTTTCAGGCGAACTTAACTAAGTTCGCTTACAGCAGGTTTGGTTCTATATATATGTGTTACAGAGTCATTAGACAAGAGTGAACAGAGATCGACCTGAGAGAGAAACAATTGTCTGATTGAGTCTGTAACCATTGTTATTTGGATTATAATCGAGAAGTTTATTTACGCGTGTTGTCAATTAGTATACAAACGTTAATACGAAGGATTTCGCACTTCGTGTTATAGAAACATCATATCACGAGTTCGATCAGTAGTTGAGTTACCTGGACCTACAAGTGGTATCAGAGCAAAGTGCTTGTGAATTAAGTATGATTCTTGGTGATAATTGACGGTTTTTGTGTACAATTAGACAAGATATACAACTTTTTGAAGTTTCTGCAACAATGGAGTTTTTCAAGTTCTTGAAGATTGTTTCTTTACTGAATTCGTGATTTTGGAATTGTTTTTGACGAAATTAGTCCGATAGAACTGTTCCATTTGTTAAAATTCATAATCCTACGGATCAATTTTCTTAAATTCCATCAATTCGCTGAGAAATAATGAATTTTGAAGGTTTCGGTTCGTGTTTGGACGAAGACTCTGTTGATTCTATTACAGCAGTTTAAGCGAAGTTGCTGAGTTTTTGTTCAAGCGAACTTAGCAAGCGAACTTATTAAGTTCGCTTCTCACATTTCAAGCGAACTTAGTTGTTAAGCGAACTTATCGGATTTCCTCCTTAAGCGAACTTGTCTTGTTCGCCTGATATTAAGTTCGCTTAGTATTCCCTAAAGCGAACTTATTAAGTTCGCCTGAGGGTAAAATCAGTTCAGTACGTAGAAATTTTTCAGAAATTTTTTTTAACATGGCAAATATGGTTCAAGTCACAAACATGTTCAATTATGATAATGAGATTGGTACATCTCAAAAACCTCCGAAGTTGCTGAATCTAGCTGATTATTCAAATTGGAAAGATCGGTTTGACCAATTCGTATCTTTTACCGATACTAGTTTGTGGATTCCAATTTTGGAAGGATATACACACCCTACTTATTCATGGATGGGAAAAGATGATGTTCCAAAACCAGTGTCTGCTTTATCTACTGAAGAGAAGCTGTTATTTGATCGAGAAAAGAAAGCAATGGCTAGCATTTCGATGTCTCTACCAAAGGAAATTTATCACAGTTTTAAACAGTTCAAGTCTTCTCAACAGCTGTGGGAAGCTCTATAGAAAAGGTGTGAAGGGAGTTTAGATGTGAAGAAAAGTAGAAAAGAGTTACTAAAGAAGCAGTTCCTAGTTTTTAAACATTTTCAGAATGAATCTTTGGATGATCTTGCTACAAGATTCTATCATCTTCTTAGTGAACTGGATAGTGCATCTGTGGTATATGAGACTGAGGAAATCAATGATAAATTCTTGGAGGCTTTACCATCAAAGTTTGATGTGTATACGGTTTTGATCAAAGAAAATGTTAAGTACAAAACCATGTCTCTTAAAGAAGTCCTAGGGAAGATCCAGTCACATGACATGAATTTGAAAAAGAAAGAGACTAATTTGGAGCATATCCAGGATCCCTCGATGTATTTTGCCAAATCTGTTGGTAAATCTGGTGCTGGAGTAGCATTTTTTTCTGGTGATGCTCAAGAGTCTTCAAATGATCAGTGTTCTGGAGTTCCAATCTGCTCTGGTCATACAAGCCATTCTGGATTTTCTGCTACTACTGCTTCAAAATCATCTGGATCTCATGTGAATCAGAAAGTTGCTGATGATTATTTGGCTATGTTTTCCTCATTTATGGCATCATATGAGAATTTCATTGGAGGAAAAATACATGATCCTGAGGTAATAGAAGATGATTTCAGACAGATTGACCCTGTTGATCTGGAAGAAATGAATATCCAATGGAATATGGCCATGTTAATGAGACAAGCTAAAGATTTCTTGAAGAGAACTGGGAGAAAATATATTGGTTCAAATAGTCGATCGCGTATGGGTTTTGATAAGAGCAAAGTTAGGTGTTACAACTGCCAAGAGTATGGTCACTTTGCTAAGGAGTGTGTGAAACCAAAGGTAGAATTTGATTCTCAAAAGAAGCAATCTAACTTTCAACATAATAGGAATCAACCTCATGGTTCATCTGGTAATCAAAATCATGGTCCTTCTGGTAATACAAATCATGCATCTGCATCATCAGCTCTAGTTGCTCAAAACGATGAAAACTATGATTGGGGCATTCATCTGGAAGATTTGGTGGGTGCTGTGAGTCAGGCATTTGTTGCAGAAATTCATTCAGAAAAACCAGAAGAGTCTACTGATGATGAAAGTTCTAGTGATGATTCATGTGATGGTGATAGTGTTCCAAGCATGGTTGATGAGGAAGAAAAAGGACAAAGTAGTGATTCTGTTGCTGTGACAGGGGTTGTTGAGGAAGAAATTGTTCTTACAGAAAATGCTTCAGTTGGTGAAGATTCAGAAAACATTCCGATTGCCAAAGTATTTATGGCAGACATGTCTGACCCGACTAAGGTAAAACACTCTGTTTGTCATATATTTTGTACTAATTGCATTTCTGTTAAAGATAAACTACAAAAAGTCATGGATGATCACACCAATTTGATTTGTGACATGAAATCAATGCATTCAGTAAATCAGAAACTGAAAGATAATGATAAACTGTGCATTGATAGAATTGAGTCTTTGAAAAGGGACTTAAATTCTCTTGGGTTAAAATACAAAGAGCAGGGTTATCATCTTGATATGGCTTATGCTGAAATTGAAAAACGAAATGAAGTGGTTGCCCAAAAGACCAAGGAGATTTCTGAAAAAGAATCTGAGGTGATAAAGTTACATAGAAAGCTGGAACAGTTTGAGAATTCATCTGTAGTGTTGGACTATTTTAATGCTAATGCTGATCCCACAAAAAGAGTTGCTGGTATTGGGTTTGTTCCTCCTCCGTTCAATGGGAATTATGTAGTTGAACCTGAAATAATTCATGAAGAGGAGATTGATCCCAAGACAGTATTAAAAGTGAATCCAGTGATGGGTGAAGACATGGTGTATGATTCTGATACAGAGGATGAAGTATTTGATGATTCAAAGGTTGAAGGCATTCCGAGAGAGGTGAAAATTGAGGAACCAAAGATTGTGAAGAATGTTACTCGGGATAGGTGCATCTTGACAGAACCTGAAGAGGTGAAAGTGGTTCAAACTAAACTTTCTCCAATATTAAAGTCAAGTGGGTTTGTTACGGCTGGTTTTCAAAAAGTGAATTCTTCAAAGGTGCCAAAACAGACTTATGTTCCTAAGAAGCCGGTAAATTGTTCTGGGCATTCATCCGAAGCTTCTTCTTCTGATGGTTCTTCAAATTCAAAGAAAACATCTTATTTCAGAACTTATCAAGAAAGACGTGTGTGCTTTCATTGCAATGAGCCTGGTCATATTTTGATTAATTGTCCATACAAGAACAAGGGCAAACTGAAGACTGTTCCTTGACAACCGAAAGTGGTGAAGATTCTGAAAAGGAAAGATGAGGGAAAATCGTCTTCTAGTTTGGGAAAAGATATGACTGGACGATCTTTTGTTAATTCTCCTGGAATTAAACAACAGAATACATTGCATGCTAAATCTTTTGTATGCAGAGAAAATCTTGAGATTCCAAAAGTTGGGATTTCAAAAGATACTTTTCAGGAGGTTAAATTGTCCAGACCTCAAAGAAGAAGGAGAAACAGAAAATTAAAGAAAATTTTGGAAACATCTGAATCTGACAATAATATATCTCATAATGTTTTTCAAAATAATAAAAATGGTTCTTCTTTGAAAAGGTTTGATTGTCACACTTCTGTTCCAAAATTGAATGATAAAATTGATTGTTCATTACAAGAAGTGGTTTATTTTGATCAATCCGGACGACCCAAGACCACAATGGCTTGGGTTCCACTTTCTAACTGATTCTCGTTGTTTATGTAGGGACAACCAAGGAGGACTATCAACAATACATGGTATGTGGATAGTGGTTGCTCTCGACATATGACAGGGAATGTGAAATTGCTTGAGGATGTGATTAAAATTGATGGTGGTTATGTCGCTTTTGCGGGTAATAAAGGTGGGTACATAACAGGACAGGGAACGTTAAAGAACGACAAAGTAAAATTTGAAAAGGTGAATTATGTTGGGCAGCTGGAACGCAATCTTTTAAGCGTATCACAAGTCTGTGACAAGAAGTTTTCGTTCCATTTCAACGATCATGAATGTTATATTCTGAAACCGGGTTTTGTGATTCCTGATGAATGGATTCTTATGAAGGCTCCAAGGAGAAATGACACATATGTCCTTGACATGAGTGTCGCTACTACAACGGATTCAATTCCAACATGTTTACTCTCCAAGGCGTCGGAATCTGATTAAATATTGTGGCACAGGAAGCTAGCTCACATAAACTACAGGAAGATGAACTGCATTGTTAGGAATGATCTTGTGCTTGGTATTCCGAAAATGAAATTCTCGGTTCCTGATGATTGCATTCCGTGCAAGAAGGGGAAGCAAAGAAAGAAATCTCACAAATCGAAATCGACGAATTCTATCGTAACTCCCTTGGAGTTGCTGCATATGGATTTGTTCGGTCCTATAAGTATTAGGAGCATTGGTGGGAAATCGTATTGTTTGGTCGTAACTGATGATTACTCCAGATTTTCATGGGTTAAGTTTCTTTCTTCTAAAGCTGAGACTACTGAGTTAGTACAGTACTTAATCCTGGGTTTGGAGAACTTATTCAATCTGAAAAGTCAGAAGAATCAGGAGTGACAATGGCAGCGAATTTAAGAATAGCAAAATGGGCTTATTCTGTTTACAAAAAGGAATTCATCATGAATTCAGTGCGTCATATGTTCCTCAACAAAATGGTGTCGCTGAATGAAAGAACAGGACGTTGGTCGAAATAGCTCGCACGATGCTTGCAGATTCTAAGCTTTCAGTCACCTTTTGGGCTGAAGCTGTGAATACTGCGTGCCATGTTTTGAACAGGGTCTTGACCGTCAAGCGACATAACAAGACTTGCTATGAATTGTTAAACAATCGAAAGCCGAATCTGGAATACTTATTACCTTTTGGTAATCCGTGTACCCTACTGAAGGTTAGAGATGTCCCAACAAAATTCAGTGCAAAGGCTATTGAAGGGATTTTTCTGGGGTATGTGGCAAATTCAACTACCTTGAGGGTTTATAACAAAGAGACACGCCAAGTTGAAGAATGGTTCCGACTGTTCAAATCGGTCTTTACCACAAATGGCGATTGGTCCGGATTGGGCATTTGATTATGAAAACTTATTCAAGTCTTTTCATTTACCTTCTGACATTTCTGATGAAGATGCTGCTGTTCTTTATGATTCTTGTCAAGATGCACAGGATAATGGATTTCTCCCAAATGTAGTTCCCAATTCAACGATTCCATCTACTTCTTCTCCTGATCCTAATGTTGCTTCTTGTTCCGGTCCGCAAGATTCAGAATGTGAGGAGGATAATGCTATTTTTCAAGATTCTTCTGCTGATCCGTTGTTGAGTGATGATCCGTTACCTACGACACAAGATCAGGGGGAGATTCCAACAAATTTAGACTCGGAAATTCCAATTCCTCAAGATTATTCTTATCAATCTGACTCTACTCAAGTTGATGTGTTGCCGGTTCCTGAGATTGCATCCATCAAGGAACTCAAAGATCATCCTGTGACAAATATAATTGGAAATTTACAGGATGGAGTGAAAATTCGTTCTCTTGTTGACAATACTTGTTTGTATACTTGCATTAAAGATTCTGGTGTTCTTGATGATTGCTCACATTCTTGCTTGATTTCACAGGTTGAACCCAAGAATGTCGAGATGGCTTTAAATGACAATAACTGGATAGAAGCTATGCAGGAAGAACTAGCTCAATTTGACAAACTGAAGGTTTGGAATCTTGTTGATTTAATAAAAGGTGCGTATCCGATAGGAACAAAATGGGTATTTAAATGTAAAAAGGACGATCGAGGTGTCGTTGTACGCAATAAGGCAAGATTAGTTGTCCAGGGCTTCAATCAACAAGAAGGAATTGATTACACCGAAGTTTATGCGCCGGTTGCAAGGCTTGAAGCTATAAGGCTGTTTCTAGCTTTTGCTTCCTTTAAAGGTTTTAAGGTGTTTCAATTAGATGTCAAGAGTGCATTTTTATGTGGAAAGGTCAAGGAGGAAGTCTATGTGTGTCAGCCGCCGGGGTTTGAAGATCCACTGAATCCGAACATGGTTTTCAAGCTAGATAAGGCCCTCTATGGTCTTCATCAGGCTCCTCGTGTGTGGTATGAGACTTTATCTACACATCTTTTGGCGAATGACTTTGTTCGTGGGAAGATAGACTCGACCTTATTCATAAAGAAATCAGGGTGAGATTACCTACTGGTACAGATTTATGTGGATGATATTATATTTCGCTCGACAAATGAAGGGTTGTGCAAAGAACTTGAGGGTGTTATGAAGTCGAAATTTGAAATGTCTGCTATGGGAGAGTTATCGTTTTTCTTAGGTTTACAAGTAAATCAAAAGGAAGATGGTTTCTTTATTCATCAGTCCAAGTATGTCAAAGACATCTTGAGCCGGTTCAAGATGGAGGACTGTACTTCATACGATACTCCAATTCCAGTCAATCATAAGTTAAATTCTGACCCGGAAGGAAAAGATGTGGACTGTCGACTTTACAGAGCTATGATTGGATCCCTCATATACTTAACTGCTTCAAGGCCGGATATAATGTTCGCCGTGTGTATCTGTTCCAGATTTCAGGCAAAGCCAAAAGAATCTCATTTAATTGCTGTGAAAAGAATCTTTTGGTATTTAAAAGGAAAACAACGTTTAGGGCTATGGTATCCTCATGGTTCTAACTTTGATTTCAATGCTTATACTGATTCTGATTTTGGTGGTTGTGGTCTGGACAGGAAATCTACAACAGGTGGTTGCCAGTTCTTAGGTAATCGACTTGTATCCTGGCAATGCAAAAAGCAAACCACAGTCTCGATTTCAACATGCGAAGCAGAATACATCGCTGCTGCAAGTTGCTGTTCAGAGATCCTGTGGATACAACAACAATTGAGAGATTACGGTTTGAATTTCACAGGAACCCCTATGTTTATTGATAACAATGCTACTATGTCAATAACGAATAATCCTGTTAAACATAGTAAAACTAAGCACATCGAAATTCGATATCATTTTATACGTGATTGTGCAGAGAAAAGGTTGATTGAGCTGGTCAAGGTACACATTGAAGATAATCTTGCTGATTTGTTTACTAAGGCATTTGATCGTACCAGGTTTGAATTCTTGATAAAAATGATTGGTATGATTAATCCCGAATAAAAATTTTTCAAAATCAGAATTTCATGGAAAAATTTTCTTTTAGGTTCTTTTATTGCTTTATTACATTTCTACAGTTACATTTTCAGTCAAAAAGTCTAAATTATAAAAAGTCAAAACAAATTGAAAAATATAAAATTTGACATCATTTGAGGATAGAGAAGAAATGATAGTACATCAGTGATTAGTTCATTTCACACGACCTTAGTAGACCTTGATATATGAATGATTAAAATAAGTTGATCTGATCTAAATTTCAAAGTCTGCATAAATAAGAAATGATAGTGTTATGAATGTTCTATTCTTGATAATTTGTTTTAAAATTTGTGTATAAAATTTGAAAATTGAATTGTCAATAGGCTAAAAGCGTTTTGAAACTAATAGTAGTGTGAAAATTAAATATAATATGATTACATCTGTGCTTTAAACCCATTTTATGCCTGGGTGTGTGTGTTAAAAGATCACTATCAGATAAAGAATATTAGCTTTTAATAAGGATTTTCCTATGAGATCAGTTTCGGGTTATGTCCTTAGCACTATTCATTCGATTTGCTTCAGTGCCCATGTCCCGAAAAGCATGCAATTTGAAGTATAATCAAGATATGTACTTGACAACATCTGTCAATCATATACTAGCCCTTGGATCATATTGATACATTATCTTTACTGATTCCATTGAATTCATATTCCAGATAACAGTTGGATCCTCGTACCTGAATCTTATGATTCCACAAATATAAACCAAAACATTGAATCATTCGATTCTGAATCTCATTGATTCCTATACAATCCAATTTGGATTCTGCTATTCATGTGCTAAGTGATGTCTCCTCATTCTGAATATTCGGAAAGTTTTTAGTAAAATCTTATATGTGTCTTGAAGATAGTGCATTTATTTTCTATTTGGCATATATGTGGGGTACACGATGTTTATCATCTAAATGGTACTAAATCACATGAATTTGGAGAATAAAAGCTTATAGTTTCAAATAATATAATATTGACAATTTTAAGAATTCAGGCTTTATATTTCAAATTCGGTATAAATAAAAGAACATTTTATAACCTGATCTTATTTATTTTGAAATTTATCGCGTATCATTTCAAATATTATTCAAATTGAATGAGTTTCAAAATGAAAAAGATGCAATATGCACAAAATTGAGTTGAATGGTCTCTTACTACAGGTTACCCTTTGTTATTGAGAATATGTGTGATGAATTAATTGAATACTGATATGATCTTCTTGCTCATGATGTTCAAACCAAAAATATGTCATTTCAGTTTATTAAAAGAAAAATCTGTACAGAGAAAAATAAAAAATATGTGATTCTGTTTGTACAGAGAAAAATCAAAAATATGTGATTCTGTTTGTATAGAGAAAAACCAAAAATATGTGTTTCCGTCTGTATAGATAAAATTCAAAAAGATTTTATTTTTACTTTCCATGAAAATTCTAAACTTTTATTAAAATTGTTCGGGATTGGATCAAATATGTGTTGCTGACGGAAGTTCAAGATTTGAAATGTTGAAGTTGGAAAAGTTTATGTTCAAGGCATATCTTGATTAGGATCATGAACGACCTCTTCTAGAACTGGTTCCTGAATAGGAATATTAACTACAGCCTGTGGAATAGGAACTTGTTCATGAATAGGAATTTGAGGTTGTATAGGAACTTGTATTTGTGGTTGTTGGGCAGGTTGTTCAGAAGTAAAACCTGAGGTATTTTCTAACTCTGAGACGTTTTGTTCTAACTGTGTTTCAGTTAAGGATAAAATGATGAGGGTTATGGATGACAACGTCAACCTCATTTGTGATATGAAATCCATGCACACGGTAAACCAGAAATTAAAAGATAATGAGAATGTGTGTTTTGAGAGGATAGAATCACTGAAGAGGGATATAAATTCTCTGACTTTGAAGATCAAAGAGCAGGCATATCACCTGGATATGTCCTTTGCAGAAATTGAGAAGAGAAATAATGATGATGAATATTTTGATGAAGCTAAGGTAGAGGGGATACCTAAAGATATTAAAGTTGAGGAATCAAAGGTTGATTCTAATTCATCTGGAAATTCTACTTTTGGAAGTTCTTCAAACTCAAGGAGAGTTCCATATGTCAGAGATTATAAAGACAGGCGTACATGCTTTCATTGTAATGAGATAGGACACATTGTGGTGAACTGTCCTTACAAAAATAAAGGGAAGAAGCATGTAGTTCCTGAGAAGATGAAGCCTGAATCAAAACCTGTTGCAAAATCTGGAGTTCCAGAGAAAATAAAGCAAAAAGAAGTTCATGTAGGCGAATCTTCTTCAAGTGCATCTTATCGTGTGAAGATTCCTTATATGAGAGATTATCGTGAGACGAGATCTTGCTTTTCTTGTGGTCTTGTGGGTCATATTCAGATTGTTTGTCCTCACAAAGCCAAAGGTAACCGACATGTTACTCAAGGAAAGGTAAGAACTCATGGTAAGCCTTATGTTAACCCAAATGTGGTTAAACCTCATGTTACACCAAAGAGTAATTCAAAATCTGAGGTTAGGCTTTCTAGACCTCAAAGACGGAGGAGAAACAGAAGATTGACAAAACTTTTAGAACAACAAGAGTTTTCACAGTCTAAACATTTTGCAAATGAACATGATTGTTCAAACACTTCACATTTTAAGCAAAAAGAACTTAATGAAAAGAAGTATGTTTGGAAATCTAAAGTTTCTGTTTCGGACTCGTCGGAGCAATCACCGAAAATCGATGAGAGATTCGATTGTGAATGGAGTGGGGTTTATTATTTTGATACAGATGGAAGACCCATGACTACCATGGCTTGGGTCCCAATTTCAAATTAATGTTTCTTGTTAGATGTGCAGGATTTACCAAGAGGGAGTATTAATACCATATTGGTTGTTGATAGTGGTGGTTCTTAGCACATGACAGGGAATGACATCTGCATGAGTAAAGAGTTGTTGATAACTGAGAAATCTATTTGAATCAACGACCTGATGCTCAAGGGGGAGAATATGTCACACACAATGTTTTGGAAACAGTTTTACAAAGTCCAAATGATAACCTGAAATTTAGGATGACAATGGTGAGCATAAAGTCATTGATGCAACCATTTGACTAGTTGAGGGGGAGTCTACAGGACAGGGGGAGTACAGAACTGTGTTGACAGAGGCAATGACATTCAATTACATTACATTGGTTTGAGTTTTAAATTGATTGAATTGCTTAATCCTGAGTAACCAAGTAAAATGTTTTTCATAAAATGTTTTCCTGGAAGAGTTTATTTTCGCTTGTTTTACTTTCTTTGAAAAAGATTATGAAAAATCCAAACAAATTGAAAAAGATAAAATCGACATTACTTGAAGTTAAAGGAGAAATGATAGACATCAGTAGATGTTCAGTCACACATGACCTTAGTTGGACTTTATGAGGCTTATCTAATATATCTGTGATAAATTTTTTGATCAGAACTTCTTAGACTGCACAGTATGAGAAATGATAGCTTCATAACTGCTTATGCTTAACAAAAAAATTGATGCTTGATGCTTATATTTTAATTTGGATACTAGTATGTAGTCTGAATTGTCAATAGGCTATGAGTATCTTTGGTCCATTAGTAGTGTGACAACATAATGATCTTCGTGACAACTGTGATTTGAACCCATGGTATGCCGGGTGTGTGTGTAAAAGATCATTATCAGATAAAGAATATAAGATCTAAAGTACTTCATGAGACCAGTATCGGTTATGTCGTTAAACACAAATTTTCAGTTCACTTCACTACCCATGCCCTGAAAAACATGCAATGTGTTGTTGGACTAAGATATGTTTCTGACAACATCTGTTGGAACATATACTAGCCCTTGGATCAATATCCTGATTCCATTGAATATATCCAGATAACAGTTGGATCACGCTACCTTATCTCATTGAATCAATCGATTCCTTGATCAATCTTTCTGTTACTATGAATCATGATACTTCATCCAAACCAAGACATTTGAATCATTCGATTCTGAATCATTCTGATTCTCTGCTTGATATTTACCTGTGTTTATCGGTATAATTCATCCTGGAGATTGAATATTATCTTGCAATGATCTTATATGTCTTGAAGATAGTGCAAATTTATTTTTCTGTTGGCATATTTGTGGGGTACACGTTGTATTACAAAATAAATGGTACCTTAATTCACAAGAACATGGGACAAAGATACTGATGGTTTCAATTCTTATAATATTGACAACTTAAATTGACATGTTATGTGTTGCAAACTCGTATGTAATAAGCATGTTATGATCTGATCTCATCTTCTTTAAAGTTCTTTGCGTATCATTACATGTTTTGGTTGAAGCTTAAAAGATTTGATCTTATCTGATATAAAGAAATGATGAATCTGGATAGGATACCCTTCGAATGTTTCGGGTTGTTTATCCAAAATGTGTGATTGATGCATTGGTTTTACTGATATGATCTTCTTACTCGTGATGTTCGACCAAAAAGATGTGATTCTGTATTTTACATTTCAATTTATATAGAGAAAAACCAAAAAATTTTTGTGTTTCTTATGTTTGAAAAACCAAAAAGATTTTATTTTTCCAGCTTCCATGGAAATCTTAATTGTTGGTTAATCTTTGTTGTTTTCCTTTGCAACAACTGAATATTGCAGGCAGAAGTTGACAAGGGGTCCTTCTCCCAAGTTTTCTTCTAGATAAAGAGAGAGTGTGCAGATGAACAAGCCGAAGACTACAACTTGTTTGCTGATATTTGAAGACGAATGACAATCTTCTGAAGCTGTTGTCAAGGGGGAGTCTGTTGGAGCATATTCTGGTGACAACGAGCTTAAAGATTATGTCTTAGTCTTAGAGTCTTTGACTTGTATTTGATAGAATTGTTAGCAACAGTTAAGGGGGAGTCTGTTAGGACATGTTTTGTAACTGTTGATAAAATTCTGTGTAAGTTCTGCTAGAGGCGAACTTAACAAGTTCGCCTAGCCTATCAGAGGCGAACTTAATAAGTTCGCTTGGGCTATCAGAGGCGAACTTAATAAGTTCGCTTAAGTCTATCAGAGGCGAACTTATTAAGTTCGCTTAGCCTATTAGAGGCGAACTTAATAAGTTCGCCTAAGCACAGTGAAGCGAACTTGTTAAGTTCGCTTGGTGCAGAACAGTAGCTTATATATACAGTTAGAGAGTCTGTGAAAGATAGGGATACAAGACAGATAAGACTGAGAGAAATTCTGTAATCTTGTAACCTGATATTGTGGTGGAAATACAAAGCATTTATTTACACCGTTGTTGTTGATTGAGTTACACGAGCACGTTGATCATGGATTCCGCATGTTATCACCGTGTCGTACCGCGAGTCTAGAGATCCATCACGCACCGAATTAGGGACCTACAAATAACAAGCAAGACTAAGAAATGAAGGAACTTCGGTAGGGGTCTTAGGGGTACTCCAATTCTTAATAGCTTCGATCTTTGCGGGATCAACATGAATTCCCTTTTCGTTGACAATATGACCCAAAAATTGAACTTCCTTTAGCCAAAATTCACACTTGGAGAACTTAGCGTATAGTTGTTCTTTTCTTAAAAGGTGTAAAACCAACTTAAGATGTTGCTCATGATCTGATTTGGTCTAGGAGTAGATCAAGATGTCGTCAATGAAAACGATCACGAATTTATCTAGGTATGGTTTGCATACGCGATTCATGAGATCCATGAAAACCGCGGGGGCATTGGTTAGCCCAAAAGGCATAACCATAAATTCGTAGTGACCGTATCTTGTACGAAAGGCAGTCTTTGGAATATCCTTCTCATGCACACAAAGTTGGTGATATCCGGATCGAAGATCAATCTTCAAGAAGTAGGTGGAACCTTGGAGTTGATAAAAGAGATCGTCAATCCTAGGCAAAGGATAACGGTTCTTGTGATAAGTTTGTTGAGTTCGCGGTAGTCAATACACATCCTGAAAGAGCCATCTTTCTTCTTCACGAATAGGACGGGTGCATCCCATGGTGAATGACTGGGATGAATGAAACCTTTATCGGAAAGGTCTTGAAGCTGACTTGCAAGTTCTTGCATTTCAGAAGGTGCTAGGTGGTATGGAGCTTTAGCCACGGGGTTAGCTCCAGGTACAAGGTCGATACGAAACTCTACTTGACGAATGGGTGGAAGACCGAATAGATCTTCAGGAAATACTTTGGGAAAGTCACAAATGATGGGGATGTCTTGAATACTCTTGTCTTGGTCCTTCTTTTGAACGATATGGGCTAAAAAGGCCACATACTTCTTCCGTAAGTACTTTCAGGCCGTAGTGCACGACATGAGTTTAAGCCCACTACATGGTTTCTCACCAAAGACTTTTAATTTATCCCTCGAGGGGAGAGGAATTCGGATGCACTTCTCAAAACGAACGACCTCGGCATGATGACTAGATAGCCAATCCATGCCTATGATAATGTCAAAGCTTCCCAGTTGCATAGGTATGAGGTTGACGGGAGAGGAATATTCATTAAGTTCGATGACACAATCGCGGATAATGGAGTCAATGACGATGGGGTTTCCATCCGTTACTTCAACGGTAAACATTTTCTCTAATTTAGTTCGGGTTTTAGCAAGCAAAGGTTCAAAATTAAGTGAAACAAAACTCTTATCGGCACCGGTATCAAATAGTATGGAAGCATACTGGTTATTATCGAGGAACGTACCGTTGACCACATCATTGTTGGGCTGGGCTTCATTAGCATTTATGTTGAAAGCACGCCCTCTAGATCCACCTTGATTAGGGTTGATAAGTTTTGGGCATCGGTTTCGGAATTGGTTTGGGTTACCACATTCAAAGCAAGCATTCCCATTAGTGATAGTTGGAACCCCTTTGTTTCCTTGGTTAGGTGTATTGTCGGGTGGTTTGACCCTGCAGGTGTTGGCTAAATGCCCATATCTTCCACAACTGGCACATATCCGACACGGTATATTTGGGAAGTGATGGTAATTGCACGTGTTGCACAAAGGGCTGCTGCCCACATAATGTTTCTTGGCTGAATTCTGAGTCATAGGAGCAACGTGATTGACTGGGCAGCCGGGGTAACAACGGCAAAGTTCCTAGTCTTTCGTTTCTTGTTGTTGGAGAAAGGTTCGAGTTTGACCCCTTGGAGGGCTTAGAAGGTGTTGTCGTGTCTAGGACTTTCTTAGCACCCTTCCTTGTTAGCGTACCCGCCTTTACATGGTTATCGGTTAATGTGGCGGATAGGCGGATGGCATCTTCAAGGGTAGCTGGGTTCCTCCCTAAAACAGTGTCTTGAATCTTCATCAGCAGTCCACCGATGTACTTTTCAATACCCCGAGTCAAAGGTGTGACCATATGAGGTACTAGAAGACTTAGCTCATGGAAACGGGTGGTGTAGGCTAAACTTTCACCACTATGTTGGGCAAGATCCCAAAATTCGTCCTCTAACTTCTTCATTTCATTGCCAGGACAGAACTCCTCGGTCATGAGTCGTTTGACCTCATCCCATGGCAAGGCCATTGCCACATCCATGCCCCTATTCCTCTTTTCACCATTCCACCAAGTGAGCGCTCGTTTTTGGAAGACGCCGGTGGCATAGCGGACCCGGAGGTTGTCGGGACAATCGCTGTTGAGAAAATTGCTTTCAATGCTCTCGAACCATTGCAAGAGACCCGTGGCTCCTTCAGTGCCATAAAACTTAGTGGGGTTGCACGAGTTAAAATGCTTGAAAGTACATTGTGGTGGGTTGGAACCACCACCCCCATTAGTTCCATTGGTACCACTAATGGCTCCATTAGCTTGGGTGAGTTGAGTTACAAGTTGTGCAAGGATAGCAGCAATGTCGGTGTTGTTGTTGGTCACGGTAGCACAACGGGGAGGCATTCTACAGATTTGCACAACACAATGAAAGATGTTAGAACTTATGAAAGTTGATTGAATTTAAAAGGGGATAAAATAATAGATGAAGTAGTAAATCATAGTTTGGATTGTACTCAAATAGTGACATAATCACTTGAATACTATGACACATTAAGGTCAATTAAACTCATATAATTTTCAAGGAGATGTGCTTTAGCCTATAAGTAAACACTCATCCCGGGAATTCCAAGGAAAGCATACGGGTCCCTCGGTTGATTGGGATTTATACGAAATGCTTTCCTAGACAGAAAACCTAGAATACAGGTGTCACCCTTCCAGATTTCACGTGTCCTCTAATAATTAACAAAGTTTAAAACCTTAACGAGGAAGTAAAGAAATTCTATAGATTTAAATTCATGAAGTTTCCACATGCTATGATGATGATGACAGAGAAGTAGGTAAGAAGGTTATGAGGCTTATGGTATGGGTAGGGATGTTGTTTATTTAATTTATTATTTAAGTATAGTCTAATAAGTCATGAATTTTAACAAATAAGGTATCTTAATGAAATAACTATTAATATAATAAGCAAGTAACACATAGCATGTAGCATATCATCTAATCAAAGAACATGACAATAATGGGTGTCCTAAGGTTATAGTCTAGGTCAAAGGTGTCTAATAACCTAATTCCCTATAACCAAGGCTCTGATACCAATCTGTCACACCCCAACCGACGGCGGAATACGTTGGGGCGGGACATGTAGACTGTTCAAAAGCTCAAGGATTACTAAAGTTTAAATAATTAAACAACCAATTTCATGTCACAAATAACCATAAATCAAACAATACAAGGAAAAACAGAAATACATAAATAGTCCTTTTAAATTAAATTCTAGGTCATCGGTCCTAAGTGAAGCATCTTGTACTTATTCTCAAGCATTAGTACCTGAAACATGATGAAAACAAGGTCAAGTAAAAAGTTGGTGAGCATACATAGGTTTTGACACACAACCAAGTTTAAAGTATTTTATACAATTCATACGATACACGTGTATAAGGCATTTTTGGAGAATCTATAGTTAAACTAAGTGTGTACAATCAAACCTTGTGACTGAGGCATAACAGGTTACCCTAATGTAAAGTCGGTAACAAACACCCTAATTGGGTGGGTTTGTCAGACACAATAGATCTATCAATGTTAACCGTTGGCTTGTACGGAGTTAATGATTGTACTAATGTCATGTATATGTACTCTTAACTCATAGCATTCAAGCATAAAGCACATAACACATGATATCATATTATTGAATTGTAATTAAGTCTATGCAAAAAGGTTTCAAAAAGTAAATCACGTTTCACCCCAAAAGTATAAAATGAAAAAAAGGGGCTATGTAAACTCACTTGAATCAAGGGTGTAGCTAGCACGTGAGTCTAGGTGGCAAACGATCCTTGTAACTCACCACGTTAACCTAGTGTATAATATGTATTGAGTTAATAGTGTGTACAAAAGTCTATGTCTAAGTCTAGGGTTCAACGGGTTTTGATGTGTGTGGGTTTGTACAAAGAGATTTGTGTTATTCCATGTAAAGGCATACTATGCTTGTATACGAATTTAATGTGTATTATGATTTCAAGGTATATATGTATGAACTTAATAGTCACTGACGTAGGGTTGGATTTAAATAAAATAAATAAATAATTTTATTTATTTACTTGTGAAAAATATGCTAAAATATATAGAATGTAAATATATATTTATGTTTAGAAAATGAACTTTGGTTTATGTAGATAGTGTTTAATTTAAATAAATAAAATAAATAAATAATTTCATTTATTTAAATAGATTAAATAAATAAATAATTTTTATTTATTTATTTGTGAAAATATGTTAAAATATATGGAATGTAAATATATGTTTAGAAATTCTACTTATGTGATTAGTGTTTAATTTAAATGGATAAAATAAATAAATAATTTTATTTATTTAAATAGATTAAATAAATAAATAAATTTTATTTATTTATTTACGAAAATATGTTAAAATATATGGAATTTAAATATATGTTTAGAAATTCTACTTTTGTGATTAGTGTTTAATTTAAATAAATAAAATAACCAAATAATTTCATTTATTTAAATAGGTTAAATAAATAAATAATTTTTATTTATTTATTTGTGAAAAAATGTTAAAATTTATAGAATATAAATATATGTTAAAAAAAAGGAAACAAAAACCTTTTTATTTATGTATTATAATAAATTTTTATTTATTTATTATCTCTAAAATAAATACTAGTTTGCTTTAAATGAGTTAATATTTTATAAACTTTTATAAAATTTATTACTTTTATTTAGAAATTAATTTTAGATATTTAAAGTTTTTGTTTTAAAAGTTAAATGTGTAATTTTAACAATTTAATTTGGATTAAAATCTGAATTTATATTGAATTTTATAAATTCTGGTTTATTCTGTTATAAATATCTTAGGGTTTATAAAAATATTTTTTACAAAGTTTTTGAAGCTTTAAAACTGGTTTTAAAAATTTAAACAGGCCACCCGGTTCAAACCCGGGTGGTTCCTGTGTGTGTAATTTCGCTGTACCACTGGACCAGTGGAGCTATTCGTGTACAAGTATGGTCCGGTGGGTTATTATCATGACAGGAAATGAAGTCGGGTTTGATTTTTCAGGGTATGCGCAAAAAAGGAAGGCCGGCCGGACACGGGCCATGGGTTTCGAACCCACACCATT
The DNA here is from genome assembly GCA_023525975.1 of Smallanthus sonchifolius. Taxonomy (NCBI): domain Eukaryota; kingdom Viridiplantae; phylum Streptophyta; class Magnoliopsida; order Asterales; family Asteraceae; genus Smallanthus; species Smallanthus sonchifolius. Next base: position 79,461,528 of record CM042020.1, read on the forward strand.
TGGTCCGATGGCGCAATGACATAGCCAGTCGGACCAGATGGTTTCGCTGATTAAATATGAAATCGATTAAACTAAATACGTAAAAATAATCGATCGAAATCCCCGAATCAAAATCGTATGAACAGGTTTAAGAATTCGACATAAATCGAACCCGATACAAAAGTTGGATACGAATTGATAAGGGGCTTTTGATGTACGCTTGAAAACGAATCGGAAGAGACTAACCTCACTTGATTTGGCTGGGTATCGAAGGCTGACGGCTACGAGTTTAGTTCCGATGTTCTTGGTGCTTGATCGGTGACTAGAGGTGATATGCAGATTGATAGGAAGTTCAGAGAGTTTTTAACAAGTTATGCGAAGATGAATGAGGGGTTTAATTCAATTAATTTCACCCAAATCAGAAGACTTGATTTTGATTCGGTGGTAATGGCTGTTGAAGCGATTGACGCGTGATTTTGATTAATTGGGAGTGAATTGGGTCACGTTTTGATACCAGGTACATGCGAGATGTATTAGAGCGTGATTTACGGGATTGATTACTCATCGATTTGTATGGATTGAGGGTGAGTTATTACGGGTTTGACTAATTGAGTCAAACTCGTTTGAATTTCAATTGTGCCGCGCAAGTGAATGAATTGGGCTGGTAATCGAGTCGATTCTTGTTTGGGCAACCGTGTGGAGTCCAATTCAACTGAAACCCGTCGAAGGCTGCCTCGGATTTACAAGGTTTGGGCTGCTTTGACTTTTTGAAAGTCAATGGAGTTCAAGAAAGTCAAAATTAATGTTTTAAAAGTCAAATTTAGTGTGTGGGGTTTAATTTAGGGTTCAATCGGTTTGGGGTCCAAGCAAACGAGTAATTCCTTGTTAATTGGATAAAAGTATATATGTGAGTATGTATCTGTTGGATATTTACATAGATATATCCATATATATAGGATTTTAATACTGTATACCCGTGCAAGGCTCGTGAATTTGCATTGGAACCTAGTGTTTAATTGTTGGTGCGAATAGAACAAATCAATATACTAGATTTTTTTGAATTGAAATGTGTTACATTGAATTGAAATTAAAGATAGTAAAATCAGAAATGTTACACTTAGATCATAACCTCATATCCCATTTCCATTATGATACTTAGATCATAACCTCGTTTACATATTTCCATTATAGTAATACAACTATGACTACATTCATTCACATTCATATCACTTAACACAATATGCATACAACATTGCATATAACACCATTTATCAACAATACTAAGTAAGTGCAAAAGCACTTGCCTTTTGGGTTAGAAGATCCCGCACCACCTTCTCGATTCACAATTTGATTACTTGATGTTAGGAAGGTGATGGGTGAGCAAAAACCTTCACAAAACAAGCTTCAAATGCACGATTTTGCTTCAATTTCACTTTCTCCCTTTTTCTCTCTTGAAAAGAACGACCCTTTCACCAACAATGACCCAATTTTGACTTCACCAAGTCAATATGGCAGATTTGCCATATTTACAAGTTTAGCCCCTCATCTTCCATTTCACCCATTTCATTCCAAAATTAGTTTAAAACTAATATAACCCCCAAAACTAACTTGAAACCCACTTGTTTCAACTTATTTTCTAAAATATTATTTCCACCATAATATTAATTAGAATATTTATTTATTTATAACGAAACCCGGATTTTGGTTCGTTACAAATGACCTCCCCTTATTTGGGTTTTGTCCCGAAACCCGACTTCACATAAAAAGGTTCGGATAATATTTGAGCATTTATTCCTCGGTTTCCCAAGTCATTTCCGCTCCCTTCTTAAGTTTCCACCTCACCAAAACTTGACTAATCTCTTTATTGCATAAACGCTTCACCTTTTTATCCAAGTTTGCCACCGGTTCCTCAACGTAATTCAACTTTTCATCCAATTCAATATCATTCAATGGAACAAAAGTAGATTTATCCGCCAAATATTTTCGCAAATGAGACACATGAAACGTGTTATGAAGTCTACTTAGTCCCTCTGGTAGCTCCAAACGATAAGCTACCGCACCCACCCTTGCTATCACCTTAAACGGTCCGATGAAACGTTGACTTAACTTCCCCCGTTTCCTAAACCCTATCACCCCTTTCCAAAGAGAGACTTTCAAATGCATAAAGTCGGCCACTTGAAACTCAATCGCCCACTGACCAATCGTGCCCTTATTTGGTCAATACTACTATTAGTTTCCTTGACCATCTCTTTAGTACCAAGTTCCCGTTGACCAATTTCACCCCAACACACGGGTGTTCGACATTTCCTCCCATATAATGTCTAAAAAGGCGGCTTACCAATACTAGAATGGTAGCTATTTCTATAAGAAAATTCCGCCAATGGTAAATGGTCGTCCCAACTACCCCTAAAATCCAACGCTCACGCGCGTAACATATTTTCGAGCGTTTGAATTGCTCGCTCGCTTTGACCATCCGTTTGAGGATGATAAGCGGTACTAAGATTCAATCTATTCCCCATATCCTCATGGAATTTCTTCCAAAAATGAGAAGTAAATCTCGTACCACGATCCGATATGATAGTCACCGGTACACCATGACGTGACACTATTTCCTTCACATAGATTTCCGCCAATCTAACCGATGAATACGTTTCCTTTATAGGAAGGAAATGTGCACTCTTTGCCAACCGATCTATTACTACCCAAATTGCATCATAACTCTTTCGTGTCTTATGTAGTTTAGTGCTTAGATCCATGGTTATATTCTCCCATTTTCAAAGCGGTATTTCAAGCGGTTGAAGCTTTCCATACGGCTTTTGGTGTTCCGCCTTAACTCTTAAGCATGTGAGACAATTCTCCACATACTTAACAATATCATGTCTCATGCCCGACCACCAAAAATGACATCTCAAATCATAAAACATTTTTGTAGCCCCCGGATGGATAGAATACTTGGATTTATGCACCTCATCTAAAATAGTTGTCACCTAGGTTTCCAAATCCTATAAAAGCATGTTTTTAACCCCGAATTATTTCCCTAAGCTTGTCAACATAAGAAACCATCCGTTCCTTCTTCAAATCCCCACCAAGGTTATCTCCATCTTTAATGGTTCCTTTGAAAACGATACGCAGTTTGTCTACTTATTGCACCAATTAGTACGCCCACTATATAAGATAGTCACTGATTCATTCAGACGAAACGTTTATCATTTATCTCATCTTCACCATATGAAATAACATCAGTTCCATCCTCCTAACGCTTTCATGTATGGTCACACAAAAATGTATTATGGAGTCCACTCATTTCAAAGGAAAACTTTTATAACGTCACGTTTCCACTTGAATTTCAACACTCCCAACCATGGGATACTTGGATTTTTGAACCACTTTATACAAGTAGTCAACACGTTTGAAAACTAAGGAAATCCAAGTTCTAATCCCACGTCACGCACCTCTTAAATGGAAATTTCAAAACTACCTCATCAATCCACCCATTGAGACTCAAGGTCTCAAGTTCATACCTCTTGGGGTTCGAGGATCCCAACACCCATAACACCCCTTGAAGCTCGAGTCTTCAACTCATCCATTCTTAACCGATAAATCATGCGACCTCCTCAAGTAAGGATACGACAACTTCCTTACTTGAATCCTCTTTTACAACACTGGAAGGAAGATCCCTATCCGTGACCCAAACACCCTAAGTATCTCCATTGACTTAATCATAAGTCATCCTTTGAGATTTAAGGATCTTAATCACCGAATCCACCTTTGAAGTTCGAAGACTTCGTTTTCAAACACTGATTGTGAAGTACAAAAGACTTCCAACATCATTTATGAAGTTCTAAGACTTTAACCACCATTTATGTACACATTCCACCTATGTACATTTCACCCCTTTATATACATATTTCACCTATGTATATCACCGTTTGCGTACAATGTACATTTTAACATTTACCCCTTGACCATAAAGTCCACAAACCACGAGACCTTTAGTCAGTTTTATCCTACCACCGACTGTCAGTGCCAATATGCACTCTTCCATTTTCCCTTTCCACCGAAAAGTTTATGTGCTTTAGAACCAAGCACAGAGGTACAATGACCCTTATCAAATCCTCTTTCTTAACTGGAATACAAAGTATCCGTTTATATCCCCGGTTGATGTCAATGGCACAAGCCACGTGTATACACCAGTTCATATACCTCGTGTTTCACTGTCTCTAATGAGAACAGATTAACACTTCACCCCTTTATCATACATGACAATGATATGGTTACCAAGTAACCCAAAATATATTTTACAATCATCGGATCAAAATCCATGTGATTTTTTCATCCACAACCTCATGTTATTAAAACATGTAAACATCAACAATATGACACCCTTAATGATGATTGCCTGAATCCACCGGTCTTCTTAGCCTTTCATCTAACACAACGATCGAAAAGCTTCAGTCACAACTATGATGATTAGAAATGTGTGACCCATAGGCCTAAGCAAATTTCTAATTCTCTCCCCATTTGTGTTATCCTCCAGACATATAGCAATGTCCGGCATTTCGTCCCATAAAGGGTTTCTAGCTCGGCTAGAATGTTTCGGATTTCACGAAGCCACTTCTCATTTACTCGTCATTTTCCACTTATCTCCTGTGTTCAACCTTCCATTACGCATTTAATAATTGACTCCACCTGAGTTGTACTCCTATACGCAAGGATCCCTTTATAACGTCAACAGATAGCATCGAGAAACCCGATGTATCTACATTTCTTCAATGATTCTAAGATTCGAGCGACTTGGACAAGTTATAAAACACTTGCCCGAAATCTTATTGATCACCTCTACTGTCCACTACACGTGAAGGAACTCTTCCACTATGCCACCCACCATGGCTTGCAATCGATGATAATTCAACGTTACCTCTTGAATCCCCCGATGCAGGTGCCTTCACGCCATTATGCCTTTCTCTCTACAGATAATAATCCACCAATCCTCTGCCACGACCCGAAGACGACTCATCGCGAGTAATGCATCTTCTTTCAATCACAATGGATTGCTTCAAAGCCAATACCATTATAGTGATTCATTTTTGATTAATCAATTATTAACTCTCACCCTTTAACTCCTTTGGTTCTCACACCACGAACCCCTTGTGAAAACAAGGTTTTCCTTCCACTTCGATTCGCCAACCGTTATACTTCCCGCTCTCTAGGCTTCATACCGTTCCTTCCAAGGATCGCCTGAAAGATCCCTATTTTCCTCGAAGGAAGATCGATACAACATGATAGAAAGCTCTAGCCATTCTCCGCTAGATTGATGCATTATATTTCTCCTAACCCATTCCATGTTCCTCACCACCCACGAGGTGATACACGTCTAGACTCTAACATACTTGAGTCCTTAAGTTGACTTTCATCCACCATTTCTTCTACTTACACAAGTGCCCCTTAGTCTCCCCGACCAATTTTTAACTAAGTTGTAGATGTTCTACCTACTTATAGGTCTTTAATCTACCCACTTGTTAAGGCACTATATCTTATCTATGTGTATATGTATTACCCCCATCTAATCATCCATATACATACATACATACATATATAACCACCTTCACCTACTCTTTGCTAATGTTCATTATGGTTATCATAATGACCCTTACACATATTGTCTTATCAATCACATTGGCCAAACATGTTTTATAATACAATATGCCCAATTGTAATTATCATATCCATACAACAATTCACAAGACAAGTTTCAGCACACATAACACTTTGTCATTCAATCGTACATATACATATACACCGTATCCATAACCACCTTACCAAATCATTACTAATCTTTCATTTCCGTAAGCTCCGAGTCTTAGTCAAGTCTTTCATGGATTCTCGTATTATTTCACACATATCAAGAGCATCAGGTTTGAGTTTCGTGCCACCCGCACCAAATCCCTCAAACCATTGCTCTGATACCAAGTTGTAACTGTAGGTCCACATGACTCATCTACAGATCGATCTCGTGACAGGACGTCTCGATAACACGGAGTGCGGAATCCTACGTGTTAACGTTTGTATTCCACAAAACACAGAGTTTACAGAATACAATCGTTCAACTCTTCTGCTTCTCTCCTGAACAGAATCTGTAAACACCTATTTATAGACACAAACTCTGCAATAGGCGAACTTAACAAGTTCGCTTCTAAAGATGCTTAGGCAAACTTGTTAAGTTTGCCTCTCTATGAACTTGTACAATATTCCTTAGGCGAACATAACAAGTTCGCTCCTAAAGATCCTCTCTATGAACTTATATAGAATTTTATCAACAATTACAAAACATATCCTAACAGACTCCCCTTTAACTGTTGCTAACAAGTCTATCAATTACAAGTCAAAGATTCTAAGACTAAGACATAATATCTTCAAGCTCGTTGTCACCAGAATATGCTCCAACAGACTCCCCCTTGACAACAGATTTAGAAGATTGTCATCCGTCTTCATATATCATCAAACACACTGTAGTCTTCATCTTGTGCATCTGCACTTTCTCTTTCTATCTAGAAGAAAACTTTGGAGAAGGACCCCTTGTCAACTTCTGTCTGCAATATTCAGTTTCTGCAAAGGAGAACAACGAAGAATAACCAACAATTAAGATTTCAATGGAAGCTGGAAAAATAAAATCTTTTTGGTTTTTCAAACATAAGACTCACAAAATCTTTTTGGTTTTTCATTATACAAACTAAAATGTAAAATACAAAATCACATCTTTTTGGTCGAACATCACGAGTAAGAAGATAATATCAGTAAAAGCAATGCATCAATCACACATTTTGGATTAACATCCCTAAACATTCTATAGGTATCCTATCCAGATTCATTCTTTCGTTTGAATTTCCCAACAATTATATGAAGTAACATCTTTTGAATCAGATAAGATCAAATCTTTTAAGCTTCAACCAAAACATGTAATGATACGCGAAGAACTCCAAAGACGATGGGATCAGATCATAACATGTTTATAATAAATTACATACGAATTTGCAACTAATAACATGTTAATCTAAGTTATCAATATTATAAGAATTGAAACCATCAGTATCTTTGTCCCATGTTCTTGTGAATTAAAGTACCATTTATTTTGTAATACAATGTGTACCCCACAAATATGCCAACAAAAATTTAAATGTGCACTATCTTCAAGACATATAAGATCATTGCAAGATAATATTCAATCTCCAGGATGAATTATACCGATAAACACAGGAAAATATCAAGCAGAGAATCAGAATGTTTCAGAATCGAATGATTAAAATGTCTTGGTTTGGATGAAGTATCCTGATTCATAGTAACAGAAAGATTGTACCAATAGAATTCTTCAACATAAGAGTGATCAAGGAATCGATTGATTGAATGACATAGGGTAGCGTGATCCAACTGTTATCTGGATATGTTCAATGGAATCCGGATATTGATCCAACGGCTAGTATATGTTCCAAAAAAGGTAGTCAGAAACATATCTTAGTTCAGCAACACATTCCATGTTTTTCGGGGCATGGGCAGTGAAGTGAACTGAAAAATTGTGTTTAACGACATAACCGATACGGGTCTCATGAAGTACTTTAGATCTTATATTCTTTATCTGATAATGATCTTTTACATACACACCCGTCATACCATGGGTTCAAATCACAGTTGTCAGAAAGAACATTATATTGTCACACTACTAATGGACCAAAGATACTCATAGCCTATTGACAATTCAGACTACATGTTAGTATCCAAATTAAAAATATAAGCACCAAACATCAATTTTTGTTAAGCATAAGCAGTTATGAAGCTATCATTTCCCATACTGTGTAGTCTAAAAAGTTCTGATCAAAAAATTTATCACATATATATTAGATAAGCAACATAAAGTCCAACTAAGGTCATGTGTGACTGAACATCTACTGATGTACTATCATTTCTCCTTATAACTTCAAGTAATGTCGATTTTAACTTTTTCAGTTTGTTTGGCTTTTTCAAAAAATTTTTCAAAGAAGGTAAAACAAACTAAAATAAACCTTCCATGAAAACATTTTATGAAAAACATTTTACTTGGTTACTTGGGATTAAACAAGTCAATCAATTAAAACTAAAACCGATGTAATCCTGTAATTGAATGCCTTTGCCTTTGTCACCAACACAAATCTGTACTCCCCCTGTCCTATAGACTCCCCCTCAACTAGTCAAATGGTTGCATCAACGACTTTATGCTCACCATTGTCATCCTAAGTTGCAGGTTATCATTTGGACTTTGTAAAACTCTTTCCAAAACATTGTGCGTGACATATTCTCCCCCTGAGCATCAAGTCATTGAATCAAACACATTTACCAACTTCTGCAATGACTTATTGCTCTTGTAGATGTCATTCCCTGTCATGTGCTAAGAACCACCACTATCAACAACCAAAATGGTATTAATAGTCCCTCTTGGTTAATCCTGCACATCTAACAAGAAACATTAATTTGAAATTGGGACCCAAGCCATGGTAGTCATGGGTCGTCCAGCTGTATCAAAAAAATAAACCGCACTCCATTCACAATCGAATATCTCATCAATTTTCGGAGATTGTTCCGACGAGTCAGAAACAAAAACTTTAGATTTCCAAACATACTTCTGTTCATTAAATTCTTTTTGCTTAAAATGTGAAGTGTTTGAACATTCTTGTGCATTTGAAAAATGTGTAGATTGTGAAAGCTCGTGTTGTTCTAAAAGTTTTCTCAATCTTCTGTTTCTGCTCCGTCTTTGAGGTCTAGAAAGCCTAACCTCAGATTTTGAATTAACCTTTGGTGTATCATGAGGTTTAACCGCATTTGGGTTGACATAAGGATTACCATGAATTCTTACCTTTCCTGGGGTAACATGTCGGTTACCTTTGGCGGTGTGAGGACAAGCAATCCGAATATGACCCACAAGACCACAATAAAAGCAAGATCTCTTCTCACTATATTCTCTCATATCAGGAATCTTAACACGATAAGATGCACTTGAAGAAGATTCTCCTACATGAACTTCTTTTGGGTTTATTTCCTCTCAAACTCCAGATTTTACAATAGGTTTTGATTCAGGCTTCATCTTCTTAGGAAATACATGCTTCTCCCCTTTATTTTTGTAAGGACTGGTCACCACAATGTGTCCCATCTCATTACAATGAAAACATGTGCGCCTGTCTTTATAATCTCTGACATATGGAACTCTCCTTGAATTTGAAGAACTTCCAAATGTATAATTTCCATATGAATTAGAATCAACCTTTGAGTCTTCTTTCTTAACCTCTTTCGGTATCCCCTCTACCTTAGCTTCATCAAAATATTCATCATCATTCTCATCAGAATACACCATATCTTCACTTGTGACTGGATTCACTTTCAACACAGTCTTAGGATCTAAATCCTCATCTTTTGTAATCTCAGGTGTAACAGAATAATTTCCGCTGAATGGTGGAGGAACATAACCAATACCACTAGTTCCCTTCCCCTCTTCTGTATTATTAAAATATCCCAGTAAAAATGATGAATTTCCAATGCTTTCTAACTTTCTATGCAATCTGATCACCTCTGCTTTAGATTCAACTAGTTCCTTATCTTTCTCAACAAGATCATTATTTCTTTTCCTAATTTCTGCAAAGGACATATCTAGGTGATATGCCTATTCTTTGATCTTCAAATTCAGAGAATTTATATCCATCTTCAATGATTCTATTCTCTCAATACACAGATTCTCATTATATTTTAATTTCTGATTTACCGTGTGCATGGATTTCATATCGCAAATGAGGTTGATGTTATCATCCATAACCCTCATCATTTTATCCTTCACAGAAATACAGGTAGAACAAAACATTTCAGAGTTAGAAACTACCGTATCCTTTTCTTCGAAAGAAGATGCACCAGGAGCCATGAATACGTCATCATCAGCTTCACTCTTTTGAGCAACAACGACAGGCTCTGCATCAGTTTCCGATTCACTCAGATCATCTTCAACTGTCTGAAAGCTTTCTTCAGTCATCACATCAGTCTCAATAGATTGAGTACTTTCACCAGAACAAACACTCTCACTATCAGTTAAATCTACAGAAAAATCACTTTCAGAATCACCCTGCTTCTCCAATACTTCTCTGATCAAGACCACAAACGCTTGAGAAGTTGCTTCACCCTTTTTCTTCAATGCTTCCCGTAGATCTCTTGAAGTTGGACACTTCCCGAGACTATGAATGATTTCTTTTGGTAAAGACATCGTTAAAGTTTCACATGTTTTCATCTCATGATCAAACTTCTGCTTTTCTACTTTAGTAAGAGTTGTCACTAGTTTAGGAACATCACGAAATTCCAGAAAGTCAAAAGTAGGATGCACATATCCTTCTGTTATTGGTCTCCAAAAAATTTCATCAGTTTCTGATACGAACTGTTCGAACCGGACTTTACAGCTATGGTATCAATGCACAAAAGCCTCGGTGACACAGTTCCAATCTCATTATCATCACAAGAAATCGACATTTTGAAATTTTTGCAAAAATATCCGGAAAAAAAAACTTCCTGCCAAAATACTCTTTTTTAAAATTTCAAAAATGATATAAACCAACCCTGTTCGAACCGAACTTTCCAGGCGAACTTTTTTTTATTTTTTTATTTTTTTTAAGAACACTAGCGAACTAGATAAGTTCTACTGAAATTAGTTCGCCTGATACTGCCTGACCGAACTTAATAAGTTCGCCTGAACTTCACTGAGCAAATAAGACCACAAGCGAACTTGATAAGTTCGCCTAATCAATATGTTCGCCTAAACTGAGTGAAGCGAACTTGATAAGTTCGCTTAAACTGAGTGAAGCGAACTTGATAAGTTCGCCTGCTAAGTTCGCCTGTTACAGAGTGTCAGTAAGTTCGCCTGCTTCAGCTGTAACAAACTCAGGAAGATCTTCTACCCAAACACGAACTAATCAGCACCAAAAATCATCATTTCTCACAGAATAGATGGAATTTGAAGAAATTGGACTGTAGGATTTAGTATTTTATGAATTAGAACACTTCTATCGGATTAACTTCACCAAAATTCACTTCAAATCCATGATTTCAGCAGCAAAATCAACTTCAAGAACTTGAAAACTCCATGGGTACAAAAACTTCTAAAAATGATTATTTTCTTGTCAGATTGTATACAAAATCGTCACGAATCACCAAGAATCAAACACAAATCACGAGTAAAAGCTCCAATAGCACTTGTAGGTCCACATGACTCATCTGCAGATCGATCTCGTGACAGGACGTCTCGATAACACGGAGTGCGGAATCCTACCGTGTTAACGTTTGTATACGAATTGACTATAGAAACAACAGGTAAATAAACTTCTCTTTGTATTCCCCAAAACACAAAGTTTACAGAATACAATCGTTCAACTCTTCTGCTTCTCTCCTGAACAGAATCTGTAAACACCTATTTATAGACACAAACTCTACAATAGGCGAACTTAACAAGTTCGCTTCTAAAGATGCTTAGGCGAACTTGTTAAGTTCGGCTCTCTATGAACTTGTACAATATTCCTTAGGCGATCTTAACAAGTTCGCTCCTAAAGATGCTTAGAGGAACTTGTTAAGTTCGCCTCTCTATAAACTTATAAATAATTTATCAACAGTTACAAAACATGTCCTAACAGACTCCCTTTTAACTGTTGCTAACAATTCTATCAATTACAAGTCAAAGACTATAAGACTAAGACATAATATCTTCAAGCTCGTTGTCACCAGAATATGCTCCAACAATAACCCTTAATTTAAACACCAGATATAATAAACATTTTACACACGCGAAAGCATTTATCCCAGGGCATTTTTTTTATAAAATTTCTGTCATGGTAGTGTTCAGATGAACATTACCATGTTCCCTGAAGCGTGAACACAACTGTGTTCAAATGAACACAACCGTGTTCATATTCAATTCTAGAAAAGAAACAAGGTTGATGTCATGGCTCTGTTCAAATGAACACAACCATGTTCCCTGACAGCACATTCCATTCTCACCATTTTTACAATTTTCATCTTTAACCCATTTTGCCATAAAATTTTCCGAACACTTAAATATGGGTTATAACATTCAAAATAACATACTTTTGCATCGAAAACTACAAGTTTAAGTATCCATTTACTTCCATTAGATGGACTTCTAATTACACCAGAAATCACCAAAAAGTGCATACGAGAATCCAACATTCGCCATAGACTTGACTTTGACTATCCCATTGCTTTTCCTTCATAACACCACATGTAACAACCATTAGTAATGAAGATAAACATATCAAACAAGTAATTACAGCTTGTTTTCACCCATTCACCCATTTGACCCGTTTCCCCCTATTTTGACATTAGGCTACATATAACTTGCATAACACCTACAAGTTTCATTCCTTTCATATAACATTCATAAATAGACATTTTCATTTCCATTATGGCACATAGGCCATAACCTCATTTCCATTATGGTATTTAAACCATAACCTCATTGCCACATTTCCATTATGATCCTTAGATCATAACCTCATATCCCATTTCCATTATGATACTTAGATCATAACCTCATTTACACATTTCCATTATAGTAATACAACTATGACTACATTCATTCCCATTCATATCACTTAACACATTATGCATACAACATTGCATATAACACCATTTATCAACAATACTAAGTAAGTGCAAAAGCACTTACCTTTCGGGTTAGAAAATCCCGCACCATCTTCTCGATTCACAATTTGATTACTTGATGTTAGGAAGTTGATGTGTGAGCCAAAACCTTCACAAAACAAGCTTCAAATGCACGATTTTGCTTCAATTTCACTTTCTCCCTTTTTCTCTCTTAAAAAGAATGACCCTTTCACCAACAATGACCCAATTTTGACTTCACCAAGTCAAATATGGCAGAGTTTCCATATTTACAAGTTTAGCCCCTCATCTTCCATTTCACCCATTTCATTCCAAAATTAGTTCCCCAACACTAACTTGAAACCCACTTGTTTTAACTTATTTTCTAAAATATTATTTCCACCATAATATTAATTAGAATATTTATTTATTTATAACGAAACTCGGATTTTGGTCAGTTACAGTAACGTCATGGTCTCAGCCCATGACGTAACCATAGGCTGCGGGTAGCACTAGTCATCAATACTATACTACTACCTAAAGACTTTCTTTGAATAAGCGTACTCTTTACACATTAGACAATGTATTTGATTTTCTCTTTCTTTCTTTTATTTATAAAACATATAATTAAATAAACCACTCTTCTTTCTTTCTTTCTTTCTTACAAAACGTTCGGTTAAACGATCGTTATCTTTCTTAGCTTTCTTTCTCATTAAACGTTCGGTTAAACAACCGTTATCTTTCTTTCTTATAAAACATTAGGTTTAACAACGGTTATCTGTCTTATCCTTCTTTCTTACAAAACATTCGGTTTAACAACCGTTATCTTTCATTCTTACAAAACATTCTGTTCAACACCCGTTATCTTTCTTTCTTACAAACCATTCAGTTCAACAACCGCTATCTTTCTTACAAAACGTTCAGTTAAATAAACCGTTATCTTTCTTATTTTTCTTTCTTACAAAACGTTTAAGTAATAAAATACATTTATTATAAACGTCCAATTCTTGAGTATTCACGCCACCCTAAAACAGTAAAATAGGGATTCTTGAACTCACCTGGATTTTCGGTCTACTGCAGAAACTAAAAAGCTTTGGGCTATACGAGTGCTACGTGATCTGTACATAAGTCAAAGTACAATTTTCTATTATTTCATGCAAGAGTCAGCAATTTTGTGGGTTTCGCCCGAGAGTGTCGGCTAGGAGAGTCGCTAGCCACACTTGAGTGTCGGCTAGGAGAGTCGCTAGCCACACTCATGAGTGTCGCATGAACTTGCGTTCTTGACTTTGTGGTGTAATGTGTTGATACTCAGCGTTTTTCTTAGAGGGCCGATTCCCACATGGTCGAATCTCTGACAGCCGACTCTTTTGACAGTTGACTCTTTCCTACTTCCTCGCCGAGAGTCGCCACTTCCAGGTAGCTGACTCTCGAGAGTCGGCTTAAGAACATTTGAGCATTTTCAGGTCTAATTTTTGATCCAAAACCTGAACTTTTTATGTTAAAAACGTTTATCTAGCTTCCATGAAGCTAGATCTGAGCTTAGATTCACTTTTCCTACGTAAAAATCCAATCTTTATATGAAAAAGTCCCACAAACCCTAAAACACATTTTTGAAGAAAAATTCAGATCTAAGGACGATCCAAACCTCAAAACTCATGTTTCTTCGTCTAGAATTGTTGTTGGATGCTGGAGAAACAGATGGAAGAATAGATCCAAGCTTGATGGTGTCTCCTTTGAGCTTTCTCTCTCTAGAACTCTCTCACTCTTTGAGTTGGAGAAGATGATGGAGAAATGAGGAAGAGGAGCTGATTCCTCCTATATATACATGGGCTATATCGGCTCATTGGAGCCGAGCCCAAGCCTGCTCCCTACTTTTCATTAAACCCTCCTCTTAATTTATGATCTTGTTATTATTCTTTCGTTTAATTATTTCTGGATGTTACAAGTCTACCCCTCTTGTTAGAGGTTTCGCCCCTAAACCTATCATAGGTCAAATTACCGAGGGTACAACTCCCTCATTTCTGATTCAGTCTCCCACGTGGCTTCAGACCCTTTGCGATGTTTCCATTGAACCTTGACTAGTGGAATGACTTTGTTGCGAAGTCACTTATCTTTTCTATCCAAAATTGCTTGGGGTTCCTCAATATAGTTAAGGTTGTCATTTACTTCGATGTCATCTAGTGGAACATATGCTGACTTGTCCGTTAAAAATTTATGTAAGTGTGACATGTGAAAAGTAGGATGGAATCCACTTAATTCTTCTAGCAGCTCTAGACGATATGCTACATCCCCAACTCGGGCCACAACTATAAAAGGTCCTACAAACCTTGGACTCAACTTTCCTCTCTTCCGAAATCGTATTATTCCCTTCCAAGGGGACACTTTCAACAGTACCATATCCCCAACTTAAAACTCGATATCTCTCATTCTTATATCCGCATAAGACTTCTTCCTATCCTTAGCGGATTTCATACGATCTTTGATTTGGTCAAACTTCTCGGAAGTTTCTTTGATCACGTCAAGACTTCTTGGAAGTCTTTCTGCCAATTTTAGTCCAACAGACGGGCGTCCTACACTTCCTACCATACAACATCTCATAAGGCGGCATGCCAATGGTGTTGTGATAGCTATTGTTGTAGGAGAATTCCGCCAGTGGTAAGTGACTGTCCCAGCTACCACCGAAGTCAATAATACATGCCCGGAGCATGTCCTCAAGAGTTTGGATCGTCCTTTCGGACTGGCCGTCGGTTTCGGGTGACAAGCTGTGCTTATGTTGAGTCTCGTACCCATGGTTTCATAGAACCTCTTCCAGAACCTCGATGTGAATCGTGTGTCCCGGTCAGACACAATCGACAAGGGCATACCGTGTCTCGCCACAATCTCGTTAATGAACAATTCTGTTAGTTTCTCGAATGAACAAGTCTCATGTATAGGTAAGAAGTAAGCACTCTTCGTCAACCTATCCATAATTACCCATATGGTATCATGACCCTTAGCTGTACATGGTAGCTTTGTTATGAAATCCATGGTAATGTGTTCCCACTTCCATCCTGGAATGAATAACGGTTGCATCTTCCCATAGGGCTTCTGGTGCTCGGCCTTCATTTGCGAACAGGTAAGGTACGTGCTCACGTAATCGATTACATCATTCTTCATGCCGGGCCACCAGTATTCTTTCTTTAGATCATGATACATCATGATACATCTTGTTTCTGCCCAACTCTAAGCTCGCCACCCTTGGGTATCCACATTCTTCGTACTCCATAAACATTAGTTTCTAACTTCTCTTGCTGACCCACTATTCTTTCCCGCTTAATGTTTTCTTCTTTCAAAGCTTCATCCTGGGCACGTTCTATTTCTGTCATAAGGTCTGGAGTCACGACCAACTGTTATGCTTTCACCTTGATAGGAGTTGTTAGTGTAAATTACCAAAATGGACATTTGACTAGTCAAACTTACCAAAATAGACAAACTTTTTCAGCCGTCTAGTTCGTGGTCATTTAGACCAATAGTCGGCTAGAGCCGGCTATTTCAGCCAGCTCCAAATTCCATGCCGAACTACATTTTGTCAGAGTTTTAACAAACCAGAGAACGACACATGGCGGCACTGACTTTAAAGCCGGATAAAGCCCACTAAATAGAAGGCTCAGTCGGCGTGTTTTTTTTTACCTTGCTTAGCCGGCTTGGCTCGAGCTGTAGCCGGCTTGGCTCGAGCTGTAGCCGGCTTGGCTTGTGTTAGCCGGCTTGGCTTCTTATAGCTGGCGCCAAAGTGGTTTTTACATTTGTTAGCCGGTTGGAGTGGTTTAATTAGCCTTCTTCAACTTTTATAAATATAAACCAATTCATTTCAACCCTCATTTTCACTTCTCAAATTTTAATTTTCACTCCAAAGTTTAACTTCTCAAATATGGGTGGAGGGTATCCATTTCCAGCAAACCCTTCTCGACCGGCTAATAAACATGTTCAACCTTTACAGCCTGAAAACCCTTATTGACCAGCTGAATTACTTGATGAACCACTGAACTGGACAGATGAAGAGTGGAATTGGGTATTCGATCAGGTTTTTGGCCAATTACAAATTAGGGACAACCATGTCCCCGATTCAGATGATGGGCACGTCCCCGATTCAGACGAGGGGTACGTCCCCAATATTGAAGAGGGGTATGTCACTGACCCTGAAGAGAAGGAATCTGTCCCTGATTCAGATGAGGGGCATCTCCCCAACTCAGAGGAGTGTTACCTCGCTGACCCCCGAGAGGAATACATGCCTAAGTCTGAGGATGAGGAGGAATACCTCACCGAGGACGAGCGTCCCAATTTTTTTGATCCATGGGAAGACGAACGCTCGTGGCAGCATCTTTAATTCGTCGGATTATGTAATTTTAAATTTTTAGGTGATGTAATTTTTTATTTTTAGGTTATGTAATTTTTTATTTTAGGTTATGTAAGTTTTCATTTTTAGTTTATGTAATTTTTTATTTTTAGGTTATGTAAGTTATTATTTTTAGTTTATGAATTTTTTTTATGTTATGGTATTTTAATTGTTAGATACATATTTTAGATAATACGAAAAATCGTAAGTAACATTATAATAAATAAGATTACAATAACAAAATAACAATTAAGAAAATAACATTTCATTAAAACAAAACAACATAATTAAAAAGTTACAATATCACTCTATGTGTCAGTAAGTGTCGGTAAACAACGGCAAATATATATTTTATCTTCCATGAATCGTCGATATTTCGTAACATTCTCCCAGAAATTTACATCTAAATTTAAATGCTTTTTCAGAGTTAAATGTTCCATTAGCATACAAGCTAAAACTCCTGAATTTTCAACTAGGTAACGGTGGTGGCTTTGGATGTACTTTTCTGAACTCAAAAACGTAAACTGTTTCTCACTTTGCTTAGATTTCCTCCAATAATGAATATTGACCAACAAAGCTCCAAAGTGTACCGCAAATTTTGTTCGAACGAAAAAATTAAGTGGCGATATACCACTGAAGAAAAATTTTCAGTCAAGTATTGTTCTATTTCCATATTCTTCATATCAATTCCTATTAGTAACCAACGTCTTTGTTCTATAAATAGTGGGACATAAACGTATTCAAATTCCCAAAGTGGAGGAAAATATTTTTTCTGACCCATAGAAAATGAAAATGCAATTTTCAAAGGCTTTTAATAAATGATTATAATACTGCGGTGGGAAGACGGTCCAAAGCAAATTTTGTGGTGATTCGTTTTTCGTCACTTGTACGTGTCGAATGCGCATAAATCTACCCACCCAAGCTTCGATATGCTGTAAAAATAAACATTTTGTGAGAAACTAATTAACAAGATATAAGAAATGAAAAAATAATAAATTTTTGATGGTTTACGATTAGCGAAAAAGAACCATTGTTGATAAAATCTAATAGACTGCCCCAAAACTCGTTACCCAGTTTTTATGTGGATTCGAATAAAGCAGAATAACAAAATCTGGCATCTCCGTTGTTATAAAAATCGATTATATTTTCTGACCAGTTGTTCGACTCATCACTTGGAAAAAACCACTTAGGCTTTTCTGGATATTTGGATGTAATGTCGATGATTCTCCAGCCTGCCGTTTCGGTAAACGTCTCCACCCCGTAGTGGTCCACTGTGACGCCGCATAGAAATGCTTGCGAATTATAATGTTCTTCATTCTTCCCTAAATCCTCTCGATTATCCATATTTAAAAAAAAATTAAAGTTTAAATTTTAAAAAATATTAATTTTAGTCGAAAATAAAAATTAGCCTGCATCGAAGTGTAAATAATAGAAACAAGCTGGCTAAGCCGCCTACTTTCCTGAGAAGCTGACACATCTATTGTGTTTACCTTCGCGACTCTCTAATACACCTATATCTTACAAACAAGCCAGCTTAGCCGACGTGTTATATTGTTTTTACTAACCAATCTCGGCCAATATTAGCCGATTACGAGAAGTAGGCTAGGGTTGCCCCTAAAACCATATTTGAAAGGCTTAGAGCAGCCGAGAGGTAGGCTTTTTCGAAAATTTTGTTGAAGGTTTCAAGCATACGATCATACGAGGAGGATTCGATCAATATTTTAAGGTTTTAAGCATAGGATCATATCTGACTTGGAGGACAGTGATTACATGACGGTAATCGATTTTGTTGATGTGTTATCTTAGCCTGCTAGATGTGATGACCATGCCTTATATATTTGCTATATTATCCTATGAACATTAATATATTAGCCTACTATACGTGCTAGATGTGATGACCAAGCCTTCTAAATTTGATATCTTAGCCTGCTTTCAAATTAATTTTAGCTTTGTAGATGTGCTAGATGTGATGACCAAGCCTTCTATATGTGATATCATTGTGAAGTATGTCTGGACCATTGTATGAAATCAGACAATGAAATGGTCTTTGTTAGCATAAAATCACATTAGCTTATTATAAGTTAGGTTTATGTTAAAGACTTGTGTATGATAATTTACATTCTCTTAATTAGCATTTTCATGTTAAGGAGTTATTTTAGGTTATAGAATGTCACATTAATCACAATTGGTAAGTGGTTTTAGGTTACACAATGAGGAGGAGAAGAGATTAATTTTTGCCTTGTAGATGTGATATCTTACCCTACTAAATGTGATATCTTAGCCTGCTTTGAAATTACTATATTTGTTGCCTGTTCCTTTTTCTTAACCTGCTATTTTTTGCTACATTAGCTTCCTATATTTCATGACCAAGCCTTCTAAATTTGATATCTTAGCCTACTTGTAAATTAATTTTAGCCTTGTATATGTGTGCTAGATAGTTATAGTGGCTAGTCATACATGAAACTGTTATCATTGTGAAGTATGTCTTGACCATTATATGCAATCAGACAGTGAAATGGTCTTTGTTAGCATAAAATCACATTAGCTCATGATAGGTTAGTTTGATGTTAAAGACTTGTGTATGATAATTTACATTCTCTTGATTAGCACTGTCATGTTAGGAAGTTATTTTAGGTTATAGAATGTCACATTTATAATAAATGGTCAGTGGTTTTAGGTTAGATAATGAGGAGGAGAAATTAATTTTAGCCTTGTTGATGTGATATCTTAGCCTGCTTTGAAATTACTATATTTGTTGCTTGATTCTTTTTCTTATCATGCTATATTTTACAGGGTAAGGTGAAAGTGAGGTGTTCACCCGGGGTTGTTACTCAAATAAGGGCCAAGCTCACTGAAAACCAAATGAAGATATGGAGGGGCACATGTTTCAGGAGTTGGTTAAGGTGTCAATGCACATGTGCTGATAGTTTGTTAATACACCTCATGTTTCAACATGAGATTAAAACTCAGCTAAACCCAAGAACTGACGGGCTGTACTATCATGTTGGAGGGGAGGCCTTAAGGTTCGGGCCAAAAGAGTTTTATCTTATGACAGGGTTTAGATTTGGTGAATGGAACGAGGCTACATCAACTTTAAATGTAAAATTTAAGGACAGAGTGTTTGGTGGGGCGAGATTGAAGGCTGAGGGATTGGTGAAATTGTATGCTGGGGATTTAACAGGTGTGGAGGACGATGATGTTGTGCCGCTGTCCTTGTTGATGTTGGTTGAAGTTGGCTTCAAAGGAACCCAAACCACGTCTTACGTGGATGACTTCTTGGTGGATTTGGTTAATGATCTAAAATGGTGGGACCAGTACCCTTGGGGTAACTATTTATGGGATCTAACTTTTCTGGGTCTCCATAATTGTTTTGAGGTTGAGAAGAAACAAATGAAAGAAAAGAAGCAGAAGGTGATGAATTACTCTTTGTATGGTTTTGTGTGGGCTTTTAAGGTAACCAAATTTCAATATATGTTTCGATGTAATGCCTTGAAATACTAGATAAATATTTTCTATTACTAATTCATTTCTAAATGTTTAAAAGATGTGGATCTATGAGGTTCTTCCGGAGTGCCGGACCCTTGTCAACATATACAAATTAAAGGTTCCGAGATGTCTGAGTTGGGGTGTTGCTGGTAGAGTATATTGGAATAGAGCTACGGGGGTTTTGACAAGTTTAGTGCATGTAAATGTGATATATTAGCCTTCTAGTTGTCTGTACTTAACCTGCTATATTTTTTATCTTAGCCCACTATATTTCATGACTTAGCCTGTTAATATTTATGAATGATAAATTGAAGTCATTGTTTTAGCCAAAAAACTGGTCGGTTGCAGTGTAGCCTAATGAGGATTGGAGCTGGTACAAGAAGTTGTTTCAAAGCAAAATAATCTTGAGGTAAACATATTGAATTTCTAAATAAACATTAACATATCATTTTTTAACCAACTATATATAGGATGTTTTAATGGAGGGGATTAAAAAAAGGAAGTTTGGTGAGGGCTAGCACACAGACACTATGGAAGGTGAAGAAGAAGAGGTTAATACCGACCACGTGAAAAATGTATGTTAGCCTGCTATATCTTATAACTTAGTCTACCATATGTGTTAACACAACTGTTGAAGATGTATATTAGCCTTATATATTTGTTAAACATAGCTGTTATATTTATTATCTTAGACATATATATTTGTTATCTTAACCTGCAATATCTAATAAGTTAGCCTGCAATATGTGATAACTTAGCCTGCTATATCTGATAACTTAAAAGTTCAATCAGTATGTTAGCCATATGTGTTAACCTAGCATGCTCTATATGTTACTTAGCATGATAAAGATGTATATTAACCTTATATATTTGTTAAACACATCTGCTATATTTGTTATATTAGCCTTATATATTTGTTATCTTAGCCTGCAATATCTGATAACTTAGCCTGCAATATGTGATAACTTAGCCTGCTATATCTAATAACTTAGCCTGCTGAATCAGTACGTTAGCCATATGTGTTAACTTAGCATGCTCTATCTGTTACTTAGCATGATGCAGATGTATATTAGCCTTATATATTTGTTAAACACAACTGCTATATTTGTTATCTTAGCCTTATATATTTGTTATCTTAGCCTGCAATATCTGATAAGTTAGCTTGCAATATGTGATAACTTAGCCTGCTATATCTGATAACTTAAAAGCTGAATCAGTAGATTAGCCATATGTGTTAACTTAGCCTGCTCTATCTGTTTCTTAGTGATGTGTTAGAATTTACACATCTTTTTGGCACAAAACTTCGCTCAATTCATGATCAATTCTGGTTATATTCCACGTTTAGACACTTATTTTCTTCGTTTCAAGTTTTGTAGGTTTTTGTGAAGCTAAGTGAACAAACAAGAGAATTCTAGAAATAAAAGATGGATTTTTAGGGTTTTTGAGTTGGAGGAACGGTCGTGCCCCTTACCTGGCACTACCGAGCCAGTCTTCCAAACCCTAGACACGGCCGCGCCCCGCATCTGGCACGACCGCACCAAGCCTTTATCTCGAGCACAACTGTGATCAAACGACCCACGTCTATGTGTAATCCTGTGATTCTGATTGATGACCTCAGAGCCGTACTTCCTCGTTCAATAGGACCCAATAGAATCTCTAGATCGCTCAACCCTCTGTCCCACGACCGCGCTACACTTTTGGCACGGTCGCGCCACAATGACAGTCCTTCAGCCTATAAATACAGATGTTTATCTCTCACTCTGGCATTCAGCAACCAGAGCAAAAACCCACTATTTGAGCTCCAAACCAACCTTGTTCCAGCCACTTTTCGAGTATCTTGGAGGGATTACAAAATAAAGAGGATCACCATACATCAACAACAACATCTAGGCTTGGAGGTGTGGTTTGATTCTTATTTTCATACCATGTTTCTTGCTATTTTTCCGTACTTATTTGTCATTCTTGTGCTCAGGATAAGCTAAAACACTTGTTCACTTTGGTTTAGATGAAGTTTAGAATCATTTAACAACATTCATGGTTTATTGGTAATCATTATGTTAATGTTATGACAATCGTATGATTATTCTTCAATGAAATTTTTGTATTCAAGTATTTTGAGTTGTTTGAAAGACTTGTATTTGTGTATGCTATATTATGTTGGAAAACTTATGGTTTATACTTGTATTCATTGATTGGTGTATGTATTTATGCTAGTTTATGGCATTTGACTAGGATTGGTGAATGAAGTCTTGTTTATGAATTATTATACTTGTATGTGTATCCTTATGCTTATGTTTGGAAAAACAAAGTATTTGTTATGGTGTTTCATGCTTAGTTTTATGTCTATCTAGGATTTGTTGACGCATTTTCCTAATTTATATAATCTTTGTATGAACATTGTATGTTGAAGAAATGAATATTGTTGTCTAGTTTAATCAACATAAGGTGGGTAGTGTGTTGTTCTAATTATCTTTCCAACTAGTTGTTGGATTAGAGCACCTTAATTGGAAGCTAGTTTAATCTTTATTAACATTGACATTATTACAACACGTGAGCTTCATTGCATGACTTTAGGTGGTTGGTTTGTGTAATTAATTCTAGCTTTTTGAATAGTCATTTGATTAGATGTCTTTGACGAAAATTTAGTCAATTTATGTTACGTGTATTTGCCATGTTTCTATGAGTGTATTGAATGTATTCAAGATGGATTCGACACCAAAGTGATCTTTTCTCCTTGATTGTTTGATTCGTGATTTTAGTTTTGATTTGCATGTTAGTTAATTTAAACAAACTCTTCAAAATGTCTTTCTACCATCACTTGATTGAATCTTAGTTCCGGTTCATTATTGCATTCCTCTGTATCCACGGATTGATATCCGGTTCTTAACTTTACTCTATTGCCATCCGACGGGTGCACTGCCAGGTGCGTGTGTGATTAGTCTTTGGTGAAAACCCTTTTTAAAACTAATTGTGTGAAAATCTTTATAAAAAAATATATATATAGTTACAACACATCAAGTTTTTGGCGCCGTTGCTGGGGATACGGTTTTGCGAGAATGATTGGAATTGATTTTTAGTCATTTAGTACATATTTGTGCATATCATATCTTCTTGTTTGTTGTTTGCATTTTTCGTGTATAGATAGTTTGCATTTCTACTTGTTATTTTTAGTCACATTTGTATATATTTTAGTTAATTTTATTTCCAATTTATTTTTCATTTTTATATTCATCCGTAATTGTTATTTTGTCTAACTTGTGTTTCATTTTTCTAGGTTCGTCCATTTAAATCTAACTTGTCTTGCAGATTGTGTATATCCTCAACTCCCGCCGAGGAGGTAATTGAGCCGTCTTTCCTTGGTCATGCGGTCTTTTACAGAAGCTTCACTAGAGACTTTTCTAAGATTGCTCGACCGATGACCTAGCTTCTTGAAAAGGAAGCCTAGTTTGTGTTCTCCGACGAGTGCCTCAAAGCTTCTCGCCATTGTCTTCGCTTTCAATAAATTCAGGTCATATCTCGTCCTATCGAATACCATTGTATTCGCTGACCATGCAGCTCTTCGGTACCAGTTCAACAAGCAGGATTCCAAACCCCGACAGATCCGGTGGGTTTTGCTGCTTCTGGAGTTCGACATTGAGATCCACGATAAGAAGGGCGCGGAGAATGTCGCTGCAGACCACTTGTCCCATCTTGAGTGCTCAGCTTCATCTGAACTTGTGGGGTCATCCATAAATGACAATTTCCCCATGAGTTTCTCATGCACATACAGACACATGATGAGGAGTGTCCTTGGTTTGATGATTTTGCAAACTTCCTTGCGAGTGGGATTGTGATTAAGGGCTTGACGCATCAGCAGAAGAGAAAGTTCTTTGCGGATGTAAAGCACTATCTTTTGGAGGATCCCTATCTGTTTCGAGTCAGGGCTGATCAAATCGTGCGCATGTGTGTGTTCGGTGATGAGGCACGTCAGGTGCTTAGACACTCCCATGAGGGCCCGACAAGTGGACACCATGGAGCTACCTTGACCGCAAAGAAGGTCTTTGACACCGGTTTCTTTTGGCCTACCATCTTTCGGGACGCTCATCAGATGATCCGTGCTTGTGACGCTTGCCAGAGGGCGAGCAACATTTCGTCATGAAATGAGATGCCCCAGAATGGCATCCCGGTTTGTGAGATTTTTGATGTCTAGGGCATAGACTTTATGGGACCTTTCCCAGCTTCTCATGGCAACCATTATATCCTAGTGGATGTTGATTATGTTTCTACATGGGCAGAGACTCAAGCCTTGCCCACTAATGATGCTAGGGTGGTTGTGCGATTCTTGAAGAAGCTGTTCTCTTGCTTTGGTACACCCAAAGCTCTTATTAGTGACCGTGGGACCCACTTCTACAACTCCCAGTTGGAGAAGGCATTATCTCGATATGATGTAAACCATATATTCTCCACAGCCTACCATCCACATACCAGTGGACAGGTAGAGGTCACGAACCGGGGCATAAAGCGGATTCTACAGAAAACGATTAGTCAGAACCGTAAGGATTGGTCGGAGAGGTTAGATGATGCAGTTTGGGCTTTTCGGACAGCGTATAAGATGCCTATTGGTACCACACCATTTAGGTTGATCTATGGGGAAAGTGTGCCATCTTCCGGTGGAGTTAGAGCATAAGGCTTTTTGGGCGTTGAAGGCGGTGAATCTTGACTTGGTGAACGTGGGTGAGAACCGGTTTACTCAGATTCATGTGCTTGATGAGTTGAGGAATCAAGCTGTCACACCCCCAATTTCAACTAATGGAGTTTTACCTTTTGGGAAGTGACGAACCAGGATCTCAGACATTAGTTACTTTGAACGACTCTACATGGGACTCGAAATGAAAATATCCTTTAAATCAGAGTATCAATGCGGAAGCGTAAAGAAAGAAAATGCGCAAAATACACGCGCCCAAAACCAAAGATCAAAAGTCCAAGAAGTCCAAACGTCCAATCAAAATACGTACAATAGAATAACTCAAACAAACATAATTAAATAAAAAATTCAAGCAGTTGAATCCCATGCATGCCCTAACGTGCACCTGTGTCTTAGCTTAGCGACCTGAGAAAACATGTAAGAAAATATGTCAACACGAGGTTGGTGAGTCCACAGGTTTCAATATAAGTAAATAAGCGTTTACCTGATTTATGTTCATTCAGTACGTATCTATAGGTAGCTAACCTATGTTCATGTTCAGCTCAAGCGCTCGCAACCGAAGCTGACTGTTTGTTTATTGCCTCCTGCCAGGTCTATCAACACTGGCGGTGTGAGTAGGCTAACATTTCACCCGTTCGATATCTAATCGAGTTAGCGCGACTAACGCGGGTGGGATTTGTCAAACCCAGGAGTACTACTAAATATTACCTCGCTAAGATCCATATTAACGGTCCGATATTAGTTGAGGACTTTCTGTGATAGCGTGTTACGCTTAGCATTTAACATTGATATCATACGAATTAAAAATCCAAAATCGTTTAGTCATGTTTTCTCCCCCAAGTTAAAACAGTAAAAAGGGGCCGTGAAAACTCACCTGCGTTGCGTTGTAGGTAGTATCACACAATGGACAAGTTGGAACCACGAGTGTAAGTCTCAAACGACTTAAGAATGCCCTAAAATTATAAACACATAAATTAGGGATAAAAATGGGAATTGTGACAATGACACGGAAGATTAGAACATCTTGAAACGTTCTAAGGATTAACAGGTAAACGAACGTGTCTACGGGAATATCGGTTCTCAATATAATAAATTAAAAACCAAAGCGTTACGTGCCGAACATTAATAACGACTAATGTTAAATAAATAAATAAATACGTACATCAAAGTCGTATACAAAAGTTAGAAAAATAATATAATTAAATATATTATTTTTAGGTTCGTAGGATTAACTAAGTAATCATTTGTGGCCAAAATAATAAATATATTATTTTTTATTCGAGGTAAGGAACACGAGTAAATAATATAACGATTATGTTATTAAATGGTTTAAACGTCCCACAAGATATAAAACGATACGAAATAATATATATATATATATATTATTTAATACGATTTGTCACGAGATGATAATAATATAAACATATTATTTTATACAAGTTTACGGTTTAAAAATAATATAAATATATTATTTCTTTTGTTAATAATAACAATAATATATTTTATTTATAAAAGTGGGAATAATAAAATATGTTAAAATTCAAACCCGAGCCCACGGGTTGTTTTCCGGACTAAAACACATTTATATAATAACTTAATATTATAAGGTTTGATTTTTATTAATTAAATATAATAAAAAACTGTTTAAAAAATAATGTGGGAGCCCGGTCTCGAACGCGGGTCTCTCCCACACACGCACACTGTCTTAACCAGTCCCGCCCACTAGGGTATCGCGATATTATCTGGTTCCAATTGGTTTTAACATCTACGGCTTCTGTGTTCTATTCCCCTTTCGAAACCGAATACAATCTAGTCCCAAATCCATTGATTTTAATCGCGATTATTCAAAATAAAAACAGGGTTTTGTTCATTGGTTTCATACGAATTTGTGTTAAGGTTTAATTGCAAAATTATTAGGTTTAAAGTCGTCAATTACCCCATGGAAATTTCGAAACCCTAGTTATGAACATGGAATCAAATCTGCTGAATTCGATATTAAGAATGGTTAGATTCAAAGGGCTTTTGATAATCGGGGGTTTGCGAATCCAACCATGTGGTTAAATTTGATTGAAACAGTGTTTAATATCGAAACCCCCAAACTGAGGTATGAACGAACCCTAGGTTACGGTTTGTGCTCAATTCGATGTTAATTGATAAAATGAACATAGGGCTTTCGATTAGTGACGGGTTTCGAAGCTAAACATGTGAATTAATTGGATTATAATCAAGTCTAGAATCAAAAACCCCAAATCAATTTTAGAACGAACCCTAGATTACGGACCGGGTATAATTCAATGTTAAAAGGAGAAATTGATAGAAGGTTTTCAATGAACGCATGATTTCGAAACTGTTGATGTATTTTAATTTGATTGAGGTTGGGTTTAGGGTCGAAACCCCCAATTCGTTTGGATCATGATAAATTCGATGATATATGATCCAATCAACATAGGGTTAATGATTTAGATGCTAAAACGAAGCTGTTGATGTAAATATTTACCAGAATTCTTGACGGATTGATGGAGATTGACTGAAACGTTTTCCGACTTATGTGATCTTGGTCTCTGACCTCTCCGGCTTGTCTTTCGTCAAATTGGGTGATGAAACAGGCTCAAAGAAGTTCGATTTAGCTACGCAGACGATTGATTTGTGAGAATTTTGATTGAGATTAACGAATTTGAGGTGTAGAACGTGATGGTCGACGGTTACAACTAGAACTCCCATAATTGGGATTAAACTCGAATCAATGACAGGATTAACCGCCGCAATAATAAACGTAATTATCATAATCATCCTTTTCGGTTACGAATTTGCACTAATTTTCGTTAAGGATTTGCGAATTTGGATTCAAAATCAAAGAGTTTGACTTTTGGAAGGTCAACAGAAACCAATTTTCATTAATTTTGACTTTCCGAAGTCAATAACTTGAATTTAGGGTTATTACACAACTAGTCCCTGTAATTTAAGATTAAATATTGATAGGATCAGTCCCTGTGGTTTAGGATTGAGTTAACTGGGTTAGGTTTAGGTTAGGTTTTAACAGGATTTGTTAACTGAGTTAACTGGAAAAAGTCCGGATTGTCACATCATCCCCTAGTTGAAAGAATTTTCATCCCGAAAATTAGAATAAATAAAAAATTTTTTCCGGGATATCACATCATCCCCTAGTTGAAAGAATTTTCGTCCCGAAAATTAAATAGTACCTTAAGAATTTGACACGGAGTGCTTGAACAGATTAGGATATTTGCGCATCATCTGATCCTCGCGCTCCCACATGAATTCCGGTCCGTGTTTCGAGTTCCAACGAACTCTGACAATAGGGATCTTACTGTGCTTTAACGTTTTAACTTCCCGATCCATAATTTTGTAACATCCCGAAAATAGTAACTAAGTAAATAATAATACGATGGAGATTTAAACGTAATAAAACGAAATAAGAACGGATGGGCTTGGGCTCGGCTCCAACGGGCCGAAGGAAGCCCAGGTATAAAAGGGGCAAGGCAGCCCACTAGCTCATTTCACCTTCATTTTCACCATCTTAGAGAGAGAAAGGGAGCTCGGGTCTAGAGAGAGAAAGTCGACGGATCGTCACGAGAATAGAGGAGGACGTTACAACTGAGCTCGTGAGCAAAACCCCCGAATCAGAACTTCAATCCAGGTAATGATTCAACCATAATCTGAGTTTTTGTTCATGTTGGGGTTTCTCGAGTTTTAGCTAAATAGATGATGTTTTTACGGATGAAACTTGATAATAAGCTTAGAAATAGCATCTAGAATGAAAACCGCACGTTTTGATCAAAGAAAATTGTAAGATTGGCATGATCGGGTATGCATGCAAGAACTTCGGATTTTTGGTCCAAGAACCAGGTACTGCGTACTTACCAAGTAAGCAGGAAGGAATTCCTGCGTACTTACCAAGTACGCAGGAGGAAGCCCCTGCGTACTTACCAAGTACGCAGGAGGGAGACTCCTGCGCACTTGCCAAGTGTGCATGAGCAAGTCCCTGCGCACTTACTAAGTGCGCAGGCAGCAGACAGCAGGCAGCAGGTTGGTTAAGTAAAGTCAGTAAGTTTAGAATGATTAAACCATTAGAGTCGGGGTTGGGTCTAATGTGTATTTAACTACCTAATCCAGATCGGAAGTATAATTGTTGGACCTTTGTTTAGGACAACCTAGTGAAGCTTATCAGGTGAGTTCTGTGTGGCCCCTTCTATGTTATGTGCAAACCTTATTAAATGTTTTGGGGCTGAAATGTATACACTAAATGAATAAATGATATGAATGCTAATGTGATCATACGTGATGTATTAATATATATTTTGTATATATAAGAGAATGAATTATGAACAAAGAACGAAACGTATGTTTACAAAGAATGAAGGAAAGAATGGCACAACGTAAATAAATGAAATCTCGCTTTATAATTATTTATATTGCATGTTATGAATGTAAGTATACGTTATGGACGGAAACGAAGCTAACGGCTACTACGGTAGACGGACGACCACTTGACCATTATGCAGCCAGAAACAGTAAGTCTAGAAAGGTAGACTAAATAAAGGCCACTACAGTGGAGTAAGTCGCTAAGTCAATAATTCGGCTGTATAATTAGTTCAAGTGGGAAACGGATTCCTTATGGCAGACGGGCGATTATGTCGGACGGCCGAGGGGTGGCCGGACCTAAAGTTATGTCGGACGGCCGAGGGGTGGCCGGACCTAAAGTTATGTCGGACGGCCGAGGGGTGGCCGGACCTAAAGTTATGCCGGACGGCCGAGGGGTGGCCGGACCTAAAGTTATGCCGGACGGCCGATGGGTGGCCGGACCTAAAGTTTTGTCGGACGGCCGAGGGGTGGCCGGACCTAAAGTTAAGGCGGACGGTTTCTAGGACCGGACGAGTAAAAGGGCTACGACGGTAGCTCAATGGCGTATATCTTTGTGATATACGTAGTAAATGACGGTTTGATCACCCTTAAGTGTATGACCCATGAATGTAAAGAAAAGAAAAGGGTGAATGCATGTATATATATGTAATCACAAAAATAAAGAAAAGAAAGATGAAATAAAAGCAAAAGTTATGAATACGCATACTTATAAAGTAAAGATAAGAAGGTTTACATCTAATCGCATTAAACTAGAACTCACCAGCGTTAGCTGACTTTTAGTATACATTTCAGGTAAAGGAAGGAAAGGTCGTGCGGTGGCGTGAAGGTTACCTGACACGAGACTGACATCCCACTTTTAATTATGTTAAGACAATGTTTCAATTTGTAAAGACTTCCGCTGTTGTGTCATGTAATTTGAATGTTGTTTGCTTCCGCTACTTCTGAATGTTTAAATTAAGTTCAGTATTTATGACTATGTTTATGAGTAAATCCAACACGTGAGGTCACCCGGGAAAGGGGCCTTACAAGTGGGTATCAGAGCAATAGTTTGAGAGATTCAGACATCCCTAAATGTCTTGACTCAAACTGATTATGGGACCAACGCACGGAAGTCAGTATGGGTAACCAACGCCAACACCAGCACGGTAAGTAAGTAATAAAGTTAATGCTCTTGCATAAGAATAGATACCATAACTTAGAACAAATAGATGTTAATGCCATGACTGATTTGAAGAGTTTTAAACCCGAAAAGCAATGTAAATTAGTAATCACAAACCGGTCACTGTAATTAAGAATTTGCCTGGCTCGTACTGTTTGAAACTATGATCTGAAGAAATGACATTGATGTATTCCCTTTATAACTATCAGGAAACTAAGAACTATGGCTGGTGGAGGAAGGACAGGACGCCGAGGCGGTCGCACTGGCCGAGTAGGTAGACCTCCGTTGAACCAAAGAATTGAAGAAGAAGAGAGTGTGCACGCAGACCACACCGAAAGTGTGCACGAAACAGAAGTGACCCCAGTTAAGGACGACAGTCCAGGGCCTATACAGTTGGAACCTGAAGTCAGGGATGCTATTGCCCGTGAAGTTGTGCTCACTTTGAAGAAGGTATTGCCTGATCTACTATCCGAGGCAATAAAGAAAAGTAAAGAGGAGGATGAAGGAGACAAGGAAGAGAAAGTATATGATAGTGATGGGGATGAAATAAAGATAGGATCGAGCAACCGTGGGTGTACTTACAAAGGCTTGAAGGACGGAGACCCACCCAAGTTCGATAGGAGCAAGGATTCAGTGGTAACGCTTAAATGGATTGAGAGGATGAATGATGTAATCAACATCAGCGAGTGTCGACCAGACCAGGCTGTTAAATACGTTGCTCATTCTTTCACCAACGAAGCACTAAGTTGGTGGAGGAATATTCAGAGAACTAAGTCACCAAATGCTATAAACAGAATGATATGGGACGACTTAAAGAAGTTGATCATCCAAAAGTTCTGTCCATAGAACGAGATTGATCGAGTGGAAAATGAATTTCTAAACCTTAAGGCTGGAAACAAGACGCACCGCCAGTATACTTCAAGATTCAATGAGCTAGCCCAACTAGTACCCCACCTGGTAGAAACTGAAGACCGTTTGATCAAGTACTATGTTAAGGGGTTGCCACAACGGGTCCGTGTTCATGTAAAAGCTAACCTACCCTCGACCTTCGAGTCGGTAGTGAATCTGAGCGGAATCGTCTACGACGACTACGCCAATGAGGACCCGGCACCTGAGACACAAAAGAGAAAGGGGGAGAACCCGTCTAGAGGTACCGGAAGAGGGAACGTAACAACTGAAACTAAGAAGCCAAGATTTGATGAATATGAAACTTGCAAGAAATGTGGAAGGCAACACTTTGGCGAGTGTCGAATCGGCACCACCACATGCTATAAGTGCGGGAAGCCGGGGCACTTCTCCCGATAATGTATAAGAAACGTCAAGTGTCAAGTATGTGGATTTTTGGGACATCTGACAAAGAACTGCAGGAAGGCCGGCCAATCTGGTTCGGGAAAAGATAGGGAGCAGGAACCGCAAAACCCAAGGACTCGTGCCTATGCCTTGACCGAGGAAGAAGCAAGAGGAAACCCTGATGTTGTGTCAGGTACGTTCCTAGTTAATGATGAACATGCTGCTATTTTATTTGACTCTGGTGCTAGTAAAAGTTTTATATCCAATGCATTTAGTCGTAAACTAGATTGCACTATCAACACCATAGTAAAGGCCTTTAGCATACAAACTGCCGTTGGTAAAAATTCGGCAGTATTTCAAGTAACAGAGGATTGTATCATAGAAATAGAGGGTCATAAGTTTCCTTCTAGATTATTCCTTCTCACCTTAGGAGGATTCGATATAGTATTGGGTATGGATTGGTTAGCTGCCAACGAAGCTCAAATCATATGTAAACGTAAGAGGATACACCTCAAAGCTCCTAGCGGATGTCCAATTATATTGGAATTGCACGATGCCGAACGTCATCTCGATGATGAAGGCCGAAAGTTACATGAGGCACGGTTGCAAAGCTTATCTGGCATATGTTATTGACGATAGAATGAAAACGAAAGAACTCAAGAATGTACCCGTGGTGTGCAATTTTCAGGAAGTATTCCCTGAGGATCTACCTGGGTTGCCACCCGATCGGGAAATAGAATTTCAGATTGATTTACTGCCAGGAGCTGAGCCCGTTGCCAAAGCCCCCTACCGATTGGCTCCGTCAGAAATGAAAGAATTGATGTCTCAACTAGAGGAACTAACCGAGAAAGGGTTTATTAGACCGAGCATCTCACCATGGGGCGCTCCGGTACTATTTGTAAAGAAGAAGGACGGCAGTATGCGCATGTGCATTGACTACCGCGAATTGAATAAGAGAACAGTAAAGAACAAATACCCGCTGCCTAGAATAGATGACCTTTTTGATCAACTGCAAGGTGCGAGTTGGTTCTCAAAGATCGATCTTAGGTCGGGTTACCATCAGTTGAAAGTAAGAGAGGAAGACGTACCAAAGACCGCGTTTCGCACGCGTTATGGGCATTATGAGTTTCTCGAGATGTCCTTCGGATTGACTAATGCACCAGCAGCGTTCATGGATTTG
This sequence comes from Smallanthus sonchifolius, assembly GCA_023525975.1. Classification (NCBI taxonomy): domain Eukaryota; kingdom Viridiplantae; phylum Streptophyta; class Magnoliopsida; order Asterales; family Asteraceae; genus Smallanthus; species Smallanthus sonchifolius. The sequence goes on from CM042020.1 coordinate 79,494,727, forward strand.
ATGAATAGAGTGTGCCGACCAATGTTGGATCGATCGGTGATAGTATTTATAGACGACATACTGGTATATTCAAAAAGCGAGGGTGATCAACACTGTCACCTAAGAGAAGTACTAGAAGTGTTAAAGCAGGAAAAGTTGTACGCAAAATTCTCCAAATGCGCGTTCTGGCTTAGGGAAGTTCAATTCCTAGGTCATGTGATAAACCCAAACGGCATCATGGTGGATCCTGCAAAGATCAAGACAGTAAAGAAATGGAACATCCCGAAGACACCAACAGAGATACGAAGTTTTCTGGGATTGGCAGGCTACTATCGAAGGTTCATTCAAGATTTTTCAAGAATAGCCACTAACTAAATTGACACGGAAAGAAGTGAAATATGAATGGGGCCCAACCCAATCTGTCACACCCCGACCGATGGCGGAATCATCGGGGCGGGACATGTAAGACTGTTCATAGCACATGGTTGACTAAATTGAAATATATTAAAGTCAAATTTGCATTTCAAATAATCCAAGTACAAAATCAATTTCAAACAAGATACATAAAATAATTCATAAAGTTCTTGATTTAAATTGCTAAGCCCAAATCCTATGTTGAACACGTCTTGAATCAATCTCACATATTGGGGCCTGGTAACTAGCATGTAAAACAAATGTGTTGTCGGTTTCAATCACCGCGTACCATGGGTGGGTTTGTCAGACTCAATAGATCTATCATTGAAAACCGTCGGCTTGTATAGTTAATGATTGCACATAAGAGCATACAAAGGTTAGCACACCTAGCACTCGGGCACAAAGCTCAAATTTTTGTACACATGTATGTAAATAGGATTTTTGCACTTGTGTTGTTTGCGTAAATGTAAATGTGAAATGTGTAATAAGTATAGAGTTCATGTTCCACCCCAAAAGTGTAAAAGAGTAAAAAGGGGTTGTGAATACTCACTTGGTATGGAGGTGTAGCTAACAAAGATTATAGATAGCAATATGATTCTCGAAATGCACAATTTAACCTAAAGAGTAATGTGAATTGAATCAAATAGATGCATAAAGTTTAAGTCTAAAATGAAAGTTGAATTTATGTATAAAACTATTGATTTGTATTTAAAAGTATTGAATAAAATATATAGAGTTTGAAGTAAAATATTTTTGAAACAATTTGATTAGGTTTGAATTGAATAATTGAATAAATATATAATTATAGTTTATGAAATAATGTGAATATTAATTGTAATTAAGTATAAATAAATAAATGATTTTGATTTAAAATGTAAATTAAATAAATAATCATTATCTCATTTATTTATAAATTTTGTAACTTAATTATTTAAAATATCATTTAAGTGTAAGGTAATAAATATAAATTAAATTTTCAAAAACTTTTAAATAAATTATATTTATGCCAAGATTAAACTTTTAATCCATTTTTAAATACAGAAAACATATTTTTATAAAATCTGAAACATTTACTGATTTAAAATATAAAAATTTATAATTCTGTTAAAAGGTTCTGAGTCTCACACGACCGTGCCTCGGAAGGGCACGATCGTGCTCAAGCCACGGGCGCGACCGCGCTAGTCGGGGAGCGACCGGGTTGATCAACAGGAGCACAATCTAGACAAGTCAATAGACACGACCGTGCCTTGGCCCGACACGGTCGTGTCTATGATCCTTAGACACAACAGAGACTAGCCTAGAGGGCATGACAAGGTCTGGACAGGAGGACACGACCGCGCTCTATGAGGCACGGTGGCGCTAGATGATTAGCGCGGCCGTGTCTAATCCAAATCAGACACGAATCGAGAAATTTTTGTATTTATAACGATGGAATTGATAGGGCTTTTGATTAAAGAGTTATTACGAGTCTTTTCATATAATTTAATTGCATGGAAATCGTGTTTAAGAGTGGAATCGATTAAATCCTTTTTATTTAAAATAATAATTCTGATTCGAACGATTTCTGTAATGAAAGCCCAGATTAATAGGGGGCTTTTGATGATGATACTGAAACGAATGAGATGGAGAGTATACTTACCTAAAACAGGAAGAAAGTGGTAACGATCGGTAGAAGGGAGTTCCGGCGACGGAGAGAACGGCTTTCGGCGACTTCAGCTGCAATTCCGGCTAGGCCAGAGAGTCCAGAGCCTTGGAGAGATCCGGGAGATGCGTAATCCTTTCTTGATCGGGAGAATTTGCATCTCAGAATGGGATTCGAGTTTTGCTTGAATTGTTTGAGAGAGAATTCGAAATTGATAGCGTGAAACTGAGGCGTTGAGTAATTGAAAATGGTATAACTCACGTTAATGGAAAAAGAAACGTAATCGGATTTGAATTTCGAGCGATTGAGCGTTTTGAAATCACATTTACGTTTCGACTGTTACGCAGGCGCGACCGTGCAAAGAAAGGCGTGACCGTGTTCACGCTCTAGGCGCGATCGTTCCAGGACCAGTCGCGCGATCGTGCCGAGGCACTTGGCGCGACCGTGCTAGGACGAAGCACGACCGTGCTAACTAGGGTTTCTTGATAATTTTTCAATTTTAGTCCTTGACTTTTCAGGTTTGATAAGTTTGAAGTATATAGTTTCTTGCATAGCGTTCAAATGTATATAATTGAGTAAAACTTGCGAATTTGTATAGAATCATTGCATTTTAATTTACGGCGATAAAATAATGAGATATTGCACGAGTATTGAATTCGAAATTGCATTACGTTGGATTGAAATATGAATAATAAAAATCAGGAATCTTACAGTCTCCCCATGTTGAGAGAATTTCGTCCCGAAATTTAGCTAGAAGAAACAACATTATTAGTAAAAAGATGAGGGTACTTGAGCTTCATTTGGTCTTCTCGTTCCCAAGTGAACTCAGGACCACGCTTAGATTCCCAATGAACTTTAACGATAGGAATGCGACTTCGCTTGAGCTGCTTGACTTCACGTTCCATAATTTCCACCGGCTTCTCAACAAAGTGCATCGTTTCATCAATGCGCACGTCGTCAAGCGGTATATGGAGATTTTCATCAGCGAGACACTTCCTCATATTAGATACATGAAATGTAGGATGCACATTGCCAAGAGATGGAGGTAACTCGAGCTTGTAAGCCACTTTCCCAATCCTTTCAAGGATTTTGAACGGACCAACATAACGAGGTGCTAACTTGCCTTTCTTTCCAAAATGGACCACACCCTTCCATGGAGACACCTTTAGAAGAACAAGGTCACCGACTTGGAATTCCAAGGGTTTTCGACGTTTGTCGGCATAACTCTTTTGCCGACTCCTCGCTACTCGAATATTGTCATGGATTTGAATAATCTTGTCGGATGTTTCTTGAATTAACTCGGGACCAGTAATTTGTGCTTCACCAATCTCACTCCAACATATAGGAGAACGACACTTACGACCATAGAGAGCTTCGAATGGAGCCATGTTGATACTGGTGTGGTAACTATTGTTGTAAGAAAACTCAATAAGGGATAAATGTGAATCCCAATTGCCACCAAAATCGATTACACAAGCTCTAAGCATGTCTTCAAGAGTTTGGATTGTTCGCTCGGTTTGACCATCAGTTTGCGGATGGTAAGCCGTGCTCAAATCCAATCGAGTACCAAGAGCCTTTTGGAGAGATTGCCAAAATCGAGAAGTGAACCAAGCGTCTCTATCGGATATTATGTTCAAGGGAACACCATGACGGCTCATAATTTCATCAATGTAAATTCGGGCTAATTTCTCCACTTTGAAGTCTTCACGAATAGGCAAGAAGTGGGCAGATTTGGTGAGTCGATCAATGATCACCCAAATACTATCATAACCACTCGAGGTGCGAGGGAGCTTGGTAATGAAATCCATAGCTAAATTCTCCCATTTCCACACGGAAATTTCTGGTTGTTCGAGCAAACCAGAAGGACGTTGATGTTCGGCTTTGACTTTGGAGCAAGTTAAGCATTTGGCCACATAAAGAGCAATGTCTTTCTTCATACCGGGCCACCAATAAAGTTGGCGAAGATCTTGGCAGGATGAATAGAATAACGAGTCTTGTGAGCCTCGTTCATGAGAAATGTACGGAGATCATCGCGATCGGGAACCCAAATACGGTTCAAGTAATATAGTAGGCCATTGGGTTTTGATTCTAGAAGAAGTTCAACACCACATGACATTTCTTCATACATGTTACCCTCGGTTACCGAGACGTGTTGAGCTTCTAAGATACGGGTTTGAATATCGGTTTGAATACGGGCACAATGAAGCATAACATGGTCCTTTCGACTCAAAGCATCGGCTACAACATTCGCTTTGCCGGGATGGTAACGAATCTCGCAGTCGTAGTCGTTAAGGAGTTCGACCCAACGTCGTTGCCTCATATTAAGTTCTTCTTCGTTGAAAATATGTTGAAGACTTTTGTGGTCGGTGAATACCACACATTTCGTGCCATATAGGTAATGTCTCCAAATCTTTAACGCGAATACGACCGCACCCAACTCGAGATCGTGCGTCGTATAATTCTTCTCATGAACTTTGAGTTGCCTTGATGCATAAGCGATTACTTTGCCTCGTTGCATGAGAACACAACCAAGACCTTGGTTAGAAGCATCACAATAGACAACTAAATCATCGATTCCATCGGGGAGAGTCAATATAGGAGCATTGCACAACTTTTGCTTGAGGGTTTGGAAAGCTTCTTCTTGTTTTGGTCCCCATTCATAAGTCTTACCCTTGTGGGTCAAATCGGTAAGAGGGACAGCAATCTTTGAGAAGTTTGAGATGAAACGACGATAATAACCCGCAAGACCGAGAAATGAATGAACTTCGGTAGGAGTCTTCGGGGCATTCCAATTCTTAATCGTTTCAATCTTAGCAGGATCAACATGAATTCCCTTGTCATTGACAATATGACCAAGAAATTGAACTTCCTTTAGCCAAAATTCACATTTGGAGAACTTGGCATATAGTTGTTCTTTCTTTAAAAGGTCCAAAACCAATCTAAGGTGTTCTTCATGGTCGGCTTTAGTCTTGGAATAGATCAAGATATCGTCAATGAAAACGATCACGAATTTATCAAGGTACGGTTTGCACACACGGTTCATGAGATCCATGAAAACTGTGGGTGCATTGGTTAACCCGAAAGGCATAACCATGAACTCGTAATGACCATACCTTGTTCGAAAAGCAGTCTTAGGAATGTCATCTTCTTGAACACGAAGCTGATGATAACCGGATCGAAGATCGATCTTCGATAAGCAAGTAGAACCTTGAAGTTGATCAAAGAGATCATTGATTCTAGGCAAAGGATAACGGTTCTTGATAGTAAGCTTGTTAAGTTCGCGGTAGTCAATACACATGCGAAATGATCCATCCTTCTTCTTAACAAATAAGACGGGTGCACCCCACGGTGAATGACTCGGACGGATGAATCCCTTGTCGGAGAGTTCTTGCATTTCAGAAGGTGCAAGACGATAGGGAGCTCTAGCAACGGGGTTAGCTCCGGGCATAAGATCAATACGGAACTCTACTTGACGAACAGGAGGAAGACCGGATAAATCTTTAGGAAACACTTCGGGAAAATCCCTAATGATAGGAATGTCTTGGATACTCTTCTCCTTGACGTCCTTTTGAATAATATGAGCTAGGAAGGCGATGTACTTCTTTCGTAAGTACTTTTGAGCGGTAGTACAAGACATCAATTTAAGACCATTGCAAGGCTTTTCACCAAAAACCCTTAAGGTTTCTCCCGATGGTAGCGGAATTCGAATACACTTTTCAAAGCAAATGACTTCGGCATGATGATTTGATAGCCAATCCATACCTATAATAATATCAAAGCTTCCTAGTGGCATTGGAACAAGGTTGATTGGGAATGAATGGTCATTTAGTTCTAAGGAGCAATCATAAATAATGGACTCAATGGTAAGGGAGTCACCATTTGCTATTTCATTGGTGAAGGTTTTCTCTAATTGGGATCGTGTCTTTGCGAGTAAAGGCTCAAAATTAAGTGACACAAAACTTTTATCGGCACCCGTATCGAACAAAATGGAGGCATATTGACTATTAACAAGAAACGTACCATTGACCACGTCATTGTTGGCTTGAGCTTCGTTGGCGTTTATGTTGAACGCACGCCCACACCTTGCCTAGCATTTGCAAGTCTTGGACATTGATCACGAAAATGGTTCGGGTCACCACACTCATAGCAAGCACGCCCATTAGCAATGGCGGGAGCACCTTGGTTAGCCACTTGAGGTACGGTTCGGTTTGGAGGGTTGACTTGGCCCGTAAGAGCTTTGGTCCTACAAACACTAACCGTATGACCATATCTCCCACAATAAGTACAAAGGCGACATGGGATGTTTTGTGGATGATGGTAGTTGCAGGTGGCACAAAGTGGGTAAATTCCACCATATGGCTTTTTGACCAATGCTGGAGCCATAGGTGCAGCTTGGTTGACGAGAAGAGCAGGAGTAACCACAGCAAAATTTCTAACTTTCCTCTTTCTATTATTATGAGAGGGCTCGGTTGTGGCTTCTTTGTTGTGAGCAGGAGGGGTTACGGTTTCAGAAACTTTCTTAGAACCCTTTTTGGTAAGAGTTCCAGCTTTTACATGATTATCAGTTAGGGTAGCAGACAGGCGGATGGCATCTTCTAAAGTAGCAGGATTTCTACCTAAGACAGTATCTTGGATTTGTCTTGGTAGCCCACCAATGTACTTTTCGATACAACGGGATAACGGAGTGACCATGTGGGGCACTAGAAGACTCAACTCATGGAACCGAGTTGTGTATGCTAAGCTTTCCCCACTATCTTGGGCAAGATCCCAAAATTCAGCTTCCAACTTTTTCACTTCATTTCGAGGACAGAACTCCTCGGTCATAAGCCTTTTGACCTCATCCCAAGGTAAGGCCATAGCTATGTCAACACCCCTATTTCTTTTCTCCCCATTCCACCAAGTAAGTGCCCGTTTTTGTAGGACACTTGTAGCATGACGAACACGGAGGTTGTCGGGACAGTCACTATTGAGAAAGGTATTCTCAATGCTTTCAAACCATTGAAGGAGTCCAGTAACTCCTTCGGTTCCATAAAACTTGAGGGGATTGCACGAATTGAAGTGTTTGAAGGTGCATTGAGATGGATTGTTTCCACCATTTCCACCATTACCACCATTGTTACCACTATTGCTTCCATTTCCACCATTGCCATTAGTGGCACCATTGGCTTGGGTGAGTTGTGTCACCAATTGGGTAAGAATAGTAGCAATGTCGGAGTTGGCGTTGGTTGCGGGAGCACAACGAGGAGGCATTCTACAGATTGTCACAAGACAAGAAAAATTGTGAGAACTTATGAGATTTGATAGGATTTAATAGAATGAGGTAACAAAATAAAATAGATATTCTTAGTTTGGATTGTACTCAAAAGTGACAAAATCACTTGAATACCATGGCACATTAAGGTTAATTAAACTTATAAAATTTTCAAGGAGACATGCTTTAGCCTATAAGTAAACACTCATCTCGGGAATTCCCAGGAAAGCATACGGGTCCCTCGGTTGATTGGGATTTATGCGAAATGCTTTCCTAGACAGAAAACCCAAAATACAGGTGTCACCCTTCCAGATTGCACATGTCCTCAAATAATTTCACAAGTTTTAAAACCTTAACGAAGAAATAAAAAAAATATTTTTAAAGATTTTTACTTCAAGAGTTCTTCCACATGCTAAGAAAGGATAAAGATAGAAAAGAAAATAGAAATATTATGAGGTTTTAGAATATAGGAAAGGATATTATTTATTTAATTATTAAAAATATCCTAATAAGTCATTGATTTAAAACACATAAGTCATCATAATGCAATAGTAAGTAATCATACTAAACATGTAACATATAACATATAGCACATAGCATGTAACACATAGCACAGAAATCATGAAGCATAGTATAAGTGGGTGTCCTAAAGTTATAGTCTAGGTCAAGGTTTCTAATAACCTAATTCCCTATAACCAAGGCTCTGATGCCAATCTGTCACACCCCGACCGATGGCGGAATCATCGGGGCGGGACATGTAAGACTGTTCATAGCACATGGTTGACTAAATTGAAATATATTAAAGTCAAATTTGCATTTCAAATAATCCAAGTACAAAATCAATTTCAAACAAGATACATAAAATAATTCATAAAGTTCTTGATTTAAATTGCTAAGCCCAAATCCTATGTTGAACACGTCTTGAATCAATCTCACATATTGGGGCCTGGTAACTAGCATGTAAAACAAATGTGTTGTCGGTTTCAATCACCGCGTACCATGGGTGGGTTTATCAGACTCAATAGATCTATCATTGAAAACCGTCGGCTTGTATAGTTAATGATTGCACATAAGAGCATACAAAGGTTAGCACACCTAGCACTCGAGCACAAAGCTCAAATTTTTGTACACATGTATGTAAATAGGATTTTTGCACTTGTGTTGTTTGCGTAAATGTAAATGTGAAATGTGTAATGAGTATAGAGTTCATGTTCCACCCCAAAAGTGTAAAAGAGTAAAAAGGGGTTGTGAATACTCACTTGGTATGGAGGTGTAGCTAACAAAGATTATAGATAGCAATATGATTCTCGAAATGCACAATTTAACCTAAAGAGTAATGTGTATTAAATCAAATAGATGCATAAAGTTTAAGTCTAAAATGAAAGTTGAATTTGTGTATAAAACTATTGATTTGTATTTAAAAGTATTGAATAAAATATATAGAGTTTGAAGTAAAATATTTTTGAAACAATTTGATTAGGTTTGAATTGAATAATTGAATAAATATATAATTATAGTTTATGAAATAATGTGAATATTAATTGTAATTAAGTATAAATAAATAAATGATTTTGATTTAAAATGTAAATTAAATAAATAATCATTATCTCATTTATTTATAAATTTTGTAACTTAATTATTTAAAATATCATTTATGTGTAAGGTAATAAATATAAATTAAATTTTCAAAAACTTTTAAATAAATTATATTTATGCCAAGATTAAACTTTTAATCCATTTTTAAATACATAAAACATATTTTTATAAAATCCGAAACATTTACTGATTTAAAATATAAAAATTTATAATTCTGTTAAAAGGTTCTGAGTCTCACACGACCGTGCCTCGGAAGGGCACGATCGTGCTCAAGCCACGGGCGCGACCGCCCTAGTCGGGGCGCGACCGGGTTGATCAACAGGAGCACAATCTAGACAAGTCAACAGGCATGACCGTGCCTTGGCCCGACATGGTCGTGCCTATGATCCTTAGACACAACAGAGACTAGCCCAGAGGGCATGACAAGGTCTGGACAGGAGGACACGACCGCGCTGCTAGTCGGCACGACCGCGCTCTATGAGGCACGGTCGCGCTAGATGATTAGCGCGGCCGTGTCTAATCCAAATCAGACACGAATCGAGAAATTTTTGTATTTATAACGATGGAATTGATAGGGCTTTTGATTAAAGAGTTATTACGAGTCTTTTCATATAATTTAATTGCATGGAAATCGTGTTTAAGAGTGGAATCGATTAAATCCTTTTTATTTAAAATAACAATTCTGATTCGAACGATTTCTGTAATGAAAGCCCATATTAATAGGGGGCTTTTGATGATGATACTGAAACGAATGAGATGGAGAGTATACTTACCTAAAACAGGAAGAAAGTGGTAACGATCGGTAGAAGGGAGTTCCGGCGACGGAGAGAACGGCTTTCGGCGACTTCAGCTGCAATTCCGGCTAGGCCAGAGAGTCCAGAGCCTTGGAGAGATCCGGGAGATGCGTAATCCTTTCTTGATCGGGAGAATTTGCGTCTCAGAATGGGATTCGAGTTTTGCTTGAATTGTTTGAGAGAGAATTCGAAATTGATAGTATGAAACTGAGGCGTTGAGTAATTGAAAATGGTATAACTCACGTTAATGGAAAAAGAAACGTAATCGGATTTGAATTTCAAGCGATTGAGCGTTTTGAAATCACATTTACGTTTCGACTGTTACACAGGCGCGACCGTGCCAAGAAAGGCGCGACCGTGTTCACGCACTAGGCGCGATCGTTCCAGGACTAGTCGCGCGATCGTGCCGAGGCACTTGGCGCGACCGTGCTAGGACGAAGCACGACCGTGCTAACTAGGGTTTCTTGATAATTTTTCAATTTTAGTCCTTGACTTTTCAGGTTTGATAAGTTTGAAGTATATAGTTTCTTGCATAGCGTTCAAATGTATATAATTGAGTAAAACTTGCGAATTTGTATAGAATCATTGCATTTAATTTACGGCGATAAAATAATGAGATATTGCACGAGTATTGAATTCGAAATTGCATTACGTTGGATTGAAATATGAATAATAAAAATCAGGAATGTTACACAAAACAACGCGTTTGAGGAACTTAAAACGCGATTAACCCAAGCTACAGTCTTGACACTACCTGATGGAAATGAAGACTTGGTAGTCTACTCTGACGCTTCAGGGCAGGGTTTAGGGTACGTACTCATGCAACGAGGAAAGGTAATTGCTTATGCATCGCGGCAACTAAAGATTCACGAGGTTAACTACCCAACACACGATCTAGAATTAGCAGCAGTAGTTTTCACGTTGAAAATATGGAGACACTATCTGTATGGAGTTAAATGCACCATTTACTCCGATCACAAAAGCCTGAAGTACTTTTTCGAACAAAAGGAATTAAACATGAGACAAAGGAGATGGTTAGAGCTACTGAAAGACTATGACTGTGAGATATTGTACCATCCAGGCAAGGCAAACGTAGTGGCTGACGCTTTAAGTAGAAAGGAAGAATCAGAACCTATCCGGATTAAAGCGTGTCAGCTGATTATAACACCAGACTTGATGGGTGAAATATCAAAGGCACAAGATGAAGCACTGTTAGAAAGAAATGTGAAACGGGAAAGAATAGTAGGACAACAAGGGAATTTTGATGCAAATGCATACGGTGTACGAACTAGGTTTGGCCGGATGTGGATAACTAAGATTGGCGAGCTTAGAGCCAAAATACTCGATGAGGCCCATAAGTCTCGTTATTCCATCCAACCTGGGTCAAACAAAATGTATCAAGACTTGAAGAAGGAGTACTGGTGGCCTGGCATGAAGAATGATGTGACAGAGTACGTGAGCAAGTGCCTAACGTGTTCTCTAGTTAAGGCCGAGCACCAGAAACCATGCGGTAAAATGCAACCTCTACCAATACCGGAATGGAAGTGGGAAGAGATCACAATGGACTTCATTACCAAGCTACCGCGAACAGCTAAAGGCAATGATACCATTTGGGTGATCGTCGACCGCTTGACAAAGAGTGCTCACTTCTTGCCTATACGTGAGTCTTCTTCGTCAGAAAGACTAGCAGAAGTATTTATCAAGGAGATCGTGAGCAGACATGGTATGCCACTGTCAATTGTGTCCGACAGGGATACTAGATTCACATCAAGGTTTTGGAAGAAATTCAGTGAAGCAATGGGCACTAGACTGAACATCAGCACCGCTTACCACCCTCAAACCGATGGACAATCGGAAAGGACCATTCAGACCTTGGAGGACATGCTCCGGGCCTGTATCATTGACTTCGGTGGGAGTTGGGACAGCCATCTACCATTGGTAGAATTTTCATATAACAACAGCTATCACATAACTATTGGCATGCCGCCATTTGAAATGTTGTATGGAAGGAAATGTAGGACCCCGGTTTGTTGGGGGGAAATTGGACAGAAGGATTTTGCAAGTCTTAAAGTGGTCAAAGCTACTTCCGAGAAATTTGATCAAATCAAATCTCGAATGAAAGCCGCAAAAGACAGACATAAATCATACGCGGATAAGAGAAGAAGGGATTTAGAGTTTCAAGTAGGGGACATGGTACTATTGAAAGTATCACCGTGGAAAGGAATCATTCGGTTCAGAAAGCGTGGCAAACTAAGTCCAAGGTTTGTCGGACCTTTCAAGATTTTAGCAAGAGTGGGTCAAGTTGCTTACAGACTCGACCTACCCGTTGAGCTTAGTGGAATACACCCTACGTTTCACGTGTCGCACTTACACAAGTGCCTAGATGACGACACAGCTCACATACCTTACGACCAGATCGAAGTGGATAACATTCTAAATTATGTAGAGGAACCGATAGCCATTCTTGACCGAGCTGAGAAACGACTACGCAATAAGTCGATACCGTTAGTCAAGATACAATGGAAGCACAAAAAAGGGTCAGAAGCTACGTGGGAAAAAGAAGACGAGATGAGGGGACTATACCCTCAATTGTTTAACGTATGAACAGTTTCGAGGACGAAACCTCTTTAAGGAGGGTAGACTTGTAACATCCAAAAAATAGTAACTAAGTAAATAATAATACGATGGAGATTTAAACGTAATAAAACGAAATAAGAATGGATGGGCTTTGGCTCGGCTCCAACAGGCCGAAGGAAGCCCAGGTATAAAAGGGGCAAGGCAGCCCACTAGCACATTTCACCTTCATTTTCACCATCTTAGAGAGAGAAAGGGAGCTCGGGTCTAGAGAGAGAAAGTCGACGGATCATCACGAGAATAGAGGAGGACGTTACAACTGAGCTCGTGAGCAAAACCTCCGAATCAGAACTTCAATCCAGGTAATGATTCAACCATAATCTGAGTTTTTGTTCATGTTGGGGTTTCTCGAGCTTTAGCTAAATAAATGATGTTTTTACGGATGAAACTTGATAATAAGCTTAGAAATAGCATCTAGAATGAAAACCGCACGTTTTGATCAAAGAAAATTGTAAGATTGGCATGATCGGGTTTGCATGCAAGAACTTTGGATTTTTGGTCCAAGAACCAGGTACTGCGTACTTACCAAGTGCGCAGGAAGGAATTCCTGCGTACTTACCAAGTACGCAGGAGGAAGCCCCTGCGTACTTACCAAGTACGCAGGAGGGAGACTCCTGCGCACTTGCCAAGTGCGCATGAGCAAGTCCCTGCGCACTTACTAAGTGCGCAGGCAGCAGACAGCAGGCAGCAGGTTGGTTAAGTAAAGTCAGTAAGTTTAGAATGATTAAACCATTAGAGTCGGGGTTGGCTCAAATGTGTATTTAACTACCAAATCCAGATCGGAAGTGACATTGTTGGACCTTTGTTTAGGACAACCTAGCGAAGCTTATCAGGTGAGTTCTACGTGCCCCCTTCTATGTTATGTGCAAACCTTATTAAATGTTTTGGGGCTGAAATGTATACACTAAATGAATAAATGATATGAATGCTAATGTGATCATACGTGATGTATTAATATATATTTTGTATATATAAGAGAATGAATTATGAACAAAAAACGAAACGTATGTTTACAAAGAATGAAGGAAAGAATGGCATAACGTAAATAAACGAAATCTCTCTTTATAATTATTTATATTGCATGTTATGAATGTAAGTATACGTTATGGACGGAAACGAAGCTAACGGCTACTACGGTAGACAGACGACCACTTGACCATTATGCAGCCAGAAACAGTAAGTCTAGAAAGGTAGACTAAATAAAGGCCACTACGGTGGAGTAAGTCGCTAAGTCAATAATTCGGCTGTATAATTAGTTCAAGTGGGAAACGGATTCCTTATGGCAGACGGGCGATTATGTCGGACGGCCGAGGGGTGGCCGGACCTAAAGTTATGTCGGACGGCCGAGGGGTGGCCGGACCTAAAGTTATGTCGGACGGCCGAGGAGTGGCCGGACCTAGAGTTATGTCGGACGGCCGAGGGGTGGCCGGACCTAAAGTTATGTCGGACGGCCGAGGGATGGCCGGACCTAAAGTTATGTCGGACGGCCGAGGGGTGGCCGGACCTAAAGTTAAGGTGGACGGTTTCTAGGACCGGACGAGTAAAAGGGCTACGACGGTAGCTCAAGGGCGTATATCTTTGTGATATACGTCGTAAATGACGGGTTGATCACCCTTAAGTGTATGACCCATGAATGTAAAGAAAAGAAAAGGGTGAATGCATGTATATATATGTAATCACAAAAATAAAGAAAAGAAAGATGAAAGAAAAGCAAAAGTTATGAATACGTATTTATATGAATGACTTTATAATAATGCATACTTATAAAGTAAAGATAAGAAGGTTTACATCTAATCGCATTAAACTAGAACTCACCAGCGTTAGCTGACTTTTAGTATACATTTCAGGTAAAGGAAGGAAAGGTCGTGCGGTGGCGTGAAGGTTACCCGGCACGAGACTGACATCCCACTTTTAATTATGTTAAGACAATGTTATGTTTCAATTTGTAAAGACTTCCGTTGTTGTGTCATGTAATTTGAATGATGTTTTCTTTCGCTACTTCTGAATGTTTAAATTAAGTTCAGTATTTATGACTATGTTTATGAGTAAATCCAACACGTGAGGTCACCCGGGAAAGGGGCCTTACAAATTTCCACAGGTTCTTCGATGAAACGTAACTGTTCATCAACGTGTAGTTTCTCAAGAGGAACTGCGAGTGATTCGTCTGCTAGGCATTTCTTTAAATTTGAGACGTGAAAGACGTTGTGTACACCACTAAGTCCTTCAGGTAGGTCCAGTTGATACGCGACTGACCCGATTCTCTTCATTATCTTGAATGGTCCAACATAACGAGGATTCAGTTTGCTCGTTTTCCGAAACGAATGACACCTTTCCAAGGTGAGACTTTGAGTAAGACCATGTCACCTATTTGAAACTCCAAAGGTTTACGACGCTTGTCGGCATAGCTCTTTTGACGATCACGAGCTGCTGCCATACGGTTTCTAATTTGAACGATCTTTTCGGAAGTTTCAAATACAAGTTCAGGACCTGTGAGTTGGCTATCCCCAACCTCGGTCCAACAAATGGGAGCATGGCATTTTCGTCCATAAAGTGCTTCAAATGAAGCCGCCTTGATGCTAGTATGATAACTGTTGTTGTAGGAGAACTCCACCAACGGTAGGTGAGACTCCCAAGTGTTACCGAAATCAATCACACAAGCTCGTAGCATATCCTCAGCGTTTGAATAGTACGTTCTTTCTGGGCGTCAGTTTGAGGATGGTATGCTGTGCTCATATCTAGACGCGTGCCTAAAGCTTTATGTAACGACTGCCAGAAACGAGAGGTGAATCGTGCATCACGATCCGAAATAATAGAGATTAGCACCCTGTGCCGAGAGACTATTTCTTTCAAGTAAGTACGAGTGAGCTTATCCATTTTGTCGGTTTCCTTTATTGCTAAGAAATGAGCGGACTTTGTTAATCGATCAACAATTACCCATATGGTATCACATCCGGTAGGGGTTCGTGGTAATTTGGTGATGAAGTCCATGGATATTTGTTCCCATTTCCACATGGGAATATCTGGTAGTTGCAGAAGACCGGATGGTTTTTGATATTCAACTTTGACCTTCGCGCAAGTCAGACACTTACTAACATAGGTGGCTATACCGGCCTTCATCTTCGGCCACCAATATAGCACCTTTAGATCATGGTACATTTTGTCGAAACCTGGATGTATCGAGTAACGAGATTTATGAGACTCATCCATAACTAGTTCCCTTAGGTTTCCGAATACCGAAACCCATATTCGCTCAGCAAAGTAGCGAATACCGTCAGATTTGACTCCAAGTTGTGCTTCCAGACCGCGTGTACTTTCCAGCGGTAAACTTTCTTCTTTTAGGGCTTCGAGTTAAGCACTACGGATTTTGTCTGGTAATCCGGGGTGAATAGTGAGCTGTAATGCTCGAACTCGTTTGGGTTTCGTTTCCTTTCTACTTAGGGCATCAGCTACAACATTAGCTTTACCCGGGTGATATCAGATCGCACAGTCATAATCGTTTAAGAGTTCGACCCAACGACGTTGTCGCAGGTCAACTCTTTCTGCTCGAAGATATGCTGAAGACTCTTGTGATCGGTGTAGATGGTGCATTTGGTACCGTACAAGTAATGTCTCCATATCTTAAGAGTGAAGAATACGGCACCCAACTCTAAATCATGAGTGGTGTAGTTTTTCTCATGAATATTTAGTTGACGTGAAGCGTATGCGATCACCTTTTCTCGTTGCATTAACACACAACCCAGACCCTGAATAGATGCATTACAATACACCACAAAATCATCGGTTCCTTCCTGAAGAGCTAGAATAGGTGCACTGCAGAGTTTCTGTTTAATATGTTGGAATGCTGACTCTTGGTTATCGCCCCAATTATAGGCTTTACCCTTTTGAGTTAAAGCAGTGAGGGGTTGAGAAATTTTGGAAAATCCTTCGATGAATCTACGGTAATATCCAGCCAATCCCATAAATTGTTGCACCTCAGTGGGAGTCGTCGGTGCTGCCCAATTCTTGATGGCTTCTATTTTGGATTGGTCGACATGTATCCCTTTCTCATTAACCACATGCCCTAGAAACTGAACTTCCCGGATCCAAAATTCACACTTGGAAAACTTAGCATACAATTGTTCTCGCTTAAGTAATTCCAAAATTAGGCGTAGATGTTCCTCATTTTCCTCTTTGTTCTTGGAATAAATGAGGATGTCGTCGATGAATACGATAACGAACTGGTCAAGGTAAGGCTTACACACACGATTCATGAGATCCATGAATACCGCAGGTGCGTTGGTTAATCCGAAAGGCATGACCATAAACTCGTAATGGCCGTACCTTGTTCTGAATGCAGTCTTACAGATATCCTCTTCTCGGACTCTTAACTGATGGTAACCGGACCTAAGATCTATTTTGGAATAGAAACTTGATCCTTGGAGTTGAACAAAGAGGTCATCTATGCAAGGTAAAGGGTAGCGGTTCTTGATTGTGACTTAATTCAGCTCTCGGTAGTCAATGCACATACGGAAAGTTCCGTCCTTCTTCTTGAAAAATAGTACCGGAGCTCCCCACGGTGATGAACTAGGTCGGATAAAACCTTTATCCAACAAATCTTGCAATTGAGTGGACAACTCTTGTAATTCACTGTGTGATAACCTATAAGGTGGCCGAGCAATCGGTGCTGCTCCGGGTGCTAAATCAATTTGGAATTCAACTTGACGGTGTGCTGGCAGACCGGGCAGATCCTCGGGAAACACTTCCAAAGATTCACGCACGACGGGAAAATCTTCAATCTTCTTCTCTTCTGAGGGCTACTCAGCACCGAGAGCCAAAATAGTTGTATGCCCCTTTCGAAGGCATTTTTGTACTTTCATGAAAGATATGATGCCCATAATTGCACCAACTCTTTCACCTTGGACGGAAAGGGTTTCTCTATTCGGGAGAGGTATACGAACAATCTTCTCACGACAGATAATTTTGGCTTGGTTTTTAGATAACCAATCCATGCCGACAATTATATCAAAACTACCAAGTATGACCGGCATAAGGTCGATATCAAATATATGTGTAGCTAGCTCAAGTTTACATCCTTTAAGAATGTGAGTTGCCTCAATTATTTGGTCGTCAGCTATCTCTATTGTATACTTAGCTTCTAATAGAGATGAAATTCCTTTTATCATATTACTAAATTTCTTAGATATAAAACTTCTATCAGTACCGGTGTCAAAAAGGATAGAAGCAAAGTAATTATTTACGAGGAACTTACCGGTGACCACATTATGGTCGTAACGGGCTTCTCCAGATCCTAGTACAAAGGCCCGTCCCTTCGCACCATTTCCTCCACCATTGCCATTGTTACCACCATTACCATTGTTATTCTGGTTAGGGTTGTGGTTTCCATTACCCCCTTTCTTCAATTGAGGACAATTCTTCCGAATATGCCCTTCCTTTCCGCACTCAAAGCAACCCCTTGTGGATCCCGGTTGTTGAAAAGGTTGTTTAGTTTGTAACTCACCCCTGCAGTCCTTAGTAGCATGACCTATTTTGCCGCACCTCTGGCAACGATTGCAGAACCCAAAGTGGTGGAAGTTACACTTGTTACACTTCGGAGACTTACCCGCGTAACCACCCTGGTTTTGACCGGAAGAGGTCGACTGGTTGAAGTTCTTGGAAGGCTCAAACCTACGCTGTTGTTGCTGCTGCGGTTGATTAAACTGGGGTTGGTTGGGTTGGGGTCCTTTGGAGTGAGAGTTTGAGTGGTTGTGTGTATTGGAATGATGATCAAACTTGCGTTTGTGAGTGTCGGTGGGTTTAGGAACCGAACCTCTCGGAGGTAGAGTCCCTTGTGTCACCGCTTGGTCAGTTAACTTATGGGCAAGTCGGATAGTTTGTTGGATAGTGGTAGGATTAGATGAAGTAACCATGCTTTGTATTTGAGGCACTAGACCTCCAATGTAAAGCTCAATTCTTTTGTAATCAGGAGTTACCATATGCGGGCACATAGTAGCCAGTTCATGGGAACGTGTGGTGTAGAGTTCAATTTCAGAACCCTCCATCTTTAGGTTCCAAAACTCTCCCTCTAACTTCTGGATCTCATCGCGAGGACAGTATTCCTCCTTCATCATTGATTTAAATTCCTCCCACGGGAGTCCATTTGCCATGGCCAGACCCAACATTTGGACCTGGGCGTTCCACCAAGTGAGTGCCGGCCCTTCTAAAGTTCCGGCGTCAAACTTTACCTGATTAGCCACGGGGCAGTTGCACATGGAAATTACTGATTCAACCTTCTCAAACCAATGTAGTAATCCAACGGCTCCTTCAGCTCCACTAAAGGCGTGGGGCTTGCAATCCATGAATGCCTTGAAAGTGCAGGCTCGTTGTTGGTTTTGTTGATTTTGCTGGCCTGGATTTAGAAATAAAAAAAAAATAGGATTGGAATTATAGAGTCTAGGAAGATGTTATTTTTTTACGAGTTGGATTGACATCATTAGTCAATAGCTAAAGCATTTACCTGCAGCATTCTGTGCTGCTAGAGCCTCCGCCACACTATCATTTAACAGTGCCGCTAGCTCTGCTGCCGTCATGTTAATGGTACCACGACCACCGGCACGGCCTCCGCGTCCTCTCCCTGACATGATTCTTCACAATCACAAATTGAAAAACAATGAGAAATATATCGCATATTAAACATTTTTCAGGTATGAGTAAGGAGATACAACATCTAATATTTTGAAAATTAAATAAATTGTAAGGCTACAAAATAAATAACTCAAATATTAAACTTATCATGCTTTTTTAGATGGGAACAACCTTACCCATCTAGGTTTGTAAAGAGAAATAACATAAGCAAAAGCAAACATGAAAAAGGAAGATAGAATAGGAAGATCATCAGGCATCTTCGTCATCGAAAGAAATATACGATTGTGCATCGTCTATCTCTACTGGTTCCTCCTCCACGGGTTCCTCTTCAAAGGGCTCCTCCTCGAAGGGCTCTCCTTCAAATGGCTCCTCCTCAAAAGGTTCCTCCTCAAAAGGTTCCTCCTCTCCATCAGAATGTGGAATCTCCTCAGGAAATAGAGCGGCTTGTAGTTGGGCTTCCAAGTGAGTCACCCTCTCTTGAAGACCTTCAGCGGTGTGGTTTGCTACTTGTAGCTGAGCTTCCAGAGCAGCCACCCTCTCCAGAACTCCTTCCATGTCATCGTCCGAGTTGTCCACCCTCGTCTCCAAGTGTGTCACACGATCCACTAAAAGGTTATGGAACTGGTCAGTTACTGCTAGCTCGGCAGTCAAAAGTTCTATCCCTACTTTATTCTCCTCTATTTGAGGCTCTTTCTTCAAAATATTCGGTATCTCATCGGTAGCATCCTTTACAATGCTTAATTCTCTAGACATATAAAACACAAAAGCTGCAAAAGCTTGTTCCATAGTACATGGCAAGCTAGGCAAGGTAGGTGTTGAGGAAGTAGAACCGAAGTAAGGTGATGGGACATTTCCCATTTCGATACATCTTTGGATCAATTATGGGTATGTGTTCCAGTTTCGAGCAGGATTCATTGCTTGCGCGCAGCTCGCTTCCCCTTGGTCAACTGAATAGTCACTGGAAGTAGTCCGGCACCTTTTGGGCTCCGGGGATGAGAGGATAGGTGCCTTATGTCTTGGTGCCTTAGGTGATGAAGGTGGGGATGACGACATGTTCCTGTAACAATACATGTAAGTGCCAAACATCCAAATGACATGTAACTAATGTGTAAGGCTATAGTCTAGTATGCAATCCTAGTTCTTTATAACCAATGGCTATGATACCAATCTGTCACACCCCCAATTTCAACTAACGGAGTTTTACCGTTTGGGAAGTGACGAACCAGGATCACAGACATTTGTTACTTTGAACGACTCTACATGGGACTTGAAATGAAAATATCCTTTAAATCAGAGTATCAATGCGGAATCGTAAAGAAAGAAAATGCGCAAAATACACGCGCCCAAAACCAAAGTTCAAAAGTCCAAGAAGTCCAAACGTCCAATCAAAACAAGTACAATAGAATAACTCAAGCAAACATAATTAAATCAAAATTCAAGCAGTTGAATCCCATGCATGCCCTAACGTGCACCTGTGTCTTAGCTTAACGACCTGAGAAAACATGTAAGAAAATATGTCAACACGAGGTTGGTGAGTCCACAGGTTTCAATATAAGTAAATAAGCGTTTACCGGATTTATGTTCATTCAGTATGTATCTATAGGTAGCTAACCTATGTTCATGTTCAGCTCAAGTACTCGCAACCGAAGCTGACTGTTTGTTTATTGCCTCCTGCCATGTATATCAACACTAGCGGTGTGAGTAGGCTAACATTTCACCCGTTCGATATCTAATCGAGTTAGCACGACTAACGCGGGTGGGATTTGTCAAACCTAGTAGTACTACTAAATATTACATCGCTAAGATCCAAATTAACGGTCCGATATTAGTTGAGGACTTTCTGTGATAGCGTGTTAGGCTTAGCATTTAACATTGATATCATACGAATTAAAAATCCAAAATCGTTTAGTCATGTTTTCTCCCCCAGGTTAAAACAGTAAAAAGGGGCCGTGAAAACTCACCTGCATTGCGTTGTAGGTAGTATCACACAATGGACAAGTTGGAACCACGAGTGTAAGTCTCAAACGACTTACGAATGCCCTAAAATTATAAACACATAAATTAGGGATAAAAATGGGAATTGTGACAATGACACGGAAGATTAGAACATCTTGAAACGTTCTAAGGATTAACGGGTAAACGAACGTGTCTACGGGAATATCGGTTTCTCGATATAATAAATTAAAAATCAAAGCGTTACGTGCCGAACATTAATAACGACTAATGTTAAATAAATAAATACGTACATCAAAGTCTTCTACAAAAGTTAAGAAAATAATATAATTAAATATATTATTTTTAGGTTCGTAGGATTAACTAAGTAATCATTTGTGGCAAAAATAATAAATATATTATTTTTTTATTCGAGGTAAGGAACACGAGTAAATAATATAACGATTATGTTATTAAATAGTTTAAACGTCCCACAAGATATAAAACGATACGAAATAATATATATATATATATATATATATATTATTTTATACAAGTTTACGGTTTAAAAATAATATAAATATATTATTTCTTTTGTTAATAATAACAATAATATATTTTATTTATAAAAGTGGAAATAATAAAATATGTTAATAATTCAAACTCGAGCCCACGGGTTGATTCCCGGACTAAAACACATTTATATAATAATTTAATACTATAAGGTTTGATTTTTATTAATTAGATATAATAGAAAACTGTTCAAAAAAATGATGTGGGAGCCCGGTCTCGAACGCGGGTCTCTCCCACACACGAACACTGTCTTAACCAGTCCCGCCCGCTAGGGTATCGCGATATTATCTGGTTCCGATTGGTTTTAACATCTAAGGCTTCTGTGTTCTATTCCCCTTTCGAAACCGAATACAATCTAGTCCCAAATCCATTGATTTTAATCGCGATTATTCAAAATAAAAACAGGGTTTTGTTCATTCGTTTCATACGAATCTGTATTAAGGTTTAATTGCAAAATTATTAGGTTTAAAGTCGTCAATTACCCCATGGAAATTTCGAAACCCTAGTTATGAACATGGAATCAAATCTGATGAATTCGATATTAAGACTGGTTAGATTCATAGGGCTTTTGATAATCGGGGGTTTGCGAATCCAACCATGTGGTTTAATTTGATTGAAACAGTGTTTAATATCGTAACCCCCAAACTGAGGTATGAACGAACCCTAGGTTACGGTTTGTGATCAATTCGATGTTAATTGATAAAATGAACGTAGGGCTTTCGATTAGTGACTGGTTTCGAAGCTAAACATGTGAATTAATTGGATTATAATCGAGTCTAGAATCAAAAACCCCAAATCGATTTTAGAACAAACCCTAGATTACGGACCGGGTATAATTCAATGTTAAAAGGAGAAATTGATAGAAGGTTTTCAATGAACGCATGATTTCGAAACTGTTAATGTATTTTAATTTGATTGAGGTTGGGTTTAGGGTCGAAACCCCCAATTCGTTTTTATGAATAAAACCTAGACTAGGATCATGATAAATTCGATGATATATGATCCAATCAACATAGGGTTAATGATTTAGATGCTAAAACGAAGCTGTTGATGTAAATATTTACCATAATTCTTGACAGATTGATGGAGATTGACTGAAACGTTTTTCGACTTCGGTGATCTTGGTCTCTGACCTTTCCGGCTTGTCTTCCGTCAAATTGGGTGATGAAACAGGCTCAAAGAAGTTCGATTTAGCTACGCAGACGATTGATTTGTGAGAATTTTGATTGAGATTAACGAATTTGAGGTGTAGAACGTGATGGTCGACGGTTACAACTAGAACTCCCATAATTGGGATTAAACTCGAATCAATGATGGGATTAACCACCGCAATAATGAACGTAGTTGTCATAATCATCCTTTTCGGTTACGAATTTGCACTAATTTTCGTTAAGGATTTGCGAATTTGGATTCAAAATCAAAGAGTTTGACTTTTGGAAGGTCAACAGAAACCAATTTTCATTAATTTTGACTTTCCGAAGTCAATAACTTGAATTTAGGGTTATTACACAACTAGTCCCTGTAATTTAAGATTAAATATTGATAGGATCAGTCCCTGTGGTTTAGGATTGAGTTAACTGGGTTAGGTTTAGGTTATGTTTTAACAGGATTTGTTAACTGAGTTAACTGGAAAAAGTCCGGATTGTCACACAAGCCTATGCACTAAGTGTTTACATGACCGACGCTTGAGGGACAAGAAGGAATTCCGAGTGGGTGGTCGTGTGTTGCTTTACAAATCTAGGTTGCGGTTGTTTCTCGAGAAGTTGAAGTCCCGATGGACGGGTCCCTACACGATTAGGGAGGTATTTCCTTATGGAACCATTGAAATTGAGCATGAAGATCGGAGGATCTTCAAAGTCTCAAACCATACATTAAACGTACCGGTTGACCCGGCATTAGAGGTAGTTGACATCCACCCCAAGGACTAATTAATTCGGGGACTTGAGTCTAGCTAACGACTCGTTAATAAACTTAGCCTGTTTCGGTATCTTCTTGGGTAACATTTATTAGATTTTATGTATAGTTTTATCTTTGTTAGGACACAGAAGTGTGAGAATAGGCCTTGTAATTGTTTAGATCTTATATGTCTATGTTTTTGTAATGTTTGATTAAGTTATGTAATAGGTGACCTTAATAAGTTCTCCTAGGCCTAGTCTCGGCGAACTTGTTAAGTTCGCCTGCATGGCTGAAGGTGTCTATAAATAAGAGTTTACATGTTAGTTTAAAAAAGCTTTTGCAATTTGTACTCAAGTTCTGTAAACTCTGTGTTTGGTGAAAATCAAAGAGAAGATTATTTACATTGTGTGTTTGTTAGGACACGTTTTGTAACTGTTGATAAAATTCTGTGTAAGTTCTGCTAAGTTCGCCTAGCCTATCAGAGGCGAACTTGTTAAGTTCGCCTAGTATATCAGAGGCGAACGTAATAAGTTCGCCTGGGCTATCAGAGGGGAACTTAATAAGTTCGCTTAAGTCTATCAGAGGCGAACTTATTAAGTTCGCTTAGCCTGTTAGAGGCGAACTTAATAAGTTCGCCTAATGCTGATCAGTGGCTATAAATAGCATATTGTAGCAGAAACAGAAAATAGAGCTTAGATTAGTGAGAAAATAGACGATATCAGAGTACACGAGAGAGAATTCTTGTAACCTGATATTGGTGGAATACAAAGAGTTTATTTACACTGTTGTTGTTGATTGAGTTACACGAGCACGTTGATCATGGATTCCGCACGTTATCACCGTGTCGTACCGCGAGTCTAGAGATCCGTCACACCGAATTAGGGACCTACAAGTGGTATCAGAGCCATTGCTCTTGATTATTTTCTTTTGTTTTACTTTCTTTGAAAAAGATTTTGAAAAAGCCAAACAAATTGAAAAAGATAAAATCGACATTGCTTGAAGTTAAAGAAGAGATGATAGTACATCAGTAGATGTTCTTTCACACATGACCTTAGATTGACTGGTTAGTGCTTTATGTTAATATATCTGAATTATATGTTTTGATCTAAACTTCAGATGCTACACAAATAGGAAATAATAGTGTTGTGTATGCATATAATTTGAATTGTCAGTAGACTAAAAGCATCACTGAACCATTAGTAGTGTGAAAACATAATTTTATATGTTACAATTGCGATTTGAACCCATTTTATGCCTGGGTGTGTGTGTTAAAAGATCACTATCAGATAAAGAATATTAGCTTTTAATAAATATTTTCCTATGAGATCAGTTTCGGGTTATGTCCTTAGCACTATTCATTCGATTTGCTTTAGTGCCCATGTCCCGAAAAGCATGCAATTTGAAGTATAATCAAGATATGTACTTGACAACATTTGTCAAACATATACTAGCCCTTGGATCATATTGATAAATCATCTTTACTGATTCCATTTAATTCATAATCCAGATAACAATTGGATCCACGTACCTGAATCTTATGATTCCACATATATAAGCCAAAACATTGAATCATTCGATTCTGAATCTCATTGATTCCTATATGTGACACCCGACATTTCAGGTCAATATCCGTACATGTATTACACAAGTTTACATTATAATTATTTTTGTGATTTATTTAATTTCACAAACAAGGACATTAAGGTCTAACAAAGACCGCACATTGTCTCATTTTATATTTTTGGTAATTCTGGAAGTTACCGGTTCACATACCAGTATAAACCGACTAATACGAACGTGAGTGGTTAAATTAAATAACCAGAAAAATATATATATATATATATATATTACACAAACTTTACGTGGAACAATAAATTATTTTTATAATAAAGTTATAATACCGTGGAGAACCTAAACCAAATTAAATTACCCCTTTAAAAACTCTAAATGATATTAAGATACACTTAAAACAAATTGTTTGATTAATTAACCCAAACCAACCCACTACTTTGACTTTCTCGGCCGAAGCCAGAGAAGACCACCCCCCCATTCTCACGTCCCATTTTACCATACTTCCTAATTGATTATTTTAAAACCCATACCACCTCAATCATCTTTATCACAATTTCTTTTCATATTTCTCATTTTCATACGGCAAACATTCCAATTCTCTTCAATTCGAAGTCCAGTTTAAAGGCAAAATCCCTCAAAAATTCGGTGTTTTAAGAAGAATTTCAAGTGTTTCTGAAAAGAGTTTAGCAAAAGATTAAAGATCATTTCTCTGTTATTCTTGAAATCGCCATCTATGTTTTAAAGGTAAAAACTCAATACTATCTACATTATTTTCTTTAAACCGTAGCTAAACATACAACTTATTTGAACGCAAGTAAGATAAAAAGAAAAGTGTGTCAAATTCAAGATTTAAAACATAAAAATATGCAGGACTGATTCTGTCAAAACAGAAGTCCAGTAATCGAAACTATAGTTTCGATACCAATTTACTAAATCGAAACTGGGAGTTTCGATACTAGTTGTTCAATTGAAAGTAGGTAGTTTCGATACATATTGCTCAATCGAAACTAGGTAGTTTCGATACCCTTCTTGCCAATCGAAACTAGGTAGTTTCGATACCAGTTTTTGCTCAAATCGAAAGTAGGAAGTTTCGATATCTAATCTGCGCAATCGAAACTAGGAGGTTTCGACAACTGTCCTACTCAATCGAAACTGGGTAGTTTCGATACCCAACTACTCAATTGAAACTAGGAAGTTTCGATACTCAATTGCCCAATCGAAACTAGGTAGTTTCGATACCTGTGTCAGTCCCCTTTGGGCAGTAATTGAGATCTGTTTTATAACGAAACAAGTGTTGAACAACTAAGAGGATATTTTAAACAAAAGCAACCAGATTTACAAAGTCGGTGAACAATTTACAATATGAGACGTTCGGTCTTAACACAATTTACCCTTTGGTATCTAGGGTACGAATAGTCAAGTTTGACTACAACAAGTATCATTACAAGTATACACAAACTCAAGGTGAGTTTCACAGCCCCTTTTTTTTTACTGTTTTCTATATTTGGGGGAAAAACATACTTACAACTATTTTATGGGATAACAAGAGAATAAGGCACGACTTTTATGTTTACATGAGATGAGAACAACAAGCTGAGGCCGCTAAAGTCCCCTAGAACAATGTAGTAACCATTAACTGTAGCCTAGGGTCCTATGAATAGTACTATGGAGAGTGACGTCTCCCGGTCATGGTTAGTCGCGCTAACCACAATCTGGAGGATTTATGGCCGCATAGAACCGGATAACCAAATTAGGGGCGTGTACAATTGTCATGGTTTGGTTACGCCTCATGTATGAACATATTATTTGTATTCCTAGCTAGTTTACAAATGGGTTAACAATTCTTATTCTGTTTATCACATACACCTGAAACTATTTACGAACAATTGAATTTTACAAAGAACTACTTGATTAAACCTGTGAACTCACCAACCTCGTGTTGACAATTTTAAGTATGTTTTTCAGGAAATTGACGCGATCGCAAGGTTAGCAATGTAGATTACAAGCATGCACGATGGATACAACTTTTGGGGGATTTCTCTTGTATAACTCATTGTAATAGAGTCATATTTGCGAAATCTTCACTTTTTGTAAACTCAATTACATTTTGGAATGTAAAACATTAAACTTGTTTATGTATCCATTTATCATGTATGCGTTTGCGGTAATCATATGCTTTGGAAACCATGAACGTCGCGCCTCGCGTTTCTGCCTTGGCGGGGTGTGACAGATTGGTATCAGAGCTATTGATTATAGCGAACTAGGAGTCTACAATGGAACCTAGTCTATAATCTAAATGACTCACTAAAACGTTTTCATTGCATAAGCATTGCATAACCAATCAACATGTCATATGGATATTGTAGTCACAAGCATGTCGTCACATTCACACTCTGACCCCGTCTCTGACTCTGAATCAAAAGAGGAACTTTCCGCCACACGTCCCAAAAATCGAATACAAGTTCGCAGCTCCACACCACCTAATGTCGCCTTGGGAGAACCGCCTATCGTCTACCGAAAGAAAAGCGGAGGACCAGTTAAGGTGCAAAGTGCTAGGAAGAAGGTTCGACTTCCACGCAAAAGGACTCTGGCAGCCCGTGACCCGAAAGACTTAGAGACCGATGAAGAACCACCTAAGCAACGACCCTGCTACCACCCTACTGTGGGAACTATCCGTTGGATGCATCAAACTCTGGCACGATGGATGGACATGGAGAGCATCCCATCTACTCGGAGAGTCTTCCAACTCCCCAACACCCCTACCCCACACTGGGGAAGCCATGGAGCTCACAGTGCCTACATTAGTAGCACGCGTTCATACGCATGAAGAGCGTCTTGATGATCTCCTAGATGATATTCGGGAACATGGGGATGCAGCCACGCGCTTACGTCAAGGGCTTGGATCTCGAGTACAGACTTTAGAAGACAACACTTGAGACATACAGTGTGCCACTGACCACCTCGAGTTGAGAGCTGACATGGACTGGCAGTTCACTGTTACGGTCCGAGACATGGTGGAGGCGCTGGAAGAAATGACTTTGGCTGCAGAATTTGTGGGGAGAGCTAGCTTTGTCATGGCGGGACTTGCCTTGATGATTGGGTTGCACTCCCACTTCTTCTTTTAAACCTAGTACGGGCGGGTTGTGCCCGTAGTACATTATGTAGTTAAAACTTTGGTACTGATGTGGTCATGTGAACCCATCCCTTTTGTATCCTTGTCTTTTGGAACAATGTACTATGTATGTTTTAACTATGTATGTAATGGTTTATGTTGTAATGATGGTTGTTTACGTTGATGTTGTTGTATCCTTATGTCATGATCTATCATTATTTTTATATAATGTTGTTTCTTTTTTAATTGATATTTTTAATTGATATTTTAGAAAGAACGTCGAGGCGATTTCCCCAAACGTGGAACAACTCATAGCACAGCGAGTAGCTGCTGCCATGGAGCAGTATGAGGCAAATCGAAATAGTGGAGGAGGAAACGGCAGCGGTACCGGCGGAGGAGGTGCAGGAGGTAGCGGTACAGCCGGAGGTTCCGGAGGTAATAGAATAAATAAGCCATAACACATGGTCATGATCCGAATTAATAACGTTATGACTTGTAATTCTACAGATGCTCCAAATTGGAAGTGCACCTACAAGTCCTTTCTATCTTACAAACCCCATAACTTCAATGGCACCGAGGGTGCAGTTGGGCTAATTAGATGGATAGAGAAGATGGAATCGGTGATTGATATTAGTGAATGCACCGCTGACTGCATGGTGAAGTATTCTACATGCTCACTCACGGATAAAGCATTAACCTGGTGGAATTCACAAGTAAAGACTTTGGGAAGGCAGACAGCATATGAGTTGTCATGGGAAGACCTGAAGGCCATGATGATCGAGGAGTACTGTCCTCGAAATGAGTTGCAAAAGATCGAATCTGAAATGTGGAATTTACAAATGATAGGAGATGATGTTGCTGGCTACACTGACCGATTCAATGAATTAGCAAGTTTGGTTCCACTCATGGTTACCCTAGAATACAAGAAGGTTGAAAGATATTTGTGGGGTCTCGCACCTCAAATCCGAAGCCTGGTGACTTCATCGAACCCTATGGATGCCAAGAGCGCTATAACTCTAGCATTTAAGCTAAGGGATAATGCTGTGCGTGATGGTTTGTTTGAGAAGAAGGAGACCGAGGAAGGAAGGTCTGGGGAAAAGAGGAAATGGTTTGGAAGACCCAGTAATCAAAACAAGAATCAAGCTTACAAGAGACCTGAAACTATGAAAGCCTATGCTGCCAACATTGAAGGACAAAATGGATATCTTGGAACACGACCAAAGTGTGACAAGTGTGGATATCATCACAGTGAAAAGTGTATCCAATGTGGAAAGTGTAAAAAGTATGGGCATCTAGCCCATAACTGTTGGAGCAATGCAAATCCTAATAAGATTAATCAAGTAGCTGGAAGGATCAAACCAGGAACAGGAAGGATGAATCTGGGATGCTTTGATTGTGGAGATCCAAAGCACTTTAGAAAAGACTGTCCAAAGCTGAAGAACCGAAACGACAATCAGGCCCGTGGAAGAGCATTTGTGATGGGGGCTGGAGACGCACGACAAGATCCTAACATTGTCACTGGTACGTTCCCGATAAATAATCACTATGCCTCTATACTTTTCGATACGGGCGCTGATATGAGTTTTGTGTCAAATGACTTTAAGTCCCTACTCGGTATTAAGCCCAGCAAACTAGACCAAAATTATACAATTGAATTAGCAAACGGGAAATTAATTAAAACCGAAGAAGTCATTCAGAATTGTACTATATGTTTAAAAGACCACACATTTAGTATAGACCTGTTACCTGTTGACTTGGGAAGTTTTGATGTTGTTATTGGTATGGATTGGTTGTCGAAGAATCACGCCGAGATTGTTTATTTTGAGAAGATTGTCCAAATCCCACTCCCGAACGGAGACATTCTTTCGATTCAAGGTGAGAAGAGTGGAGTAACATTAAGGATAATAAACTGCATGAAAGCTCGTAAGTACCTACGTAAAGGCTATTGCGTATTCCTGGCTCACGTCGTCGAGAAGAAACCCGAGGAACGTCGACTTGAGGATATACCAATTGTTAAGGATTATCCTGAAGTTTTTCCTGAAGACTTACCTGGATTACCACCACCGAGGCAAGTCGAATTCCGAATCGACTTAGTACCAGGAGCCACACCGGTTGCGCGATCACCGTATCGATTAGCACCTTCTGAAATGCAGGAATTATCAAATCAACTCCAGGAGTTGCTTGATAAAGGTTTCATAAGACCGAGTTTCTCACCGTGGGGAGCTCCGGTCCTATTCGTAAGGAAAAAGGATGGAACCTTTAGGATGTGTATTGATTACCGAGAATTAAACAAGCTTACAATCAAAAACTGATACCCACTCCCTCGAATAGATGATTTGTTCGATCAACTACAAGGTTCTAGCTTCTACTCTAAGATCGATCTATGTTCAGGGTATCATCAACTAAGAATCCAAGAAGAAGATGTACCGAAGACAGCATTTAGGACTCGATATGGCCACTACGAATTCCTAGTTATGCCATTTGGTTTGACGAATGCACCAGCTGTTTTCATGGATCTCATGAACCGCGTATGCAAGCCATACTTGGATAAATTCGTGATTGTGTTTATCGATGACATATTAATATATTCACGAACCAAGGAGGATCATGAACATCATCTGAAATTAATCTTAGAACTACTCACGAACGAGAAACTTTACGCTAAATTCTCTAAGTGTGAGTTCTGGATCCGAGAAGTACATTTTCTTGGACATGTCATCAACAAGGAAGGAATTCACGTCGATCCATCAAAAATTGAAGCAATCAAAAACTGTGAAGCACCAAAGACTCCGACAGAAGTACGTCAATTTTTGGGTTTGGCAGGATACTACAGACGATTCATTGAGAACTTTTCAAAAATAGCCCTGCCCTTAACTACATTAACCCAGAAAGAAAAGAAGTATGATTGGAGCGACAAGCAAGAGTCAGCTTTCCAATTACTGAAGCAGAAGCTGTGTAGTGCACCGATCTTATCCCTTCCTGAGGGAATCGACAATTTTGTCGTATACTGCGATGCATCACACCAAGGACTTGGTTGTGTGTTAATGCAAAGAGACAAAGTCATCGCATATGCCTCACGACAACTAAAAGTGCACGAAAAGAATTATACGACCCATGACTTGGAGTTGGGCGCAGTTGTGTTTGCACTCAAGATTTGGAGACATTATCTTTTCGGTACAAGATGCACTATCTTTACTGATCACAAGAGTCTTCAACATATCTTCGATCAGAAAGAACTCAATATGAGGCAACGTCGTTGGGTAGAACTACTAAACGACTATGATTGTTATATCAAGTACCATCCCGGAAAAGCCAATGTCGTAGCAGACGCCTTAAGTCGCAAAGAACGAGTTAAAACTCTTCGTGTTCGTGCCCTCGGATTAACAATTCATACGAGTCTTACTACTCAAATCCGAATAGCACAACAAGAGGCACTTAAATAAAAGAACATCCAAAATGAAGCACTACGTGGAATAATCAAACAATTGGAGACAAAGTCAGATGACACTTTATACTTCATGAATAGAATTTGGGTGCCATGTTTTGGTAACTTACGGGAGTTAGTTATGGACGAAGCCCACAAGTCCAGGTACTCCATTCACCCAGGTTCAGATAAAATGTATAAGGATCTAAAAGAATTATATTGGTGGCCCAATATGAAAGGAAATATTGCCACATATGTCAGTAAATTCTTAACGTGTTCAAAAGTAAAAGCCGAACATCAGAAACCGTCTGGCTTGTTACAAAAACCAGAAATTCCCCAATGGAAATGGGAACAAATTTCTATGGATTTTATCACAAAATTACCCAAGACGTCCAGTGGTTATGACACAATATGGGTAATTGTCGATCGTTTGACAAAATCAGCTTATTTTCTACCTATCAAGGAGACAGATAAAACCGAGAAACTTGCAAAGCTTTATATCAAGGAAATTGTGGCTAGGCATGGAGTGCCACTTTCTATTATCTCTGATAGAGACAGCAGACTCGTGTCTAGAATCTGGAAATCATTACAAGAAGCCATGGGCACACGACTTGACATGAGCACGGCATATCACCACAAACAGATGGTCAAAGCGAAAGGACCATTCAAACTTTAGAGGATATGCTCCGTGTGTGTATAATCAATTTCGGAGGAAATTGGGATACTCATTTACCGTTGGCAGAGTTTTCCTATAATAACAGCTACCATACAAGCATTAAAGCAGCTCCGTTTGAAGCTTTATATGGGCGTAAATGCCGCTCACCGTTATGTTGGGCGGAAGTTGGTGAAAAACATTTGACAGGCCCTGAGATTGTCCAGGAAACCACTGATAAGATCTTCAAAATTAAGGACCGTCTGAAAGCAGCCCGAGACAGACAGAAGAGCTATGCTGATAACAGACGGAAACCATTAGAATTTCAAATTGGTGACCGAGTAATGTTAAAAGTCTCACCATGGAAAGACGTTGCAAGGTTTGGTAACCATGGTAAGCTCAACCCTAGATACGTTGGACCGTTTGAAATACTGGCTAGGGTTGGCCCTGTAGCTTACAAGAAGAACTAAGCAATGTACATGATACGTTTCATGTATCAAATCTCAAGAAGTGTTTATCAGACGAGACGCTAATTATACCGCCTGACGAGATTCACATAGACGACAGGTTGCATTTCATCGAGGAACCGATTGAGATATCAGAATGAAAAGTTCAAAAGCTGAGACGTAGTCTAATCAAACTGGTTAAAGTACGATGGAACTCAAAACGTGGTCCTGAGTATACATGGGAACGGGAGGATCAAATGAAAACAAAATACCCCTCATTGTTTAAGGATACACTAGTTCAAGACGACACGAATTGAATTTCGGGACGAAATTCTTTTAACATGGGGAGAATGTGACACCCGACATTTCAGGTCAATATCCGTACATGTATTACACAAGTTTACATTATAATTATTTTTGTGATTTATTTAATTTCACAAACAAGGACATTAAGGTCTAACAAAGACCACACATTGTCTCATTTTATATTTTTGGTAATTCTGGAAGTTACCGGTTCACATACCAGTATCAACTGACTAATACGAACGTGAGTGGTTAAATTAAATAACCAGAAAAATATATATATATTACACAAACTTTACGTGGAACAATAAATTATTTTTAGAATAAAGTTATAATACCGTGGAGAACCTAAACCAAATTAAATTACCCCTTTAAAAACTCTAAATGATATTAAGATACACTTAAAACTAATTGTTTGATTAATTAACCCAAACCAACCCACTACTTTGACTTTCTCGGCCGAAGCCAGAGAAGACCACCCCCCCATTCTCACGTCTCATTTTACCATACTTCCTAATTGACTATTTTAAAACCCATACCACCTCAATCATCTTTATCACAATTCCTTTTCATATTTCTCATTTTCATACGGTAAACATTCCAATTCTCTTCAATTCGAAGTCCAGTTTTAAGGCAAAATCCATCAAAAATTCGGTGTTTTAAGAAGAATTTCAAGTGTTTCTGAAAAGAATTTAGCAAAAGATTCAAGATCATTTCTCTGTTATTCTCGAAATCACCATCTCTGTTTTGAAGGTAAAAACTCAATACTATCTACATTATTTTCTTTAAACCGTAGCTAAACATACAACTTATTTGAACGCAAGTAAGATAACAAGAAAAGTGTGTCAAATTCAAGATTTAAAACATAAAAATATGCAGGACTGATTCTGTCAAAACAGAAGTCCAGTAATCGAAACTATAGTTTCGATACCAATTTACTAAATCGAAACTGGGAGTTTCGATACTAGTTGTTCAATCGAAACTAGGTAGTTTCGATACATATTGCTCAATCGAAACTAGGTAGTTTCGATACCCTTCTTGCCAATCGAAACTAGGTAGTTTCGATACCAGTTTTTGCTCAAATCGAAACTAGGAAGTTTCGATATCTAATCTGCGCAATCGAAACTAGGAGGTTTCGACAACTGTCCTACTCAATCGAAACTGGGTAGTTTCGATACCCAACTACTCAATTGAAACTAGGAAGTTTCGATACTCAATTGCCCAATCGAAACTAGGTAGTTTCGATACCTGTGTCGGTCCCCTTTGGGCAGTAATTGAGATCTGTTTTATAACGAAACAAGTGTTGAACAACTAAGAGGATATTTTAAACAAAAGCAACCAGATTTACAAAGTCGGTGAACAATTTACAATATGAGACGTTCGGTCTTAACACAATTTACCCTTTGGTATCTAGGGTACGAATAGTCAAGTTTGACTACAACAAGTATCATTACAAGTATACACAAACTCAAGGTGAGTTTCACAGCCCCTTTTTTTTACTGTTTTCTATATTTGGGGGAAGAACATACTTACAACTATTTTATGGGATAACAAGAGAATAAGGCACGACTTTTATGTTTACATGAGATGAGAACAACAAGTTGAGGCCGCTAAAGTCCCCTGGAACAATGTAGTAACCATTAACTGTAGCCTAGGGTCCTATGAATAGTACTATGGAGAGTGACGTCTCCCGGTCATGGTTAGTCGCGCTAACCACAATCTGGAGGATTTATGGCCTCATAGAACCGGATAACAAAATTAGGGGCGTGTACAATTGTCATAGTTTGGTTACGCCTCATGTATGAACATATTATTTGTATTCCTAGCTAGTTTACAAATGGGTCAACAATTCTTATTCTGTTTATCACATACACCTGAAACTATTTACGAACAATTGAATTTTACAAAGAACTATTTGATTAAACCTGTGAACTCACCAACCTCGTGTTGACAATTTTAAGTATGTTTTTCAGAATATTGACGCGATCGCAAGGTTAGCAATGTAGATTACATGCATGCACGATGGATACAACTTTTGGGGGATTTCTCTTGTATAACTCATTGTAATAGAGTCATATTTGCGAAATCTTCACTTTTTGTAAACTCAATTACATTTTGGAATGTAAAACATTAAACTTGTTTAAGTATCCATTTATCATGTATGTGTTTGCGGTAATCATATGCTTTGGAAACCATGAACGTCGCGCCTCGCGTTTCCGCCTTGGCGAGGTGTGACAGTATACAATCCAATTTGGATTCTGCTATTCATGTGCTAAGTGATGTCTCCTCATTCTGGAAATTCGGATAATCTTTAGTAAAATCTTATATGTCTTGAAGATAGTGCATTTACTTTCTGTTGGCATACTAGTGGGGTACACGTTGTATTTCATACTTAAATGGTACCTTAACTCACAAGAAAGTGGGAATGAGATGCTTTAGTTTCAAATCTTATAATATTGATAATTTGAATTTGTATGTCATAGCCTGATCCTATTTTCTTTAAAAGTTTATCGCGTATCATAACATGCAATATGAAAGTCTTGAAAAGATAGAGTGTGATAATCTTGAAAGATAATGGTTTGATTTGTCAAGGCTTGAAATAATGACGTAGGATACCATTTGATATTATCCAAAATGTGTGATTGATACATTGTTTTTACTGATATGATCTTCTTACTCGTGATGTTCGACCAAAAAGATGTGATTTTGTATTTTACATTTCAGTTTGTACAGAGAAAAACCAAAAAGATTTTGTGTTTCTTATGTTTGAAAATCCAAAAAGATTTTATTTTTCCAGCTTCCATGGAAATCTTAATTGTTGGTTATTCATGGTTGTTCTCCTTTGCAAAAACTGAATATTGCAGACAGAAGTTGACAAGGGGTCCTTCTCCCAAGTTTTCTTCTAGATAGAAAGAGAGTGTGCAGATGAACAAGACGAAGACTACAGTGTGTTTGATGATATATGAAGACGAATGACAATCTTCTAAAGTTGTTGTCAAGGGGGAGTCTGTTGGAGCATATTCTGGTGACAACGAGCTTGAAGATATTATGTCTTAGTCTTAGAGTCTTTGACTTGTATTTGATAGAATTGTTAGCAACAGTTATAGGGGAGTCTGTTAGGACACGTTTTGTAACTGTTGATAAAATTCTGAGTAAGTTCTGCTAAGTTCGCCTAGCCTATCAGAGGCGAACTTGTTAAGTTCGCCTAGTATATCAGAGGCGAACGTAATAAGTTCGCCTGGGCTATCAGAGGGGAACTTAATAAGTTCGCTTAAGTCTATCAGAGGCGAACTTATTAAGTTCGCTTAGCCTGTTAGAGGCGAACTTAATAAGTTTGCCTAATGCTGATCAGTGGCTATAAATAGCAGATTGTAGCAGAAACAGAAAATATAGCTTAGATTAGTGAGAAAATAGACGATATCAGAGTAGACGAGAGAGAATTCTTGTAACCTGATATTGGTGGAATACAAAGAGTTTATTTACACCGTTGTTGTTGATTGAGTTACACGAGCACATTGATCATGGATTCCGCACGTTATCACCGTGTCGTACCGCGAGTCTAGAGATCCGTCACACCGAATTAGGGACCTACAAGTGGTATCAGAGCCATTGCTCTTGATTAGCAGAAGATTCGTGGTGTTTTCGTGTCCAATCAACATCAAATTTCAGAGATTTTGATGATTTTTCATCTTTTTTGTGTTCTTGATAAAAATGGAAGAATTTTGACAAATTTGGATTGATTTTGAATTGTTTTGATGAAATTGATCCGATAGAAGTGTTCCAAATCAGTTCCTACACATTCCTACGGTTCAATTTTATCAAATTCCATCAATTCAGCAAGAAATCATGATTTTCAGAATTTTTGGTTCGTGTTTGGGTTGAAATTTGATGTTGATTGGACACGAAAACTTATCTTAAATTTTATCAAATTTATCAAGTTCGCTTAAGGTGTTTGAAAAATCAGATTCAATCACCTTAAGACTAATGACTTAAGGTGTTTGAAGCGAACTAGATAAGTTTGATAAAATTTGATATCAGTTCGCTTCAAACACCTTATCAAATTTTATCAAACACCTTAAGCGAACTAGATAAATTTTATCAAATTCCATCAATTCAGCAAGAAATCATGACTTTCGTGTCCAATCAACAAACTTAACCCGAAGCGAACTTAACCCAAGC
Organism: Smallanthus sonchifolius; assembly: GCA_023525975.1. NCBI lineage: Eukaryota > Viridiplantae > Streptophyta > Magnoliopsida > Asterales > Asteraceae > Smallanthus > Smallanthus sonchifolius. The sequence continues at coordinate 79,531,747 of CM042020.1, forward strand.
AAATTTGACCAAGCGAACTTGTTAAGTTCGCCTGACCTTCACCAAGCGAACTTATTAAGTTTGCCTAATACTGAATGAAGCGAACTTATCAAGTTCGCCTATAAGGTGTTTGAAGCGAACTTATCTAGTTCGCCTCTGGGTAAATTTGTTTCATAACTTTGTTTTACTTGATATTTTGTATATACTTGTTAGTATGGCTAACATGGTGCAAGTTAAAATATGTTGAACTATGACAATGAGATTGGAACTCTTCAAAAACCTCCAAAGCTAATGACTCTTGCTGATTATCCAAACTGGAAAGCCAGATTCAATCAGTTTGTCTGTTACACGCTTATGGATTCCAATTCTGGAAGGATACAAACATCCAGTTTACTCTTTCATGGGAAATGATAATCTTCCAAAGCCCATTTATGCATTAACAACTGAAGAAAAACTGGTGTATGATAGAGAGAAGAAAGCAATGGCAAGTATTTCAATGTGCTTGCCAAAAGAAATTTTTCATGGTTTCAAACAGTTTCATACATCACAGCATTTATGGGAAGCTTTAAAAAAGAGATGTGAAGGTAATTTGGATGTGAAGAAAAGTCGTAAAGAATTACTAAAGAAGCAGTTTATGGTGTTCAAGCATTTTCAAAATGAAACCTTAGATGAGTTGACTACAAGATATTATCATTTGCTTAGTGAGCTTACAACTGCAGAAGTGGAATATGAATCAGAAGAAATTAATGAAAAGTTCTTAGATGCACTACCATCAATGTTGGATGTGTATTCGGTTCTTATTAAAGAAAATGAAAAATACAAGACAATGTCACTTGAAGATGTGTTGGGAAAAATTCAATATCATGACTTAAATTTGAAGAAAAAGGAAACTAATATATAGCACATTCAAGATCCTTCAATGTATTTTGCTAAATCATCTGGAAAATCTGGATTGGGAGTTGCAATGTTTTCTGGAGATGGTCAAGATAATTCAAATGAGAATGTTTCTGGATATTCTTATCAATCGGGTTTTTCTACAAATACATCTATTCCTTCATCTGGATCACAACCATCTAATTCACATCATGTGAGTCAGAGTGTTGGAGCATATTTCTGGTGACAACGAGCTTGAAGATTCTATGTCTTAGTCCTAGAGTCTTTGGCATATAATGTGATAGAATTGTTTGCAACAGTTAAGAGGGAGTTTGTTAGAGCATGTTTTATAACTGTCGCTGAAATTCTATGTTGTAAGTTAGCAAACCTGTCAAGTTCGCCTGAGGGGATGTTTAGGCGAACTTGAGGGGCGAACTTGCTAAGTTTGCCTAAGGAGGTTTACCTATAAATAGTACTTAGTCTTGTCATTTGTAATAGTTAGTGATCTTGTAAGCACATTTATCTGAGTAATACAAGGAGCTTTCAGTGAATCTTGTCTTGTGTGTTTATCTTTTGTTCTTCTCCGTACGAGACGTGTGTATTCGTTAGGATTCCGCTCTACGAGTATTCGTTGTGTGTTATACGTCTGAGATCGATCCGTATACTCGCTGGGACATACAATTGGTATTAGAGCTTTTGCTCTCGATTAGCAGCAGATTCGTGGTGTTTCATGTACAATCAACATCAAAGATCATTGATTTTGAAGAGTTTTTCATCATTTTCGAGTTCATGACAAAAATGGAGTGATTTTGATCATTTTGGATTGATTTTCAGAATTTTATCCGATAGGATTTCTCCTAATCAGTTTCTAATCATTCCTATAGTTTAATTTCATCATATTCGATCATATACATCATAAATCATGATTTTCAGTAGAGTTGGTTCGTGTTTGGTTTCTTCCTGATTTTTCGGCGTTTCGGGCGAACTTGTTGATTCAGTTACATGCGAACTTAACAAGTTCGCTCAGTGCAGTTCAGGCGAACTTACCAAGTTCGCTAGTGATTTTTAAAAAAATTCTTGGACACTTTTACAAAATTTTCTTGAAATTTTTTTCAGGAGGATCTTTATTTTAGTGTTTCGAGCTGTTTTTGAGAAGATTGTGATTTTGAATTTTTCGTTCACCAAAATCCATATATTTTTGGAGGAAAAAATTTTCTTAGACACTTTTACAAAATTCTTGAGATGGAGAATTTTTTGAAGAGTAGAAGAGATTTTGTATGATCGGTAAATACAAGATGGTTCTATTCCAGTTGAGATTGGCGGAAACAATCACAACTTAATCAAAATAAACAAGTAAACACAAGAAGTACTGATAAATGCAATTTGTACTAAGCTTCAATGGTTACAAGATTACATAGAAAACTCTAAGAAAAGCACTAAGATACAATGACTCTAAGTACTACTTATATAGTAACTTAGAATCAAGACAGACCCTTGATTCTAAGGACCAGATCTAACACAAACCGTTGATCTTGTATTGAAGCTATTCTATGTATAATGACAATAAACACTATAAAAGTTAACTTTACTCAAACGTATTCCTAGGCATCATTGCTTGCATGCTTGGAGAAGAGCGTTGTAGTGCTTTACTGTCTGCACCGGTGACATTCTTTCTGCCTGGAGTGTGTCAGTGGTGCAGCAGGAAGTTATCAGTGGTAATGGTTTCTTTTGCTTTTGCAAGGCTGGTCAGCTGCAACGTTTGATCGTCAATGGATGAGTAACTATCAGCAACAGAGTTTTTGATCAGCAGCAAGATGCAACCATCCAAAGCTGCTGATGATTTTCCTGTCAGTAGCATCCAGTGTTGATGCTGCTGAGAAGCCTATCCGCAGCAACTCTGGTCTTCAGCAGATAAGGCTATTCGCAGCAGATTTGTTCTTCAGCAGAAGAACAAGTATCTGCTGCAGATAAGCTTATCCGCAGCAGTTTGTTGGTCAGGAACAAACTCTGGGATCATCAGCATTTGTACTTAGAGAATTTTGTGGCCATCAGTCTTTATTTCTACAAACTCCCCCTAGACTGATGCTACCAAAACTCTCTTACTGCTTTTGTTGCTGAAGCTTTTGCATGTGGTTGACGATTCTTGCAACCTCATAGCCTCTTGGGTCCTTGCTGGGATTGTTAAGAGGAAGCTCAGATAGAGTCTTGATTTCTTTGCTTGACATTTTGAAGATAGCCTTGCTTAGACACCTCATCTTCTGTCGTTTAGCGTCTGTCAAGGTGAACTCATTTTCTTCAGCATTGTAGGACCAACTGATGAATAGAGAGTGGGATTGGAGAGGTTTTGCATCAATGATTTCATCTTTGTTGGGGTTGAAGTGATGTTTGATCACCAGTAACAGATGTCTCCCACCTTCATTCTCGTGCTCTTGGGCTTCACCCAGCTCCATTATTCTTCTTAGATCTGAATCTGGAAGTTGCAATATCTCATCAACAGTTGCATAGAGTGATCTTCTCTCTTTTGTTCTTCCCCTGAAGACTTCAAAGCTTTGATCTTGAGTGCTGTAGGACCAGTTGACAATTTATCTTGAGTCTTCTGGTTTAGTAGTAGGTTTGCTTTTCTTCTTGGGAGGTTGTTAATGAGTAGGAGCTAGGTGGGAGGATTTGGACTTTGTGGGTGGAGAGGAGGGAGGTCTAGGATGGAGAGTGGAAGGTTGTTGGATGGAGGAAGGGGAGGATGAGGAAGTAGGCTTGGGTTTCTTTGGTTCCCTATCATCAGCTATAGTGATTAACCTTTTCTTGGAGCCTGTCTTCCCCAATCTTTCTTCCTCTTCCTTCTTGACTTTAATGTAAAAGGCTTGCAGGTTCATGAAGTTCATAGGACCCAGCCTTTTTCCACTCTCTCCTATAGCCTTTAGGAAGTCTATCATGACCTTCCTTTCTTCATGGGTTCTTTTGTTGAAGGAAATGGTCTTCTTGGATTTCTGTTTGGCTTTTTCTTCTTCTTCTTCAGCCCTTTTCTTGTTTTCCAATAGACCTTGCTGACCCATAAAGGCTCTGTAGATTTCCTTATTTGATAATTTCTCAAGGTAGTCAGCATCCTCACCTTGAGAAATCAGAGCCTCTATCTACTCCTCTCTCATTTATTTGGCTAGTTCAGAATCAGTTATTCTGAACTTGGCCTCTTCCTTCTTCTTCTTCTCTCTTTCTTCTTCTTCTTTATTAAATTGTTCCTGCAGTTGAAGAGAAAGAGCTTCATCTTCTTGAATTTGATAGAATGCAGGAATCTTGACTTTCAGATCATCCAGCTGTTTGGCATACAGCTGGATTTGTTGTTCTCTGAGGAAAATGGCAGCTTTTCTTTCTTGAGCTTTTCTTAGTTCAGCCATCTCCTCTTCTTCTCTTCTTCTTCTTCTTTCCTTCTTCTCTTTCAATAACTTTTCTTCATCTTCTTTTTTCATATGTATTTTCCCCTTGTCTTTGCTGGATGCCTCAACTTCAGCTTCATGGACCACAACAGCAGATGTAGGAGATGCTGTTAGGATCTTAGCTTCAGCTTCATTGGCATGATGAGGAGTAGACACAGAGGAAGGGACTGCTTCACTCTCTTCCTTTTCCCATTAGTTCCCATATATAGCTTTAGAGGCCTCTTTGATATTCTGAGCAGCCACTTTTCTTGACCCTTCTGCTGCGTTTAGTATGACAGTTGGTGAGGAGGGAAGGGATAGATCTGAGTCAGAGTAATTCTTTGCAGGCGATTCCTCCTTATAAAGAGAAGCCTTGATGAGTTTGATCATTTCTTGACTTTCTAAGGAGTTGATGTTGCAGATGAGTGATCTGAGCTCAAAGACCTTCTACAGGAAGTCTGAAGGTAGGAGTAAGATCTCTTTGATGTTGATTGAGAGAGAAGATCCATTGCTTAGGAAGAAGGTGAAATAAGAGGAATCAGTGCTCACCCATCCTAGCACTTCCAAGTCCCTGACCATGATGTTGTACATGAATCTTCGCCAGCAGATAACTTCTTCTTCAGTTAAAGCACTGCTCCTGATTAACTCAAGTCTTCTTGGAGCCAGTCTTTGTTCTGCTGTTGATGAAGATTCAGGATAAGCCACCCTATTTGCTTCTTTTAGTAGTCTTTCAAACCAGAGCATATTATCCTCCATTAAGTCATATAACCTGCTAATTGCAAGTTCTGCTGAGAGATCTGATGAAGTGTTGATACATCTTGTCAGATATAGATTAAGAACCTAGAGGGTATTAAGAGTGTTCCAGTTTATTTCTTCTACTCCACTAAACTTCCATCCAATCCAGAATCTCTCAGCTATGCCATCATACCCCAAGCTAGAATGAGTCGAATTCTAGCTTGTTTGAAGTTAGTGAGAATTAGGGAGTAGATGTTTGACTTATTATGGTTGCAGCTTCAGGAAGTATGCTGAATACTGGAGGTGTTTCTTCATGGAGAGTGTCATCTTGCAACAGCTCATCAACAGCTCAGACAACTAACTTCCAATCCTCAGTGATATCTTCCTCTTCATCTACTGAGTCTGGCAAGTCATGTATTTGAACAAAAGCAGGTTTGTATAGCGAACTTTGAAACACAGTCTGCTCTTGTATCCATTCTTTTAGGCTGCCCATATCATCTTCCTTGGTAACTACCTCCCCCTTTTTGGTTGCATCAGTGCATATAGTGTTATCTGTTTGAGGGCCCACTGATACAAGGGAGGGAGTAGGCATAATTGGGCATTAATGGGCTTCATGCATAGAGACTTGGTGCCTTAGTTTGGACACTTCAGCCTCTAGCATAGCTACCCTGGCCGTCAAATCCATATTATGAAGTTTCAGCCTGTCCTCATCCACAATTGTGGAATCCTTGGAGCTAGATGGGGCCTTAGGCCTAGCCTCTGCATCCCCATCACCCTGGTTTTCTTGGCACCTGGGATTCCTCTCAGTGAAGAGTGTTTCAAAGGAAACATCCTCACTGTGAGTTGCCATGGTTAGGGTCTTAGTGATGTTGGCACTGTCCTCCTGGGCAGTTGATGTACCAGGAGTACTGACAGCCCTTTCCACATTCACTCTGTTAGTACCACTAGAGTAAACCTTCTTGGGTGATGAACTTGGGTTAGGTGCACCAGCCAGCAAGTCAATCAATATCTCTGAGATAGTGGTTGTTTGAGAAGGTATATCATCTTGACAATGAGCCTCTACACTTAAGTTCAGAGAAGAGAAATGAATGTATGGCTCAGCACGTTGTTCTATGGATCCAGGATGTGATCCTGATCCTAATAGAGAAACTTCTAAGGAGGTCTCTCTAATTTTTTGGCTATCCCTTTTGATATTATCATCAGAATGTTGGGATTCTGAATAAGGGCTTTGAGGTTGGGATTGGGCCTTTGAGACAAGAAGAGAATGAGTCTTCTTGCTCCTTTTTCTAGTGTATGTCGTTGCAACTGGGGCCCTTTTTTCCAATTGAACGATAACATCCAAAACAGATGTAAGTGATTTTTGTACATGTGCATCCTTAGTAGTTTGCACAGGGGTTCGAGCAATGGAAGCAGCTTGTTGTTCAGGATTTGAAGTGGAGGGTGTGGGATCTGTATCAGCTGGGATTGCTGAACTGTCAACCTGGGTACTTTGTATGTTCAGCATTGTAAATAACAATGGAACATTGACCCCTGAGAACTTTTTAGAAACAGTTCTCATACATTGAAAAATATTTTTTTTTATGATCCAACATGATGTAGATTCTTGCAGGTTTTGAGAGATCTTTTAGTTCCTGGTTGAAAACCTCCTGCAAGAATCTAGGGTATATAAAAAATTGTTGCTTTGCACCCTCTTGAAGGTTATATCTCAAACCCTCAAAGATGAGGTGTGCAAAGTTGAAGTCTAAGCCAGCAACCATTCCATGGAAAGGAGAGGCAAGTGCAGAGCTCTCTTGATTTCCAGTGTACCCTATGGATACAAGGGTCCTCATGTATTATTACTTTGAGTATGAGATGGCTGCCCCCTCATCTTTAAGCTAAAGATGTTTTCGGAGAGTAGCTTCAGAGATGTTGATGTCCTTGCCGTCTACCTTGGCTTTTATTTGGGGAATCCCCTGTTCGGTAGAGTAGATGGCGGTATTCCAAAAATCCCCCATATGAGGAATATATATGGTAGGGTTGACTGTTAATGCAAAATGTATCTTTGATCGGCACAGAAAATCTATCATATCATCGAATCCCTCGGACTTCTTTCCTTTGGTTAAGTATGCCATGAGGTTGTGATATGGGGAGAACTTATCATCATGGTTGTTTATGTCTGCCATTTTTGTTGGTTTGGAGGGAAAGAGGAAGATTTTGAAGGGTGGTTAGGAATGGAAGGCTTTGAATGTTGTGGGGGCTTGAGAGAAAGTGATGGGAGTTAGAGCGAGATTGAATGTGAAGAGGTGGTGAAGAAATTTGATTTGTTCTTATAATGGCAGAGGAGGGAAAAGCAAACTCACTTGTACAGTACAACCTCATTCACCTTTTTACTTTTACAGCTGTAATACACTATGGCAGTCCTGGTAAAGACTGAAAGGAATTTTTACAGCGGGTAAAAGTTAATTTAGACTTATTTTTATCCATCAGCAGCAAACTTGGTTACTGTGGATGGTTAAGCCTATCCGTTGCAAGCTTGGTTGCGGCGGATAGTTAAGTCTGTCAGCAGCAAACTCTATTGCTGCTGATGGATGCAATGATCCGCATCAAGGGAGTTGCTGCTGACTGCCTTAAAGCTATCCGCAGGAAATTTGTTCCTGCTGATAACTTAAAGCAGTTAGTGGAAAAAACTTTGCAGCTGATTATTAAACCTGTCAGTAGCAAAAATGGATGATGCTGATTTGTAACTTTTATTTATAACAAAAGACAAACATATTTACAAAGACAAAATTTTAGAGACATATTTTAATCAAAGTTCATCATACCAATAGATTCAACTAAATATCTAAATCTAGCTTCATCAAACGGTTTTGTAAACAAATCAGCATATTGCTCATTCGTATGAACTTTGGTTAAAATAATTCTCTTTTTCTCAGCTTGATCTCTTATGAAGTGATACATGATGTCAATGTGCTTTGTCTTGGAGTACTGCACCATATTGTTTGTGATTGATATAGCACTCATTTTTTCAATGTGAATGGGAGTTGCCATGAAAGTCATCCCATAATCCAGCATTTGATTTTGTATCCAGATGACTTGTGCACAGCAACTTGACGCTGCAATGTATTCTGGTTCTGCTGTAGAAGTTTAAACACATGTTTGCTTCTTGCACTGCCATGAAATCAGTCTCCCTCCCAGAAACTGACATCCCCCTGAAGTGGACTTTTTGTCCAAGTTGCATCCCCCATAATCACTGTCAGTGTATGCATACAGATTGAAATTATCATTTTTAGAGTACCATAGCCCAAGTCTTGGGGCTCCCTTTAGGTATCTGAAAATTCTCTTGACAGCTTGAAGATGTGAAATCTTTGGAGCTGCTTGGAATCTTGCATAGAGACATACTGCAAACATGATATCTGGCCTTGAGGCAGTGAGATACATGAGAGACCCTATCATTGCACGGTATTGATGTTGATCAGTGTCTTAACCATCTTTATCTGAGTCAGCTGATGGTGCACTTGCATAGGGGTTCTTGCAGCATAGCAGTCAACCATCTTGAATCTTTCCAGAATGCTCTTGACATATTTGGATTGGCTGATGAAGATTCCATTTGTGACTTGTTTGACTTGAAGACTAATAAAGAAATTTAGCTCACCCATTGAGCTCATTTCAAACTTTGAGTGCATCAGGATCTCAAAGTCTTTACACAGCTTCTTATTTGTTGATCCAAAGATGATATCATCTACGTAGATTTGAACCAGTAAGATTTCTCCCCCTTCATCTTTGATAAACAAGGTCTGGTCAATGGCACCTCTTCTGAAGTTGTTGCTTAGTAGATATCCAGACAAAGTTTCATACCAGGCTCTTGGGCCTTGATGTAAGCCATATAGAGCTTTGTCTAATTTGAACACTTGGTTAGGATGTGCAGGATCTACAAAGCCTGGAGGCTGTTTGACATATACTTCTTCACCAATCTTCCTATACAGAAAGGCACTCTTGACATCCATTTGATAGACCATGAAATTCTTGGATGCAGCATATGCCAGGAAGATTCTGATGGCCTCCAGTCTAGCAACATGAGCAAAGACTTCATCATAGTCAATTCCATCTTCCTGAGTGTAGCCTTGAGCTACAAGTCTGGCTTTGTTCTTGACTACAATGCCTCTCTCATCTTGCTTGTTCCTGAATACCCATCTTGTGCCAATGGCAGATTGACCAGGTGGAAGGTCAACAAGCTTCCAGACATCCTGTTTCTTGAATTACAGCAACTCTTCCTGCATTGGCTCAATCCAACTGCTGTGTTGCAGAGCTTCATCTAACTTCTATGGTTCCACCTGAGATAGAAAACATGAAAACAAACATATATTAGCCTCATGAGATTTGCTTCTTGTTAGAACTCCTTGGTGAACTTGGCCAATAATATTTTCCAGAGGATGTTTCTTGTTGATCCTTTGTGTTGGTACCACCTCCAGCTGTATCCCTTGCTCAAGATTGCTTTGATTTTGATCAGGGGTTTCTTCATTCATGGTTGAAGAGTCTTCAAGATCAACAACTACATCAGTATTATCAGTAATGGTATTTGCACCATCTACATCATTTACCGAAGAGTCTTCATTCAAGTTTTCATTTTCAGACAGACTGCTAATGGTGACATTAGAGAGTGTGGTTCTGGCTGCACTTGCTTCAATGGCTTCCATAACATATGGAGGATCAATGGATGGTCTTTTCAGACTGATAAAAGATTTTGGAAAATCCAGTCTGTAGTCAGAGGAGGTAGAAGCAGGTGCTTGAGAAGAGGAAGACTCCATATTTGAGAAGATGAGAAGCTCAAATATTTGGGTGAAGGAGTCTATGTCAAAAAGCCAGTTTGGGCCTTTTCACTATTCACAGACAATGTGTTCTCTGCATTCCACATTGGCTGATTCTTCCACAATTCTTGTTCTTGAGTTGAAAACTCTGTAGGCCTTGGATTGAGAGGAATAGCCCACAAAATATCCTTCATTAGATTTCGCACCAAACTTAGGAAGAACCCCATGTGTGATCAAAATTGTGCATGGACATCCAAAAGGTTTTAGAAATCCAATGTATGGAACTCTTTGGAACCATAGTTCATAAGGTGTCTTGTTGAGAGGCTTGACTATGAGAACTCTATTTTGCACATAGCAGGCTGTGCTTACTGCTTCTTCCCAAAATGTGATAGGCAGTTTTGAGTCAGCCAACATAGATCTTGCTGACTCAATTAGAGTTCTGTTTCTTCTTTCAGCAACTCCATTTTGTTGGGGAGTTCTTGGAGCACTGTATTACCTTTCGATTCCCTTGCTCTCACAGAAATAGTTAAAAGTGTGGTTCTTGAACTCTGTGCCCTGATCACACCTTATTATCTTCACCTTCTGATTACTTTGATTCTCTACCCTAAGGATGTAGGATTTGAGAATTTCAGCAGTTTCATCTTTAGTTCTCAAGAAGTATACCCATGAGAATTTGGTGTAGTCATCAGTTATCACCAGATAGTATGACTTCTTACCCATTGACATAATATTTGTAGGACCAAAGAGATCCATATGCAACAGCTGTAGTGGAGTATCATTTGTATTCAAAGTCTTCGGCTTGTGAGAACTCTTGTGTTGCTTCCCCTTCAGACAAGCAATGTAGTGATCTTCTAGATGGAATTCTTTATCAGGAAGCCCTCTAACAATATTATCCTTCACCAATTTGTTGATGGTTTTGATGTTAACGTGGCTTAGTCTCCTGTGTCAGAGAGCGGATTCATCAACTGAGGCTTTTCACAGAAAACAGGATACATTGCCAGATGGAGTGACCTCATTCATATCGAACACATAAAGATTTTCTTTTCTCTGGGAAGTTAATAAAATCTTCTCTGGAGGAGGTTTGGATAAGCCAGGAGATAGTACAAAGCATTCTTTGTCTATGAAGAGCATCCAATGCTTTTTATCACAGACCTGGGAAACACTCATGAGATTGAAGTCCAATTCTTTGACATAATTTACCTTATCAATGCTCATTCTTTCATTTGACACAGTCCCTTGTCTAGTAATAGATCCTCCTTTTGAGTCACTCCCAAGGCAACATATCCTCTATTGAAGTGTCTGAAGTTGGAAAGGATTGATCTGTTGCCTGTCATATGCCTGGAACAACCACTTTAAACCACCCAAGTGTTATTCTTGTGACCTGGCTGCCCCTGCACATGAGAGAGATCTAGTTAGTGGGAGGAATCCAAGAGCTTGTATCCTTGAAGAACAGGGTTCTTGGAATATCAGATTCAGCATGTGTGTAATCAACCGAACCGATGATGATTCTTGGATGGATAGAAACTGAGATCTTGGCTCTCCGTTGCTGAGGAGATGGTTTTCCAGTTCTTTTTGCTCTGTCAGCAGTTGATTTTGCTTTGGCTGCTGATGACTTTGGCTTATCAGCAGCAGATTTTACTGCTGATGACTTTGGCTTATCAGCAGCCGATTTTGTTGCTGCTGAGGACTTTGACTTGTCAGCAGTAGATTTTGTTGCTGCTGATGGTTTTGCTTGAGCAGCAGCATACTTGGTTGATGCTAAAGGCTTGTCCTTTGGTTTCTTGGGATTGGCTTGATTACCAACATTTTTGCTGGCTGCTGATGGTTCAACAACCAACGTATTCTTATCCTTCTTTGCCTTGTTGACGGAGGGCTTCTCTGTAGAAGTTCTCATGCTGATGGGCTTTTGTTTAGGAGGGGCTTGATGAAGGATCTGGTTGAAGGGATTAAAATCACAATTTGCAGCAAAGTTGTCTGATTCATCATAGATGATGCAAGATTGTTGAGGCTTTGGCAGCTGCTTGCTTGGTGGGGAAAGGGAGTTTCTGAAATGAGTTGCCTTGGCTTTAGAACTCCTTACCTTTCTGTTCTTGTGTGTCTTCTCAAAAGCATGTTGTTTGAGGTTTCTTTGCTGCTGAAGGTAGTAGAAGCAGGTGCTGGCAGTGTGGTTGTATTTTCCACAGACAAAGCATGATTTGGCCAGTTTGTCTGTTGAAAGGTAAACATAGTCCTTTCTTTTGAATAGGTATTTAAAGTTCCAGGGGTGAGCTTTGTTGTGCTCAAAGGTGGCTTCTTCCAATGTCTTTTGAACATATGGAATTCTTTCTCCAGGCGCATGACATATGTCAAACACCTTTCTTTGAGGCTTTGAGTTGTTTGAGGTTGAAGACTGCCCCTTTTCAACATTTAGCTTTCTTCCTTGTGGAGGATAGCTGATTTTGATTTGGTTGAAAGGCATAGGAACCGGAACAGCTGGTAAAGGGACATGAGGACTTGTTTGAATGACTTTGAGAACAGGCGGTTCTCGTACTTGTACTGGTGATGAGGCCTCCTCGGTTTTAGTGGACTCTGAGCAAGTTGACTCAGACTCTGACGAGGTAGTGAATTCTTGTACCAATGGTTCATGCCTTGAAGGATCAAGATCTCGGTTAGCCTTATCAAGATTTGAGAGATTGAAGCTTGGTTCATGGATAGCAATGTAGTCAGCACGAGGTGCAACGACTTGATATTGTTCAGTATGATACCCCAGACCAGTTTTTACCTTGTCATGAATTTGAGCATCCAAAATTCTTTGTAGCTTTTTGGATGCAAATTCATATTTGTCAACATGAACTTTCTGTTCTGCCAATTCTGCTCTGGTAGCTTTTAATCTAGCAAGTAGATCATCAATATGAGTTTCAAGATTGGTTTGTTCATGTTTTAGTAATGAAATCTCTTTCTTTAGGTAGTTAATTTTTTGTTTATAACTTTTTCTACTTTTGTGAATTCAGATTTCATTTGATGAAACTCTTCATTTTGATCTATAAGGTTTTGATTATGCTTTCTGTAGCCTAACACCTTATCAATACAAGCTTGGGAATAGAGATGTTCATATACCTAAGGTGGTATCTCAGTTGTGTCTGCCATAAGAGCTTGGTTGTTAGCAGGAAAATCTTCATACTGGAAGCTCCAGTCAAAGTCAGAAGTTCCAACGACTGCACAAGCTGCAGTTTGAGCTGGAGGAGTAGATTGTTGATGTTGTTGTCTTGGTTGGGCTTGGTTAGATTGTCTTGATTGAGGAGCTGCTGGGTTTGCCCTAGGTGACTTGCATTCTCTAGAAAAATGACCCAGTTGGTTACAGTTGTAACATCTTAATTTGTTTTTATCCAAGCCAACCCTGGTGTTGGAGTTGTTACTTGGAATGGGTCTTCCGGTTCTAGAGTAGAACATTTTTGCTCTTATAGAGAGCATGGCATACAAGTGCTGTATGTCCATTTCTTCTAAGTCATCTAGATGGAAGCATTCCAGATTCTCCTTGATAAAGGACATGTTGCTTGAGTTTTCAGAAACAAAAGCAGCAGAGGTTGAGGTTTGAGGAGGAGCTTCTAGAAGAAATGGTGATGTGTTTGTTTGAGAGGTTGGAATTTGGGGATGAGTGATGATGGGAGGATAATAGTTGCTTGAACTAGGACCTGAGTGGTCAGATTGGAGGGCCGAAGAGGTGGTGGTGGATGTTGTTAGGACATGTTAAAGAAATCTCACAAATCGAAGTCGACGAATTCTATCGTAACTCCTTTGGAGTTGCTGCATATGGATTTGTTCGGTCCTATCAGTATTAGGAGCATTGGTGGGAAATCGTATTGCTTGGTCGTAACTGATGATTACTCCAGATTTTCATGGGTTAAGTTTCTTTCTTCTAAAGCTGAAACCACTGAGTTGGTACAATACTTAATCCTGGGTTTGGAGAATTTATTCAATTTGAAAGTCAGAAGAATCAGGAGTGACAATGGCAGCGAATTTAAGAATAGCAAAATGGGCTTCTTCTGTCTACAAAAAGGAATTCATCATGAATTCAGTGCTCCATATGTTCCTCAACAAAACGGTGTCGTTGAACGAAAAAACAAGACGTTGGTCGAAACAGCTCGCACGATGCTTGCAGATTCTAAGCTTCCAGTCACCTTTTGGGCTGAAGCTGTGAATACTGCATGTCATGTTTTGAACAAGATCTTAACTGTAAAGCGACATAACAAGACTTGCTATGAATTGCTAAATAATCGAAAGCCGAATCTCGAATACTTATTACCTTTTGGTAATCCGTGTACCCTACTGAAGGTTAGAGATGTCCCAACAAAATTCAGTGCAAAGGCTATTGAAGGGATTTTTCTAGGGTATGTGGCTAATTCAACAACCAAGAGGGTTTATAATAAAGAGACACGCCAAGTTGAAGAATGGTTCCATATTGACTGTTCAAATCGGTCTTTACCATAAATGGCGATTGGTTCGGATTGGGCATTTGATTATGAAAACTTATTCAAGTCTTTTCATTTACCTTCTGACATTTCTGATGAAGATGCTGCTGTTATCTATGATTCTTGTCAAGATGCTCAGCACAATGGATTTCTACCAAATGCAGTTCCCAATTCATCGATTCCATCTACTTCTGCTTCAGATCCAAATGTTGCTTCTTGTTCAGGTCCACAAGATTCAGAGAGTGAGGAGGATAATGCTATTTTTCAAGATTCTTATGCTGATCCGTTGATGAGTGATGATCCATTACCTTCGACATAGGCTCAGGGGGAGATTCCAACAAATTTAGACTCGGAAATTCCAATTCCTCAAGATTATTCTTATCAATCTTACTCTACTCAAGTTGATGTGTTGCCGGTTCCTGAGGTCGCATCCATCAAGGAACACAAAGATCATCCAGTAACAAATATAATTAGAAATTTACAGGATGGAGTGAAAACTCGTTCTCTTGTTGACAATACTTGTTTGTATACTTGCATTAAAGATTCTGGTGTTCTTGATGATTGCTCACATTCTTGCTTTATTTCGCAGGTTGAACCCAAGAATGTTGAGATGGCTTTAAATGACAATAACTGGATAGAAGCTATATAGGAAGAACTTGCTCAATTTGACAAACTTAAGGTTTGGAATCTGGTTGATCTTCCGAAAGGTGCGTATCCGATAGGGACAAAATGGGTGTTTAAATGTAAAAAAGACGATCGAGGTGTCGTGAGACGCAATAAGGCAAGATTAGTTGTCCAGGGCTTCAATCAACAAGAAGGAATTGATTACATCGAAGTTTATGCGCCGGTTGCGAGGCTTGAAGCTATAAGGCTGTTTCTAGCTTTTGCTTCTTTTAAAGGTTTTAAGGTGTTTCAATTAGACGTCAGGAGTGCATTTTTATATGGAAAGGTCAAGGAGGAAGTCTATGTGTGTCAGCCGCCGGGGTTTGAAGATCCACTGAATCCGAACATGGTTTTCAAGCTAGATAAGGCCCTCTATGGTCTTCATCAGGCTCCTCGTGCGTGGTATGAAACATTATCCACACATCTTTTGGCGAATGACTTTGTTCGTGGAAAGATAGACTCGACCTTATTCATAAAGAAATCAGGGGGAGATTACCTACTGGTACAGATTTATGTGGATGATATTATATTTGGCTCGACAAATGAAGGGTTGTGCAAAGACTTTGAGGGTGTTATGAAGTCAAAATTTGAAATGTCTGCTATGGGAGAGTTATCGTTTTTCTTAGGTTTACAAGTAAATCAAAAGGAATATGGTTTCTTTATTCATCAGTCCAAATATGTCAAAGACATCTTGAGCCGGTTCAAGATGGAGGACTGTACCTCATACGATACTCCAATTCCGGTCAATCATAAGTTAAATTCTGACCCGGAAGGAAAAGATGTGGATTGTCGAATTTACAGAGCTATGATTGGATCCCTCATGTACTTAACCGCTTCAAGGCCGGATATAATGTTCGCCGTGTGTATTTGTTCTAGATTTCAGGCAAAGCCAAAAGAATCTCACTTAATTGCTGTGAAAAGAATCTTTCGGTATTTAAAAGGAAAACAACGTTTAGGGCTATGGTATCCTCATGGTTCTAACTTTGATTTCAATGCCTATACTGATTCTGATTTTGGTGGTTGTTGTCTGGACAAGAAATTTACAACAGGTGGTTGCCAATTCTTAGGAAATCGACTTGTATCTTGGCAATGCAAAAAGCAAACCACAGTCTAGATTTCAACATGTGAAGCAGAATACATTGCTGCTGCAAGTTGCTATTCACAAATCCTGTGGATACAACAACATTTGAGAGATTACGGTTTGAATTTCACAGAAACCCCCATGTTTATTGATAACAATGCTACTATGTCCATAACGAATAATCCTGTTAAACATAGTAAAACTAAGCACATCGAAATTCGATATCATTTTATACGTGATTGTGCAGAGAAAAGGTTGATTGAGCTGGTCAAGGTACACACTGAGGATAATTTTGCTGGTTTGTTTACTAAGGCATTTGATCGTACCAGGTTTGAATTTCTGATAAAAATGATTGGTATGATCAATCCCGAATAAAAGTTTTTCAAAATCAAAATTTCATGGAAAATTTTCTTTTAAGTTTTTTTTATTGCTTTATTACATTTCTGCATTTACATTTTCAGTCAAAAAGTTTAAATTATAAAAAGTCAAAACAAATTGAAAAATATAAAATTTGACATCATTTGAGGTTAGAGAAGAAATGATAGTACATCAGTGATTAGTTTATTTCACACGACCTTCGTAGATCTTGATATATGATTGATTAAGATAAGTTGATTTGATCTAAATTTCAAAGTATGCATAAATAAGAAATGATAGTGTTGTGAATGCTCTATTCTTGATAATTTGTTTTACAATTTGTGTATAAAATTTGAAACTTGAATTGTCAATAGGCTAAAAGCGTTTTGAAACTAATAGTAGTGTGAAAATTAAATATAATGTGATTACATCTGTGATTTAAATCCATTATAT
Organism: Smallanthus sonchifolius; assembly: GCA_023525975.1. NCBI lineage: Eukaryota > Viridiplantae > Streptophyta > Magnoliopsida > Asterales > Asteraceae > Smallanthus > Smallanthus sonchifolius. The sequence continues at coordinate 79,548,527 of CM042020.1, forward strand.
GCCTGGGTGTGTGTGTTAAAAAATAACTATCAGATAAAGAATATTAGCTTTTAATAAGGATTTTCCTATGAGATCAGTTTCGGGTTATGTCCTTAGCACTATTCATTCGATTTGCTTCAGTGCCCATGTCCCGAAAAGCATGCAATCTGAAGTATAATCAAGATATGTACTTGACAACATTTGTCAAACATATACTAGCCCTTGGATCATATTGATATATCATCTTTACTGATTCCATTGAATTCATAATCCAGATAATAGTTGGATCCACGTACCTAAATCTTATGATTCCTCAGATATAAGCCAAAACATTGAATCATTCGATTCTGAATCTCATTGATTCCTTTACAATCCAATTTGGATTATGCTATTCATGTGCTAAGTGATGTCTCCTCATTCTGAGTATTCGGATAATCTTTAGTAAAATCTTATATATGTCTTGAAGATAGTACATTTATTTTCTATTTAGCATATATGTGGGGTACACGATGTTTATCATCTAAATGGTACTAAATCACATGAATTTGGAGAATAAACGCTTATAGTTTCAAATAATATAATATTGACAATTTTAAGAATTCAGGCTTTATATTTTAAATTCAGTATAAATAAAAGAGCATTTTATAACCTGATCTTATTTACTTTGAAATTTATCGCGTATCATTTCAAATATTATTCAAATTAAATGAGTTTCAAAATGAAAAAGATGCAAAATGCACAAAATTGAGCTGAATGGTTTCTTACTATAGGTTACCCTTTGTTATTTGATAATATGTGTGATGAATTAATTGAATACTGATATGATCTTCTTGCTCATGATGTTCAAAACAAAAATATGTGATTTCAGTTTATTCAGATAAAAACAAAAAATATGTGATTTCAGTTTGTACAGAGAAAAATCAAAAATATGTGTTTCCGTCTGTATAGATAAAATTCAAAAAGATTTTGATTTTTACTTTCCATGAAAATTCTAAACTTTTATTAAAATTGTTCGGGATTGGATCAAATATGTGTTGCTGACGGAAGTTCAAGATTTGAAAGGTTGAAGTTGGTAAATTTGTGTTCAAGGCAAAAAGGTTGAAAAAATAATTAAGTTCGCCTGTGTACAGTGAAGCGAACTTAATATGTTCCCTTAAATCAGTGAAGCGAACTTAATCTTCAGTCTAGGGTGAAGCGAACTTATCTTGTTCGCCGAAGGCTTGTTAAGCGAACTTAACAAGTTCGCTTAATCAAGCGAACTTAATCTGAATAAGTGTTGAATCAGGCGAACTTGTCCTTCTCATCGTCTTCATCAGACTCGAGCGAACTTGCCCAAATTTCTCAAAACTTTAAAACTGTGTTGTGAGTGTTAATTGCTGGTTGTATCTTGATCAAAATTAGATTGCGAATCTAACAAAGGTATTTTCGTCGATTTTCATCCGCTAAATTGAGTGTATTCGATGGTTTTTCATCTCGGTTTTTAGTTGACTGTTTCAAGAACGATTTTGACCTAATTTTTTACCGAAATAAAATTGATCATCATTTTTGTTTATAATGTGATATTCGATTGATTGTATTTGCTTATTTCACGATTTCGATCGATTTGCCGAAGTTTGAAAAATCTGTGTTTGAATTTGAAACGTCTCAGGTTCAGGCGAACTTGTTCCAAGCGAACTTGTCAGTCGAACTTAATAAGTTCGCCTCTTGCACTACTAAGCGAACTTATTAAGTTCGCTTAGGGGTCAGAAGTGAAAAGGACTTATGATTTTTTTTTTGTTTGAATTTTTTTTTGTTTGAAAATTTTTTTTGTTTGACATTTTTTGTTGTTTCATATATGTGTACGTATACTAATGTTTGTTGTGTTGTCCGATATTTTCATAGATGGCTTGACGTGTCGAATATAAGCATAATCAAGTGGCGTTGTTAGATCCTAATATGCCAGAAGCAGTTCATTTTCAAGGTATCATCAATTTTCTAAATCGATCAAGACTGCGTGTTGCATTATCTGCGGATCCTTATATTAGCTTGGTGTATATACAACAATTCTGGGATACGGTACATCAAGATATCGACGTGGAACCGCATGTACTTCGTGCAACAGTAAATAATACCGAGATTGCAATTTCAGAAGAGACGATTCGTGCTGCTCCTGATTTGGGTGGTAATGCTGAAGATCCAATATCTTATCCTAACACTCTTATTATGGGTTGTTTTCAAAGGATGGGATATCGTGGGAAACAAAATGATACTCAAGCTCGGAAAGGTGTTTTAGTGGGTGAATGGAGGTATTTTATGAATGTGATTATACAATGCATCTCTCCGCGAAAAGCTGGTACAGATGGCTTGAAGATGGCTCTTCAAACAACAATGGTGGCCTTAACATTGAATAAAAGATTCAATTTTCCTCTTTATTTTTATCGGGAGATGGTAATACAGATAAATCCAGCTGAAGGTCAAGGTTTCTTGATTTATCCACGTTTTATTCAAATGATACTCAATCATCTTATTCCGGATCTTCCACAACATGCTATAAGATTAACTTTGACTCCAATGTCAAAACGTATTTTTACTGACTGTACGAAGGTGAAACAGCAGAATGCTGCTTTGATTCCAGTCAATACTCCACTGTTTGTGTAACATTCCTGATTTTCAGTATTCATATTTCAATTCAATGTAATGCAATTTCAAATTCAATACTCGTGCACTGTCCTATCATTTTGCTTACCATAAACTAAATGCAATGATTCGATACAAATTTACAAGTTTTGCTCGATTATATACACATAAACGCTATACAAGTAACTATTTATTTCAATCTAATCAAACCTGAAAAGTCAAGGACTAAAGTTGAAAATTTATCAAGAAACCCTAATTAGCACGGTCGTGCTTCGCCCTGGCACGGTCGCGCCAAGTGCCTCGGCACGATCGCGCGACTGGTCCTGGAACGATCGCGCCCGGTGCCTAAGCACGGTCGCGCCTCTCTTAGGCACGATCGCGCCTGTATAACAGCTGAAACGTAAATGTAAGTTAATCGCCCGATCGTTGGAAAGCCGTAACAGTCATCCGTTTCTTTTCCCCTTAATGAATGTATCACAATTTTCGAATTCCTCAAACGTCTCAGTTTCATATTACTAATTTTGAAAATTCTCTCTCAAAGCATTCCAAGAAATATCAAGGATTCTCCCCTGCAATCCGTATTATCCCAATCAAGCAAGAAATTCGTGTCACTCGTCCCTCCTGAAAAGTTCTGGACTGTCTATTTTGGCCGGAGTGCATCAAGGATCACCGGAGCTTAATCTCTCCGTCACCGGAACTTCCTTCTATCGTTTTCCATCAATTCAATACGCTTCCGGGTAAGTATACTCTCCATCTCATTCATTTCAGTATCAATATCAAAAGCCCCCTGTTAATCTGGGCTTCCATTACAGAAATTATCCGGAACCGAAATCCCTATTTTTAATAAAAAGGATTTAATCGAATCCATTCTTAAACACGTTTTCCATACAATTAATTTATATGAATAGACTCGTAACAACTCCGTAATCAAAAGCCCTATAAATTCCAACGCTATAAATACAAGATTTGTTCAATTCGTGTCTGATTTGGATTAGACACGGTCGCGCTAATCATCTAGCGCGGCCGTGCCTCATGTAGCGCGATCGTGCCAAATAGAAGCGCGGTCGTGTCCTCCTGTCCAGACCTTATCATGCCCTCTGGGCTAGTCTTTGTTGTGTCTAAAGATCATAGACACGACCGTGCCGGGCCAAGGCACGGTCGTGCCTGTTTGACTGGTCTAGTTTGTGCCCTCTGTTGATCAACCCGGTCGTGCCCCGACTAGCGCGGTCGTGCCCCGACTAGTGCGGTCGCGCCCCTGGCTTGAGCACGATCGTGCCCTTCCGAGGCACGGTCGTGTGTGACTTAGAAATTGTAACAGAATTATAATTTTATATTTTTCGATCAATAAATGTTTCGATTTTATAAAAATATGTTTTCTGTATTTAAAAATGGATTAAAAGTTTAATCTTGGCATAAATATAATTTATTTAAAAGTTTATGAAAAATTAAATTTATATTTATTATCTTACACTTAAATGATATTAAGTTACAAAATTTATAAATAAATAAGATAATGATTATTTATTTAATTTACATTTTAAATCCAAATCATTTATTTATTTATACTTAATTACAATTAATATTTACATTATTTCATAAACTATAATTATATATTTATTCAGTTATCTAATTCAAACCTAATCAAATTGTTTCAAAAATATTTTTACTTCAAACTATATATACTCTATTCAATACTTTTAAATACAAATCAATAGTTTTATACACAAATTCAACTTTCATTTTAGACTTAAACTTTATGCATCTATTTGATTCAATACACATTACTCTTTAGGTTAAATTGTGCATTTCGAGGATCATATTTGCTATCTATAATCTTTGTTAGCTACACTTCCATACCAAGTGAGTATTCACAACCCCTTTTTACTCTTTTACACTTTTGGGGTGGAACATGAACTCTATACACATTACACATTACACATTTACATTTACGCAAACAACACAAGTGCAAAAATCCTATTTACATACATGTGTGCAAAATTTGAGCTTTGTGCCCGAGTGCTAGTTGTGCTAACCTTTGTATGCTATTATGTGCAATCATTAACTATACAAGCCGACGGTTTTCAATGATAGATCTATTGAGTCTGACAAACCCACCCATGGTGCGCGGTGATTGAAACCGACAACACAATTTTTTTGCATGCTTGTTACAAGGTTTGGTTGTACATGGTTACACAATAGCTGCTCCCCATAAATGCCTTATTTTATCATGTTTTGTAAAGGATTTGTTTTCAACTATATGCTATCTACATACAACTGTGTTATACTCACCAACTTTTTAGTTGACTTTATTTTATTCATGTTTCACGTCCCAATATGTGAGATTGATTCAAGACGTGTTCAACATAGGATTTGGACTTAGCAATTTAAATCAAGAATTTTATGAGTTGTTATATGTTTCTTGTTTGAATTTGGTTTTGTACTTGGATTATTTGCAATGGAAATTTAACTTTAATATATTTCAATTTAGTCAACCATGTGCTATGAACAGTCTTACATGTCCCGCCCCGATGATTCCGCCATCGGTCGGGGTGTGACAGATTGGTATCAGCGCCTTGGTTATAGGGAATTAGGTTATTAGACACCTTGACCTAGACTATAACTTTAGGACACCCACTTATACTATGCTTCATGATTTTTGTGCTATGTGTTACATGCTATGTGCTATATGTTATATGTTACATGTTTAGTATGATTACTTATTATTGCATTATGATGACTTATGTGTTTTAAATCCATGACTTATTAGGATATTCTTAATAATTAAATAAATAATATCCTTTCCTATATTCTAAAACCTCATAATATTTCTATCTTCCTTTCTATATTTATCCTTTCTATGCATGTGGAAAACTCTAGAAGCAAAAATCTTTAAAAATTTTTATTTCTTCGATAAGGTTTTTAAACTTGTTAAATTATTTGAGGACACGTGCAATCTGGAAGGGTGACACCTGTATTTTGGGTTTTCTGTCTAGGAAAGCATTTCGCATAAATCCCAATCAACCGAGGGACTCGTATGCTTTCCTGGGAATTCCCGAGATGAGTGTTTACTTATAGGCTAAAGCATGTCTCGTTGAAAATTTTATAAGTTTAATTAACCTTAATGTGCCATGGTATTCAAGTGATTTTGTCACTTTTTAGTACAATCCAAACTAAGAATATCTATTTTATTTTGTTATCTCATTCTATTAAATCCTATCAAATCTCATAAGTTCTTACAATTTTTCTTGTCTTGTGACAATCTGTAGAATGCCTCCTCGTTGTGCTCCCGCAACCAACGCCAACACCGACATTGCTGCTATTCTCACCCAATTGGTGACACAACTCACCCAAGCCAATGGTGCCACCAATGGCAACAATGGTGGAAATGGAAGCAATAGTGGTGGAAATGGTGGAAATGGTGGTAATAATCCATCTCAATGCACCTTCAAGCACTTCAACTCGTGCAATCCCCTAAAGTTCTATGGTACAGAAGGAGCTACTGGACTCCTTCAATGGTTCGAAATCATTGAGAATACCTTTCTCAATAGTGACTGTCCCGACAACCTCCGTGTTCGTCATGCTACAAGCGTCCTACAAAAACGGGCACTTACATGGTGGAATGGGGAGAAGAGGAATGGGGGTGTTGATATAGCTATGGCCTTACCTTGGGATGAGGTCAAAAGGCTTATGACCGAGGAGTTCTGTCCTCGAAATGAAGTGAAAAAGCTAGAAGCTGAATTTTGGGATCTTGCCCAAGATAGCGGGGAAAGCTTAGCATATACAACTCGGTTCCATGAGTTGAGTCTTCTAGTGCCCCACATGGTCACTCCTTTGTCCCGTTGTATCGAGAGGTATATTGGTGGGCTACCAAGACAAATCCAAGATACTGTCTTAGGAAGAAATCCTGCTACCCTGGAGGATGCTATTCGTCTATCCGCTACCCTAACTGATAATCATGTGAAAGCTGGAACTCTTACCAAAAAGGGTTCTAAGAAAGTTTCTGAAACCATAACCCCTCCTACTCACAACAAAGAAGCCACAACCGAGCCTTCTCGCAATAATAGAAAGAGGAAGGTTAGAAATTTTACCGTGGTTACTCCTGCTGTTCACATCAACCAAGCTGCACCTATGGTTCAATCGCCAGCTAAAAAGCCATATGTTGGGATCTACCCTCTTTGTGCCACCTGCAATTTTCATCATCCTCAAACTATCCCATGTCGCCTTTGTACTTATTGTGGGAGATATGGTCATACAGTTAGTGTTTGTAGGACCAAAGCTCTTACGGGTCAAGTCAACCCTCCAAACCGAACCGTACCTCAAGTGGCTAATCAAGGTGCTCCCACCATTGCTAATGGGCGTGCTTGCTATGAGTGTGGTGACCCGAACCATTTTCGTGATCAATGTCCAAGACTTGCAAATGCTAGACAAGGTGGAGCTCGTGGGCATGCGTTCAACATAAACGCCAACGAAGCTCAAGCCAACAATGACGTGGTCAATGGTACGTTTCTTGTTAATAGTCAATATGCCTCCATTTTATTCGATACCGGAGCCGTTAAAAGTTTTGTGTCACTTAATTTTGAACCTTTACTTGCAAAGACTCGGTCCCAATTAGAGAAAACATTTACCGTTGAAGTAGCAGATGGTGACTCCCTTACAATTGACTCCATTATTTATGACTGCTCCTTAGAACTAAATAACCATTCATTCCCAATCAACCTTGTTCCAATGCCACTAGGAAGCTTTGATATTATCATAGGTATGGATTGGCTATCAAATCATCATGCCGAAGTCATTTTCTTTGAAAAGTGTATCCAAATTCCGCTACCATCGGGAGAAACCTTAAGGGTTTTTGGTGAAAAGCCTTGCAAGGGACTTAAGTTGATGTCATGTACTACCGCTCAAAAGTACTTACGAAAGAAGTACATTGCTTTCTTAGCTCACATTGTTCAAAAGGATGTCAAGGAGAAGAGTATCCAAGACATTCCCATTATTCGAGATTTTCCAAAAGTTTTTCATAAGGATTTATCCGGTCTTCCTCCCGTTCATCAAGTAGAGTTCCGCATTGATCTTATACCTGGAGCTAACCCCGTTGCTAGAGCTCCGTATCGTCTTGCACCTTCCGAAATGCAAGAACTTGCAAGTCAACTTCAAGAACTCTCCGACAAAGGTTTCATTCGTCCAAGTCATTCACCGTGGGGTGCGCCCGTCTTATTTGTTAAGAATAAGGATGGATCATTTTGCATGTGTATTGACTACCACGAACTCAATAAACTTACTATCAAGAACCGCTATCCTTTGCCTAGAATCGATGATCTCTTTGATCAACTTCAAGGTTCTACTTGCTTCTCGAAGATTGATCTTCGATCCGGTTATCATCAGCTTCGTGTTCAAGAAGATGACATTCCTAAGACTGCTTTTCGAACAAGGTATGGTCATTACGAGTTCATGGTTATGCCTTTCGGGTTAACCAATGCACCCGCAGTTTTCATGGATCTCATGAATCGTGTGTGCAAACCGTACCTTGATAAATTCGTGATCGTTTTCATTGATGATATCTTAATCTATTCCAAGACTAAAGCCGACCATGAAGAACATCTTAGATTGGTTTTGGATCTCTTAAAGAAGGAAAAACTTTATGCCAAATTCTCCAAATCTGAATTTTGGCTAAAGGAAGTTCAATTTCTTGGTCATATTGTCAATGACAAATGAATTCATGTTGATCGTGCAAAAATCGAAGTGGTTAAGAATTGGAATGCCCCGAAGACTCCTACCGAAGTTCGTTCATTTCTTGGTCTTGCGGGTTATTATCGTCGTTTCATCTCAAACTTCTCAAAGATTGCTGTCCTGCTTACCGCCTTGACCCACAAGGGTAAGACTTATGAATGGGGACCAAAACAAGAAGAAGCCTTCCAAACCCTTAAACAAAAGTTGTGCAATGCTCCCATATTGACTCTCCCCGATGGAAATGATGATTTAGTTGTCTATTGTGATGCTTCTAACCAAGGTCTTGGTTGTGTTCTCATGCAACGAGGCAAAGTAATCGCTTATGCATCTAGACAACTCAAACTTCATGAGAAGAATTATACGACACACGATCTCGAGTTGGGTGCGGTCGTATTCGCGTTAAAGATTTGGAGACATTACCAATATGGCACGAAATGTGTGGTGTTCACCGACCACAAAAGTCTTCAACATATTTTCAACCAAAAAGAACTTAATATGAGGCAACGACGTTGGGTCGAACTCCTTAACGACTACGACTGCGAGATTCGTTACCATCCCGGCAAAGCGAATGTTGTAGCCGATGCTTTGAGTCGAAAGGAACATGTTATGCTTCATTGTGCCGGTATTCAAACCGATATTCAAACCCGTATCTTAGAAGCTCAACATGTCTCGGTAACCGAGGGTAACATGTACGAAGAAATGTCATGTGGTGTTGAACTTCTTCTTGAATCAAAACCCAATGGCTTACTATATTACTTGAACCGTATTTGGGTTCCCGATCACGATGATCTCCGTGCATTTCTCATGAACGAGGCTCACAAGACTCGTTATTCTATTCATCCAGGTGCGGACAAAATGTACCAAGATCTTCGCCAACTTTATTGGTGGCCCGGTATGAAGAAAGACATTGCTTTTTATGTGGCCAAATGCTTAACCTGTTCCAAAGTTAAAGCCGAACATCAACGTCCATCTGGTTTACTCGAACAACCAGAAATTCCCGTGTGGAAATGGGAGAATCTAGCTATGGATTTTATTACCAAGCTCCCTCGCACCACGAGTGGTTATGATAGTATTTGGGTGATCATTGATCGACTCACCAAATCTGCTCTTTTCTTGCCTATCCGTGAAGACTATCGGGTTAAGAAACTAGCCCGAATATACATCGACGAAATCGTGAGTCGCCATGGTGTTCCCTTGAACATAATATCTGATCGAGATGCCCGGTTCACTTCTCGATTTTGGCAATCCCTCCAAAAGGCTCTTGGTACTCGATTGGATTTGAGCACGGCTTACCATCCGCAAACTGATGGTCAAACCGAGCGAACAATCCAAACTCTTGAAGACATGCTTAGAGCTTGCGTAATCGATTTTGGTGGCAATTGGGATTCACATCTATCCCTCATTGAGTTTTCTTACAACAATAGCTACCACACAAGTATCAACATGGCTCCATTCGAAGCTCTCTATGGTCGCAAGTGTCGTTCTCCTATCTGTTGGAACGAGATTGGTGAAGCATAAATCACCGGTCCCGAGTTAATTCAAGAAACATCCGACAAAATTATTCAAATCCGTGACAATATTATTCAAAAGAGTTATGCCGACAAACGTCGAAAACCCTTGGAATTCCAAGTCGGTGATCTTATTCTTCTTAAAGTGTCTCCATGGAAGGGCGTGATCCACTTTGGAAAGAAAGGCAAGTTAGCACCTCGCTATGTTGGTCCATTCAAGATCCTTGAAAGGATTGGGAAAGCGGCTTACAAGCTCGAGTTACCTCCATCTCTTGGCAATGTGCATCCTACATTTCATATATCTAATATGAAGAAGTGTCTCGCTGATGAAAATCTCCATATACCGCTTGACGACGTGCGCATTGATGAAACGATGCACTTCGTTGAGAAGCCGGTGGAAATTATGGATCGCGAGGTCAAACAGCTCAAGCGAAGTCGCATTCCTATTGTCAAAGTTCGTTGGGAATCTAAGCGTGGTCCTGAGTTCATTTGGGAACGAGAAGACCAAATGAAGCTCAAGTACCCTCATCTTTTTACCGATACCGTCGCTTCCTCAAACTAAATTTCGGGACGAAATTCTCTCAACATGGGGAGACTGTAACATTCCTGATTTTCAGTATTCATATTTCAATTCAATGTAATGCAATTTCAAATTCAATACTCGTGCACTGTCCTATCATTTTGCTTACCATAAACTAAATGCAATGATTCGATACAAATTTACAAGTTTTGCTCGATTATATACACATAAACGCTATACAAGTAACTATTTATTTCAAACTAATCAAACCTGAAAAGTCAAGGACTAAAGTTGAAAATTTATCAAGAAACCCTAATTAGCACGGTCGTGCTTCGCCCTGGCACGGTCGCACCAAGTGCCTCGGCACGATCGCGCGACTGGTCCTGGAACGATCGCGCCCGGTGCCTAAGCACGGTCGCGCCTCTCTTAGGCACGATCGCGCCTGTATAACAGCTGAAACGTAAATGTAAGTTAATCGCCCGATCGTTGGAAAGCCGTAACAGTCATCCGTTTCTTTTCCCCTTAACGAATGTATCATAATTTTTGAATTCCTCAAACGTCTCAGTTTCATATTACCAGTTTCGAAAATTATCTCTCAAAGCATTCCAAGAAAAATCAAGGATTCTCCCCTGCAATCCGTATTATCCCAATCAAGCAAGAAATTCGTGTCACTCGTCCCTCCTGAAAAGTTCTGGACTGTCTATTTTGGCCGGAGTGCATCAAGGATCACCGGAGCTTAATCTCTCCGTCACCGGAACTTCCTTCTATCGTTTTCCATCAATTCAATACGCTTCCGGGTAAGTATACTCTCCATCTCATTCATTTCAGTATCAATATCAAAAGCCCCCTGTTAATCTGGGCTTCCATTACAGAAATTATCCGGAACCGAAATCCCTATTTTTAATAAAAAGGATTTAATCGAATCCATTCTTAAACACGTTTTCCATACAATTAATTTATATGAATAGACTCGTAACAACTCCGTAATCAAAAGCCCTATCAATTCCAACGCTATAAATTCAAGATTTGTTCAATTCGTGTCTGATTTGGATTAGACACGGTCGCGCTAATCATCTAGCGCGGCCGTGCCTCATGTAGCACGGTCGTGCCGAATAGAAGTGCGGTCGTGTCCTCCTGTCCAGACCCTGTCATGCCTTCTGGGCTAGTCTCTGTTGTGTCTAAAGATCATAGACACGACCGTGCCGGGCCAAGGCACGGTCGTGCCTGTTTGACTTGTCTAGTTTGTGCCCTCTGTTGATCAACCCGGTCGTGCCCCGACTAGCGCGGTCGCGCCCCTGCCTTGAGCACGATCGTGCCCTTCCGAGGCACGGTCGTGTGTGACTCAGAAATTGTAACAGAATTATAATTTTATATTTTTCGATCAATAAATGTTTCGATTTTATAAAAATATGTTTTCTGTATTTAAAAATGGATTAAAAGTTTAACCTTGGCATAAATATAATTTATTTAAAAGTTTATGAAAAATTAAATTTATATTTATTATCTTACACTTAAATGATATTAAGTTACAAAATTTATAAATAAATAAGATAATGATTATTTATTTAATTTACATTTTAAATCCAAATCATTTATTTATTTATACCTAATTACAATTAATATTAACATTATTTCAAAAACTATAATTATATATTTATTCAATTATCCAATTCAAACCTAATCAAATTGTTTCAAAAATTTTTTTACTTCAAACTCTATATATTCTATTCAATACTTTTAAATACAAATCAATAGTTTTATACACAAATTCAACTTTCATTTTAGACTTAAACTTTATGCATCTATTTGATTCAATACACATTACTCTTTAGGTTAAATTGTGCATTTCGAGGATCATATTTGCTATCTATAATCTTTGTTAGCTACACTTCCATACCAAGTGAGTATTCACAACCCCTTTTTACTCTTTTACACTTTTGGGGTGGAACATGAACTCTATACACATTACACATTACACATTTACATTTACGCAAACAACACAAGTGCAAAAATCCTATTTACATACATGTGTGCAAAATTTGAGCTTTGTGCCCGAGTGCTAGTTGTGCTAACCTTTGTATGCTATTATATGCAATCATTAACAATACAAGCCGACGGTTTTCAATGATAGATCTATTGAGTCTGACAAACCCACCCATGGTGCGCGGTGATTGAAACCGACAACACAATTTTTTTGCATGCTAGTTACAAGGTTTGGTTGTACATGGTTACACAATAGCTGCTCCCCATAAATGCCTTATTTTATCATGTTTTGTAAAGGATTTGTTTTCAACTATATGCTATCTACATACAACTGTGTTATACTCACCAACTTTTTAGTTGACTTTATTTTATTCATGTTTCACGTCCCAATATGTGAGATTGATTCAAGACGTGTTCAACATAGGATTTGGACTTAGCAATTTAAATCAAGAATTTTATGAGTTGTTATATGTTTCTTGTTTGAATTTGGTTTTGTACTTGGATTATTTGCAATGGAAACTTAACTTTAATATATTTCAATTTAGTCAACCATGTGCTATGAACAGTCTTACATGTCCCGCCCCGATGATTCCGCCATCGGTCGGGGTGTGACAGTTTGGGCACTTCATCAATCCTTATTAAGTTGCACCACCTAATGACAACTGGTTTCATCCTAATGAACTTTCTCAAGATCAAGGAGTTAATGTTCAACAACAACCACAGCAGCAACAACCACAACAACCTGCACAACAACAACAGATACCAGTTCCACAAATACAAGTTCATGTACAACCACAAATTCCTATTCCTGAACAAGTTCCTATTCCACAAGCTGCAGTTGATATTCCTATTCAGGAACCAGTTCAAGAAGAGGTCATTCATGAACCTGATCAAGATCTAGGTATGAACATGGATGATTTTCTTGATGATACTGTGAACTCGCCCATTCATGAACAAGAAGGGAATGTGGTGACGGAAGCTGAGTCGAGTTCTAGTTCGCGTGATACAATATCATCTGATGATGACAGCACTGATTCTGATGAATCTAGGGATTTTTCTCCAGGTCTTTATGAACGGTTAGCTGCTATTCCCCTGGCTAATGGAAAACGCATTAAATCTCAAGCCAGAAGACCGAGACGAAAGTCTGTTCGGGATCCTCCTTCCAGATCAGTACTTGGAAAAAGATCTTTGGTCGATGAGAGTTCTGACACTGACAGTGACTTTAATCCAGATCCTACACGTCAAAAGTTAATGTCTGCATCGATTGCTGCTGCAAAATCTTCTCAAGGAGTTGAGGATGCAAATTTTGTTGCTTCTCTGATCATTACTCCTCCACAATCTAAGGATCCATCTCTAGTTCATACTCCTATTCCTCCAGTCATTCCTACTACTTCAAGTCCTTCTATTCCACAATCCACAGCAGGTCCGTCAAAGCCTTCTGATTCTGACAGGATTACTTTCCTTGAATCTCAAGTGCTGTCTCTACAAACACAAGTTAACTCACTTGTATCTATTGATTCACAACGGCAGCTGGTGATTCAGACTCAAGCTCAACAGATTGCTGATATGCAAGCCTTAGTGTCCAAACTCGTTCAGCTTCTTGACGCTCAGGGGGAGTTGAGGATACCTGATACTTGTCACACAGAGTCAATTCAAAGACATGATGATGAAGACAATGATCCTGCTGGAAATATTGAGGGTGATCGTCAATACACTGACGCTAATCCTATATCTAGAGTTCAGGGGGAGTCGACATCACAATCTCTTGAAGGAAACAAAGACAAAGATACTTCTGGTACTAATGACGAAGAAATTCTGTTATTAGAATTCTTTCAAGATTCAGAAGAAGAGGAACCTGAAAAGATTGAATGTATTGATGACATTGACGATTTATTCAATGACATGGAAGATGATATGTCAGATACTGAGATAGAAGAAGGAGAAATAGTAGAGATTGAAATAGAGAAAGATAAAGACAGTGTTACCTATGAAGGTTGTGACGATCTTAAGGTGCCGTATAACTTCAACCAAGAGGATGTTGTTCCTGAGTTTTCTTATGACGGAATAACTGATTCTATGTACTCTATTGAAGACGTCACACTGCCTGATGATACAGCCGAGTCAAAGATGGATACTGATGATGAGAATCTTCAATTCAATAAGGGGGCTGAAACTGAAACTACTCACACTGAGTCTTCGAAGATTAATGAAGAACCTGTGATGTTCAGAGATACAGGAATGACACGAAAACAGTGGAGAGAAGTTGTAAACAGTTGGATGAAGGTGCTACCCAAGTCTCCAGCACAACCTGATCAGAAAGAGAAATATGTGAATAAAGAGCAGTGTGTAGGAAGGATCATAAGTTGGTTCTATGATGGTGAATCAAAATTGTTTGTAATCAAACGATCTGATGGCGTTCAATACTTAAAGCCAAGGATCAAATATTTCAATACCTTGCCGAGGTGTGAAATAAATGGTCTAGCTTCAAAGCCACTCATAAATAGATCGAAGAATGGTTTGGCTGATGTGATAGCAAACCTGATAAAGAAAGAAGGTAGTTCGGGTAAGTATGAACGGCTGAAACCATAGAAGGGAAAGAGAGTGAAGAACACAGATCCTAAGACTGGGAAAGTAACCTGGAGATACAAGTATAGACCAGTGCATGCTATTCACAAGATACCATTAAAGAATATTCCTCAAGACTTTCTTGGGAATATGAAATGGTGGTATGTTGATGTTAATACTGGTGAAGCAAGGGTTGAAGATAAAGATAATAAGGTCATTGTGTGTTTCTATGACGCAATGAATCTTATTAATTTTTCAAAGAAAGATCAGAGGACGCTGCGAAAGAATGAGATAATTGTCACACCCCGACCGATGGCGGAATCATCGGGGCGGGACATGTAAGACTGTTCATAGCACAAGGTTGACTAAATTGAAATATATTAAAGTCAAATTTCCATTACAAATAATCCAAGTACAAACCAAATTCAAACAAAGAAACATAAAACAACTCATAAAATTCTTGATTTAAATTGCTAAGTCCAAATCCTATATTGAACACGTCTTGAGTCATTCTCACACAATAGGGTCTGAAACATGAATAAAATAAAGTCAACTAAAAAGTTGCTGATTATAACACAGTTGTATATAGATAGCATATATTTGAAAACAAATCCTTTACATATCATGATAAATAAGGCATTTATGGGGAGCAGCTATTGTGTAACCATGTACAACCAAACCTTGTAACTAGCATGCAAAAATTGTGTTTTCGGTTTCAATCACCGCGCACCTGGGTGGGTTTGTCAGACTCAATAGATCTATCAATGAAAACCGTCGGCTTGTATAGTTAATGATTGCACATAATCGCATACAAAGGTTAGCACACCTAGCACTCGGGCATAAAGCTCAAATTGCACACATGGATGTAAATAGGATTTGTACTTTGTGTTGTTCGTGTAAATGTAAAGTGAAATTTGAATAATGTTCATGTTTGACCCCAAAAGTGTAAAAGAGTAAAAGGGGTTGTGAATACTCACTTGGTAAGGAGATGTAGCTAACAAAGAGTATAGATAAAATAAGGGTTCTTGATACGCACGGGTTAACCTAGATAGTAATGTATATTGAATCAAATCAGTGTACAAAGTTTAAGTCTAACATTGAAGGTTGAATTTGTGTATAAAAAGTATTAAATGAAATATATAAAGTTGTAGTAACCATTTTTGGAACATTTGATTAAAGTTTGAAATTTAAATAATAAAATAGAATTTTTATAAAATTGTTGATTATGAAAATAATGCATGTGTTAAATGTAAATTAATATATAAATAAATGATTATAGTTTATGAAAAAATATAAATATTGATTGTAATTAAGTATAAATAAATAAATGATTTTTGTTTAAATATTAAATAAATAATTATTATCTTATTTATTTATAAACTTTGTAACTTAATCATTTAAAACATCATTTAAGTGTAAGATAAATATAAATTTAATTTTTATAAATTTTTAAATAAACTTTTAAATAAATAATATTTGTCTCTAGATTAAACTTTAAATCTCTTCAAATACAGAAAACATATTTTTATAAAATTTGAAATATTTATTGATTGAAAAATATAAAATTATAATTCTGTTAAAATTTCTGAGTCACACACGACCGTGCCTCGGAAGGGCACGATCGTGCTCAAGCCACGGGCGCGACCGCGCTAGTCGGGGCGCGACCGGGTTGATCAACATAGGGCACAAACTAGACAAGTCTACAGGCACGACCGTGCCTTGGATCGGCACGGTCGTGTCTACGATTTTTAGACACAACAGAGGCTAGCCCAAAGGGCATGACTAGGTCTGGACAGGAGGACACGACCACGCTGCTACTCGGCACGACCGCGTTTCATGAGGCACGGCCGCGCTAGATGATTAGCGCGACCGTGTCTCTTCCAAATCAGACACTAATTGAACAAATCTTGTATTTATAGCGTTGGAATTGTTAGGGCTTTTGATAACTGAGTTGCTACGGGTCTATTCATATAAATTAATTGTATGTAAATTGTGTTTAAGAGTAGAATCGATTAAATCATTTTTATTAAAACGATAGTTTCGGTTCTGGAAGATTTCTGTAATGAAAATTCTGATTAATAGGGGGCTTTTAATATATGGATCGAAACGAATGAGAGGGATGATTCAATTACCTAAAACAGAAAGGAATTGATAGCGATCGGTAGAAGGGAGTTCCGGCGACGTCAAGATTGGCTTCCGGCGACTTCTGCTGCGATTCTGGGTGATTCAACCCCTTCAGAAACCTTAGAGATGATCGGAGGATCGAGTTCCTTGATTATTTGGTAGCAATTGGATCGAAAATAGAGATTTGAGGCTTAGGAGATAATTTGGACGGTTTCTTTTGAGAGTAATTTGTATTTTGGAAATGATAATGGTAATTGACGGAGATATTTTCCTTGATAACAAAAGTAAAACGTAAATCGGATTTAAATTCGAACGATCGAGCGTTTTGAAACTGCATTTACGTTTCGACTGTTACGCAGGTGCGACCGTGCCCAAGAGAGGCGCGACCGTGCCAGGACGAAGCACGACTGTGCTAATTAGGGTTTCTTGATAAATTTTCAACTTTAGTCCTTGACTTTTCAGGTTTGATTAGTTTGAAATAAATAGTTACTTGTATAGCTTTTAAGTGTATAGAATCGAGCAAAACTTGTAAATTTTTATTAAATCATTGCATTTAGTTTACGGTAAGCAAAATAATAAGACAGTGCACGAGTATTGAGTTCGAAATTGTATTACTTTGAATTGAAATATGAACACTGAAAATCAGAAATGTTACAGTCTCCCCATGTTGAGAGAATTTCGTCCCGAAATTTAGCTAGAGGAAACAAGGGTATCGGTAAAAATATGAGGGTACTTAAGCTTCATTTGGTCTTCTCGTTCCCAAGTGAACTCAGGACCACGCTTAGATTCCCAACGAACTTTGACAATAGGAATGCGACTTCGCTTGAGTTGTTTTACCTCACGATCCATAATTTCCACCGGCTTCTCAACGAAGTGCAGCGTTTCATCAATGCGCACGTCGTCAAGCGGTATATGGAGATTTTCATCAGCGAGACACTTCTTCAGATTAGATACATGAAATGTAGGATGCACATTTCCAAGAGATGGAGGTAACTCGAGCTTGTAAGCCACTTTCCCAATCCTTTCAAGGATTTTGAATGGACCAACATAACGAGGGGCTAACTTACCTTTCTTTCCAAAACGGACCACACCCTTCCACGGGGACACCTTAAGAAGAGCAAGGTCACCGACTTGGAATTCCAAAGGTTTTCGACGTTCGTCGGCATAACTCTTTTGCCGACTCCTCGCTACTCGAATATTGTCACGGATTTGAATAATCTTGTCGGATGTTTCTTGAATTAACTCGGGACCAGTGATTTGTGCTTCACCAATCTCGTTCCAACAGATAGGAGAACGACACTTGCGACCATAGAGAGCTTCGAATGGAGCCATGTTGATACTTGTGTGGTAGCTATTGTTGTAAGAAAACTCAATGAGGGATCCAATTGCCACCAAAATCGATTACACAAGCTCTAAGCATGTCTTCAAGAGTTTGGATTGTTCGCTCGGTTTGACCATCAATTTGGGGATGGTATGCCGTGCTCAAATCCAATCGAGTACCAAGAGCCTTTTGGAGAGATTGCCAAAATCGAGAGGTGAACCGAGCGTCTTGATCAGATATTATGTTCAAAGGAACACCATGACGGCTCACAATTTCATCAATGTAAATTCGGGCTAGTTTCTCCACCCGATAGTCTTCACGGATAGGCAAGAAATGAGCAGATTTGGTGAGACGATCAACGATCACCCAAATACTATCATAACCACTCGAGGTGCGAGGGAGTTTGGTAATAAAATCCATGGCTAAGTTCTCCCATTTCCACACGGGAATTTCCGGTTGTTCAAGCAAACCAGAAGGACGTTGATGTTCGGCTTTGACTTTGGAGCAGGTTAAACATTTGGCAACATAAAGAGCAATGTCCTTTTTCATACCGGGCCACCAATATTGTTGGCGAAGATCTTGGTACATTTTATCCGCACCAGGATGAATAGAATAACGAGTCTTGTGAGCCTCGTTCATGAGAAATGTACGGAGATCATCGCGATCGGGAACCCAAATACGGTTCAAGTAATAAAGTAAGCCATTGGGTTTTGATTCAAGCAGAAGTTCAATACCACATGACATTTCTTCGTACATGTTACCCTAGGTTACCGAGACGTGTTGAGCTTCTAAGATACGGGTTTGAATATCGGTTTGAATACGGGCACAATGAAGCATAACATGGTCCTTTCGACTCAAAGCATCGGCTACAACATTCGCTTTGCCGGGATGGTAACGAATCTCGCAGTCGTAGTCGTTAAGGAGTTCGACCCAACGTCGTTGCCTCATATTGAGTTCTTTTTGGTTGAAAATATGTTGAAGACTTTTGTGGTCGGTGAACACCACACATTTCGTGCCATATAGGTAATGTCTCCAAATCTTTAACGCGAATACGACCGCACACAACTCGAGATCGTGCATCGTATAATTCTTCTCATGAACTTTGAGTTGCCTTGATGCATAAGCGATTACTTTGCCTCGTTGCATGAGAACACAACCAAGACCTTGGTTAGAAGCATCACAATAGACAACTAAATCATCATTTCCATCGGAGAGAGTCAATATGGGAGCATTGCACAGCTTTTGCTTGAGGGTTTGAAAAGCTTCTTCTTGTTTCGGTCCCCATTCATAAGTCTTACCCTTGTGGGTCAAAGCGGTAAGAGGGACAGCAATCTTTGAGAAGTTTGAGATGAAACGACGATAATAACCCGCAAGACCAAGAAATGAACGAACTTCGGTAGGAGTCTTCGGGGCATTCCAATTCTTAATCGTTTCAATCTCAGCAGGATCAACATGAATACCCTTGTCGTTGACGATGTGACCAAGAAATTGAACTTCCTTTGGCCAGAATTCACATTTGGAGAATTTGGCATATAGTTGTTCCTTCTTTAAGAGATCCAAAACCAATCTAAGATGTTGCTCATGGTCGGCTTTAGTCTTGGAATAGATTAAGATGTCATCGATGAAAACTATCACGAACTTATCGAGGTACGGTTTGCACACGCGATTCATGAGATCCATGAAAACTGCGGGTGCATTGGTTAACCCGAAAGGCATAACCATGAACTCGTAATGACCATACCTTGTTCGAAAAGCAGTCTTAGGAATGCCATCTTATTGAACACGAAGCTGATGATAACCGGATCGAAGATCAATCTTCGAGAAATAAGTAGAACCTTGAAGTTGATCAAAGAGATCATCGATTCTAGGCAAAGGAAAGCGGTTCTTGATAGTAAGCTTATTGAGTTCGCGGTAGTCAATACACATGCGAAATGATCCATCCTTCTTCTTAACAAATAAGACGGGTGCACCCCACGGTGAATGACTCGGACAGATGAATCCTTTGTCGGAGAGCTCATGAAGTTGACTTGCAAGTTCTTGCATTTCAGAAGGTGCAAGACGATAAGGGGCTCTAGCCACGGGGTTAGCTCCAGGTATAAGATCAATATGGAACTCTACTTGACGAACGGGAGGAAGACCGGATAAATCCTTAGGAAAAACTTCTAGGAAGTCCCGAATGATTGGAATGTCTTGGATACTCTTCTCCTTGTCATTCTTTTGAACAATATGAGCTAAGAAAGCAATGTACTTCTTTCGTAAGTACTTTTGAGCGGAAGTCCCTTGCAAGGCTTTTCACCAAAAACCCTTAAGGTTTCTCCCGATGGTAGTGGAATTTGGATACACTTTTCAAAGCAAATGACTTCGGCATGATGATTTGATAGCCAATCCATACCTATGATAATATCAAAGCTTCCTAGTGGCATTGGAACAAGGTTGAATGGGAATGACTGGTCATTTAGTTCTAAGGAGCAATCATAAATAATGGAGTCAATTGTAAGGGAGTCACCATTCGCTATTTCAACGGTGAAGGTTTTCTCTAATTGGGATCGAGTCTTTGCAAGTAAAGGTTCAAAATTAAGTGACACAAAACTTTTATCGGCTCCGGTATCGAATAAAATGGAGGCATATTGACTATTAACAAGAAACGTATCATTGACCACGTCATTGTTGGCTTGAGCTTCGTTGGCGTTTATGTTGAACGCACGCCCACGAGCTCCACCTTGTCTAGCATTTGCAAGTCTTGGAAATTGATCACGAAAATGGTTCGGGTCACCACACTCATAACAAGCACGCCCATTAGCAATGGCGGGAGCACCTTGGTTAGCCACTTGAGGTACTGTTCGGTTTGGAGGGTTGACTTGGCCCGTAAGAGCTTTGGTCCTACAAACACTAACCGTATGACCATATCTCCCACAATAAGTACAAAGGTGACATGGGATGTTTTGGGGATGATGGTAGTTGCAGGTGGCACAAAGTGGGTAGATTCCAACATATGGCTTTTTAGCCGGCGCTTGAACCATAGGTGCAGCTTGGTTGACGGGAACAGTAGGAGTAACCACAGCAAAATTCCTAACCTTCCTCTTTCTATTATTGCGAGAGGGTTCAGTTGTGGCTTCTTTGTTGTGGGTAGGAGGGGTTATAGTGTCAGAAACTTTCTTGGTACCCTTCTTAGTAAGTGTTCCCGCTTTCACATGGTTATCAGTTAAGGTAGCGGATAGACGAATAGCATCCTCCAGAGTAGCAGGATTTCTACCTAAGACAGTATCTTGGATTTGTCTTGGTAGCCCACCAATATACTTTTCGATACAACGGGACAAAGGAGTGACCATGTGGGGCACTAGAAGACTCAACTCATGGAACCGAGTTGTATATGCTAAGCTTTCCCCACTATCTTGGGCAAGATCCCAAAATTCAGCTTCTAACTTTTTCACTTCCTTTCGAGGGCAGAACTCCTCGGTCATAAGCCTTTTGACCTCATCCCAAGGTAAGGCCATAGCTACATCAAGACCCCTATTCCTTTTCTCCCCATTCCACCATGTAAGTGCCCGTTTTTGTAGGACACTTGTAGCATGACGAACACGGAGATTATCGGGACAGTCACTATTGAGAAAGGTATTCTCAATATTTTCAAACCATTGAAGGAGTCCAGTAGCTCCTTCGGTTCCATAAAACTTGAGGGGATTGCACGAGTTGAAGTTCTTGAAGGTGCATTGAGATGGATTGTTACCACCATTTCCACCATTTCCACCATTATTACTACTATTGCTTCCATTTCCACCATTGTTGCCATTGGTGGCACCATTGGCTTGGGTGAGTTGTGTCACCAATTGGGTAAGAATAGTAGCAATGTCGGTGTTGGCGTTGGTTGCGGGAGCACGACGAGGAGGCATTCTACAGATTTTCACAAGACAAGAAAGATTATAAGAACTTATGAGATTTGATAGGGTTTAATAGAATGAGAAAATAAAAATAGATATTCTTAGTTTGGATTGTACTCAAAAGTGTCAAAATCACTTGAATACCATGGCACATTAAGGTTAATTAAACTTATATAATTTTCAAGGAGACATGCTTTAGCCTATAAGTAAACACTCATCTCGGGAATTCCCAGGAAAGCATACGGGTCCCTCGGTTGATTGGGATTTATGCGAAATGCTTTCCTAGACAGAAAACCCAAAATAGAGGTGCCATTCTTCCAGATTGCACGTGTCCTCAAATAATTTAACAAGTTTAAAAACCTTAACGAAGAAATAAAAATTTTTAAAGATTTTTGCTTCAAGAATTTTCCACATGCTTAGAAAGAATAAAGATAGAAAGAAGATAGAAAATTATGAGGTTTTAGAATATAGGAAAGGATATTATTTATTAAATTATTATTTAAGGATATCCTACTAAGTCATGATAACAAGTAAGGTATCAAATATAATAATAATTTATCATGGTAAGCATGTAGCACATAGCATGTAACACATAGCACAAAAATCATGAAACATAGTATAAGTGGGTTTCCTAAAGTTATTGTCTAGGTCAAGATCTCTAATAACCTAATTCCCTATAACCAAGGCTCTGATACCAATCTGTCACACCCCGACCGATGGCGGAATCATCGGGGCGGGACATGTAAGACTGTTCATAGCACAAGGTTGACTAAATTGAAATATATTAAAGTCAAATTTTCATTACAAATAATCCAAGTACAAACCAAATTCAAACAAAGAAACATAAAACAACTCATAAAATTCTTGATTTAAATTGCTATGTCCAAATCCTATATTGAGCACGTCTTGAGTCATTCTCACATAATAGGGCCTGAAACATGAATAAAATAAAGTCAACTAAAAAGTTGCTGAGTATAACACAGTTGTATATAGATAGCATATATTTGAAAACAAATCCTTTACATATCATGATAAATAAGGCATTTATGAGGAGCAGCTATTGTGTAACCATGTACAACCAAACCTTGTAACTAGCATGCAAAAATTGTGTTGTCGGTTTCAATCATCGCGCACCTGGGTGGGTAGACTCAATAGATCTATCATTGAAAACCGTCGGCTTGTATAGTTAATGATTGCACATAATCGCATACAAAGGTTAGCACACCTAGCACTCGGGCATAAAGCTCAAATTGCACACATGGATGTAAATAGGATTTGTACTTTGTGTTGTTCGTGTAAATGTAATGTGTAATTTGAATAATGTTCATGTTTCACCCCAAAAGTGTAAAAGAGTAAAAGGGGTTGTGAATACTCACTTGGTAAGGAGATGTAGCTAACAAAGAGTATAGATAAAATAAGGGTTCTTGATACGCACGGGTTAACCTAGATAGTAATGTATATTGAATCAAATCGGTGTACAAAGTTTAAGTCTAACATTGAAGGTTGAATTTGTGTATAAAAAGTATTAAATGAAATATATAAAGTTGTAGTAACCATTTTTGGAACATTTGATTAAAGTTTGGAATTTAAATAATAAAATAGAATTTTTATAAAATTGTTGATTATGAAAATAATGCATGTGTTAAATGTAAATTAATAAATAAATGATTATAGTTTATGAAATAATGTAAATATTGATTGTAATTAAGTATAAATAAATAAATGATTTTTGTTTAAATATTAAATAAATAATTATTATCTTATTTATTTATAAACTTTGTAACTTAATCATTTAAAACATCTTTTAAGTGTAAGATAAATATAAATTTAATTTTTATAAATTTTTAAATAAACTTTTAAATAAATAATATTTGTCTCTAGATTAAACTTTAAATCTCTTCAAATACAGAAAACATATTTTTATAAAATTTGAAACATTTATTGATTGAAAAATATAAAATTATAATTCTGTTAAAATTTCTGAGTCACACACGACCGTGCCTCGGAAGGGCACGATCGTGCTCAAGCCACGGGCGCGACCGCGCTAGTCGGGGCGCGACCGGGTTGATCAACAGAGGGCACAAACTAGACAAGTCTACAGGCACGGTCGTGTCTACGATTTTTAGACACAACAGAGGCTAGCCCAAAGGGCATGACTAGGTCTGGACAGGAGGACACGACCGCGCTGCTACTCGGCACGACCGCGTTTCATGAGGCACGGTCGCGCTAGATGATTAGCGCGACCGTGTCTCTTCCAAATCAGACACGAATTGAACAAATCTTGTATTTATAGCGTTGGAATTGTTAGGGCTTTTGATTACTGAGTTGTTACGGGTCTATTCATATAAATTAATTTTATGTAAATCGTGTTTAAGAGTAGAATCGATTAAATCATTTTTATTAAAACGATAGTTTCGGTTCTAGAAGATTTCTGTAATGAAAATTCTGAATAATAGGGGGCTTTTAATATATGGATCGAAACGAATGAGAGGGATGATTCAATTACCTAAAACAGAAAGGAATTGATAGCGATCGGTAGAAGGGAGTTCCGGCGACGTCAAGATTGGCTTCCGGCGACTTCTGCTGCGATTCCGGCTGATTCAACCCCTTCAGAAACCTTAGAGATGATCGGAGGATCGAGTTCCTTGATTATTTGGTAGCAATTGGATCGAAAATAGAGATTTGAGGCTTGGGAGATAATTTGGACGGTTTCTTTTGAGAGTAATTTGTATTTTGGAAATGATAATGGTAATTGACGGAGATATTTTCCTTGATAACAAAAGTAAAACGTAAATCGGATTTGAATTCGAACGATCGAGCATTTTGAAACTGCATTTACGTTTCGACTGTTACGCAGGCGCGACCGTGCCCAAGAGAGTGGTGACCGTGCTTAGGCACCGGGCGCGATCGTTCCAGGACTAGTCGCGCGATCGTGCCGAGGCACTTTGCGCGACCGTGCAAGGACGAAGCACGACCGTGCTAATTAGGGTTTCTTGATAAATTTTCAACTTTAGTCCTTGACTTTTCAGGTTTGATTAGTTTGAAAGAAATAGTTACTTGTATAGCGTTTAAGTGTATATAATCGAGCAAAACTTGTAAATTTTTATTGAATAATTGCATTTAGTTTGCGGTAAGCAAAATAATAAGACAGTGCACGAGTATTGAGTTCGAAATTGTATTACATTGAATTGAAATATGAACACTGAAAATCAGAAATGTTACAATAATGTATACTGATGAATGGAGAGAACAAGGTCTACAGTACAAAAGAGTTTTGGAGATATGCAGAAGATATGGTGTGCATGCTGGCAGCAGACTACCAGATAACTGGAAGAGTTCAAGATAAAGACTGAAGATAGAAGATCAAGCTATTGTCAAGGGGGAGTCTGTTAGGACATAGATTTGTAATGACAAAAGCTTGTAATAGTTAGATTTTATGTATTTATGTTTTTGTTATGTAGTTGTATAAAGTTGCTAAGTGTTTTTACAAGTGTGCCTAGAGGCGAACTTGTTAAGTTCGCCTGGTTTATCAGAGGCGAACTTAATAAGTTCGCTTAGGTTTAACTGAGGCGAACTTGTTAAGTTCGCTTAGTCTGTTTCAGGCGAACTTAATAAGTTCGCTTACAACAGGTTAGTTTCTATATATATATGTGTTTACAGAGTCATTAGATAGGGACGGATTAGAACAGAACGGTGAGACAGAGACGATATCAGAGTAGACGAGAGAGAATTCTTGTAACCTGATATTGGTGGAAATACAAAGCGTTTATTTACACCGTTGTTGTTGATTGAGTTACACGAGCACGTTGATCATGGATTCAGCACGTTATCATCGTGTCGTACCGCGAGTCTAGAGATCCGTCACGCACCGAATTAGGGACCTACAAGTGGTATCAGAGCCATTGCTCTTGATTAGCAGAAGATTCGAGGTGTTTTCGTGTCCAATCAACATCAAATTTCAGAGTTTTTGATGATTTTTCATCTTTTTGTGTTCTTGATAAAAATGGAGAATTTTTGATCATTTTGGATTGATTTTGGATTCATTTGATGAAATTGATCCGATAGAAGTGTTCCTAATCTGTTACTACACATTCCTACGGTACAATTTAATCAAATTCCATCAATTTAGCAAGAAATCATGATTTTCGGAATTTTTTGTTCGTGTTTGGGTTGAACAGCTGAACCAAGCGAACTTAACATTCTGTTGCAGGCGAACTTATAGGCGAACTTAATAAGTTCGCTTCATTCAGTATTAGGCGAACTTAATAAGTTCGCTTGGTGAAGATCAGGCGAACTTAACAAGTTCGCTTGGGTCAAATTCGCTTCGGGTCAAGTTCGCTTAGTGTTCTTAAAAATAAAAAAATAAAAAAAAAACTGATGAAAATTCTTCTTTCTCAATTTTTTTAGGGAAAGCTTATATGGTCGTTTTCAATCATTTTTGAAATTTTGAATTTTCGAAATTTTTTAAAAAGAGTATTTTGGCGGGAAATTTTCGCAAAAATTTCAAAATGTCAATTTCATGTGATGATAATGAGATTGAAATTATGCCACCGAGACTTTTGTGCATATCAGATTTTCATAACTGGAAAGTCCGGTTCGAACAGTTCGTATCAGAAACTGATGAAAACTTTTGGACATCCATATTTGAAGGATATGTGCATCCTACTTATGACTATATGGGATATTATGATGTTCCTAAACCAGTGACAGCTCTTACTAAAGTAGAAAAGCAGAATTTGGATCGAGAGATGAAAACGCGTGAAACTTTAACGTTGTCTTTACCAAAAGAAATCATTCATAGTCTCGGGAAGTGTCCAACTTCAAGAGATCTATGGGAAGCATTGAAGAAAAAGGGTGAAGCAACTTCTCAAGCGTTTGTGGTCTTGATCAAAGAAGTATTGGAGAAGTCGAGTTATTCTCAAAATGATTCTTCTACAGATTTAACTGATAGTGAGAGTATTAGTTCTGGTGAAAGTACTCAGTCTACCGAGACTGATGTGATGAGTGAAGAAAGTTTTCAGACAGTTGAAGATGATCTAAGTGAATTAGAAAATGATGCAAAGCCTGTCATTGTTGATCAAAAGGGTGAAGCTGATGATGACGTTTTCATGGCTCCTGGTGCATCTACTTCAGAAGTAAAACCTGAGGTATTTTCTAACTCTGAGATGTTTTGTTCTAACTGTATTTCAGTTAAGGATAAAATGATGAGGGTTATGGATGACAACGTAAACCTCATTTGTGATATGAAATCGATGCACACGGTAAATCACAAATTAAAAGATAATGAGAATGTGTGCATTGAGAGAATAGAATCACTGAAGAGAGATATAAGTTCTCTGACTTTGAAGATCAAAGAGCAGGCATATCACCTAGATATGTCTTTTGCAGAAATTGAGAAAAGAAATAATGATCTTGTTGAGAAAGATAAGGAACTAGCTGAATCTAAAGCAGAGGTGATCAAATTGCGTAGAAAGTTAGAAAGCTTTGGAAATTCATCATTCTTATTAGGATATTATCATGAGAATACTGAAGAGGGGAAGGGAACTAGTGGTATTGGCTATGTTCCTCCACCATTCAATGGCAATTATTCTGTTGCACCTGAGATTATAAATGATGGGGATTTAGATCCTAAGACTGTGTTGAAGGTGAATCCAGTCACAGGTGAAGATATGGTGTATTCTGATGAGAGTGATGATGAATATTTTGATGAAGCTAAGGCAGAGGGGATACCGAAAGAGGTTAAGAAAGAAGACACAAAGGTTGATTCTAATTCATCTGAAAATTATACATTTGGAAGTTCTTCAAATTCAAGGAGAGTTCCATATGTCAGAGATTCTAAAGACAGGCGTACATGTTTTCATTGTAATGAGATAGGACACATTGTGGTGAACTGTCCTTACAAAAATAAAGGGAAGAAGCATGTAGTTCCTGAGAAGATGAAACCTGAATCAAAACCTGTTGAGAAAAAGTTTGTTCTGTCTCAAACTCCAAAAGAAGTTCATGTAGGAGAATCTTCTTCAAGTGCAGCTTATCGTGTGAAGATTCCTTATATGAGAGAATATCGTGAGACGATATCTTGCTTTTACTGTGGTCTTGTGGGTCACATTCGGATCGATTGTACTCACAAAGACAAAGGTAACCGACATGTTACTCCAGCAAAGGTAAGAACTCATGGTAAGCCTTATGTTAACCCAAATGTGGTTAAACCTCGTGATACACCAAAGAGTAATTCAAAATATGAGGTTAGGCTTTCTAGACCTCAAAGACGGAGGAGAAACAGAAGATTGAGAAAACTTTTAGAACAACAAGAGTTTTCACAATCTAAACATTTTTCAAATGAACGAAAATGTTCAAACACTTCACATTTTAAGCAAAAAGAATTTAATGAAAAGAAGTATGTTTGGAAATCTAAAGTTTCTGTTTCTGACTCGTCGGAACAATCTCCAAAAATCGATGAGAGATTCGATTGTGAATGGAGTGAGGTTTATTATTTTGATACAGATGGAAGACCCATGACTACCATGGCTTGGGTTCCAATTTCAAATTAATGTTTCTTGTTAGATGTGCAGGATTAACCAAGAGGGACTATTAATACCATTTTGGATGTTGATAGTGGTGGTTCTAAGCACATGACAGGGAATGACATTTGCATGAGTAACGAGTTGTTGATAACTGCAAATATATTTTATTCAACGACTTGATGCTCAAGGGGAGAATATGTCACACACAATGTTTTGAAAGAGTTTTACAAAGTCCAAATGATAACCTAAAACTTAGGATGACAATGGTGAGCATAAAGTCATTGATGCAACCATTTGACTAGTTGAGGGGGAGTCTACAGGACAGGGGGAGTACAGAACTGTGTTGGTGACAGAGGCAATGACATTCAATTACATTACATCGGTTTGAGTTTTTAATTGATTGACTTGCTTAATCCTGAGTAACCAAGTAA
Organism: Smallanthus sonchifolius; assembly: GCA_023525975.1. Lineage (NCBI taxonomy): Eukaryota > Viridiplantae > Streptophyta > Magnoliopsida > Asterales > Asteraceae > Smallanthus > Smallanthus sonchifolius. The sequence continues at coordinate 79,577,697 of CM042020.1, forward strand.
AATGTTTTCATTGAAGAGTTTATTTTCTTTTGTTTTACTTTCTTTGAAAAAGATTTTGAAAAAGCCAAACAAATTGAAAAAGATAAAATCGACATTGCTTGAAGTTAAAGAAGAGATGATAGTACATCAGTAAATGTTCTTTCACACATGACCTTAGATTAACTGGTTGGTGCTTTATGTTAATATATCTGAATTATATGTTTTGATCTAAACTTCAGAGGTTACACAAATAGGAAATGATAGTGCTGTGTATGCATATAATTTGAATTGTCAGTAGACTAAAAGCGTCACTAAACCATTAGTAGTGTGAAAACATAATTTTATATGTTACAATTGTGATTTGAACCCATTTTATGCCTGGGTGTGTGTGTTAATAGATCACTATCAGATAAAGAATATTAGCTTTTAATAAAGATTTTCCTATGAGATCAGTTTCGGGTTATGTCCTTAGCACTATTCATTCGATTTGCTTCAGTGCCCATGTCCCGAAAAGCATGCAATTTGAAGTATAATCAAGATATGTACTTGACAACATTTGTCAAACATATACTAGCCCTTGGATCATATTGATAAATCATCTTTACTGATTCCATTGAATTCATAAACCAGATAACAGTTGGATCCACGTACCTGAATCTTATGATTCCACATATATAAGCCAAAACATTGAATCATTCGATTATGAATCTCATTGATTCCTATACAATCCAATTTGGATTCTGCTATTCATGTGCTAAGTGATGTCTCCTCATTCTGGAAATTCGGATAATCTTTAGTAAAATCTTATATGTCTTGAAGATAGTGCATTTACTTTCTGTTGGCATACTAGTGGGGTACACGTTGTATTTCATACTTAAATGGTACCTTAACTCACAAGAAAGTGGGAATGAGATGCTTTAGTTTCAAATCTTATAATATTGATAATTTGAATTTGTGTGTCATAGCCTGATCCTATTTTCTTTGAATGTTTATCGCGTATCATAACATGCAATATGAAAGTCTTGAAAAGATAGAGTGTGATAATCTTGAAAGATATTGGTTTGATTTGTCAAGGCTTGAAATAATGACGTAGGATACCATTTGTTATTATCCAAAATGTGTGATTGATACATTGTTTTTACTGATATCATCTTCTTACTCGTGATGTTCGACCAAAAAGATGTGATTTTGTATTTTACATTTCAGTTTGTATAGAGAAAAACCAAAAAGATTTTGTGTTTCTTATGTTTGAAAATCCAAAAAGATTTTATTTTTCCAGCTTCCATGGAAATCTTAATTGTTGGTTATTCTTGGTTGTTCTCCTTTGCAAAAACTGAATATTGCAGACAGAAGTTGACAAGGGGTCCTTCTCCCAAGTTTTCTTCTAGATAGAAAGAGAGTGTGTAGATGAACAAGACGAAGACTACAGTGTGTTTGATGATATATGAAGACGAATGACAATCTTCTAAAGCTGTTGTCAAGGGGGAGTCTGTTGGAGCATATTCTGGTGACAACGAGGTTGAAGATATTATGTCTTAGTCTTAGAGTCTTTGACTTGTATTTAATAGAATTGTTAGCAACAGTTATAGGGGAGTCTGTTAGGACACGTTTTGTAACTGTTGATAAAATTCTGTGTAAGTTCTGCTAAAGGCAAATTTGTTAAGTTCGCCTAGCCTATCAGAGGCGAACGTTCGCCTAGTATATCAGAGGCGAACTTAATAAGTTCGCCTGGGCTATCAGATGGGAACTTAATAAGTTCGCTTAAGTCTATCAGAGGCGAACTTATTAAGTTCGCTTAGCCTGTTAGAGGCGAACTTAATAAGTTCGCCTAATGCTGATCAGTGGCTATAAATAGCAGATTGTAGCAGAAACAGAAAATAGAGCTTAGATTAGTGAGAAAATAGACGATATCAGAGTAGACGAGAGAGAATTCTTATAACCTGATATTGGTGGAATACAAAGAGTTTATTTACACCGTTGTTGATTGAGTTACACAAGCACGTTGATCATGGATTCCGCACGTTATCACCGTGTCGTACCGCGAGTCTAGAGATCCGTCACACCGAATTAGGGACCTTGTTGGAGCATATTCTGGTGACAACGAGCTTGAAGATATTATGTCTTAGTCTTAGAGTCTTTGACTTGTATTTGATAGAATTGTTAGCAACAGTTATAGGGGAGTCTGTTAGGACACGTTTTGTAACTGTTGATAAAATTCTGTGTAAGTTCTGCTAGAGGCGAACTTGTTAAGTTCGCCTAGCCTATCAGAGGCGAACTTGTTAAATTCGCCTAGTATATCAGTGGCGAACTTAATAAGTTCGCCTGGGCTATCAGAGGGGAACTTAATAAGTTCGTTTAAGTCTATCAGAGGCGAACTTATTAAGTTCGCTTAGCCTGCTAGAGGCGAACTTAATAAGTTCGCCTAATGCTGATCAGTGGCTATAAATAGCAGATTGTAGCAGAAACAAAAAATAGTGCTTAGATTAGTGAGAAAATAGACGATATCAGAGTAGACGAGAGAGAATTCTTGTAACCTGATATTGGTGGAAATACAAATCGTTTATTTACACCGTTGTTGTTGATTGAGTTACACGAGCACGTTGATCATGGATTCCGCACGTTATCATCGTGTCGTACCGCGCGTCTACAGATCCGTCACACACCGAATTAGGGACCTACAAGTGGTATCAGAGCTTATTCTCGTGAATTAAGTACGATTCTCGGTGAATAGTGACGGTTTTTGTGTACAATTCGACAAGAAATTCATCATTTTTGAATTTTCTACAACAATGGAATTTTTCAAGTTCTTGAAGATCGTTTCTCTGCTGAATTCGTGATTTTGGAAGTGTTTTTGACGAAGTCAGTCCGATAGAACTGTTCTATTTGATAAAATTCATAATCCTACGGTTCAATTTCCTTAAATTCCATCAATTCGCTGAGAAATCATGATTTTTGAAGTTTTCGGTTCGTGTTTGGGTGAAGATTCTTTTGAATCTGTTACAGCAGTTTAAGCGAACTTGCTGAGTTCCTGTGCAGGCGAACTTAGCAAGCGAACTTATTAAGTTCGCTTCTCACATTTTCAAGCGAACTTAGCTGTTAAGCGAACTTACCAGATTTCCTCCTTAAGCGAACTTGTCTTGTTCGCCTGATCTCAAGTTCGCTTAGTACTCACTAAAGCGAACTTATTAAGTTCGCCTGAGGGTAAAACTGCTAAATACTTAGAAATTTTTCAGAATTTTTTTTTTTAACATGGCAAATATGGTTCAAGTCACAAATATGTTCAATTATGACAATGAGATTGGTACATCTCAAAAACCTCTGAAGTTGCTGAATCTAGCTGATTATTCAAATTAGAAAGATCGGTTTGACCAATTCGTATCTTTTACCGATACTAGTTTGTGGATTCCGATTTTGGAAGGATATACGCATCCTACTTATTCATGGATGGGAAAGGATGATGTTTCGAAACCAGTGTCAGGTTTAACTACTGAAGAGAAGCTGTTATTTGATCGAGAAAAGAAAGCAATGGCTAGCATTTCGATGTCTCTACCAAAGGAAATTTATCACAGTTTTAAACAGTTCAAGTCTTCTCAACAACTGTGGGAAGCATTACATAAAAGGTGTGAAGGCAGTTTGGATGTGAAAAAGAGTAGAAAGGAATTACTAAAGAAGCAGTTCCGAGTCTTTAAACATTTTCAAAATGAATCTTTGGATGATCTTGCTACAAGATTCAATCATCTTCTTAGTGAACTGGCTAGTGCATCTGTGGTATATGAGACTGAGGAAATCAATGATAAATTCTTGGAGGCTTTACCATCAAAGTTTGATGTGTATACGGTTTTGATCAAAGAAAATGTTAAGTACAAAACCATGTCTCTTGAAGAAGTCCTACGGAAGATTCAGTCACATGACATGAATATGAAGAAGAAAGAGACTAATATGGAGCATATCCAGGATCCCTCGATGTATTTTGCCAAATCTGTTGGTAAATCTGGTACTGGAGTGGCATTCTTTTCTGGTGATGCTCAAGAGTCTTCAAATGATCAGTGTTCTGGAGTTCCAATTTATTCTGGTCATACAAGCCATTCTGGATTTTCTGCTACTACTGCTTCAACATCATCTGGATCTCATGTGAATCAGAAAGTTGCTGATGATTATCTTGCTATGTTTTCTTCATTCATGGCATCATATGAAAATTTCATTGGAGGAAAAATACATGATCCTGGGGTAATAGAAGAAGATTTCAGACAGATTGACCCTGTTGATCTGGAAGAAATGAATATCCAATGGAATATGGCCATATTAATGCGACAAGCTAAAGATTTCTTGAAGAGAACTGGCAGAAAATATATTGGTTCAAATAGTCGATCGCGTATGGGTTTTGATAATAGCACAGTTAGGTGTTACAATTGCCAAGAGTATAGTCACTTTGCTAAGGAGTGTGTGAAGCCAAAGGTAGAATTTGATTCTCAAAAGAAGCAATCTAACTTTCAGCATAATAGGAATCAGTCACATGGTTCTTCTGGTAATAAAAATCATGGTCTTTCTGGTAATACAAATCATGCATCTGCATCATCAGCTTTAGTTGCTCAAAATGACGAAAACTATGATTGGGGCATTCATCTGGAAGATTTGGTGGGTGCTATGAGTCAGGCTTTTGTTGCAGAAATTCATTCAGAAAAACCAGAATAGTCTACTGATGATGAAAGTTCTAGTGATGATTCATGTGATGGTGATAGTGTTCCAAGTGTTGATGATGAGGAAGAAAGAGAGCAAAGTATTGATTCTGATGCTGTGACAGGGATTGCTGAGGAAGAAATTGTTCTTACAGAAAATGCTTCAGTTGGTGAAGATTCAGAGAATATTCCAATTACCAAAGTATTCATGGCAGACATGTCTGACCCAACTAAGGTAAAAGACTCTGTTTGTTATATATTTTGTTCTAATTGCATTTTTGTTAAAGATAAACTACAAAAAGTCATGGATGATAACACAAATTTGACTTGTGACATGAAATCAATGCATTCAGTTAATCAGAAACTGAAAGATAATGATAAGCTGTGCATTGATAGAATTGAGTCTTTGAAAAGAGACTTAAATTCTCTTGGGTTAAAATACAAAGAGCAGGGTTATCATCTAGATATGGCTTATGCAGAAATCAAAAAACGAAATGAAGAAGTTGCCCAAAAGAACAAGGAGATTTCTGAAAAAGAATCTGAGGTGATAAAGTTACATAGAAAGTTGGAACAGTTTGAGAATTCATCTGTAGTTTTGGATTATTTTAATGCTAATGCTGATCCCACAAAAAGGGTTGCTGGTATTAGGTTTGTTCCTCCTCCGTTCAATGCAAATTATGTGGTTGAGCCTGAAATCATTCGTGAAGAGGAGATTGATCCCAAGACAGTATTAAAAGTGAATCCAGTGATGGGTGATGACATGGTGTATGATTCTGATACAGAGGATGAAGTGTTTGATGATTCAAAGATTTAAGGAATTCCAAGAGAAGTGAAAATTGAGGAACCAAAGGTTGTGAAGAATGTTACTCGGGATAGGTGCATCTTGACAAAACCTGAAGAGGTGAAAGTGGTTCCAACTAAACTTTCTCCAATCTTACAGTCAAGTGGGTTTGTTGCGGCTGGTTTTCAAAAGGTGAATTCTTCAAAAGTGCCAAAACAGACTTATGTTCCTAAGAAGCCGATAAATTGTTCTGGGCATTCATCCGAAGCTTATTCTTCTGATGGTTCTTCAAATTCAAAGAAAACATCTTATTTCAAAAGTTATCAAGAAAGACGAGTGTGTTTTCATTGCAATGAGACTGGTCATATTTTGATTAATTGTCCATACAAGAACAAGGGTAAAATGAAGATTGTTTCTTCACAACCGAAAGTAGTGAAGATTCTTAAAAGAAACGATGAGGGAAAGTCGTCTTCTAGATTGGAGAAAAATATGACTGGTCATTCTTTTGTTAAATCCCCTGGATTTAAACAACAGAATACATTGAATGTTAAATCCTTTGTTTGCAAAGATAAACTTGAGATTCCAAAAGTTGGAATTTCAAAAGATTCTGTTCAGGAGGTTAAATTGTCTAGACCTCAAAGAAGAAGAAGAAACAGAAAATTAAAGAAAATTTTGGAAACATCTGAATCTGACAATAATATATCACATAATGTTTTTCAAAATCATAAAATTGGTTCTTCTTTGAAAAGGTCTAATTGTCAAACTTCTGTTCTAAAAATGAATGATAAAATTGATTGTAAATTACAAGAAGTTGTTTATTTTGATCAATCCGGGCGACCCAAGACCACGATGGCTTGGGTTCCACTTTCTAACTGATTCTCGTTGTTTATGTAGGGACAACCAAGGAGGACTATCAACAATACATGGTATGTGGATAGTGGTTGCTCTCGACATATGACAGGGAATGTTAGATTGCTTGAGGATGTGATTAAAATTGATGGTGGTTATGTCGCTTTTGCGGGTAATAAAGGCGGGTACATAACAGGCCAGGGAACGTTAAAGAATGACAAAGTAAAATTTGAAAAGGTGAATTATGTTGAGCAGCTGGAACACAATCTTTTAAGCGTATCACAAGTCTGTGACAAGAAGTTTTCGTTCCATTTCAGAGATCATGAATGCTATATTCTGAAACTGGGTTTTGTGATTCCTGATGAATGGATTCTTATGAAGGCTCCAAGGAGAAATGACACGTATGTCCTTGACATGAGTGTCGCCACTACAACGGATTCTTGAGCTTGAGCTTGAGCTGTTTGGTAGCTTGAGCTTCGTTCTTTTGCTGAATCATCTCTAGCTCATAGGTTTTTAGCATTCCAAAGAGTTAAGTCATCTGGAGAGTCTTCAGATTTTCAGTTCTTCTGATGGACACTGTGTAGAGTGTCCAGTAACTCGGTAGAGACCTGATGAACTTCTTGAGAATATCTTCATTCTCCAGCTTCACCTTTGAGCACTGCAGCTCACCTACAAGATAAGTAAATCTGTTATATAAAACCGTTAGAGACTCACATTCCTTCCATACGAAGTTTTCATATTGCTGCTTCAGGATGTCTCTTCTGTTTTCTTTCACTTCTTCTGAACCAGCAAACATCTTTTCAAGAGCCTCCCATAGCTCTTTTGCAGTTTTATATCCTCTGAAGTTATGAAAAACTTCATTTGGTAAGCACATCTGGATGGCTCCCAAAGCTTTGAAGTCTACCTCCATTTTCTTGATGTCTTCATCAGAGTACTTGGAGGGTTCTTTGGAAACCAGTGCACCTCCGGAATCAGCAGAGGACACCATGGGTATGTATGGTCCATCTTTAATGGATTTCCACATCCCATCTTCCTGATAGCAGAAGAAGCTTTCCATTCTGTTCTTCCACATATCATAGTCTTCCCCAGACACCAGTCTTGGTAGTCTATTAATGCTTCTAATATCTTCAAATCCATTGTTTTGAGCCATTTTGTTTTGATTTGTGATAGTGAGAGACTTTAACAAAGTGATAGTTTAGAATAGAACCGAAGAATGATTAAACAAGTGTGAGTTTGTTTAATCTGTGAGCCAAAGCTCTGATACCACTTGTAGGATCGGTAAATACAAGATGGTTCTATTCTAGTTGAGATTGGCTGAAACAATCACAACTTAATCGAAGTAAACAAGTAAACACAAGAAGTACTGATAAATGCAGTTTGTATTAAGCTTCAATGGTTACAAGATTACAGAGAAAACTCTAAGAAAAGCACTAAGATACAATGACTCTAAGTACTACTTATATAGTAACTTAGAATCAAGACAGACCCTTGATTCTAAGGATCAGATCTAACACAAACCGTTGATCTTGTATTGAAGCTATTCTACGTATAATGACAATAAACACTATAAAAGTTAACTTTACTCAAACGTCTTCTTAGGCATCATAGCTTGCATGCTTGGAGAAGAGCGTTGTAGTGCTTTATTGTCTGCACCAGTGACATTCTTTCTGCATGGAGTTTGTCAGTGGTGCAGCAGGAAGTTGTCAATGGTAATGGTTGCTTTTGCTTTTGCAAGGCTAGTCAGCTACAACGCTTGATCTTCAACGGATGAGAAACTATCAGCAGCAGAGTTGGTCATCAGTATCAAGATGCAACCATCCAAAGCTTCTGATGATTTGCCTATCAGCAGCATCAAGTGTTGATGATGCTGAGAAGCCTATCCGCAGCAACTCTGGTCTTCAGCAGATAAGGTTATCCGTAGCAGATTTGTTCTTCAGTAGAAGAACAAGTATCTGCTATAGATAAGCTTATCCACAGCAGTTTGTTGGTCAGCAACAAACTCTGAGATCATCAGCATTTGTACTTAGAGAATTTTATGGTCATCAGTCTTTATTTCTACAGATTTGCTGAAGAAACAATTCATGTTTTTCAAGTATTTGGAGAATGAAACTGTTGATAATATCGGTACCAGATACTATCATATTTTGTGAGAGTTGGTAAAATGTAATGTTTCTTACCCTAATACTGAGGTGAATGAAAAGCTGTTGGATGCTCTTCCACCTAAGTTTGAGAAGTACTAAAAAAAAAGTGCTCATCAAGAAAAATGAGAAGTTAACCGATATGTCTTTAGCGGACTTGATTGGTACAGTTCATTCTTATGAAGAAAGTGATGTGAATGAAGTTAGTGACAAAAGTGATGACGATAGTGTCAAGATTGTACTTAATAAAGAAGTTGCTACTCAATCATTCGTGGCCTTGATTAAAGAAGAATTAGAGAAGTAGAGTGTTACTGAAAGTGAATAGTCTACATGTCAGAATGTTAATTCAAAAGTGACTAGTGAAGAATTGATGAATGAAATTGTAGCTGCAGGAAAGGTGACATAGAAAGTTGTTGAGATATTTGCTGAATCCAGTGGATTCATGGCTAATTCTAAACAGGTAAATGAGGTTGTCTTTGTTTTCTGTTCTAAATGCATTGATTCTGATTTAAAAATTATGAGATTGTGTGATGATAATACTAACCTCATCTGTGACTTGAAGGCAAGCTACTTAACTAATCAAACTTTGAAAGAAAATGAGAAGCTTTTAAATACAAGAATTGAATCACTGAAAGATGATATCAAAGTTTACAATAAAAATTAAATGAACAAGCTTTTCACATTGATGTGGCATAATCTGAGTATGAAAAGATAATAAATGAACTTGCCTAGTCACAGAGTGAAGTCACCAAATTGATGAGAAACCTTGAGGGTTATAAAAATTCCAGTTTTTAGTTGGAATATTATAATGAGAAAGCTGGTGGAGAGAAGTAGTTGGAGGAGTTGGTTATTGTCCACAGAATGATGATAAAGTTGTCAGGGGAGTTGGTTTTTGTCCTCCGTTTAATGGTAATTACGCAATTCATAGCATTGATACAGTGACTAAAGTAGAGTTGGAACCAAAAATCGTCCTCAAGGTTAATCCAGTTACTGGTGAGGACATGGTGTATGATGATGATAGTGATGATGAATGCTTTGATGAAGCCAAAGTTAAGGGTATTCCTAAAGAAGTAAAGATTGAAGAAGAAAAAGTGGTGAAGCAAGTTACACGTGATCGATGCATTTTGACAGAACCTGATGAGCCTGAGCAGTCAAAACCAGTTTTGGGTCAACATGGTTTTATCAAATTTGGTGATATCAATGCAGAAATTCCAAAAATTTCAAACAAGACCACACTGGATTTTATAAAAGAGAAAGTAAATTTGGAGAAATATGAGTCTGCTCATACTCAAACCTCTTGGGGTTCCTTTTGTCAAAAGCAATCAGCATTTTATGCTGGTGAATCATCTGGACATCAGAATAGTTAAAGGAATGTTCCTTATGTTCAACAATATAAAGAGAGACGTGCTTGTTTCCAGTGCAATGAGATTGGTCATATTAAGATAAATTGTCCTTATAAGATTGAAGGTAAGAAGCATGTCATCCAGAAAAGTTTCATGCAGTGGTTAAGCCTTTTGTCAATTCAAAGAGTTCTTATGTTCCAAAGAAGCAAGAGATTGTTGTTGATCATTCATCTAGAGGTTATACATCTGGGAGTTCTACAAGTTTAAGGAGAGTTCCATATGTGAGGCAGTTCAAGGAAAGGCTTGTGTCCTTTCATTGTAATGAAGTGGGTCAGATTCTGATTAATTGTCCTTACAAGAATAAGGGAAAGCGACGTGAAATTCCTGAGATGATGAAGCCTGAAGTAAAATCTATGGTAAAACCTACTACGGTTAAACCAAATGTGGTTAAACTGAGTGTTGTACCAAAGGGTAATTCACAATCTGAGGTTAGGCTCTCTAGACCTCAGCGACGGAGGAGAAACAGAAGATTGAGAAAACTTTAGAACATCGAGAGGTTTCACAATCAAAACATGTTTCAAATGAACCAGAATGTTCAAAAACTTCACTTTTTAAGAAGAACGAACTTTATGAACGAAAGAGTGTTTGGAAATCTAAAGTATCTGTTTCGGATTCGTCGGAGCAATCACCAAAAATTGACGAGAGATTCGATTGTGAATTGCGTGAAGTCGTTTATTTTGATATACATGGATGACCCAGGACCACCATGGCTTGGGTCTCATTGTCAAATTAATGTTTCTTGTTTAATGTGGAGGATTAACCAAGAGGGACTATTAATACCATTTGGGTTGTTAATAGTGGTTGTTCATAGCACATGACAGGGAATGGCATCTGCAGGAGCAAAGAGTTGTTTAGATATGTGGTAAATCTATCATGGATTCAACGACTTGATGCTCAAGGGGAGATAATGTCCCACACATGGATGTTGTGGAAAGCGAAAGCGTTTGACCAAGTCCAAAAGACAACCTGGAATGTATGGTGACGATGGTGAGCATAAAGTCGTTGATGCAACCATTTCACAAGTTGAGGGGGAGTCTATAGGAAATGGGGAGTACAGTATTGTTTCGGTGACAAACGCAAAGGCATTCGATTACACTGGTTTGAGTTTTTAATTGATTGGAATGTTAAATCCTGAGTAACCAAGTAAAATTATTTTCAAAACCATTTTCATGGAAGTTTTATTTTCTTTCAAAAAGTTTTGAAAATTCCAAACAAATTTAAAAATAGAAAATTGACATCATTTGAGGTATGAATCTTGATAATTCATCCAAACCAAGTAACACGAATCATTCGATTCTGAATCATTTTGATTCTTTATATCCTTCGGGATCTGCTTCTTTTCCTGTGCTAATTGATGTAATTTCATCCTGGAGATTGATATACATATTGTTTTGCACAAAGTCTCATATGTCTTGAAGATAATACATTTACATTTCTGTTGGCATACTTGTGGGGTACATGTTGTATTTCATACTTAAATGGTACATTAGCTCACAAGAAAGTGGGAATGAGATGCTTTTAGTTTCAAATATTATAATATTGACAATCCGAATTTGTGTGTCATAGCATGATCGTGTTTTTTTTTAATGTTTATCGTGTATCATTACATGAAATAAGATAATCTTGAAAGGATATTAGCATAATTGATCAAGTTTTGAATGAATGACATAGGATACAAGTTGATGTGGTATGGATTTTATATCCAAGATGTGTGATTGATATATCATATACTGATCTGATCTTCTTGCTCATGATGTTTGTCACACCCCGACCGATGGCGGAATCATCGGGGCGGGACATGTAAGACTGTTCATAGCACATGGTTGACTAGTTGAAATATATTAAAGTCAAATTTCCATTACAAATAATCCAAGTACAAACCAAATTCAAACAAAGAAACATGAAACAACTCATAGAATTCTCGATTTAAATTGCTAAGTCCAAATCCGATATTGAGCACGTCTTGAATCATTCTCACATATTAGGGCCTGAAACATGAATAAAATAAAGTCAACTAAAAAGTTGGTGAGTATAACACAATTGTATATAGATAGCATATAGTTGAAAGCAAATCCTTTACATATCATGATAAATAAGGCATTTATGGGGAGCAGCTATTGTGTAACCATGTACAACCAAACCTTTGTAACTAGCATGCAAAAATTGTGTTGTCGGTTTCAATCACCGCGCACCTGGGTGGGTTTGTCAGACTCAATAGATCTATCATTGGAAACCGTCGGCTTGTATAGTTAATGATTGCACATAATCGCATACAAAGGTTAGCACACCTAGCACTCGGGCATAAAGCTCAAATTTGTACACATGAATGTAAATCGGATTTGTACTTGTGTTGTTTGTGTAAATGTAAATGTGTAATGTGTATAATAGTTCATGTTCCACCCCAAAGTGTAAAAGAGTAAAAAGGGGTTGTGAATACTCACTTGGTATGGAAGTATAGCTAACAAAGAGTATAGATAAAATAAGAATCCTTGATACGCATGAGTTAACCTAGATAATAATGTATATTGAATCAAATATGTGCACAGAGTTTAGTCTAAAAATGAAGGTTGAATTTGTGTATAAAACTATTGATTTGTATTTAAAAGTATTGAATAACATATATAAAGTTTGAAGTAAATATTTTTGAAACATTTTGATTAAGGTTGGGAATTGAATAGTAAAATAGAATATTTATAAAATCATTGATTATGAAAATAAAGTATGTGTTAAATGTGATTTAATAAATAAATAAATGTTTTTATTTAAAATGAAGAATAAATAAATAATCTTTATTCATTTATTTATAAAGTATGTAACTTACAAATAAAATGTTTTAAATGAAAAGTTTAATAACAAATTTAATTTTATAAACTTTTAATTAAATGATTTTTCATTTATTCCAAGATTAATTATTTGATCTTTTCAAATACCTTTTTATAAAACTAACTATTTTTATTTAAAAACTTAATCTGGAATTTTTTTACAAAATAAAACAACAATAATTCTGATCAAAGATTCTGACCTAGACACGACCGTGCCTGGGAAGGACACGACCGTGCTCGAACCACGGGCGCGACCGCCCTAGTCGGGACGCGACCGGGTTTGATCAAACAGAGGCCAACTTGGATAATTCACGAGGCACGACAGTGCCTTAGCTCGGCACGGTCGTGTCTATGATTCCTAGACACAACAGAGATTAGCCCAGAGGGCACGACTAGGTCTGGACAGGAGGACACGACCGCGCTGCTAGTCGGCATGACCGCGTTACACGAGGCACGGCCGCGCTAGATGATTAGCGCGACCGTGTCTCTTCCAAATCAGACACGAATTGACAAATTCTTGTATTTTAAATGCTGAAATTGTTAGGGCTTTTGATTATTGAGTTGTTACGAGTCTTTTCATATAAGTTAATTGTATGTAAATCGTGTTTAAGAATGGATTCGATTAAATCATTTTTATTAAAATAAGAATTTCGGTTCAGGATGATTTCTTTAATGGAAGCCGGGATTAACATGGGGCTTTTGATATATCGACTGAAACGAATGAGAGGAATGTTTCAATTACCCAAAACCATAGAGAATTGATAGAGATCGGTAGAAGGAAGTTCCGGCGTCGACAAGCTTGACTTCCGGCGACTTCTGCTGCGATTCCGACTGCTTCAATGGCTTCGGGTGTTCCAGAGAGGATTGTATATCGTATAGAGATGGATTGTTCGGGGGTATTCGGATTGTTGAGAGGATTTGTGGTCTTGGGAGATAATTCTTTGAGGCTGAACGATTTCAGGATTAATTGGTAGTAAAGGGAATGATTGATAGTATTATTTTCTTGGTTAATGAAAATAAAACGTATAATGGTTTTGAATTCGAACGATTGGGCGTTTTGAAACTGCCTTTACGTTTTGACTGTTACGCAGGCACGACCGTGCCAAGATAGGCGCGACCATGTTTAGGCACCGGGTGCGGTCGTTCCAGGACCAGTCGCGCGATCGTGCTGAGGCACTTGGCGCGACCGTGCCAGGACGAAGCACGACCGTGCTAATTAGGGTTTCTTGGTATTTTGTTCAACTTTAATTCTTGACTTTTCAGGTTCTGTAAGTTTGAACTGAATAGTTACTTGTATAATGTTTAAGTGTATATAATCGAGCAAAACTTGTGAATTTGTATTGAATCAATGCATTTAATTTGAGGCGGAAAAATAGAACAAGACAGTGCACGAGTATTGAGTTCGAAATGCATTACATTGAATTGAAAATATGAATACTAAAATCAGAAATGTTACAATGTTCAACAAAAATATGTGATATACAGTTTTACAATTTATTTCATTTCAGTTTGTATATAGAAAAACCAAAAAGATTTTGTATTTCTTATGTTTGAAAAACCAAAAAGATTTAATTTTTTAGAACTTCCATGGAAATTTTACCTGTTGGTTATCCTTGGTTTGTCACTCCCCAACTGATGGCGGAATACGTCGGGGCGGGACATTTAGACTGTTCATGAGCACAAGGTATACTAGATTGAAATATATTAATCATCAAAATTCATTTCAAACAAATCAAACACAACCAAGTTCAAAAGTACATAATTGAAAGACAAATTGTTCTTGGATTAAAATTAACTAAGTCCCAAAACCTATGTGTAACAAGTCTAGATCAAATCAAGCTTTAACACTTGAAACATGAATAAAATAAGGTCAACTAGAAAATTGGTGAGCATACATAGGTTTGTACATAGATAGTATATAGATGTGAATAAAACAAATCCATGCATAACATGATAAAATAAGGCATTTATGGGGAGCAACTATTGTGTAACCAAAGTACAATCAAACCTTTGTAACTAGAATGCAAATTGTGTTGTCGGTAACAATCACCCCAATATGGGTGGGTTTGTTAGACTCAATAGATCTATCATTGTTAACCGTCGGCTTGAATAGTTAATGATTGCACATAATTTGCACACAAAAAGTTAACACACCTAGTTTGTCAGCTCAAATTTGCACACATGAATGTAAAGAGGATTTGTGTTTGTGTAGTTTGTGTAAATGTAAACAATTGTATGTATAGAGTTCATGTTTCAACCCAAAAATGTAAAAGTGTGAAAAGGGGCTATGTAATACTCACTTGTATTAGTAGTGTAGATAGCACGAGCAAATACGTTTCACAAGTGATTTTGTAATCACCAAGTCAACCTAGAGTAAATTGTATGAACTTGAATTAGTTAATACGCACAAGGTCTAAGACTGATTAGGGTTCAACGGGATTTGAGTATGGGCAGTAGTACAAAAGTGTTTGTGTAATACCCTGGAATGGGTGAGTAAGTTGATGTGACAATCCGACTTTTCAAATTAACTCAGTTAAACTTCCCGTTAAATTCCTGTTAAGTTCTAACCCTGTTAACTCAATATCAAACTTTTAAGGATCAATTCTGCCATTTTCTTAATCCCAATCTCACATGAAATCGCAGGGACCAAATCTGCAATTAAACAAAATTCGATTTGGTTGACTTTTGAAAATCAACAGGATTGTTCTTGAATCAAATTCGAAGCCCACGATCATTCCCGTTGCAATCCGTAACCGTTATGCATTTGATTGTCATAATCGATCATCATTAAAACATTAATCACAGTAATGGAGTCGAATTAATACCAATTAATCTCATTATTGGATTTTAAAGCCGTAACCATCGGCCATGGTCGCGTTTACCTCAAATTCAATCACGATCTTCCCAATTGATCATCTGCACACCTCAGTCGAACAACTCAGAAGCGATCCCCCACATCTATTTGGCCGGAATCACTGCAGTGGTCACCAAGAACCGAAGTCGTCGCCTTCGGCATTCGTTTTAGTCGAATCCCATCAATCCGTCATCCAATCTGGTAATCACTGATACCTATAGTTTTTCTTTTTCATCTAGATTGAAAGCCCTATCATTATCAAGGTTTACATCATCGAATTCTGGATGAACCCGATTCTAGGGTTCATACAATTGTGGTTTAATCGAACCCCTATCCAAACCCCTTTTCAATCAAATTAAATACTTTCATTAGTTTCGTAATTCTCAAGAATATGAAAGCCTCATGGGTATTTTGTCAATTATCATCGAATTGATCACAATCGGTAACCTATGGTTTGTTCATCTTCGAATTTGGGGGTTTCAATCCTAGGGTTAATCAAAATGAAATTAAACTATACCAATAGATTCGCAATACCCTAATTAGTAAAAGCCCTATGATTCCAAATATTTTTAATATAAGATTTGGTGAATTTGAATCCGTGTTCATAAAACTAGGGTTTCGGTTTTTGAAACTAGAATCAAAGGCTTTAAACTCGTTGTTTTTGCAATCAAAACCACCCACTGATTCGCCTATACTCAATTAGAAAGTCCCCTATACTTTCTGGTTCGATCATGATCGGAATCTATGTATTTGGGATGAGGATCGATCGTGGATGGGTTTGGGAAGGGGGAACATTGGAAACTTTGATTAAAACCATTTCAAACCAATTTCGTTTGCGATTTCCCTAGCGGGTGTGATGGTTGAGTAGTTGGGCATGTAGGGGAGAGACCCGGGTTCGAGTCCCTCCACCTGTTTTGTTTTTAAAAACACTTTTGATTAATATTTAAATAGAAAAATCAAACCATATATTATTAGATTAATATATTATAATGTTTTAACCCGCAAAACAACCCGTAGGCTCAGGTTTGACTTTATAACTTATAATTACTAATAATTCCACTTTTAAAATAATATATTTATATTATTTTCAATCCCGACTTCGTATGAAATAATATATTAATATTGTTTTTGACTCGTAACTTCTATTACTAAATAATATATATATTTATATTATTTCGCTTTGTTTAAATACCTCGTGTAATGTTTTAAACTATTCAATAACATAAATTGTTATATTAATTACCCACGTTTATTTTCTCAAATAAAAATAACATATTTATTATTTTTGCCACAATGATTAGTTATTAATCATACGAACCAAAAATAATATATTAAATTATATTATTTTCTTAACTTTTGTAAACGACTCGAACGTACGAATTTATTATTCGTTATTAACGTTCGACGCGTAATGTAACTACCTTAATCATTATATTATGATATATATATATATATATCCGTAGACACGTTCGTCTACTCTTAATTCCTTAGAATGCGTTAAGGCGTTCAATCTTCCGTGTCGTCGTCACAAATCCCATGTGTCCCTAACTTATGTGTTTATAATTCTAGGGCATACGTAAGCCGTGCAGGCTAACACTTAAGGTTCCAAATCTCTTACTTGTGTGATACTACCTACAATGCAACGCAGGTACGTTTCACGACCCCTTTTTTCTTGTTTTACTATTGGGGGAGAAACATGCTTACAAACAAACTTATTTTACTTGTTTTCCTGTTGAAGAGAAACAAACATGTACATAAACTATCATACTTTTACTTATTTTCCCCGTGGGGGAGAAACAGGTACGCAGACAAACATTATTTTACATGTTTTTCCCGTTGGGGGGAGAAAACATGACACAACTATTTTAGATTATTGTAATTCATATGTTATTACTATTGAGGCTAAGTGTGGCACACTATCACAGAAACCTCATCATACATCGAACCGTTAATATGGATCTTAGCGAGGTAATGTTTAGTAGTACTACTGGGTTTGACAAGCCCCACCCGCGTTAAACGTGCTTACTTGATTGGAGATCGAACGGGTGAAATGTTAGCCTACTCACATTTGCAAGAGTTGATAGACCTGGCCAGGAAGCAAATACGCAAACAGTCAGCTTCGGTTGCAAGCGCTTTAGTAAGACATGAACATAGGCTAGCTACCTATAGATTTGCATATTGATTGTACATAATCTGGCAAACACTCTCTTATTACAAACTTGAAACCTGTGAACTCACCAACCTCGTGTTGACACTTTTTCTTACATGTTTCTCAGGTCGCTTTGGCACAGGTTGCACGATTAGGACATGCATGGAGTCCTACTGTCATATCATTCATTTCAAACTTTTTAAACAGTTTACTTATTTATATTGATTGACGCTTGTTACGTGTAATTACTTTTGACTTCATATTAACGTTTACGCTTCCGCATTAACTCTGAACTTTTATGTTATGACATTTCAAGTCCCATATAGTGTCGTTTGATGTAACTGATGACTGAGATCCTGGTGTGTCACATTCCAAATGGTAAAACTCCCTTAGTTAAAATTCGGGGTGTGACAGTTGAGCTTTGTGTTTGTAATCCCAAAGTATATACGGATTTGATGAAACAATAATTGGCTTAAGGTTTAAATTGAATAATCTAAATAAATAACTTATTTATTTATTTATTTACGATTATAACAGTGTACATAAAAGGGGTGGTGAAAACATATATTAGTTTATGCATATTTTGGAAAATATAGTTTAAACTCTAATGCGTTACTAAAGAGTAATTAATTCCTTTTATTTATTTATTGAAATAGTGTGTGTCTATCAACGGATATATATGTATTAATATGTATTTAGTAACAAAACAAATTTGTTTGAAAAATGCTTAATCTTACATAGAAATGATTTACGGTGAAAACATCTTATGAAGTTCTTTAAATTTGACAAAAATATTTTAATAAAAATCTTAACAAAACTTATAAAAGAGATATTTTAAATGCTTTGTTCCGGGAATAAAAATAAACTCTTAAATAGTCTTTAGAATAAAAATGGGATTTTAAAACCATTTACGTTCTAAAATAACTTGCTTTATGTCTTAAAATTGTAAGTTATTATTGAAATCTGTTCTAAATGATTAGGGTTATATAAAAATAAATGTTATAACCAAAGGGGGGGGGTGTTTAAACGGTTTCTGAAAAGGAAAGCAGACCACCCGGCTCAAACCCAGGTGGCTGCTGGGTGGCACCAATGGTTTGCCACTTGACCATTATGGCAACATGTGATAGAACTCGCATAATCAAGGCATTAGTACGAGATTTGCAAGGGAGCCATAACTTGTGTTAACAGAAGCAAGAGGTGGGCTGCGGGAGTGGGTTTCGAACCCGCGACCAAAAGCGTAGGACTCAAACGGATTAACCAGTGGTCTGGGCAGATGTCTTGACAAAACTCGAGTTCGAAATTAGAAAATGTTTACGGCCATCAGTCCCTTCGTCCCCAATACGTACCCTGAAACCCTAGCACTGGAATCGAGTCAAAAAGCAAGCGATCATAGCCCCGATCATGGGGCTTTCGATGATGCGGTTTAGACGATTACAAAGGTATACAATTACCTGCAATGATTGTGTAACGAGGATGAACGACTGAAATTCCAAGCTCGGTGCTATTCGATCTTGACAGCGCTTCAGAGGTGCAATGTGGGAAAATTGAAAGTTAGAATAGTTTGAAATATGGTATGCGAAAGTGTGGGATCAATCTTTAGTGTTTAATTTCATCTTAAACGATCAATTCAGATTTGACTTGCGGGTGACAGTTGTAGGAGGAGAATTACGTGTTAATTCGATTAGATGGGGATGAATTGGGCCGTGTATTAGGGTTAGATGCATGCGAGGTTAATCAGTGCATGATTTGTGGTGTCAGCCGTGATTGATTATTTGATTCAAGACTGAGATTTGCTTGGTTTGACTCTAGGGAGTCAAAGTCGCCCCAATCAGTTTGAATTTCGAAATTAGCCGCGTAGGGATTAAATTAACGCGTCCACAGGGTTTAGAACCATCCGATAATCATCCTAGTATCTAAGGTAAGTCGTTTGATTCTGGGTTTGATCGAATTTCTCAATGAATTGCAAGGGTCCGGTTCGTTTGACTTTTTAAAGTCCACCTATGTCAATTTATAATGAAAGGAGTAAAAATTTACATGCAAGGGTTTGATTCCAAGGGTGGGGGTTCCAAATGAGAGTTCGGAATGATTGAGGGGGGGTTCAAGACCAATGTTATTTGTTTTAAACTTTTATTTTACTTATTTATATCATTTATATAAAAGTCTAATTTATAAAAGTGATAAATTTTATTTTAATAAAATTTCAATTTATGTAAGTGGTTTGTTTAATAAAATCGAGTGTATGAGTATTCATATGTTTATAATTAAAAACATATATACATATATATATATATATAGTAGAAACTAAGATGGAAAAGCGTGGATGATAGTTTAAATGACTATATGATTATAATAATAATTAATGTGACCTATTGTTTTGCACATGTACGGGATTGAAATGGAAATATCATTTTTGTTGAAAAATTTCATACCGAAAAAAAATCATGGATGTTACATGGTTGTTCTTCTTTGCCATAACTGAAATTTGTAGACAGAAGTTGACAAGGGGTCCTTCTCCCAATTTTTCTTCTAGAAAGAGAGAGTTTGTGTCACACCCTCGCCAAGGCGGAAACGCGAGGCGTGACGTGACATGGTTTCCAAATCATATGATTACCGCAAACACATACATGATAAATGGATACGTAATTAAGTTTAAAGTTTTACATTCCAAAATGTAAAATTGAGTTTACAAAAAGTGAAGATTTCGCAAATATGACTCCATTACAATGAGTTATACAAGAGAAATCCCCCAAAAGTTGTATCCATCGTGCATGCATGTATCCTACATTGTTAACCTTGCGATCACGTTCAATTTCCTGAAAAACATACTTAAAATTGTCAACACGAGGTTGGTGAGTTCACAGGTTTAATCAAATAGTTCTTTGTAAAATTCAATTGTTCGTAAATAGTTTCAGGTGTATGTGATAAACAGAATAAGAATTGTTGACCCATTTGTAAACTAGCTAGGAATACAAATAATATGTTCATACATGAGGCGTAACCAAACCATGACAATTGTACACGCCCCTAATTTCGTTATCCGGTTCTATGCGGCCATAAATCCTCCAGATTGTGGTTAGCGCGACTAACCATGACCGGGAGACGTCACTCTCCATAGTACTATTCATAGGACCCTAGGCTACAGTTAATGGTTACTACATTGTTCCAGGGAACTTTAGCGGCCTCACTTGTTGTTCTCATCTCATGCAAACATAAAAGTCGTGCCTTATTCTCTTGTTATCCCATAAAATAGTTGTAAGTATGTTTCTCCTCCAAATATTGAAAACAGTAAAAAGGGGCCGTGAAACTCACCTTGAGTTTGTGTATACTTGTAATGATACTTGCTGTAGTCAACCTTGACTATTCGTACCCTAGATACCAAGGGTAAATTGTGTTAAGACCGAACGTCTTATATTGCAAATTGTTCACCGATTTTGTAAATCTGGTCGTTTTTGTTTGAATATCTCCTTAGTTGTTCAACACTTGTTTTGTTATAAAAACAGTTTTGAGTTACTGCCCAAATGGGACTGTTGACCAGGTGTCGAAACTTCTTAGTTTCGATTGGGCATATGTGTATCGAAACTACTTAGTTTCGATGGAGTAGTCAGGTGTCGGAACTTCTTAGTTTCGATGGAGTATTTGAGTGTCGAAAATACCTAGTTTCGATTGACAAGAAGGGTATCGAAACTACCTAGTTTCGATTGAGCAACATGTATCGAAACTACCTAGTTTCGATTGAACAACTAGTATCGAAACTAGTTTCGATTGAGTAACAGGTATCGAAACTCCTAGTTTCGATTGAGTATATGTATCGAAACTACTTGTTTCGATTGAGTATAGGTATCGAAACTCCTTGTTTCGATTACTGGACTTCTGTTTGACAGAATCAGTCCTGCATATTTATGTTTTAAAACTTGAATTTGACACATTTTTCTTGTTATCTACTTGCGATTGAACATTTTGTATGCTTAGATACGGTTTTTAAAGAGAATAAAATAGATGGTTTTGAGTTTTTTACCTTAAAACAGTGACGATGATGATGAGAGAAAACAAAGAATAGTCTTGAATCTTCTGTTAAACTTTCTTTAGAACACTTGAAATCTTCTTAAAATACCGAATTATGGTTGATTTTGCTTTTGAACTTGGCTTCGATTTGGAGAGAAATGGGAATATTTGCCGTATGAAAATGTGAAATATGAAAAAGAGAATTGTGAAGTTGAGGCTGAGAAGGTATGGTTTTCCCTGGGTTTTCTCAGTTATAGTATGGGAGGAGTGAAAAGGGGAATGGTTTTCTCTGGCTTCGGCCGAGAAAGTCAAAAATGACTTGAGTGTTAATAATTAGTTTTAAATATTAGTTTATTAGTGTTAATAATTAGTTTTAAATATTTGTTTATTAATGGTATTAATATCAATTAGAGTTTTAAGGGGTAATGTAATTCGGTTTATATGACACTCGAACTGGTAACTCCTAGAATTACCAAAATATGAAATGAGACCATGTACGGTCTTTGTAGGACCAAAATGTCCTTGTTTGTGAAATCAAATAAATCAAAAAAATAATTATAACGTAAACTTTTTTATAATGTGTACGGATATTGACCTGAAATGTCGGGTTGTCACATTCTCCCCATGTTAACAGAATTTCGTCCCGAAATTCAATTTGTGTCATCTTGAACTGTTGTATCCTTAAACAAGGATGGGTATTTTGTTTTCATTTGGTCCTCTCGTTCCCATGTATACTCAGGACCACGTTTTGAGTTCCAACGTACTTTAACCAGTTTGATTCGACTGCGTCTCAGTCTTTGAACTTTCCAATCTGAAATCTCAATCGGTTCCTCGATGAAATGCAACCTGTCATCTATGTGAATCTCATCAGGCGGTATAATTAACGTCTCGTCTGATAAACATTTCTTGAGATTTGATACATGAAACGTATCATGTACATTGCTTAGTTCTTGTGGTAACTTGAGCTTGTAAGCTACAGGACCAACCCTAGCCAGTATTTCAAACGGTCCAACGTATCTAGGGTTAAGCTTACCACAGTTACCAAACCTCGCAACGCCTTTCCATGGTGAGACTTTTAACATTACTCGGTCGCCAATTTGAAATTCTAATGGTTTCCGTCTGTTATCAGCACAGCTCTTCTGTCTGTCTCGGGCAGCTTTCAGACGGTCCTTAATTTTGAAGATCTTATCAGTAGTTTCCTGGACAATCTCAGGGCCTGTCAAATGTTTTTCACCAACTTCCGCCCAACATAGCGGTGAGCGGCATTTACGACCATATAAAGCTTCAAACGGAACTGCTTTAATGCTTGTGTGGTAACTGTTATTGTAGGAAATCTCTGCTAACGGTAAATGAGTATCCCAATTTCCTCCGAAATCAATTACACACGCACGGAGCATATCTTCTAATGTTTGGATAGTCCTTTCACTTTGACCGTCCGTTTGTGGATGGTAAGCTGTGCTCATGTCTAGGCGTGTGCCTAAGGCTTCTTGTAATGATTTCCAGATTCTAGACACGAATCTGCTGTCTCTATCAGAGATAATAGAAATTGGCACTCCATGCCTAGCCACAATTTCCTTGATATAAAGCTTTGCAAGTTTCTCGGTTTTATCCGTCTCTTTGATAGGTAGAAAATGAGCCGATTTTGTCAGTCGATCGACAATTACCCATATTGTGTCATAACCGCTGGACGTCCTGGGTAACTTCGTGATGAAATCCATAGAAATTTGTTCCCATTTCCATTGAGGTATCTCGGGTTGTTGTAACAATCCCGACGGTTTCTGATGTTCTGCCTTTACCTTTGAACATGTAAGGCATTTACCGACATAAATAGCAATTTCTCCTTTCATGTTCGGCCACCAATAGTGTTCCTTCAGATCCTTATACATCTTATCTGAACCTGGGTGAATGGAGTACCGGGACTTATGGGCTTCATCCATAACCAACTCCCGTAATTTACCAAAACATGGCACCCAGATTCTATTCATGAAGTATAAAGCATCATCTGACTTTGGTTCCAACTGTCTTATCATTCCTCGTAAAGCTTCATTATGAATGTTTTCTTCTTTGCTTGCCTCTTGTTGTGCCATCCGGATTTGAGTCGTGAGACTCGTATGAATTGTCAATCCTAGGGCACGAACACGAAGAGTTTTAACTCATTCCTTGCGACTTAAGGCATTTGCTACGACGTTTGCCGTACCCGGGTGATACTTGATATCACAGTCGTAATCATTCAGTAGCTCTACCCAACGACGTTGTCTCATGTTGAGTTCCTTTTGATCGAAAATATGTTGGAGACTCTTGTGATCAGTAAAGATAGTGCATCTTGTACCGTAAAGATAATGTCTCCAAATTTTGAGTGCAAACACAACTGCGCCCAACTCCAAGTCGTGGGTCGTATAATTCTTTTCGTGCACTTTTAGTTGTCGTGAGGCATAAGCGATGACTTTGTCTCTTTGCATTAACACACAACCAAGTCCTTGGTGTGATGCATCGCAGTATACGACAAAGTTGTCGATTCCCTCAGGAAGGGATAAGATCGGTGCACTACACAGCTTCTGCTTCAGTAATTGAAAAGCTGACTCTTGCTTGTCACTCCAATCAAACTTCTTTTCTTTCTGGGTTAATGTGGTTAAGGGTAGGGCTATTTTTGAAAAATTTTCGATGAATCGCCTGTAATAGCCTGCCAAACCTAGAAATTGACGCACTTCAGTCGGAGTTCTTGGTGCTTCCCAGTTTTTGATAGCTTCAATCTTGGATGGGTCTACGTGAATACCATTCTTATTGATGACGTGTCCAAGAAAATGCACTTCTCGGATCCAAAACTCACACTTTGAGAATTTAGCATAAAGCTTCTCATTCCTGAGTAGTTCTAAGATTAATTTCAAATGATGTTCATGTTCCTCCTTGGTTCGTGAATATATTAATATGTCATCAATAAATACTATCACGAATTTATCCAAATATGGTGTCACCCCCCAACCGGCGGCGGAAACATCGGGGCGTGAAGCGTGCAGACTGTTCATAAGCTCATGGTTGACTAAAGTTGTAATATATTAAATAACCAATTCCATTTCATAGTTCAAGTAATCAAGTAGAATGTTTACAAGAGTCAAAATACAAAATTTCTTTATCAATTTAGATACTAGGTCCAGTTCCTATGTGTAGCATCTTGGATATAAGCTCAAAGCTTAGTACCTGAAACATGTTTAAAACGAGAGTGTCAACTATAAATAGTTGGTGAGCATACATAGGTTTGGACACCACAAGTAAAGTTCAAATGTTTTGTGTACAATTCGTATGATACATGGTTTAAGAAGCATTTATGGAGAATCTAAGTTAAGCTAGTTGCACAGATGTAACCTTGTAATTGAATAACATACCAATGTTAACCAAATGAAGGGCACAACATACCAATGTTGGCCCAATGGAGGGCATAACATACCAATGTTAGCCCAATGAAGGGCATAGCAACACATGCTATCCCGTTGTATGTGTAGTATAATTGCACGAGTATGTCATGTGTATGTATTGTATAATTGCACGAGTATGTCATGTGTATGTAGCCTTAACAGTTAGTATTCAGGCACAAAGCATAAATAAACACATATGACCATATGGTAGAATTGTACGCACGTAGTTGTAAATAGCGAGTTGTTGAAGGAACATGTTTCACCCCAAAATACGTGTAAAAAGGAAAAGGGGCTATGTAAAACTCACTTGTGTTGGGTAGTGTAGTTTGCACAGATCAACAGAAATACCAAGCGTGTTGTAGGTCGCTACGATTGACCTATTGGATAAATGTGTATAACGCGTGTCATTGTTTGTGTTATTTTTATGTCGAAAAATGGATTTGTATGTTTAGGGTTTGTTTGAAATAAATAAATAAATAATTTTATTTATCTATTTAGTACATTTTAAATAGTAGTGATATATATATTCTTTAAAATGTAAATTTAAATAACTGATATATATTTATATTTATTTAAATATAAATTTAAATAAATAATATTTGTTTAAGTCAAAATATATATTTGTATAAATGGTTTTATAAAAATGATTATATAAACTCACGATTTCATCGGTTTCGAACTATCGGGAATTAATCGTTTTAAATCTCTAAATCAAGGATTTGGTTTATAAATGATTCCCGGGTCTTGGGATTTTATAAAATAATTTTTATAATTACATTTTGAAATTTTTTAGCTAAAATATGTTAAATAGACTTTAAAACAGAAAAATAATTGATTCTGGTCAAGGAGCACGACCGTGCTCAAGTAGGGCACGACCGCGCTCGTTGTCGGGCGTGACCGTGGTGGTTAGAGCGCGCCCGTGGTCGAGTCAGAAGGCACTACAGAGGTTCTGGACATGGAGCACGATCGTGCTCGTATCTGACACGACCGCGTCTAGTGTTTATTTTTGGTCAAGACTTGTTTGCTCGGTAAGCACGACCAGGCCACACCTGGGGCACGATTGTGCTTGGTCAGGCACGACCGCGCTCAGGGATGAGCGCGACCGTGTCGGGTCTTTTCCATACCCAAATCCGTCGATTCTTATATTAAATGTTTCTGTATTCTTAAGGCTTTCACTTAGTGGATGATTGCGAAGCTATCTATGTGTTTTAATTGGATTTATTTCGTGTTTAAAAGGTAGTTCGACTAAAAGTTTAGTTTCGGCTTTTCGTTCAAAAATCGGACAGACTTGAGTGTTTCTACTACGAATTGGAATAGGGCTTTTGTAGTAGAGGATGATACGAAACTATTGGTGTATTACTTACTTGAGATTATTGGGTAATTGAATGCGGTCGGCTACGGGTCGCGTTTTCGGGCGTCTTGGCGATCGATCGGGCTCAGAAGTTGTATGAGTGTCGAGTGAATGCTCCGAGAGGTCGAGAGGGTGCATGTGAAGGTGTAGGAGGCATTGGATTCTCCTTATAACGTGAAATCTCACGAATTCGTGAGTGGGGTAGGTGTGGATTTGAAATGGGTCGATTGGAGTACGAGATTGGAGACGTGTTTCAGATGGTGTACAGTTGGGTATGGTCGGACGCGTGAAATCCAGCCTTAATGCGATTTGACTCAACGAGTATGGACCACTGACTGACTCTGCGGAGTCACATGGTTTCAGCAGCGCGACCGTGCTTGTTTCTAGGCACGATCGTGTTTCGTCCCTTTAGGCGCGACCGTGCCTGTATCGAGGCACGATCGTGTCTGACACTTTTTATCATTTTTGAGATTTTGTCAGATTTGGTCCTCGAGGTTTGTGAGATCATGATGTTTTGTTTAAGTTGTTATTGTAACAGAATGGTTTGTATATGTAACTGCATCGTAGTTTGTTTGTACACGAATCGAAACTGAAATGTGTTTGTTTATTGAAATCAAACGATTACATGATGAAAATCAGAAATGTTACAGTCTCCCCTTGTTGAGGGGATTTCGTCCCGAAATTCAACTAGTTGAGGCTGCAAAATTGGTGAATAGGTGAGGATACTTGAGTTCCATTTGGTCTTTATGTTCACATGTAAACTCGGGACCGCGTCTGGAATTTCCGATGGATTTAAGGTAGGGGATTTGACTGGGGGGGGTATAGTAATTAACAACCAGCTTAGGTCTGTTACCCGAGGTCAGGTATGAGTAGTATTAATGAGTTAGGTTAAGAGGATTAAGGAGAAACTGTTGGTAGGATACGTTGGGCTCCAAAGGTGAGATGCATTACTGGGAACAGTGTTGATGGGAATTTGATGATTAGAATTTGTTCAAGAAGTAACCTACTATGCTTAAGTATTGTCAGTGGTTAAGTGGTTTCACAAACATTGGCCCGTTAAACAACATGAAACTTTACGTGATACGAATAACGCTACTGCTGATAATATGATAGGAACACTTATATATAGGAAGTACCAGCGGCGTATCCACCATGCCCTTGTCGTATTTCATCAGTTTCGTTATTGTATATCATGCTAGGTTTCACGTCATAGCACACTATAGAATTTGCTATGCTTTCCATGCGCTGATTTGTATAATTTCGTGTGCACCCGTAATTATCCAAATCGTCGTATGGTCCGTATAGTTCATCCCATTGTGTGTGGGACCAGGGGGTAACACAAAATCACATAATTTGTAACTACTGTTTTCATGTATGCGTTGCAAATAATTGTATACCTAGATAGCAAGGTCAATTGCAACAATTGTAAGCAATTTAGTTCCGTGTAATATGTAAGCACTCACTATATGTATGATCTAGTGTTATGTATATTGTAAGCATGTATAGTGTGAATAGTTTAGTACCATGTATGTAGCAACAAATGAGTTTCATGTATAATGGAAACAAATAAGTTTTTCATGTGTGATGTAAACATATTGAGTATCGTGGGCAACCAAGCTTTATGTATTATGTGGTTAATCTAGTACTGTGTATATTGCACCCAACTTAGCTTCATGTATCATGTAATCGATCTTGTATCGTGTATGTTGTAAACAACTAAGGTTCATGTAGCGTGTAATCAATCATGTATATGGTAAACGACTATGTTGCATGTATCATGTATGTTTGTGAATAACTGCGTCTCATGTGATTTGTGGATGTTCGTGTGTAAGCTATTGAATCTCATGAGTGACGCACATTAATGAATTTGTTTGCATAGGTGGTCGAGTGTCGAGGACAAGCGTGTTGTTTGATATTCATGAAAGAAAAAAAATGCGGGTAGACGAGTTTTAAGGTGTCGGTGTTTGTATGTATGGTAAATGCTCATACGGAAAGACTCATCTTCTTGAAATTGGCTAGCAAGCTCAACCCCCTTTTTTTTTTTTTTAAATAATAGTGGCAAACAGCGGTAGGTGTAAATAGTTCGAACAACGACAAGATAACGTAAATGATTATAGTGCGAAATTTTATTCTAGATTGGGTCTTCATCATTTGACTCCATCTTGCACTAGCTTCAATTGGTCTCATTCACTGTCTCGGTGTTGACTTGATTTTCGTTGGTGTTTATGTTGAAAGTACGTCCACGAGCACCACCTTGGACAACGTTGACAATCCGGGGACATCGGTGACGGAAATGGTTTGGGTCGCCACATTCAAAGCAAGCTCGTCCATCAGTAATAGCCGGAACCACTGGGTTTATCCCTTGCTGCACGGTCCTGTTCCCTTGGTTGGTTTGAGTAATGGGCGGTCCAGATCGGCAAACATTGGTAGTATGGCCATATCTCCCACAGTTGGCACATAGACGGCATGACATTTTTAGGAAGTGATGATAATTGCATATGTTGCACAAAGGGTTGTTGCCCATATATGGTTTCTTATTCTGGTTCAAATGGTTTAGTGGAGCAGCTTGGTTGATTGGTACCGCAGGGATAGCGATCGCGAAATTTCGTTTCTTATTGTATTGGGGAAGTTTGGGTTTGTCTTCTCTAGGGGGTTCAAAAGGGGCTGCTGGGTCAGTGACTTTCATTGCACCCTTCCTTGTTAATGTACCCGTCTTCACGTGGTTATCAGTTAATGTGGCAGCTAGGCGAATAGCGTCTTCAAGAGTTGCTGGGTTTCTTCCTAGGACAGTTTCCTGAATCTGCCTAGGTAAACCACCTATGTATTTGTCAATGCATCGGGCTAATGGTGTGACCATGTGGGGCACAAGAAGACTTAACTCGTGGAAACGAGTTGTGTAGGCCATACTTTCACCGCTGTCTTGGGTAAGATCCCAAAACTCAGTTTCCAACTTCTTCATTTCATTTCGAGGACAGAACTCCTCGGTCATGACCCTTTTCAATTCTTCCCACGGTAGGGCCATTGCCACATCCAGGCCCCTAGTTCTTTTCTCACCATTCCACCAGGTGAGCGCCCGTTTCTAGAAGACGCTGGTGGCATGACGAACACGGAGGTTGTCGGGACAGTCACTATTGAGAAAAGTGTTCTCAATACTCTCAAACCATTGAAGAAGTCCCGTGGCTCCTTCGGTGCCATAAAATGTGAGGGGATTACACGAGTTGAAGTGTTTGAAGGTACATTGTGGTGGGTCGGCACCGCTGCCACCACCAGTATTAGCACTACCACTGGCGTTTCCATTATTGTTGTTGTTGGCTTGAGTTAGTTGAGTTACTAGCTGAGTGAGGAGTGTGGCAAGGTTGGTGTTATTGTTGTTGTTGGCATTGTCGGTATTGGTGTCGGTGCTATTGCTGTTACGACGAGGAGGCATTCTATACAAAAAGAGAATGATATAAAAGAGTTGTGAGGATTTATAAAAATTTGTTGAAATTTAGGATAGGAGGAATAATAACACATTTATTTCATAGTTCGGATGGTGTTTAAGTAATCACATTACTACTTGAACACTATGACATATTAAGGTTAATTAGACTTATAAAATTTTCAAGGAGACGTGCTTTAGCCTATAGGTAAACACTCATCCCGGGAATTCCCAGGAAAGCACACAGATCCCTCGGTTGATTGGGATTTATATGAAATGCTTTCCTAGACAGAAAACCCAGGGTACAGGTGTTACCCTTCCAGATTGCACGTGTCCTTTAATAATTATCCAAGTCTAAAATCCTTAACGAGGTGCAAAAGAAAATTTAATAGACTAGCGTCCATGAGTATGATGTCCCACAAGCGATGATGATGACGACATAGAAGCAGGCAAGAGGGATATGTGGTTTAGGTATGGGTGTGAATATTGTTTGATCAGTTTATTGCCTAGGTACACCTAATATGTCATGAATTCTAATAAACATTTTAGGTAGCAAGTAAACCAACACCTGAGTTAATGAACATGTAACACATAGCATGTAGATAGTAATGAATGTAAGCACAAAAGTTATCAGGTAGTGTGACACATAAGTCATCATGTATCGCATCATGTAGTGTAATTACTTATGATAGTATATAGAAATATTTCTACAAGAAGTAATCATGTAACACTTAGTAGCATGGCATTGTATGGGTGTCCTAAGGTTATAGTCTAGGTCAAGAGTGTCTAATAACCTAATTCCCTATAACCAAGGCTCTGATACCAATCTGTCACCCCCCAACCGGCGGCGGAAACGTCGGGGCGTGAAGCGTGCAGACTGTTCATAAGCTCATGGTTGACTAAAGTTGTAATATATTAAATAACCAATTCCATTTCATAGTTCAAGTAATCAAGTAGAATGTTTACAAGAGTCAAAATACAAAATTTCTTTATCAATTTAGATACTAGGTCCAGTTCCTATGTGTAGCATCTTGGATATGAGCTCAAAGCTTAGTACCTGAAACATGTTTAAAACGAGAGTGTCAACTATAAATAGTTGGTGAGCATACATAGGTTTGGACACCACAAGTAAAGTTCAAATGTTTTGTGTACAATTCGTATGATACATGGTTTAAGAAGCATTTATGGAGAATCTAAGTTAAGCTAGTTGCACAGATGTAACCTTGTAATTGAATAACATACCAATGTTAACCAAATGAAGGGCACAACATACCAATGTTGGCCCAATGGAGGGCATAACAAACCAATGTTAGCCCAATGAAGGGCATAGCAACACATGCTATCCCGTTGTATGTGTAGTATAATTGCACGAGTATGTCATGTGTATGTATTGTATAATTGCACGAGTATGTCATGTGTATGTAGCCTTAACAGTTAGTATTCAGGCACAAAGCATAAATAAACACATATGACCATATGGTAGAATTGTACGCACGTAGTTGTAAATAGCGAGTTGTTGAAGGAACATGTTTCACCCCAAAATACGTGTAAAAAGGAAAAGGGGCTATGTAAAACTCACTTGTGTTGGGTAGTGTAGTTTGCACAGATCAACAGAAATACCAAGCATGTTGTAGGTCGCTACGATTGACCTATTGGATAAATGTGTATAACGCGTGTCATTGTTTGTGTTATTTTTATGTCGAAAAATGGATTTGTATGTTTAGGGTTTGTTTGAAATAAATAAATAAATAATTTTATTTATCTATTTAGTACATTTTAAATAGTAGTGATATATATATTCTTTAAAATGTAAATTTAAATAACTGATATATATTTATATTTATTTAAATATAAATTTAAATAAATAATATTTGTTTAAGTCAAAATATATATTTGTATAAATGGTTTTATAAAAATGATTATATAAACTCACGATTTCATCGGTTTCGAACTATCGGGAATTAATCGTTTTAAATCTCTAAATCAAGGATTTGGTTTATAAATGATTCCCGGGTCTTGGGATTTTATAAAATAATTTTTATAATTACATTTTGAAATTTTTTAGCTAAAATATGTTAAATAGACTTTAAAACAGAAAAATAATTGATTCTGGTCAAGGAGCACGACCGTGCTCAAGTAGGGCACGACCGCGCTCGTTGCCGGGCGTGACCGTGGTGGTCAGAGCGCGCCCGTGGTCGAGTCAGAAGGCACTACAGAGGTTCTGGACATGGAGCACGACCGTGCTCGTATCTGACACGACCGCGTCTAGTGTTTGTTTTTGGTCAAGACTTGTTTGCTCGGTAAGCACGACCAGGCCACACCTGGGGCACGATTGTGCTTGGTCAGGCACGACCGCGCTCAGGGATGAGCGCGACCGTGTCGGGTCTTTTCCAGACCCAAATCCGTCGATTCTTATATTAAATTTTCTGTATTCTTAAGGCTTTCACTTAGTGGATGATTGCGAAGCTATCTATGTGTTTTAATTGGATTTATTTCGTGTTTAAAAGGTAGTTCGACTAAAAGTTTAGTTTCGGCTTTTCGTTCAAAAATCGGACAGACTTGAGTGTTTCTACTACGAATTGGCATAGGGCTTTCGTAGTAGAGGATGATACGAAACTATTGGTGTATTACTTACTTGAGATTATTGGGCAATTGAATGCGGTCGGCTACGGGTCGCGTTTTCGGGCGTCTTGGCGATCGATCGGGCTCAGAAGTTGTATGAGTGTCGAGTGAATGCTCCGAGAGGTCGAGAGGGTGCATGTGAAGGTGTAGGAGGCATTGGATTCTCCTTATAACGTGCAATCTCACGAATTCGTGAGTGGGGTAGGTGTGGATTTGAAATGGGTCGATTGGAGTACGAAATTGGAGACGTGTTTCAGATGGTGTACAGTTGGGTATGGTCGGACGCGTGAAATCCAGCCTTAATGCGATTTGACTCAACGAGTATGGACCACTGACTGACTCTGCGGAGTCACGTGGTTTCAGCAGCGCGACCGTGCTTGTTTCTAGGCACGATCGTGTTTCGTCCCTTTAGGCGCGACCGTGCCTGTATCGAGGCACGATCGTGTCTGACACTTTTTATCGTTTTTGAGATTTTGTCAGATTTGGTCCTCGAGGTTTGTGAGATCATGATGTTTTGTTTAAGTTGTTATTGTAACAGAATGGTTTGTATATGTAACTGCATCGTAGTTTGTTTATACACGAATCGAAACTGAAATGTGTTTGTTTATTGAAATCAAACGATTACATGATGAAAATCAGAAATGTTACATATGGCTTGCACACGCGGTTCATGAGATCCATGAAAACAGCTGGTGCGTTCGTCAAACCAAATGGCATAACTAGGAATTCGTAGTGGCCATATCGAGTCCTAAATGCTGTCTTTGGTACATCTTCTTCTTGGATTCTTAATTGATGATACCCTGAGCGTAGATCGATCTTAGAATAGAAGCTAGAACCTTGTAGTTGATCGAACAAATCATCTATTCGAGGAAGAGGATACCGGTTTTTGATTGTAAGTTTGTTTAATTCTCGGTAATCAATACACATCCTAAAGGTTCCATCCTTTTTCTTTACGAACAAGACCGGAGCTCCCCAGGGTGAGAAACTCGGTCTTATGAAACCTTTATCAAGCAACTCTTGGAGTTGATTTGATAATTCCTGCATTTCAGAAGGTGCTAGTCGATACGGTGACCGTGCAACCGGTGCGGCTCCTGGTACCAAGTCGATTCGGAATTCGACTTGCCTCGGTGGTGGTAATCCAGGTAAGTCTTCAGGAAAAACTTCGGGGTAATCTTTAACGATTGGTATGTCTTCAAGTCGACGTTTCTCGGGTTTCTTCTCGACGACGTGTGCCAGGAATACGCAATAGCCTTTACGTAGGTACTTACGAGCTTTCATGCAGTTTATCATCCTCAATGTCACTCCACTCTTCTCACCTTGAACCGAAAGAACTTCTCCGTTCGGAAGAGGAATATGAACAATCTTCTCAAAACAAACAATCTCGGCGTGATTCTTCGACAACCAATCCATACCAATAACAACATCAAAACTTCCCAAATCAACGGGTAGTAGGTCTATACTAAATGTGTGGTTTTTAAGACATAAGGTACAACCTTGAATGACTTCTCCGGTATTAATTAATTTTCCGTTTGCTAATTCAATTGTATAATTTTGGTCTATTTTGCTGGGCTTAATACCGAGTAGGGACTTAAAGTCATTTGACACAAAACTCATATCAGCACCCGTATCGAAAAGTATAGAGGCATAGTGATTATTTATCGGGAACGTACCAGTGACAATGTTCGGATCTTGTCGTACGTCACCAGCTCCCATCACAAACGCTCTTCCACGGGCCTGATTGTCGTTTCGGTTCTTCAACTTTGGACAGTCTTTTCTAAAGTGCTTTGGATCTCCACACTCAAAGCATCCCTGATTCATCCTTTCTGCTCCTGTGTTGGCCTTTCCTGCTACTTGATTGGTCTTATTAGGGTTCGCATTGTTCCAACAGTTATGGGCTAGATGCCCATGCTTTTTACATTTTCCACACTGGGTACACTTCCCACTGTGATGATACCCACATTTGTCACACTTCGGTAGTGTTCCAAGATATCCTTTCTGTTCCACGGTGTTGACAGCATAGGCTTTCATAGTTTCGGGTCTCTTGTAAGCTTGATTCTTGTTTTGATTACTGGGCTTTCCAAACCATTTCCTCTTTTCTCCAGACCTTCCTTCCTCGGTCTCCTTCTTCTCAAACAAACCATCACGCACAACATTATCCCTTAGCTTGAATGCTAGAGTTATAGCGCTCTTGGCATCCATGGGGTTCGATGAAGTCACCATGCTTCGGATTTGAGGTGCGAGACCCCACAAGTATCTTTCAACCTTCTTGTATTCTGGGGTAACCATGTGTGGAACCAAACTTGCTAACTCATTCTCCTATCATTTGTAAATTCCACATTTCAGATTCGATCTTTTGCAGCTCATTTCGAGGACAGTACTCCTCGATCATCATGGCCTTTAGATCATCCCATGATAGCTGGTAGGCAGTCTGTCTTCCCAAGGTTTTCATCTGAGAATTCCACCAGGTTAATGCTTTGTCAGCAAGTGTGCAAGTGGCATATTTCACTATACAGTCGGCTGTTCATTCACTAATATCAATTACAGATTCCATCTTCTCAATCCACCTCATCAGGCCTACTGCACCCTCGGTGCCATTGAAGTTGTGAGGGTTGAAACCTTATAAGTGCACTTCTTGTTCGAAGCATCTGTAGGGTCACAAGTCAATATTTTAATAATGTTGTTAACTTAGATCGCGACTGTGTTATGGAGGTGTTTACACATCCTATTACCTCCAGAACCTCCAGTAGTGCCACTGCCTCCTGTACCTCCTCCGCTACCACTACCATTTCCTCCGACGTTATTCCGATTGGCTTCGTACTGCTCCAAGGCGGCGGCTACACGTTGTGATATGAGTTGCTCAACTTCTGCGGAAATCGTCGTGTTGTTTTCACCGGTAGTGTCACGCGGTGTCCTTCTTTTGGGTGCCATGGGTCTGAAGTCGAAATGGGGTTAGTGTGTGACGATGTTCAGTGTCTACGATATCCGTACAATATGATGATAAGTTATGAAATGCATGTGCAAGGAAAATCGTCTTAGTGAGTCATTTAGATTATAGACTAGGTTCGATTTTAGACCCCTAGTTCGCTATAATCAATGGCTCTGATACCAATCTGTCACACCCTCGCCAAGGCGGAAACGCGAGGCGTGACGTGACATGGTTTCCAAAGCATATGATTACCGCAAACACATACATGATAAATGGATACGTAATTAAGTTTAAAGTTTTACATTCCAAAATGTAAAATTGAGTTTACAAAAAGTGAAGATTTCGCAAATATGACTCCATTACAATGAGTTATACAAGAGAAATCCCCCAAAAGTTGTATCCATCGTGCATGCATGTATCCTACATTGTTAACCTTGCGATCACGTTCAATTTCCTGAAAAACATACTTAAAATTGTCAACACGAGGTTGGTGAGTTCACAGGTTTAATCAAATAGTTCTTTGTAAAATTCAATTGTTCGTAAATAGTTTCAGGTGTATGTGATAAACAGAATAAGAATTGTTGACCCATTTGTAAACTAGCTAGGAATACAAATAATATGTTCATACATGAGGCGTAACCAAACCATGACAATTGTACACGCCCCTAATTTCGTTATCCGGTTCTATGCGGCCATAAATCCTCCAGATTGTGGTTAGCGCGACTAACCATGACCAGGAGACGTCACTCTCCATAGTACTATTCATAGGACCCTAGGCTACAGTTAATGGTTACTACATTGTTCCGGGGAACTCTAGCGGCGTCACTTGTTGTTCTCATCTCATGCAAACATAAAAGTCGTGCCTTATTCTCTTGTTATCCCATAAAATAGTTGTAAGTATGTTTCTCCCCCAAATATTGAAAACAGTAAAAAGGTGAAACTCACCTTGAGTTTGTGTATACTTGTAATGATACTTGTTGTAGTCAACCTTGACTATTCGTACCCTAGATACCAAGGGTAAATTGTGTTAAGACCGAACGTCTTATATTGCAAATTGTTCACCGATTTTGTAAATCTGGTCGTTTTTGTTTGAATATCTCCTTAGTTGTTCAACACTTGTTTTGTTATAAAAACAGTTTTGAGTTACTGCCTAAATGGGACTGTTGACCAGGTGTCGAAACTTCTTAGTTTCGATTGGGCATATGTGTTTCGAAATTACTTAGTTTCGATGGAGTAGTCAGGTGTCGGAACTTCTTAGTTTGGATGGAGTATTTGAGTGTCGAAACTACCTAGTTTCGATTGACAAGAAGGGTATCGAAACTACCTAGTTTCGATTGAGCAACATGTATCGAAACTACCTAGTTTCGATTGAACAACTAGTATCGAAACTAGTTTCGATTGAGTAACAGGTATCAAAACTCCTAGTTTCGATTGAGTATATGTATCGAAACTACTTGTTTCGATTGAGTATAGGTATCGAAACTCCTTGTTTCGATTACTGGACTTCTGTTTGATAGAATCAGTCCTGCATATTTATGTTTTAAAACTTGAATTTGACACATTTTTCTTGTTATCTTACTTGCGATTGAACATTTTGTATGCTTAGATACGGTTTTTAAAGAGAATAAAATAGATGGTTTTGAGTTTTTTACCTTAAAACAGTGACGATGATGATGAGAGAAAACAGAGAATAGTCTTGAATCTTCTGTTAAACTTTCTTTAGAACACTTGAAATCTTCTTAAAATACCGAATTATGGTTGATTTTGCTTTTGAACTTGGCTTCGATTTGGAGAGAAATGGGAATATTTGCCGTATGAAAATGTGAAATATGAAAAAGAGAATTGTGAAGTTGAGGCTGAGAAGGTAATGTTTTCCCTGGGTTTTCTCAGTTATAGTATGGGAGGATTAAAAAGGGGAATTGTTTTCTCTGGCTTCGGCCGAGAAAGTCAAAAATGACTTGAGTGTTAATAATTAGTTTTAAATATTAGTTTATTAGTGTTAATAATTAGTTTTAAATATTAGTTTATTAATGGTATTAATATCAATTAGAGTTTTAAGGGGTAATTTAATTCGGTTTATATGACACTCGAACCGGTAACTCCTAGAATTACCAAAATATGAAATGAGACCATGTACGGTCTTTGTAGGACCAAAATGTCATTGTTTGTGAAATCAAATAAATCAGAAAAATAATTATAACGTAAACTTGTTTATAATGTGTACGGATATTGACCTGAAATGTCGGGTTGTCACAGTTTGCAGATGAACAAGATGAAGACTACAATTTGTTGATATTGAAGACTGATGACAATCTTCTGAAGCGGTTGTCAAGGGGGAGTTTGTTAGAGCATATTTCTGGTGACAACGAGGTTGAAGATTCTATGTCTTAGTCTTAGAGTCTTTGACTTGTAATGTGATAGAATTGTTAGCAACAGTTAAGAGGTAGTTTGTTTGAGCATGGTTTGTAACTGTCGCTGAAATTCTATGTTGTAAGTTAGCGAACCTGTCAAGTTCGCCTGAGGGGATGTTTAGGCGAACTTGAGGGGCGAACTTGCTAAGTTCGCCTAAGGAGGTTTTAGGCGAACTTACTAAGTTCGCCTGTAGTGCTTTGTGGTTTCCCTAGAAATAGGTGTTTGCATGTCTGACTTCATAAGCTAGAAGTCCATAACAGAGTAGAACATAAAGAACTGAGTCAGATTGTTAACATTGATTGATAAGGAAATACAAAGAGGATTATTTACACCGTGCTGTTGATTAACTTACACGTTGCATGTTGATCAATGGATTCCCACATTATCACCGTGTCGTACCGCGAGTCTAGAGATCCGTCACACCCGTAGGGGCCCTACACAGAGGGTAGCTGAAGATTATATGGCGATGATTTCATCCTTTGTTGCTTCGTATGAAAATTTATCGGAGGGAAGATTCCTGTTGATTACCATCAGATTATTCCTATTGATTTAGAAAAGATGAATATTCAGTGGAACATGGCAATGTTGATGAGGCAGGCAAATGATTTTCTTAAAAAGACTGGAAGAAAGTACGTCGGATCAAACAACAGAACAAGAATGGGTTTTGATAAAACAAAGGTTCGGTGTTACAATTGTCAAGAATATGGTCACTTTGCTAAGGAATGTAACAAGCCAAAAGTTGAATTTGATTCTCAAAACAAGAACAATTATCAAAACAACATAAATCAACAACATGGATTTGGCAGTTCTAGAAGTTCAGCAAATGTTTCAACATCATCTGCTTTGGTTGCTCAAGGAGATGATAACCATGACTGGGGAAATCATTTAGAGGATCTAGTTGGTGCTGTAAGTCAAGCTTTCATGGCTGAAATTCATACTTATGTGACATCTGAGGATGATAATTCAAGTGATGAAGAAAGCTCAGGGAGTGAAGTAGAAAGTCATAATGATGAATCTTCTGAGGAAATCACTGCAGAAGAAACTTCTGAAGAAAATGATGCTGAAAGTGTTGATGAAGTTCATTCTGAGGATAATATTTCCACTACAAGTGTATTAGAAGATGAGATTTTATTGACTAAAAGAGTACCTGAGATGACTGAACAGATTCCTACTGCAAAAGTCTTCATGGCTGACATGTCTGATCCATCAAAGGTAAAAGATGTTATCTGTAATATATATTGTTCTAACTTTGTTTTGGTGAAGGACAAAATGATAAAAGTCATGGATGATTACACAAACTTGATCTGTGATATGAAATCAATGCACACAGTAAATCAGAAATTAAACGACAAATATAAGTTGTGTATTGAAAGAATTGAATCACTCAAGAGAGACATTAATTCTCTAACTTTGAAGATTAAGGAACAGGCATATCATCTGGATATGGCTTATGCAAAGATTGAAAAGAGAAATACCATTCTTGCTGATAAAAATAAGGAGCTTTCTGAAAAGGAAGAAGAAGTGATCAAGTTACACAGAAAATTGGAAAACTTTGGAAATTCATCATTTTTGTTGGGATATTTTCATGATAATGTTGATGGAGATAAAAGAACCGCTGGAGTTGGATATAATCCTCCACCATTTAATGGAAACTATGTTGTGGAACCGGAGACTATAAATGAAGAGGATTTACATCCTAAGACAATTTTGAAAGTGAATCCGGCAACAGGGGAAGAAATGGTTTATGACTTCGAAAGTGATGATGAAAAGTTTGATGAAAACAAGACCGAAGGTGTTCCTAAAGATGTGAAGATTGATAAACCAAAAGTGGTAAAACAAGTCACACGTGATCGATGTATTCTAACAGAGCCTGATGAAAACTCAAGTAATTTTATCTCAAAGTGGTTTGTAATTGCTGGTGATATCAAGAAGGAGGTTTCAAAAGTTTAAAATAAATCAACAAGTGATTTCATCAAACAAATGGTGAATGTGGCAAAACCCAAAGTTGTTCAGTCTCAAGTTTCAAAGGCTTATGTTGGTGAACCATCTAGAAAGATTTATGTTCCAAAGAAGCAAGGAGGTAGTGATGTTAAATCTACTGAAGGTTATTCATCAGGAAGTTCTTCAACTTCATAACGGGTTCCTTATATTAGAGAATACAAGGATAAGAGAGTTTTCTTTCATTGTTATGAAGTAGGGCATATAGTGATATATTGTCCTTACAAGAACAAAGAGAAGAATCCTCTTCTTTCAGAGAAAGTTAAACCAGTTGTTGGTCATGGTCAATCAAGAGTAGTAAAGATTCTGCAAAGACCGAATGTGGGAAAGCCTACATCTGATACTGTGATGAAACAATCTGTCAAGGAAAATTTGCCTAAGCAGCATGTTACAAAACCTTATGGGTTTAAGAAAGAGATGAAACAGCATGTTCATGATAGATATGTTGGTTCTAAACTAGAGTTTATACAATCTGGTGTTAGACAAAATGTTGTTTATCAACAGTCTATTGAGAATCCTAAAGTTGGATTCACAAAGAATTCACAATCAGAGGTTAAACTTTCAAGACCTCAAAGGCGAAGAAGGAACAGACGGTTAAGAAAACTTTTAGAAACTGATTAATTTGAATCTGAATTTCAAAATCAATCAAATTTTGATAAGAAAAATAATGTTTCAAAATCTAGGATGTCTGATTCTGATTTGCCCAAATCACCAAGGGTGGATGATAATAGAGACTATGAATTACTTGAAATAGTTTATTTTGATGCTAATGGTAGACCCAAGACCACAATGGCTTGGGTCCCCGATTGTAACTGGTTTCCTTTGTTTGTGTAGGGTCAACCAAGGATGACTATCAACAATACTTGGTATGTGGATAATGTTTGCTCTTGACATATGACAGGAAATGTTCGTTTGTTTAAAGATGTTATTAAAATTGATGGAGGTTATGTCGCTTTTGCGGGTAATAAAGGCGGGTACATAACATGCCAAGGAACGCTGAAGAATGAAAAGGTGAAATTTGAGAAAGTCAACTATGTGGAGCAACTCGAGCATAATCTACTCAGCATATCTCAAGTGTGTGATAAGAAGTTTTCATTCCATTTCAATGATTCTGAATGTTATATTCTGAAGACGGGATTTGTAATACCTGGAGAATGGATTCTGATGAAGGCTCCGAGAAGAAATGACACATATGTTTTTGACATGAATGTTTCTACAACAACGGATTCAATTCCTACATGTTTACTCTCGAAAGCATCTGAATCTGACTCTATTCTTTGGCACCAGAAGCAAGCTCACATCAACTTCAGAAAAATGAATTACTTAGTGAAGAATGATTTGTATCCTGGTATTCTGAAAATGAAATTCTTTGTGCCTGATGACTGTATTCCTTGTAAGAAGGGTAAGCTGCACAGAAAGTCCAACAAATCAAAGATGCAAAGTTCTATTGTTACTCATATGGAGTTACTTCATATGGATTTATTCAGGCCAACAAGGATTTGAAGCACCGGAGGAAAATCATATTGTTTAGTGGTAACGGATGATTTTTCCAGATTTTCTTGGGTTAAGTTCTTAGCAACCTAGGCTGAAACAACTTTGACAATTTAATACTTGATTCTTGGTTTGGAGACTCTTTGTAAGTAGAAAGTCAGGCGTATAAGAAGTGACAATGGCAGCAATAGCAAGATGGGTTAATTTTGTTTGCAAAAGGGTATTCATCATGAGTTTAGCGCGCCATA
This sequence comes from Smallanthus sonchifolius, assembly GCA_023525975.1. Classification (NCBI taxonomy): domain Eukaryota; kingdom Viridiplantae; phylum Streptophyta; class Magnoliopsida; order Asterales; family Asteraceae; genus Smallanthus; species Smallanthus sonchifolius. The sequence continues at coordinate 79,619,226 of CM042020.1, forward strand.
TGTTCCTCAACCAAATGGGGTTGCTTAGCGAAAGAACATAACATTGATTAAAGCAGCAAGAACAATGTTGGCAGATTCTAAGCTACCGGTAACTTTTTGGGCCGAAGCTATGAATATTGCATGCCATGTCCTGAATCAAGTTCTGACCGTGAAGCGACACAACAAGACTTGTTATGAATTGTTAAACAATCGAAAGCCTAATTTGAATTATCTTCTTCCTTTTAGGAATCTGTGTACTCTTCTAAAGATCCGGGATGTTTCTACCAAGTTTAGTGAAAAGGCGATCGAAGGAATTTTTCTGGTGTATGTTGCTAATTCATTGAATAAAAGAGTTTATAACAAGGAAACACAATAGATTGAAGAATGGTTCCATATCGATTGTTCTAATCGATTTATTCCTCAGAAGATGGTTGGTCCAGAATGGGCATTAGAATATGATATATTGTTCAAGTCTTTCAATTTTTCTCCTATTTTGTCTGCTGGAGAAGTTACAGTGTTATATGAGTCTTGTCATGGGGACCAAGATTGCAGTTTTCTACAAAGATCAGCGGTTCCGTTATCAGTTTGACCTTCCTCTATTCCTAATCCGAATGAAGCTTCTAGTTCGAGAACTCATGAGTCTGAAAGTGAAGACGATGAAACAACTTTTCAGGATTCTTCGGCTGATCCATTAATTGTTGATGATTCGTCCACTTCTACACATGTTCAGGGGGAGCTTCCTACCAATCTAGAGTCTATGATACCAGTTACTCAAAATGTTCTTTCTCAAGAAGAAACTACTCAAGTTGATGTACTACATGTTCCTGAGGTGTGTTGGAGCATGGTGTGTGACAACTTGCCTTGTAATAGAATAGGTCTTTATATTTTGTATGTAATGTTTTCTTAAAGTTGTTAAGTTGTTTGTAACAGGCGAACTTAACATGTTTGCCTGATATAGTTGTGGCGAACTTAACAAGTTCGCCTAAGACTAGAAATGGCGAACATATTAAGTTCGCCTGTAACAGTTGAGTGTTACCTATAAATAGTGCTTAGTCTTGTCATTTGTAATAGTTAGTGATCTTGTAAGCACATTTATCTGAGTAATACAAGGAGCTTTCAGTTAATCTTGTCTTGTGTGTTTATCTTGTGTTCTTATCCGTACGAGACGCGTTTATTCGTTAGGATTCCGCACTATGAGTATTCATTGTGTGTTATACGTCTGAGATCGATCTGTAGACTCGCTGGGAACTACAATTGGTATCAGAGCTTTTGCTCTTGATTAGAGATCATCGTGTCACACCGTTTAATTAAACAGATTGAGATTTTTGAAGCTTTGTGAAATTGCTGGGTTTTTTACAAGTTTTCGTTACTGGAGAGGTTGATTTGATCAATTGTGGAGGTGTTTTTGTTGAAATTAATCCGTTAGAAGTGTTCTAATTCATATTTTGAAGAATCCTACGGATGGAATTTGTTTAATTCTTACAAAATTGCAAGATATGTTGATTCTCAGCCTAGTTCAGAGCGTTTGGGTGATAGATAAGTCTTCCTTGTTCTTCAGCTGAAACAGGCGAACTTGTCCAGGCAGTTACAGGCGAACTTAATTCAGAGACCTTGTTAAGTTCGCCTAATCCAAATCAGGCGAACTTAATCAGCGAACTTATTAAGTTCGCTTATACTTGGTCAGGCGAATTTACCTAAGTTCGCCTAAGGCAGAACTTGTTCAGAAAGTTTCCAAGTGTTGAATTTTTACAAGATTTCAAATGTGTCGAGTTCAAATCATTCTAGTGTGAATAATATGACTCATTTGTTGAACTATGATAGTGAAATAGAAACTCCAACTAAACCATCAAGATTGATGAATTTGAAAGATTACTCTAACCGGAAAAGTCGGTTTGAGAACTATGTTAACATCAGTGATACAAGCATGTGGATTCCAATCAGTGAAGGATACAAACATCCTGTCTATAGTTATATGGGAGTTACAGATACGCCAAAACCAGTTTCAGCTCTTACTACTTAAGAAAAACTTCTGCATGATCGAGATAAGAAGTAATTGCTACTTTATCCATGTGTTTGCCTTTTGATATATATCACACTTTATGCTCGTGTTTTTGCATGATAAGCGATTAGCGTTTGGGTTTTTGGTTCACGACGAGCAAAGGGACACGGTGGAACACATGAAGGCCGACATGGTGGTGATCGATCAAGGTGGTGGCTGTGTGAGTGACACACGATGGCAGTGTTGACAATGATGCTCGGCGAAGACGGAACCGGTGGCAGCTGATGTTAGTTGAGGTGGCATACGACGGTGATGGAGGTGGAGGTTGTGAACGGGAGCCATAAAAGACTAGGTAATGGTGGTGATCGATAGAGATGACGATGACAGGGTGCTCGAAAGGAGTGGCCACGGCTGTGGTCAGCTAGAATAGTGGAGGACGGGGGCTGCCGATGGCCGTTATGATGGTTCACGGTGGTGGACGAGGATAGAATAGAATCGGGTTACACCCTATTAGGGTTTTGTGGACATAGGGTTTGCATGTGGAGTTTTGGACATGCATGGGGGTCTCGACTCGTGTACGGGTGACTTACGAGACTAAGGCTTTGCATGTCATGTGATCGTCTGTGCGTGCGGGTTCTAAACAAGCCCAGGATAACCCGGTTCAAGCGGACATGTGGACTAGGGGTTTTGCGTGGGCGAAAGGACGAGCAGACGAGATGAGTGTCGAGATCATTTATATTTATACGTAACCAACGCATGAGTAGGATGTACTCTGACCATGTGATCATACGTTAACAGGTTCGGGTTGCGTGCAAGGAGACCGTAGCAGTGCAGAAGTTAGATATTCGTAACCGATGAGTTTCTAATCCCCTCTTTTAATCGTTTTACTGTTTTGGGGCTATCGTACATACTCACGTGTTTTATTAAAAGAACGTATTATGAGTTATGATTTAAACTGAAAGTGTTCTATGAGATCATTATCTAAGAATGAAGCTAAGGGTCGTTATGGGGTTCTTAGGGTGGGTGAACAAGAGTTGTGATGATCTGTGTGTGTCATCATATGAGTTAGTCAGGGTGAGTCAGGAATTTAGTTAAACCTGTGATGGTTATATAAGAAGAGTTAGCATGGGAACTCGTACGTGGTTCATTAACGAGTCAAGTAGACGCTAGTATGCTGTTATGCGTCATATGCTTGTTGTTGTGTGTATTGTGTCGTTGTCATGGTGACACGACGATTATCGTATTTGCATGGGTCTATGGGGTGTCCATATTATATACGGGCTAGAAGTCGGTATGTTGTTTGTGTGTCGTATACTTGCTTATTCGGAAGGAGCTGGGTAATGTGTCTAGACGTCAAGAGAATACGTCTAAAGTAAGTGCTTATTTCACATGTAAGTGATCCGTGAAATGGTGGTGAGTAGTAGTACATGTCCAGGTAGGGTCACATGTATATATGTGTTACTTTGTGTGCTTGCACTGTTGTCCGTGTATACGGCTAATAGTGGTGTGGAGGACGGGGTCCTTCGGGGTCATCATCGTATCAGTCACCATATGGTAGATGATATAGTCACAGTGTGGGTGGCTGGGTAGTCTTCGTAGATGACGAGTGTGTCAATATGATTAGTGGCGGGGCTCTGTAACAAGGGTAGTGCGGAGCTTATGACGAGTATCCTGATGGGGATAACCGTGACGAGGGTGAAGTGACGAGGTATGTGTTTGTGTGCATTTATATGTGTTAAATTGCATAAAAGTGATGAGTTATATTAATTTTGTACGAGATGATATTGATGTGTTAAATAGATGGAATCCATGTGGTGGGTCGCGTTAGAATGACCGTTTTGTCAGGATGAGTTCATTGTGTACAACTGTTGAGTTAGTTGGTATATGAGAGTGCTGGTTAGAGCTGGTTAGTCAGTGTCTAAATTGTGAGTTATCAGAGTAGTAAGCTCGTTCTACGTCCAAGAGACTTACTTGGTTTAAATGGTGGGTAGAGTCTGGGGTGGTGAATCCTTTGGGATATTATAAGATAACGGGGTTTATTAACATGATGAAAATCTATACAACAATTTCCTAATGACCAGAGGGTCTTGAGTTGAGATAAACATTAAATGAGATGAGTTGGCTTTTGTTAAATTAAACTATTAGAACTCACTCAGTTTAGCTTACTTTGTATGTACGTTAGATTGTTTTGTAGGGGAGTTTACTAGACGAGGTATCTTGGCTTGGTAGCGGTGCTACTCGGGTTGGTGTGCATGCATTCGTCAGGTAATGTTGTGAAAGTTAACAAGTTTAAAGATAACGTTATTTTGAGAAATACTTCCGTTGTTTACTTAAATGAAAGTTAAGTGTTTTTAGTGAGTTTACCTAGTGATGAGAACCAACTATAGGGTGCCTGTTTGGGGCCTTACAAGTACAAACATAAAAAAGAGCAGAAGAGAATTATTAAAGAAACAGTTTAGTGTGTTCAAGCATTTTGAGGGAGAAACCATTGATGAATTGATGTCAAGATACTATCATTTGTTAAGTGAAATGGTAAACAATGATATTGGATACAAGAAAAGAAAAGTACTTGAAAAGTTTCTGGATGCGTTACTAGCACACTTTGAGATGTATACTATTGTTATAAAAAAACAGTCAGGGTTTGATGAACTAAGTCTTGAAGATCTTATGAGAAAGATTCAGTCATATGATTTGAATACGAAAAAGAAAGATACAGTTTATCAGGATCCTAGCATTTATTTTGGCAAGGGTACTTTTACATAGAAATCTGGAGTTGCACTGTTTTCTGGAGATATTTTGGATAGTCCAAAAGAAAGATCTTGTAATGAAGGTTCATGTTATTTTACTTCAAGTTATGGATGTTCTCAAAAATTCCAAATGTGATAATCACTCATGTCATCAAAAGATGTCTCCTAAAGTTGCAGATGATATGATGGCTATGATTGCTTCATTTCTAACATCATATGAGAACTTTATCGGTGGCAAAATCACTGATCCTGATATGATTGAGGAAGATTTTAAACAATTGGATAAAGATGCTTTGGAAGAAATGAATCTACAATGGAATATGGCTTTATGGATGCGGCAAGGAAAGGAACATTTGAAGAAGATTGGAAAGAAGTTCATTGGGGCATCTAGCAAAACAAAGATGGGTTTAGACAAGTCAAAAGTAAAATGCTACAATTGTCAGGAGTTTGGGAACTTTACAAGGGAATGCAACAAACCAAAAGTTCAAAATCAAAATTCTTCAAGTAACCAGAACAATCAGAATAAGCAGAATACTTCCATAGCTTTGATGTCTCAACAGAATGAAAATTATGACTGGGGTATTCATTTGGATGATATTGTTGGTCATGTCAATCAACCATTTATCGTTGAAATTCATTCTGAGGATGTTACTGATAATAGTTCTTCTTATGATGACTTAATTGATTCTGGAAGTATTGATGAAGTTGAAGAATGTATTATTCAGAATAATAAATCTAAGTTTTCAACTGAAGAATTACTTGATAATAATAAAGCTGCTGGGAAGGTGACTGAGAAGATTGCTGAAATGTTGTCTGAAGCAAATGCATTCATGGCAGATTCTAAAAAGGTATAAAAGGTTGTTTCTTGTTCTAAATGCATTGAATCTAATTTAAAACTTACCAGATTGTGTGATGATAACACAAATCTGATATGTGATATGAAGGCAACTCACACATCAAACCAAACTTTAAAAGAAAATGAAAAGATTTTGAACATTAGAATTGAATCTTTAAAAGAGGATATTAAAGCTTTGCAAATTAAAGTAAATGATCAAGCATTTCATCTTGATGTGGCATATTCTTAATATGAAAAGAAAATTAATGAACTTGCTTAATCACAGACAAAGGTAACCAAATTGACGAGAAAGATTGAGGGTTATAAAAATTTCATTTTTCTGTTGGAATATTATAATGATAAAGCTACAAGTGAAAAAGTGGTGGGAGGTATAGGTTATTGTCCTTCCTTTGATGACAAGGAAATTGGTGGGGGAGTTGATTGTTGTCCTCCATTCAATGGTAACTATACTTCTCGTAGCATTGAGACAGTGACAGAAGAAGATCTAGAGCCAAAAACAGTTCTCAAGGTGAATCCTGTTACAGGAGAGGATATGGTTTATGAAGACTCTAGTGATGAAGAAAGTTTTGATTTAGAAAAAGTTGAAGGCATTGTGAAAGAATGCAAAGTTGAGGAATCTGTCATGGTTAAGAATGTAACCAGAGACAGATGTATTTTAACTGAACCAGACGAAGGTGTTGAACAACCAAAACCTAAAATTGTGAAAAATTTTGTAAGCAGTGGTTTTGATTCTCAAGAAACTAAAATAAATGAAAAAACTTCAACACTTGATTTTATCAAAACTAAAGTTGATCCAGAAAAATTCAAGGTTGTTCAAACATCTAACACTAACTCTCAGTGTAAATCAGCGAGTTCAAAGGGAATTTAGAAAGAAAACCATGTCAGGGTATACAAAGAACGACGTGCTTGCTTTCATTGTGGGGTTGTTGGTCATATTCTGAGAGATTGTCCTGATAAGAAAAAGGGAAAGTGTTTAGAAGATCCCAGGATGGGAAGACCTTTCGTTGAACCACCAACAAGACCGGTAAAGAAACCTATGATAGCTAAACATGCTGATGTCAAGTTTGAAAAGAAACATGCTTCTAAATCTGAAGTTTCAATTCCTGAAAAACCAAAGGATGAGAAGATTGAATCTTCTAGAATTAAGAAGAGCGGTTCCTCAGTTGTTATTGAACAAAAGAAGGTCAAACTGTCTAGACCTCAACGTAGAAGAAGAAACAAGATATTAATGAAGCTTGTAGAACAATCGGTTGTAAAAGAGTCTGTTGAATTTTCTGAAGTATCAACACAAAAAGAAACTGTTAAGGTTCAACCACCAAAGATATCTAAGAAACAAGTTTTTGATTCCGAAAAATAGTATCCTAAAATAGAGGAGAGATTTGATTGTGTCTTAAAAGAGATTGTTTATTTTGATGAGTCGGGCCGACCGAAGACCACTATCGCTTGGGTCTACATTACTAACTAATTTTTTTCTATCTGTGTGCAGGAGACTCCAAGGAGGACTGTTGGCAACCACTGGTATGTTGATAGTGGATGTTCTCGACACATGACAGGAAACATTAACTTATTGGAGAATGTGAAAGAAATAGAAGGTATATATGTAGCCTTTGCGGGGAAGAAAGGCGGCAACATTTCTGGTCAAGGAACTGTGTCAAATGGTCGATTGAGCTTTGAGAAAGTCAATTATGTGGAGCAGCTCAAACATAATGTATTACTGTTTCAGAAATTTGTGATAAAGACTTCTCATTTCACTTTAATAAGTCAGAATGTTTGGTGTTGAAGACTGGATTTGAGATACTTGATGAATGGATCCTTATGAGAGCTCCGTGAAAGAATAATACGTATATGCTCGATATAAGCACGACAATGACATCTTCATCTGTGCCAACGTGTCTTCTATCGAAAGCTTCTGTGTCCGAGTCAACTTTGTGGCACAGGAAAATGGCTCACATCAATTTTAGAAAAATGAATTTCTTAGTGAAGAACGGGCTAGTTTCTGGTGTTCCATCAATGAAATTTCAAGTGACGAAGACTGTATTTCGTGCAAGAAGGGGAAGCAGCACAGGAAATCTCACATATCCAAGTTGACTAATTTAATTGGGACTCCTCTCGAGTTGTTGCATATGGATTCATTCGGGCCTATTAGTGTCAAGAGTGAAGGTGGCAAATCGTTTTGTTTGGTAGTGATTGACGATTATTCAAGATTTTCGTGGGTAAAATTTCTTGTTTTGAAGGATGAGACTGCAGACATTCTTAAGTTTCTGATTGTGGGGCTTGAGAGTTTGTGTTAGGACATAGATTGGTAATGACAAAAACTTGTAATAGTTAGATTTTATGTCTTTATGTTTTTGGTATGTAATTGTATAAAGTTGCTAAGTGTTTGTACAAGTGTGCCTAGAGGCAAACTTGTTAAGTTCGTCTGGTTTATCAGAGGAGAATTTAATAAGTTCGCTTAGGTCTAACTGAGGCAAACTCGTTAAGTTCGCTTAGTCTGTTTCAGGCGAACTTAACAAGTTCGCTTACAGCAGGTTAGTTTCTATATATATGAGTTTACAGAGTCATTAGACATAACACAGAACAGAGAGAACGATTTGTCTGATAGAGTCTGTAAACCATTGTGAATCTGAATATATTTGAGAAGTTTATTTACGCGTGTTGTTTGAATTGTCGATTAGTATACAAACGTTAATACGAAGGATTCCGCACTTCGTGTTATAGAAACGTCATATCACGAGTTCGATCAGTAGTTGAGTTACCTGGACCTACAAGTGGTATCAGAGCTTATGCTCGTGAATTAAGTATGATTCTCGGTGATTAGTGACGGGTTTTGTGTACAATTTGACAAGAAATTCAACATTTTTGAAGTTTCTGCAACAATGGAGTTTTTCAAGTTCTTGATGATTGTTTCTCTGCTGAATTCGTGATTTTGGAAGTGTTTTTGACGAAATTAGTCAAATAGAACTGTTCTATTTGATAAAATTCATAATCCTACGGTTCAATTTCCTTAAATTCCATCAATTCGCTGAGAAATCATGAATTTTGAAGTTTTTGGTTCGTGTTTGAACGAAGATGCTTTTGAATCTGTTACAGCAGTCTAAGCGAACTTGCTGAGTTCCTGTGCAGGCGAACTTAGCAAGTGAACTTATTAAGTTCGCTTCTCACATTTCAAGCGAACTTAGCTGTTAAGCGAACTTACCGGATTTCCTCCTTAAGCGAACTTGTCTTGTTCGCCTGATCTCAAGTTCGCTTAGTACTCACTAAAGCGAACTTATTAAGTTCGCCTGAGGGTAAAATAGTTCAATACTTAGAAATTTTTCAGAAAATTTTTAACATGGCAAATATGGTTCAAGTCACAAACATGTTCAATTATGACAATTAGATAGGTACATCTCAAAAACCTCCGAAGTTGCTGAATCTAGCTGATTATTCAAATTGGAAAGATCGGTTTGACCAATTCGTATCTTTTACCGATACTAGTTTGTGGATTCCAATTTTGGAAGGATATACACACCCTACTTATTCATGGATGGGAAAAGATGATGTTCCAAAACCAGTGTCAGCTTTAACTACTGAAGAGAAGCTGTTATTTGATCGAGAAAAGAAAGCAATGGCTAGCATTTCAATGTCTCTACCAAAGGAAATTTATCACAGTTTTAAACAGTTCAAGTCTTCTCAACAACTGTGGGAAGCCCTACAGAAAAGGTGTGAAGGGAGTTTAGATGTGAAGAAAAGTAGAAAAGAGTTACTAAAGAAGCAGTTTCTAGTTTTTAAACATTTTCAGAATGAATCTTTAGATGATCTTGCTACAAGATTCTATCATCTTCTTAGTGAACTGGCTAGTGCATCTGTGGTTTACGAGACTGAGGAAATCAATGATAAATTCTTGGAGGCTTTACCATCAAAGTTTGATGTGTATACGGTTTTGATCAAAGAAAATGTTAAGTACAAAACCATGTCTCTTGAAAAAGTACTAGGAAAGATTCAGTCACATGACATGAATATGAAAAAGAAAGAGACTAATATGGAGCATATCCAGGATCCCTCGATGTATTTTGCCAAATCTGTTGGTAAATCTGGTGCTGGAGTGGCATTCTTTTCTGGTGATGCTCAAGAGTCTTCAAATGATCAGTGTTCTGGAGTTCCAATTTATTCTGGTCATACAAGCCATTCTGGCTTTTCTGCTACTACTGCTTCAACATCATCTGGATCTAATGTGAATCAGAAAGTTGCTGATGATTATTTGGCTATGTTTTCTTCATTCATGGCATCATATGAGAATTTCATTGGAGGAAAAATACATGATCCTGAGGTAATAGAAGAAGATTTCAGACAGATTGACCCTGTTGATCTGGAAGAAATGAATATCCAATGGAATATGGCCATGTTAATGCGACAAGCTAAAGATTTTTTGAAGAGAACTGGCAGAAAATATATTGGTTCAAATAGTCGATCGCGTATGGGTTTTGATAAGAGCAAAGTTAGGTGTTACAATTTCCAAGAGTATGGTCACTTTGCTAAGGAGTGTGTTAAGCCAAAGGTAGAATTTGATTCTCAAAAGAAGCAATCTAACTTTCAGCATAATAGGAATCAGCCACATGGTTCATCTGGTAATCAAAATCATGGTCCTTCTGGAAATACAAATCATACATCTGCATCATCAGCTTTAGTTGCTCAAAATGATGAAAACTATGATTGGGGCATTCGTCTGGAAGATTTGGTGGGTACTGTGAGTTAGGCTTTTGTTGCAGAAATTCATTCAGAAAAACCAGAAGAGTCTACTGATGATGAAAGTTCTAGTGATGATTCATGTGATGGTGATAGTGTTACAAGTGTTGATGATGAGGAAGACAGAGAGCAATGTATTGATTCTGATGCTGTGACAGGGGTTGCTGAGGAAGAAATTGTTCTTACAGAAAATGCTTCAGTTGGTGAAAATTCAGAGAACATTCTGATTGCCAAAGTATTCATGGCAGACATGTCTGACCCGACTAAGGTAAAAGACTCTGTCTGTCATATATTTTGTTCTAATTGCATTTCTGTTAAAGATAAACTACAAAAAGTCATGGATGATAACACAAATTTGATTTGTGACATGAAATCAATGCATTCAGTTAATCAGAAACTGAAAGATAATGATAAACTGTGCATTGATAGAATTGAATCTTTGAAAAGAGAGTTAAATTCTCTTAGGTTAAAATACAAAGAGCAGGGTTATCATCTAGACATGGCTTATGCTGAAATTGAAAAACGAAATGAAGTAGTTGCTCAAAAGAACAAGGAGATTTCTGAAAAAGAATCTGAGGTGACAAAGTTACATAGAAAGTTGGAACAGTTTGAGAATTCATCTGTAGTGTTGGATTATTTTAATGCTAATGCTGATCCCACAAAAAGGGTTGCTGGTATTGGGTTTGTTCCTCCTCCGTTCAATGCAAATTATGTGGTTGAGCCTGAAATCATTCATGAAGAGGAGATTGATCCCAAGACAGTATTAAAAGTGAATCCAGTGACGGGTGAAGACATGGTGTATGATTCTGATACAGAGGATGAAGTGTTTGATGATTCAAAGGTTGAAGGCATTCCGAGAGAAGTGAAAATTGAGGAACCAAAGGTTGTGAAGAATGTTACTCGGGATAGGTGCATCTTGACAGAACCTGAAGAGGTGAAAGTGATTCCAACTAAAGTTTCTCAAATCTTACAGTCAAGTAGGTTTGTTGCGGCTGGTTTTTAAAAGGTGAATTCTTCAATTGTGCCACAACAGACTTATGTTCCTAAGAAGCTGGTAAATTGTTCTGGGCATTCATCCGAAGCTTCTTCTTCTGGTGGTTCTTCAAATTCAAAGAAAACATCGTATTTCAGAAGTTATCAAGAAAGACGAGTGTGTTTTCATTGCAATGTGCCTGGTCATATTTTGATTAATTGTCCATCCAAGAATAAGGGTAAAATGAAGACTGTTCCTTCACGACCGAGAGTGGTGAAAATTCTGAAATGAAAAGATGAAGGAAAATCGTATTCTAGTTTGGATAAAGATATGACTGGACGATCTTTTGTTAATTCTCATGGAATTAAACAACAGAATACATTGCATACTAAATCTTTTGTATGCAGAGAAAATCTTGAGATTCCAAAAGTTGGGATTTCAAAAGATACTTTTCAGGAGGTTAAATTGTCTAGACCTTAAAGAAGAAGAAGAAACAGAAAATTAAAGAAGATTTTGGAAACATCTGAATCTGACAATAATATATCACATAATGTTTTTTAAAATAATAAAAATGGTTCTTCTTTGAAAAGGTCTGATTGTCAAACATCTGTTCCAAAATTGAATGATAAAATTAATTGTACATTACAAGAAGTTGTTTATTTTGATCAATTCGGATGACCCAAGACCACGATGGCTTGGGTTCCACTTTCTAACTGATTCTCGTTGTTTATGTAGGGACAACCAAGGAGGACTATCAACAATACATGGTATGTGGATAGTGGTTGCTCTCGACATATGACAGGGAATGTTAGATTGCTTGAGGATGTGATTAAAATTGATGGTGGTTATGTCTCTTTTGCGGGTAATAAAGGCGGGTACATAACCGGGTGAATTATGACAGGGAACGTTAAAGAATGACAAAGTCAAATTTGAAAAGGTGAATTATGTTGAGCAGCTGGAACATAATCTTTTAAGCGTATCACAAGTCTGTGACAAGAAGTTTTCGTTCCATTTCAATGATCATGAATGTTATATTCTGAAACCGGGTTTTGTAATTCCTAATGAATGGATTCTCATGAAGGCTCCAAGGAGAAATGACACGTATGTCCTTGACATGAGTGTCGCCACTACAACAGATTCAATTCCAACATGTTTACTCTCCAAGGCGTCGGAATCTGATTCAATATTGTGGCACAGGAAGCTAGCTCACATAAACTACAGGAAGATGAATTACATTGTGAGGAATGATCTTGTGCTTGGTATTCCGAAAATGAAATTCTCAGTTCCTGATGATTGTATTCCATGCAAGAAGGGGAAGCAAAGAAAGAAATCTCACAAATCGAAGTCGACGAATTCTATCGTAACTCCTTTGGAGTTGCTGCATATGGATTTGTTCGGTTCTATCAATATTAGGGGCATTGGTGGGAAATCGTATTGTTTGGTCGTAACTGATGATTACTCCAGATTTTCATGGGTTAAGTTTCTTTCTTCTAAAGCTGAAACCACTGAATTGGTACAATACTTAATCCTGGGTTTGGAGAATTTATTCAATCTGAAAGTCAGAAGAATCAGGAGTGACAATGGCATCGAATTTAAGAATAGCAAAATGGGCTTATTCTGTCTACAAAAAGGAATTCATCATGAATTCAGTGCGCCATATGTTCCTCAGCAAAACGGTGTCGCTGAACGAAAGAACAGGACGTTGGTCGAAACAGGTCGCACGATGCTTGCAGATTCTAAGCTTCCAGTCACCTTTTGGGCTGAAGCTGTGAATACTGCGTGTCATTTTTTGAACAGGGTCTTGACCGTAAAGCGCCATAACAAGACTTGCTATGAATTGCTAAATAATCGAAAGCCAAATCTGGAATACTTATTACCTTTTGGTAATCCGTGTACCCTACTGAAGGTTAGAGATGTCCCAACAAAATTCAGTGCAAAGGCTATTGAAGGGATTTTTCTGGGGTATGTGGCAAATTCGACAACCAAGATGGTTTATAACAAAGAGACACGCCAAGTTGAAGAATGGTTCCATATTGACTGTTCAAATCGGTCTTTACTACAAATGGCGATTGGTCCGGATTGGGCATTTGATTATGGAAACTTATTCAAGTCTTTTCATTTACCTTCTGATATTTCTGATGAAGATGCTGCTGTTATCTATGATTCTTGTCAAGATGCTCAGCACAATGGATTTCTACCAAATGCAGTTCCCAATTCTTCGATTCCATCTACTTCTGCTCCAGATCCAAATGTTGCTTCTTGTTCAGGTCCACAAGATTCAGAGAGTGAGAAGGATAATGCTATTTTTTAAGATTCTTCTGCTGATCCGTTGTTGAGTGATGATCCTTTACCTTCGACACAGGCTCAGGGGGAGATTCCAACAAATTTAGACTCGGAAATTCCAATTCCTTAAGATTATTCTTATCAATCTGATTCTACTCAAGTTGATGTGTTGCCGGTTCCTAAGATCGCATCCATCAAGGAACACAAAGATCATCCAGTAACAAATATAATTGGAAATTTACAGGATGGAGTGAAAACTCGTTCTCTTGTTGACAATACTTGTTTGTATACTTGCATTAAAGATTCTGGTGTTCTTGATGATTGCTCACATTCTTGCTTTATTTCACAGGTTGAACCCAAGAATGTAGAAATAGCTTTAAATGACAATAACTGGATAGAAGCTATGCAGGAAGAACTTGCTCAAATTGACAAACTTAAGGTTTGGAATCTGGTTGATCTTCCGAAAGGTGCGTATCTGATAGGAACAAAATGGGTGTTTAAATGTAAAAAGGACGATCGAGGTGTCGTGGTACGCAATAAGGCAAGATTAGTTGTCCAGGGCTTCAATCAACAAGAAGGAATTGATTACACCGAAGTTTATGCGTCGGTTGCAAGGCTCTTACTATAGGTTACCCTTTGTTATTGATAATATGTGTGATGAATTAATTGAATACTGATATGATCTTCTTGCTCATGATGTATAAACTAAAAATATGTGATTTCAGTTTATTCAGGTAAAAATCAAAAATATGTGATTCAGTTTGTATAGAGAAAAACCAAAAATATGTGATTCAGTTTGTATAGAGAAAAACCAAAAATATGTGATTTCAGTTTGTACAGAGAAAAATCAAAAATATGTGTTTCCGTCTGTATAGATAAAATTCAAAAAGATTTTGACTTTTATATTTTCCATGAAAATTTTAAACTATTATTAAAATTGTTCGGGATTGAATCAAATATGTGTTGCTGACGGAAGTTTGAGATTTGAAAGGTTGAAGTTGGTAAAAATTGTGTTCAAGGCAAAAAGGTTGAACAGTAATTAAGTTCACCTGTGTACAGTGAAGCGAACTTAATAAGTTCGCTTAAATCAGTAAAGCGAACTTAAATTTACAGTCTGGGGTGAAGCGAACTTAAGGGTGAAGCGAACTTATCTAGTTTGCCGAAGGCTTGTTAAGCGAACTTAACAAGTTCGCTTAGTCAAGCGAACTTAATCTCAATAAGTGTTGAATCAGGCGAACTTGTCTCTCATCGTCTTCATCAGAAAATAAGCGAACTTGCCCAAATTTTTCAAAAATTTAAATCGGTGTTGTGAGTGTTAATTTCTGGTTGCCTCTTGATCGAAATCACATTGCGAATCTAACAAAGGTAGTGTCATTGATTTTCATCCACTAAATTGAGTGTATTCAAGGTTTTCTTGTTTCGGATTTCGTCGAACGGTTAAAGTAAAATTTTTGACCTAATTTTTGACCTAAATCTAAAATTGATCATCATTTTTGCTTATAATGTGTTATTCGATTGCTTGTACATGGTTATTTCATGATAATGATCGATTTGCCGGATTTTGAAAATCTGTGTGTTGAATTTGAAACGTCTCAGGTTCAGGCGAACTTGTTCCAAGCGAACTTGTTCGAAGCGAACTTGTCAGGCGAACTTAATAAGTTCGCCTCTTGCACTACTAAGCGAACTTATTAAGTTCGCCTAGGGGTCAGTAGTGAAAAGGACTTGTGATATTTTTTGTTTGTTTAAAAAAAATTTTGTTTTTGTTTTTGTTTGATTTTTTTTGTTTGTTGTTTCATATATGTGTTAGTCTACTAATGTTTGTTGTGTTGTACGAAATTTTACACAGATGGCTCGACGTGTCGAATATAAGCATAATCAAGTGGCGTTGTTAGATCCTAATTTGCCAGAAGCAGTTCATTTTCAGGGCATTATCAATTTTCTGAATCGATCAAGACTACATGTTGCATTATCTGCGGATCCTTATATTAGCTTGGTGTACATCCAAAAATTTTGGGATACGGTACATCAAGATATCGATGTGGAACCACATGTCCTTCGTGCAACAGTCAATAATACCGAGATTGCAATTTCCGAAGAGACGATTCGTGCTGCTCTTGATTTAGGAGGAAATGCTGAATATCCAATTTCTTATCCTAGCACTCTTATTATGGGTTGTTTTCAAAGGATAGGTTATCGTGGACGACCAAATGATACACAAGCTAGGAAAGGTGGACTAGTAGGTGAATGGAGATACTTTATGCATGTGATTATACAATGCATCTCTCCGCGAAAAGATGGCACCGATGGATTGAAAATGGCACTTCAAACAGCAATGGTGGCCTTAACTTTGAATAAAAGATTCAATTTTCCTCTATATTTTTATCGGGAGATGGTAATGCAGATAAATACGGCTGAAGGTCAAGGTTTCTTGATGTATCCACGATTCATTCAAATGATACTCAATCATCTTATTCCGGATCTTCCACAACATGCCATAAGATTGACTTTGACTCCGATGTCAAAACATATCTTTACAGATTGTACAAAGGTGAAACAACAAAATGCTGTGTTGATTCCAGTTAATACTCCACTGTTTGGGCACTTAATCAATCCTGATTATGTTGCACCACCTAATGATAATTGGTTTCATCCTAATGAACTTGCTCAAGCTCAAGGAATTAACGTTCCAGCACAACAACAACAGCAACAACCACAACAACCTGCCCAACAACCACAAATACAAGTTCCTATACAACCTCAAATTCCTATTCCTGAACAAGTTCCTATTCCACAAGCTGCAGTCAATATTCTGATTCAGGAACCAGTTCAAGAAGAGGTCGTTCATGATCCTAATCAAGATCTAGGTATGAACATGGATGATTTTGTTGATGAAGTTGTGAACTCGCCCATTCATGAACAAGAAGGGAATGTGGTGACAGACGCTGAGTCTAGTTCCAGTTCAAGTGATACTTCATCATCTGATGATGACAGCACTGATTCTGATGAGTCTAGGGATTTTTCTCCAGGTCATTATGAACGGTTGGCTGCTATTCCACTGGCTAATGCTGGAAAACGCATTAAATCTCAATCCAGACGACCACGACGCAAGTCTATTCGGGATCCTCCTTCCGGATCAGTACATGGAAAAAGATCGTTGATAGATGAGAGTTCTGACACTAACAGTGACTTTAATCCAGATCCTTCACGTCAAAAGTTAATGTCTGCGTCAATTGCTGCTGCAAGATCTTGTCAAGGGGTTGACGATGCTAATTTTGTTGCTTCTCTAATCATTACTCCTCCATGATCTAAGGATCCATCTCCAGTTCATACTCCTGTTCCTCCAGAGATTCCTACTACTTCGAGTCCTTCTATTCCACAATGAACAGCTGGTCTGTCAAAGCCTTCGGATTCTGACAGGATATCTTTCCTTGAATCTCAAGTGCTATCTCTACAAACACAAGTTAACTCTCTTGTGTCTATTGATTCTCAACGACAGCTGGTGATTCAGACTCAAGCTCAACAGATTGCTGATATGCAAGAATTAGTGTCCAAACTCGTTTAGCGTCTTGACGCTCAGGGGGAGTTGAGGATACCTGATACTTGTCACACAGAGTCAATTCAAAGACGTGATGATGAAGACAATGATCCTGCTGGAAATATTGAGGGTGATCGTCAATACACTGACGCTAATCCTATATCTAGAGTTCAGGGGGAGTCGACATCACAATCTCTTGAATGAAACAAAGACAAAGATACTTCTGGTACTAATGAAGAAGAAATTTTGTTATTAGAATTATTTCAAGATTCAGAAGAAGAGGAAGCTGAAAAGATTGAATGTCTTGATGACATTGACAATTTATTCAATGACATGGAAGATGATATGTCAGACACTGAGATAGAAGAAGGAGAAATAGTGGAGATTGAAATAGATAAAGATAAAGACAGTGTTACATATGAAGGTTGTGACGGTCTTAAGGTGCCGTATAACTTCATCCAAGAGGATGATGTTCCTGAGTTCTCTTATGATGGAATAACTGACTCTATGGACTCTATTGAAGACGTCACATTGCCTGATGATACAGCCGAGTCAAAGATGGATACTGATGATGAGAATCTTCAATTCAATAAGGGTGCTGAAACTGAAACTACTCACACTGAGTCTCCGAAGATTAATGAAGAACCTGTGATGTTCAGAGATACAGGAATGACACGAGAACAGTGGAGAGAAGTTGTAAACAGTTGGATGAAGGTGCTACCCAAGTCTCCAGCACAACCTGCTCAGAAATAGAAATATGTGAATAAAGAGCAGTGTGTAGGAAGGATCATAAGTTGGTTCTATGATGGTGAATCAAAATTGTTTGTAATCAAACGATCTGATGGTGTTCAATACTTAAAGCCAAGGATCAAATATTTCAATACCTTGCCGAGGTGTGAAATAAATGGTCTAGCTTCAAAGCCACTCATAAATAGATCGAAGAATGGTTTGGCTGATGTGATAGCAAACCTGATAAAGAAAGAAGGTAGTTCGGCTAAGTATGAACGGCTGAAACCACAGAAGGGAAAAAGAGTTAAGAACACATATCCTAAGACTGGGAAAGTAACCTGGAGATACAAGTATAGACCAGTGCGTGCTATTCACAAGATACCATTAAAGAAGATTCCTCAAGACTTTCTTGGGAATATGAAATGGTGGTATGTTGATGTTAATACTGGTGAAGCAAGGGTTGAAGATAAAGATAATAAGGTCATTGTGTGTTTCTATGACGCAATGAATCTTATTAATTTTTCAAAGAAAGATCAGAGGACGCTGCGAAAGTATGAGATAATGTATACTGATGAATGGAGAGAACAATGTCTACAATACAAAAGAGTTTTGGAGATATGCAGAAGATACGGTGTGCATGCTGGCAGCAGACTACCAGACAACTGGAAGAGTTCAAGATAAAGACTGAAGACAGAAGATCAAGCTTTTGTCAAGGGGGAGTCTGTTAGGACATAGATTGGTAATGACAAAAGCTTGTAACAGTTTGATTTTATGTCTTTATGTTTTTGGTATGTAATTGTATAAAGTTGCTAAGTGTTTGTACAAGTGTGCCTAGAGGCGAACTTTTTAAGTTCGCCTGGTTTATCAGAGGCGAACTTAATAAGTTCGCTTAGGTCTAACTGAGGCGAACTTGTTAAGTTCGCTTAGTCTGTTTCAGGCGAACTTAACAAGTTCGCTTACAGTAGGTTAGTTTCTATATATATGAGTTTACAGAGTCATTAGACATAACACAGAATAGAGAGAACAAAGAGAACGATTTGTCTGATCGAGTCTGTAAACCATTGTGAATCTGAATATATTTGAGAAGTTTATTTACGCGTGTTGTTTGAATTGTCGATTAGTATACAAACGTTAATACGAAGGATTCCACACTTCGTGTTATACAAACGTCATATCACGAGTTCGATCAGTAGTTGAGTTACCTGGACCTACAGTTTGTTCAAACTGAAAGTCAGGAGAATTCGTAGTGACAATGGAACGGAATTCAAGAATGGAAATATGGGTTTATTTTGTATACAAAAAGGCATCCATCATGAATTTAGTGATCCTTATGTTCCTCAACGGAATGGTGTGGCTGAATTGAAGAATAGAACGCTGATTGAGACAACTCGCATAATGTTATCTGACTCGAAGTTACAAGTGACTTCCTGGGCAGAGGTAGTAAGTACATCTTGTCATGTTCTTAATCGTGTTTTAACTGTGAAGAAACATAACAAAACATGATATGAACTGCTGAATAACCGAAAGCCTAACTTGAAGTACTTGTTGCCTTTTGGAAACCCGTTGACTTTATTGAAGACTTGTGACATTCAAACCAAATTTAGTGAGAAGGCAATTGAAGGAATTTTCTTGCGATATGTTGCAAATTCTCACAACAAGCGAGTTTTTAATAAAGAAAGTAGAAAGATTGAGGAATGGTTTCATGTTGATTGTGACAATCGTTCTGTTCCTCAAGAGGCCAAAAGACCAATATGGGCTTTTGATTATGATGCTTTGTTCAGATCATTTAATGTTCATCCTGAGATTTCCCATGTCGAAGCAGATCTTTTATATTAGTCATGCTGTAACGATGATTCAATTTTCGATCCACGATCAGTTGTTCCTATTGTGGTTCCTTCTCTGGTTGACCCAAATGTAGCTTCGTCCTCGGGTACAACACAAGACAGTGACAGTGAGGATGATGAAACTGTGTTTCAGGAATCTTCTAATGATTTCCAGAACATAGTTGATGATTCGTCAACACCGACACAGTCTGAGGGGGAGATACCTTCTAATCTTGATGCTATGATTCAAACTTCTGACATTCCTCAAACTCGTGTGCATAAACATCATCTGACTGATAACATTATTGGTGATTTGAATGCAGGTGTTTAAACGAGACATCATTCACTTGCTAAAAATTCTTGTCTATAGGTATTATGGAGACATGTTTGGATGCTTGTTTTATTTCTCAATCAGAGCCAAAAAATGTGGCTGAGGCACTTGATGAAGATTGTTGGATCGAGGCTATGCAAGAGGAGCTAGCTCAATTTGAAAAATTGCATGTTTGGGATTTAGTTGACTTACCAAAATTCTCAAGATCTATCGGAACAAAATGGGTGTTTAAGTACAAACGTGATGATCGAGGTGTTGTGGTACGTAATAAGGCAAGGCTTGTTGTTCAAGGATTTAACCCACAAGAAGGTATTGATTATACGGAAGTTTATGCTCCGGTTGCAAGGATGGAGGCAATATGTTTATTTCTTGCATACGCATCGTTCAAGGGATTCAAAGTATTTCAGTTGGATGTGAAAAATGCTCTTCTGTATGGAAAGGTGAAGGAAGAGGTTTATGTAAAGCAACCACCTAGTTTTGAAGACTCTAAGTTTCCAGAAAAAGTGTTTAAACTTTATACGGCATTATATGGTCTTCATCAGGACCCTCGCGCTTGGTATGAAACATTGTCAGTACAGTTACTAGAGAATGGATTTGAACGTGACCAAATTGACTCCACTCTTTTCATCAGAAAAGCAGGGGGAGATATCTTACTAGTTCAAGTTTATGTCGACGACATAATTTTTGGGTCGACGAATGTGGATATGTGTAAAGACTTTGAGAGAGTTATGAAGCTGAAATTTGAAATGAGCAGCAGGGGAGAGTTATCTTTCTTTTTAGGTCTTCAAGTTGATCAGAAAGAAGATGAATTTTTCATTCATCAATCGAAATATGTGTCGGATATTTTGATGAAATTCTAGATGTCAGATACTTCAGCGTTCAGTACTCCAATTCCGGTTAATCACAAATTAGATTCTGACTCGAAAGGAAAGGAAGTGGATTGTAGATTATACAGAGGAATGATCGGATCTTTAATGTATGTGACTGCGTTAAGACCTGATATTATGTTCGCAGTATGCTTGTGTTCGAGGTTTGAGTCTAAACCGAAGGAATCTCATCTGATTGCTGTAAAGCGGCTTTTTCGATACTTGAAGGGTAAACCAAGTTTGGGTTTATGGTATCCTATTAATTCTGATTTTGATTTTAAAGCTTTTACAAATGCAAATTATAGACGTTGCGGTTTAGATATAAAGTCAACGGGTTGAAGCACTTTTGTGTGACAGACACTCTGGATAGTGTCTTAGCTTTAGTACTTGTCTTGTATGTATTAGTCTTTTTATGTTAGTGTCTATATGTATTAGTTATCGAGTTGTAATTTCTAATGCATGTTATTGTTGTATTATTTCTCTAAGTGTTTTGCGCACTTAGCATGTGATCGGGAATTACTTCCTGCGTACTTAGCAAGTACGCAAGAATACTCTGCGTACTTGCTAAGTACGCATGAACAATTTGCCCTGCGCACTTGTTAAGTGCGCAGAGATCAGGTCTAGTATAAATAGAATAGGTTGATAGAAGTTATGTATGCAGACATTTGCACTCAGTATATTCTCTCTATAACCTTTCAAGTTTATAATAGACGGAGTTTGAAAGCGATTTCTTTGTCAGTTTACTTTGTGTTGCTTGACTCTCCACCTAGTCACGGGCATTCCGCACCCGGTCCGACTAGTCGCACACCCACACGTAACGATCCGAGACACCCGGGGACCTACAAGTGGTATCAGAGCTTAGCTCTTGATTTCGAGTGTTCTGAGTGTGTTAGGAGCATCTTCTACACATCCTACAGAGATTTTGCAAGCAAAAGTGGGTGTTTTTGTTGATTTTTTTTTAAAATAGGGGTAGCTCTTGAGCACAATTTTAGAAGCGAAAATCACTCAAAAACCGACTTTTATTGTGTATTTGAGTGTTTTGAGCATCAAAGGTTGGTTAGAAACGAGTTTCTGACCCTTTGGCTCATTTTGTTTGGTCATATTTTCGATTTCTTCTGTCTCCGGTGATATTCCAGTGACCAGAAAAAGTTGGTGAGGGTTGGTGAAAAAGTGACTAGCGTACTTACCTTATTTGGAAACAAGTACAGTCTTGCTGCGTACTTACCAAGTATGCAGGACCATATTTTCTTCGTACTTAAGTCATCTCCTACGTACTTATCATTTTCTCCTGGTCAAGTACGCAAGAGCAAATTCTAAATACGCAAGACGAGATTTTTTAAGTGCGCAACGCAAGAGTCAAGTCCGCAAGTTGTTTTGACTTATCTGAAATTTGACTAAGTGTTACACTATGGCAAATCTTCACAACCTCGGTAACCTACTTAATTATGACAATGAAAATGGAACCCCGCAAAAACCGTCAAAGCTGCTTAATGTAAATGATTATTCTGTCACACCTTCAAAATCCATTAACGGAGTTTTACCGTTAGGAGCGTGACATACCAGGATCTCAGTCATTAGTTACGTTGAACGACTCTGTATGAGTTTAATAAAAACACTAGTATTGCTCATAGTCACGATGCAACACTAGTAAATGAAAATACTGAGTTAATGTGAAATGCGGAAGCGTAAAGATTGAAGGAAAAGCATGCGCCAAAAACAATTGCACCCAAAACATGCAATTCGAAAATAAATAAATAAGTAAGTCCGGCGTTTGATAAATAATGAAACTCCAATGCATGCATGCCCTATCTCGTGCTCATACCTTAACGACGTGAGAAAACATGCTAAAACGTGTCAACACTAGGTTGGTGAGTTCACATGTTTCAAATGTATGTAAAGTTTACTAGATAAAACAATTTACAATTATATCAATAGGTAGCTAACCTAATAACATGTTACTAAAGCGTTTCGACACCGAAGCTGACTGTTTATGTTTGATCTGCCTCCTACCATGTCTATCATGAACAATGGTAAACTGTTTAGGTCAATGTTACACCCGTTCGACTTCCTGTCGTGTTAGCATGACTAACGCGGGTGGGGCTTGTCAATGCCCAGTAGTACTACTCAAGATTACCTCGCTATCCCATATATTAAACGGTTTGATAAGTAAGGACTTACATGATATGTTTGCGCTTAGTACAACAAGTGATATAAATGAAATGTAAGATCTAAATGTTTGTACCCATGTTTTCTCCCCCAAGTTTAAACCATAAGAAAAGGGGCCGTGAAAACTCACCTTAGAATACGTGCAGATGAAAGCTAATTAAATTTGCTTGACTACTAACCGCCACCTATAAACATCGGTTTATAAGTGTGTGTTTGTGTAAGTTGACATGAACCCTAAGTATCCAAACAATCCCATTGTTTTAAGTGTTTTAGAAAAACATTTAATAGTTTGACCAAGTTTGACCCAGTTTGACCCGACGACCCGTTGGTGACCCGTTTAGTGATTTAATGTTTGGTTTGAATACTAACACACATAGCATACAAGTAATTCAAGTTTCATGCTACACATGTCACAACTAACTTAGCATGGCAAGTTATGTCTACCCAATGCACGTTCAACAATGTTCCTACTTTTAACAATATATGAACACAAGTTTGGTTTCAATAGATTACATCATCTATAACATGTTTGCATGATCATGACATGTTTATCTACACATATTAATGCACGAAGGATCATCACAACATACACCTTAGGTCTAGACATCAAGTTTCAAATTCTAAAAGTTTCTACTTTAAGTAACTTATTATCTATGCATACGACTTGTACAAAACAACACTTTAACAAACTTTAATACGTCCATAATAACATGCTAGCATCATACAATAACCTCATGCACGTAAAAGTAATTCACATTCAACAAACACCTTTCATCAAAGTTTCCTCTTTAGGAAAGTCTACCATTTCTAGCTTTGTTAACAAGATTCAACGCATCCATTCAATTGTAAACTACTTAACTAGCATAATTACAATCATAACAATCATCATTCACATCTAGCATGCAATCCTACAACATCAAATAATAAAAAAGTCTCTACTTTAGCCAAGTTACAAATCATATGAAACTAGGGTTTTCTAAATATCAATATACTCATCAAATGATTGTAAAAACATCAATCAAATAATCAATTCATCAACATTATTTCAAAAACTCATGTTTGGATGAACTAGGGTTTCAATCACAACTTTTATAATAAAAAAGTAACAGAACTCGATGAAATAAGCTACGTGTGAGTGTTAGAAACGCCTAGACTAGCTCGAATCCACTTCCAATCGCAAGATTGAATATCAGAAGAGGTGTGTTTGGGTAGCTTGAAGCTCTCGGCTCAAGGGGGTGGGGTTTGGGATCGCGACGGCTTCAAAGGGGAAAAAGGGTTTAGGGTTTTTAATTTTATAAATTTCCTTTTATACACATTTGCATGCATGGGTTTTTAAATGGGTTATGGGCTTTCTAAAGGTCCATAGGCTATTATAAAACAATTAACACTAATAATAATTAAATCCTTTAACTATTATTTTTATAAAAACTCTAACTTCTATAAAAATAATTAACACAATCAGTATTTGATAAACATGCGTCATATCAAGAAAATTCACATAATTCACGTAAAGTCACGTAATACGTAAAATCATATAATTTATATTAATTATAAATTATTAGTTGTTTGAAATATTATTCTTGATTCATCACCAACGTTTCGGGTTAGACTCAAGTGTGATCCGGTAATTCTACGAATTGTCGTTGTGTGTGAATTAACTGACACATTTAATTAATCCTAATTAAATGCAATGCACGTGCAACTAAATGAGATAACTGAGTTTGCATGAACAATGTTTGAACTAACGATGTTTGTGTTAACGGAGTTAACCTGAATTTCCCGGATGTCACATCATCCCCTTGTTGAAAGAATTTTCGTCCCGAAAATTAAACGAAGTCGGTAACGTCTAAACAAAAAGTTTAGTTTTGTCACATCATCCCCTTGTTGAAATAAATTTCGTCTCGAAATTTAGTTAGTACCTCTCGTGTTTGCCGTTGACTGTTTGAAAAGGTGAGGATACTTTTTCATCATTTGATCCTCGGGTTCCCACGTGAACTCCGGTCCACGCTTCGAGTTCAAAAAAACTCTGACAATAGGTATCTTACTGCGCTTGAGAGTTTTGACCTCTCGGTCCATGATTTTGACTGGTTCCTCAATGAAACCTAGATGTTCATCAATTTTCAACTCCTTGAGTGGAACTACAAGTGTCTCATCTGATAGGCACTTCTTTAGGGTTGAGACATGAAAGACATTGTGCACTCCATTGAGTGTATCTGGTAGGTTCAGTTGATATGCTACTGGACCGATCCTTTTCTCTATCTCGAATGGTCCAACATAACGCGGGTTTAACTTTCCTTGTTTCCCGAAACGAATCACACCTTTCCAAGGTGAAACCTTTAATAACACTTTGTCGCCCACTTGAATTTCTAGCGGTTTTCTGCGCTTGTCTGCATAACTCTTTTGACGGTCACGAGCTGCCACCATACGGTTTCAGATTTGCATGATTTTCTCTGAGGTTTCGTGCACAAGTTCGGGACCTGTAAGTTGGCTATCTCCAACTTCAGCCCAACAAATTGGTGATCGACACTTTTGCCCATACAAGGCTTCGAATGGTGCTGCTTTGATGCTAGTATGATAGCTGTTATTGTAGGAGAATTCCACTAAAGGCAAGTGAGTCTCCTAACTATTTCTGAAATCGATCACACAAGCTCGTATCATGTCTTCTAGGGTTTATATGGTACGTTCACTATGGCCATCTGTTTGAGGATGGTACGCTGTGCTCATATCCAGGCGCATGCCTAGAGATCTCTGTAATGATTTCCAGAAATGTGAGGTGAATCGGGCGTCTCTATCGGAAATGATGGAGATTGGTAGTCCATGTCGGGATACTAGTTCTTTCAGATAGAGGAGAGTTAACTTTTCCATTTTGTCGGTCTCTTTGATAGCAAGGAAATGAGCGGATTTGGTTAAGCGATCCACTATCACCCAGATTGTGTCACATCCAGTAGGGGTTTGTGGTAATATGGTTATGAAATCCATAGAGATCTTCTCCCATTTCCACATCTGGATTTCCGGTTATTGAAGTAATCCGGATGGATTTTGGTACTCCACCTTGACCTTTGAACAAGTCAGAAACTTGCTCACATAGGTGGGTATGTCAGCTTTCATGTTCGGCCACCAATACAAAACTTTGAGATCGTGATACATCTTGTTGGATCCCGGATGGATAGAGTATCGGGATTTGTGAGCTTCATCCATGACTAGATCTCTTAGGTTTCCATATACTGGTATCCATATTCGTTCCGCGAAGTAGCGAATACTATCTGATTTAACCTCAAGTTGTTTCTCCATACCACGAGTGGATTCCAATGGTAAGTTCTCCTCTTTTAAGGCTTCGAGTTGGGCATTGCGGATTTGTTTCGGTAATCCTGTATGAATAGTGAGTTGTAATGCTCTAATCCATCGGGGTTTGGTTTCTTTTCTGCTTAGGGCATCGGCCACCACATTAGCTTTGCCCGGATGGTACTTGATTGCACAATCATAATCGTTTAATAACTCGATCCAACGACGTTGACGCATGTTCAACTCTTTCTGCTCAAAAATATGCTGAAGACTCTTGTGATCGATGTAGATGGTGCACTTGGTACCGTACAAGTAATGTCTCCATATCTTGAATGCAAACACCATGGCTCCTAACTCCAAATCATGAGTTGTGTAATTCTTTTTGTGGATTTTTAACTGTCGAGAAGCGTATGCGATAACCTTGTCGCGTTGCATCAACACACAACTGAGACCTTGGATGGAGGCATCGCAATACACCACGAAGTCATCCATTCCCTCTGGTAGAGATAGGATGGGTGCGCTACATAGTTTCTGCTTCAGTAGCTGGAATGCTGATTCTTGAGTCTCGCTTCATTTATAGGGTTTATCTTTTTGGGTTAAGGCGGTGAGAGGTTGGGCAATCTTTGAGAATCCCTCGATAAAGCAACGGTAGTATCCGGCCAATCCTAGAAATTGTCGAACTTCGGTTGGAGTGGTTGGTGCTGCCCAATTCTTGATAGCTTCCACTTTGGCTGGATCGATATGTATTCCTTTCTCATTGATCACATGTCCTAGAAATTGAACCTCGCGAATCCAAAAATCCCATTTGAAAAACTTAGCGTACAGCTGCTCCTGTTTCAGTAGCTCAAGGATCAAACGCAGATGCTCCTCATGCTCTTCCCGACTCTTAAAGTATATGAGGATATCGTCAATGAAGACAATGATGAATTGGTCAAGGTAAGGTTTACACACACGGTTCATGAGGTCCATGAACACCGCGGGTGCGTTGGTTGACCAAAAATTCAAAATGGCCGTACCGGGTTCTGAATACAGTCTTGGATATATCTTCATCTCGAACTCTCAGCTGATGATAACCAGATCTCAAATCGATTTTTGTATAGAAGCTTGACCCTTGAAGTTGGTCGAATAAATCGTCAATGCGGGGTAGTGGGTAGCGGTTCTTGACTGTTACTTTGTTTAACTCTCTGTAATCAATGCACATACGGAAAGTTCCATCTTTCTTTTTGATAAATAGGACTGGGACTCCCCATGGCGATGAGCTAGGTTGGATGAAACCTTTATCCAACAACTCTTGTAGCTGAGTGGATAACTCCTGCAACTCGCTTGGTGCCAGTCTATAGGGTGCTCGAGCAATAGGCGCTGCTCCGGGTGTTAGGTCGATCTGGAATTCGACTTGACGATGAGGTGGAAGACCAGGTAGGTCTTCAGGAAATACTTCTGGGAATTCACGAACGATCAGGATATCTTCTAACTTCTTCTCCTCGGTAGACTTGTCAGCGACAAGGGCTAATATCGCGGTATGACCCTTACGCAGACACTTCTGAGCCTTCATGAAAGATATGATGCCCACGACTGCACCACTTATTTCGCCCTGAACGGATAGGATCTCTCCACTAGGAAGGGGTATACAAACGATCTTCTCACTACAGATGATCTCAGGTTGGTTTTTAGACAACCAATCCATGCCCACAATTATGTCAAAACTGGCATGAAATCGATGTCAAGTTTGTGACCAGATAGTTCTAACTTACATTCCTTGAGAATGTGGGTTGCCTTGATTACTTTACCGTCTGCTATCTCTATGGTATAATGATGTTCTAGTAAAATTCGGTTTATTCCTAACCGACTACTAATTTTTCTAGATATAAAACTTCTATCGGCGCCAGTATCAAAAAGTACAGAAGCAAAATGATCGTTTAAAAGAAACTTACCGTTAACAATGTTCTGATCATTCCTAGCATCCCCCAAGCCAATCACCAAGGCTCGACCTTTAGCACCGTTGTTGTTATTATTGCCGTTACCACCCTGGTTGTTGTTACCATTTCCATTACCGCCTTGATAAGTGTTACCATTGCCATTCCCGTTTCCATTTCTCTTTAACTGCGGGCATTTTTTCCTAAAATGCCATTCTTTCCCGCACTCAAAACAGCCTTTGGGTGCTTCACCAGGTGGTGCCTGTTTGTTCTGCAGATCTACCCTACAATCTTCGGCCACATGACCCATCTTTCCACACCAGTGGCAACGGTACCAGTCGCATGCTCCATGATGGTGAAAATTACATTTGTTGCACTTCGGGTACTTGCCAACATATGAACCCTGATTCTGTTGAGAAGGGGTAGACTGATTGTTGTTCTTTGAAGGTTCAAGCTTACGGTGTTGCTGTTGTTTTTGCTGAGGAAGTGAGTTTGACTGGAAAGTTTTGGGGAATGAACTGTCAAACTTCCATTTGTTTTCAGTTGTCTTTGATAATGCACCTCTAGGGGGTAGAGTGCCCTGAGCGACTACCTGATCGGTTAGCCTGTGAGCCAACCTGATAGTTTCCTGGATTGTAGGAGGATTAGAAGATGTCACCATGCTCTGAATTTGCGGAACCAAACCATCAATGAATTTCTCGATTCTCTTATAAGGAGGTGTTACCATTTGTGGACATAAGTTCGCTAGCTCATGCGAACGAGTAGTGTAGTCTTCAATCTCATATCCTTCCATCTTTAGGTTCCAGAACTCGCCCTCAAGTTTCTGCACTTCATCGCGGGGACAATACTCCTCCCACAGCATAATCTTAAATTCGTCCCATGGCAAGGCATTTGCCATCTCAAGAGTTAACATTTGCACTTGGGAGTTCCACCAAGTAAGGGCGGGACCCTCAAGTGTGCCAGATGCATACTTCACCTGATTGTTCGGCGGGCAATTACACATTGCAAAGGCGGATTCAGATTTCTCCATCCAGCAGAGTAAGCCAACAGCCCCTTCGGCTCTACTGAATGAGTGTGGCTTGCAATCCATGTAAGCCTTGAAAGTACAAACCTTGTGATTGTAACATCCATGTTTTTCCTGGTATTTCGTATTGTGCAATAAATGACAACTTTAATCTAATGTTCACATTCAAAACGTTGTGTCACACCATTTACTATTTTCATGTGCAATTAAGGAGTATTATCATAATGCTAAATGTATATACACACATTTTACATTGCTATAATAACAACTAATACAAACCTACGCTGTTTCACAAACTACAAGGACTAGTCTTGAAAATTATCAAAATATCACTTGGCACGGTCGCGCCCCGTAAACACGGTCGCGCCATGACCTGGCACGGTCGTGCCCCGTAAACACGGTCGCGCCGAGAACAGGCACGGTCGCGCCTGAAACTCAGTAGAAATGTAAACACTGACTTAATCACAAAGTCTGTGCCATTTCCAGATTAATTCATCAATGGCCAAACTCCTGAATAACCACAATTGCATATAGAAACCCAAAACCGTCACTTAGTCATTTCTTTCTCTCAATCTCGTCCAATTCCGTATCACTCTCGAAATCAAACCTCTGCGCATGATCTTTAAGCTTCTGTGATCACATTCCTCACATCAATCGTGCCAGAATCCCAGCAGAAGACGCCAAGGATCAACGCGCCGAAATCGAAACTCCGTTTAGTCGAACTCTACCAATTCGATATCTTTTAAGTTAAGTAAACACATTCTCAGACTCATTTCAATCCCGTGAATGAAAGCCCTAACCTAATCAGGGCTTATACAATCGAATTGAACACGAATAAAATCTAGGGTTCATTATATTTTAGTTTAATCGAACTACACCCTAGACACGATCTCCACTCAATTAAAATACGTGGATAGATTCTAAAACAATCAACAATCGAAAGCCCAACGAATTCACCCGCTATTAATACAGGATTTAGACAAATTAGCTTCTGGAATATTCAGACATGGTCGTGCTAATCAATTAGCACGGTCGTGCTAATCAATTAGCACGGTCGTGCCTCTTGTGCAGGCATGGTCGCGCCCCATGCCTAAGCACGGTCGCGCCCCGTGCCTAAGCGCGGTCGCGCCATACATTTGACACGGTTGTGCTACCTTTGATCAGAACCTATTTCTTCTGTTATTTTAATATGAACTCATTTTCTTTTATAAAAATTATTTTATAAAACTCCAAAGCCAGAATTTTTTTCATAATCTAAATTATCAACTTGGAAATATTAAACAAATTAATTAAGTCGTTTCTAATGGATTAAAAAGTAATAAATTTAAAATACAAGTTTTACATATAATTGTTTTATTTAAACATACACAAACTATTTATATTCTAATATATATTTAAAATGCCTCTTGACACATTTTCATGAACAACTAAATAAAAAGAATTAAATTATTATTTTAGTTACTTATTCAAATTAAACCTTAAGTCTTTCATTATTCAATTGAACTTACATTTTCATTCAAATACCAACGCAAATGAATACACCAACCCTTCGTACAAATCCATGCTCTCATTCCTATTGAAAACCTTAGAATGTCCTTAGACATTGTACATATTATTAATCCAAATTTATACCATTTTACTCTTGGTCAAACTTAGTGATTAGCAAATCACTTGGATTATACAACACTCGTGTTAACTACTACATTTTGATACAAGTGAGTATACATAGCCCCTTTTACTCTTTTACATTTTTGGGGTGAAACATGAACACTATTCAAATTACATGTTTACATTTACACAAACAACACAAGTACAAATCCTATTTACATTCATGTGGTCAATTTGAGCTTTATGACCGAGTGCTAGGTGTGCTAACCTTTGTATACGATTATGTGCAATCATTAACTATTCAAGCCGACGGTTTTCAATGATAGATCTATTGAGTCTGACAAACCCACCCAGATTGGGGTGATTGATACCGACAACACATTTTTGCATGCTAGTTACAAAGGTTTGATTGTACTTGGTTAGACAATAGCTGCTCCCCATAAATGCATTATTTATCATGTTATGTAAGGATTTGTTTTACAACTATATGCTATCTATATACAAACCTGTGTTATACTCACCAACTTTTAAGTTGACTTTATTTTATTCATGTTTCAGGTCCTAAGGACTTAGCTAATTTAAATAAAGAAGTCTATGTTTTGAAATATTGTTTCTGTCTTGGGTTTGGTTTTGTTTGAATGATTGTAATGGAATTTGAAGTTTAATATATTTCAATTTAGTCAACCTTGTGCTTATGAACAGTCTACATGTCCCGCCCCGATGATTCCGCCATCGGTCGGGGTGTGATAGATTGGTATCAGAGCCTTGGTTATAGGGAATTAGGTTATTAGACACCTTGATCTAGACTATAACTTTAGGACACCTACTTATGCTTTGTTTCATGATTATGTGTTATGTGCTACATGTTATGTGCTACATGCTTATTATGATTAGTTATTATTTTATTTGATAACTTAATTGTTAAAAATCCATGACTTATTAGTATATACTTAAATGATAAATTAAATAAACAATATCCTTTCCTATATCTTAAAACCTCATAATATTCTTATCTTCTTCTCTATCTTTATCTTTCTAAGCATGTGGAAACTTCATGAAGCTAAATTCATAAAAAAAAATTCTTTATTTCCTCGTTAAGGTTTTTAAGCTTTGTTAATTATTTGAGGACACGTGCAATCTGGAAGAGTGACACCTGTATTTTGGGTTTTCTATCTAGAAAAGCATTTCGCATAAATCCCAATCAACCGAGGGACCCGTATGCTTTCCTGGGAATTCCCGAGATGAGTGTTTACTTATAGGCTAAAGCATGTCTCCTTGAAAATTATATAAGTTTAATTAACCTTAATGTGTCATAGTATTCGAGTGATTATAACACTATTTGAGTACAATCCAAACTATAATTATCTATTTATTTTGTTATCTTATTCTATTAAATCCAAACAATTCTCATAAGTTCTTACATCTTTTCTTGTCTTGTGAAAATCTGTAGAATGCCTCCTCGTCGTGCTCCCGCGGCCAACACCAATACCGACATTGCTGCTATTCTTGCACAACTCATGACACAACTCACTCAAGCTAATAGTGCCACCAATGGCAACAATGGTGGAAATGGTAGTAATAGTGGTAATGGTGGTAATGGTGGAAATGGTGGTAACAACCCATCTTAATGCACTTTCAAACATTTCAACTCGTGTAATCCTCCCAAATTCTATGGTACCGAAGGAGTTACTGGACTCCTTCAATGGTTCGAAAGCATTGTGAAAACTTTTCTCAATAGTGACTGCCCCGACAAACTTCGTGTTCGTCATGCCACAAGTGTCCTACAAAAACGGGCACTCACGTGGTGTAATGGGGAGAAAAGGAATAGGGGTGTGGATGTAGCAATGGCCTTACCTTGGGATGAGGTTAAAAGGCTAACGACCGAGGAATTCTGTCCTCGAAATGAAGTGAAGAAACTTGAAGCTGAGTTTTGGGATCTTGCCCAAGATAGTGGTGAAAACTTGGCGTACACAACTCGGTTCCATGAGTTGAGTCTTCTTGTGCCCCACATGGTCACTCCTTTGTCTCGCTGCATTGAACACTATATTGGAGGACTACCTAGGCAAATTCAAGATACTGTCCTAGGAAGGAATCCCGCAACACTTGAGGATGATATCCGCTTATCTGACACCTTAACTGATAACCATGTGAAGGCGGGGACTCTTACTAAAAAGGGTGCAAAGAAAGTCTCCAACACTACAACTCCTTCCACCCACTACAAAGAAGCCATAACTGAGCCCTCCCGGCACAATAAGAAGAGAAAGGCGAGAAATTTTGTTGTGGTCACTCCTGCTATACCTGTTAACCAAGCTGCACGTATGGTTCAAGCACCGGCCAAAAAGCCATATGTTGGAATCTACCCACTTTGTGCCACCTGCAACTACCATCATCCCCAAAGCATCCCATGTCGCCTTTGTACTCATTGTGGGAGATATGGCCATACGGTCAATGTTTGTAGGGCCAAAGCTCTTGCGGGCCAAGTCAACCCACCAAACCAAACCAACACCCAAGTGACTAATCAAGGTGCTCCCGCTATTGTAAATGGGCGTGCATGTTATGAATGTGGCAAACCGAACCATTTCCGTGATCAATGCTCAAGATTTTCCAATGCTAGACAAGGTGGAGCTCGTGGGCATGATTTCAACATAAACGCCAACGAAGCTCAAGCCAACAATGACGTGGTCAATGGTACGTTCCTTGTAAATAGTCAATATGCCTCTATTTTATTTGACACCAGTGCCGATAAGAGTTTTGTATCACTTAACTTTGAACCTTTACTTGCTAAGACACGATCTCAATTAGAGAAAACCTTCACTGTCGAAATAGAAAATGGTGATTCACTTACAATCGAGTCTATTATCTATGACTGTTCTCTAGAACTTAATGAACATACATTCCCAATCAATCTTGTACTAATGCCATTAGGAAGTTTTGATATCATCATAGGCATGGATTGGCTATCAAATCATCATGACGAAGTCATCTGTTTCGAGAAGTGTATTCGAATACCTCTACCATCGGGAGAAACACTAAGAGTATTTGGTGAAAAGCCTTGTAAAGGGCTTAAATTATTGTCATGCGCTACTGCTCAAAAGTACTTACGAAAGAAGTACGTGGCCTTTTTGGCCCATATAGTTCAAAAAGATGTCAAAAAGAATAATATTCAAGACATCCCCATTATCCGAGATTTTCCCGAAGTGTTCCCCGAAGATTTATCCGGTCTTCCACCCGTTCGACAAGTAGAATTTCGCATTGATCTTGTGCCCGGAGCTAACCCCGTGGCTAGAGCTCCTTACCGTCTTGCACCTTCTGAAATGCAAGAACTTGCAAGTCAACTCCAAGAGCTCTCCGACAAGGGATTCATTCATCCAAGTCATTCACCGTGGGGTGCACCCGTCTTGTTTGTCAAAAAGAAAGATGGATCGTTCCGCATGTGTATTGACTACCGTGAACTCAACAAGCTTACTATCAAAAACCGTTATCCTTTGCCTAGAATTGATGACCTCTTTGATCAACTTCAAGGTTCTACTTGCTTCTCAAAGATTGATCTTCGATCCGGTTATCACCAACTCCGTGTGTAAGAAGACGATATTCCAAAGACTGCCTTCCGAACAAGGTATGGTCATTACGAGTTCATGGTTATGCCTTTTGGACTAACCAATGCACCCGCAGTTTTCATGGACCTCATGAATCGTGTGTGCAAACCGTACCTTGATAAGTTCGTGATCGTTTTCATCGATGACATCTTAATCTATTCCAAGACTAAAGCCGATCATTAGCAACATCTTAGATTGGTTTTGGATCTCTTGAAGAAAGAACAACTATATGCCAAATTCTCCAAATGTGAATTTTGGTTAAAAGAAGTTCAATTTCTTGGTCATATTGTCAACGACAAGGGTATTCATGTTGACCCTGCTAAGACCGAAACGGTTAAGAATTGGAATGCCCCGAAGACTCCCATTGATGTTCGTTCATTTCTTGGTCTTGCGGGATATTACCGTCGTTTCATCTCAAACTTCTCTAAGATTGCTTTTCCCCTTACCACTTTGACTCATAAGGGTAAGACTTATGAATGGGGACCAAAACAAGAAGAAGCTTTCCAAACCCTCAAACAAAAGTTGTGCAACGCTCCCATTTTGACTCTCCCTGATGGGAATGATGATCTTGTTGTCTACTGTGATGCTTCTAACCAAGGTCTCGGTTGTGTCCTCATGCAACGAGGCAAAGTAATCGCTTATGCATCAAGGCAACTTAAGATTCATGAGAAGAATTATACGACGCATGATCTCGAATTGGGTGCGGTCGTATTCGCATTGAAGATTTGGAGACATTATCTCTATGGCACAAAATGTGTGGTGTTCACCGACCACAAAAGTCTTCAACATATCTTCAACCAAAAAGAACTCAATATGAGGCAACGACGTTGGGTTGAACTCCTTAACGACTATGACTGCGAGATTCGTTACCATCCCGGCAAGGCGAATGTTGTAGCCGACGCCTTGAGTCGAAAGGACCATGTTATGCTTCATTGTGCCTGAATTCAAACCGATATTCAAATCCGCATCTTAGAAGCTCAACACGTCTCAGTCACCGAGGGTAACATGTACTAGGAAATGTCGTGTGGTGTTGAACTTCTGCTTGAATCAAAACCAAATGGCTTACTTTATTACTTGAACCGTATTTGGATCCCCGATCGCGATGATCTCCGTACATTTCTCATGAACGAGGCTCACAAGACTCGTTATTCTATTCTCAAATTTGAAGAAATGTCTAGCTGACGAATCTCTCGCGGTTCCTCTTGAGGAACTACACATTGACGAACAACTGCGTTTCATCGAAGAACCAGTTGAAATCATGGATAGGGAAGTCAAATCGTTAAAGCACAGTAAAATCCCTATTGTTAGAGTCCGTTGGAACTCGAAACACGGACCGGAATTCACTTGGGAGTGCGAAGATCAGATGATGCACAAATATCATAATCTGTTCAAGCACTCCACGTCAACCTCTTAAGGTAGTATTTAATTTTCGGGACGAAAATTCTTTCAACTAGGGAATGATGTGAAACCTCAGAAATTTTTTTTTATTTTTAATTTTCGGGACGAAAATTCTTTCAACTAGGGAATGATGTGACAATCCGACTTTTTAGGTTAACCCCGGTTAACTATTCCGTTAAGTTCCTTATTAAAAACTTAACCCCGTTAGTCAAATCTAACCCCAAGGACTATTTCTGTCATAAATCCAACTCAGAATTGCAGGGACTAGTCCTGCCAAGTCCCAATACATGAATTATTGACTCCTCAAAGTCAAAATTATCAAAAATAAGTTTTGTTGACTTTTAGAAGTCAACATTGGGACTTTTGATTTCCAATTCGTGAATGTTAACTGAATTAAATCAAATTCTATAATTGATTAACATCTAAATGTCTTAATCGATCATAATTGAGCCTTAATCACCTGCATTACATGCGAATTAATCAAAATGTGGCTATTCGTTATGTAACCGTCGACCATCAACCTAATCCCATCAAATTCATCATAATCTGGTGTTACTCCCGCGAATTGAAGCATCCTTCTCACTCGTCGAATCCTCCTGAAGTGCTTACGCAACCTGCATTGATCGGAGAAACAGTAGAACTCGCCGGAAAGCAATCTGTGCAGCCGACACCTGCATCTACTCGAACTCCATCAATCCGACACGCATTCTGGTAAATTCTTGACCCAATTGCTTCGTTTTCTTTCCGTAAAGGTATGCCCCATGTTAATTCGGGCTTACATCATCAATTCGATCGAGTTCTTGATCCTAGGGTTCATCATCTGACTGATTTAGTCGAGCCCTAATCTAGACCCAATGAAAATGAAATTAACCTATGCAGAAAGATTCTCAACACTGTTTTTATTGAAAGCCCTTTGCCAATTTCAAGTTTTAATATAAGAATCTCTGTAACCCGTAATTAGGGTTCATGTGAACTCTATCTGTCGAATTCAATTATAAACCGTTTTTAAATCAAATTAACCTACTCTATTAGATTCGCAATCGTCTGTAGAGTGAAAGAACTATGAAACAACGGGCTTCCACTATCGAATTGATCATGAACCCGTAATTAGGGTTCATATGCGTTCTGATTTGGGGTTTTCGATCTTAGACTGAAAAGAAATGAAATTAATCTACATAATCAGTTTCGAAATGTCCCGATTATCAAAAGCCCTATGGTTTTAATCAATTTCATTATCAAAATCTATCTGATCGATTCAAAGTTTTCCTCTTTACGTATTCGATCTGTTTTCAAGATTTGGACATCCAAAACCCGTTTGTTTTCGAAATTAAGAGTATGCCAAGGTTCGTAATCCTCTGAGCATCAAAACTTGTTTCTATTTCACTCAAACCATCATCCAAATCGAGGGATATCGACCGGTTTCGATCGCGGGTCTTTAAGGGAGGAAAACCACATAGAGCCTGATGTTAAAACCATTCCAACCCGGTATCCTTCGCGATACCCTAGCGGGCGTAGATAGTTAAGGCTGTGTGCGTATGTGGGAGAGACCCGGGTTCGAGACCGGGCTCCCACATCTATTTTTTTTAAACAGTATCCTATTATATTTAATTAATAAAAATCAAACTTTATAATATTATATTATTATATAAATATGTTTTAGCCGGAAAACAACCCGTAGGCTCGGGTTTGAGTTATTAACATATTTTTTTAAATTATACCCACTTTTATAATTAATATATTGTTATTATTATCAAGTAAAAATAATATGTTTATATTATTTTAAACCGTAAATTCATATAAAATAATATGTTTATATTATTTTCAAACCGTGACCCATATTATTAAATAATATATATTTATATTATTTCAAATCATTTTATAACATCGTGTGTCGATTGAGACTAAATAATAATATAATTGGTTATACTATTTACTCGTATACATATATTATTATTTTCTTAATTTTTTTGTGAATGACAAAACACATGGTTATAATTATTATTATTCGTGTCATTCGTCGCGTAAAGTAATTCCTAACTCCGTGGACACTTTCGTCCACTCTTGAATATTAGAGCGTTTCTTTGGGACGCCTCTCAATCCGTGTCATTGACACATTTCCTATTTTTCTTTCATCCATAATTTATGTGTTTATAATTTTAGGGCATTCGTAAGTCTTCTGAGACTTACACACGTGGTTCCAACTTACCCTTTGTGTGATACTACCTTCAACGCCAAGCAGGTGAGTTTCACGGCCCCTTTTTACTGCTTTTAACTTGGGGGAGAAAACATGCTTAAACTGATTTTAGATTTTGTACTTCATATGCTATCAATGTTAAAGCTAAGTGTAACATGCTATCACAGAAAGTCCTCATCTTATTTCGAACCGTTAATATGGATCTTAGCGAGGTAATGTTTAGTAGTACTACTGGGTTTGACAAATCCCACCCGCGTTAGTCGCGCTAACTCGATCGGATATCGAACGGGTGAAATGTTAGCCTATTCACATGGCCAGTACTGATAGAACCTGGCAGGAGGCAATAAACAAACAGTCAGTTTTGGTTGCGAGCACTTGAGCTAAAACATGAACATAGGTTAGCTACCTATAGATACATATTGAATGATCATAAATCTGGTAATACCTATTTATTTATTTGAAACCTGTGAACTCACCAACCTCGTGTTGATACTTTTTCTTACATGTTTTCTCAGGACGCTAAGCTAAGACACAGGTGCACGTTAGGGCATGCATGGGATTCAACTGCTTTGCTTTGTGTCTATTTATGTTGATTGAATTATTTTAATGTACTTTGTTTGGTTGGATGTTTGGACTTTTGGACTTTAGTTTTTGGACGCGTGTATTTTGCGCATTTACTTTCTTTACGCTTCCGCATTGATACTCTGATTTAAAAGATATTTTCATTTGAGTCCCATGTAGAGTCGTTCAATGTAACTAATGTCTGCGATCCTGGTTTGTCACTTCCCAAATGGTAATACTCCGTTAGTTGAAATTGGGGGTGTGACAGATTGGTATCAGAGCCATTGGTTATAGAGAACTAGGATTGCATACTAGACTATAGCCTCACACATTAGTTACATGTCATTTGGATGTTTGGTGCTTATACAAAATGTTGCAGGATCATGTCGTCAACACCACCTCCATCACCTAACGCATCAGGGCATAAGGCACCTGTACCCTCATCCCCGGAGCCCAAAAGGCGCCGGACTACCTCAATTGAGCAAGGCGAACCGAGCAACGCACGAGCATTGGAGTATGCTCTCAATTGGGATATGTACCCACATATGATCCAAAGGTGGATCGAAATGGGAGATGTCCCATCACCATACTTTGGATCCACGTCTTCATCATCTACCTTGCCTAGCTTGCCATGCACTATGGAACAAGCCTTCGCAGCATTTGTGTCCTATATGTTAAGGGAATTAAGTTTTGTACAAGATGCTACCGAGGAGATACCTAAACTCCTGGAGAATGGAACACAAGTGGAAAAGAATAGGGTAGGAATAGAAGATTTGACTACCAAACTAGCTGTAACGGACCATGTCCACAACCTTTTAGTGAATCGTGTAGCACACCTAGAGACGAGGGCTGAAATATGGATGATGATATGCAAGGAGTTCTGGAGAGATTAGCTGCTATGGAAGCTCAGCTACATGTGGCTAACCACACTGCTGAAGGCCTTCAAGAGAGGGTGGCTCACTTGGAAGCCCAACTGCAAGCGGCCCTACACCCGGAAGACATTCCAGTATCTGACGATGAGGAGGAACCCTTTGAGGAGGAACTCTTTGAAGTAGAGCCCTTCGAGGAGGAACCCTTAGAGGGGGAACCAACTGAGGAAGAGCCAGTGGAGATTGATGATGCACACTCATATGTCTCTTCTGATGACGAGGATGTTTGAGGATCTTCCTAATCTATCTTTCTTTTCATGTTTGTTTTTGCTTATGTTATTTCCCTTTTCAAACCTAGATGGGTAAGGTTGTTCTCATCCAATAAAAGCATGAGAAGTTTAATATTTGAGTTAATTATTTTGTAGCCTTACAATTTATTTAATTTTCAAAATATTAGATGTTGTATTTCCTTACCCGTACCTGAATAATGTTTGATATGCGATATATTTCTCATTGTTTTCATTTGTGATTGTGAAGAAATATGTCTGGGAGAGGACGAGGAGGTCGTGCCGGTGGTCGTGGTACCATCAACATGACCGCAGAAGAACTAGCAGCTTTGATAAACAATAGTGTGGCAGAGGCCCTGGCAGCACAGAATGCTGCAGGTAAATGCTTTCAACTATTGACTAGTAGTGTCAATCCCTTTTTCCTAAGAATATTTTTCCAAACTCTATAATACCAATTCAATTCGTATTTCTAAATCCAGGCCAGCAAAATCAACAGCCAGCCTGCACTTTCAAGGCATTCATGTACTACAAGCCCCACACCTTTAGT
Source organism: Smallanthus sonchifolius (assembly GCA_023525975.1). NCBI lineage: Eukaryota > Viridiplantae > Streptophyta > Magnoliopsida > Asterales > Asteraceae > Smallanthus > Smallanthus sonchifolius. Next base: position 79,659,517 of record CM042020.1, read on the forward strand.
GGAGCTGAAGGAGCAGTTGGATTACTTCGCTGGTTTGAGAAGGTTGAATCAGTAATAGCCATGTGCAACTGCCCCGTGGCTAACCAAGTGAAATTTGCTGCTGGAACTTTAGAAGGCCTGGCCCTAACATGGTGGAATGCCCAAGTTCAAATGTTGGGACTAGCAATGGCAAATGGACTTCCGTGGGAGGAATTTAAAACCATGATGAAAGAAGAATACTGTCCACGAGATGAAATTCAAAAGCTAGAAGGAGAGTTCTGGAACCTTAAGATGGAGGGTTCAGAAATTGAACTCTACACCACTCGTTCGCACGAACTTGCCACCATGTGCCCACATATGGTGACTCCGGATTACAAACGGATTGAACTATACATTGGAGGTTTGGTACCTCAGATTCAAAGCATGGTGACCTCATCCAACCCTACCACCATCCAACAGACCATCAGACTTGCCCACAAATTGACTGATCAGGCAGTGACACAAGGAACTTTACCCCCAAGAGGTTCAATTGCTAAACCCACCGACAGCCACAAACGCAAGTTCGATCACCATTCCAACACTCACAACCACTCCAACTCCCACTCCAAGGGACCCCAACCCAATCAGCAACAGTCTAACCAACAGCAACAACAACAACAACGTAGGTTCGAGACTACCATGAACTTCAATCTGTCAACCTCTTCTAGCCAAAACCAGGGTGGTTATGCGGGAAAGTCCCCGAAGTGTAAAAAGTGTAACTTACACCACTTTGGGTTCTGCAATCGATGCCAGAGGTGCGGTAAAATAGGCCATGCTGCTAAGGACTGCAGGGGTGAATTACAAACTAAATAACCCTTTCAACAACCAGGGTCTACTAGGGCTTGCTTTGAGTGTGGAAAGGAAGGGCATATTCGGAAGAACTGTCCTCAGTTGAAGAAAGGGGGTAATGGAAATCACAACCCTAATCACAATAACAATGGTAATGGTGGTAATAATGGCAATGGGGGAGGAAATGGTGCGAAGGGACGAGCCTTCGTACTAGGATCTGGAGAAGCCCGTTACGACCATAATGTGGTTACCGGTAAATTCCTCGTAAATAATTTCTTTGCTTCTGTCCTTTTTGACACAGGTGATGATAGAAGTTTTATATCTAAGAAATTTAGTAATATGATAAAAGGAACTTCATCTCTATTAGAAGATAAGTATACAATAGAGATGGCTGACGGTCAAATAATTGAGGCAACTCACATACTTAAAGGATGTAAACTTGAGCTAGCTACACATACATTTGATATCGACCTTATGCCGGTCATGCTTGGTAGTTTTGATATAATTGTTGGTATGGATTGGCTATCTAAAAACCAAGCCGAAATTATCTGTCGTGAGAAGATTGTACGTGTACCCCTCTCAAATGGAGAAACCCTTTCCATCCAAGGCAAAAGAGTTAGTGCAGTTATGGGCATTATATCCTTCATGAGAGCACAAAAATGTCTTCGAAAGGGACATACAGCTATTTTGGCCCTTGTTGCTGAGCAGCCGTCAGAAGGGAAGAGGATCGAAGATATTCCCTGTCACACCCCAACCGACGGCGGAAAACGTCGGGGCGTGAAGCTGTGCAGACTGTTCATAGCTCATGGTTGCTAAAGTTTGAATAATTTAAACATTCATTTTCATTACACGTAGCAAGTTCATACCATACAAGAACCAAATGTAGCGATTACAAAATATAAATAGTTTAGATTAATTGCTAGGTCCAAATCCTATATGTAGCAGCTTGTAATACTTCAAACATTGTCACCTGAAACATGGTTAAAAACAAAGTCAACTAAAAAGTTGGTGAGAATACATAGGTTTTCGTGTCATGTAAAAGAATATGGTGTCGTGTGCATACAATTCATACAAGCATGGCAATTAAGGCATTTATGGAGAGATGCCATCGTGTGACCTGGTAGTACAATCAAACCTTTGTAACTAGCATGCAAAACAAACGCGTGTTGGCAGTAACAGTCACCCTACCTGGGTGGGTTTGTCAGACTCAATAGATCTATCACTGTTTACTGTAGGCTATGAAATAGTTAATGATTGCACGTGAATAGCAAACTGCGTGTTGGTCTACACACCTAGTACTCAAGCACAAAGCTCAAAATTGTAACACATGACTGTAGGGTGGAATTGTATATTGTGTAGTTTGTAAACATAGTAAATAGAACGCATGTTCCACCCCAAAAGTTTGTAAATAGAGTAAAAGAGGGGCTATGTAACTCACTTGTGTTGGGTAGTGTAGTTTGCACAGATCAACAAAAATACCAAGCGTGTTGTAGGTCGCTACGTTTGACCTAATGGATAAATGTATAACGCGTGTCATTGTTTGTGTTATTTTTATGTCGAAAGATGGATTTGTACGTTTAGGGTTTGTTTGAAATAAATAAATAAATAACTTTATTTATCTATTTAGTACATTTTAAATAGTAGTGATATATATATTCTTTAAAATGTAAATTTAAATAACTGATATATATTTATATTTATTTAAATATAAATTTAAATAGATAACATTTGTTTAAGTCAAAATATATATTTGTATAAATAGTTTTATAAGAATGATTATATAAACTCACGACTTCATCGGTTTTGAACTATCGGGAATTAATCGTTTTAAATTCCTAAATCAAGGATTTGGTTTATAAATGATTCCCGGGTCTTGGGATTTTATAGAATAATTTTTATAATTACATTTTGAAATTTTTTTAGCTAAATATGTTAAATAGACTTTGAAACAGAAAAATAATTGATTCTGGTCAAGGAGTACGACCGTGCTCAAGTAGGCCACTTTCCCGATTCTTTCAAGGATTCTGAACGGGCCTACGTAACGAGGTGCTAGTTTGCCTTTCTTTCCAAAGCGGATCACACCCTTTCAAGGGGATACTTTGAGAAGCACAAGGTCACCCACTTGGAATTCCAAGGGTTTTCGTCGCTTGTCGGCATAGCTCTTTTGTCGACTTCTCGCTACTCGGATGTTGTCACGGATTTGAAGGATTTTGTCGGATGTTTCCTGAATTAACTCGGGACCGGTGATTTGTGCTTCACCAATCTCATTCCAACAGATAGGAGAACGGCATTTGCGACCATAAAGAGCTTCGAATGGAGCCATGTTGATGCTGGTGTGGTAGCTGTTATTGTAGGAGAATTCAATAAGTGTCAAGTGTGAATCCCAATTGCCACCAAAGTCTATGACACAGGCTCTCAGCATGTCTTCGAGCGTTTGGATTGTTCGTTCAGTCTGGCCATCAGTTTGGGGATGGTAGGCTGTGCTTAAATCCAATCGTGTGCCAAGTGCCTTTTGCAGAGATTGCCAAAATCTGGAAGTGAAACGAGCATCTCTGTCGGAGATTTTGTTCAAAGGTATACCGTGTCGACTCACAATTTCGTTAATATAGATTCGGGCCAATTTCTCAACCCGATAGTCTTCACGGATGGGCAGGAAGTGTGCGGACTTTGTGAGACGGTCAATGATTACCCAAATGCTATCATAGCCGTTCGAAGTACGGGGGAGTTTAGTAATGAAGTCCATGGCTAGATTTTCCCATTTCCATACGGGGATTTCCGGTTGTTCAAGTAAACCGCAAGGACGTTGATGTTCGGCCTTGACTTTAGAGCAGGTTAGACATTTTGCAACATAGAGTGCAATGTCTTTCTTCATACCAGGCCACCAATAATGTGGTCGAAGATTGTGATACATTTTATCCGCACCGGGATGAATAGAATACCGAGACTTGTGTGCTTCAGTCATGAGGAATTCCCGGAGATCATTGCGATTGGGAACCCAAATACGATCCAAGAAATAAAGCAAGCCATTGTTTTTAGTCTCTAGTTGGAATTCAGCACCACACGACATTTCCTCATACATATTGCCCTCGGTAATCGAGACGTGTTGAGCTGCTAGAATACGGGTTTGAATGTCGGAATGAATCTTGACACTTTGGAGCATGACGCGTTCTTTACGGCTCAGCGCATCGGCTACAACATTAGCCTTGCCGGGATGATAACGAATCTCGCAATCGTAGTCGTTGAGTAGTTCAACCCAACGTCGTTGCCTCATGTTGAGTTCTTTTTTATTGAAGATGTGTTGGAGGCTTTTGTGGTCGGTAAATACCACACATTTCGTGCCATATAGATAATGTCTCCAAATCTTCAAGGCAAATATGACTGCACCTAGCTCCAGATCGTGCGTCGTATAGTTCTTTTCATGGATCTTGAGTTGCCTCGATGCATAAGCGATTACCTTGCCTCGTTGAATGAGAACACAACCAAGGCCTAGGTTAGAGGCATCACAGTAGACGACTAGGTCATCGTTTCCTTCGGGAAGTGTCAGAATAGGAGCATCACATAACTTCTGTTTAAGAGTTTGGAAAGCTTCTTCTTGTTTCGGCCCCCATTCATAAGGTTTACCTTTATGTGTCAAGGCGGTGAGGGGAACAGCAATCTTGGAGAAATTGGAAATGAATCTTCGGTAATAACCCGCTAAACCAAGGAACGAACGAACCTCGGTAGGGGTTTGAGGAGCACTCCAATTCTTGACAGCTTCGATCTTGGCAGGGTCGACATGTATTCCCTTTTTATTGACAACATGACCCAAAAATTGAACCTCCTTTAGCCAAAATTCACATTTGGATAACTTGGCGTATAATTGTTCGGTTCTCAGGAGATCCAAAATCAGTCTAAGGTGTTGTTCATGTTCTTCCTCAGTCTTGGAATAGATCAAGATGTCATCGATGAAAACGATCACGAATTTGTCAAGGTATGGTTTGCACATGCGGTTCATGAGATCCATAAAGACAGCAGGTGCATTGGTCAACCCAAAAGGCATAACCGTGAACTCGTAATGACCATATCTTGTTTGGAAGGCGGTCTTTGGAATATCTTCTTCTCGGACACGCAGTTGGTGATAACCAGATCGAAGATCAATCTTCGAGAAACAAGTAGAACCTTGGAGTTGATCGAAGAGGTCGTCAATTCTAGGTAACGGGTAGCGGTTTTTGATTGTAAGCTTGTTGAGCTCCCGATAGTCAATACACATGCGGAATGAACCATCCTTCTTTTTAACAAACAAGACTGGTGCACCCCACGGTGAATGACTTGGCCGTATGAAACCTTTGTCAGCGAGTTCTTGAAGTTGACTTGCAAGCTCTTGCAATTCGGAAGGTGCAAGCCGGTATGGAGCTTTAGCCACAGGGTTTGCTCCGGGTATAAGATCGATTCGAAACTTTACTTCCCGCACAGGTGGAAGACCGGGTAAGTCATCGGGAAAGACTTCGGGAAACTCCCGAATGATGGGAATATCTTCTATTCTTCTCTCCTTGTCTTCTTTTTGAATCACATGAGCTAGGAAAACCATGCACTTCTTTCGAATGTATTTCTGGGCAGTTATGCATGACATTAGTTTGAGTCCTTTGCAAGGTTTCTCGCCAAAGACTTTCAATATGTCTCCCGATGGAAGAGGTATTCGGATGTATTTTTCAAAACACATGACTTCGGCGTGGTTTTTAGATAACCAATCCATGTCGATGATGACGTCAAAACTCCCTAATGGCATTGGTATTAGGTTGACTGGAAACGTGTGACCATTGAGTTCTAGTGAGCAGTCATGAATGATGGAGTCAATAGTGATGGAGTTTCCATCCGCTACTTCAACGGTGAAGGTTTTCTCGAGTTTGGATCGTGTTTTTGCAATTAAAGGTTCAAAGTTAAGTGACACAAAACTCTTATCGGCTCCGGTATCAAATAGTATAGATGCAAATTGTTTATTTACAAGAAACGTACCGTTGACCACATGATCGTTGGCTTGAGCTTCATTGGCGTTGATGTTGAAAGCACGTCCACGAGCTCCGCCCTGATTATTGTTCGTAAGTTTTGGACATTGGTTCCGGAAGTGGTTCGGGTTGCCACATTCAAAGCAAGCCCGTCCATTTGCATTGATTGGAACCACTTGATTAGCTCCGGGTTGATTAACCGGGTTGGCTTGAGTAGTAAGTGCCTTTTGTCGGCAGATATTGGCCGTATGGCCAAGTTTCCCACAATGGTTGCAAACGCGACATGGGATAGTTTGTGGGTGATGATAGTTGCAGTTGTTGCAGAGTGGGTAGGTACCCCCATAAGCTTTCTTGGCTGGATTTTGAGCCAAGGGTGCAACTTGATTAATTGGGGCAGCCGGAGTGATCACAACATAGTTCTTAGCTTTCCTCTTCCTCGTGTTGTGGTTCGGTTCGGCTTTAACCTCCTTGACATGAGCAGGAGGTGTTGTGGTGTCAGAAACTTTCTTGGCCCCCTTTCTGGTAAGAGTACCTGCTTTAACGTGATTATCGGTCAGTGTGGCAGCTAGACGAATAGCATCTTCTAGGTTTGCAGGATTTCTTCCCAGAACAGTGTCCTGGATTTGTCTCGGTAGGCCACCGATATATTTTTCAATACACCTAGACAAAGGTGTAACCATGTGAGGTACCAGCATGCTCAGTTCGTGAAAACGGTTGGTGTACGCCAAGCTTTCACCGCTATCTTGGGTAAGATCCCAAAATTCCGCTTCCAGTTTCTTCATCTCATTTCGAGGACAGAATTCCTCGGTTATGATCCTTTTCAGCTCATCCCATGGCAGAGCCATTGCTACTTCTACTCCCCTTGTTCTCTTTTCCCCATTCCACCAGGTTAGTGCCCGTTTTTGAAAGACACTAGTGGCATGGCGAACACGCAGATTGTCCGGACAGTCACTATTGAGGAAGGTGCCCTCAATATTTTCGAACCATTGAAGGAGTCCCGTGGCTCCTTCGGTACCATAAAATTTCAGGGGATTGCAAGAGTTGAAATGCTTGAAGGTACATTGTGGCGGGTTGGCACCACCGCCACCACCAGTATTAGCACTACCACTGGCGTTCCCATTGTTGTTGTTATTGGCTTGAGTTAGTTGAGTTACTAGCTGAGTGAGGAGAGCAGCAAGGTCGGTATTATTATTGTTGTTGTTGGCATTGCCGGTATTGGTGTTGGTGCTATTGTTGGCGTTGTCGGTGTTGTTGTGGTTGATGTTACGACGAGGAGGCATTCTATAAAAAGAGAATGATACAAAAGTGTTGTGAGAATTTATAAAAATCCGTTGAAATTTAGGATAGGAGGAAAAATAACACATTTATTTCATAGTTCGGATTGTTTTCAAGTAATCACATTTCTACTTGAACACAATGACATATTAAGGTTAATTAGACTTATATAATTTTCAAGGAGACGTGCTTTAGCCTATAGGTAAACACTCATCCCGGGAATTCCCAGGAAAGCATACGGATCCCTCGGTTGATTGGGATTTATATGAAATACTTTCCTAGACAGAAAACCCAGAATACAGGTGTCACCCTTCCAGATTGCATATGTCCTTTAATAATTAACAGAGTCTAAAACCTTAACGGGTATATAAAAATATTTTTGATAGACTAATGTCTACGAGTATGAGTTTTTCCACAAGTTATGGCGATGATGACATAGAAGCAGTTAAGGAGGATACGCGGCTTAGGATACGGGTATGTACACGATTTATTTAATTTATTATTTACGTATGCTTATTAAGTCATGTAGTCTAAACATTTTAAGTATCAAATAACTAACACATAAAACATGTGACATATAGCAAATAGCACGTATCACATAAAACATGTAGCATGTCATTGTTGGGTGTCCTAAAGTTATAGTCTAGGTCAATGGTGTCTAATAACCTAATTCCCTATAACCAAGGCTCTGATACCAATCTGTCACACCCCAACCGACGGCGGAAAACGTCGGGGCGTGAAGCTGTGCAGACTGTTCATAGCTCATGGTTGCTAAAGTTTGAATAATTTAAACATTCATTTTCATTACACGTAGCAAGTTCATACCATACAAGAACCAAATGTAGCGATTACAAAATATAAATAGTTTAGATTAATTGCTAGGTCCAAATCCTATATGTAGCAGCTTGTAATACTTCAAACATTGTCACCTGAAACATGGTTAAAAACAAAGTCAACTAAAAAGTTGGTGAGAATACATAGGTTTTCGTGTCATGTAAAAGAATATGGTGTCGTGTGCATACAATTCATACAAGCATGGCAATTAAGGCATTTATGGAGAGATGCCATCGTGTGACCTGGTAGTACAATCAAACCTTTGTAACTAGCATGCAAAACAAACGCGTGTTGGCAGTAACAGTCACCCTACCTGGGTGGGTTTGTCAGACTCAATAGATCTATCACTGTTTACTGTAGGCTATGAAATAGTTAATGATTGCACGTGAATAGCAAACTGCGTGTTGGTCTACACACCTAGTACTCAAGCACAAAGCTCAAAATTGTAACACATGACTGTAGGGTGTAATTGTATATTGTGTAGTTTGTAAACATAGTAAATAGAACGCATGTTCCACCCCAAAAGTTTGTAAATAGAGTAAAAGAGGGGCTATGTAACTCACTTGTGTTGGGTAGTGTAGTTTGCACATATCAACAAAAATACCAAGCGTGTTGTAGGTCGCTACGTTTGACCTAATGGATAAATGTATAACGCGTGTCATTGTTTGTGTTATTTTTATGTCGAAAGATGGATTTGTACGTTTAGGGTTTGTTTGAAATAAATAAATAAATAACTTTATTTATCTATTTAGTACATTTTAAATAGTAGTGATATATATATTCTTTAAAATGTAAATTTAAATAACTGATATATATTTATATTTATTTAAATATAAATTTAAATAGATAACATTTGTTTAAGTCAAAATATATATTTGTATAAATAGTTTTATAAGAATGATTATATAAACTCACGACTTCATCGGTTTTGAACTATCGGGAATTAATCGTTTTAAATTCCTAAATCAAGGATTTGGTTTATAAATGATTCCCGGGTCTTGGGATTTTATAGAATAATTTTTATAATTACATTTTGAAATTTTTTTAGCTAAATATGTTAAATAGACTTTGAAACAGAAAAATAATTGATTCTGGTCAAGGAGCACGACCGTGCTCAAGTAGGGCACGACCGCGCTCGTTGCCGGGCGTGACCGTGGTGGTCTGAAACGCGCCCGTGGTCGAGTCAGAAGGTACTTCATAGGTTCTGGACATAGAGCACGACCATGCTCGTAACTGGCACGACCGCGTCTAGTGTTTGTTTTTGATCAAGACTTGTTTGCTCGGTAAGCACGACCGGGCCACACCTGGGGCACGATTGTGCTTGGTCAGTCACGACCGCGCTCGGGGATGAGCGCGACCGTGTCGGGTCTTTTCCAGACTCAAATCCGTCGATTCTTATATTAAATGTTTCTGTATTCTTAGGGCTTTCACTTAGTGGATGATTTCGAAGCTATCTATGAGTTTTAATTGGATTTATTTCGTGTTTAAAAGGTAGTTCGACTAAAAGTTTAGTTTCGGCTTTTCGTTCAGAAATCGGACAGACTTGAGTGTTTCTACTACGAATTGGCATAGGGCTTTCGTAGTAGAGGATGATACGAAGCTATTGGTGTATTACTTACTTGAGATTATTGGGCAATTGAATGCGGTCGGCTACGGGTCGCGTTTTCGGGCGTCTTGGCGATCGATCGGGCTCCAGAAGTTGTATGAGTGTCGAGTGAGAGTTCTGAGAGACTGAGTGAGGGTAGATGTGGGTGTAGGAAGCGTGCAACTGGCTCTATATCGACGAATTTGCGAGTCATGATTGTGGGGGGTATGGGATTAAACAATTCTGTAAATTGGAGTGTAATTGATGCGTGTTGCAGGTTGAATTCAGACGAGTATGGTCTGACGCGTGAAATCCGGCCTTAATGCGATTTGATTCAACGAGTATGGACCACTGACTGACTCTGCGGAGTCACGTGGTTTCAGCAGCGCGACCGTGCCTACTTTAGGCGCGACCGTGCTTAGGTCTACAGGCGCGACCGTGCCTAGTCCTAGGCGCGACCGTGCTTGCCTAGTTTTGTAGTTTTTTGAGTTTTGTCAGCTTTGGTCCTCGGGGCTTGTGAGATAATGGTGTTTTTGTTTAATTTGTCATTGTAATAGAATAGTTTGTATATGTAACTGCATCATAGTTTGTTTGTACACGAATTGAAACTGAAATGTGTTTGTTTATTGAAATCAAACGATTACATGATGAAAATCAGAAATGTTACAGTCTCCCCTTGTTGAGGGGATTTCGTCCCGAAATTCAACTAGTTGAGGCTGCAGAATTGCTGAATAGGTGAGGATACTTGAGTTTCATTTGGTCTTCACGTTCCCAAGTAAACTCAGGACCACGTTTTGAATCCCAACGGACTTTGACTATAGGGATGCGGCTGCGCTTGAGTTGCTTGATTTCACGATCCATGATTTCCACCGGTTTCTCGACAAAGTGCATCGTTACATCAATGCGCACGTCGTCAAGAGGTATGTGGAGGTTCTCATCAGCAAGACATTTCTTCAGGTTGGATACGTGGAAGGTTGGATGGACATTGTTGAGTGCTGGAGGTAGCTCAAGTTTGTAAGCCACTTTCCCGATTCTTTCAAGGATTCTGAACGGGCCTACGTAACGAGGTGCTAGTTTGCCTTTCTTTCCAAAGCGGATCACACCCTTCCAAGGGGATACTTTGAGAAGCACAAGGTCACCCACTTGGAATTCCAAGGGTTTTCGTCGCTTGTCGGCATAGCTCTTTTGTCGACTTCTCGCTACTCGGATGTTGTCACGGATTTGAAGGATTTTGTCGGATGTTTCCTGAATTAACTCGGGACCGGTGATTTGTGCTTCACCAATCTCATTCCAACAGATAGGAGAACGGCATTTGCGACCATAAAGAGCTTCGAATGGAGCCATGTTGATGCTGGTGTGGTAGCTGTTATTGTAGGAGAATTCAATAAGTGTCAAGTGTGAATCCCAATTGCCACCAAAGTCTATGACACAGGCTCTCAGCATGTCTTCGAGCGTTTGGATTGTTCGTTCAGTCTGGCCATCAGTTTGGGGATGGTAGGCTGTGCTTAAATCCAATCGTGTGCCAAGTGCCTTTTGCAGAGATTGCCAAAATCTGGAAGTGAAACGAGCATCTCTGTCGGAGATTTTGTTCAAAGGTATACCGTGTCGACTCACAATTTCGTTAATATAGATTCGGGCCAATTTCTCAACCCGATAGTCTTCACGGATGGGCAGGAAGTGTGCGGACTTTGTGAGACGGTCAATGATTACCCAAATGCTATCATAGCCGTTCGAAGTACGGGGGAGTTTAGTAATGAAGTCCATGGCTAGATTTTCCCATTTCCATACGGGGATTTCCGATTGTTCAAGTAAACCGGAAGGACGTTGATGTTCGGCCTTGACTTTAGAGCAGGTTAGACATTTTGCAACATAGAGTGCAATGTCTTTCTTCATACCAGGCCACCAATAATGTGGTCGAAGATTGTGATACATTTTATCCGCACCGGGATGAATAGAATACAGAGACTTGTGTGCTTCAGTCATGAGGAATTCCCGGAGATCATTGCGATTGGGAACCCAAATACGATCCAAGAAATAAAGCAAGCCATTGTTTTTAGTCTCTAGTTGGAATTCAGCACCACACGACATTTCCTCATACATATTGCCCTCGGTAATCGAGACGTGTTGAGCTGCTAGAATACGGGTTTGAATGTCGGAATGAATCTTGACACTTTGGAGCATGACGCGTTCTTTACGGCTCAGCGCATCGGCTACAACATTAGCCTTGCCGGGATGATAACGAATCTCGCAATCGTAGTCGTTGAGTAGTTCAACCCAACGTCGTTGCCTCATGTTGAGTTCTTTTTTATTGAAGATGTGTTGGAGGCTTTTGTGGTCGGTAAATACCACACATTTCGTGCCATATAGATAATGTCTCCAAATCTTCAAGGCAAATATGACTGCACCTAGCTCCAGATCGTGCGTCGTATAGTTCTTTTCATGGATCTTGAGTTGCCTCGATGCATAAGCGATTACCTTGCCTCGTTGAATGAGAACACAACCAAGGCCTAGGTTAGAGGCATCACAGTAGACGACTAGGTCATCGTTTCCTTCGGGAAGAGTCAGAATAGGAGCATCACATAACTTCTGTTTAAGAGTTTGGAAAGCTTCTTCTTGTTTCGGCCCCCATTCATAAGGTTTACCTTTATGTGTCAAGGCGGTGAGGGGAACAGCAATCTTGGAGAAATTGGAAATGAATCTTCGGTAATAACCCGCTAAACCAAGGAACGAACGAACCTCGGTAGGGGTTTGAGGAGCACTCCAATTCTTGACAGCTTCGATCTTGGCAGGGTCGACATGTATTCCCTTTTTATTGACAACATGACCCAAAAATTGAACCTCCTTTAGCCAAAATTCACATTTGGATAACTTGGCGTATAATTGTTCGGTTCTCAGGAGATCCAAAATCAGTCTAAGGTGCTGTTCATGTTCTTCCTCAGTCTTGGAATAGATCAAGATGTCATCGATGAAAACGATCACGAATTTGTCAAGGTATGGTTTGCACATGCGGTTCATGAGATCCATAAAGACAGCAGGTGCATTGGTCAACCCAAAAGGCATAACCGTGAACTCGTAATGACCATATCTTGTTTGGAAGGCGGTCTTTGGAATATCTTCTTCTCGGACACGCAGTTGGTGATAACCAGATCGAAGATCAATCTTCGAGAAACAAGTAGAACCTTGGAGTTGATCGAAGAGGTCGTCAATTCTAGGTAACGGGTAGCGGTTTTTGATTGTAAGCTTGTTGAGCTCCCGATAGTCAATACACATGCGGAATGAACCATCCTTCTTTTTAACAAACAAGACTGGTGCACCCCACGGTGAATGACTTGGCCGTATGAAACCTTTGTCAGCGAGTTCTTGAAGTTGACTTGCAAGCTCTTGCAATTCGGAAGGTGCAAGCCGGTATGGAGCTTTAGCCACAGGGTTTGCTCCGGGTATAAGATCGATTCGAAACTTTACTTCCCGCACAGGTGGAAGACCGGGTAAGTCATCGGGAAAGACTTCGGGAAACTCCCGAATGATGGGAATATCTTCTATTCTTCTCTCCTTGTCTTCTTTTTGAATCACATGAGCTAGGAAAACCATGCACTTCTTTCGAATGTATTTCTGGGCAGTTATGCATGACATTAGTTTGAGTCCTTTGCAAGGTTTCTCGCCAAAGACTTTCAATATGTCTCCCGATGGAAGAGGTATTCGGATGTATTTTTCAAAACACATGACTTCGGCGTGGTTTTTAGATAACCAATCCATGTCGATGATGACGTCAAAACTCCCTAATGGCATTGGTATTAGGTTGACTGGAAACGTGTGACCATTGAGTTCTAGTGAGCAGTCATGAATGATGGAGTCAATAGTGATGGAGTTTCCATCCGCTACTTCAACGGTGAAGGTTTTCTCGAGTTTGGATCGTGTTTTTTCAATTAAAGGTTCAAAGTTAAGTGACACAAAACTCTTATCGGCTCCGGTATCAAATAGTATAGATGCAAATTGTTTATTTACAAGAAACGTACCGTTGACCACATGATCGTTGGCTTGAGCTTCATTGGCGTTGATGTTGAAAGCACGTCCACGAGCTCCGCCCTGATTATTGTTCGTAAGTTTTGGACATTGGTTCCGGAAGTGGTTCGGGTTGCCACATTCAAAGCAAGCCTGTCCATTTGCATTGATTGGAACCACTTGATTAGCTCCGGGTTGATTAACCGGGTTGGCTTGAGTAGTAAGTGCCTTTTGTCGGCAGATATTGGCCGTATGGCCAAGTTTCCCACAATGGTTGCAAACGCGACATGGGATAGTTTGTGGGTGATGATAGTTGCAGTTGTTGCAGAGTGGGTAGGTACCCCCATAAGCTTTCTTGGCTGGATTTTGAGCCAAGGGTGCAACTTGATTAATTGGGGCAGCCGGAGTGATCACAACATAGTTCTTAGCTTTCCTCTTCCTCGTGTTATGGTTCGGTTCGGCTTTGACCTCCTTGACATGAGCAGGAGGTGTTGTGGTGTCAGAAACTTTCTTGGCCCCCTTTCTGGTAAGAGTACCTGCTTTAACGTGATTATCGGTCAGTGTGGCAGCTAGACGAATAGCATCTTCTAGGTTTGCAGGATTTCTTCCCAGAACAGTGTCCTGGATTTGTCTCGGTAGGCCACCGATATATTTTTCAATACACCTAGACAAAGGTGTAACCATGTGAGGTACCAGCATGCTCAGTTCGTGAAAACGGTTGGTGTACGCCAAGCTTTCACCGCTATCTTGGGTAAGATCCCAAAATTCCGCTTCCAGTTTCTTCATCTCATTTCGAGGACAGAATTCCTCGGTCATGATCCTTTTCAGCTCATCCCATGGCAGAGCCATTGCTACTTCTACTCCCCTTGTTCTCTTTTCCCCATTCCACCAGGTTAGTGCCCGTTTTTGAAAGACACTAGTGGCATGGCGAACACGCAGATTGTCCGGACAGTCACTATTGAGGAAGGTGCCCTCAATATTTTCGAACCATTGAAGGAGTCCCGTGGCTCCTTCGGTACCATAAAATTTCAGGGGATTGCAAGAGTTGAAATGCTTGAAGGTACATTGTGGCGGGTTGGCACCACCGCCACCACCAGTATTAGCACTACCACTGGCGTTCCCATTGTTGTTGTTATTGGCTTGAGTTAGTTGAGTTACTAGCTGAGTGAGGAGAGCAGCAAGGTCGGTATTATTATTGTTGTTGTTGGCATTGCCGGTATTGGTGTTGGTGCTATTGTTGGCGTTGTCGGTGTTGTTGTGGTTGATGTTACGACGAGGAGGCATTCTATAAAAAGAGAATGATACAAAAGTGTTGTGAGAATTTATAAAAATCCGTTGAAATTTAGGATAGGAGGAAAAATAACACATTTATTTCATAGTTCGGATTGTTTTCAAGTAATCACATTTCTACTTGAACACAATGACATATTAAGGTTAATTAGACTTATATAATTTTCAAGGAGACGTGCTTTAGCCTATAGGTAAACACTCATCCCGGGAATTCCCAGGAAAGCATACGGATCCCTCGGTTGATTGGGATTTATATGAAATACTTTCCTAGACAGAAAACCCAGAATACAGGTGTCACCCTTCCAGATTGCATATGTCCTTTAATAATTAACAGAGTCTAAAACCTTAACGGGTATATAAAAATATTTTTGATAGACTAATGTCTACGAGTATGAGTTTTTCCACAAGTTATGGCGATGATGACATAGAAGCAGTTAAGGAGGATACGCGGCTTAGGATACGAGTATGTACACGATTTATTTAATTTATTATTTACGTATGCTTATTAAGTCATGTAGTCTAAACATTTTAAGTATCAAATAACTAACACATAAAGCATGTGACATATAGCAAATAGCACGTATCACATAAAACATGTAGCATGGCATTGTTGGGTGTCCTAAAGTTATAGTCTAGGTCAATGGTGTCTAATAACCTAATTCCCTATAACCAAGGCTCTGATACCAATCTGTCACACCCCAACCGACGGCGGAAAACGTCGGGGCGTGAAGCTGTGCAGACTGTTCATAGCTCATGGTTGCTAAAGTTTGAATAATTTAAACATTCATTTTCATTACACGTAGCAAGTTCATACCATACAAGAACCAAATGTAGCGATTACAAAATATAAATAGTTTAGATTAATTGCTAGGTCCAAATCCTATATGTAGCAGCTTGTAATACTTCAAACATTGTCACCTGAAACATGGTTAAAAACAAAGTCAACTAAAAAGTTGGTGAGAATACATAGGTTTTCGTGTCATGTAAAAGAATATGGTGTCGTGTGCATACAATTCATACAAGCATGGCAATTAAGGCATTTATGGAGAGATGCCATCGTGTGACCTGGTAGTACAATCAAACCTTTGTAACTAGCATGCAAAACAAACGCGTGTTGGCAGTAACAGTCACCCTACCTGGGTGGGTTTGTCAGACTCAATAGATCTATCACTGTTTACTGTAGGCTATGAAATAGTTAATGATTGCACGTGAATAGCAAACTGCGTGTTGGTCTACACACCTAGTACTCAAGCACAAAGCTCAAAATTGTAACACATGACTGTAGGGTGGAATTGTATATTGTGTAGTTTGTAAACATAGTAAATAGAACGCATGTTCCACCCCAAAAGTTTGTAAATAGAGTAAAAGAGGGGCTATGTAACTCACTTGTGTTGGGTAGTGTAGTTTGCACAGATCAACAAAAATACCAAGCGTGTTGTAGGTCGCTACGTTTGACCTAATGGATAAATGTATAACGCGTGTCATTGTTTGTGTTATTTTTATGTCGAAAGATGGATTTGTACGTTTAGGGTTTGTTTGAAATAAATAAATAAATAACTTTATTTATCTATTTAGTACATTTTAAATAGTAGTGATATATATATTCTTTAAAATGTAAATTTAAATAACTGATATATATTTATATTTATTTAAATATAAATTTAAATAGATAACATTTGTTTAAGTCAAAATATATATTTGTATAAATAGTTTTATAAGAATGATTATATAAACTCACGACTTCATCGGTTTTGAACTATCGGGAATTAATCGTTTTAAATTCCTAAATCAAGGATTTGGTTTATAAATGATTCCCGGGTCTTGGGATTTTATAGAATAATTTTTATAATTACATTTTGAAATTTTTTTAGCTAAATATGTTAAATAGACTTTGAAACAGAAAAATAATTGATTCTGGTCAAGGAGCACGACCGTGCTCAAGTAGGGCACGACCGCGCTCGTTGCCGGGCGTGACCGTGGTGGTCTGAAACGCGCCCGTGGTCGAGTCAGAAGGTACTTCATAGGTTCTGGACATAGAGCACGACCGTGCTCGTAACTGGCACGACCGCGTCTAGTGTTTGTTTTTGATCAAGACTTGTTTGCTCGGTAAGCACGACCGGGCCACACCTGGGGCACGATTGTGCTTGGTCAGGCACGACCGCGCTCGGGGATGAGCGCGACCGTGTCGGGTCTTTTCCAGACTCAAATCCGTCGATTCTTATATTAAATGTTTCTGTATTCTTAGGGCTTTCACTTAGTGGATGATTTCGAAGCTATCTATGAGTTTTAATTGGATTTATTTCGTGTTTAAAAGGTAGTTCGACTAAAAGTTTAGTTTCGGCTTTTCGTTCAGAAATCGGACAGACTTGAGTGTTTCTACTACGAATTGGCATAGGGCTTTCGTAGTAGAGGATGATACGAAGCTATTGGTGTATTACTTACTTGAGATTATTGGGCAATTGAATGCGGTCGGCTACGGGTCGCGTTTTCGGGCGTCTTGGCGATCGATCGGGCTCCAGAAGTTGTATGAGTGTCGAGTGAGAGTTCTGAGAGACTGAGTGAGGGTAGATGTGGGTGTAGGAAGCGTGCAACTGGCTCTATATCGACGAATTTGCGAGTCATGATTGTGGGGGGTATGGGATTAAACAATTCTGTAAATTGGAGTGTAATTGATGCGTGTTGCAGGTTGAATTCAGACGAGTATGGTCTGACGCGTGAAATCCGGCCTTAATGCGATTTGATTCAACGAGTATGGACCACTGACTGACTCTGCGGAGTCACGTGGTTTCAGCAGCGCGACCGTGCCTACTTTAGGCGCGACCGTGCTTAGGTCTACAGGCGCGACCGTGCTTGCCTAGTTTTGTAGTTTTTTTAGTTTTGTCAGCTTTGGTCCTCGGGGCTTGTGAGATAATGGTGTTTTTGTTTAATTTGTCATTGTAATAGAATAGTTTGTATATGTAACTGCATCGTAGTTTGTTTGTACACGAATCGAAACTGAAATGTGTTTGTTTATTGAAATCAAACGATTACATGATGAAAATCAGAAATGTTACATTCCCATTGTGCGTGAATTTTTGGAAGTATTTCCCGAGGATCTGCCCGGTTTGCCACCGCACCGTCAAGTAGAATTTCAAATCGATTTAGCACCTGGAGCAGCGCCGATCGCTCGGGCACCTTATCGATTAGCACCCAGTGAATTGCAGGAACTGTCCACTCAGTTGCAAGACTTATTGGATAAAGGTTTCATCCGACCTAGTTCATCACCGTGTGGAGCTCCGGTATTATTTGTCAAGAAGAAGGACGGTACGTTTCGTATGTTTATTGATTACCGGGAGCTGAATAAAGTTACAATCAAGAACCGCTACCCTTTACCTCGTATCGATGACCTTTTTGATCAACTCCAAGGATCAAGTTTCTATTCCAAAATAGACCTTAGGTCCGGCTATCATCAGTTAAGAGTCTGAGAAGAAGATATCTCTAAAACTGCATTCAGGACAAGGTACGGCCATTACGAATTTATGGTCATGCCCTTCGGTTTAACCAACGCACCTGCGGTATTCATGGACCTCATGAACCGTGTGTGTAAGCCTTACCTTGACCAGTTTGTTATCGTTTTCATCGATGACATCCTCATTTATTACAAGAACGAGGAAGAACATGAGGAACATCTGCGTCTAATTTTGGAACTACTTAAGCAAGAACAACTTTATGCTAAGTTTTCCAAATGTGAATTTTGGATTCGAGAGGTTCAGTTTCTAGGTCATGTGGTAAATGAAAAAGGGATACATGTCGACCCGTCCAAAATAGAAGCCATCAAGAATTGGGCAGCATCGACGACTCCGACTGAGGTGCGACAATTTCTGGGATTGGCTGGATATTACCATCGTTTTATCGAAGGATTTTCAAAGATTGCGCAACCTCTCACCACCCTAACTCAAAAAGGAAAAGCCTATAATTGGGGCGATAACCAAGAATCAGCGTTCCAACATCTCAAACAGAAACTTTGCAGTGCACCTATTTTAGCTCTTCCGGAAGGAACCGATGATTTTGTGGTGTATTGTGATGCATCCATCCAAGGCTTGGGTTGTGTCTTAATTCAACGCGAAAAGGTAATCGCATACACTTCACGCCAGTTAAAGGTTCACGAGAAAAACTACACCACTCATGACCTAGAGTTGGGAGCAGTAGTTTTTGCACTTAAGATATGGAGACATTACTTGTACGGTACCAAATGCACCATCTACACCGACCACAAGAGCCTCCAGCATATCTTCGAGCAGAAGGAGTTGAACATGCGACAACGTCGCTGGGTTGAACTTTTAAATGATTACGACTGTGTGATCCGGTATCATCCGGGTAAAGCTAACGTTGTGGCTGATGCACTAAGCCGAAAGGAAACAAAACCCAAACGAGTTCGATCATTACAACATACTATTCACCCTGGATTGCCTGAAAGAATCCGTAGTGCTCAACTTGAAGCCTTGAAAGAACATAACCTACCGTTAGAAGGTACACGCGGCATGGAAGCACAACTTGAAGTAAAATCTGACGGAATTCGTTACTTTGTCGAACGAATATGGGTTCCAGTGTTCAGAAATTTAAGGGAACTAATCATGGATGAAGCTCATAAATCTCGTTACTCCATTCATCCGGGTTCCGATAAAATGTACCATGATCTAAAAATACTATATTGGTGGCCGAAGATGAAGGCCGATATAGCCACTTATGTTAGTAAGTGTCTGACCTGCGCGAAGGTCAAAGTTGAATACCAAAAACCGTCCGGTCTCCTACAACAACCTGAAATTCCCATGTGGAAATGGGAACAAATATCCATGGACTTCATTACCAAATTACCCCGAACCCCTACCGGATGTGACACTATATGGGTAATTGTGGATCGCCTAACAAAATCTGCTCACTTCCTGGCAATCAAAGAAACAGACAAAATGGATAAACTCACTCGAATATACTTGAAAGAAGTAGTCTCTCGGCACGGGGTGCCTATCTCTATCATTTCGGATCGTGATGCACGATTCACTTCCCGTTTCTGGCAGTCATTGCATAAAGCATTAGGCACGCGTCTAGATATGAGCACAGCTTACCATCCTCAAACCGATGGTCAAACAGAACGTACTATCCAAACTCTGGAGGACATGCTACGAGCTTGTGTGATCGATTTCGGTAACACTTGGGAGTCTCACCTACCATTGGTGGAGTTCTCCTACAACAACAGCTATCACACTAGCATCAAGGCAGCTCCATTCGAAGCACTTTATGGACGGAAATGCCGTTCTCCTATTTGTTGGGCCGAGGTTGGTGATAGTCAACTCACAGGTCCGGAACTGGTACTTGAAACTTCCGAAAAGATCGTTCAAATTAGAAACCGTATGGCGGCAGCTCGTGATCATCAAAAGAGCTATGCCGACAAGCGTCGTAAACCTTTGGAGTTTCAAATAGGTGACATGGTCTTACTCAAAGTCTCACCTTGGAAAGGCGTCATTCGTTTCGGGAAACGAGGCAAACTAAATCCTTGTTACGTTGGACCTTTCAAAATAATAAAGAGAATCGGACCAGTGGCGTATCAACTGGACTTATATGAAAGACTGAGTGGCGTACACAACGTCTTTCACGTCTCAAATTTGAAGAAATGTCTAGCTGACGAATCTCTCGCGGTTCCTCTTGAGGAACTACACATTGACGAACAACTGCGTTTCATCGAAGAACCCGTGGAAATCATGGATAGGGAAGTCAAATCGTTAAAGCATAGTAAAATCCCTATTGATAGAGTCTGTTGGAACTCGAAACGCGGACCGGAATTCACTTGGGAGCGCGAAGATCAGATGATGCACAAATATCCTAATCTGTTCAAGCACTCCGCGTCAACCTCTTAAGGTACTATTTAATTTTCGGGACGAAAATTCTTTCAACTAGGGAATGATGTGAAACCTCAGAAATTTTTTTTATTTTTAATTTTCGGGACGAAAATTCTTTCAACTAGGGAATGATGTGACAATCCGATTTTTTAGGTTAACCCCGGTTAACTATTCCGTTAAGTTCCTTATTAAAAACTTAACCCCGTTAGTCAAATCTAACCCCAAGGACTATTTCTGTCATAATTCCAACTCAGAAATGTAGGGACTAGTCCTGCCAAGTCCCAATACATGAATTATTGACTCCTCAAAGTCAAAATTGTCAAAAATAAGTTCTGTTGACTTTTAGAAGTCAACATTGGGACTTTTGATTTTCAATTCGCGAATGTTAACTGAATTGAATCAAATACTATAATTGATTAACATCTAAATGCCTTAATCGATCATAATTGAGCCTTAATCACCTGTATTCCCGACACCTGCATCTACTCGAACTCCATCAATCCGACACGCATTCTGGTAAATTCTTGACCCAATTGCTTCGTTTTCTTTCCGTAAAGGTATGCCCCATGTTAATTCGGGCTTACATCATCAATTCGATCGAGTTCTTGATCCTAGGGTTCATCATCTGACTGATTTAGTCGAGCCCTAATCTAGACCCAATGAAAATGAAATTAACCTATGCAGAAAGATTCTCAACACTGTTTTTATTGAAAGCCCTTTGCCAATTTCAAGTTTTAATATAAGAATCTCTGTAACCCGTAATTAGGGTTCATGTGAACTCTATCTGTCGAATTCAATTTTAAACCGTTTTTAAATCAAATTAACCTACTCCATTAGATTCGCAATCGTCTGTAGAGTGAAAGCCCTATGAAACAACGGGCTTCCACTATCGAATTGATCATGAACCCATAATTAGGGTTCATATGCGTTCTGATTTGGGGTTTTCGATCATAGACTGAAAAGAAATGAAATTAATCTACATAATCAGTTTCGAAATGTCCCGATTATCAAAAGCCCTATGGTTTTAATCAATTTCATTATCAAAATCTATCTGATCGATTCAAAGTTTTCCTCTTTACGTATTCGATCTGTTTTCAAGATTTGGACATCCAAAACCCGTTTGTTTTCGAAATTAAGAGTATGCCAAGGTTCGTAATCCTCTGAGCATCAAAACTTGTTTCTGTTTCACCCAAACCATCATCCAAATCGAGGGATATCGACCGGTTTCGATCGCGGGTCTTTAAGGGAGGAAAACCACATAGAGCCTGATGTTAAAACCATTCCAACCCGGTATCCTTCGCGATACCCTAGCGGGCGGAGATGGTTAAGGCTGTGTGCGTATGTGGGAGAGACCCGGGTTCGAGACCGGGCTCCCACATCTATTTTTTTAAACAGTATCCTATTATATTTAATTAATAAAAATCAAACTTTATAATATTATATTATTATATAAATGTGTTTTAGCCGAAAAACAACCCGTAGGCTCGGGTTTGAGTTATTAACATATTTTTATAAATTATACCCACTTTTATAATTAATATATTGTTATTATTATCAAGTAAAAATAATATGTTTATATTATTTTAAACCGTAAATTCATATAAAATAATATGTTTATATTATTTTCATACCGTGACCCATATTATTAAATAATATATATTTATATTATTTCAAATCATTTTATAACATCGTGTGTCGATTGAGACTAAATAATAATATAATTGGTTATACTATTTACTCGTATACATATATTATTATTTTCTTAATTTTTTTGTGAATGACAAAACACCCGGTTATAATTATTATTATTCGTGTCATTCGTCGCGTAAAGTAATTCCTAACTCCGTGGACACTTTCGTCCACTCTTGAATATTAGAGCGTTTCTTTGGGACGCCTCTCAATCCGTGTCATTAACACATTTCCCATTTTTCTTTCATCCCTAATTTATGTGTTTATAATTTTAGGGCATTCGTAAGTCTTTTGAGACTTACACACGTGGTTCCAACTTACCCTTTGTGTGATACTACCTTCAACGCCAAGCAGGTGAGTTTCACGGCCCCTTTTTACTGCTTTTAACTTGGGGGAGAAAACATGCTTAAACTGATTTTAGATTTTGTACTTCATATGCTATCAATGTTAAAGCTAAGTGTAACATGCTATCACAGAAAGTCCTCATCTTATTTCGAACCGTTAATATGGATCTTAGCGAGGTAATGTTTAGTAGTACTACTGGGTTTGACAAATCCCACCCGCGTTAGTCGCGCTAACTCGATCGGATATCGAACGGGTGAAATGTTAGCCTATTCACATGGCCAGTATTGATAGAACCTGGCAGGAGGCAATAAACAAACAGTCAGTTTCGGTTGCGAGCACTTGAGCTAAAACATGAACATAGGTTAGCTACCTATAGATACATATTGAATGATCATAAATCTGGTAATACCTATTTATTTATTTGAAACCTGTGAACTCACCAACCTCGTGTTGATACTTTTTCTGACATGTTTTCTCAGGACGCTAAGCTAAGACACAGGTGCACGTTAGGGCATGCATGGGATTCAACTGCTTTGCTTTGTGTCTATTTATGTTGATTGAATTATTTTAATGTACTTTGTTTGGTTGGACGTTTGGACTTTTGGACTTTGGTTTTTGGACGCGTGTATTTTGCACATTTACTTTCTTTACGCTTCCGCATTGATACTCTGATTTAAAAGATATTTTCATTTGAGTCCCATGTAGAGTCGTTCAATGTAACTAATGTCTGACATCCTGGTTTGTCACTTCCCAAACGGTAATACTCCGTTAGTTGAAATTGGGGGTGTGACATTTATGCCCGAGTGCTAGGTGTGCTAACCTTTGTATGCGATTATGTGCAATCATTAACTATTCAAGCCGACGGTTTTCAATGATAGATCTATTGAGTCTGACAAACCCACCCAGATGGGGTGATTGATACCGACAACACAATTTTGCATGCTAGTTACAAAGGTTTGATTGTACTTGGTTACACAATAGCTGCTCCCCATAAATGCCTTATTTATCATGTTATGTAAGGATTTGTTTTACAACTATATGCTATCTATATACAAACCTGTGTTATACTCACCAACTTTTTAGTTAACTTTATTTTATTCATGTTTCAGGTCCTAATATGTGAGATTGATCAAGATGTGCTACACTTAGGCTTTGGACTTAGCTAATTTAAATAAAGAAGTCTATGTTTTGAAATATTGTTTCTGTCTTGGATTTGGTTTTGTTTGAATGATTGTAATGGAATTTGAAGTTTAATATATTTCAATTTAGTCAACCTTGTGCTTATGAATAGTCTACATGTCCCGCCCCGATGATTCCGCCATCGGTCGGGGTGTGACAGTGATGGTTGTGTTGACCTGAATTGTAAACAAGAATGCTCTTTAGGAATACCGTATTCGAATTTTTGTGTTTAGGATAAATGATGACTAGCTGCTACCGCTTCAGCCACAGGCTCATTTATGAGTGCCGTGAGCTCAGCTGCAGTCATGTTGACATTTCCACGACCGATACGTCCTCCGGCGCGTCCACCACGTCCATTTCCACGTCCAGACATTATCTTTTCATTCATAACATACGATAATGAGAAAAATACGTTGCATTTTATCATCATACAAGTACCAGTAAACAAAATAAAATTTAAACCACAACATCTAACATTTCAATAATAATAATCCTTGATAAAATAAATTGTAAGGGCTACAAAGTAAATTAAATCAAACATCAAAATCTAGAAACATCAGTTGGATGGGAACAACCCTGCCCATCTAGGTTCAAAAGAAAAGACATAAATATGTAATGAAGATAAGATATCAAATGCCACTGCTAGCTGATGTAACATCAAATGCTGCATCCTCGTCCTCGGCCAGATCTCCTGCGGGTGCATCATCTAGTGCAACTCCTACTGCTTCAATAACTGCAAGTCGAGCCTCCACTTGCTCAATCCTGGTGTGGAGTATATCTAGGTTCCACTCTACAGTGTTCAGCCGGTCTTCCATATCCACACATCCATTTGCCAAATTCTCATGGACTTTATCAATGACTGCTAAATCTGAAGTCAGTTTGTCAATTTTCTGATTTATCAGAATCTGTCGCTCTAATATGCCAGAAATCTCCCCCGCTGCGTCCCTCATGTTCCGGATTTCCTGGTCCATCCTAGCTACAAATGCAGCTAACACCTACTCAAAGGGGTACTGGAATGGTGGCAAAGCTCGCACAGAAGATGATGAAGAAGAAGCAATGTCAGTTGTGAGTGTAGGTGGGACTTCCTCCTCACGGATCCAGTTCCTGATCCTATCGGGATACCAATCCCAGTCCTGCGTGTTACCACTGACACGTACATGAATAGGCTCATCATACCCTACAGTGGTGTTGATTGGGTTGAGTCGACGTCTCCTCGGCTCTAGCAAAGGTACGATAGGAACATCTTGCTCCTGAACGACTTGGGATGCGTGTGAATTAGGCGGTGTCGACAATTCTTGCAATGGGATGAGTGAGTGACATGTATGAGTGTAAGTGCTGTGTAACTAATGCATGTGTGTGGTTATAGTCTACTATGCATTTCCTAGTTCTCTATAACCTGGCTCTGATACCAATCTACCACACCCTCAAAATGCACTAACGGAGTTTTACCGTTAGGAGCGTGACATACCAGGATCTCAGTCATTAGTTACGTTGAATGACTCTATATGAGTTTAATAAAAACACTAGTATTGCTCATAGTCACGATGCAACACTAGTAAATGAAAATACTGAGTTAATGCGAAATGCGGAAGCGTAAAGATTGAAGGAAAAGTATGCGCCAAAAACAATTGCGCCCAAAACATGCAATTCAAAAATAAATAAATAAGTAAGTCCTGCGATTGATAAATAATGAAACTCCAATGCATGCATCTCGTGCTCGTACCCTAAAGACCTGAGAAAACATGCTAAAACGTGTCAACACTAGGTTGGTGAGTTCATAGGTTTCAAATGTAAGTAAGGTTTACTAGATAAAACAATTTACATTTATATCAATAGGTAGCTAACCTAATAACATGTTACTAAAGCGTTTCGACACCGAAACTAACTGTTTATGTTTGATCTGCCTCCTACCATGTCTATCATGAACAATGGTAAACTGTTTAGGTCAATGTTACACCAGTTCGACTTGCTGTCGTGTTAGTGCGACTAACGCGGGTGGGGCTTGTCAATGCCTAGTAGTACTACTCAAGATTACCTCGCTATCCCATATATTAAACGGTTTGATAAGTAAGGACTTACATGATATGTTTGCGTTTAGTACAACAAGTGATATAAATCAAATGTAAGATCTAAATGTTTGTACCCATGTTTTCTCCCCCAAATTTAAACCATGAGGAAAGGGTCCATGAAAACTCACCTTAGAATGCGTGCAGATGAAAGCTAATTAAAACTACTTAACTACTAACCGCCACCTATAAACATCGGTTTATAAGTGTTTGTTTGTGTAAGTTGACATGAACGCTAAGTATCCAAACAATCCCATTGTTTTAAATGTTTTAGAAAAACATTTAATAGTTTGACCACGTTTGACCCAGTTTGACCCGACGACCCGTTGGTGACCCGTTTAGTGATTTAATGTTTTCTTTGAATACTAACACACATAGCATACAAGTAATTCAAGTTTCATGCTACACATGTCACAACTAACTTAACATGGCAAGTTATGTCTACCCAATGCACGTTCAACAAAGTTTCTACTTTTAACAATATATGAACACAAGTTTGGTTTCAATAGATTACATCATCTATAACACGTTTGCCTGATCATGACATGTTTATCTACACATATTAATGCATGAAGGATCATCACAACATACACCTTAGATCTAGACATCAAGTTTCAAATTCTAAAAGTTTCTACTTTAAGTAACTTATGATCTATGCATACGACTTGTACAAAACAACACTTTAACAAACTTAAATACGTCCATAATAACATGCTAGCATCATACAATAACCTCATGCACATAAAAGTAATTCACATTCAACAAACACCTTTCATCAAAGTTTCCTCTTTGGGAAAGTCTACCATTTCTAGCTTTATTAACAAGATTCAACGCATCCATTCAATTGTAAACTACTTAACTAGCATAATTACAATCATAACAATCATCATTCACATCTAGCATGCAATCCTACAACATCACATAATAAAAAAAAGTCTCTACTTTAGCCAAGTTACAAATCATATGAAACTAGGGTTTTCTAAATATCAATATACTCATCAAATAGTTGCAACAACATCAATCAAATAATCAATTCATCAACATTATTTCAAAAACTCATGTTTGAATGAACTAGGGTTTCAATCACAACTTTTATAATAAAAAAGTAACGGAATTCGATGAAATAACTTACGTGTGAGTGTTAGAAACGCGTAGACTAGCTCGAATCCACTTCCAATCGTAAGATTGAAAATCAAAAGAGGTGTGTTTGGGTTGCTTGAGGCTCTCGGCTCAAGGGGGTGGGGTTTGGGATCGCGACGGCTTCAAAGGGGAAAAAGGGTTTAGGGTTTTTAATTTTATATATTTCCTTTTATACACATTTGCATGCATGGGTTATTAAATGTGTTATGGGCTCTCTAAAGGTCCATAGGCTATTATAAAACAATTATCACTAATAATAATTAAATCATTTAACTATTATTTTATTAAAACTCTAACTTCTATTTAAATAATTAACACAATCAGTATTTGATAAACATGCGCGATATCAAGAAAATTCACATAATTCACGTAAAGTCACATAACACGTAAAATCATATAATTTATATTAATTATAAATTATTAATTGTTTGAAATATTATTCTTGATTCATCACCAACGTTCCGGGTTAGACTCAAGTGTGATCCGGTAATTCTACGAATTGCCGTTGTATGTGAATTAACTGACACATTTAATTAATCCTAATTAAATGCAATGCACGTGCAACTAACTTAGATAACTGAGTTTGCATGAACAATGTTTGAACTAACGATATTTGTGTTAACGGAGTTAACCTGAATTTGCCGGATGTCACATATTCAAATTGGAAAGCACGCTTTGAACATTATATCTCATATACTGATTCCTCTTTGTGGATACCTATACTTGAGGGGTATAAGCATCCAACGTATACATATCTTGATGAAGATGTTCCTAAGCCTATTTCTAAGCTAGACGAAGAAGAAAAGAAAGTCTATGATAGAAAAAAGAAAGCACATGGATCTATCACAATGGCCCTAACTAGAGAACTCTTTCACAGATTCAGGGGTTTTGATAATTCGAAAGATCTTCGGAAGGCATTGCAGAAAAGAATTGAAGGGAACAGTGACATCAAGAAGAGCAAAAGAGATCTTCTGAGAAAGCAATATGAGTGCTTCAGATATCTGAAGAATGAATCTACTGATGAACTTATATCTAGACTCTATCATCTTCAAACTGAGCTAAAAGCTTTTGAGCTAAAGTATCCTGATGAGGAATTAGTTGAAAATTTTCAGGATGCTTTACCACCAAAGTTTGAGATTGTAGAAGCATGTTTTGTAACTATAGATTAAATTCTATGTATCGGTGTACGTGGCTAGTACGCGGGAGGGTGTTCCTGAGTACTTAGCCCGCACACCAGTTTGGTCCTGCGTACTTAGTAAGTACGCAAGGCTTTTGCCTTGCGTACTTGTCAAGTACGCATGACCAAACCATGCGTACTTAGTAAGTACGCAAGGCTTTTGCCTTGCGTACTTGTCAAGTATGCAGGAAGTGTTCCTTCGCCTATAAATAGAAGACTTGTCTTCATTTGTAGGTGGAACTCTGGAACTAGGTTTATCCGGGTTGGGAAGAGCTCTCCCGACCCCTGGACCGTGAGCTTAGATGAGAGATGTGTGTTCCTTCGGTATGTAGTCTGTAATACGGGATGACTTCTTTGTTATGGATTATGTTTCGTTTCATCGTCTTTTATCTTTGTTCTTGTTTCTATGCCTTCGTTTCTTTGTTCCCACACAAATCGCAGAACAGATCGTGTTATTATCCGTTGCGCGACGAGGCTCCCGGGACCTACAAAGATGTATACCACTTCGCTGAGAGAGAACCCAAAGTTCTATGAGACGACGATTGAAGAAGCAATCGGTAAGGTTTAAGCTCACGATATGAACCTGAAAAGAAAGGAAAGCTCAGGAAGACGTCAAATCCAAGACCCTTCTATGTATTATGGGACGTCTTCCACAGCTAAATCATCTGGTTCTGGTATCGCCTTATTCTTAGAGAACTCTAATGATGAAGATAACTCGAATGGTTGTGGTGGTCATATATGCTTTACAGCATCTGGATCTGGTTCTCACCACCAACATCCCTCAAGAAATCCTCCCTCTACATCTTCAGCTAACCAGACTACTATAGCCAAGATAGCTGAAGATCATGTAGCATTATTTTCATCGTGTGTGCTTGCTTGTGAGAACTTCATTGGTGGCAAGCTTACAGATACTGAGATAATTGAAGAAGATTTTAATCAGGTGGATCCAGATGACATGGAGGACATGGATATTAAGTTGAATATGGCCATGATCTTAAGAAGGGTCAAGCGTTTCTTGAACATAATTGGCCGAAAGTTTATTGGTGGGCATTCAAATGCCAAGGTGGGTTTTGACAAATCCAAGCCCAAGTGCTACAAGTGTCAGAACTATGGACACTTTGCTCGTGAATGTCAGAAGGACAAAGCACCTACCTCAGGATTCACAAGACCAAACCAGGGAGACAACCAAGGAAACAATCAAGGGTACAACTCTAATAACTGCAATCAAAGTCTAGGTTGAACGTCCAATGCATTGGTGGCTCAACAGGACGAAAGCTTTGATTGGGGTGTTCATTTGGAGGATGCCCTTATTGCACAAACACAGGTTGGTCTCATGGCTGAGATTATGGAGATGATGGAAGCTAAGGAACGGGAAGCTTCTGTGGCTGATCAAGTAGAGTCTACAACTGCAGTTGCCCTCATGGCTATTGGTGAGGCATCATGTTCATCGAATGAGGTAGATTATAATCCTTTTGCTGTCATTTCTTGTTCCAAATGTCTAAGCTTAAAGGTTGAAAATTCTAAGCTTCAAGACAAAGTCGAACCCCTTCGTATTGCAGCGTTAAGCTACAAGGAAAATGAAAAACGTTACAAATATTCAATTGAAACTTTAAAGAAAGAAAAAAGTGATTATTCACTTAAAATCAGTGATCAACAGTTTCATTTGGATGTTGCGTACAAGGGGTTAGAGAAAAGGAACAATGAGATCAACAAGCTGCAAAATGAAATCTTGCAGTTGAAAGGTAATATTGAGAAATTGAAAAAATATCGCTTTGTGGTGGAACACTACGAGTCTGTAGTAAGACAAGTGAATGGCTTAGGGCTGGGTACTAATGCCATTCCTCCACCAGTTAGCGGGAAATTTATCAACGGCTTAATTGACATTGATTTGTCTTGCCTTGATGAGTCCTCAAGTCAGAATGATTCCTCTAACAAGGATGATTCCTCAAGTAAGGCTGACTCTGCATCTAATGAAGAGTTCTTTACTGCTTCTGATGATGGGTCTGAGAACACCTGCCCTTAAGGACTAGTCTCTGAGGAGTTGCTAGGTGAACAGAAAGTTAAGAAAAACATTATCACTACTAGTGATAATTGTATTTTGACTGAACCTGATATCATTGAATCAAATGAAAAATTAAAAGTGATGCTTTATGGGGGATATAAAAACATTAATTAAGTTAAGAAAGAAGCTTTTTCAGCTCATTTTGGGCTTGGTTATCAAGAAAATTTGCAAAAATTTTATATTCCCAAAAACCAATCATCATCTGGTCAAACTACTGTTCACCAAACAACTTCTCCTGCTCATCATGCTGAGTCATCTAATGCTAGATCTAATGAGCCTTACAGGAGGACTTACAAAGAAAAGAGAACTTGCTTTCACTGTGATATGGTTGGGCACATTCTTGTGAACTGTCCTACTAAGAAACAAGGGAAACATCCAATTGTTTCACAACCGGTTGTCATCCCTAAGTCACCACTAGTGAAGCATTCCAAAAGTCCAAAAGCAAATGTGGTGAAACCACCAGTAAAACCTATGGTAAAGCCAAATATCACATCTGAGGCTAAACCATATGTTTCAAAAAGAAGAAAGCTACGTGCTAAACCTAGTGCATCTACCTCTGGTAGTGCACCAACTGGTGAGAAACCTGTGATGAAACTCTCTAAGACACAGAGGAGAAGAAGGAACAAGAGATTGAGAAAGCTGGAACAACTGGTTGTAATTCAATCAGGTGAAGCTTCCACTAGTTCACCTGCTGCTGTTGAATATAAGTTTACTGTTCCAGTTAAGAAAAAGAAAAGGTCCTGGAATAACAAATCCAAAAGTTCTTAATCTCCTGATCCCAAATCTTCTAAAGATTCATTCATTTTTGACAGTCACGACTGTGAATTAATTGAGGTTGTTTATTTTAAGAAAGATGGACGACCCAAGACCACTATGGCTTGGGTCTCCAAATCTAATTAATTTCATGTGACTCGTGTAGGGACATCCGAAGGGTACTATCTCTAATTGTTGGTATGTAGATAGTGGATGCTCCCTACACATGACAGGTAACATGGCCCTGCTTCAATATGTGAAACCATTCAGAGGCGGCTATGTGGCCTTTGCTGTAGAGAAAGGCGGTATTGTCACGTGTCAAGGCGTGGTTTCAAATAGTTGTGTCAGCTTCAACAACGTCAACTACTGTGCGCAGCAGAAGCATAACATGTTGAGCGTCTCCCAGATGTGCGACAAGGAGTACTCTATTATGTTTGACAAGACTTAATGCATGATTCTCAAACCTGGTTTTGAGGTTCCTGAAGACTGGATTCTTATGCGAGAGCCAAGGAAAAATAACACCTATCAGATCGACATGAGCGTGGCGAAAACCCCTCATCAGTTGCTACTTGTTTGCTTACCAAAGCGAAAGAGCTTAACTCTATCTTGTGGCATAGGAAACTCGGACACATTTCTTATCGAAAAATGAATAATCTTGTCCGAAACGGTTTGGTAACCGGTGTTCCTAAGCTGAGATTCACCGTTGCAGATGATTGTATGCCTTGTAAAAAGGGCAAACAGCAATGGAATTCTCACAAGCCCAAGCTCCAAAACTCCATCCATACCCCTTTGGAGCTATTATATATGGATCTGTTTGGCACCGTAAATATCAGGAGTATTGGAGGTAAGTCATACTTTCTGGTTGTAACTGATGATTTCTCAAGTTTTTCTTGGGTGCTTTTTTTAGGTACAAAGGACGAAACTGCTGACATTTTTCAATACATGATCCTGAGCTTGGAATCTCTTTGCAAGTTGAAGGTTAGAAGAATAAGGAGTGATAACGGAACTGAATTCAAGAATAACTTGATGGAACTTTTCTGCCTCAAGAAGGGGATCCGTCACGAATTTAGTGCCACGTACACACCTCAGCAAAATTGAGTCGCAGAACAGAAGAACATAACCTTGATTGAGACTGCAAGGACAATGTTGTCAAATGCAAAGCTTCCTGTCACTTTCTGGGAAGAAGCAGTTAATACAGCTTGTCACGTCTTGAACAGAGTTCTGGTTGTGAAGAGGCACAACAAGACTTGCTATGAGTTGATCAATAATCGACCTCCCAATCTTGACTATCTAGTTCCTTTTGGTAGTCCCTGTTCCTTATTGCTACAATACAAAGACCGAAAGTCTAAGTTTCTTGCAAAAGCGGTGGAAGGCATCTTCTTAGGATATGTTGCCAACTCGCCTTGCAAGAGAGTGTATAATATAGGAACTCGTACTATGGAGGAATGGTTTGAAGTGGATTGTAGTAAACATAGAATTCCACCAGAACCAACTGGTCCAGCTTGGGGTTTTGACTATGATGCGCTATTCAAATCTTTAAACCTTCCTAATCTGTCTGCCGATGATGCTGCAAATGTGTATGAATTATTTGGCGGCGGTGATGACTCCAGTTTCTCAACACGTGCTACTGTACCGATTGTAACTCCTGATTCCAATGCTGCATCTGCATCTGGAACTCATGACAGTGATAACATTGAAGATGTTCATGTTGACGGAAATGACGCTCAGGCTAATCCTAGCACTTGTACAGGAAATGAAGCTCCACCTGATCCAATCAACATTGAATCTTCTTCTTCTGGAACACAGGATATGGGGGAGTTGAGCACAAACCTCGATTCAGAAATTCAGGAACCGGAAATACTATAGACGAGAGTGCATAAGAATCATCCAATTGACAACATTATTGGTGATCCTCATGCCGGTGTTCAAACTCGTCATAGAACCATTGCTGAGAACACGAGTTTGTACTCTGAGATCCTTGACACTGGTGTCATGGAAACATATCTGCATGCTGCATTCGTGTCCCAGTTAGAGCCAAAGAATGTGAAGGAGGCTCTCGCTGACAACTGCTGGATTGAGGCAATGCAAGAAGAACAGTCTCAATTCCAAAAGTTGTATGTGTGGGATTTGGTTGACTTGCCAAGAGCCGTACAACTAATTGGAACCAGATGGGTGTTCAAGTGCAAGATGAATGATCGTCATGTTGTAGTGAAGAATAAAGCAAGGTTGGTTGTTCAGGGTTTTTATCAACAAGAGGGCTTAGATTACACAGAAGTATATGCTCCAGTTGCTAGACTTGAGGCCATTCGACTATTTCTGTCTAATGCCTCCTATGTCGGCTTCAAGGTCTATCAACTTGATGTGAAGAGTGCTTTCCTGTATGGAAAAGTTCATGAAGAGGTCTATGTCACTCAACCTCCCGGCTTTGAAGAGGTCTATGTCACTCAACCTCCCGGCTTTGAATCCACAATATTCGACAAAGCACTTTATGGTCTTCATCAAGCACCTAGGGCATGGTATAAGACATTATCAAAACATCTACTGTCAAATAGTTTCGACCGTGGACAGATTGACTCGACCGGCTTCATACGAAAAGCAGGAGGTGATATTCTTCTTGTACAGGTGTATGTAAGGAATTCGAACAGGTGATGAAGTCCAACTTTGTCATTCTTCCTGGGTCTGCAAGTCAGTCAAAGATAAGATGGCATTTATCTGCATCAAACCAAATATGTGCAGGACATCTTGTCAAAATACAAGATGAATGATAGCAGTACTTATGGGACACCTATTCCCGTCAACCATTGTCTGCATCATGATAAAGATGGAAAGGATGTGTATTGCAAATTGTACCGTGGGATGATCGGATCTCTTATGTATCTCACAGCTTCAAGGCCCGACATAATGTTTGATGTATGCTTGTGCTCAAGGTTTCAGTCACAACCGAAGGAGTCTTATATGAGAGCTGTCAAGAGGATTTTCAGATACTTGAAAGCGAAACTTCGATTGGGTCTTTGGTACTTAAAGCAACAGTCATTTGACTTC
Source organism: Smallanthus sonchifolius (assembly GCA_023525975.1). Classification (NCBI taxonomy): domain Eukaryota; kingdom Viridiplantae; phylum Streptophyta; class Magnoliopsida; order Asterales; family Asteraceae; genus Smallanthus; species Smallanthus sonchifolius. The sequence continues at coordinate 79,693,615 of CM042020.1, forward strand.
AAAGCCTATACTGATTTAGATTATGGCGGTTCTAACCTTGATAGAAAGTCAACTTCTGTTGGATGTCAATTCTTGGGAGACAGACTGGTTTCCTAGGAGTGTAAAAAGCAGTCAACGATTTCTGTCTCAACATGTGAAGCAGAGTACATTGTTGCAGCTAGCAGTTGTTCTCAGATATTGTGGATTCAGCAGCACTTGAGAGACTACGGCTTAAACTTCACTGAAACTCCACTGTTCATTGACAACAATGCCACCATGTCCATCACAAACAACCCGATGAAACATTCCAAAACTAAACATATTGAAAATCACCATCATTTCATCCGTGATTGTGCCGAAAAGCATCTCATTGAACTTGTAAAGGTTCACACGGATGACAACTTTGCTGACCTTTTCACTATGGCGTTTGATCAAACCCGTTTTGAGCATCTTGTCAACTTGATAGGAATGTTTAATCCAGAGTGAAAACCTATTTTTCTTAAATCAATTCAATTCATGAAAGTTAAAGTTTATATCTTTTATGTTTTCTGTATAGTTTTTTTAATTTTCAAATATTTTACAAAATTCAAACAAAATAGAAAATGGAGAAAATTTCAAAGTTATTTGAAGAAATGAGGAAATGATAGTACATTAGAAATGATCTAAACGCCATAGACTGCTCATATGGGAAATGATTGCGTCATGCTTACTTGATTGTTTAAATTGTTGTGTTTTTAATATGCTTATTTACAAGTAATTTGAATTGTCAGTAGGCTGTAGGCGTCTTTGGATCATTAGTAGTGTGGAAACTAAATCTAGAATACAACTGTGATTTGAACCCCATGTATGCATGTGTGCGTGTGTAAAAGAATACAAAAATATCATTATCAGGTAAAGGATGTAAGATTTTAGCAAATATCTTCTTAAGAGACCAGTTTCGGGTTATGTCTTTAGCACAATTTATCGGTTCACTTTACTGCCCATACTCACAAGTATGTAATGGGAAAATGGGCCAATATATGTCTTAACATCAACCGTTAAGCTAATATTCACCCTTGAATCATACCTGATTCATTGAAATCAAATCCAGATAAAAGTTGGATCACCTTACCTAAATCCTCAGACTACATATCTATTAACATGAATCATCATATGATATTCATAGAAGAAAATCCAATCAAACCAAGACATCTGAATCACTCGATTCTGAATCTTATGATTCTTGATAATCCTTATGGATTCTGCTTGATTTTTTCTGTGCTAAACGATGTAACTTCATTCTAGAGATTTCAAAATCTTTGGGAAAATCTTAGACGCCTTAAGATAGTGCAAGTTACATTTTTGTAGCATATCAGTGGGGTACACGTTGTATATCTTAAATTAATACCTTAACCCTCAAGAACGTGATACAAAGATGCTTATGGTTTCAAATATCATAATATTGCCAACTTGAATTACTTGTTTATATGCTTATTACGTGTGAATAAATTGTAATCCATGACATTATCCCATATTCTTTGACGTTTATCTTGTATCGTTTTTGCTAGAGTTTAGCCTGATATGATCCTCTACTCCTGTCTTTGAGAAAAAATAGTGTGTGTATATACTTGTATATTTCTATCTAGAAAACATCAAAAAGATTCTAAGCTTGTGTACAGTTCAATTTTAATCAGAAAAGACAAAAAAAATATATTTGTGTTTAACCTTCTTGAGTTGACTTTGAATTCTCTTGATTGAATGTGCTTATCTTGTTCGTTAATTAACTTGAAATCTTCATAATTTGAGTTGAAAGTTTGAGCACACAAGGTTCTCTACGTACTTAGTAAGTGCGCATGAGGTAAACCCTGCGTACTTAACAAGTACGCAAGACTTAAGTCATGCGTACTTAGTAAGTACGCATGAGTTAAGTCCTGCGCACTTAACAACTACGCACAACCATTTTGTGTTGGGTATATATACAGCAATTAGAATTTTTCTTGAGTTTCATCTCATTTCAAACATTTCACACTGTTGAATACCTCTACTCATTTTTACTCGAGATTTTCATATGTACCTAAAAGCTTTTTCATCCCGTTTTTCGGTTCATCTTCACCTTAATCATCTTTGGTGAGAATCTCAGTGCATTTCATCCATAAAATCGTCTATTATTGACATATTCATTCAAGGTTTTGATAGTGAGGATTTAACCGATTTTGGATGTTCTTAATGAAAATTAAGACCTAAATCTAGTTATAAGTCACTAATCGAAGCTCCTTGACTCCTAAATTATCTTTAACAGGGTTTGATTTTGACTTTGATCCCTTGTTTGACCGTAGATTACCGTCGGACCAAGGCTAGGTCAAAATTGACTAGTTTAGCGGCTCATTGATGTTGATAGTGGTTCCATAGGTCCTCATCATGTATTTCGACCTTGTGGTGACCCTAATCCACAGCAATGCCTCTCCTCTGTTGAATTTTGGATTTTTGAAATTTGGCAAAGTGCAAGTTCTTGCGCACTAAACAAGTACGCAAGAAGTAATTCATGCGTACTTGCTATATACGGAAGAACTAATCCCTGCGTACTTGCTAAGTACGCAGGAAGGAAACTTGTGAAAAATTTCTAAGTCTGAAATTCAGTTCATTGTGTAGCTGCTATATCCTGTCATGTCTGATCCATTCCAATGATGCTTCTTGTTCTTATTGTGTTTATTGTTTGTTTTTGCAGTGATGGCTCGTGCATTCACCAGCGAATTTAATATGATGGCTCTAACACATCCCGAGTGGAAGGGTGCTGCACTTCACTATAGGGAGATAATCGACTTCCTGAACCGAACAAAGATCAACTATGCCATATATGTTGATTCTGTTGTCTCAAGACCGTATCTGGAGGAATTCTGGGAAACTGCTGATCATGACTGTACAGTAAACCCGAACGTCATTAGGGCTACTGTAGCAGGTCATGATATTGCTATTTCTGCCTACACCATCAGACGCGTGCTACAGTTTAGGGACTTATCAACTGATCCGGTGAGTTACCCTGACTACTTCATTGATGGATGTTGGAGACAAAGGATGGGGTATGACGGTACCATGGACTACTCCTCATACAAGAAGATGTGGGTACTTTATTAGTGACGTTACTTCGCACACATCATGATCATGTGCCTGTCTGCTAGAAAGGCTGGAAAGGATGCCATGGGGCATGACCTGGCGGCTGCAATGGTTGCCCTCTCGCTTAACAAGGGTTATAACTTCTCGAAGTATATCTATAAGTCTATCACCGATCAGATCAATGCTGCTGATAGGTTTAGATTTCTATTATACCCTAGGTTCATGCAGCTGTTGATTAATGATGTTGTACCGAATCTACCAGTTATTAAAGAGAGACTACAAGTCAAACAGGTGGACAAGAGAGTGTTTACACAATTTCTAAAGCCAGGAAGCGTAGAACCTACCCCTGAGCACACTCTTCTCTTTGGCCACCTAATAAATGAAGCATATGTGGTTCCTGCTGACTTAAGATGGTATAGTGCAGCATCTGAGCCTGAACTCAGTGAACACAGTGATGAACAGCAAAAAGAAGAGGAAGTTGGATCAGAGGATGATATGTCTGAATACGAAGGGGACGAGGAACAGGGAACTGGGGTGCTGAAGATTCCGACTCAGAATCGACTGAGTTAGATTCATCAGATTCTGATGATGCACCGTCCGAGGCACACCCAAGAAGACTGGCAAAGGTGACCCTTCCCGAGTCATCTTCTAAGAGAAAGAGACAAGAGACTACCAGTGAATACGAGCCCGATTCTGATTCGGACGCTGCTATACAGAGATGCAGAAGAGAAAGTCTAAATAAGCAACGGGGGATAGGCCGCAACAAGCTATCCTTCGTGAGGTAGAAGTCAGTGCTCAGAGGCAAGCACATGTAATGGCTGCGAGTAATGATTCCACTTCTACCTCACCTTCACAACAGCTTTACAGGCGACATCGGTGGAAGCCAGGGGTAACACCTGATGTGGCTATCACTGCTATCACAGAGGTGGCGGTGATAGTGTCTCTCCAAGTGGCGGTGATAACTCCTATTCTAACCGAGTCAGTCACCATCACCCCTTCCACCACAATTGCAACCACCATCCAATCCACAATCCCTACTACCACCATTGAACCCATCAGTCAACCCTACACCTTTGGAGACTTTTCCCAGGGTTTTATCTTTGATACGATCTTCTCATCTCCACTCCATAATGCTGAAGCCTCTAAATCCAGGAATCATGATCCCAGTGATGCAAGGATAAACACTTTGGAAACACAAGTTGCTGGTCTACTTGAAACTGTTCGGATATCAAGGGAAGAATCTGAGGCTCAACAGGCTCAGATAAACTCATTGGTGGACGAAGTTACTATTCTAAGAAACCAGAGGACTGGACAGAACGAACTACTGATCAAAACAAATAATATGATTCTAGGACACAGGACATCTTTAGAGGTACAGTTTGACATGCAGTGGAAAGAAAATGAAATGATGGTCAAGTTAGTAGCTGACCTAACCAAGAAGCTTGCTGCTCAGGGAGAGAGAGAAAAAGAGAAGGAGAAGGCATCAAAATCTAGCGGTGATGAGGCTTGTCATCTGGTTGATCTAACAAAGGATGATGATAAAGACAAGGATCCGGAAGTCGGTTCTAGTGGAAGTGAGCAACAAGCTTTGGCGATAGTGCCTATTTCTGCTTTTCCAATGGCTGAGGGGGAGTCGACTCACCAGGAAGGCGGTGATGCTTCAGGTGGCAATAAAGGAAAGTAGGTGGCTGACGTTTTGAAAGATCTATCTAACAACGTGTCGGATAATGTGATCTTATTCTTAGAGCCAGACTATTCCAAAGAAGCACACATCGAGGCTCTCTGCAATCTGGAAGAGGGAGAGATCGACTTTGGTGACGATTGGGATGAGAAAGATGATGATGTGGTAATCGATGTTCCCAAGGGCGACGGGGAAGGAGAGTATGAGTTTGAAGATGGAGAGATCTTCGAAGTTCCATCCTTTGAATCTCATCTTGACACAGGTTCAGTCGAGCCAGCTAGTACTGTTGAGGCGTCGATTGAAGCCTCCCCTACCGACCCTACACCTGTGAATCCAAAGGCACAGATACACAAACATATGCCTACAAGTTCATCGAAGTATCCGGCACCTGTCTGGCAAAATACTTCAATCGTAAAAAAACACGGAGCGACAGGGATGATCTTAGCTGTGAAGTTCGACAAGGATAAGAAGTTGTTTGCTATCAAGCGAGCTGGGGTGGTTCAATACTTGAAACCAACCAGCGAAGCTTTCAACTCCTTGCCAAGACACGACCTCATGAACCTAGTAAACCGAGAGCTGCTGGGTCACTCAAATAACGCAGTAGCGATGGGTTTCTGGCAGGTTCTACAGCGAGAGGTAAGATCTAGGAAATTTGAAATGTTTAAGCCTCAAGTGCCCAAGCGAGCCAGGGACAAGAACGCTAGACATCCTGTGACTAAGAGAAGCTTAAAGAAACTGGTATACAAGCCAGTGCTGTGTGAAACCAAGATTCCCCTAAGCAAGTTATCTCAGGATATCCTTGGTAACATATGGTACTGGTACGTAGATCCTAAATCGGGCGAGGCAGTGGTGATTGGAAAGGTGTGGTCCGATAGTGGAAGCTTAGTTCCAAGGGAACTGATTAGAGTGTTTGATGAAGTCTGCTTCATAAACTTCTCTGTGAAAGATCTGGAGGCACTAGCTGACAAGTACTGCATGTACACGGACGAGTGGACAAAGTTCCTTGCTTCTAAATACAATAAGGTGATCAAGTTCTGCCTTGACTACAAGAAGAAGATGGAAGCTAAAGCTGGGGAGCATTGAAGACCGAAGACAATCCAGAGCTGTTGTCAAGGGGGAGTTTGTTGAAGCACTTTTGTGTGACAGACACTCTGGATAGTGTCTTAGCTTTAGTACTTGTCTTGTATGTATTAGTCTATGTATGTTAGTGTCTGATTGTATTAGTTATCGAGTTGTAATTTTTAATACATGTTATTGTTGTATTATTTCTCTAAGTGTTTTGCGCACTTAGCATGTGCGCGGGAATTACATCCTGCGTACTTAGCAAGTACGCAAGAATACTCTGCGTACTTTCTAAGTACGCATGAACAATTTGCCCTGTGCACTTGTTAAATACGCAGAGATCAGGTCTAGTATAAATAGAATAGGTTGACAGAAGTTATGTACGCAAACATTTGCACTCGGTATATTCTCTCTGTAACGTTTCAAGTTTATAATAGACGGAGTTTGAAAGTGATTTCGTTGTCGGTTTACTTTGTGTTGCTTGACTCTCCACCTAGTCACGGGCATTCCGCACCTGGTCCGACTAGTCACACACCCACACATAATGATCCGACACACCCGGGGACCTACACAACGTCGGGTGGTTGTCAATTCTTGGGAAACAAACTTGTGTCCTGGCAATGCAAGAAGCAAACATCGGTTGGAATTTCAACTTGCGAGGCTGAATACATTGGTGCAGCCAGTTGTTTTTCTCAAATTCTCGGGATTCAACAGCAGTTGAGAGATTATGATCTGAATTTCAAAGAAACACCAATGTTTATTGACAACACTGCCACGATGTCTATCACTAATAATCCTGTGAAGCACTAGAAAACAAAGCATATTGAAATTCGACATCATTTCATCCGAGATTGTGCAGAGAAGAAGCTAATTGAGTTGGTGAAAGTTCATACAAACAATAATTTTGCTGATCTATTTACCAAAGCATTCGATCGGTCACGGTTTGAATTTCTTACTCAAATGATTGGAATGATTAATCCTGGGTGAAAAAGATTTTCAAAAAAAAAGGTCTTTCATGGAAGTTTTATTTTTACTTTTCTTATTAATTTCATGCTTTAATTTCATTAGTTTACTTGCTTTCAGAAAATCCAAACAAATTGAAAAAGATAAAACCAGAACTGCTTGAAGTTTGAGAAGAAATGATAGTACATCAGTAGATGATCATACACACATGACCATTGAATAACTATCTGGTTTCTGTATTTATGTTTGAAGTTTGTGCTTATATGATTTGATCTAAACTTCTTAGTCTGCATAAACAGGAAATGATAGTTTCATGACTGCTTGACATTGTTTTTATAATTTTTAATTTGAATATTTACATGTAATTTGAATTGTCAGTAGGCTAGAAGAGTTTTTAGACCATTAGTAGTGTGAAAACATAATGTTCTATGTCAAAACTGTGATTTGAACCCATGATATGCCAGGTGTGTGTGTTAAAAGATCATTATCAGAGATAGAATATGAGGCTTTAAGAATTTCAGGAGACTAGTATCGGATTATGTCATTAGCACAATTTTTTAGTTCACTTCACTGCCCATGCCCTGAAAAAAATGCAATGTGTTCTTGCACTAAGATATGTCTTGATAACATCTGTTAAGCATATACTTGCCCTTGAATCAAAATCACTTGATTATCCTGATTCGTTGAAGAGATCCAGATAACAGTTGGACCACATTACCCTGAATTATTGAATCAATCGATTCTTTATTCAATTTTTCATCTGTTACATGATATCATTGAGAATCATCAAAGCCAAACCAATCTATATGAATCACTTAATTCTGAATCTTTATGATTCTTTATATCCTTTGGGATCTACTTCTTTACCTGTGCTAATTGATGTAATTTCACCCCGGAGATTGATATACATATGCTTTTGCACAAAGTCTCATATGTCTTGAAGATAGTGCAATTTACTTTCTGTTGGCATACTTGTGGGGTACGCGTTGTTTTCATATAAATGGTACTAACTCACAAGAATGTGGGATAAAAACGCTTTGGTTTCAAATCTTATAATGCTGACAACTTGAATTGACATGTAGTGTATTGCAAATTCGGTATGAATAAGTTAGCAAGTCATGATCTAATCCTATTTACTTTGAAGTTTATAGCATATCATTTCATGATTTTCAAAAGGTTTGACAGTTTTGAAGTATTGGTTCTGAGAATTTCATTCCTGAGATATCATGTGATGTTGCACAATATGCTTGATGGTTTGCTAAACTGAGATCTGTATATACACAAAATTCCATAGGTCACCCTTAGATCTGCTAGGGATTTTATATCTGGAATGTGTGTGTGTTTTATCAAAGATGTGATTCAGTAACTGAGATCTGTATATAGGTGAACTTGCAGTATGTGATTCACCCTTAGATCTCGATAACTGAGATCTGTATATACTGATATGATCTTCTTACTCGCAGTGTTCGATAAAAAAATATGTGATTCAGTATGTACAGACAAAATCCAAAAATATTTTCTTACCTTTTTTTACTACTCTATTTCATTTTGAAAAATAAAAAAAGATTTTAGTGTGTTTTTTAGCAAAAAGTTTAAAAAATCCAAAAAAATGTGTTCTTTACTAGTTCCAGTTAGTTGTTATCAGAAAACATCAAAAATATTTTATTTCTATCTTTCATGAGAAGCCTTAATTTATGGGATTAAGTTGCAAAACAGGTTGAAGGTTGTGTGAATAGAGAGTTACAGTTGAAAAGGTGAAAAATTTCAAATTTTGGTTAAGTATGGATTAGGCGATCTTGGCTTGTTCGCCTGAGGTGGCGAACTTATTAAGTTCGCTTGGGTTGGCGAACTTAATATGTTGAGTATATAAGTGTTTTTCAGCGAACATAATCATTTCACCGTCATTTCTTGTCCTAGCGAACTTAATAGGCGAACTTATATGTGGCGAACTTGTCTGATTTCAAATATTTGTGGGTGAAAGTGTTCGTGTATTCAAGTATTCATTCCAAATCGATTTGCGTTTTCAAAAAAGGTATATTCATATCATTTCATCCTTGGATTTGATCAGATTCAGTGTGTTAGCATCTAGGGTTCATCGTTCCTGTCGTCCTTGTGATTTCACTGTGATTTAAATTGAAATTCATTGTTCCTTATGACTAGTAGGATATTAGCGATGGAGTATTTGACCTTGATTCCAGCTTATTACATCGAATAATTGAAGTTTGAATTTTTTTCTGAGTGTTCGATGGATTGAGCGAACTTGCTCAGGAAAACTTAATAAGTTCGCCTCTTGTAACTCTAAGCGAACTTATTAAGTTCGCCTCAGGGTCAGTACTGCCAAGACTTTGTGATTTTCATTGTGTTGTGTTTTTTGTTTATTTTTTTAATTGTTTGTTCTTTATTTTTTTTTTGTTCTGTTATAAAAATTGCTAGTGTCTAATCATGATTTCTGAGCAGGTAATGGATAGACGTGTTGAATACAAACATAATCAGGTAGCTTTGCTGGATCCTGATTTAGCTGAAGCTGCAAATTTTCAGGAGATGATTAACTTTTTGAATCGGTCTCGAATCAGAGTTGCCTTATCGGCCAATCCTATTATCAGCTTATTATACATTCAACAATTCTGGGAGACTGCCGCTCAAGACACCAATGCCGATCCAAGTGTAATTCGTGCTACTTTTAACAATCAAGAGATTGTCATTTATGTGGAAACAATTAGAGCTGCTTTGAGTTTGGGGGGTGCCCATACTGATCCTATTAGTTTGCCCAATCCCTTATTAATGGGGTGTTTTCAAAGGATGGGATATCGTGGAAGGCAAAATGATTCTCAAGCTAGGAAAGGAGGTCTTATGGGACAATGGAGGTACTTTATGCATGCTATGATTCAGTGTCTATCTCCAAGGAAAGTTGGTACAGACGGATTGAAGACTTCTTTACAAGCAGCCATGGTGTCTTTGACTTTGAATAGACCATTTAATTTTGCACTATATATCTTAAGGGAGTTGATTGCTCAAATTACTCCACCTCCAAGTCAAGGTTTTCTCATGTATCCTCGATTCTTACAAGTGATAATCAATCATCTAATTCCTAATTTACCCCTATTGAACCCATGATTGACTCTGACTCCTATGACAAAGAGAATATTTACTGATTGTCATAACATTAAGCAACAGAATCCAGCTTTAATTCCAGTGGTTACTCCTTTTGTTTCGGCATATAATCAATCCTGGTTATGTTGCACCACCGAATGACAACTGGATTCATGCTGATCCAGCTATGGAATTACCACCTGTTCAACCTCAAGATGATGGTGAGAATCAAGTTGAAGGTGATGATGACAATGATGGACATGATGATATCAATGATGGACATGATGATGATAATGATGCTGGAAATGGTGAGAATGTGATTATTAATGAAGAAGTACATCAAGAGGTAAATGTTGAAAATGAAGAAGATGTTAATATACCATATCCTCCTCAGGCAGAAGAAGTCCAAGTTGAGGAAACTAGCACCAGTTCGAGTTCTAGTTCAGACTCGAGTGCTACTGAGACACATAAAGATGATAATGATAATACAGGAGATGTGTCACCTGACTTTAGTCCTTGGCATTATGCTCAGTTTGACAAAGTTCCAAGGAAAGAGACACTTCCTATAAAGATAATATCTAAACGAAAGAAGTCTCTAGGTAAGAAAAAGATGGTGTTACCTAGACGCAAGACTGCTAGGGTCCTCCTCCCAATGCAGTTCTTGGAAAAAGAACGTCACAAGATGAATCTTCAGATTCTGTTTATGCTCCTCCAGATCCAAAAGCTCCAAAATTAATGGCTTCGGCTATTAAGGTTGCACAAAGTGATAGGGACTTTGTGGACTCGTTGATAATTAGTCCAGTTCCATCCAAGTCTCCTACTCCATAAAAAACTCCTACATTGTCAAATACTAATGATGAAGTTGGTCCTTCTACTACTGCTGATCCTAGGGATGCTAAAATTCAGGCTTTAGAAACAGTCGTCAGTTATTTACAAAGTCAAGTAACAAGCTTGCAGACTAAAGTTGATGTTCTTAAAGGAAGTGAGTCTCAACATCATCAAGCTATTAAATTTCAAAATGGACATATTATAGAAATGCAAATCTTGTTATCTCAGTTGATAGAGCGTGTTGACGCTCAGGGGGAGAAAGTTGTTATTGCTGAACCAGATACTTGTCATACTACTAAAGCAAATAACGATAATGATGATGAACTAGATGTTGGTGGTGGTTCAGGTGAGCGTCAAAACGCTGATGATACCATTACTTCATTAGCTCAGGGGGAGTATGATAAGAGTATTAAAGATAAAAGTGTTAAAGAAGCCTCTGATGTTCAAACTGATGCTGATATGTTAGATGAATCATTTTTTGAAGATTCTGATATAGATGAAGCTGATAAGTTAGAATGTTTGATGGATCTTGATGACTGTATGGGAGATGAAGAGATGGATGTTGATGATGAGTCTGAGATTGAAGAAGGAGAGATTGTAGAGCTTGAAGGTAAAAGAGAGTCTAACAAGATAAGCTATGAAGGATATGATGGATTAAGTGTTGAAATGAATTTAATTCATGATAATGTAATACTTGATGAAATTTCTAAGGGAATTGAAGAGTTAGATGAATCAGATCATGAAATGTCCAAGCCTAGTTCTGATACTGCTGCAGATGATTCTAAAGATCAAGCATTATATAAAGACATTGGTATGATGAAAACTCAATGGCTAGAAATGATAAAGAGTTGGAAAAAGGTTTTACCAGATTCTCCGTCCATGCCAATTCAAAAGGAGAGATATGTCAACAAAGACATGTGTGTTGGAAGAATTATTAGTTGGTTTTATGCTGATGAGTTCAAGCTATTTTCTATAAAAAGAACTGATGGTGTTCAGTATCTGAAGCCAAGATTGAAGTATTTTAATTCTTGACTGGGTGTAAAATCAATGGGTTATTAACCAAGCCTTTGATTAATCCCTTAGGGAATGGAATAGCTGATACAATTGCCAGACTAATAAAGATAGAAGGTGGATCAGGGAAATATGAAAGATTGAAACCATAGAAGCGAAAGAGTTTCAAAGACACAGATCCGGTTTCTCAGAAGATTATTTGGAGATGTAGATTTAAGCATGTTAAAACTGTGTCCAAAATACCGATAAAGAGAATTCCTCAAGATGTGTTGAGTGAATTGAAATGGTGGTATGTGGATGTAAATACCGGTGAAGCAGTTGTTGAAGACATAAATTGTAAAATTATATTGAGATTCTTTGATGCTATGAATCTTATTAATTTTTCTAAGTCTGATCAAAAGATGCTGAAGCGTAGAGAAATTATGTACACAAAGTAGGGAGAGAACAGGAAATGCAGTACAAGAGGGTTTTGTATGTGTGTATTAAATATGGAGTGTGTGCAGGAAGTGAGCTACCAGAGACTTGGAAGAGCAAGACATGAAGATAAAGACCGAGTTGTTGTCAAGGGGGAGTTTGTTGGAGCATGGTGTGTGACAACTAGCCTTGTGATAGAATAGTTCTTTATATTTTGTATGTAATGTTATCTTAAAGTTTTTAAGTTGTTTGTAACAGGGGAACTTAACATGTTCGCCTGATATAGTTGTGGCGAACTTCTGGCTAACATATTAAGTTCACGTGTAACAGTTGAGTGTTACCTATAAATAGTGCTTAGTCTTGTCATTTGTAATAGTTAGTGATCTTGTCAGCACATTTATCTGAGTAATACAAGGAGCTTTCAGTGAATCTTGTCTTGTGTGTTTATCTTGTGTTCTTATCCGTACGAGACACATTTATTTGTTAGGATTCCGCACTACTAGTATGCGTTGTGTGTTATACGTCTGAGATCGATCCTTAGACTCGCTGGGAACTACAAGGTGGCTTCCATAAAAGAATTGAAAGATCATCCGGTGACAAATATCATTAGGAATTTGCAGGATGGAGTCCAAACTCGTTCTTTATCTGAAAATACTTGTTTATATTCTAACTTTAGAGATACTAGAGTTCTTGATGTTTGCTTATATTCTTGTTTTATTTCTCAGATAGAACCTAAAAATGTGGAGATGGCGTTATAAGATAACAATTGGATCGAAGCAATACAAGAGGAGCTTGCACAATTTGTTAAGCTAAAGGTGTGGAATTTGGTTGATCTTCCAAAGGGCATGTATCCGATCGACACCAAATGGGTTTTTAAGTGTAAAAAGGATGATCGTGGTGTAGTGGTGAGGAACAAATCAAGATTGGTTGTTCAAGGGTTCAATCAACAAGAGGGTATAGATTATGCTGAGGTATACGCACTTGTTTCATGGTTGGAAGCAATTCGTTTATTTCTAGCATTTGCGTCGTTTAAAGGATTTAAGGTATATCAATTCGACGTCAAAAGTGCTTTCTTGTATGGAAAGGTTAAAGAAGAAGTGTATGTGTGTCAACCACCAGGGTTTGAGGATCCATTGTATCCCTCAAGAGTGTTCAAGCTAGATAAGGCTCTTTATGGTGTACATCAAGCACCCCATGCGTGGTATGAAACGTTGTCACAACATCTCTTGGACAATGGTTTCGATCGTGGTTAAATTGATTCAACCTTGTTCATCAAGAAAGCAGGGGGAGATTACCTGATGGTTCAGATCTACGTTGATGATATTATATTTGGTTCAACAAATGAAGAGTTATGCAAAGAGTTTGAGAGCGTTATGAAATTGAAGTTCAAAATGTTCTCTATGGGAAAGTTATCGTTCTTTTTAGGATTGCAAGTAAATCAAAAAGAGGATGGTTTCTTTATTCATCAGTCTAAGTACGTGAAAGACATATTGAGTCGGTTCAAGTTGGAAGACTATACCCCAAATGATACTACGATTCCTGTAAATCATAAGATGTATCCAGATCCGGAAGGAAAGGATATTGATAGCCGCTAGTACAGGGCAATGATTGGATCTCTCATGTACTTAACCACATCAAGGACAGATATAAAGTTTGTCGTGTGTCTCTGTTCCAGATTTCAAACAAAACCAAAGGAATCTCATCTGATTGCCATCAAACGTATTTTCTAGTACCTGAAAGGGAAACCGAGATTAGGATTATGGTTCCCGCATGGTTCTAATTTTGAATTTAATGCTTATACTGACTCAGATTTTGGAGGTTGTTGTTTGGACAAGAAATCTATGATAGGAGGTTGCCAATTTCTGGGTAATCGGCTTGTTTCATGGCAGTGTAAAAAGTAAACCACATTTTCCATATCAACATGTGAAGCAGAATACATCGCAGCTTCAAGTTGTTGTTCCCAGATTTTGTGGATCCATCATCAATTAAGACACTACGGTTTGAATTTTACTTGCACCCCTATGTTCATAGATAACAATGCCATAATGTCTATAACAAACAATCATGTTAAGCACAATAAAACTAAGCACATTGAAATAAGATATCATTTTATTCGTGATTGTCCAGATAAAAGGTTTATTGAGCTGGTGAAGGTACTACCGATGACAATTTTGCAGACCTCTTGACTAAGGCATTTGATCGAACCAGGTTTGAATTTTTAGTAAAAATGATTGGCATAATCAATCCCGAATAAAAGGTTTTCAAAAATAATTTAATGGATGATTTTATTTTTATTTTCTTTTATTGCTTTACTACATTTCCGCACTTTACTTTCTAGTCAAAAAGTTGTTATTTATAAAAATTACAAACAAAATAAAAAAGATAAAAATTGACACCATTCGAAGATAGAGAAGAAATGATAGTACATCAGTTGAAAATCTATCACACATGACCATAGATGACATGTTTGATATGATATGATATGATAATTTGTGTTTGTGTTCATTTGTTTTTATCCAAATTTCAAAGTCTGCTTGAACAAGAAATGATAATGTCATAAATGCTCTAATCTTGAAAATCTATTTTATGTTTAATTTGGATATGTGTATGTAATTTAGATTGTCAGTAGACTAGAAGCGTTTTTGGACCATTAGTAGTGTGAAAACATAATGAATCTTGATAACAACTATGATTTGAACCCATTTTATACATGGGTGTGTGTCTTAAAAGATCATTATCAGATATAGAATATGAGGCTTAAAGTATTTCATGAGACCAGTATCGGACTATATTGATTTGCACAATTTTTCAGTTCACTTTACTGCTCATGCCCCTAAAAACATGCAATGTGATGTTGAACTATGATATGTTTCTGACAACATATGTTGGAACATATACTCGCCCTTGAAACAATATCTTGATTCCATTGAATATCCAGATAACAGTTGGACCACATTACCCTATATTATTGAATCAATCAATTCTTTATTCATTCATTCTACTGAAGAGTTCTTTTATTACACTCAATCATGATATACATCCAAAACCAAGCAATTGAATCATTCTGATTCCTTATATCATTCAGGGTCTGTTTCTTTTCTTGTGCTATTTGAGATAGTTTCATCCTGGGGATTGATAATATCTTTGCATAAGTTTCATATGTCTTGAAGATAGTGCAAATTTATATTTCTGTTAGCATATATGTGGGGTACACGTTGTTTTTATCAAATTGGTACCTTAATTCACAAGAACATGGAAGAAAAACGCTTGTAGTTTCAAATTCTATAATATTGACAACCTAGATTTACATGTTCTATATTGCAAATTCGGTATGAATTTTTGAGTATTTTATGACTTGATCTTGTTTACTTTGAGATTTATCGCGTATCATTTCAAGGCTAACTGTATAAATTGAAAAGAATATGATCTGAAAGATTTGTAAGATATTCAATAGTGAGATATGAGAATATGTATCATAGGTTACCCATTGATCTAATTAGATTGTGTGACGGATTTCTCGTTTACTGATATGATCTTCTTACTCATGATGTTCAAACAAAAATATGTGATCTTGTTGTTTTATTTCAAAAATCCAAAAATATGTGTTTCTGTTTGTATAGATAAAATCCAAAAAGATGTGCTTTTTCGTTTCGTTTATTAGTTTTAAATTTCATTTTTTTCAATTAATTTCAAAAAAAAAACCAAAAAGATTTTATTTCGGGCTTCGATGAAAATTCCAATATTTTATTGTTAAAAGATTCGGGATTGGATCAGATACATGTTCTAGGTGGAAAACAAAAGGATCGGTGTTTGAAAGTTGAAGCTTGAAAAGGATGAAATTTCAAAAATTCCCTAAGTGTTTGAGATTAAGTGAACTTATCTTGTTCGCCTGGTAAGTGAACTTACCAAATTCGCCTGGTAAGCGAACTTAGTGATTGTGTATATATATAAGTTCAGGCGAACTTGTTCATTTACCCAATTTCAAATCAAAGCGAACTTACGCGTGTTTTGAGCGAACTTGTTCTGATTGAATTATGTGGTTGAAGAATCAGTTGTTGTGTATTAAAGTGTTTGCGCTTCAAACCAAGGTAGATTCAAGGTCTTTTAACCGTTCAATTGTTCACACAGATCATGTTTGTAACATCCAAGATTTTTCTAATACTACATTATTTTACTTTATACAGTAACGACAGTCCTAATGAACCCCATACTTGTTCAAAACAATATGTCACTTTAATTATTATTTTAACATCTATCAATTTAGATTTTTTTATCTTACATTTAAATACTACCCTCCTATTATATATATAACATATGTATGTACATTCATATATATATATTTATATATGATTATATCAAATAAATCAATTATATAACTTTTGATATAGGACTTATACATCTTTAATCACGTTTTTACATATTGTTCTATATAGATATAGGAATCTAATTATAAATATGTATATATGATATATGTATTTGATGTTATTAAAATCATCTATACAAATTGTAAGTTTTAAAATTTATGAGCATTAATCAAGAGTTTACATTTTCTAAATGTATGTATTTAATTTTAAATAAATATGTAAACATATATCTATTTTAGTAAACCATTTACACAAATTGTAGTCTTTTATAAAAATGAAAGACAATTTTTTTATAAACATTTGTAATTAAACAAGTAACATATTTAAGATTTTATAAACTTTATAAAAACAATTTTAAATATGAATTATGGAGTCAAACATAACATTAATGAGTATTAAATACTATTCTTCACCTTTTGCAATCATAGTCCTTATCAACAAATTGATTTTTGCGAATAAGTCCCTAAGTCTCACCTATAAATAGAGCCTTAAACCTCATTCATTTTCACACCTCAACAATCCTCTAGGGCTCTCTAGCAACTAAAGGTTGTTCTTCTCATCTTTTGGAAGATTCTAGTTTAAATCCTTCCATTCTAAGTAAGTTCTTCTTATGTTCTTACTTGTTCATACTTTTCTTTTTAAAAGTTCATCATAACTAGCTAGATCTATGATCCCTAACATGTTTATATTATAATCATAGATCTATCCAAGATCAAAAGCCTTATTTTAATTAAACTTGTTCAAACATTATTTAAAAACTTGGTTTTGATCTTTATATTCCTTTCAATTTCAAAAAAATCATGTTTTTACCAAAACTCCTTATTTTTAAAACCCTTTAATATTCAATTAAATTTATTTCTATCTTTACTAAACTCATATTTTCACTTTAGCCCTTATACTTTCCAAGCTTACCAAACGCACCCTAAACTTGGTTAAGTATGCAAATAGAGTAACTTTCCAACCAATATGTAGTTATCTGACAAACATTAAAGTTCTGGCTAGGAAAAGACGGGGTTCTGATCCAGCCAACTCTTTCCTGGGAACTTTTCTGTTGGAGGTACTACTCTGGAATGATAACCACTCTAGTATACAACAACCACTTTCAACTAATTACACTGTCAACCCCTTGACTATCCATAACGTGTTTCTAACATAACAAACTTAACTTAGGCAATACTTAAGGCATTGAATCCAAGTTACTACAAGTTCAAGTTCAACCTTCTAAACTTGCAAGGTGAGTTTATATAGCCCCTTTTTCTCATTTACATATTTGGGGTGAAACATGATTACATTCAAACTCTATTTTCAATTACTCATGTACAATTCTACAATGTGATCATATGTGTTTATTTATGCTTTATGCTTGCATGCTAATTGTTAAGGCTACATATACATATTACACTTGTGCAATCATTAACACATTGCATCAGGATAACATTTGTTGTTATGCCCTACATTACATCAGGATAACATGCGTTGTTATGCCCTACATTTACATCAGGATATCATGTGTTGTTATGCCCTACATTAGGATAACATGTGTTGTTCTGCCCTTCAATTACAAAGTTTCATTTGTGCAACTAGCTTAACTTAGATTCCCCATAAATGCTTTTATAAACCATGCATCATATGAATTGTACACAAAACGCTTGAACTTTACTTGTGGTGTCAAAACCTATGTATGCTCACCAACTATTTATAGTTGACCCTCTCATTTTATCATGTTTCAGGTACAGTTGTTTGAGTTATGATTCAAGCTACTTCACTTAGGGTTGAGGACCTAGTCTTAAATTTTAATATGGAGATTCATGTATTCTTAAATTCTTGTAAATGATGTAAATGATTACTTGAGTTATGAAATGAAATTTACTGTCTAATTATTACAACTTTAGCAAACCATGAGCTTATGAACAGTCTACATGTCCCGCCCCGATGTTTCCGCCGTCGGTTGGGGTGTGACAGATTGGTATCAGAGCCTTGGTTATAGGGAATTAGGTTATTAGACGCTTTTGACCTAGACTATAACCTTAGGACATCCATCAAATGCCATGCTCTATGTGATATGATTTTTGCCACATTGCTACGTGTTACATGTTCACTACATTGTGTAATCTTCTTACATGTTATTCTAAGTGTTACTTCACATGATACAATACATGATAGTTTATATGCTACACTACTTGATAACTCGTATTCTTAAAAACATTGCTACTTATATAATACTTTCTTTACCACTTCTTGATTACATGTTGCTTATTTTGAGGTCCTTAAATGCTATCCTTAGTCTTATCACACACCTATTCACATCTAACCCTTTATGCACCCTCATTATTGCACTCATGTTATCATCATCATTCGTGAACAAAATTTTAAACTCTTAGGCCTAAAGCCTATTAAGATTTTAAAATCCCGTCAAAGTTTTGAATTCTGAAAATTTGTAAAGAACATGTGCAATCCGGAAGGGTGAATGCCTATACTTTGGGTCTTCTGTCTAGGAAAGCATTTCATATAAATCCAAATCAACCGAAGGATCCGTATGCTTTACTGGAAATTCCAGAAGTGAGTGTTCACGTATAGGCTAAAGCATGTCTTCTTGAAAATATAAGAATTTGAATCACTTTGATTTGTCAAAATATCCATTTGATTATATTATCAAATGCGTACAATCTAAACACCATCGTTTCATTTATTACAATTTACTACACGTACCTAAGCTTTCTTTGTAACTAATCATTTTATTATCTGAATTAAACAACATCGTTATTTTGTTCAAACAAAACGTTTATCAAACCTTTATATAGTATCAATAATAGACATTTTCTATTAACATTTTCACCTTGTAGTGAAACTTAATACAACTGTAAGGCCCCAAACCCGGGAGGCCTCACTCGTTGGATTTACTCATTCACAAACAGTTCTTAAACATGAATATCAAATAACGCAGCGGAAAATTTCATTCAACATAACTAAAAACTTGTTCATACATGCGGAAGCGTACATTGTCAAATACATAAACTTAACATAAACAACTCATAACGGAATGCCAGTCTTCATGATCGACCGGGTAACTCTTCTCGCTTGCCAAGCATCACCGTCCATCGTCCATACCTGCCTTAACCTGAATGTGCATACTAAAAAGTCAGCTACGCTGGTGAGTTCTAGCATTTCATAAAAACTTTAACATCAACATTTGCCAAAAACGTATCATTCATTTAGTAAAACCTTTCACAAAAGCATGTAGTAATCTAACATCTGTAAAAAGGTTTCGTACCCATATCATCATCAACATCATAATCATAAACACCGTTAAACGGATCGTTCATTAAAACTTTTAACATTCATTTAAGTCATACATTATTATCTAAATCTGTGTCTTACTTTACGCGTCACAGTGTCCCCGAAGGAACCTTTGGTGTTGTGGGCAACCGTTACGTATCGCCGTCATTGCCACAACCATACACTATGTGGGTCAACCGTTACGTATCGCCGTCATTGCCCAACCATTCAGTACGTGGGGTCAACCGTTACGTATCGCCGTCATTGCCCAACACGCATCTTTCCTTTGGAAATCAACCGTTACGTATCGCCGTCATTGATTTCCTTTACCCTTTTCACTTAGGATGATCGTCATCACCCGAGTAACCGTCGTTACTCCCTTACCAGTTGTACAACATCAAAACCATAGACAGGCTACCAAGACACTGCCCTGTTGTTCTTATGATAACTATGGCTCGCTGTCCATAATCTACCACAAGGCTGGGAATCACATTCCCAGACTTCGTTCGTCAATTCCATTCATTCGACAGATTAGATTTGTAATGACTTCTTTAAACCTTTACCTCTTTCCCTTTTCATTAAACCTTTCCTCATTTAGACCGTTCAAAAACATTCGTAAGCCTTTTTGGCAAAAACAGTTCATAACCTTTCCTTTCGTAAACATCGTTTCATTAAAACATCATTTCGTTAAAACATCATTTCGTTAAAACATCGTTTCGTAAGTATGCACACCAGCCCAAAACATTTAACAAAACATTTAAAAGAGGGCTCTAGAACTCACCTGATACGCTAATATGGGTTGTCCTAAACGAAGGTCCAACAACGTCACTTCCGATCTGAATTGATTAGTTAAATACACATCAGACCAATCCCGACTCTAACGGTTTAACCATTCTAACATACTGACTTCACTTAATCAGTTCTGATGTCTGCGCACTTGCCAAGTGCGCAGACCCTGCTGCCTGCGCACTTAGCAAGTGCGCAGACCATGCTTCCTACGCACTTAGCAAGTGCGCAGGTCCCTCCTCCTGCGCACTTAGCAGGTGCGCAGGTCCCTCCTCCTGCGCACTTAGCAAGTGCGCAGGACCTGCTCCGTGCGCACTTAGCAAGTGCGCACGACCTGTTCTTCGTGAAAAACCCTAACTTTCGCATTCGGGTCTGATCATGTCAAGATCCCGAACCTGTTGCATTCAAAACGTTCGTTTTCCATTAAGGAACTCAAATCCATGATTATCTTTCAGTTTCATCCGTTCAAACCTTACCTTTTCACCCAAAACCCGAAAAACCCAAAAACGAACTAAAACTCAGATTTAGGTCGGATCGTTACCTGAATCGAGTTTCTGATCCGGAGGTTCTTCTCACGAGTTATGGAGTAACACTTTGCTGAAGTCTCGGGTCGATCCGCCAACTTTCTCTCTCTACGGTTTCTCTCTCTAAAAGTTGCAAATGAGAGAAAAGGGGTGGCATAGGCTATTTATAGCCCGCTGACCCATCCGACCCGACCCGTCATGCCTCGTTCGTTTATTCCGTTATTATAACTGTCGTTTTATTTTTGGGATGTTACAACAACTTGTTTCATAAAAACATTATCTTAATTAATAATTATTTATGACTTTTATTTCGTTAAATTAACTTTTATTAAACTGTTGCTTAATTATTAGATAACTTAGCCATTATTTTCCCTTGAAACATTCTCTTTACGGTGATTAAAAATTTAATAAAAAGTTTTTATTTATTTATCCATCTATCTAGTTATTCAACTTATTATTTTCACTATTTTATTAATTTACAAACAAGAACAAATTGCAATTACTTGTTTATTTACAAACAAAGAGCACAAATTAGTTATTCATTAGCACACTACTCTGAATATCTACACAACCTTCTCGTTATCTTACACATTCGAAAATGTATACTAGGCACTACAAGGAGATGAATTATTTCGCGTAGGCGTTAACCAACCATATAAACCTCAACAAGATTGAAAAAAAAAATTATAACCCAACTACCCGAATTATACATAAACGTCAAGCAACACGCTTGTCCGCAACACTCGAACACCTACAAAATTTGATAGTTTACGTTACACAAGAGATTCAATAACTTACATATGAACATTCACAATATGCATGATACTTGATTGATCACATGATACATGAAACTTGTTTGTTTGCAATATACATAATACTAGATTAATCACATGAAACTTATTTACAAAATACATTGTACTAAATTGTTTTACATTATACATGAAAACTTATTTATTTACAAAATACATTATACTAAATTGTTTACATTATATATGTTTATTTACAAAATATATAATACTAAATTGTTTGCATCATACCTGAAAACTTATTTGTTTACAAAATACATTATACTAAATTGTTTACATTATACATGAAAACTTATTGATACTAAATTGTTTACATTATACATGAAAACTTATTTATTTACAAAATACATTATACTAAATTGTTTACATTATATATGTTTATTTACAAAATATATAATACTAAATTGTTTGCATCATACCTGAAAACTTATTTATTTACAAAATACATTATACATGAAAACTTATTGATACTAAATTGTTTACATTATACATAAAAACTTATTTATTTACAAAATACGTTATACTAAATTGTTTACATTATACATGAAAACTTATTTATTTACAAAATACATTATACTAAATTGTTTACATTATATATGTTTATTTACAAAATATATAATACTAAATTGTTTGCATCATACCTGAAATCTTATTTGTTTACAAAATACATTATACTAAATAGTTTACATTATACATGAAAACTTATTGATACTAAATTGTTTACATTATACATGAAAACTTATTTATTTACAAAATACATTATACTAAATGGTTTACATTATACATGAAAACTTATTGACACTAAATTGTGTACATTATACATGAAAACTTATTTATTTACAAAATACGTTATACTAAATTGTTTACATTATACATATTTATTTACAAAATACATAATACTAAAATTGTTCGCATTATATATGAAACTTATTTATTTACGATATATATGATGCTACATTTATACATGATACTAAACACATAATACTAAAATTGTTCGCATTATACATGAAACTTATTTATTTACGATATATATGATACTACATTATGCTAAACACATGATACTACATTGCTCACATTATACACGAAACTTATTTGGTTACAATATACTTGATACTAAATTGCTTACAGTATACATAAAGCCCATTTGTTAACAATGTACATGACAGTAGATCATACATAAACTTGAGTGCTTACATTATACACAGAACTAGATTGTTTACATTGTGACAATTGATTAAGTCCATCATACACAAGGCATGATTATTCACCATATCCATGAAAGCTACTCGGTGTTTGACGTATTCTTGTTCAAACACGAGGAATGCTATGGGATCCTAAATTATGCCACGTTATTACTTTTTAGTATTTGATTGACTCAAGCATCTATGGACATAGTTATTCATTAGCAACACATACGTGAAAGCAATAGTTACAGATTAAGTGTTTTTGTGTTACCCCCTGGACCCCACACACAATGGGATAAACTATGTGGACCATGCAAAGATTTAGATAATTACTGGTGCACACGTAATTATAAAGATCAGCGCATGGAAGACGTAGTGAAATCGGTCGTGTGTTATGACATGAAACCTATCGTGGTACATAGTAACAAAAACTAATGGGATATGATAAGGACATGGTGGATACGCCGCTGGTACTTCCTATATATAAGTGTTCATGTCATAAAATCAGAAGTAGCGTTATTCTTGCCACGTAAAGTTTTATGTTGTTTGACGGGGCCAATGTTTGTGAAATCCTATATACACTGATAATCCTTGAACATATTCGATTACATCTCAACAAACCTTGATCATCTAGTTCCCATCAATTCCATTCTAAGTAATACATTCCATCTGTAGAATCCAAAATATTCTTCAACAGTTTTCCCCTTAATTTCATTCAAACTAAACCCACTACCACCATCTATGCCTGACACGATGACCAGACTTGAACCTTGACATCAGCTATACTCCTCAAACCGACAATCCATGCTCACCTCCTTCCTGATTCAGTAGTCTCCAAACAATTGAATTTCGGGACGAAATTCCATAACTTGGGGATACTGTAACATCCAAGATTTTTCTAATACTACATTATTTTACTTTATATAGTAACGACACTCCTAATGAACCTCATACTTGTTCAAAACAATATGTCACTTTAATTATTATTTTAACATCTATCAATTTAGATTTTTTGATCTTACATTTAAATATTACCCTCCTATTATATATATAACATATGTATGTACATTCATATATATATATATTTATATATGATTATATCAAATAAATCAATTATACAACTTTTGATATAGGACTTATACATCTTTAATCACGATTTTGCATATTGTTCTATATAGATATAGGAATCTAATTATAAATATGTATATATGATATATGTATTTGATGTTATTAAAATCATCTATACAAATTGTAAGTTTTAAAATTTATGAGCATTAATCAAGAGTTTACATTTTCTAAATGTATGTATTTAATTTTAAATAAATATGTAAACATATATCTATTTTAGTAAACCATTTACACAAATTGTAGTCTTTTTAAAAATAAAAGACATTTTTTTATAAACATTTGTAATTAAACAAGTAACATATTTAAGATTTTATAAACTTTATAAAAACAATTTTAAATATGAATTATGGAGTCAAACATAACATTAATGAGCATTAAATACTATTCTTCACCTTTTGCAATCCTAGTCCTTATCAACAAATTGATTTTTGCGAATAAGTCCCTTAGTCTCACCTATAAATAGAGCCTTAAACCTCATTCATTTTCACACCTCAACAATCCTCTAGGGCTTTCTAGCAACTAAAGGTTGTTCTTCTCAACTTTTGGAAGATTCTAGTTTAAATCCTTCAATTCTAAGTAAGTTCTTCTTATGTTCTTACTTGTTCATACTTTTCTTTTTAAAAGTTCATCGTAACTAGCTAGATCTATGATCCCTAACATGTTTATGTTATAATCGTAGATCTATCCAAGATCAAAAGCCTTATTTTAATTAAACTTGTTCAAACTTTATTTAAAAACTTGGTTTTGATCTTTATATTCCTTTCAATTTAAAAAAAAATCATGTTTTTACCAAAACTTCTTATTTTTAAAACCCTTTAATATTCAATTAAATTTATTTCTATCTTTACTAAACTCATATTTTCACTTTAGCCCTTATACTTTCCAAGTTTACCAAACTCACCCTAAACTTGGTTAAGTATGCAAATAGAGTAACTTTCAAACCAGTATGTAGTTATCTGACAAACATTAAAGTTCTGGCTGGGAAAAGACGGGGTTCTGATCCGGCCAACTTGTAGGTCTAGATTTCTCTTATAAATCACTAATTTGATCGATTACACACACAGGCGGAAACTGTGTGTATGGTGGTGAAACAGATGATAGAGACAGTGTTGGTGAAGATAACAGGCTAACCACACTATGAATCAACACGCGAATGGTATGAAAATGTAAGAACACAGTGAATAAACAACTGCGAATAGTATTGATTCAAGAACAATGTGAAAGAGAAGGTCCAGGGTTACAGCCGCTACACATACCCTAAACATTCTCAAACTAGGCTATTTATAGTAGTGACAGGTTTCGAAACCATGTTCAATCGAAACTACTAGTTTCGATTTACCATTTACAAGTGATACACAGACTGTCGAAACTACCATCTATCGAAACTACTAGTTTCGATTGAACAAACTCAATCGAAACTAAGTAGTTTCGATGGCCCAGACTTAGCTAATAACGCAGTAAATTACAGAAAACTGAAATTACATTTAATGAAATGACATAAAGTAAACTAGTCTAAAATTGTTTAATCATACAATAATTGACAACAGCTTATACATAAGATATGACTCTACAATCTCCCCCTAAGCTGTTGCATTACTGTCTTCAGCTCTTCATCAAGCAGCTGGTCCTTCAGTTGTCCTTGGTATAAAAGGTTTAACATGGAGAGATATAACCAATTGGTAGGCCTTAGCATCAGCTTCATCTTCATCACTGTATGCCTGAAAGTGATTCTGAAAAAGGATCTCCAGATCTTCAGGCTGAAATTTCAACAGCTCCATAGGCTCAAAGATAGTGATGTCTTCCTTTCCCTCACACTCTATCACTGCACTGCCAATGATTGGGTCGTAGTACCACTTTCTGAAAGTTTGTAGCTGGACAGGTACAGATTTTGGAATGGTGATGGTCTTGTGAGTTTGGGCAGGCTTGTACCTTAAGAACACATATGGCTTTTTAGTCTTAGGATGAAACCTTGTCTTTGAGATTTTCTTTTGCGTTTTCCTAGGCTTCATTCCTTTGAAATCATTATTGACTTGAGAATGCAGAAATTTCTCAAAGTCATAAGCCATCATGACCTTCCCAGGGTTTTGAAGGGGAAGTTTGGCTAAATCCCTGAGGTCATAGAAAGGAAGGGTCTGGAAGTCAGCCATATTTTTAAAGTGCTGAACTCCCCCTCTATATCTTCTTATAATAAAGAGCTTCCTTTCAGCATCATACTTCCAGCCAATTGGAGGCCTCTTTAGTTCTTGATCCTCAGCTATCCATTCATATGTTTTAGGAGTTTCCTCCTGAATGATTTTCCTAAACCAAGACTTTCTTGAGATTGGAGGTTCAGGTGCAACAGAATGTGGATCTTATGCTGGACTGGATTCGGAGACTGTAGTGGTTGGTTCAGGAGTGACTGTTTTGATAAGATTAACCTGAACATCTTCTTCGGATTTTTCTTCGTCAGATAAGGTTTGAATTTCATCTCCTTCTTCCGTAAAGTATCTAGTTCTCTCAGTATCTTTTTCTTCAGTGGTCAGAATTTCTGGATAAAGATCATTATACCCATAGTTTTCAATGTCATCTAAAAGGGCATTCAGCTCATCATCAGATGGGATGTCTTCTTCATCAAGAATCACGGTCTCTATTTCAGTGGAAGTCCCTTTCCCTCTCTTCCTTGCATCTCTTCTCTCACTTGCTGAGGGAAGATTTAGTTATGTTTCTTCAACTTTGACTTCAACTGCCTCTTTTGTCTTCTCAGCATGGCCAGCAAATATAGTTATTGCAGATTCTGGATTAGTCACAAGGTCAGGAGATGAGGGTTCAACTACAGATGTGGTCTCCCCGTGAGCTGTTGAAGTGGTTGGTTGTTGTTGCACATGTTTTATCATTGAGGCTTTGAGATGCTCCACCGCTTCAGCTAAAGCCTTGAATTCTTCTTTTTGCTGTGAGATTAGTCTCTGTTGTGTTTCAAGTTGAGTTTGTTGAATCTCAATCTGAGTATGTAAACCCCCAACTTCCAGCTTCAGGTCTTTAACCTCTTCTTGGACATCATGCAAATTAGTTTTTAAACCTTCAATTTCTTCATCTTTCTCTTGAATCTTATCCTGTATTTTCTTCAGTTCAAGGCTTAAAGTTTTAACTCTTGGTACAGGAGAGGTTGAATCATGAGTTGGTGATGTGGGAGTAGTATGGATGGGTGATTGTTGTGGAGATGGTTGTGGAGTGGGTTGTGGAGATGGTTGTGGAGATGGTTGTGGAGATGGTTGTGGAGTAGCTAATAGAGAATCTGACGAGGATGACAAGTCTTCTAATCCAGTCTTGATTTTCTTTGCCTTAGGCTCTTAATCCTCAAAATCAGAACCTGACTCAACTTGCTGTTTAGAGGACGATGCAAGATGCTTTGTTCTATCATCTGAATCAGACTTGTAGTAGTCAGATACATAAATTCCTGCATCCAGAGTTCCACTTGATTCTGCAACTTCCTCCTCAGTTTCATGCATACCAGCTTCAACATTAACTGCTTGCTCTTGAATTACTGTATTTGTTCAACAAAAGGAGCCTCTATCACAGGCTCAATGATGGGTTGTTCTTGTTCTTGAACATTAGGGACGTTTATCTCAATCTCCGCTTCATCAATAGGTTGATTACCTTGATCTTGTTCAATTTCCATCTCTTCTTCATCAGATGATAAGATCTCTTCTTCTAGATCAGGGTCAATATCAGGGATAAATTCTTCTTCTTCACCAATAATATGACCAAACAGGGGAACGTCAGCTATAGCCCTGTTGGTTCTCTTGTTAGTACTTCTCATATAGCTGAGAGTCTTGGCAATCATATGGTCGAACACAAAGGTGTTCCCACCTTGTTGCAGCTTAGGATGAAGATGATTGATGATAATTTGTAAAAATCTTGGATATGCCAGAAATTTCTCCTTCACGGCTCCTGTTAGATTGTCCTTTAACTGTCTGAAGATGAATCCAGGAAAATTGTAATCTCTTCCCTTGATTCTCCCTAAAATTGCTGAGCCCAGAGTGCTGTTTGTTGAATCAAACCCTCCTTTTCTGATTGTTATGCAGTGAATAAACACGTGCACAATGTATCTCCAGTGGCTTGGTAAGGAGTTCTTGATTATCTGGCCACTTTTGAATTCATCTGGATGACCCAATCTTCTGAAGCATTCTTTAACATAGAAGATTGGAAATTCAATGGGTGCATCTGGATTGTCATTAAACTGCAGCACCTCTCTAACTGTAGCTTTAGAAAATAAGGCTTCTTGGCCAAGCACAGTTGCTCTAATGTGCTCCACATTTTCAACTGTGATGATTTCTGCAGTCTCCCAAAATTCTCTTATAGATGTCTCAAACACTGGCAGATTGTTGCTGATGGCAAAGCTGATGTTGGAGTTTGCCAGGAAGTTTAAGACAGGAATGAACTCTGCAGCTTTTGGATCATTGGCATTAAGGAATGCACAGACATTGTGTCTTTTTACAAATAAGAGATCTATACCTGTAAAATTCATCAATTTTGCACAATAAGTAAGATTTCTGAAAATACTTAATCGAAACAAGGTATATCAACACTTAGAAAAAATTTGAAGTCCTAACTGTCGAAACAACTAGTTTCGATTTGAGATGAACTTGGTTAATTTAACAGACAGCTTTATCGAAACAAGTAGTTTCGATAGAGACTATAAGCTTTGATCAACAATTAAATTTTTTTTTCTTTTAAATCAACACTGTCGAAACAACTAGTTTCGATGGAGATGAACTTATCGAAACTATCTAGTTTCGGTCAGAGATACTAGGGCAAGTTTGGGTGTCGAAACTAGTAGTTTCGATTGAAAACCTTTTGAATTTTTCTTTTGAAAGTGTTGAACCCCTTTATCGAAACTACTTGGTTTTGAAACCCAAACCCCTTTGATTCGTTATACTCAGACTGTAGAGTCATATCTTATGTATAAGCTGTTGTCATTTATTGTTTGTTTAAACAATTTTAGACTAGTTTACTTTCTGTCATTTCATTAAATGTAATTTCAGTTTTCTGTAATTTACTGTTTTTATTTCTAAGTCTGGGCCATCGAAACTACTTAGTTTCGATTGAGTGTGTTCAATCGAAACTAGTAGTTTCGATATATGGTAGTTTCGACAGTCTTTGTATCACTTGTAAATGGTCAATCGAAACTAGTAGTTTCGATTGAACATAGTTTCGATACCGTCACTACTATAAATAGCCTAGTTTGAGAATGTTTAGGGTGTGAGTAGCGGCTGTAACCCTGAACCTTCCCTTTCACATTTTTCCTGAATCAATATAATTTGCAGTTGTTTATTCACTGTGTTCTTACACTTTCATACCATTTGCGTGTTGATTCAAACTGTGGTTAGCCTGTTATCTTCACCAACACTGTTTCTATTATCTGTTTCACCACCATACACACAGTTTCCGCCTGTGTGTGTGTAATCGATCAAATCAGTGATTTCAAGAGAAATCTGGACCTACAATTGGTATCAGAGCTTTATGCTCTAGTGTTTTTGAGTGTTATCAGGTTTTGTGATCGATTCTAGGTAATTTGTGAGGTATTTTGAGCTTATTTCGGGTTTTTGCACATCTATTCTCGGAAGTACTGTTTCATCGATTTCCAAGGGTTTTTGCTCGTATTTTCATAATCGGAAGTTGGATTAGTGATCCGGAGGGTTAGTCGAAGGTTTTCGCCGGATTGGTTTGTCATTTCTGCACTATTGATTTCTGGAGCTTATCAGCAATGGAGTATTTCTGAGCTTGGAGAAGAAGGCATCGAAACTACTGGGGACAGTTTCTGATTTCCGTTGATCATCGAAACTTCATGTCTACATTTTGTCGGGAGAAGGTACTATCGAAACTAAATTTTGCCTTATCTCTATCGAAACTGTGGTTATCGAAACTTGCCTTGAAAATTTTCAGTATCGAAACTAGTTGTTTCGATAAAAGCTGTCCTATCGAAACTAGTTATTTCGATAAAAGTTGTCTTATCGAAACTAGTTGTTTCGATAAAAGTTGTTCTATCGAAACTAGTTGTTTCGATAGAAGTTGACCTATCGAAACTAGTTACTGTTTTAGTTTTGATTCAAAATATTATGGCCACTTCAAGTTCAACAGAACATTCTGGGGGAAATAGACCACCTGTTCTTGTGTCCACAAGAGATTTTGATGACTGGACTAAAAAGATGAAGCTTTTCTTTCAATTTCACGATTATACACTATTGAGTTCTATAACCGATGGTCCCCACAAGCCCGTAACTACCACTGCTGATGTTCAACGTCCTAAGTTAGTATTTGAGTATGATGAGAAAGATCTTGCCTTGATTGCCCGAGACAACAAGGCCTACGGGACTATTGCCATGGCTCTTCCTATGGATATTTTCAACATCTTTGCTGAGTAAACAACTTCCAAAGACTTATGGGCTGCACTGTGCACAAGATATGAGGGAAGTGAGGATGTCAGGGAAAGCAAAAGAGATCTGATCAAGAAACAATAAGCGATGTTCAGCAGTGTAAGGGGAGAATCAATATCTGATTTGATCAACCGTTTCTCAAGCATTGTATCAAGGTTGAAGGTAATGGGAGTTGAGTACCCTACTCTTGATCTAAACAAGAAACTCCTAGATTCTCTTCCTGAGGAATGGAATATGTATCGAATCAAGATAAAAAAGACTGAGAATCTGAGTGCTCTGTCTCAACAGGAAGTCTATAGCATTCTTGAATCTTATGAAATTGAAATTAAGAAGGGAGCAGTCACCCCATCAAATCAATCTGGAAACACAGCTCTCATTGCTGGATAAAGCTCATCCGGTAACCCATACTTTCAGACTGATGTCCCTCCTTCAGCTGCTGCAATTAATTCTACCAGCTCCTCTGCTCCTCAAAAGACTATCACCATGATTCTTGACGAATATGTCCCAATCATGACTGCTTTCATGTCGTGCTATGATGCACTGATCTCTGGAAATCTAACACCGGTTAGCTTTCAACCTGATGACTTGGAGCAGATTAATCCTGATGATTTGGAGAAAATGGACATTGACTGGTGCATGGCCATGTTGACCTTAAGAGCCAAAATATTCATCAAAAGAACTGGCATAGACAAGTTCAAGCAGGGAAAGACACTTGGGTTTGATATCAAGAAGGTGAGATGCTACAATTATGATCAGCTGGGTCACTTTGCCAGAAGCTGCAAGGAACCGTCCTCAAAGGATCAGCAAGAGAAGAAGATCTCCTCTGGAAAACAAGCTGCCAATCCTCCAAAGACAAACACATCTTCAAGCTCCACAGCTCTTGTGTGTCAGGCTGATGGACATTATCATTACGGAGATCAAGCTGAGGAAGCTGCTGATAAAGCCTTGATGGCTGATGTGGAGGACATGGGCAAGTGTGTCATGATTGAACCTGCTCAGGATCTCACTGCTGTGCCTGCTGAGGTTATTTCTAAACTGTGTAATTCTAGATCTTGCTTGAATGAAATTCAAAAATACAGATTCATCAATCAAGCCTTGATTGATGAACAAAATCACATTAAGGTAATGTATGACTCTGTGGCCAAAAATGAGAAACTTTACTTAAAGAAAATTTGTGATATTACTGGTGAAAATCGTTCTTTAATTGTGCAACTCAATACTCAAACCATTAATAATACAATTTTAACAGAAAGAGTCCAAAAGGCAAAAAAAGCCAAATTACAGGTTGATCACATGGATATGGATCAGAAAATTCTGTTTGGAATAATTGATAAACAATTTAATAGAAAAGGCATAGAAGGTCTTGGTATTACTCTCATCCACCTCCTTATTCTAAATCAGGGAGATTTGCTGATATGCCTACTCCACATGTTTCCACACCTTTTGTTTGCACATTATCTCCTGATGATTATATTACATCCTCTGATTCTGACAGTTTTGCTTCTTGTGCAGAGTCAAATTGTGTAAATTCCGAAGATGATTGTGATAAGAGTGCCAATGATAGAACTATTTTAAAAGAACTTGAGTCGGATGAATGTAATAATATGTCCGTGTCAAAACCAAATATTTGTGAACACGTTAAAAACTTGTATTTTGATTCTATGCCTGCTTAGCATACGGGTTTGGGATATGATGTTTCTAAATTTAAAAATGCCTTGCCTTTTGTTCCTAAATCTTTGAATGTTATGCCATGTGTTACAAAATTTAAAAGG
Organism: Smallanthus sonchifolius; assembly: GCA_023525975.1. Classification (NCBI taxonomy): domain Eukaryota; kingdom Viridiplantae; phylum Streptophyta; class Magnoliopsida; order Asterales; family Asteraceae; genus Smallanthus; species Smallanthus sonchifolius. The sequence goes on from CM042020.1 coordinate 79,725,986, forward strand.
GCAGGAATTATTGTGAATGATGTACCACGTGAAACCATGAGCAACATGGAATTTTTCAGATTAAAGGAAGCACATCGTCTTCAAGACAAAGTTATTGATGAGAGAACCGTCTCATGTCCAGATTCCTCAACATCACAATCATCTTCATCTTGTGATGACTATTATCAGGCTAAGATATCTTGTGAAAACATCTGTTTTAGTTGTGGTGCCTCAAATCATGTTTCAAAAAGTTGTAAATTGACAACCACAAATTCTAATGAAAAATCGCCTTCCAAAAGTTCATTAAATTCATACATGTTGCCTAAGTCTTCGCACAGTAGGAAATCTAGGCGTAAAAGAATTAAAAATGCTAAAAATCATTTAAAACGAACGTGGAAAATTAAAAATAATGTTTTATTTGATGACCGTGTTTCTTCAAAGGATGGTCGTGTTTCATCAAAGGATGGTTGTAATTTTGATTCCAATGAGATGTCATCTCCTGACACTAAGATCTCTTGATTGAAACAATGTTGGTCAAAACGTATAAATGGTTCATTGTGTATAGGGTCAATCAAGAAGAACCGGTGACAACATCTGGCATGTAGATAGTGGATGTTCAAGACATATGACTGGGCACTTTAACTTGCTGCAAGATTATCATCAAATTGATGGAGAGTATGTTGCTTTTGCTGGAAACCCAAGAGGAGGAAAGATTGAAGGACAAGGAACAGTATCAAATGGAGTAAATAGTCTGGAATTTGTCAACTTTGTTCCTCAGTTGAAATACAATCTGATGAGTGTTTCACAGATTTGTGACAAGTGCTTTTGTGCCTTATTCAATTCAAAGGAATGTCTTATCTTGAAACCAGGAGTGGTGATTCCGGAAGAACTTATTCTCATGCGTGCTCCCAGAAGATACAACACATATAGCTTGGATATGAACAACCCATCAGGCATTGAATCGTGTTTTCTCTCAAAGGCTTCTGAAGATGAATCTTTCCTATGGCATAAGAGGTTGGGACATGTCAATTTCAAAACAATGAATCGACTGGTTCGAGGCAACCTAGTCACTGGATTACCTCTCAAAGATTTCACTCCTATGGAACACTGTATCTCATGTTCCAAAGGAAAACAGCACAAATCTTCACATAAGCCAAAAACCACCAATTCCATTGACTCTCCTCTCCAATTTCTTCACATGGATCTTTTTGGTCCGGTGAGTGTCATGAGTCTTGGACGAAAGTCATACTGTGTGGTGGTAACAGATGATTTTTCTCGATTCACTTGGGTGTTTTTCTTAGCCACAAAAGATGAGACGCCAGAGACTTTAAAAACGTATCTGCTTCAAATTGAGAACCTCTTCAATCTAAGTGTGAAGACTATCCGCAGCGATCATGGAACGGAATTCAAAAAATGCAACTCTTGATTCCTTCTGTGAAAGCAAAGGAATTTCTCGACAATTTAGTGCACCTCGTACTCCTCAACAAAACGGTGTAGCTGAAAGAAGAAACCGCACTTTAATTGAAGCTGCACGAACTATGATTGTTGACTCTAAGCTTCCCGTGACTTTCTGGGCTGAGGCGGTCAACACTGCATGTTTTGTGCAAAATCGGGTTCTTATTACTAAAAGTTGCAACAAGACACCTTATGAGATCATGTACAAGCGCAAGCCAGTTATTGATTTCTTTAGAAAATTTGGGTGTGTATGCACAATGCTGAACACTTCAGATCAGCTCAACAAGTTTGAAGCCAAAGCTGATGAATGCTATTTTGTTGGTTACTCATCCAATCAACGTGCTTTTCGTGTCTACCATAAGAAGAAAAGGATAGTGATGGAGTCCATTGATATCAATTGGCATGAAAACAATCATACGGACGCAGGAGACGGTCCCAATTGGCTCTTTGACATCGATTCAGTTTTTAAGTCATTTAATCTTCCTGATTTCTCTATTGAATCAATTCATGCTAATCCTTACTTCTCTGTGAACAATCTAGGGAACATAAATGATCAAGGCTCTTCTTCATCTGCTCAGGTTGAAATTCCTGTGGTTGCTAATGCTGAATCTAATATGGAGTCTTCCGGTTCTGGTGCAACAAGTGAAACTGTTGAAGACAACTCCATTCCAATAGTAGATGTTGCACCACAATCATCTGCGGAAGATCTTATTAATGATATTGCCGATCCTCCTGCTGATTTGGAAGAAGTCGTGGAAGAAGATGAAATTCCTCAACTGCGAATTCATAAGATTCATCCCACCAATAACATCATTGGACCACTCAATGTGGGTGTTAGTACCCGAAGTGCCTGTGAAGCATTTGAAAACAACATGTTTTCTTGCTTCATCTCTCAAGCTGAACCAAAGAACATCAAAGCAGCTCTACTAGAAAACAGCTGGGTGGAAACAATGCAGGAAGAGCTACAGCAATTCTCAAAGCTACATGTGTTGAATTTGGTAGATCTACCAAAGAACAAAGTTCCAATCGGTACTCGTTGGGTCTTTCGCAACAAAAAGGATGAAGGCGGCACTGTGATTCGAAATAAAGCTCGTCTGGTGGTTCAAGGTTTCTATCAAGAAGAAGGGATTGACTATGAGGAAGTCTTTGCACCAGTGGCTCGTTTGGAAGCCATCCGAATGTTTCTCGCCTATGCAGCCTACATGGACTTCACCGTCCATCAAATGGATGTCAAAAGCGCATTTTTGTATGGAAAAGTTCAAGAAGAAGTATATGTCAAGCAGTCGCCTGGTTTCATGGATCCTAATTTTCCAGACCGTGTTTACAAGTTAGACAAAGCATTGTACGGTCTTCACCAAGCACCTCGTGCGTGGTATGAAACTTTATCAAAGCATCTGCTTGAGAATGGTTTATCACGAGGAGCAATTGACCAAACTTTGTTCAAACGGAAGGAGGAAAATTATACAATCATGGTGCAAATTTATGTGGATGATATCATTTTTGGATCTACAAATCCCCGTCTCTTCAAAGAATTTGAAGAAGTGATGCGATCTAAGTTTGAGATGAGCTCCATGGGGGAAATGAAGTTCTTTTTAGGACTACAAGTTGATCAGTCTGAGTCAGGAATCCTTATCCATCAAGAAAAATACGTAAAAGAAATTTTGACCAAGTTCAAAATGGTTGATTCCCATCCAGGAAAAACTCCTATGGAAGTTCGACATTGTTTGACTCCTGATATGGATGGGGAAAGCGTTGATCCGCATCTATATCACTCTATGATAGGATCTCTCATGTATCTCACGGCCATCAGACCCGACATCATGTTTGCAGTGTGCTTGTGTGAACGTTTTCAGGCTAATCCTAAACTCTCTCATTTATCTGCTGTCAAACGTATTTTAAGATACTTAAGGTATAAGCCAAAATTGGGTCTGTGGTATCCTAAAACTGACTTGTTTGATCTTGTGGCTTATTCAGATTCAGACTACGGGGGTTGCAACTTAGACCGAAAATCCACTTCCGGAGGTTGTCAATTCCTTGGCAACCGCCTTGTCTCATGGCAATGTAAGAAACAATTCATCGTTTCCCAATCCACCGCCGAAGCCGAGTACATTGCCGCAGCCCTCTGCTGTTCCCAATTCAGATGGATACACCATCAGATGCTTGACTATGGGATCACATTCCATGAGACACCCATTCTGTGTGACAACACTGCCGTTCCCCATATCACCAAAAACCCTGTTCAGCATTCCAAAACCAAACACATTGAAATTAAACATCATTTTATTCGTGAATGTGTTGAAAAGAAGCATATTCGAATTGTTGAAGTCAAAACTAATAAACAAACCGTAGACATCTTCACAAAGGCTTTTGACTCTACCAGATTTGCCCAACTGGTGGAAATGCTTGGAATGATCAACTTTCAGTAAATTGTGTAAATAATTTTTCTATTTTTTTTTATTATTAATTCTGTTTAAACTGTCTAAGAAAATTCAAAAAGATTTTATTTTTTTTAACAGTATCCACGCAAATCTTTTGGGGGAGAAATATAATATTTTAATATTGAAAAGAATTGCTGTGTATATAATCTTACAAGTTGTAAGAAAAAATTGAATCTAATCTTTAAGAAATGATAGTGTCTGATCTCATCTCTTGGACATGGAATAGACCAACAGCGATGGTGTTTACTGAGGTATAGCTGGTACGCCCGACATATGGTTAAAACTTGTAAGTAGTGTGAAAACCTAATATATATCTCATACATGTGTGTTTGAATCCATTATTGAAACATCTAACCCATTTTTATATCTAAGAAAACCGATTCAATCAGATACTGGCTTACGTATTGGATTCCTATTCATACGCCAGGTGACCGTCAATATAACGATATTTACCACCGATGACCCCGTATGTTTTGCTTACGCAAAGATCTCGGGTGCTCATCCTTTTTCCCATCCACTTGGATGACTTGACCTCGTCTGTTTTGCTTACGCAAAGATCTAGAATGCTCGTACCTTTTTAATATCTACTTGGATATTTTTTATTTTAATTTTTCTAAATCCACTTGGATATCTTATTTTATTTTGGTGGTACTTTGACATTACTAAGACGGTACATTGGTTTATCAGAAAGAGATGATAGGATGAAGATGGGTACTTCTTGAGGATTGATAGGTTTTTCAAAATCATTTTATTTTAATATGTGGGGTACACCTTGTATGTTACTTAAATGGTACCTTCTAATCACATGAAATCTTTGTACAAACAAATGTTCGGGTTTACTTTGCACAAATATCAGCTATCTTCAGGGACTCACAGTAGTGAATTGCAAAAGGAAGTGTTTCAAGAGACTGACGAGATCTGATCTCATGTTGGATCTTTTTCAAGAAGAAAAGTGTAAATATCTTGTGTATAATTTTATTTATATATCGAAACTAGTTGTACATATCGAAACTACTTTGAACTATCGAAACTAGTTGTACATATCGAAACTACTTTGAACTATCGAAACTAGTTGTACATATCGAAACTACTTTGAACTATCGAAACTAGTTGTACATATCAAAACTAATTTGAACTATCGAAACTACTTTGTGCATATCGAAACTACTTTGACCTATCGAAACTACTTTGTACATATCGAAACTAGTTTGTCCTATCGAAACTAGTTGTTTCGACAGGGGCAATATTGTCTTTTGTCTCACGAGAATTAAAAGCCTTCATAAGCAATCCCTCCCGTCATACTGGTTCTTACTCGTATTTTTTTCAAAACCTCTTCGCCTTCTCCGTCATTCACACAATCTCTCAAATCGTCAACTGATTTTCCTCGTTGTCTCTATCGTCTCCATCATCAGGTGACGTCTCACTACCTCTTTTTGATGATTTTTGCAAAACGGCAGACCCAGGGTTTCAAAATTTAAAATTTGTTCCACTAAATCTTCATAATAACAGTCGTTTGTGTGCTTCTTTGTGTTTGCATACATTTTATTCATCTTAGAACTCACGATTATTGTGTATTCCTGCAGATAACGTCTCACATTCGGTAAGATGAAGTTCTGTCACTTACAGGCTACTCTAAACCTTTCTTTTAAATTGTTTATATTAAGTCTGAGTATAACGAATCAGAGGGGTTTGGGTTTCAAAACCAAGTAGTTTCGATAAAGGGGTTCAACACTTTCAAAATTATCTTAAAAGTTTTCAATCAAAACTACTAGTTTCGACACCCAAACTTGCCCTAGTATCTCTATTAGAAACTAGATAGTTTCGATAAGTTCATCTCCATCGAAACTAGTTGTTTCGATAGTTTTGATCTCCATCGAAACTAGTTGTTTCGACACTGTTGATCTCCATCGAAACTAGTTGTTTAGACTGTGTTGATCTCAATCGAGACAGTTAGGACTTCAAATTTTTCTAAGTGTTGATATATCTTGTTTCGATTCAGTATTTTCAGAAATCTTACTTATTGTGCAAAATTGATAAACTTTACAGGTATGGATCTCTTATTTGTAAAAAGACACAATGTCTATGCATTCCTCAATGCCAATGATCCTAAGGCTGCAGAGTTCATTCCTGTACTAAACTTCCTGGCAAACTCCAACATTAGCTTTGCCATCAGTAATAATCTGCCGGTGTTTGAGACAACTATAAGAGAATTCTGGGAGACTGCAGAAATTATCACAATTGAGAATATAGAGCACATTAGAGCAACTGTGCATGGCCAAGAAGTCTTACTTTCTGAAGCTACAATTAGAGAGGTGCTTCAGTTTAATGATAATCCAGATGCACCTATTGAATTCCCAATCTTCTATGTTAAAGAATGCTTCAGAAGGTTGGGTCATCCAGATGAATTCAAAAGTGGCCAGATAATCAAGAACTCCTTACCAAGCCACTGGAGATATATAGTGCACGTGTTTATTCACTGCCTATCAATCAGAAAAGGAGGGTTTGATTCAGCAAACAGCACTCTGGGCTCAGCTATTTTGGGGATAATCAAGGGAAGAGATTACAACTTTTCTGGCTTCATATTCAGACAGTTAAAAGACAATCTAACTGGAGCCGTGAAGGAAAAATTCTTGGCATATCCTAGATTTTTACAAATTATCATCAATCATATTCATCATGAGCTGCAACAAGGTGGGAACACGTTTGTGTTCGATCACATGATTGCCAAGACTCTCAGCTATATGAGAAGTACTAACAAGAGAACCAACAGGGCTATAGCTGACGTTCCCCTGTTTGGTCATATTATTGGTGAAGAAGAAGAATTTATCCCTGATATTGGCCCTGATCTTGAAGAAGAGAATTCATCATCTGAAGAAGAAGAAATGGAAGTTGAGCAAGATCAAGGTAATGCACCTATTGATGAAGCTGAGATTGAGATAAACGTCCCTGATGTTCAAGAACAAGAACAACCCATCATTGAGCCTGTGATAGAGGCTCCTTTTGTTGAACAAATTCAAATAATTCAAGAGCCAGAAGTTAATGTTGAAGCTGGCATGCATGGAGTTGAGGAGGAAGTCGCAGAATCAAGTGGAACTCTGGATGCAGGGATTTATGGATCTGACTACTACAAGTCTGATTCAGATGATAGAACAATGCATCCTGCATCTTCCTCTAAACGACAGGTTGAGTCAGGTTCCGATTTTGAGGAAGAAGAGCCTAAGGCAAAGAAAATCAAAACAGGATTTGAAGACTTGTCATCCTCATCAGATTCTCTATTAGCCACTCCACAACCATCTCCACAAACATCTCCACAACCATCTCCACAACCTACTCCACAACCCACTCCACAACCATCTCCACAACAATCACCCATCCATACTACTCCCATATCACCAACTCATGATTCAGCCTCTCCTGTACCAAGAGTTAAGACTCTAAGCCTTGAACTGAAGAAAATGCAGGATACAATTCAAAAGATAGATGAAGAAATTGAAGGCTTAAAAAATAATTTGCATAATGTCCAGGAAGAGGTTAAAGACCTGAAGCTGGAAGTTGGGGGTTTACATACCCAGATTGAGGTCCAACAAACTCAACTTGAAACACAGCAGAAACTAATATCAAAGCAAAATGAAGAATTCAAGGCTTTAGCTGAAGCAGTGGAGCAGCACAAAGCCTCAATAGTTAATTCTGTGCAAAAACAACCAACTACTTCAACAGCTCAGGGGGAGACCACATCTGTGGTTGAACCCTCATCTCCTAACCTTGTGACTAATCCAGAATCCGCACTAACTATATTTGCTGGTCATATTGAAAAGACAAAAGAGGCGGTTAAAGTCAAAGTTGAAGGTACAGAACTAAACCTTCCCTCAGTCAGTGAGAGAAGAGATGCAAGGAAGAGATGGAAAGGGACTTCCACTGAAATAGAGACCGTGATTCTTGATGAAGAATACATCCCATCTGATGATGAGCTGAATGCCCTTTTAGAAGACATTGAAAACTTTGGGTATAATGATCTTTATCCAGAAATCCTGACCACTGAAGAAAAGGAGACTGAGCGAACTAGATACTTTATGGAAGACGGAGATGAAATTCAAACCTTATCTGAGGAAGAAAAAGGTGAAGATGATGTTCAGATTAATCTTATCAAAACAGTCACTCCTGAACCAACCACTACAGTCTCCGAATCCGGTCCAGCACAAGATTCACCCTCGGTTGCTCCTGAACCTCCAATTTGAACAAAGTCTTGGTTTAAGAAAATAATTCATGAGGAAACCCCTAAGACATATGAATGGATAACAGAGCATCAAGAACTAAAAAGGCCTCCAATTGGCTGGAAGTATGATGCTGAAAGGAAGCTCTTTATCATAAGAAGATATAGAGGGGGAGTTCGGCACTTTAAAAATATGACTGACTTCCAAACCCTTCCTTTCTATGACCTCAGGGATTTAGCTAAACTTCCACTTCAAAACCCTGGGAAGGTCATGATGGCTTATGACTTTGAGAAATTTCTGCATTCTCATGTCAATAATGATTTCAAAGGAATGAAGCCTAGAAAAACTCAAAAGAAGATATCAAAGACTAGGTTTCATCCTAAGACTAACAAGCCATATGTGTTCTTAATGTACAAGCCTGCCCACACTCACAAGACCATCACCATTCCAAAATCTGTACCTATCCAACTACAAACTTTCAGAAAGTGGTATTATGACCCAATCATTGGCAGTGCAGTAATAGAGTGTGAGGGCAAGGAAGACATCACCATCTTTGAGCCCATGGAGCTGTTGAAGTTTCAGCCTGAAGATCTGGAAATTCTGTTTCAGAATCACATTCAGGCATACAGTGTTGAAGATGAAGCTGATGCTAAGGCCTACCAACGGGTTGTATCTCTCCATGTTAAACCTTTTATACCAAGGACAACTGAAGGACCAGCTGCTTAATGAAGAGTTGAAGACGGTAATGCAACAGCTTAGGGGGAGATTGTAGAGTCATATCTTATGTATAAGCTGTTGTCATTTATTGTTTGTTTAAACAATTTTAGACTAGTTTACTTTCTGTCATTTCATTAAATGTAATTTCAGTTTTCTGTAAATTACTGTTTTTATTTCTAAGTCTGGGCCATCGAAACTACTTAGTTTCGATTGAGTGTGTTCAATCGAAACTAGTAGTTTCGATAGATGGTAGTTTCGACAGTCTTTGTATCACTTGTAAATGGTCAATCGAAACTAGTAGTTTCGATTGAACATAGTTTCGATACTGTCACTACTATAAATAGCCTAGTTTGAGAATGTTTAGGGTGTGAGTAGCGGCTGTAACCCTGAACCTTCTCTTTCATATTTTTCTTGAATCAATACAATTTGCAGTTGTTTATTCACTGTGTTCTTACACTTTCATACCATTTGCGTGTTGATTCAAACTGTGGTTAGCCTGTTATCTTCACCAACACTGTTTCTATTATATGTTTCACCACCATACACACAGTTTCCGCCTGTGTGCGTGTGTGTAATCGATCAAATCAGTGATTTCAAGAGAAATCTAGACCTACACAGACTAATATAAACAATTTAAAGAAGGTTTTAGAGTGGCCTGTAAGTGACGGAACTTCATCTTACCGAATGTGAGACGTTATCTGCAAGAATACACATTAAACGTGAGTTCGAAGATGATAGAGATGTATGCAAACACGGTTAAGCACAAAACGACTGTTATTATGAATATTTCGTCGAACAAAATTTAAACTTTGAAATCTTAGGTCTGCCGATTTGCAAAACAAAAAATCATCCGGAATGAAGTAGTGAGACGTTACCTGATGATGGAGACGATGGTGACAACGGGGGGAAAATCAGGTGATTAACGCTGATATCTTGCAACTAGACCGATGGTTTGAGAGTTTTTGCGAATGACAGAGAAGGCGAAGAGGGTTTGAAAAGGACGAGTGAAAATCAGTATGAAGGGAGGGATTGCTTATGAAGGCTTTTAATTTTCGTAAGACAAAAGACAAAAATGCCCCTGTCGAAACAACTAGTTTCGATAGAGCAAACTAGTTTCGATAAGTCAAAGTAGTTTCGATATGCACAAAGTAGTTTCGATAAGTCAAAGTAGTTTCGATATGCACAAAGTAGTTTCGATATGTACAACTAGTTTCGATATTTAATAAATAAAATTATACACAAGATATTTACACTTTTCTTCTTGAAAAAGATCCAACATGAGATCAGATCTGGTCAGTCTCTTGAAACCCTTCCTTTTGCAATTCACTACTGTGAGTCCCTGAAGATAGCTGATATTTGTGCAAAGTAAACCCGAACACTTGTTTGTACTAAGATTTCATGTGATTAGAGGGTACCATTTAAGCAATATACAAGGTGTACCCCACATATTAAAATAAAATGATTTTGAAAAGCTATCAATCATCAAGAAGTACCCATCTTCATCCTATCATCTCTTTCTGATTAACCGATGTACCGTCTTAGTAATGTCAAAGTACCACCAAAATAAAATAAGATATCCAAGTTGATTTAGAAAATTAAAATAAAATATATCCAAGTAGATATTAAAAAGGTACGAACATTCTAGATCTTTGCGTAAGCAAAACAGAAAAAGTCGTAAAATTATCCAAGCGGATATAAAAATGTTGAACACCCGAGATCTTTGCGTAAGCAAAACAGACGGGGTCAAATCATCCAAGTGGATGGGAAAAGGATGAGCACCCGAGATCTTTGCGTAAGCAAAACATACGGGGTCATCGGTGGTAAATATCGTTATATTGACGGTCACTTGGCGTATGAATAGGAATCCAATACGTAAGCCTGTATCTGATTGAATCGGTTTTTCTTAGATATAAAAATGGGTTAGATGTTTCAATAATGGGTTCAAAAATAAAATCTTTTTGGAATTTTCAACATTAAAATATTATATTTCTCCCCCAAAAGATTTGCGTGGATACTGTACATAAAAATAAAATCTTTTTGGAATTTTCTTTGTTAATTAATCAAAATTTAGAAAATAAACTACTATTCACACAATTTACTGAAAGTTGATCATTCCAAGCATCTCCACCAGTTGGGCAAATCTGGTAGAGTCAAAAGGCTTTGTGAAGATGTCTGCGGTTTGTTTATTAGTTTTGACTTCAACAATTTGAATATGCTTCTTTTCAACACAGTCACAAATAAAATGATGTTTAATTTCAATGTGTTTTGTTTTGGAATGCTGAACGGGGTTTTTGGTGATATGGGGAACGGCAGTGTTGTCACACAGAATGGGTGTCTCATGGAATGTGATCCCATAGTCAAGCATCTGATGGTGTATTCATCTGACTTGGGAACAACAGAGGGTTGCGGCAATGTATTCGGCTTCGGCGGTGGATTGGGAAACGGTGGATTGTTTCTTACGTTGCCATGAGACAAGGCGGTTGCCAAGGAATTGACAACCTCCAGAAGTGGATTTTTGGTCTAAGTTGCAACCCTCGTAGTCTGAATGTGAATAAGCCACAAGATCAAACAAGTCAGTTTTAGGATACCACAGACCCAATTTTGGCTTATACCTTAAGTATCTTAAAATACGTTTGACAGCAGATAAATGAGAGAGTTTAGGATTAGCATGAAAACGTGCACACAAGCACACTGCAAACATGATGTCGGGTCTGCTGGCCGTGAGATACATGAGAGATCCTATCATAGAGCGATAGAGATGCTGATCAACGCTTTCACCATCCACATCAGGAGTCAAACAATGTCGAACTTCCACATGAGTTTTTACTGGATGGGAATCAGCCATTTTGAACTTGGTCAAGATTTCTTTTACGTATTTTTCTTGATGGATAAGGATTCCTGACTCAGACTGATCAACTTGTAGTCCCAAAAAGAACTTCATTTCCCCCATGGAGCTCATCTCAAACTTAGATCGCATCACTTCTTCAAATTCTTTGCAGAGACGGGGATTTGTAGATCCAAAAATGATATCATCCACATAAATTTGCACCATGATTGTATCCTTTTCCTCCTTCTGTTTGAACAAAGTTTGGTCAATTGCTCCTCGTGTGAAACCATTCTCAAGCAGATGCTTTGATAAAGTTTCATACCACGCACGAGGTGCTTGGTGAAGACCGTACAATGCTTTGTCTAACTTGTAAACACGGTCTGGAAAATTAGGATCAATGAAACCCGGCGGCTGCTTGACATATACTTCCTCTTGAAATTTTCCATACAAAAATGCGCTTTTGACATCCATTTGATGGACGGTGAAGTCCATGTAGGCTGCATAGGCGAGAAACATTCGGATGGCTTCCAAACGAGCCACTGGTGCAAAGACTTCCTCATAGTCAATCCCTTCTTCTTGATAGAAACCTTGAACCACCAGACGAGCTTTATTTCGAATCACAGTGCCGCCTTCATCCTTTTTGTTGCGAAAGACCCAACGAGTACCGATTGGAACTTTGTTCTTTGGTAGATCTACCAAATTCAACACATGTAGCTTTGAGAATTGCTGTAGCTCTTCCTGCATTGTTTCCACCCAGCTGTTTTCTAGTAGAGCTGCTTTGATGTTCTTTGGTTCAGCTTGAGAGATGAAGCAAGAAAACATGTTGTTTTCAAATGCTTCACAGGCACTTCGGGTACTAACACCCACATTGAGTGGTCCAATGATGTTATTGGTGGGATGAATCTTATGAATTCGCAGTTGAGGAATTTCATCTTCTTCCACGACTTCTTCCAAATCAGCAGGAGGATCGGCAATATCATTAATAAGATCTTCCGCAGATGATTGTGGTGCAACATCTACTATTGGAATGGAGTTGTCTTCAACAGTTTCACTTGTTGCACCAGAACCGGAAGACTCCATATCAGATTCAGCATTAGCAACCACAGGAATTTCAATCTGAGTAGATGAGGAAGAGCCTTGATCATTTATGTTCCCTAGATTGTTCACAGAGAAGTAAGGATTAGCATGAGTTGAGTCAATAGAGAAATCAGGAAGATTAAATGACTTAAAAACTAAATCGATGTCAAAGAGCCAATTGGGACAGTCTCCTGCGTCCGTATGATTGTTTTCATGCCAATTGATATCAATGTACTCCATCACTATCCTCTTCTTCTTATGGTAGACATGAAAAGCACGTTGATTTGATGAGTAACCAACAAAATAGCATTCATCAGCTTTGGCTTCAAACTTGTTGAGCTGATCTGAAGTGTTCAGCATTGTGCACACACACCCAAATTTTCTGAAGAAATCAATAACTGGCTTGCACTTGTACATTATCTCATAAGGTGTCTTGTTGCAACTTTTAGTGATTAGAACCCGATTTTGCACAAAACATGCAGTGTTGACCGCCTCAGCCCAGAAAGTCACGGGATGCTTAGAGTCAACAATCATAGTTCGTGCAGCTTCAATTAAAGTGCGGTTTCTTCTTTCAGCTACACCGTTTTGTTGAGGAGTACGAGGTACACTAAATTGTCAAGAAATGCCTTTGCTTTCACAGAAGGAATCAAGAGTTGCATTTTTGACTTCTGTTCCATGATCGCTGCGGATAGTCTTCACACTTAGATTGAAGAGGTTCTCAATTTGAAGCAGATAGGTTTTTAAAATCTCTGGCATCTCATCTTTCTTGGCTAGGAAAAACACCCAAGTGAATCGAGAAAAATCATCTGTTACCACCAGACAGTATGACTTTCGTCCAAGACTCATGACACTCACAGGACCAAAAAGATCCATGTGAAGCAATTGGAGAGGAGAGTAAATGGAATTGGTGGTTTTAGGCTTATGTGAAGATTTGTGTTGTTTTCCTTTGGAACATGAGATACAGTGTTCCATAGGAGTGGAATCTTTGAGAGGTAATCCAGTGACTAGGTTGCCTCGAACCAGTTGGTTCATTGTTTTGAAATTGACATGTCCCAACCTCTTATGCCACAGGAAAGATTCATCATCAGAAGCCTTTGAGAGAAAACACGATTCAATGCCCGATGGGTTGTTCATATCCAAGCTATATGTGTTGTATCTTCTGGGAGCACGCATGAGAATAAGTTCTTCAGGAATCACCACTCCCGGCTTCAAGATAAGACATTCTTTTGAGTTGAATAAGGCACAAAAGTCCTTGTCACAAATCTGTGAAACACTCATCAGATTGTATTTCAACTGAGGAACAAAGTTGACAATTTCCAGACTATTTACTCCATTTGATACTATTCCTTGTCCTTCAATCTTTCCTCCTCTTGGGTTTCCAGCAAAAGCAACATACTCTCCATCAATTTGATGTTAATCTTGCAGCAAGTTAAAGTGCCCACTCATATGTCTTGAACATCCACTAACTACATGCCAGATGTTATCGCCGGTTCTTCTTGATTGACCCTATACACAACGAACCATTTATACGATTTGACCAATATTGTTTCAGTCAAGAGATTTTAGCGTCAGGATATGACCTCTCATTGGAATCAGAATTACAACCATCCTTTGATGAAGCATGGTCATCAAATAGAACAGTATTTTTAATTTTCCAAGTTCGTTTTAAATCGTTTTTAGCATTTTTAATTCTTTTACGCCTAGATTTCCTACTGTGAGAAGACTTAGGCAACACATATGAATTTAATGAACTTTTGGAAGGTGATTCTTCATTAGAATTTGTGGTTGTCAATTTACAACTTTTTGAAACATGATTTGAGGCACCACAACTAAAACAAACGTTTTCACAAGATATCTTAGCCTGATAATAGTCATCACACGATGAAGATGATTGTGATGTTGAGGAATCTGAACATGAGACGGTTCTCTCATCAATAACTTTGTCTTGAAGACGATGTGCTTCCTTTAATCTGAAAAAGTCCATGTTGCTCATGGTTTCACATGGTACATCATTCACAATAATTCCTGCACTTTTAAACTTGGTAACACATGGCATAACATTCAAAGATTTAGGAACAAAAGGCAAAGCATTTTTAAATTTAGAAACATCACATCCCAAACCCGTATGTTCAGCAAGCATAGAATCAAAATACAAGTTTTCAACGTGTTCACAAATATTTAGTTTAGACACGGACTTATTATTACATTCATCCGACTCAAGTTCTTTTAAAATAGTTCTGTCATTGGTACTCTCATCACAATCATCTTCGGAATTTACACAATTAGATTCTGCACAAGAAGCAAAACTGTCAGAATCAGAGGATGTAATATAATCATCAGGAGATAATGTGCAAACAAAAGGTGTGGAAACATGTGGAGTTGGCATATCAGCAAATCTCCCTGATTTAGAATAAGGAGTTGGATAAGAGTTATACCCAAGACCTTCTGTGCCTTTTCTATTAAATTTTTTATCAATTATTCCAAACAGAATTTTCTGATCCATATCCATGTAGTCAACCTGTAATTTGACTTTTTCTGCCTTTTGGACTCTTTCAGTTAAAATTGTATTATTAATGGTTTGAGTATTGAGTTGCACAATTAAAGAGCGATTTTCACCAGAAATATCATGAATTTTCTTTAAGTAAAGTTTCTCATTTTTGGCCACAGAGTCATACATCACCTTAATGTGATTTCGTTCATCAATCAAGGCTTGATTGATGAATCTATATTTTTGAATTTCATTCAAGCAAGATCTAGAATTACACAGTTTAGAAATAATCTCAGCAGGCACAGCAGTGAGATCCTCAGCAGGTTCAATCATGACACACTTGCCCATGTCCTCCACATCAGCCATCAAGGCTTTATCAGTAGCTTCCTCAGCTTGGTCTCCCCAATGATAATGTCCATCAGCTTGACACACAAGAGCTGTGGAACTTGAAGATGTGTTTGTCTTTGGAGGATTGGCAGCCTTTTTTCCAGAGGAAATCTTCTTTTCTTGCTGATCCTTGGAGGATGGCTCCTTGTAGTTTCTGGCAAAGTGACCCAGCTGATCACAATTGTAGCATCTCACCTTCTTGATATCTAACCCAAGTGTCTTTCCCTGCTTGAATCTGTCTATGCCAGTTCTTTTGATGAATCTTTGGCTCTTAAGGTCAACATGGCCATGCACCAATCAATGTTCATTTTCTCCAAATCGCCAGGATTAATCTGCTCCAAGTCATCAGGTTGAAAGCTAACTGGTGTTAGATTTCCAGAAATCAGTGCATCATAGCACGACATGAAAGCAGTCATGATTGGGACATAATCATCAGGAATCATGGTGACAGTCTTTTGAGGAGCAGAGGAGCTGGTAGAATTAATTGCAGCAGCTGAAGGAGGGACATCAGTCTGAAAGTATGGGCTACCGGATGAGCTTGATCCAGCAATAAGAGCTGTGTTTCCAGATTGATTTGACGGGGTGACTGCTCCCTTCTTAATCTCAATTTCATAAGATTCAAGAATGCTATAGACTTCCTGTTGAGACAGAGCACTCAGATTCTCAGTCTTTTTGATCATGATTCGATACATATTCCATTCCTCAGGAAGAGAATCTAGGAGTTTCTTGTTTAGATCAAGAGTAGGGTACTCAACTCCCATTACCTTCAACCTTGATACAATGCTTAAGAAACGGTTGATCAAATCAGATATTGATTCTCCCCTTACACTGCTGAACATCGCATATTGTTTCTTGATCAGATCTCTTTTGCTTTCCCTAACATCCTCACTTCCCTCATATCTTGTGCACAATGCAGCCCATAAGTCTTTGGCAGTTGTGTACTCGGCAAAGATGTTGAAAATATCCATAGGAAGAGCCATGGCAATAGTCCCGTAGGCCTTGTTGTCTCGGGCAATCAAGGCAAGATCTTTCTCATAATACTCAGATACTAACTTAGGACGTTGAACATCAGCAGTGGTAGTTACGGGCTTGTGGGGGCCATCGGTGATAGAACTCAACAATGTATAATCGTGAAATTGAAAGAAAAGCTTCATCTTTTTAGTCCAGTCATTAAACTCTCTTCTGGACACAAGAGCAGGTGGTCTATTTCCCCCAGAATGTTCCGTTGAACTTGAAGTGGCCATGATATTCGGAATCGAAACTAAAGCAGTAACTAGTTTCGATAGAACAACTTCTATCGAAACAACTAGTTTCGATAGAACAACTTTTATCGAAACAACTAGTTTCGATATGACAACTTTTATCGAAACAACTAGTTTCGATAAGCCAATTTTTATCAAAAAATCTAGTTTCGATAGTACCTTCTCCCGACAAAACATAGACAAGAAGTTTCGATGATCAACAAATTCAGAAACTGTTCCCCGTAGTTTCGATGCCTTCTTCTCCAAGCTCAGAAATACTCCATTGATGATAAGCTCCAGAAATCAATAGTGCAGAAATGACAAAATAATCCAGCGAAAACCTTTGTCTAACACTCCTGATCACTAATCCAACCTCCGATTCTTGAAATCACGAACAAAAATCCTTGAAAAACGATGAAACAGTACGTCTGAGATGTTATGTGCAGATTCCAACAAAAACCTCAAAAATACCTCACAAATCACCTAGAATTGATCACAAAAACCTGATAACACTCAAAAACACTAGAGCACAAAGCTCTGATACCAATTGTAGGTCCAGATTTCTCTTATAAATCACTAATTTGATCGATTACACACACATACAGGCCGAAACTATGTGTATGGTGGTGAAATAGACGATAGAGACAGTGTTGGTGAAGATAACAGGCTAACCACACTATGAATCAACACGCGAATGGTATGAAAATGTAAGAACATAGTGAATAAACAACTGCAAATTGTATTGATTCAAGAACAATGTGAAAGAGAAGGTTCAGGGTTACATCCGCTACACACACCCTAAACATTCTCAAACTAGGCTATTTATAGTAGTGACAGGTATCGAAACTATGTTCAATCGAAACTACTAGTTTCGATTGACCATTTACAAGTGATACACAGACTGTCGAAACTACCATCTATCGAAACTACTAGTTTCGATTGAACAAACTCAATCGAAACTAAGTAGTTTCGATGGCTCAGACTTAGCTAATAACGCAGTAAATTACAGAAAACTGAAATTACATTTAATAAAATGACATAAAGTAAACTAGTCTAAAACTGTTTAATCATACAATAAATGACAACAGCTTATACATAAGATATGACTCTACACAACTCTTTCCTGGGAACTTTTCTGTTGGAGGTACTACTCTGGAATGATAACCACTCTAGTGTACAACAACCACTTTCAACTAATTACACTGTCAACCCCTTGACTATCCATAACGTGTTTCTAACGTAACAAACTTAACTTAGGAAATCCTTAAGGCATTGAATCCAAGTTACTACAAGTTCAAGTTCAACCCTCTAAACTTGCAAGGTGAGTTTACATAGCCCCTTTTTCTCATTTACATATTTGTTGTGAAACATGATTACATTCAAACTCTATTTGCAATTACTCATGTACAATTCTACAATGTGATCATATGTGTTTATTTATGCTTTATGCATGAATGCTAATTGTTAAGGCTACATATACATATTACACTTGTGCAATCATTAACACATTACATCAGGATAACATTTGTTGTTATGCCCTACATTACATCAGGATAACATGCGTTGTTATGCCCTACATTTACATCAGGATAACATGTGTTGTTATGCCCTACATTAGGATAACATGTGTTGTTATGCCCTTCAATTACAAAGTTTCATTTGTGCAACTAGCTTAACTTAGATTCTCCATAAATGCTTTATAAACCATGCATCATATGAATTATACACAAAACACTTGAACTTTACTCGTGGTGTAAAAACCTATGTATGCTCACCAACTATTTATAGTTGACCCTCTCATTTTATCATGTTTCAGGTAGAGTTGTTTGAGTTATGATTCAAGCTACTTCACTTAGGGTTGAGGACCTAGTCTTAAATTTTAATACGGAGATTCATGTATTCTTAAATTCTTGTAAATGATGTAAATGATTACTTGAGTTATGAAATGAAATTTACTAACTAATTATTACAACTTTAGTAAACCATGAGCTTATGAACAGTCTACATTTCCCGCCCCGACGTTTCCGCCGTCGGTTGGGGTGTGACAATGTTTAAGATCTAACCTTAGGTTTTCTTGCGTCAAACCTGATGTGTCGATTATAGAGGTGTTTTTGTGGCTTGATATTGAAATTGATGGTATAATACGTTGTTTCTGTGGGTATAGTAGCTATTTGTGTGGTTAATTGCGTCGGATTTCATCGATTGGACAAGTTGGATTTCTGATCTGTGTTAAGTGCTTGGAGCAAACTTGCTCAGGCCAACTTAATAAGTTTACCTCTTGCAACTCTAAGCGAACTTATTAAGTTCGCCTCAGTGTGCAGTAGTGTTTTGACTTAGCATTTTTTTTGTGTGCTGTTTTTGTTTTAAATTTTTTTCATTTTATTTCTTTCTCTATTGTTTTAATATATTTGTGACTTTGCTATTTCATTATTGCTGTGTACAGATGGATCGTAGAGTGGAATATAAGCATAACCAGGTGGCATTATTGGTTGCAAACATGTCTAAAGCTGTGAACTACCGTGAAATCATAAATTTTCTGAATAGATCAAGAATCAGTGTTGCTTTATCTACAAATCCCTACATCAACTTGAATTATATTCAACAATTCTGGGATACAGCACAACATGATTGCACCGTTGATCCGAATGTGATTAGAGCTACTGTCAACAATACTGAAGTGGCAATATCTGTTGATACTATCCGACAAGCTCTGCATCTTGTAGGTAATAATGAAGAACCGTTGGGGTTACCGTCTCAGCTGATTATGGGATGCTTTCATAGGATGGGATATAGGGGAAAGGCAAATGATACTCAAGCACGGAAGGGTTGCTTAGTGGGTCAATGGAGGTACTTTATGCATGTACTCATTCAGTGTCTATCACAGAGGAAAGCTGGAACTGACAGGTTGAAGACTTCTTTACAATCAGCCATGGTGGCTATTACTCTTAACAGAGGTTTCAACTTTGCACAATATTTCTACAAGGAGATTGTTGCACAAATTACACCGCCAGAAGGTCAAGGCTTTCTGATGTACCCAAGGTTCATCCAAATGATTTTAAATCATCTCATTCCAAACCTACCCCAAGTACCACACCGTCTTACTCTCACCCCGATGACAAAGATGATTTTTACTAATTGTAACACTGTTAAGCAACAGAATCTGGCACTGATCCCAGTTCTGACACTATTTTTTGGCACATAATTAATCCTGATTATGTTGCACCACCTCATGACAGTTGGATTAATCCGGAAGAACAAGTAGCACAACAACAAGACCAAGAACAAGAACAACAACAAAAGCAACAACAACAACAACACCAACAGCAACCTCAAGTTCAACAACAACAAGTTTAAGAACCAGTTCAAGTTGAAATTCAAGAGAATGTCATAGAACCAAATGTGGAGGTTCATGATGAGGTTTAAGTAGATGATCAACATGAGGAGAATGTGCATAACATTGAAGAAGATCAAGTTCAATCTCCTCCACAGGATCAAGAAGTAAATGTAAATGATACTAGCATGAGTTCTTCTGAACCTGCTAATAATGATGTGTCTGATATTGATTCAGAAGCTACTAAAGATTTCAACTCAGATCATTATGACAGACTTGCTAACATTTCGGTGGCAAATGGTGGGAAAATAATGAAGTCTTTAAGTACAAGAAAGGTAAAAAAACCCAGACGCAAGTCTGCTCGGGGTCTTCCTCCTGGTGCAGTACTTGGTAAAAGAACATTACGAGATGAATCGTCGTCTGATTCAGAGTATAACCCTTCTCCAAAGTCACAGAAGCTTATGTCTGCTTCTATGGCTTCTGCTCGTACTCTGGTAGCTGATGATATCGATTTTGTGGAATCACTGATTATATCACCACAACCGTCTCGGACTATTTCTCCACGTACTCCTACTCCAATTCCTCCTCATCCTTCTTCATAAGCTGCTCCATCTACATCAAAGGATGCTAAGATTATTACTCTACAAGGCAAAGTCTCTTGCCTAGAAGCCCAAGTTGTGGGTCTTCAAGGTCAAGTAGATGTATTAAGGATAAATGATTTTCAAAGAGAGTAGGTTCTTCAATCTCAAAGCAGGTAACTAGCTGAGATGCAGATTCTTGTATCCCAGTTAGTAGAGCGTATTGACGCTCAGGGGGATATGCCTGTAGTGGTTAAAGATGCTTGTCATACAGAGACAGTTCAGAGAAATGATGATAAAGATATTGATCCTAGTGGGAACAAGGGTGATCGTCAATACTCTGACGTTGCTCCGGTATCTCAGTTCAGGGGGAGTCTACTTCAAATCAAGTTGAAGCTTCTGGTGATAAAAGTATAGGAGAAAATGAAGAGGTATTGCTTCTAGAACTCTTTAGAGATGATTTTGATCTTGATGAAGCTGAAAAGATAGATTGATTAGATAGTTTAGATGAGTTGTTTGATGACTTAGAAGATGAAGTGAATGAATCAGAGATAGAAGAAGGAGAGATAGTAGAATTTGAGATTACTAAAGATACAACAAGGTTGACTTATGAAGGATGTGATGGTCTTAATGTGCCTTTTGATTTAATCTAGGATGATGTTATTCCTGAAGTTACTTCTTATGGAATGGCTGACTCTATGGACTCTACCGAAGATGTCATAAAACCTGATTCTGGCTTTGACACTGCTCAGACAAAGACAACTGAAGAGCCGGTGATATATAGGGATACAGGCATGACAAAAGAGAAATGGCTAGAGTTTGTGAAGAGTTGGAAGAAAGTATTACATGTTTCATTGTTACCACCTGTTCTTAAGGAAAAGTATGTGAACAAAGATAGGTGTGTTGGGAGGATTATAAGTTGGTTCTTTGATGAAGAAATTAATCTTTTTGCTTTGAAAAGATCTGATGGTGTACAATATTTGAAGCCAATGCTAAGGTACTTCAATGCTTTACCTAGATGTGAGATGAACGGTCTGGCAACAAAGTGTTTAGTCAATAGATCTAGGCATGGTATTGCTAGTGTGACTGCAAAATTGATAAGGATGGAAGGTGGTTCATGAAAGTATGAAAAGCTTAAACCACAAAAAGGAAAGAGAATAAAGAGTGTTGATCCTAAAACTTGTAAGGTGATTTGTAATTACATGTTTAAACCAGTCAAGGTAGTGAAGAAGATACATTTGAGGAAAATACAACAAGACTGTCTGGGTAATATGAAATGGTGGTATGTGGATGTGAACACTGGAGAAGCAAGGATTGAAGATCAATATAATAAGGTCATAGCTTGTTTCTATGATGCTATGACTCTTATAAAATTCTCAAAGAAAGACCAACTGATGCTGAAAAGAAAGGAGATTACGTTTATAAGTGAATGGCGTGAACAGGGATTACAATATAAATGTGTGTTGGAGATCAATGTGAAACATGGAGTATACGTAGGGAGCAAATTACTGGAGAAGTGGAAGAGCTCAGCATGAAGATAAAAGATCAAGCTATTGTCAAAGGGGAGTCTATTAGGACATAGACGTGTGACAATAGGCCTTGTAATAGTTTGGATCTTATATGTCTATGTTTTTGTAATGTTTGATTAAGTTCTGTAATAGGCGAACTTAATAAGTTCTCCTAGGCCTAGTCTAGGCGAACTTGTTAAGTTTGCCTTCATGGCTGAAGGTGTCTATAAATAGGAGTTTACATGTTAGTTTAAAAAAGCTTTTGCAATTTGTACTCAAGTTTTGTAAACTTTGTGTTTGGTGGAAATCAAAGAGAAGATTATTTACATTGTGTGTTGATTGTTATCATTGTGATTGTCTCGTATACACAGTCATGCGTACGGTTAGATTCTACACTCCGTATGTTTGATACGTCACGTCTCGAGTTAGATCCATAGAAGACCCGAGTGGACCTACAATCTTCCTGTTTTAATTTTTATTTTTCTAGGATTTTAACTTTTATTTTTATGTTTAGGTTATCGGACCGTGTTTTGAATCAAGCGGATTGGGGATGTTGATTGGAATGTCTCAGGTATGTTTTCCGAATTTTTAGAAGTTTTAGTTTGGGAGATTCGCAGTCGGATTTGGGAATTACTTCATAAAAAAAATCAGGTTTCTGTGTCTGCTGGGCCTTAGACACGGTCGTGCCATTTCGTGGCACGGTCGTGCCCCCATCTCTTCAACACGGTCGTGCCTAAGACCTAGGCATGGTCGTGCCTCAATTTTGAGAAGCTTGATTTTACTCTCAGACTTGCAAACTTTTTCAAACAAAAAGCACATCGACCCCCCCTACTGCGATTTACCTTTCTTCCCGTCCCTCTGATCTCCATCCCCGCGATTTAAGGTGTGTTTCATCTTCCTCTCTTCTTTTATCCGAATTTAGACTTAGGAGTAGTGTTCCATTTGTGTTTAAATTTTTAGCGTTAAGTTTCCTTTTTAGGTTTTCTTCAAATTTTCAGTTTTGAACTGTTTTGTAGCTTGTAAGTATGTAGAAATCTTTGTATTTGCTTCCTGGGATAGTGCCTTGCAAAAGCCCCTTCATAAACGTGTGAAAAAATGGTAAATTTTGAAACTGGAAAACCCTAAGTTGGGTTGAGCATGACCGCACTAATAGCCAGGCACGGTCGTGCTCGGCTTTTCAAATCCCACAAAGATGGTTTTAGGCTTCGCACGGTCACGGCTCCCACAAGCGCGGACGTGCCTCTTAAGTTTTGCCTTGGCGCGGTCGTGCAAGACCAGGCGCGACCGTGTTACCGGGTTTGTGTGCCCGTGGCCGGCCAAGCACGGCCATGGGCTAATCATTTCTGCCATGGCACGGTCATGCCCCTTCGCAGGTGCGACCGTGCCCCTTCATAACTTGGATCAGAAACTTCATAATTCAGTCTAGCATCTTCATAACCTTTCTGATTTCAATTATTTGCTTGTTCAGATGGCCGGCAACAGAGATCACCCATACTTGGAGTTCGATCTCAACGAGCATGAGTACGAGGCTCGTCTTGATGTTTTGTGGCCCCGTCGGGGCTGGATTTTGGCTGCACGTCGCTTAGAGGCCGCCGCTATTGACGCCATCGGTAAGATGGACCGATGGAACGATCTTGTCACCGCCCCCTTGGCGCAGTTTATTTAGACTCCACGCCATCCAGTATGTCGAGCTCGTGATGGAGTTCTTCTCTACATATGAGTTTGATTATCCTTGTGATGATTTGGAGAGACCCGAGACTATTATGTTTAGGCTAGGAGGGGAGTGGCGCGTTATGTCAGTTGCAAGGTTTGTGAGACTGTTGGGATTATACACGATACATGAGATCCCGATCGAGTTGTTCACCTAGGGTATCACCGAGTTTCCGTCTGAGGAAGACAAGGATCAGTTTTGGCATGATTTTAGTTTTGGTATATATGATCCGAGTCTGACCAAGGCTTCGAGCCTTCGGGATCCGTTACACCGTGTTCTTGATCGCTGCATCGTTTATTCTATATCTGGGAGAGGGCAGGGGGAGACGGTGGTGAACCTGAGGGAGCTATTTTACCTCTATTACCTTGTATGCCCGCGCACCTGTAATATTGCACACTGTATTGCGGGGTACTTAGTCAATAGTTCAGGGCGCGATGTCACCAGCGCCATATGTGGAGGTCACTTTGTGACCAAGCTTGCGAGGCATTTTCAGTTGTTGACCGACGAGTTGGATGGAGACCTGACTCCTGTGGCAGAGACTTCAATGATGACCATGCAGACTCTTCAGAACATGCACGTAGTTCGACGAGTGCCAGGAGGTCCGATGTTAGTTGATAGATGGGGGAGAGTGTGGGACGCAAACCGTCCAGGTCCCGATCCAGATCTAGTGCAGGCCGAAGCAGAGGCCATCGTCGCCGCTCACCAGGCACACATGGCTCACCATACGAGCACCACGAGCACCACGTTGCCGATTCGACTGTTCCACCGCCTCCTCCGCCACACCACCACCTCCGGTTACCGTCACCCATGATCTATTCATGTGGTACTGGGCCTGGCAGTACGAGGTCCAGTGCGCTGCTGCTGCTACTGGTGGGGCGCCATATGTGATCCCTTTACCGTTCTTTATGCAGCCAGAGCACCAGCCTACACCACCACCACCACCACCATGGGGAGGAGCCGAGGAGGGTGGAGGAGCCGGCGTCGATCCTGAGGACGTGTAGATGGAGGAGTAGTGCCCTCCACTGCCTTTTGGTATCATATTTTGTTGAGTTGTACTTCGGTTGTTTTGTTGTACAAACTCTTTTATCACGCTTCGGTTTTGTTGTTTCCTTTGTTGTATTTATGTTTAATTTAGTTGTTGTATGTGAATATTTGTTTTTACTTTCCATGTTTATATTTTTGGCTTGATGTTACTGATCTGTGTTTGATGCTGTTAGTCTTGATTAGATTTTGGAATTGTGGAATTGCTTGGAACGTCATGTTTGTAGGTAGACTGTTTGAGTTTGACTGAAACCGACACGAGGGAAGTTTCAGTTCTCCCTTCACACTCTATTGCATTGCATCCACTTTTGCATTGCATGTTTTTGTGTACATTGAGGGCAATGTACGTTTCTAAAGTGTGGGGTTGGGTGTTCATTCTTCACTTTGCATTTTTTTTTGTTATACACTAAAGGCAATGTATGATTCTAAGTGTAGCGTGGGAATGTATTCACACGATGTTTGGCCTTTTAGCACAATATCACTTCATTTTTTTGCAAAATCTTACTTCATAATTTTTATTGGCACTAGATCAGTTTTATAAAAATTAAAACAACATAAAAATAGAATAAAGTTAACCGTATAGCATTCACATTTTTAGTAAATATTAGAGGTTTGATTTTTTCAAAACCATGAGTTTTAGTAAATATTAGAGTCAAACCTAATTTTTTGTGATAACCATGAGTTTTAGTGGGCTAAACGAATTAATTGCATGTAACCTTTTGCTTACACCCATTCCTTTCCGTTACCGTGAGTTTTTTTTAGCCTTGATAGCTTTATACATTGTTTGCTCTCGTTTTTTTGCGGATTGAGTGTGTCGGATGTTTCATGCTTATTAGAACTTGCTTTTAGTATACATTTTGAAATCATGAACATAAATATTGCATAAAAATAATTGAGGCATTAGGATAAACCACTTTGTGAGCCTTTCTGTTTTTGTTTTTTTCGTCACATGAACACATCCACTAGTCAGCCACGTTGAGCCTAACCCGTGTTTTTCTTTTACCGTCAACCACATTACACCACTACATAGCCATATTAGCCTTTCTATTATTTTTCTACCCGTGTTAGAAATCCAGTTGGCTAATGTTTTAACTTTTTAGTTTTTATTATCGTCGTAGTTTTTATTTCTTGAGAGGTTTTTAGCTAAGGGAAGATGCATATTGACTTAGTTCCCTTCAAAAGAAAAGAAATAGTGAAAAAAAAATTTCACCCAAATTAGGTGAAGTATAGCCGATTAGAGCAATTTTGTGAGTAGATATGAAAAGAATCTGAATGTTAGCTCTTATCTATAGAAAAGTATTATTTAGTTTATTTTTAAGTTAAAAGTGTAGTAGTTTTTGAGTTAGCATAGCCGCCGGGTTTTTAGCCATTTAGCCACTTTCAAATTCCACTTCCTTACCCTTAGCCATTTCCAAGTTACAACCTACTCAAAGTCCTCTTGATTTGTGTTTTGTTTCATGTTGGTTGGTAGAGATTTGATCTTATAGCAAGCTTATGACTTATGCATGATTCATTGTCTTGGCATTTGAGTGTTATATACATACACCATTACTTGTATGATCGTATATATACCCGAGTGTGAATGAACATTGTGAGGAGTATAAGGTTGCATGCTAATGATTTCCTAGGCATATTCATTTGCTCATTCGGTTGTTTCTTTATTGGGCTCCTTGGGTTTCATTTAGTCAATTTTGCATTTTTTGAAAAGCTTGTCAAACTTTTATAAGTTTATTAATGTTTACGGTTTTCTGAATTGTTCCATAGTGCCATTGGAAGTTTTGTTTTATTTTGATATTGCTTGAGGACAAGCAATGTTCAAGTGTGGGGTTGTTTGATGTGTTAGAATTTACACATCTTTTTGGCACAAAACATCGCTCATTTCACGATAAATTCTTGGTTATTTTCCACGTTTAGATACTTATTTGCTTCGTTTCCAGTTTTGTAGGTTTTTGTGAAACTAAGTGAACAAATAAGAGAATTCCAGGAATAAAAGATGGAGTTTTAGGGTTTCTGAGTTGGAGAAACGGTCGTGTCCCTAACCTGGCACGACTGCGCAAGCCTTCCAAACCCTAGACACGGTCGCGCCCCGCATCTGGCACGACCTCGCCAAGCCTTTATCTCGACCCAATAGAAGCTCCGGATCGGTCAACCATCTGTCCCACAACCGCGCTACACTTTTGGCACGGTCGTGCCTCACCCTTAGGCATGGTCGTGCCTCCCCCTGAGGCATGGTCGTGCCTCCTTCAGCCTATAAATATAGAAGTTTATCTCTCACTCAAGCATTCAACAACCAGAGAAAAAACCCATTGTTTGAGCTCCTAACCAACCTTGTTCGAACCACTTTTCAAGAATCTTGGAGGGATTACAACATTATGAAAATCACCATACATCAACAACAACATTTAGGCTTGGAGGAGTGGTTTGATTCTTCTTTTCATACCATGTTTCTTGCTATTTTTCCCTGCTTATTTGTCATTCTTGTGCTCATGATGAGCTAAAACTCTTGTTCACTTTGGTTTAGATGAAGTTTAGAATCATTTGACAACATTCATGGATTATTGGCAATCATTATGTTAATGTTATGACAATCGTATGAGTATTCTTCAATGAAATTATGTATTAAAGTATTTTGAGTTGTTTACAAGACTTGTATTTGTGTATGTCATATTATGTTGGAAAACATATGGTTTATACTTGTATTCATGGATTAGTGTATGTATTTATGGTAGTTTATGGCATTTGACTAGAAATGGTGAATGAAGTCTTGTCTATGAGTTATTATACTTGTATGTGTATCCTTATGCTTATGTTTGGAAAGACAAAGTATTTGTTATGGTGTTTCATTCTTAGTTTTATGTCTATCTAGGATTTGTTGACGCATTTTCCTAATTTATATAATCTTTGCATGAACATTTTATGTTGAAGAAATGCATATTGTTGTCTAGTTTAATCAACTTGAGGTGGGTAGTGTATTGTTCATAATATCTTTCCAACTACGGTTTAGAAGAAGTAATAAAATTGGTTACAAAATTCAAACCCGAGCTCACGGGTTGTTTCCCGGGCTAAAACACATATATATGTTATTATAATAATATAGGGTTTAATTTTTATTAATTAGATATTATAAGAAAAAAAATGTTCAAAAATTAATTGTGGGAGCCCGGTCTCAAACCCGGGTCTCTCCCACACACGCACAAGCCTCTAACCAGTCCCGCCCGCTAGGGTATCGCAAACTAATCCAGATCAGAATTCTTTTATCAAACAAGTCAAGAGGGTTCTTCTCCCCCACGTAGGCCGAACATAAACAGGCTCTTCCTCATCGATTCTGACTTCGATTTCGATCCATAGCATAGGGGTTTTGTTAAGCGAGGGTTTGCGAATTTACGGATTCGTTTAATTTGAAAATCATCGGTTTTAAGATCGTTAAGGTACAGAGAAGGGGCCGTAACCCTAGTTTATGAACACAAAATCGATTCGAAGGATTCTGATAATAAAAGTTGTTAGAATCATAGGGCTTTTAGCAAAAACGGAATTGCGAATCTGTTGATATGGTTTAATTGCATTGAAACTGTGTTTAAGATCGAAAACCCCAAAACTTTTCAAGAACAAACCCTAATTATTGGATCAAGATCAATTCGATGATAGAAGCCCGAGATTTCATAGGGCTTTCGATCTACAAAAGATTACGAGTCTAACGGTATAATTTAATTGGATTTAAACATGGTTTAGAGTTGAATTCGATAAATTGGTTTCATATGAACCCTAGATTACGGTTCACAACAATTTTGATAATAAAACATTGAATTGATAGAGGGTTTTCAAAGAGGATGGAATTACGAATCAAACTGTATAGGTTAATTGAATTATGTTTGAGTCTAGACTATGGTTCGATTAAACCGGTTTGTGATGAACCCTAGAGTCGTGATCTTGATCGAATTGATAATGTAAGCCCTAATTGGCATAGGGCTTTCATTCCAGAGATAAAAACGAAACAAATGGTGTAAGAAATTACCAGAATGTGATTCGGACTAATGGAGTTCGAGTAATGCAGGTGCCGGCTGTGAACTGACTGGCCTCCGGCGATTTCCACTACTTCTCCGATTGAATTAGCGCATCAAAGAGTCTCTGCAAAGCTCGTCTAGTGTGCGTAGTTTTTCAAATCGTGGGATTACTATCGTGATTAAACGAATTTGATGATCATGATGAAGTGGTCGACGGTTACTTGTTTCATCCTAATAATTAGAGTTAATTCGATTAATTGTCGGTGTTTAATGGATTACTGATGATCGTTATGATCATGATCGTGCAAGAACAGTTTTGGCTGCGGCGAATTTCGGTTTGTAACGATCGAATTTGGATTCAGCCATGATGTTGACTTTCAGAAGTCAACAATCGGCTTTAGAGTAATGGCAGGAATAGTCCCTGAGGTTTTCCTGAGAATTGGAGTTTGAAACTTGGCAGAATAGGTCCCTCAAGTTTGGATGGAGTTATAGTTTGATTAGTTTTACTTCCAAAGTCAACAGAATTTGGATTTTGACTTTTCAAAAGTCAACAGGGTAGATTAGGGATATTACATAACTAGTCCCTAAAGTTTTAAGTTTGGATTATTGACAGAATTAGTCCTTGAAGTTTTAGTTAAGTTAATTTAGTTAACTTTACCTGGATTTTTGTTAACGGAGTTAGCTGGAAAAGTCCGGATTGTCACACATGCAAAACATGTATAATTTAGTGCATATCAGGCGCATCCCACGGGTGCTTGTCAGATTGGGGATTTGGGGACCCACGAGCATGTTGACTTCATGTCTAACCAGAATCGTCCCCAAATAATCCCTACAACAACACATATAATTCGGGGTGGAGGAATCCCTCGAACTTCAGTTGGAAGTCTGGCAACAGTGGCCAGAACCCACACAGATTCACTCAGCGCCCACTATTCCAGCATCAGTCTCACCAGTCTCAGGGTAAGGGTTCTCATTCCATACCTCAGCAGATCCATTTCCATGGTCAAGGTTCTAGCAGGAGTCCACCACCCACATAGAGGGTAAATCCAGTCTAGAGGACATGGTTGCACGGCTGCTTGCCAACTCGGAGAGTCAGAATCAGTTGGATGAGAAGCATGACCATTATATGGAGGAAAGTTTTCATACACACGAGATTGAGCTAGGGAATCAGAAGGCTTCGATCCAGACTATCGAGAATCAGGTTGGATAGGTAGCCATACATCAACAACAACATCTAGGCTTGAAGGAGTGGTTTGATTCTTGTTTTCATACCATGTTTCTTGCTATTTTTCCCTGCTTATTTGTCATTCTTGTGCTCATGATGAGCTAAAACTCTTGTTCACATTGGTTTAGATGAAGATTAGAATCATTTGACAACATTCATTGATTATTGGCAATCATTATGTTAATGTTATGACAATCGTATGATTATTCTTCAATGAAATTATGTATTCAAGTATTTTGAGTTATTTACAGGACTTGTATTTGTGTATGCCATATTATGTTGGAAAAGTTATGGTTTATAATTGTATTCATGGATTGGTGTATGTATTTAGGCTAGTTTATGGCATTTGACTATAAATGGTGAATGAAGTCTTGTTTATGAGTTATTATACTTGTATGTGTATCCTTATGCTTATGTTTGGAAAGACACAGTATTTGTTATGGTGTTTCATGCTTATTTTTATGTCTATCTAGGATTTGTTGACGCATTTTCCTAGTTTATATAATCTTTGTATGAACATTGTGTGTTGAAGAAATGCATATTGTTGTCTAGTTTAATCAACTTGAGA
This sequence comes from Smallanthus sonchifolius, assembly GCA_023525975.1. NCBI lineage: Eukaryota > Viridiplantae > Streptophyta > Magnoliopsida > Asterales > Asteraceae > Smallanthus > Smallanthus sonchifolius. The sequence goes on from CM042020.1 coordinate 79,756,769, forward strand.
TGTTTGTGTGTTGTTCATATTATCTTTCCAACTAGTCTTTGGTGAAAACCCTTTTTAAAACTAATTGTGTGAAAATCTTTATAAAATATATATATATATATATATAGTTACAACACATCAAGTTTTTGGCGCCGTTGCCGGGGATACGGTTTTGCGAGAACGATTGGAATTGATTTTTAGTCATTCGGTACATATTTTAGCATATCGTATCTTCTTGTTTGTTGTTTGCACTTTTCGTGTATAGATAGTTTGTATTTCTACTTGTCATTTTTAGTCGCATTTGTATATATTTTAGTTAATTTTATTTCTAATTTATTTTTCATTTTTATTTTCATCCGTAATTGTTATTTTGCCTAACTTGTGTTTCCTTTTTCTAGGTTCGTCCATTTAAATTTAACTTGTCTTGCAGATCGTGTATGTCCTCTACTCCCGCCGAGGAGGTTGTTGAGCCGTCTTCCGAGCCGGAGCGCGATCTTCACCAGAGATTGCGGGCCCGTTCCCGATTTGTGGCCCAGTTGCTTAAGCTTAACAAGGTTGTTGTCGACGAGATTGTTGTTGACGAGGTGGTTTAGATGGAGAACGAGGATGAGGGTAGGACTCTTTAGGATTTTAGCAAACCATCACTTGTAGGTTTGGAGTCGAGCATCAATAGGCCGACTGTTGGAGCACATCAGTTCGAGATCAAATCCAGCATCATCCAAATGGTGCAAAACATGTGGCAGTTCGACGGCAAGGATCACGAGGATCCTAATACTCATCTGGCCCGTTTCTTAAAGATTTGCACCACATTCAAAATCCGTGACGCTACCGACGATGGTATTTGGCTACGGTTGTTCCCGTTTACCTTACGGGATCGAGCCAAGGTTTGGTTACTGTCACTTCCCCCTGGTTTCATCAGCACATGGGATCAGATGGCTACTAAATTCTTAGAGAAATACTTCCCTCCAGAGAAAACAACAAAATTGCGGACTAGGATTATTTTTTCCAGCAGGGTGACGGGGAAACGATCTATGAGGCGTGGGAGAGATTCAATGAACTGATGAGGAAGGTTCCCTGCCATGGATTGTTGAAGTTGAAGTAGTGCGAGACCTTTTACAATGGTCTAGATATGTCGGGGAAGCAGTTGATTGACGCATACGCGGGTGGAGATATCGGGACGAAGACACCCCAGGAGGGTATGACTTACTAGAGAAGGTGGCGTTGAAGACCTACACTCGGCACACTTCCACAGCAAAGACTAAGAGGTAGGGTGTCCATCACGTGGATGGGATAACCTCTTTAGCTGCCCAGGTGGAAACACTTTCCACCAAGATCGATCAGATGCAGGTCCACAAGGCCTAGTCCTTGTGTGAGTTATGTGGTGGGGTGCATCCCACGAGTGCTTATATGTGTGACACCCAGCATTTCAGGTCAATATCCACATTTCATAAACGCAAGTTCATAATTATTATTTCCTGATATTTTATTTTGACTAAGTAAAGTCAAGAAGTCTAGCAAAGAAGTTTGTTCCAAGTCTAGTAAACCGTAAAGAGTTACTAGAAAAAGTAAGCAGGATAACCCGACTTAATGCGAACGTAAATGGTTAAATAAAATAACCAGAAAAATATATATATATATATTACACAAAATTTACGTTGAGCCAAGATTCTAATATTTTCTTCAACGAGCCATAAAATGGTTAAAAATTATAATACCGTGAAGAATCGAAACTGAATTAAATTACCCCTTTAAAACTCTAATTGATACTAATACCATAATAAATTAATATTTAAAAATTGGTTATCATTAACCCCTAAACAACTTCTTGACTTTCTTGGCCGAGAGTCAGGGGAGCCATGCTCCCACTTGCCTGATTCACTTTGATTCAGATGAAAATCATACTCTTCAGACGAAACTTCACCATTCCTTTCAAACCTTCTCTTTTCTTACGGCAAATTCCCAATTCCCTTTCAAATCGAAGTCCAGTTTTAAAGCGAAAATCACCATAATTCGGTGTCATAAGGAGAATTTCAAGTGTTCTTGAAGAAAGCTCAAAAGATTCAAGACTACTTCTCTGTTTTTCTCTAAAGATCGCCATTCTCGGTTTGAGGTAAAAACTCGATACCATCCATATTATTTGCTTTAAAACCGTAACTAAACATACAAATCGTTCAAACGCAAGTAAGATAACAAGAAAACTGTGTCAAACTCAAGATTTGAACATAAAAATATACAGAGTGAATTCTGTAAATCAAAGTGCAGATATCGAAACTATAGTTTCGATACCTGTTAGTCAATCGAAACTAGGAGTTTCGATACCTATTGATCGAAACTAGGAGTTTCGATACCAGTTATTCAATCGAAACTAGGAGTTTCGCTACCGGTTGTTCTATCGAAACTAGGAGTTTCGATATCTATTTACTCAATCGAAACTAGGAAGTTTCGATACCTGTGTACAATCGAAACTAGGTAGTTTCGATACTATTCTTGCCAATCGAAACTAGGTAGTTTCGATACCTATTTCACTCAGTCGAAACTAGGAAGTTTCGACATCTGTTCTGTTCAATCGAAACTAAGAAAGCTTAGATACCTGTTCATCAGCCCCTTAAGGCAGTAACTCAGAACTATTTTCATAACAAAACAAGGTTGGAAAAACTAAAAAGATAATTAAAACAAAAGTAATCAGATCGGCTAGGTCAAATGAACAAATTGCGTTTAAGACGAGTAGTCTTAACGTGTATGTTATCCTTGTGTAAATAGGATACGGATAGGCGAATCTGCCGTCATTCAAATTTTTGCTAGCATTCATACTGTCGAGGTGAGTTTCACTAATCCCCCTTTTTCTAAGTTTTTGAAATGATTTGGGGTGGAAACATACTTGTAAAAGACTTTTGTGTATAAATGAATGGAACTAATGATCTGACCGTATGTATGTATTGAGGGAACAATAAAGCGCTTAAAGTCCTCGTAATAAATTAGTAACCATTAGCTATGGATTTAGCCCGGGATTATATGAATAGTACTATTGGGGGTGACGCCTCCGGTCATGGTTAGTCGCGCTAACCAGGGGTCAAAATGGCCGAATGACCGCATATTGTCTTACTCGCAGAAAGGCGAGGGGAGGCACAGAAAGTTGGGGTTTGGTTACGGTCTCGTACATTACATACTATTTTGTATTCCTTGCAAGCTTACAAATGGGGTCAATAGATCGGATTAGTAATCATATTCATTGGTAATACATACAAAAGAGTTCTGATGAGGTTAAAGTGATCAGGTTTTACACAAAAGGGTTCTGATCAGGTTAAAATGATCAGGTTTTACACAAAAGGGTTCTGATCAGGTTAAAATGATCAGGTTTTACACAAAAGGGTTCTGATCAGGTTAAAATGATCAGGTTTTACACAAAAGAGTTCTGATCAAGGTAAAGTGATCAGGTTTTACACAAAAGAGTTCTGATCAGGGTAAAGTGATCAGGTTTATCAAAAGAGTTCTGATCAGGTTAAAATGATCAGGTTTTACACAAAAGAGTTCTGATCAGGGTAAAGTGATCAGGTTTATCAAAAGAGTTCTGATCAGGTTAAAATGATCAGGTTTTACACAAAAGAGTTCTGATCAGGGTAAAGTGATCAGGTTTATCAAAAGAGTTCTGATCAGGTTAAAATGATCAGGTTTTACACAAAAGTGTTCTGATCAGGGTAAAGTGATCAGGTTTAAAGTAAAGAATTCTGATCAGGTTAAAGTGATCAGGTTTAAACGAAAGAGTACTGATCAGGTTAAAATGATCAGGTTTAACAAAGAGTTTTGATCGGCAAAAAGATCAGATTTAAACATTGGGTTTATGATAACTCTTTATAATAACTTGTGAACTCACCAACCTCGTGTTGACAGTTTTAAGTATGTTTTCAGGAAATTGAACGTGGTCATCAGGTTAGCAATGTAGGTTACATGCATGCACGTGGATACGGCTTTTGGGAGGATTTCTCTTGTATAACTCATGGTCTTGAGTCATATTTGCGAAATCTTAAACATTTGTAAACTCAACTTGATATTTTGTAATGTAAATATTTTAAATTCAGTTATGTATCCAATTACATGTATGTGTTTGCGGTAATCATATGCTTTGGAAACCAGTGAAAGTCGCGCCTCGCGTTTCCGCCCTGGCGGGGTGTGACAGAACTTGGTATCAGAGCCATTGATTATAGCGAACTAGGTGTCTAAAACGGAACCTAGTCTATAATTAGAATGACTCACTAAAATGTTTTCATTGCATAAGCATTGCATAACCAGTCATCATGTCATGTGGATATTGTAGTCACAAGTATGTCGTCACATTCACACTCTGACCCCGTCTCTGACTCTGAATCCAACGAGGAACTTTCCGCCTCACGCCCTAAAAATCGAGTACAAGTTCGCAGCTCGACACCACCCAATGTCGCTCTGGGAGAACCGCCCATCGTCTACCGAAAGAAAAGCGGAGGACCAGTTAAGGTGCAAAGTGCTAGGAAGAAGGTCCGACTTCCGCGCAAGAGAAACCTGGCAGCCCGTGACCCGAAAGACTTGGAGACCGATGAGGAACCACCGAGGCAACGACCCTGCTACCACCCTACCGTGGGAACCATCCGTTGGATGCCTCGTACCCTGGCACGTTGGAGGGAGATGGAGAGCATCCCATCTACCTTTGAGCTTGGAGAGTCTTCTAACTCCCCAACACCCCTACCCCACACTGGGGAAGCCATAGAGCTCACTGTGCCTACCTTGGTAGCTCGCGTTCGTACGCATGAGGAGCGTCTTGATGATCTCCTAGATGATATTCGGGCACAGGGGGATGCTACCAGGCGCTTACGTCAAGGGCTCGGATCTCGAGTACAGACTCTGGAGGATAGCACTCGAGACATACAGAGTGCCACTGACTACCTCGAGTTGAGAGCTGATATGGACTGGCAGTTCACTCTCACGGTCCGAGACATGGTGGAGGCGCTGGAGGAGAGGACTTTGGCTGCAGAATTTGTGGCGAGAGCTAGTTTTGTCATGGCGGGACTTGCCATGATGATTGGGTTGTACTCCCACTTCTTCTTTTAAACCTATTATGGGCGGGTTGTGCCCATAGTACATTATGTAGTTTAAAACGTTAGTACTGATGAGGTCATGTGAACCCATCCTTTTGTATCCTTATCTTTTGGGAACAATGTACTATGTATGTTTTGACTATGTATGTAATGGTTTATGTTGTAATGATAGTTGTTCATGTTTGATGTTGTGGTATCCTTATGTCATGATCTATCATTATTGATATATGATGTTGTTTCTTTTTAATTGACATGTTAGAAAGAACGTCATGGCACCTAAGCGTGGGACACCCCGTAACACTACTGGTGACAACAACGAGACAATTTCCCCAAACATGGAACAACTAATAGCACAGCGAGTAGCTGCCGCTATAGAGCAGTATGAAGCAAACCGAAATAGCGGAGGAGGTGCAGGAGGTAGCGGTACCGCAGGGGGTAGCGGTACAGCAGGAGGTTCCGGAGGTAATAAAAAAATAAATAAGCCATAACACATAGTCATGATCCGAATTAATGACGTTATGACTTGTGATCCTGCAGATGCTCCAAATAGGAAGTGTACCTACAAGGCCTTCCTATCCTGCAAACCCCGCAGTTTTAATGGCACCGAGGGTGTAGTAGGACTAATGAGATAGATAGAACATATGGAGTCGGTGATTGATATAAGTGAATGCACCGCTGATTGCGTAGTGAAGTATTCTACCTGCACGCTCACTGATAAAGCTTTAACTTGGTGGAATACTCAAATGAAGACTTTGGGGAGAGAGACAGCGTACCAATTGTCTTGGGAAGATTTGAAAAACATGATGATTGAGGAATACTGTCCTCGGAACGAATTGCAAAAGATTGAAACTGAGATGTGGAACCTACAGATGATAGGAGATGATGTAGCGGGATACACCGACCGCTTCAATGAATTGGCACTTCTGGTACCGCATATGGTCACACCAGAACATAAGCGTGTGGAGAGGTATCTGTGGGGCCTTGCGCCTCAAATTCGTAGCATGGTAACATCATCTAATCCAATAGATGCCAAGAGTGCTATAACTTTAGCATTCAAACTAAAGGATGATGCAGTACGTAATGAATTGTTTGTGAGGAAGGAGAATGAGGAAGGTAGATCTGGGGAGAAAAGGAAATGGATGGGAAATTCAAGTAACAAATCTGGAAAACAAAAGTTTAAGAAACAAGGAACTGTGAAGGCTTTTGCAGCCAACACAGTGGAAAGAAAGGAGTATGATAGGGGCCTACCGAGATGTAAGAGGTGTGGAAATCATCATGCCGGTGTTTGCATCAGGTGTGGAAAATGCGACAAATTTGGTCACACCACTCAAGCTTGTCGAACTAACAACCGATTGGGGAAAATCAAACCGGGATGTTTTGTATGTGGTGATCTAAAACACTTCAAGAAGGATTGTCCCAAGTGGAAGAATCAGAACAACGCTCAGGCACCAGGGAGGGCATTTGTGATGAGTGCAAGGGACGCACGCCAGGACCCGAATATCGTCACTGGTACGTTCCCGATAAATAATCACTATGCCTCTGTACTTTTTGATTCGGGTGCGGATATGAGCTTTGTGTCGAATGATTTTAAATCTTTACTCGGTATTAAGGCCAGCAAACTAGATCAACGTTATACAATTGAATTAGCAAATGGGAAATTAATAGAAACCGGAGAGGTCTTTAGGGGTTGTACTTTATGTTTAGAAAACCGTACATTCAGTATAGACCTTCTACCCGTCGAGTTAGGGAGTTTTGATATTGTTATTGGTATGGATTGGTTAACCAAGAATCGTGCCGAGATAGTATGCTTCGAGAAGATTGTACGTATTCCTCTACCAAGCGGAGAAATTCTTTCAATTCAAGGCGAAAGGTGTATAACGATGTTAAAAACGATAAACTGCATGAAAGCTCATAAGTATCTACGCAAGGGTTATTGTGCATTCCTGGCTCACATCGTCGAGAAGAAACCCGAAGAACGTCGACTTGAGGACATACCAGTCGTCAGAGATTATTCGGAAGTATTTCCCGAAGACTTACCAAGAATACCACCATCAAGACAAGTCGAGTTTCGGATCGACCTAGTACCAGGAGCCGCACCAGTTGCACGATCTCCGTATCGTCTAGCCCCTTCCGAGATGCAGGAACTGTCGAGCCAACTACAAGAGTTACTTGACAAAGGTTTCATAAGACCGAGTTTCTCACCATGGGGAGCTCCGGTCCTATTTGTAAAGAAAAAGGATGGAACCTTTAGAATGTGCATTGATTATCGAGAGTTGAACAAGCTAACAATCAAAAATCGGTATCCTCTTCCTCGAATAGACGATTTGTTTGATCAACTTCAAGGTTCCAGTTTCTATTCTAAAATTGATCTACGATCAGGGTATCATCAACTGAAAATTCAGGAAGAAGACATACCAAAAACGGCTTTTAGGACTCGTTATGGTCACTACGAATTCCTAGTTATGCCATTTGGCTTGACTAATGCACCAGCTGTTTTCATGGATCTCATGAACCGCGTGTGCAAGCCGTACTTGGATAAATTCGTGATTGTGTTTATCGATGACATATTGATATATTCACGAACCAAGGAGGAACATGAATATCATTTAAAATTAATCTTGGAACTACTCAGGAATGAGAAGCTTTATGCTAAATTCTCTAAGTGTGAGTTTTGGATCCAAGAGGTTCACTTTCTCGGACATGTCATCAATAAGAATGGTATCCATGTGGATCCATCTAAGATTGAAGCTATCAAAAACTGGGAAGCACCAAGAACTCCGACTGAGGTGCGTCAATTTCTGGGTTTGGCAGGATATTACAGGCGATTCATCGAGAATTTTTCAAAGATAGCCTTGCCTTTGACCACGTTAACCCAGAAGGACAAAAAGTTTGATTGGACTGTTGAACAAGAATCATCTTTTCAATTGCTGAAGCAAAAACTTTGCAGTGCACCAATCCTATCCCTTCCCGAAGGGACTGACAATTTCATTGTGTACTGTGACGCATCACACCAAGGTCTGGGATGTGTGTTGATGCAGAAAGAAAAAGTCATAGCATATGCATCCAGACAACTAAAAGTGCACGAAAAGAATTATACGACCCACGACTTGGAATTGGGTGCAGTTGTGTTTGCACTCAAGATTTGGAGACATTACTTATACGGTACAAAATATACTATCTTTACAGACCACAAGAGTCTCCAGCACATCTTTAATCAGAAAGAACTTAACATGAGGCAACGTCGTTGGGTAGAACTACTGAATGATTACGACTGTGATATCAAGTATCACCCTGGTAAGGCAAACGTCGTAGCAGATGCCTTAAGTCGTAAAGAACGAGTTAAAACACTACGTGTTCGTGCCCTAGAATTGACAATTCATACGAGTCTCACGACTCAAATTCGGATGGCACAACAAGAAGCAATCAAAGAAGAAAACAGTCAGAACGAAGCTTTACGAGGAATGATAAAGCAGTTGGAACCAAAGTCAGATGACACTTTATACTTCATGAATAGAATTTGGGTGCCATGTTTTGGTAACATACGGGAGTTGGTTATGGACGAAGCCCACAAGTCCAGGTACTCCATTCACCCAGGTTCGGATAAAATGTATAAGGATCTGAAAGAATTCTACTGGTGGCCGAACATGAAAGGAGAAATTGCTATTTATGTCGGTAAATGCCTGACATGTTCAAAAGTAAAAGCAGAACATCAGAAACCGTCGGGATTGTTACAACAACCCGAGATACCTCAATGGAAATAGGAACAGATTTCCATGGATTTCATTACAAAGTTACCCAAGACGTCGAGCGGGTATGACACTATATGGGTAATCGTCAATCGTTTGACGAAATCAGCTCATTTTCTACCCATCAAAGAAACGGATAAAACCGAGAAACTTGCAAAGCTTTATATTAAGGAAATTGTGGCTAGGCATGGAGTACCAATTTCTATTATCTCTGATAGAGACAGCAGATTCGTGTCTAGAATCTGGAAATCATTACAAGAAGCCATGGGCACACGTCTTGACATGAGCACGGCATATCACCCACAAACAGATGGTCAAAGTGAAAGAACTATTCAAACCTTAGAGGATATGCTCCGTGCGTGTGCAATTGACTTCGGTGGAAATTGGGATACTCATTTGCCACTAGCTGAATTTTCATACAATAATAGTTACCACACCAGCATCAAAGCCGCTCCGTTTGAGGCTTTGTATGGTCGAAAATGTCGTTCACCGCTATGTTGGGCAGAGGTTGGCGACAAACATTTAACCGGTCCTGAAGTTATTCAAGAGACCACAGATAAGATTTTCAAAATCAAGGATCGTCTGAAGGCCGCCCGTGACAGACAAAAGAGTTACGCGGATAACAGACGAAGACCTTTAGAATTCCAAGTAGGAGACAAAGTCATGTTAAAGGTCTCACCTTGGAAAGGAGTTGCAAGATTTGGCAACCGTGGCAAGCTTAACCCTAGGTACGTTGGACCGTTTGAAATATTGGCTAGGGTTGGCCCTGTAGCTTACAAACTCAAGTTGCCACAAGAACTAAGCAATGTACATGATACGTTTCATGTATCAAATCTCAAGAAGTGTTTATCAGACGAGACGTTAATTATACCGCCTGATGAGATTCACATAGACGACAAGTTGCACTTCATTGAGGAACCTATGGAAGTCACAGATTGGAAGGTTCAGAGAACAAGACGCAGCCGTGTTAAGCTGGTCAAGGTACGTTGGAATTCAAAGCGCGGCCCCGAGTATACGTGGGAGCGGGAAGATAAAATGAAATCCAAGTACCTGTCACTGTTTACAAAAACACCAAGTCAGAGTGACAAGAACTGAATTTCGGGACGAAATTCTCTGTAACATGGGGAGAATGTGACACCCAGCATTTCAGGTCAATATCCACATTTCATAAACGCACGTTCATAATTATTATTTCCTGATATTTTATTTTGACTAAGTAAAGTCAAGAAGTCTAGCAAAGAAGTTTGTTCCAAGTCTAGTAAACCGTAAAGAGTTACTAGAAAAAGTAAGCAGGATAACCCGACTTAATGCGAACGTAAATGGTTAAATAAAATAACCAGAAAAATATATATATATATATATATTACACAAAATTTACGTTGAGCCAAGATTCTAATATTTTCTTCAACGAGCCATAAAATGGTTAAAAATTATAATACCGTGAAGAATCGAAACTGAATTAAATTACCCCTTTAAAACTCTAATTGATACTAATACCATAATAAATTAATATTTAAAAATTGGTTATCATTAACCCCTAAACAACTTCTTGACTTTCTTGGCCGAGAGTCAGGGGAGCCATGCTCCCACTTGCCTGATTCACTATGATTCAGATGAAAACCATACTCTTCAGACGAAACTTCACCATTCCTTTCAAACCTTCTCTTTTCTTACGGCAAATTCCCAATTCCCTTTCAAATCGAAGTCCAGTTTTAAAGCGAAAATCACCATAATTCGGTGTCATAAGGAGAATTTCAAGTGTTCTTGAAGAAAGCTCAAAAGATTCAAGACTACTTCTCTGTTTTTCTCAAAAGATCGCCATTCTCGGTTTGAGGTAAAAACTCGATACCATCCATATTATTTGCTTTAAAACCGTAACTAAACATACAAATCGTTCAAACGCAAGTAAGATAACAAGAAAACTGTGTCAAACTCAAGATTTGAACATAAAAATATACAGAGTGAATTCTGTAAATCAAAGTGCAGATATCGAAACTATAGTTTCGATACCTGTTAGTCAATCGAAACTAGGAGTTTCGATACCTATTGATCGAAACTAGGAGTTTCGATACCAGTTATTCAATCGAAACTAGGAGTTTCGCTACCGGTTGTTCTATCGAAACTAGGAGTTTCGATATCTATTTACTCAATCGAAACTAGGAAGTTTCGATACCTGTGTACAATCGAAACTAGGTAGTTTCGATACTATTCTTGCCAATCGAAACTAGGTAGTTTCGATACCTATTTCACTCAGTCGAAACTAGGAAGTTTCGACATCTGTTCTGTTCAATCGAAACTAAGAAAGCTTAGATACCTGTTCATCAGCCCCTTAAGGCAGTAACTCAGAACTATTTTCATAACAAAACAAGGTTGGAAAAACTAAAAAGATAATTAAAACAAAAGTAATCAGATCGGCTAGGTCAAATGAACAAATTGCGTTTAAGACGAGTAGTCTTAACGTGTATGTTATCCTTGTGTAAATAGGATACGGATAGGCGAATCTGCCGTCATTCAAATTTTTGCTAGCATTCATACTGTCGAGGTGAGTTTCACTAATCCCCCTTTTTCTAAGTTTTTGAAATGATTTGGGGTGGAAACATACTTGTAAAAGACTTTTGTGTATAAATGAATGGAACTAATGATCTGACCGTATGTATGTATTGAGGGAACAATAAAGCGCTTAAAGTCCTCGTAATAAATTAGTAACCATTAGCTATGGATTTAGCCCGGGATTATATGAATAGTACTATTGGGGGTGACGCCTCCGGTCATGGTTAGTCGCGCTAACCAGGGGTCAAAATGGCCGAATGACCGCATATTGTCTTACTCGCAGAAAGGCGGGGGGAGGCACAGAAAGTTGGGGTTTGGTTACGGTCTCGTACATTACATACTATTTTGTATTCCTTGCAAGCTTACAAATGGGGTCAATAGATCGGATTAGTAATCATATTCATTGGTAATACATACAAAAGAGTTCTGATCAGGTTAAAGTGATCAGGTTTTACACAAAAGGGTTCTGATCAGGTTAAAATGATCAGGTTTTACACAAAAGGGTTCTGATCAGGTTAAAATGATCAGGTTTTACACAAAAGGGTTCTGATCAGGTTAAAATGATCAGGTTTTACACAAAAGAGTTCTGATCAAGGTAAAGTGATCAGGTTTTACACAAAAGAGTTCTGATCAGGGTAAAGTGATCAGGTTTATCAAAAGAGTTCTGATCAGGTTAAAATGATCAGGTTTTACACAAAAGAGTTCTGATCAGGGTAAAGTGATCAGGTTTATCAAAAGAGTTCTGATCAGGTTAAAATGATCAGGTTTTACACAAAAGAGTTCTGATCAGGGTAAAGTGATCAGGTTTATCAAAAGAGTTCTGATCAGGTTAAAATGATCAGGTTTTACACAAAAGTGTTCTGATCAGGGTAAAGTGATCAGGTTTAAAGTAAAGAATTCTGATCAGGTTAAAGTGATCAGGTTTAAACGAAAGAGTACTGATCAGGTTAAAATGATCAGGTTTAACAAAGAGTTTTGATCGGCAAAAAGATCAGATTTAAACATTGGGTTTATGATAACTCTTTATAATAACTTGTGAACTCACCAACCTCGTGTTGACAGTTTTAAGTATGTTTTCAGGAAATTGAACGTGGTCATCAGGTTAGCAATGTAGGTTACATGCATGCACGTGGATACGGCTTTTGGGAGGATTTCTCTTGTATAACTCAAGGTCTTGAGTTATATTTGCGAAATCTTAAACATTTGTAAACTCAACTTGATATTTTGTAATGTAAATATTTTAAATTCAGTTATGTATCCAATTACATGTATGTGTTTGCGGTAATCATATGCTTTGGAAACCAGTGAAAGTCGCGCCTCGCGTTTCCGCCCTGGCGGGGTGTGACAATATGTGACAACCCGACATTTCAGGTCAATATCCGTACACATTATAAACAAGTTTACGTTATAACTATTTTTGTGATTTATTTAATTTCACAAATAAAGACATTAAGGTCTAACAAAGACCGTACATGGTCTCAATTCACATTTGGTAATTCTAGGAGTTACCGGTTCACATACACTTATAACCCGACTAAATTCGAACACTAGTGGTTAAAATAAATAACCAGAAAAATATATATATACATATATATATTATTTTACACAAACTTTACGAGGAGCAGTAAATTATTTTGGAATAAATTTATAATACCGTGGAGGACCTCAACCGAATTTATTTACCATTTGAAACTCTAAGTAATATTAATACACTTAAGACTAATTGTTTGAAAATTAACCCAACCCACATATTTAATCGGCCGAAATCAGAGAAGAAACCCCCCTCTCTAATCCTTGACTTTCTCAACCAATCTTCAGAGAAGGACCATACCTCATACCTTCGAAATTCAAACAAAACCATACCCCCCTCAATCATTTTTCTCACAATTCCCATTTATCTCTCATTTTCATACGGCAAACATTCCAATTCTCTTCAATTCGAAGTCCAGTTTCAAGGCGAAATTCACCATAATTTGCTGTTTTAAGAAGAATTTCAAGTGTTTCTGCAGAAGATTCAAGACTTTTCTCTGTTTTCTCTCATCAATTTCATTCCTGTTTTTAAGGTAAAAACTCGATATTTTTCATATTATGTTCTTCAAAACCGTAGCTAAACGTACAAAATGTTTAAACGCAAGAAAGATAACAAGAAGAGTGTGTCGAATTCAAGTTTAAAACATAAAAATATGCAGGACTGATTCTGTCAAACAGAAGTCCAGTAATCGAAACTAGGAGTTTCGATACCAGTTAACTCAATCGAAACTAGGAGTTTTGATACCTGTTGATCCATCGAAACTAGGAGTTTTGATGTCTTTTACTCAATCGAAACTAGGTAGTTTCGATAGCAAATACTGAATCGAAACTAGGTAGTTTCGATACCTTTTCTCAATCGAAACTAGGTTGTTTCGACTCCTGACCACTCCATCGAAACTAAGTAGTTTCGACACACATATACTCCATCGAAACTAAGTAGTTTCGACACACATATGCCCAATCGAAACTAAGAAGTTTCGACACCTGTACATCAGTCCCATTTGGGCAGTAACTCAAAACCATTTTATAACAAAACATGTGTTGAACAACTAAGGAGATATTCAAACAAAAACGACCAGATTTACAAGGTCGGTGAACAATTTACAATTAAGACGTTGGTCTTAACAACAATTTACCCTTGGTATCTAGGGTACGAATAGTCAAGGTTGACTACAACAAGTTTTATCACAAGTATATACACAAACTCAAGGTGAGTTTCACGGCCCCTTTTTACTGTTTTCAATATTTGGGGGAAAAACATACTTACAATTATTTTATGGGATAACAAGAGAATAAGACACGACTTGTATGTTTACATGAGATGAGAACAACAATTTGAGGCCGGAAAAGTCCTCTGGAACAACGTAGTAACCATTAACTGTAGCCTAGGTTCCTATGAATAGTACTATGGAGAGTGACGTCTCCCGGTCATGGTTAGTCGCGCTAACCACAATCTGGAGGATTTATGGCCGCATAGAACCGGATAACGAAATTAGGGGCGTGTACAATTGTCATGGTTTGGTTACGCCTCATGTAGGAACATATTATTTGTATTCCTAGCTAGTTTACAAATGGGTCAACAATTCTTATTCTGTTTATCACATACAACTGAAACTATTTACGAACAATGAAATTTTGCAAAGAACTATCTGATTAAACCTGTGAACTCACCAACCTCGTGTTGACGATTTTAAGTATGTTTTTCAGGTAACTGAACGTGATTTCAAGGTTAGCAATGTAGATTACATGCATGCACGATGGATACTACTCAAGGAGGATTTCCCTTGTATAACTCATTGAATTGAGTCATATTTGTGAAATCTTAATGTTTTGTAAACTCATTTTACATTTTGTAATGTAAAACTTTAAACTCATTTATGTATCCATTTATCATGTATGTGTTTGCGGTAATCATATGCTTTGGAAACTAGTGAACGTCGTGCCTCGCGTTTCCGCCTTGGCGGGGTGTGACAGAACTTGGTATCAGAGCCATTGATTATAGCGAACTAGGAATCTAAATTGGAACCTAGTCTATAATCTAAATGACTCACTAAAACGTTTTCATTGCATAAGCATTGTATAACCAGTCATTTTGTCATATGGATATTGTAGTCATAAGCATGTCGTCACATTCACATTCTGATCCCGTCTCTGACACTGAATCAAACGAGGAACGTTCCGCCTCACATCCCAAAAATCGAGTACAAACCCGTAGCTCCACACCACCTAAAGTCGCCTTGGGAAAACCGCCTATCGTCTACCGAAAGAAAAGCGGAGGACCAGTTAAGGTGCAAAGTGCTAAGAAGAAGTTTCGACTTCCACACAAAAGGAATCTAGCAGCCCGTGACCCAGAAGACTTGGAGGCTGGTGAAGAACCACCTAGGCAAAGACCCTGCTACCACCCGACTGTGGGAACTATCCGTGGGATGCCACGTACTCTGGCCCGATGGAGGGAGATGGAGAGCATCCCATCTACCTTTGAGATTGGAGAGTCTTCTAACTCCCCAACACCCCTACCCCACACTGGGGAAGCCATAGAGCTCACAGTGCCTACACTAGTAGCACGCGTTCGTACGCATGAGCAGCGTCTTGATGATCTCCTAGATGACATCCGGGCACAGGGGGATGCAGCCACGCGACTTCGTCAAGGACTCGGATCTCGAGTTCAGACTCTAGATGACCGCACCCGAAACATACAGGATGCCACTAACTATCTGGAGTTGAGAGCCGACATGGACTGGCAGTTCACTGTCACTGTCCGAGACATGGTGGAAGCACTGGAGGAAAGGACTTTGGCTGCAGAATTTGTGGCTAGAGCAAGCTTTGTTATGGCAGGACTTGCCATGATGATTGGATTGTACTCTCACTTCTTCTTCTAAACCTATTATGGGCGGGTTGTGCCCATAGTACATTATGTAGTTTAAAACTTTAGTACTGATGAGGTCATGAGAACCCATCACTTTTGTATCCGTTTCTTTTGGGAACAATGTACTATGAATGTTTTAACTATGTATATAATGGTTTATGTTTTGATGTTGTCGTATCCTTATGCCATGTGCTATCATTATTGTCATATAATGTTGTTTCTTTTTAATTGATGTGTTAGAAAGAACGTCATGGCACCAAAGCGTAGCACACCCCGTAACACTACTGGAGACAACAACGAGACAATTTCTCCAAATGTGGAACAACTTATAGCACAGCGAGTAGCTGCTGCCATGCAACAGTATGAGGCGAATCGAAATAGTGGAGGAGGAAACGGCAGTGGTACCGGTGCAGGAGGTGCAGGAGGAAGCGGTACAGCTGGAGGTTCCGGAGGTAATAGAATAAATAAGCCGTAACACATGGTCATGATCCGAATTATTGACGTTATGACTTGTAATTCTACAGATGCTCCAAATAGAAAGTGCTCCTACAAGGCCTTTCTATCTTGCAAACCCCGTAACTTCAATGGCACCGAGGGTGCAGTTGGACTAATGAGATGGATAGAGAAGATGGAATCAGTGATTGATATCAGTGAATGCACCGCTGACTGCATGGTGAAGTATTCTACATGCTCACTCACTGATAAAGCTTTAACCTGGTGGAATTCACAAATAAAGACTTTGGGAAGGCAGACAGCATATGAGTTGTCATGGGAAGACCTGAAGGCCATGATGATCGAGGAATATTGTCCTCGAAATGAGTTACAAAAGATCGAATCTGAAATGTGGAATTTGCAAATGACAGGAGATGATGTTGCTGGCTACACTGACCGATTCAATGAGTTAGCAATCTTGGTTCCACACATGGTTACCCCAGAATACAAGAAGGTTGAAAGATACTTGTGGGGTCTCGCACCTCAAATCCGAAGTCTGGTGACTTCATCGAACCCTATGGATGCCAAGAGCGCCATAACTCTAGCTTTCAAGCTGAGGGATAATGCTGTACGTGATGGTTTGTTTGAGAAGAAGGAGACCGAAGAAGGAAGGTCGGGAGAAAAGAGGAAATGGTTTGGAAAACCAAGTAATCAAAACAGGAATCAAAGTTACAAGAGACCTGAAACTATGAAAGCCTTTGTCGCCAACACTGTGGAACAAAATGGATACCTTGGAGCACTACCAAGGTGTGACAAGTGTGGATATCATCACAGTGGAAGGTGTACTCAATGTGGAAAATGTAAAAAGTATGGGCACCTAGCCCATAACTGTTGGAGCAATGCAAACTCTAATAAGACAAATCAAGTAACAGGAAAGGGCAACCCAGGAACAGGGAGGATGAATCAGGGATGCTTTGAGTGTGGAGATCCAAAGCACTTCAGAAAAGACTGTCCAAAGTTGAAGAACCGAAACGACAATCAGGCCCGTGGAAGAGCATTTGTGATGGGGGCTGGTGACGCACGACAAGATCCAAACATTGTCACTGGTACGTTCCCGATAAATAATCACTATGCCTCTATACTTTTCGATACGGGTGCTGATTTGAGTTTTGTGTCAAATGACTTTAAGTCCCTACTCGGTATTAAGCCCAGTAAACTAGACCAAAAGTATACAATTGAATTAGCGAACGGAAAATTAATTAATACCGAAGAAGTCATTCAGGGTTGTACCTTATGTCTTAAAAACCACACATTTAGTATAGATCTGTTACCCGTTGATTTAGGAAGCTTTGACGTTGTTATTGGCATGGATTGGTTGTCAAAAAAATCATGCCGAGATTGTTTGTTTTGAGAAGATTGTCTAAATCCCACTCTCAAACGGAGAAATTCTTTCGATTCAAGGTGAGAAGAGTGGAGTAACGTTAAGGATGATAAACTGCATGAAAGCTCGTAAGTGTTTACGTAAAGGCTATTGCGTGTTTCTGGCTCACGTCGTCGAAAAGAAACCCAAGGAACGTCGACTTGAATATATTCCAATCGTTAGGGATTACCCCGAAGTTTTTCCTGAAGACTTACCTGGATTACCACCACCGAGGCAAGTCGAATTCCGAATCGATTTGGTACCAGGATCCGCACCGATTGCGCGATCGCCGTATCGATTAGCACCTTCTGAAATGCAAGAATTATCAAATCAACTACAAGAGTTGCTTGATAAAGGTTTCATAAGACCGAGTTTCTCACCTTGGGGAGCTCCGGTCCTATTTGTAAAGAAAAAGGATGGAACCTTTAGGATGTGTATTGATTACCGAGAATTAAACAAGCTTACAATCAAGAACCGATACCCACTTCCTCGAATAGACGATTTGTTCGATCAACTACAAGGTTCTAGCTTCTATTCAAAAATTGATCTACGTTCAGGGTATCATCAATTAAGAATCCAAGAAGAAGATGTACCAAAGACAGCATTTAGGACTCGTTACGGTCACTACGAGTTCCTAGTTATGCCATTTGGTTTGACGAACGCACCAGCTGTCTTCATGGATCTCATGAACCACGTGTGCAAGCCATACTTGGATAAATTCGTGATTGTATTCATCGATGACATATTAATATATTCACGAACTAAGGAGGATCATGAACATCACCTGAAATTAATCTTAGAACTACTCAGAAACGAGAAACTTTACGCTAAATTCTCTAAGTGTGAGTTTTGGATCCGAGAAGTGCATTTCCTTGGTCATGTCATCAACAAGGAAGGAATTCACGTTGATCCATCTAAAATTGAAGCTATCAAAAACTGGGAAGCACCAAAGACTCCGACAGAAGTACGCCAATTTTTAGGTTTGGCCGGTTATTACAGACGATTCATCGAGAATTTTTCAAAAATAGCCTTGCCTTTAACCACATTAACCCAGAAAGAAAAGAAGTATGATTGGAGTGACAAGCAGGAGTCAGCTTTCCAATTACTGAAACAGAAGCTGTGTAGTGCACCAATCCTATCCCTTCCGGAGGGAATCGAAAATTTTGTCGTATACTGCGATGCATCACACCAAGGACTTGGTTGTGTGTTAATGCAAAGAGACAAAGTCATCGCATATGCCTCACGACAACTAAAAGTGCACGAAAAGAATTATACGACCCACGACTTGGAATTGGGTGCAGTTGTGTTTGCGCTCAAAATTTGGAGACATTACCTTTACGGTACAAGATGTACTATCTTTACTGATCACAAGAGTCTCCAACATATCTTTGATCAAAAGGAACTTAACATGAGACAACGTCGCTGGGTAGAACTACTAAACGATTATGATTGTGATATCAAGTACCATCCCGGGAAAGCCAATGTCGTAGCGGACGCTTTAAGTCGCAAAGAACGAGTTAAAACTCTTCGTGTTCGTGCCTTAGGATTGACAATTCATACGAATCTTACTACTCAAATTCGGATGGCACAACATGAGGCAATCAAAGAAGAAAACATTCAGAATGAAGCTTTACGAGGAATGATAAAACAATTGGAGCCAAAGTCAGATGACACTTTATACTTCATGAATAGAATTTGGGTGACACGTTTTGGTAACTTACGGGAGTTAGTTATGGACGAAGCCCACAAGTCCAGGTACTCCATTCACCCAGGTTCAGATAAGATGTATAAGGATCTAAAAGAATTATATTGGTGGCCCAATATGAAAGGAGATATTGCCACATATGTCAGTAAGTGCTTAACATGTTCAAAAGTAAAAGCCGAACATCAGAAACCGTCTGGTTTGTTACAACAACCTGCAATTCCCCAATGGAAATGGGAACAAATTTCTATGGATTTTATCACAAAATTACCCAAGACATCTAGTGGTTATGATACCATATGGGTAATTGTCGATCGATTGACAAAATCAGCTCATTTCCTACCTATCAAAGAGACGGATAAAACCGAGAAACTTGCAAAGCTTTATATCAAGGAAATTGTGGCTAGGCATGGAGTGCCAATTTCTATTATATCGGATAGAGATAGCAGATTTGTGTCTAGAATCTGGAAATCATTACAAGAAGCCATGGGCACACGTCTTGACATGAGCACGGCATATCACCCACAAACAGATGGTCAAAGCGAAAGGACCATTCAAACATTAGAAGATATGCTCCGTGCATGTGTAATGGATTTCGGAGGAAATTGGGATACTCATTTACCATTAGCTGAGTTTTCCTACAATAACAGCTACCATACGAGCATTAAGGCAGCTCCGTTTGAAGCTTTATATGGTCGTAAATGCCGCTCACCGTTATGTTGGGCGGAAGTTGGTGAAAAACATTTGACAGGCCCTGAGATTGTCCAGGAAACCACTGATAAGATTTTCAAAATTAAGGACCGTTTGAAAGCGGCCCGAGATAGACAAAAGAGCTATGCTGACAACAGACGAAAACCATTAGAATTTCAAATTGGTGACCGAGTAATGTTAAAAGTCTCACCATGGAAAGGCGTTGCAAGGTTTGGTAACCGTGGTAAGCTCAACCCTAGATACGTTGGTCCGTTCGAAATACTGGCTAGGGTTGGCCCTGTAGCTTACAAACTCAAGCTACCACAAGAACTAAACAATGTACATGATACGTTTCATGTGTCAAATCTCAAAAAGTGTCTATCAGACGAGACTTTGATCATACCGCCTGATGAAATTCACATTGACGATAAACTTCATTTCATCGAGCAACCAATGGAGATATCAGATTGGAAGGTTCAAAAGCTGAGACGTAGTCGGATCAAACTGGTTAAAGTACGTTGGAACTCAAAGCGTGGTCCTGAGTATACATGGGAACGAGAGGACCAAATGAAAACAAAATACCCATCCTTGTTTGAGGATGCACCAGTTCAAGAGGACACAAATTGAATTTCGGGACGAAATTCTGTTAACATGGGGAGAATGTGACAACCCGACATTTCAGGTCAATATCCGTACACATTATAAACAAGTTTACGTTATAATTATTTTTGTGATTTATTTAATTTCACAAATAAAGACATTAAGGTCTAACAAAGACCGTACATGGTCTCAATTCACATTTGGTAATTCTAGGAGTTACCGGTTCACATACACTTATAACCCGACTAAATTCGAACACTAGTGGTTAAAATAAATAACCAGAAAAATATATATATACATATATATATTATTTTACACAAACTTTACGAGGAGCAGTAAATTATTTTGGAATAAATTTATAATACCGTGGAGGACCTCAACCGAATTTATTTACCATTTGAAACTCTAAGTAATATTAATACACTTAAGACTATTTGTTTGAAAATTAACCCAAACCACATATTTAATCGGCCGAAATCAGAGAAGAAACCCCCCTCTCTAATCCTTGACTTTCTCAACCAATCTTCAGAGAAGGACCATACCTCATACCTTCGAAATTCAAACAAAACCATACCCCCCTCAATCATTTTTCTCACAATTCCCATTTATCTCTCATTTTCATACGGCAAACATTCCAATTCTCTTCAATTCGAAGTCCAGTTTCAAGGCGAAATTCACCATAATTTGCTGTTTTAAGAAGAATTTCAAGTGTTTCTGCAGAAGATTCAAGACTTTTCTCTGTTTTCTCTCATCAATTTCATTCCTGTTTTTAAGGTAAAAACTCGATATTTTTCATATTATGTTCTTCAAAACCGTAGCTAAACGTACAAAATGTTTAAACGCAAGAAAGATAACAAGAAGAGTGTGTCGAATTCAAGTTTAAAACATAAAAATATGCAGGACTGATTCTGTCAAACAGAAGTCCAGTAATCGAAACTAGGAGTTTCGATACCAGTTAACTCAATCGAAACTAGGAGTTTCGATACCTGTTGATCCATCGAAACTAGGAGTTTTGATGTCTTTTACTCAATCGAAACTAGGTAGTTTCGATAGCAAATACTCAATCGAAACTAGGTAGTTTCGATACCTTTTCTCAATCGAAACTAGGTTGTTTCGACTCCTGACCACTCCATCAAAACTAAGTAGTTTCGACACACATATACTCCATCGAAACTAAGTAGTTTCGACACACATATGCCCAATCGAAACTAAGAAGTTTCGACACCTGTACATCAGTCCCATTTGGGCAGTAACTCAAAACCATTTTATAACAAAACATGTGTTGAACAACTAAGGAGATATTCAAACAAAAACGACCAGATTTACAAGGTCGGTGAACAATTTACAATTAAGACGTTGGTCTTAACAACAATTTACCCTTGGTATCTAGGGTACGAATAGTCAAGGTTGACTACAACAAGTTTTATCACAAGTATATACACAAACTCAAGGTGAGTTTCACGGCCCCTTTTTACTGTTTTCAATATTTGGGGGAAAAACATACTTACAATTATTTTATGGGATAACAAGAGAATAAGACACGACTTGTATGTTTACATGAGATGAGAACAACAATTTGAGGCCGGAAAAGTCCCCTGGAACAACGTAGTAACCATTAACTGTAGCCTAGGGTCCTATGAATAGTACTATGGAGAGTGACGTCTCCCGGTCATGGTTAGTCGCGCTAACCACAATCTGGAGGATTTATGGCCGCATAGAACCGGATAACGAAATTAGGGGCGTGTACAATTGTCATGGTTTGGTTACGCCTCATGTAGGAACATATTATTTGTATTCCTAGCTAGTTTACAAATGGGTCAACAATTCTTATTCTGTTTATCACATACAACTGAAACTATTTACGAACAATGAAATTTTGCAAAGAACTATCTGATTAAACCTGTGAACTCACCAACCTCGTGTTGACGATTTTAAGTATGTTTTTCAGGTAACTGAACGTGATTTCAAGGTTAGCAATGTAGATTACATGCATGCACGATGGATACTACTCAAGGAGGATTTCCCTTGTATAACTCATTGAATTGAGTCATATTTGTGAAATCTTAATGTTTTGTAAACTCATTTTACATTTTGTAATGTAAAACTTTAAACTCATTTATGTATCCATTTATCATGTATGTGTTTGCGGTAATCATATGCTTTGGAAACTAGTGAACGTCGTGCCTCGCGTTTCCGCCTTGGCGGGGTGTGACATTATAAGATTGGGGATTTGGGGACCTACAAGCAGGTTGACTTCATGTCTAACCATAATCGTCCCAAGAATAATCACTACAGGAACACATATAATCCGGGGTGGAGGAATCACCCGAACTTTAGCTGGAAGTCTCGCAACAGTGGCCAGAACCCACCCGGATTCACTCAGCGCACACCATTCCAGTATCAATCTCACCAGTCTCAGGGATACGGTTCCCATTCCAAACCTCAGTAGAACCAGTTCCACGGTCAAGGTTCTAGCAGCGGTCCACCGCCCGCATCTTAGGGTAAATCCAGTCTAGAGGACATGGTTGCACGACTTCTTGCCAACTCGAAGAGTCAAAATCAGTTGGCCGAGAAGCATAACCGTTACATGGAGGAGTGTTTTCATACGCACGAGACTGAGCTGAGGAATCAAAAGGCTTCGATCCAGTCTCTCGAGAATCAGGTTGGACAGATCGCCGTACGTCAACAACTACACCTAGGCTTGGAGGAGTGGTTTGATTCTTGTTTTCATACCATATTTCTTGCAATTTTTCCCTCCTTATTTGTCATTCTTGTGCTCATGATGAGCTAAAACTCTTTTCACTTTGGTTTAGATGAAGTTTAGAATCATTTGACAACACTCATGGATTATTGGCAATCATTATGTTAGTGTTATGACAATCGTATGATTATTCTTCATTGAAATTTTGTATTCAAGTATTTTGAGTTTTTTAAAAGACTTGTATTTGTGTATGCCATATTATGTTGAAAAACTTATGGTTTATACTTATTGATTGGTGTATGTATTTATGCTAGTTTATGGCATTTGACTAGGAATGGTGAATTTGTTTATGAGTTATTTTACTTGTATATGTATCCTTATGCTTATGTTTGGAAAGACAAAGTATTTGTTATGGTGTTTCATGCTTAGTTTTATGTCTATCTAGGATTTGTTGACGCATTTTTCTAATTTATATAATCTTTGTATGAACATTGTATGTTGAAGAAATGCATATTGTTGTCTAGTTTAATCAACTTGAGGTGGGTAGTGTGTTGTTCATATTATCTTTCCAACTAATCTTTGGTGAAAACCCTTTTTAAAATTAATTGTGTGAAAATCTTTAAAATATATATATATATATATATATATATATATATATATAGTTACAACACATCAAGTTTTTGGCGCCGTTGCCAGGGATACGGTTTTGCTAGAACGATTGGAATTGATTTTTAGTCATTCGGTACATATTTTAGTATATCGTATCTTCTTGTTTGTTGTTTGCATTTTTGGTGTATAGATAGTTTGTATTTCTACTTGTTATTTTTAGTCGCATTTGTATATATTTTAGTTAATTTTATTTCTAATTTATTTTTCATTTTTATTTTCACCCGGAATTGTTATTTTGCCTAACTTGTGTTTCTTTTTGTAGGTTCGTCCATTTAAATCTAACTTGTCTTGCAGATCGTGTATGTCCTCTACTCCCGCCGAGGAGGTTTTTGAGCCTTCTTCCGAGCCGGAGCGCGATCTTCACCGGAGATTGCGGGCCCGCTCCCGACTTGTGGCCCAGTTTCTTGAGCTTAACAAGGTTGTTGTCGACGAGATTGTTGTTGACGAGGTGGTTTAGATGGCGAACGAGGATGAGGGTAGGACGCTTTCGGATTTTGGCAAACCATCACTTGTAGGTTTGGAGTCGAGCATCAATAGGCCGACTGTTGGAGCACATCAGTTTGAGATCAAATCCAGCATCATCCAAATGGTGCAAAACATGTGGCAGTTCGACGGCAAGGATCACGAGGATCCTAAAACTCATCTGGCCGGTTTCTTAAAGATTTGCACCATATTCAAAATCCGTGGCGCTACCGACGATGGTATTTGGCAACGGTTGTTCCCGTTTACCTTACGGGATCGAGCCAAGGTTTGGTTACTATCACTTCCCCCTGGTTCCATCAGCACTTGGGATCAGATGGCTACTAAATTCTTAGAGAAATACTTCTCTGCGGAGAAAACAACAAAATTGCAGGCTAGGATTATTTGTTTCCAGCAGGATGACATGGAGACGATCTATGAGGCGTGGGAGAGATTCAAGGAACTGATGAGGAAGGTTCCCCACCATGGATTGTTGAAGTGGCAGTAGTGCGAGACCCTTTACAATGGTCTAGATATGTCGGGGAAGCAGCTGATTGACGCATATGCGGGTGGAGACATTGGGACGAAGACACCATAGGAGGCGTATGACTTACTAGAGAAGGTGGCGTTGAAGACCTACACTCAGCACACTTCCACAGCATGGACTCAGAGGCAGGGTGTCCATCACGTGGATGGGATCACCTCTTTAGCTACCCAAGTGGAAGCACTTTCTACCAAGATCGATCAGATGCAGGTCCTCAAGGCCAAGTCCTTGTGTGAGTTATGTGGTCGGGTGCATCCCACGAGTGCTTGTCAGATTGGGGAATTGGGGACCCACGAGCAGGTTGACTTCATGTCTAACCTGAATAATCCCAAGAATAATCCCTATAGCAACACATATAATATGGGGTGGAGGAATCACCTGAACTTCAGATGGAAGTCTGGCAATAGTGGCTAGAACCCACCCGAATTCAATCAGCGTCCACCATTCCAGCATCAATCTCACCTGTCTCAGTGATAGGGTTCCCATTCCAGACCTCAATAGAACCAGTTCCACGGTCAAGGTTCTAGAAGCGGTCTACTGCCCGCATCTGAGGGTAAATCCAGTCTAGAGGACATGGTTGCACGACTTCTTGCCAACTCGGAGAGTCAGAATCAGTTGGCCGAGAAGCATAACTGTTTTATGGAGGAGTGTTTTCATATGCACGAGACTAAGCTGAGGAATCAGAAGGTTTCGATCCAGTCTCTTGAGAATCAGGTTGGACAAATCGCCATACATCAACAACAATTTCTAGGCTTGGAGGAGTGGTTTGATTCTTGTTTTCATACCATGTTTCTTGCTATTGTTCCCTCCTTATTTGTCATTCTTGTGCTCAAAATGAGCTAAAACTCTTGTTCACTTTGGTTTAGATGAAGTTTAGAATCATTTGACAACATTCATGGATTATTGGCAATCATTATGTTAACGTTATGACAATCGTATGATTATTCTTCAATGAATTTATGTATTCAAGTATTTTGAATTTTTTACAAGACTTGTATTT
The DNA here is from genome assembly GCA_023525975.1 of Smallanthus sonchifolius. Classification (NCBI taxonomy): domain Eukaryota; kingdom Viridiplantae; phylum Streptophyta; class Magnoliopsida; order Asterales; family Asteraceae; genus Smallanthus; species Smallanthus sonchifolius. The sequence continues at coordinate 79,782,723 of CM042020.1, forward strand.
GTGTATGCCATATTATGTTGGAAAACTTATGGTTTATACTTGTATTCATGGATTGGTGTATGTATTTATGCTAGTTTATGGCATTTGACTAGGAATGGTGAATGAAGTCTTGTTTATGAGTTATTTTACTTGTATATGTATCCTTATACTTGTGTTTGGAAAGACAAAGTATTTGTTATGGTGTTTCATGCTTAGTTTTATGTCTATCTAGGATTTGTTGACGCATTTTCCTAATTTATATAATCTTTGTATGAACATTGTATGTTGAAGAAATGCATATTGTTGTCTAGTTTAATCAACTTGAGGTTGGTAGTGTGTTGTTCATATTGTTTTTCCAACTAGTTTTCGGATTAGTGCACCTTAATTGGAAGCTAGTTCAACCTTTATAAACATTGACATAATTACAACACGTGAGAATCATTGCATGACTTTACGTGGTTGGTTTGTGTAATTCATTCTAGCTTTCCGAATAGTCATTTGATTAGATGTCTTTGACTAGAATTTGGTCAATTTATGTTACGTGTATTTGCCATGTTTCTATGAGTGTATTGAATGTATTCTAGATGGATTCGACACCGAAGTGATTTTTTCTCCTTGATTGTTTGATTCGTGATTTTAGTTTAGTTTTATATATTTGCATGTTAGTTAATTAAATCAAACTCTACAAAATATCTTTTTACCATCACTTGATTGAATCTTAGTTCCGGTTCATTATTGCATCCTCCGTATCCACGGATTGATATTCGGTTCTTACCTTTACTATATTGCCATCCAACGGGTACACTGCCTGGTGTGTGTGTGTGATTAGTCTTAGGTGAAAACAATTTTTAAAACTAATTGTGTGAAAATCTTTATAAAAATACATTTATATAGTTACAACACATCACTTAGAATGATGAAGATGTATATTAGCCATATATAGTTGTTAAACAAAGCTGCTATATTTGTTATCTTAGCCTTATATATTTGTTATCTTGGTCGGCTATATATGATAAGTTAGCCTGCAATATGTGATAACTTAGCCTGCAATATGTGATAACTTAGCCTGCTGAATCAGTATGTTAGCCATATGTGTTAACTTAGCCTGCTCTATCAGTTATTTGGCATGATGAAGATGTATATTAGCCTTATATATTTGTTAAACACAACTGCTATATTTGATTTCTTAGCCTGTAATATCTGATAAGTTAGCCTGTAATATGTGATAACTTAGCCTACTATATCTGATAACTTAAAAGTTGAATCAGTATGTTAGCCATATGTGTTAACTTAGCCTGCTCTATCGGTTACTTAGCATGATGAAGATGTATATTAGCCATATATATTTATTAAACAAAGCTGCTATATTTGTTATCTTATCCTTATGTATTTGTTATCTTAGCCAGCTATATATGAAAAGTTAGCCTGCAATATTTGATAACTTAGCCTGCTATATCTGATTACTTAGCCTGCTGAATCAGTATGTTAGACATATGTGTTAACTTAGCCTGATCTATCTGTTACTTAGCATGATGAAGATGTATATTAGCCTTATATATTTGTTAAACACAACAACTATATTTGTTATCCTAGCCTTATATATTTGTTATCTTAGCCTGCAATATCTGATAAGTTAGCCTACAATATGTGATAACTTAGCCTGCTATATCTGATCTTAGCCTAATGTTTTTTTTTTAGGATTTTGATGACGATTTTGCTGCAGCATATGGCACACCTAGTCCCAGTGTTGAGGTTGTTGGTAGCGACCAAGTTTCGAAGTTCAAAAAAAGAGTTGGAGTACGGTTGAGGAAGCCGTCTTCACAGATGGTATCACCGTACATTGTGTTTAAGAACAAACCCCGTCAAAAGCGAAGCGAACCATTTGATTTGAAAAAATAAATGGTCAGTATACATCAAAGAAGGAAGTCAAAATTTCACTAACCAATGGATCACCATTAAAAGCAGAGTTTTGGAATGACCTCTTGGGGGCAGATGAGTCGCCAGGATGATTCGAGACTAATGTATGTATCATTTAAGTGTTTTAACCTTTTATTTAACTTCTGTAACATACCGAAATATCGTATACTAACAGGTCAGGTCGATGAGTTAACCGAGTCTCTTTTAAATGGACTGGATTGTAAGGATTTTCACTAAAAACTCTATTATAGAAACTAAGGGGACCCGGTTAGCCACTATGAGAGTGATAAGGATCGAAAACGTGCGAACAAGGAAAACAAGGTACTAGAGTGTAAACCACAAAGGTTTAAGAACAACTTAAATGCAAACCCTAGGCCACTCGGCCTAGGTGTGTGCGCCATCGGCAGGGAGAGAGACGAGGAAGGGAGGGGCGATTGGAGAAGAGCCGGAGAGGGTGGTTCACCATGGTTTCGAGCGGAAACTACATTGTATCAAAGGTAAACCTCGTTTGTACCTTATTTCTCGATTCCTTACAGATATACTTGAGAAAACCCGTCTAGGGTGTGGGTCTTTGGGCAAGGTGAGCGACGGAGGAGGCAAGGGAAGGGGTGGCCGTCTATGGTGGTGGTCATGAGTGCAGGTGGAAGCCGGTGAAAGCTTTGTATGGATGCGGTGGACCGGTGAGACGGGAACGACGTAGGGACGGAGCACGAAGCTCACGGCAGACGCGAGGGGGAGGTGCGGCGGTTACTGTTCCGGCGTGGTGGCGTTGGTTTCCAATCGGAGACGCGGAAGGGAAGGCCTGATGGCCTTGTCGGGTTTCTGTTGTGACGACGGGAGGCCGTAGGGGTGGTCAGGAGGACGTCGGGGAACCATGGCGGCCATGCAAGGGCTGTTCACGGCGGTAGGCGGGCGGCAGGGGTTGCTCGAAGCCGTAGGGAACCTGGGCGAGGGTTGGTTTGGGTTCGTTTATACTTGGTAATAGCCGAGTATGAGAACCGAGATGCCGAAAGTGAAAACATGTGTGTACGATGACTCGAGGAGATGCACGAGAAGCATTAGAACCTCAGGGACGTAGATGGATGTCTACGTAGTACTTGCGAACGGTGCATGGTAACATGCATGCACGAGGGAAGCCATGCACGTTGAAGTTTTAGCTTAGTTTGCGAGATATGAGTATCGAGTCATGTATTGACTCATGAATTTTGTGTATTTTAGGTGCAAGGTTGAAAGGCAAGCACAAGAACTTAGCGGGTTTTAGAGATCAAAGTATATCGAGCAAAGGTGAGTTTCTAATCCCCACTTTTAAACGTTTTACTATTTTGGGGCTATCGTACATAGTCGCATGTTTTATTAAACGAACGTATTACAAGTTATGAGTTAAACTTGAATTATTTTATGAGATCGCTATGTAGTAACGAAGATAAGGGTCGTTATGGGGTCCTTAGGGTGGGTGAACAAGAGTTGTGATGATCTGTGTGTGATCTTATGAGTTAGTCGGGATGAGTCAGGAATTTAGTTAAACCTATGACGGTTAGTTAAGGAGAGTTAGCAGGGGAACCCGTACGTGGTTCATTAACGAGTCAAGTAAATGCTAGTATGATGTTAAGCGGCATGTGTTTGATGTTGTGTGTATTGTGTGGTTGTCCTTGTGACACGACGGGTATCATGTTAGCATGGGTCTATGGGGTGTCCGTAGTGTATAGTCACCATGTGGGTGGTGGGTGGTTGGGTAGTCATCGTAGATGACGAGTGTGTCGTTATGTTTAGTGGCGGGGCCCTGTAACAAGGGTCGAACTATGTTTATGAAGATTATCTCGACGGGGATAACCCTGACGAGGGTGCGGTGACAAGGTATGTGTTTGTGTGCATATATATGTGTTAAATTGCATACAAGTGATGAGTTATATTAATTGTGTACAAGATGATATTAATGTGATAAATAGATGAAATCAATGTGGTGTGTCGAGTTAGATTGACCGTTGTGTCGGGATGAGTACATTGTGTACAACTGTTGAGTCAGTTGGTTTATGAGAGTCATGGTTAGGGCTGGTAAGTCGGTGTCTAGAGGCTGGATGAGTTAACCAGTGTATGGTTAATATATATGGTTAATTGTGTGTAATCAGATTAGTAAGCTCGATCCATGTCGGAGAGACTTATTGGGTTTAAATGATGGGTAGAGTCTGGGGTGTGAATCATTTGGGATATTATAAAATAACGGTGGTTATTTATATGATGAAAATCTATACAACTATTTTTTATTTACAAGAGGGTCTTGAGTGGAGATAAACAATAAATGTGACGAGTTGGCCTTTGTTAATCTAAACTATTAGAACTCACTCAGCATATCTGAGTTTTTATGTACGTTAGATTGTTTTGCAAGTGAGTCTGCTAGATGAGGTATTTTGTCTTGGGAGCGGGCTACTCGGGTTGGTGCGCGTGCAATCTTCAGGTAATGTTATGAAAATTAATGAGTTTAAAGATAATACTATTTTGAGAAAGTCTTTCGCTGTTTATGTAAATGAAAGTTAACTGTTTTTATTGAGTTTACCTAGTGATGAGAACCAACTATAGGGTGCCTGGTTTGGGGCCTTACAAGTTGGTATCAGAGCCAAGGTTTAAGAGTAAACTGGTGTTTTTAAACAAATAAATTGCCTTAACTTAAACTGAAAATGGGACAAGGGTGAAACGAATGCCACCCCGAGGAACCGCGAGCCAAGAGGTATGTCTTTCGAGTTGAGCAATAGTTATTATTTACCATTTGTGTGGTGTTACACTAGGTAAAGTGATTTGTGGTTTCATGTAGGATCATGTGGAGTGATATGTTTGGTAATATGTAGAACTACGTGAAGTTGTGTAGTGCGATTAAATTAGACTATGATATGAGTTGAGTAACATGGAGTAGCATTAATTGTAACTATGTGAGATACTTTAGTGTGTCGATATGATTTAGTGATTTTGTGTGCAACCTTGGATGGTGTGAAATTGTGATAGATATGATGCCTTGCTAGATTATTGTGTGGTGATATGTGAGTTGTGTGGAACGCATGTGCATCCGGGGTGTGTGAAAGATAGAAAGCTAGTGTGGATATGATGGGGAAGGTTTAGAATCCGAGCAGTAATGTGGACCACCAAATTGCATTTGATCACCGTGATTTGGCAGTCTATGATTACTCTCATTTTCTGAACTTGACGCCCATAGTAATCACTCCAATGTTCTATCTTGTGAAGGTATTGATGGCCATGACAATTCGGACTATGTGGATTAGGAAGGGAGCTCTTATCAGAAGGTTGAAAGGGCGGCGGGCTAGTGCGCCTGCTGTTCGCACGGTTACCTTTGGGAGAAGACGGATCTTAACACCTGTTCCATTGACGGTGGTTCCACCAGCGGCCGAGGATGAGCAGGAGCTAGCAGCACATGAGGTGATTCTAGCGCTTCCGGCACCTAATGCTCCCGGTACTACCAGGGCAACTATACGAGGGGGACTCAGTAGCTCCTTTTATAGGATAGGTGGTTGGAGAGGAAGAAATTCATTTGAAGTCAGAAGTCAGCCTTTGAGACATAACACCGAACCAGGAAATAGATGGCTGGAGGAATCTGACGACGAGGAACAAGTGGGTGATAACTTTAACGTTTTCAGCCATTAGAGCAGTGGTGGTTACCACGAGATGAGTAGAGTATTTTGTGTAGTAGCAGTCAGGCACTTTTAAGACGAAATATTTGTTCTTGGTTTTTCAATTGCTTGATTTCAACCTTGACAGTGAATCTTACCATGGGATGGTTTAAGATATAGTAATGATGGTTGCATGTGTAATAGGTTGCATGTGTGATAGCTTGCTAATGGTGGTGTAGTGTTAATTATGTGATTAATTTTTTGAACAACGTGAGTTCATACTAAATGTAATATTTGATGTGATGCTAGGGCTTGGTTGATTAGACTGTATGAGTAGACCTGTGTAGACCTGAGTTTTGATTAATTGTGTGTGTCTACGGTCTTAAGATAGTGTCACCTATGTGTTTTGTGTAGGTGATGTTTAAAGTGTAAGGGGGTGTGTTGCACCCTGTGTAAATGTTCAGGACGAGGTCCTGTTGGAAATCTTAAATATACATATTTAGTATGTATAAATGTTCAGGACGAGGTTTATGGGAAGTTGTAGTTACATACCTTATGTTTAGGTATGAATGTTCAGGATAAGATCCTGTGTGGAAATAAGATATTTGTATATCTTGTGTGTATGAATGATTAGGGACGTTTTGTGTCTAGACTGAGTAGTGTGTAGTCTTGAAGTATGGGTACGACCCGTATGGGTACGACCGAGTAAACTTTGTAAGAGTATATAATGAAGTGTGGCAGGGGCTACCGTTGTAGTGAATAAGAGGTAAGGTTCAGAAGTTTGTGTGTCTATAAATGACGATGTCCTTAACAGGCTAATAACATTACCTTAGTCGGGTACCAGCGCATTTTTAGCCGACTAATTGTATAGTAGCCGGCTATTAGACATTCCTGAGCCGACTATTAACATTTCCTTAGCCTGGTATTAAACTTTCTTTAGCTGGCTATGTATACTGAGTATTTTTGAATAAACACAACATTCGTATTAATATTAAATAAAGACAACAATAGAAGTTAAATGTCTAAACAACACAACAGTACAAGTTAAATGTCTAAAAATAAAGACAACAAGCAACTACAATATTAAACTTCAACAACTCATCATTCAAATCATAATCGAACTATTGTGCGGTTGACTCATACACATATCGACATAAATTTTCTTTATCGACATTGGTAGGCTCAAACTGATTAACTGTTTCTTCTTTGCATTTGGATTTGCTTGAAACCTGAGACGCTACAGGGGTTTTACAACTGTCTCGAGAATGACCTCTTGTGTGAAACCTACCACAGAACAATGATGTTATTTCCTCTCCTTGTGATGGAATACGATTATTTGCACGAGGACGTCCGGCTTGCCTTTCATCCATGTATAGTGGCTGGAGAATAATAAGGTTATCGGGTCGATCCCATTCTGCTTCTTCAGGAAGGGGATTTATTATCCCTTCGTATGCCCTTCTATATACTTCATTTGTAAACCAACGCATCGCCCAAATGCTACAATCAGTTTGCTTTAAGTACTTAGAAAAAGATATAACGTGACCGCGTGGTAAACCAGACAGTTGCCATTGTCGACAACTACACGTTTGATTGAGCAAATCTACAAAACCTCTCCTTGACGGGGATGCAACTTCAAATTTGTAACCGTCTATACCATGTCACATTTTGAGATTCGTTTTGCAACCTTATCTTCCGCCCAAACAGTAAGATCATGTGTATTTTTAGCTGCAAGTACAAAATATATTAGTAACTACAAATTCATGTGTAATAGTATAAAGTTATTTACAAACTAGAACGTGCAAAGTGTCGCCTGTTGAAATACCCTTGTTGGACCGACTCTTGAAAGAATTCTATTAGTTTGGTAATAGGCATCCGTCGAGCATTACGTGATAATGCATTAATAGACGTAACCCTATTTGATGTCATAATGCCATAGCGTTGACCAACAAAATGTGCATGTGCCCATTTATGCAAACCAACACCTAGTAAAGTATCGCGAATAATAGGAACAACTTCACAAAGCGCATTGAAATGGTCTTCAAAATCAGACACCGTAAAGGCTTTGCATGCCTTCTACCAAAGGTGATCGTGTTTTTTCGCCAAAGATTTTAATCGCAGGTTCATCATTAAATGGCGACAACAAAGCCCATCCGATATAATCACCAATTCTGGATTTTCACTAATACATTCTTTCAGCTTTGTTAAAAACCATGTCCAACAATCACCACTCTCTAATTTGCCAACACCATAGGCAACAGGAAGGATCTGATTATTCCCGTCCATGGCTACAGTTAAAAACATTGTGCCTTTAAAACCACCATTGAGATGTGCGCCATCAATAATAATTACCGGTCGAAGGTAACGCCTAAAACTTTCAATCTATAATATAAACAATGGCGTCAAAAACAAATAACAACAAAACATTTAATATAGACTAACACACCAATATAAACAATAACATACTAACCGCAACCTCAATAGCAACAAAACACATTTCGAAACAGCTCAACTTGTCTGTTAGAATATGAGTGACAGTTCTAGGGTTGGTGTAACACCCCCAAATTTATTTACTTAATAAATAAAGGTTGCAACGATTGGTTCATTACATAATAGCGGAAGCTTTAATAGAGATTTCTAAGACTTGAGTACATATACAATTACTAAGACTAAGTAATACAATGATCTAAGTTCTTTTAGATCAACAATAGACTTGAGACTTGATACTCTATGCCCCTCCACCTACTAGGATTTGATCCAACATAGCTAGTATATTCCAACCGTGCCATGGCTAAAGGTTAGCTGAGAAACATACTTGAAAGTGTCAACACAAAGGTTGGTGAGTTCACAGAGTTAGTTATTTGAGTGCAAGTAGTTTTCCCCGAAAACGTGTACATGACCTAACAGTCATAAAATAAGTAGTTTTTCCCAGAAAACATCTACTTGACTTTACCGTCATAAAATAAGTAGTTTTCCCTAAAAACATATACATGAATTAATCGTCATAAAAACAAGTAGTTTTAACCGAAAACATGCGCATGACATTACTGTAAAAAATAAGTAGTTTTCCCCGAAAACATGCCCATGACATTACCGTCATAAAATAAGTAGTTTTACCCGAAAACGTGTACATGACCTAACAATCATAAAATAAGTAGTTTTCCCCCGAAAACATGTACTTGACTTTACCATCATAAAATAAGTAGTTTTCCCGAAAAACATATACATAACTTAACCGTCATAAAAATAAGTAGTTTTCACCCAAAACATGCACATGACATTACCGTCATAAATAAGTAGTTTTCCTCGAAAACAGGCCCATGACATTACCGTCATAAAATAAGTACTTTTACCCAAAAACATGCACATGACATTACCGTCATAAATAAGTAGTTTTTACCAAAAACATGCACATGACATTAACGTCATAAACAAGTAGTTTTCCCCGAAAACATAATAAATTTGCTCGTAAACAAATAATTCTAAGCGCATATAATAAACAAAACAATTATTGTTGATCCATTTGTATGCTAGCTAGGCTTACAAAAAATATGTTCATACATAAGACCGTAACCAAACATAACTGGTGCATGCCCTTCCCTCGCTTTACCACGAGAACGAAATAAGACAATATGCAGCCATTCGACCCTTCAGGTCCCGGTTAGCGCGACTAGCCATGACCGGGGGCGTTACCCCTAATAGTACTATTCATAAAATCCTAGGCTAAGTCCATAGCTAATGGTTACAAATGATGATGATGTTAAGGGGACTTTAAGAGCGTTCCTCATGTAAGACATAATGTTAGTGTCTTGTTTTCGTGTTATCATATAAAAATGTTTGCGATGTTTTCTCAAGTGTATAAAACAACAATGTTTCCAAATGTATTGAGCAATGACGTAAAGCATGATATGTAAGTATGTTTCTCCTCCGAAGTTTACAAAACATTAAAAAGCAAAAAGGGTGTCGTGAACTCACCTGGTGATTGATGTATGCTAGCAAATAACAATATGCTAATAGTTCCTGCCTATCCGTACCCAACAAGTGGTGAAGATGGAGATTTTAGAGAGGAAAAGGAGGTCATCCTTGAGTTTGTAGCTAGATTCCGTGTGTAAATCTTCAAATGAGGATGATTCCTTCTTGAAATACTAGAGCTTGGCACTGAATTTGTGGATACGTATGTGTGTTATTTGAGCCAAGAAAGGGAGAAAGGAGCAACAGTTCTTGCTTTGAGTTTGACACTCCCTTTTATACTACATGGATGGAGTGTAATCTTTGCCATAATAATCATCATCATGTGGGAGTGGGTAATGGAGTGGAGTGTTGGATAACACAAAATCATTGCAAGAAATGGGTGATTTGATAGACTTTGACCTTTGTTTGATGTCTTGGTTGAAAGGGTATGGTCTCACCATGACAACAAGTATGGTGATGAGATAGGGTAGGCAAGGTGGGTGGCATCACCTTGGGTTCACCGTGAATGGGTAGGGGTGGGGGTTGGGTGTTGTCCACTCACTTGTTGCATTCTAAGTGCTAGTGATATAATACCCGGTGTAGGAACTTTTAGTTCACCGTGAATGGGTAGGGGTGGGGATGGTGTTTGAGTAGTGTAAACCCAGTAGGTGCTCCCGTGATATAATACCCAGTGTAGGAACTTTTAGTAATAAAAAATCCTTATGTATTTTGTGTAGTTTGACTAGTTTTAATAGTTTACTAGTGAATCCCAACATAGTTATTTCCTCAACTATATTGCACATGTTCACACATTGAAATAAATTAAGGCCATGTGAACAAACATTTTTTATGTCAATCTTTAAAGATTTAGTCACCAATATATACTTTGTATAAAATAATTATACTTCTAGACTTTACTTGTATATTATTTGTTAATCACTAATGACCGTACATTGCGGGTTATAAATGTTTATTACTTAGTAATTCTTATTATTACTAAAATATGACATGTGTTCCTTTGCTAGACTCCTGACAATACTTTGTCAAAATAATAATCCAGGAAATATAAGTTATGAACGCGCTAAAATGAATATTGATATTGATCTGAAATACTGGGTGTCACATTCTCCCCATGTTAAAGAGAATTTCGTCCCGAAATTCAGTTGATGTTATCTTGTATAACAAGGACTGGTACTCGGTTTTCATTTGATCTTCGTGTTCCGATGTATACTCAGGGTCACTCTTTATGTTCTAACGTGCCTTAAGCAATTCAATACGGTTACGCCCTGTTCCGTGAACCTTTTAGTTATTGATTTCAGTAGGTTCCTTAACAGAGTGTGGTTTATCACTTGTGTGAACTTCGTCAGGTGGTATGATTAGTGTTCGTCTTGACCTCACTTCATGAGATCGGACACATGAAACGTATCATGTACATTGCTTAGTTCTCGTGACAATTTAAGCTTGTAGGCTGCAAGGGCAACTCTAACCCGTATTTCAAACGGTCTGATGTATCTATGGTTATGTTTGCTACGATTGCCATACCTGGCAACTCCTTTCCAAGGTGAGACTCTTAACAAAACTCGGTCTCCAACTTGGAATTCTAATGGCTTGCGTCTGTTGTTAGTACACCTCTTTTTTCTAACTTTATCGGTGTAACATTTCTGATTTTAGTATTCATATTTTCAATACAATGTAATGCAATTTCGAATTCAATACTCGTGCACTGTCTTATTATTTTTCTTACAGTAAACTAAACGCAATGATTCGATACAAATTCGCAAGTTTTACGCAATTATATACATTTAAACACTATGCAAGAAACTTTTTAATTCAAACTTATCAAACCTGAAAAGTCAAGGACTAAAGTTGAAAAATTATCTAGAAACCCTAATTAGCACGGTCGTGCTTCGTCCTGGCACGGTCGCGCCAAGTGCCTCGGCACGATCGCGCGACTGGTCATGGAACGATCGCGCCCGGTGCCTAAGCACGGTCGCGCCTATCTTGGCACGGTCGCGCCTGCGTAACTGTCGAAACGTAAATGAGATTTCAAAACGCTCAATCGTTCAAATTCAAATCCGATTTACGTTTTACTTTTGTTATCAAGGAAAATATCTCCGTCGATTACCATTATCATTTTCAAAATACAAATTACTCTCAAGAAACCGTCCAAATTATCTCCCAAGCCTCAAACCTCCATTCTCGATCCAATTGCTACCAATTAATCAAGGAACTCAATCCTCCGATCATCTCTAAGGTTTCTGAAGGGTTGGAGCAGCCGAAATCACAGCAGAAGCCGCCGGAAGCAAATCTTGCCATCGCCGGAACTCCCTTCTACCGATGGCTATCAATTCCTTTATGTTTGAGGTAATTGAATCATCCCTCCCCTTCGTTTCGGTCCATATATCAAAAGCCCCCTATCAATCTGGGCTTTCATTACAGAAATCGTCCGAATCAGAATTTATATTTTAACAAGAAAAGATTTAATCGATTCCACTCTTAAACACGATTTACATACAATTAATTTATGTGATTAGACTCGTAATAACTCAGTAATCAAAAGCCCTAACAATTCCAACGCTATAAATACAAAATTTGTTCAATTCGTGTCTGATTTGGAAGAGACACGGTCGCGCTAATCATCTAGCGCGGCCGTGCCTCATGAAACGTCGTCGTGCCGAGTAGCAGCGCGGTCGTGTCCTCCAATCCAGACCTAGTCATGCCCTTTGGGCTAGCCTCTGTTGTGTCTAAAAATCATAGACACGATCGTGCCGAGCCAAGGCACGGTCGTGCTTGTTGACTTGTCTAGTTTGTGCCCTCTGTTGATCAACCCGGTCGCGCCTCGACTAGCGCGGTCGCGCCCGTGGCTTGAGCACGATCGTGCCCTTCCGAGGCACGGTCGTGTGTGACTTAGAAATTTTAACAGAATTATAATTTTATATTTTTCAATCAATAAATGTTTCAAATTTTAATATGTTTTCTGTATTTGAAGAGATTTAAAGTTTAATCTGGAAAGAAATATTATTTATTTAAAAGTTTATTTAAAAATTTATAAAAATTAAATTTATATTTATCTCACACTTAAATGATGTTTTAAATGATTAAGTTACAAAGTTTATAAATAAATAAGATAATAATATATATTTATTTAATATTTAAACAAAAATCATTTATTTATTTATACTTAATTACAATCAATATTTATATTATTTCATAAACTATAATTATTTATTTATTTATAAATTTACATTTAACACATGCATTATTTTCATAATCAACAATTTTATAAAAATTCTATTTTATTATTTAAATTCCAAACTTTAATCAAATGTTCCAAAAATGGTTACTACAACTTTATATATTTCATTTAATACTTTTTATACACAAATTCAACCTTCAATGTTAGACTTAAACTTTGTACACCGATTTGATTTAATATACATTACTATCTAGGTTAACCCGTGCGTATCAAGAACCCTTATTTTATCTATACTCTTTGTTAGCTACATCTCCATACCAAGTGAGTATTCACAACCCCTTTTTACTCTTTTACACTTTTGGGGTGGAACATGAACTCTATACACATTACACATTTACATTTACGCAAACAACACAAGTGCAAAATCCTATTTACATACATGTGTGCAAAATTTGAGCTTTGTGCCCGAGTGCTAGTTGTGCTAACCTTTGTATGCAATTATGTGCAATCATTAACTATACAAGCCGACGGTTTTCAATGATAGATCTATTGAGTCTGACAAACCCACCCAGGTGCGCGGTGATTGAAACCGACAACACAATTTTTGCATGCTAGTTACAAGGTTTGGTTGTACATGGTTACACAATAGCTGCTCCCCATAAATGCCTTACTTTATCATGTTTTGTAAAGGATTTGTTTTCAACTGTATGCTATCTATATACAACTGTGTTATACTCACCAACTTTTTAGTTGACTTTATTTTATTCATGTTTCAGGCCCTAATATGTGAGAATGATTCAAGACGTGCTCAATATAGGATTTGGACTTAGCAATTTAAATCAAGAATTTTATGAGCTGTTTTATGTTTCTTGTTTGAATTTGGTTTGTACTTGGATTATTTGTAATGGAAATTTAACTTTAATATATTTCAATTTAGTCAACCATATGCTATGAACAGTCTTACATGTCCCGCCCCGATGATTCCGCCATCGGTCGGGGTGTGACAGATTGGTATCAGAGCCTTGGTTATAGGGAATTAGGTTATTAGACATCTTGACCTAGACTATAACTTTAGGACACCCACTTATACTATGTTTCATGATTTTTGTGCTATGTGTTACATGCTATGTGCTACATGTTATATGTTACATGCTTAGTATGATTACTTATTATTGCATTATGATGACTTATGTGTTTTAAATCCATGATTTATTAGGATATTCTTAATAATTAAATAAATAATATCCTTTCCTATATTCTAAAACCTCATAATATTTCTATCTTCTTTTCTATCCTTATCCTTTCTAAGCATGTGGAAAATCCTTGAAACAAAAATCTCTAAAAATTTTATTTCTTCGTTATGGTTTTAAACTTGTTAAATTATTTGAGGACACGTGCAATCTGGAAGGGTGACACCTGTATTTTGGGTTTTCTGCCTACGAAAGCATTTCGCATAAATCCCAATCAACCGAGGGACCCGCATGCTTTCCTGGGAATTCCCGAGATGAGTGTTTACTTATAGCCTAAAGCATGTCTTCTTGAAAAATTTTATAAGTTTAATTAACCTTAATGTGTCATGGTATTCAAGTGATTTTGTCACTTTTGAGTACAATCCAAACTAAGAATATCTATTTTATTTTGTTATCTCATTCTATTAAATCCTATCAAATCTCATAAGTTCTTACAATTTTTCTTGTCTTGTGAAAATCTGTAGAATGCCTCCTCGTCGTGCTCCCGCAACCAACGCCAACACCGACATTGCTACTATTCTTACCCAATTGGTGACACAACTCACCCAAGCCAATGGTGCCACCAATGGCAACAATGGTGGAAATGGAAGCAATAGTGGTAATAATGGTGGAAATGGTGGAAATGGTGGTAACAATCCATCTCAATGCACCTTTAAGCACTTCAACTCGTGCAATCCCTTCAAGTTTTATGGAACTGAAGGAGCTACTAGACTCCTTCAATGGTTTGAAAGCATTGAGAATACCTTTCTCAATAGTGACTGTCCCGACAACCTCCGTGTTCGTCATGCTACAAGTGTCCTACAAAAACGGGCACTTACATGGTGGAATGGGGAGAAAAGGAATAGGGGTGTTGACATAGCTATGGCTTTACCTTGGGATGAGGTCAAAAGGCTTATGACCGAGGAGTTCTGTCCTCGAAATGAAGTGAAAAAGTTAGAAGCTGAATTTTGGGATCTTGCCCAAGATAGTGGGGAAAGCTTAGCATATACAACTCGGTTCCATGAGTTGAGTCTTCTCGTGCCCCACATGGTCACTCCTTTGTCCCGTTGTATCGAAAAGTATATTGGTGGGCTACCAAGACAAATCCAAGATACTGTCTTAGGTAGAAATCCTGCTACTCTGGAGGATGCTATTCGTCTATCCGCTACCTTAACTGATAACCATGTGAAAGCGGGAACACTTACTAAGAAGGGTACCAAGAAAGTTTCTGACACTATAACCCCTCCTACTCACAACAAAGAAGCCACAACCGAGCCCTCTCGCAATAATAGAAAGAGGAAGGTTAGAAATTTTGCTGTGGTTACTCCTGCTGTTCCCGTCAACCAAGCTGCACCTATGGTTCAAGCGCCAGCTAAAAAGCCATATGTTGGAATCTACCCACTTTGTGCCACCTGCAACTACCATCATCCCCAAAACATCCCATGTCGCCTTTGTACTTATTGTGGGAGATATGGTCATACAGTTAGTGTTTGTAGGACCAAAGCTCTTGCGGGCCAAGTCAACCCTCCAAACCGAACCGTACCTCAAGTGGCTAACCAAGGTGCTCCCGCCATTGCTAATGGGCGTGCTTGTTTTGAGTGTGGTGACCCGAACCATTTTCGTGATCAATGTCCAAGACTTGCAAATGCTAGACAAGGTGGAGCTCGTGGGCGTGCGTTCAACATAAACGCCAACGAAGCTCAAGCCAACAATGACGTGGTCAATTGTACGTTTCTAGTTAATAGTCAATATGCCTCCATTTTATTCGATACCGGAGCCGATAAAAGTTTTGTGTCACTTAATTTTGAACCTTTACTTGCAAAGACTCGGTCCCAATTATAGAAAACATTTACCGTTGAAGTAGCAAATGGGGACTCCCTTACAATTGAGTCCATTATCTATGATTGCTCTTTAGAACTTAATGATCACACATTCCCAATCAACCTTGTTCCAATGCCACTAGGAAGCTTTGATATTATCATAGGTATGGATTGGCTATCAAATCATCATGTCGAAGTCATTTGCTTTGAAAAGTGTATCCAAATTCCACTACCATCGGGAGAAACCTTAAGAGTTTTTGGTGAAAAGCCTTGCAAGGGACTTAATTTGATGTCGTGTACTACCGCTCAGAAGTACTTACGAAAGAAGTACATTGCTTTCTTAGCTCATATTGTTCAAAAGGATGTCAAGGAGAAGAGTATCCAAGACATTCCGATCATTCGGGATTTTCCCGAAGTTTTTCCTAAGGATTTATCCGGTCTTCCTCCCGTTCGTCAAGTAGAGTTCCGTATTGATCTTATACCTGGAGCTAACCCTGTTGCTAGAGCTCCGTATCGTCTTGCACCTTCCGAAATGCAAGAACTTGCAAGTCAACTTCAAGAGCTCTCCGACAAAGGTTTCATTCGCCCAAGTCATTCACCGTGGGGTGCACCCGTCTTATTTGTTAAGAAGAAGGATGGATCGTTTCGCATGTGTATTGACTACCGCGAACTCAATAAGCTTACTATCAAGAACCGTTATCCCTTACCTAGAATTGATGATATCTTTGATCAACTTCAAGGTTCTACTTGCTTCTCGAAAATGATCTTCGATCCGGTTATCATCAGCTTCGTATTCAAGAAGATGACATTCCTAAGACTGCTTTTCGAATAAGGTATGGTCATTACGAGTTCATGGTTATGCCTTTCGGGTTAACCAATGCACCCGCAGTTTTTATGGATCTCATGAATCGTGTGTGCAAACCGTACCTTGATAAATTCGTGATCGTCTTCATTGACGATATCTTAATCTATTCCAAGACTAAAGCCGATCATGAACAACACCTTAGATTGGTTTTGGACCTCTTAAGAAAAGAACAACTATATGCCAAATTCTCCAAATGTGAATTCTGGCTAAAGGAAGTTCAATTTCTTGGTCACATCGTCAACGACAAGGGCATTCATGTTGATCCTGCTAAGATTGAAACAATTAAGAATTGGAATGCCCCGAAGACTCCTACCGAAGTTCGTTCATTTCTTGGTCTTGAGGGTTATTATCGTCGTTTCATCTCAAACTTCTCAAAGATTGCTGTCCCTCTTACCGCTTTGACCCACAAGGGTAAGACTTATGAATGGGGACTGAAACAAGAAGAAGCTTTCCAAACTCTCAAGCAAAAGTTGTGCAATGCTCCTATATTGACTCTCCCTGATGGAATTGATGATTTAGTTGTCTATTGTGATGCTTCTAACCAAGGTCTTGATTGTGTTCTCATGCAACGAGGCAAAGTAATCGCTTATGCATCAAGGCAACTCAAAGTTCATGAGAAGAATTATACGACGCACGATCTCGAGTTGGGTGCGGTCGTATTCGCGTTAAAGATTTGGAGACATTACCTATATGGCACGAAATGTGTGGTGTTCACCGACCACAAAAGTCTCCAACATATTTTCAACCAAAAAGAACTCAATATGAGGCAACGACGTTGGATCGAACTCCTTAACGACTACGACTGCGAGATTCGCTACCATCCCGGCAAAGCGAGTGTTGTAGCCTATGCTTTGAGTCGAAAGGACCATGTTATGCTTCATTGTGCCCGTATTCAAACCGATATTCAAACCCGTATCTTAGAAGCTCAACACGTCTCGGTGACCGAGGGTAACATGTACGAAGAAATGTAATGTGGTGTTGAACTCCTTCTTGAATCAAAACCCAATGGCTTACTCTATTACTTGAACCGTATTTGGGTTCCCGATCGCGACGATCTCCGTGCATTTCTCATGAACGAGGCTCACAAGACTCGTTATTCTATTCATCCTGGTGCGGATAAAATGTACCAAGATCTTCGCCAACAATATTGGTGGCCCGGTATGAAAAAGGATATTGCTCTTTATGTTGCCAAATGTTTAACCTGCTCCAAAGTCAAAGCCGAACATCAACGTCCTTCTGGTTTGCTTGAACAACCGGAAATTCCCGTGTGGAAATGGGAGAACTTAGCAATGGATTTTATTACCAAACTCCCTCGCACCTCGAGTGGTTATGATAGTATTTGGGTGATCATTGATCGACTCACCAAATCTGCTCATTTCTTGCCTATCCGTGAAGACTATCGGGTTGAGAAACTAGCCCGAATTTACATCGACGAAATCGTGAGTCGTCATGGTGTTCCCTTGAACATAATATCTGATCGAGATGCCCGGTTCACCTCTCGATTTTGGCAATCTCTCCAAACTGCTCTTGGTACACGATTGAATTTGAGCACGGCCTACCATCCCCAAACTTATGGTCAAACCGAGCGAACAATCCAAACTCTTGAATACATGCTTAGAGCTTGCGTAATCGATTTTGGTGGAAATTGGGATTCACATTTATCCCTCATTGAGTTCTCTTACAATAATAGCTACCACACAAGTATCAACATGGCTCCATTCGAAGCTCTCTATGGTCGCAAGTGTCGTTCTCCTATATGTTGGAACGAGATTGGTGAAGCACAAATCACTGGTCCCGAGTTAATTCAAGAAACATCCGACAAGATTATTCAAATCCGTGACAATATTCGAGTAGAGAGGAGTCGGCAAAAGAGTTATGCCGACAAACGTCAAAAACCCTTGGAATTCCAAGTCGATGACCTTGTTCTTCTTAAGGTCTCTCCATGGAAGGGTGTGATCCGTTTTGGAAAGAAAGGCAAGTTAGCACCTCGTTATGTTGGTCCATTCAAGATCCTTGAAAGGATTGGGAAAGTGGCCTACAAGCTCGAGTTACCTCCATCTCTTGGCCATGTGCATCCTACATTTCATGTATCTAATCTGAAGAAGTGTCTCGCTGATGAAAACCTCCATATACCGCTTGACGACGTGCGCATTGATGAAACGATGCACTTCGTTGAGAAGCCGGTGGAAATTATGGATCGTGAAGTCAAACAACTCAAGCGAAGTCGCATTCCTATTGTCAAAGTTCGTTGGGAATCTAAGCGTGGTCCTGAGTTCATTTGGGAACGAGAAGACCAAATGAATCTCAAGTACCCTCATCTTTTTACTCATACCGTTGTTTCCTCTAGCTAAATTTCGGGACGAAATTCTCTCAACATGGGGAGACTGTAACATTTCTGATTTTAGTATTCATATTTTCAATACAATGTAATGCAATTTCGAATTCAATACTCATGCACTGTCTTATTATTTTTCTTACAGTAAACTAAACGCAATGATTCGATACAAATTCGCAAGTTTTACGCAATTATATACATTTAAACACTATGCAAGAAACTATTTAATTCAAACTTATCAAACCTGAAAAGTCAAGGACTAAAGTTGAAAAATTATCTAGAAACCCTAATTAGCACGGTCGTGCTACGTCCTGGCATGGTCGCGCGATTGGTCCTGGAACGATCGCGCCTAAGCAACGTCGCGCCTGCGTAACTGTCGAAACGTAAATGAGATTTCAAAACGCTCAATCGTTCGAATTCAAATCCGATTTACGTTTTACTTTTGTTATCAAGGAAAATATCTCCGTCGATTACCATTATCATTTTCAAAATACAAATTACTCTCAAAAAACCGTCCAAATTATCTCCCAAGCCTCAAACCTCCATTCTCGATCCAATTGCTACCAATTAATCAAGGAACTCGATCCTCCGATCATCTCTATGGTTTCTGAAGGGTTGGAGCAGCCGGAATCACAGCAGAAGCCGCCGGAAGCAAATCTTGCCGTCGCCGGAACTCCCTTCTACCAATCGCTATCAATTCCTTTATGTTTGAGGTAATTGAATCACCCCTCCCCTTCGTTTCGGTCCATATATCAAAAGCCCCCTATCAATCTAGGCTTTCATTACAGAAATCGTCCAAATGCAGAATTTATATTTTAATAAGAAAAGATTTAATCGATTCCACTCTTAAACACGATTTACATACAATTAATTTATGTGATTAGACTCGTAATAACTCAGTAATCAAAAGCCCTAACAATTCCATCGCTATAAATACAAAATTTGTTCAATTCGTGTCTGATTTGGAAGAGACACGGTCGCGCTAATTATCTAGCGCGGCCGTGCCTCATGAAACGCCGTCGTGCCGAGTAGCAGCGCGGTCGTGTCCTCCTGTCCAGACCTAGTCATGCCCATTGGGCTAGCCTCTGTTGTGTCTAAAAATCATAGACACGACCGTGCCGAGCCAAGGCACGGTCGTGCCTGTTGACTTGTCTAGTTTGTGCCCTCTGTTGATCAACCCGGTCGCGCCTCGACTAGCGCGGTCGCGCCCGTGGCTTGAGCACGATCGTGCCCTTCCGAGGTACGGTCGTGTGTGACTCAGAAATTTTAACATAATTATAATTTTATATTTTTCAATCAATAAATGTTTCAAATTTTAATATGTTTTCTGTGTTTGAAGAGATTTAAAGTTTAATCTGGAGATAAATATTATTTATTTAAAAGTTTATTTAAAAATTTATAAAAATTAAATTTATATTTATCTCACACTTAAATGATGTTTTAAATGATTAAGTTACAAAGTTTATAAATAAATAAGATAATAATTATTTATTTAATATTTAAACATAAATCATTTATTTATTTATACTTAATTACAATCAATATTTACATTATTTCATAAACTATAATCATTTATTTATTTATAAATTTACATTTAACACATGCATTATTTTCATAATCAACAATTTTATAAAAATTCTATTTTATTATTTAAATTCCAAACTTTAATCAAATGTTCCAAAAATGGTTACTACAACTTTATATATTTCATTTAATACTTTTTATACACAAATTCAACCTTCAATGTTAGACTTAAACTTTGTACACCGATTTGATTTAATATACATTACTATCTAGGTTAACCCGTGCGTATCAAGAACCCTTATTTTATCTATACTCTTTGTTAGCTACATCTCCAAACCAAGTGAGTATTCACAACCCCTTTTTACTCTTTTACACTTTTGGGGTGGAACATGAACTCTATACACATTATACATTTACGCAAACAACACAAGTGCAAAATCCTATTTACATACATGTGTGCAAAATTTGAGCTTTGTGCCCGAGTGCTAGTTGTGCTAACCTTTGTATGCGATTATATGCAATCATTAACTATACAAGCCGACGGTTTTCAATGATAGATCTATTGAGTCTGACAAACCCACCCAGGTGCGCGGTGATTGAAACCGACAACACAATTTTTGCATGCTAGTTACAAGGTTTGGTTGTACATGGTTACACAATAGCTGCTCCCCATAAATGCCTTATTTTATCATGTTTTGTAAAGGATTTGTTTTCAACTGTTTGCTATCTATATACAACTGTGTTATACTCACCAACTTTTTAGTTGTCTTTATTTTATTCATGTTTCAGGCCCTAATATGTGAGAATGATTCAAGATGTGCTCAATATAGGATTTGGACTTAGCAATTTAAATCAAGAATTTTATGAGCTGTTTTATGTTTCTTGTTTGAATTTGGTTTGTACTTGGATTATTTGTAATGGAAATTTAACTTTAATATATTTCAATTTAGTCAACCATGTGCTATGAACAGTCTTACATGTCCCGCCCCGATGATTCCGCCATCGGTCGGGGTGTGACAATCGGCTTTCAGACAATCTTTAATTTTGAAGATCTTGTCGGTGGTTTCCTGGCTAATCTGAGGACTAGTCAAATGCTTGTCGCCAACCTCCGCCCAACATAGCGATGAGCAACATTTACGACCATACAAAGCCTCAACGGAGTGGCTTTAATGCCCGTCTGGTGGTTGTTATTTTATGAAAACTCAGCCGACGGTAATTAAGTATCCCAATTTCCTCCGAAATCGATTACACACGCACGGAGCATATCTTCTAAAGTTTGAAGCGTCCTTTCACTTTGTCCGTCCATTTATGGATGACCTGTAGTGTTCATGTCCAGGCGTGTGCCTTAGGCTTCTTATAACGATTGCCATATTTTTAACACGAATCAGCTGTCTCTATATCCGCAATAATGGAAACTCGCACACAATGTCTATGTCACACCCCCAAATCCCACTAACGGAGTTTTACCGTTTTGGAAGGTGACACATCAGGATCTCAGTCATTAGTTACACGGAACGACTCTATATGAATTTAAATAAACCACTAATGCTGCTCATAGTCACGAGACAACAAAAGTTCAAGTTTGAAAACGTTGCGGAAGCGTAAACATAAACCAATGCAAGTAAAAGTAAGTTGCGCAAAACAAAGCGCCCAAAACCATGCAGTTTAAGTAAATAACGTAAATTCAATGTTCGATAGTGATAAGACTCCATGCATGCCCTATGCTCGTGCTTGGATACCTTAGTGACCTGAGAAAGACATGCTAAAAAGTGCCAACACAATGGTTGGTGAGTTCATAAAGTAATGTAAGTAAATCCAATTGTTTAACGCAAGCATCCCATGCTCAATGTTTGTCAGATAAAGTAATTATTGTTTACCGATAGATAGCTAGTCTAATGCATTGCTACTTTAAGTGTTCGCAACCGAAGCTGACTATTTGTATGTTTGAATGCCTCCAGCCATGTCTACCGAACACTGGCTAATGTTTAGGCAAATTTTACACCCGTTGACCTCCAATCATAGTTAGAGCGACTAACTCGGGTGGGGCTTTGTCAAAACCCAGTAGTACTACTCAAAATCCCCTCGCTATTCCCCAATACTAACGGTTCGAAATGTAAGGACTTGTTTGGTATGTTTGTGCACTTTCAGTACGCAAGCGGTAAAACAGTAATACAGAATCCCATAATATTTGAAATGTTTGAAAGCATGTTTTCTCCCCCAAAAAGGAAAAACAAGTAAAATAGGGGTTATGAAACTCACCTGAGTGCGTATGCAAGTATGAAAGCTAAGAAGCAACTGCTGGACTTCTAACTGCCACCTATAACCGTAGTCTATAAGTGCGTGTTCGTGATGTTCGATATAGACCCATATATCCAAACAATGTTGTTGTTAAAGGTTTTAGAAAATAGTTTGCAAGTGCGACTCAAGTTTGACACGACGACCCGTTGGTGACACGTTTGTGTTTTAATGTTTGAGTTGCATACTAACACATAGCACACAATTGATCATACGATGGCACGTAGCAACAAATCCTATTTGTTCTAGAAAGATAGCATGTTTCCATTAATGGCAGGTTTCCATAATTAGTAAGTTTCTATAAATAGTAACCATGTTCGGGTTTCACATCATTGTTATCATATGCTTGCAGGTTTCAATTCAAGTAGCACATAGCAATCATCATACCCTACAACAATTCTATTCTACTTAGCATGTTTGACTTGGTTCCGATAAAGTTTCTATTTTTAGCAACCTATGATGAGCATGCGCGTTATATAATCATCAATCAAGTTTACACACATTATCATGTCATGTCAAGTACAAAACCATCATCAAGAAGCAATAGAATTCAAAACAAGTGAAAGATTGAAAAACTGAAAAACTAAATTATCTTTCTGTTAACAACGATCCCTCGCGGTACGCGATAGATGAGAGGGTTCTCCCTCGCGGTACGCGAGAAGATTAGGAACTCGCCCAGGTTAGCTTGTCTCCCGCGGTACGCGAGAGATGTGACCTTGGTGCCTCGCGGTACGCGAGAGAACCAAAAACCAGTCCCGACTATTTTGTCTCTCGCGGTGCGCGAGAGAATGTTCCGAAGGCCCTCGCGGTACGCTAGAGGGTTAAAATTCAGCAAATTGTTTTAAACATTAGGGTTTAGCCGTTTCTCATGCAATACAACGATTTCATCAGTAAAGTTCTTGACTTTTATCATGTTCTACACCATTATAACATTACTAGTTTCATTATTCAACAATTAATCAATCAAATAACACTAGGGTTTAGCAAAACATCATAAATCAACAATTATCATTAAATACCAATCAAGCTTGCAACTTTATTATGAAAATCATCATGTTTGGATGGATCTAAGATCTGATCTAACTGTAAGAATCAAAAAGTATTCAAATCGGTCGAAACAACTTACGTGTGGATGTTAGAAACGCAAAGAGGATTCCGAATACGCGTTTAGTTCCAAGATTGAAGCTTGAATGAGCGATCCTTGCTTGGTTGCAGGTTCAATTTCGTGAGAGAGAGTGAGAGAGAGAGAGAGACGGCGAGATTGAGAGAGAGAGTGATTTAGGTTAGAAACTTTTATAAAAATCTTTTTATAAATCTTGTACGGGCTTTTACTAACGGGTTTGGGTAATTACGGGCTTTTAATTTAACTTTAACTAATTAATAATTAAAACCCTTTAACTAATTTATTTTATAAAAATACAATTTTTATAAAATAGCAGATAAATAAGCAGTCCTGTAAATCTACGCGATTTAACGAAAATTTACGTAATTCACAGATAATTCACGTAGCACGTAAAAGCACATAATTTATATTCATTATAAATTATTTATTGCTTGAATTATTATTTATTGTTTATCACCAACGTTCCGGGTTCGACTCGTGTGTGCTCCGATGTGTGTGAACTAACTGACACATTTAATTAATCCTAATTAAATGCAATGTATGTGTGACGAACTAAGATAACTGAGTTTGTAACGAAAAATGTTTGAACTAACGAGGTTTGAGTTAACGGAGTTAACCTGAAAATGCCGGATGTCACATCATCCCCTTGTTGAAAGAATTTTCGTCCCGAAAATTAAGCGAAGTCGTTAAATTTCTGAAACAAAAGTTTGGGTTGTCACATCATCCCCTTGTTGAAAGAAATTTCGTCTCGAAATTTAGTTAGTACCTTTCGTGTTTGCCGTTGAATGTTTGAACAGGTGAGGATACTTTTTCATCATCTGATCCTCGCGTTCCCACGTGAACTCAGGTCCACGCTTCGAGTTCCAGCGAACTCTGACAATAGGTATCTTACTGCGCTTGAGGGTTTTGACCTCTCGGTCCATGATCTCAACTGGTTCCTCAACAAAACGTAGCTGTTCATCAATTTCCAACTCCTCGAGTGGAACTACAAGAGTCTCATCTGATAGGCACTTCTTTAGGTTTGAGACATGAAAGACATTATGCACCCCATTGAGTGTATCTGGCAGGTTCAACTGATATGCTACTGGACCAATCCTTTTCACTATCTCGAATGGTCCAACATAACGGGGGTTTAACTTTCCTCGTTTCCCAAAACGAATCACACCTTTCCAAGGTGAAACTTTTAATAAAACTTTGTCGCCCACTTGGAATTCTAGTGGTTTTCTGCGCTTGTCTGCATAACTCTTTTGACGGTCACGCGCTGCCGCCATACGGTTTCGGATTTGTACTATTTTCTCTGAGGTTTCGTGCACAAGTTCAGGACCAGTAAGTTGACTATCTCCAACTTCAGCCCAACAAAGTGGTGATCTACACTTTCGTCCATACAAAGCCTCAAACGGTGCGGCTTTGATGCTAGTATGATAGCTGTTATTGTAAGAGAACTCCACTAAAGGCAAGTGAGTCTCCCAACTGTTACTAAAATCGATCACACAAGCTCGTAGCATATCTTCTAGGGTTTGAATGGTACGCTCACTCTGGCCATCTGTTTGAGGATGGTACACTGTGCTCATATCCAGGCGCGTGCCTAGAGCTTTCTGTAATGATTGCCAGAAACGTGAGGTGAATCGGGCGTCTCTGTCGGAGATGATGGAGATTGGCACTCCATGTCGGGATACTACTTCTTTAAGATAGAGGCGAGTTAACTTTTCCATTTTGTCGGTCTCTTTGATAGCAAGGAAATGAGCGGATTTGGTTAAACGATCCACTATCACCCAGATTGTGTCACATCCAGATGGGGTTCGGGGTAATTTGGTTATGAAGTCCATGGAAATCTGCTCCCATTTCCACATTGGGATTTCCGGTTGTTGAAGCAATCCGGATGGTTTTTGGTACTCCACCTTGACCTTGGAACAAGTCAGACACTTGCTCACATACGTGGCTATGTCAGCTTTCATGTTCGGCCACCAATACATAACTTTGAGATCGTGGTACATTTTGTCAGATCCCGGGTGAACAGAGTATCGGGATTTGTGAGCTTCATCCATAACGAGCTCTCTCAGGTTTCCGTACACTGGAATCCATATTCGCTCTGCGAAGTAGCGAATACCATCGGATTTAACCTCTAGTTGTTTCTCCATACCACGGGTGGCTTCCAGAGTTAAGTTCTCTTCCTTTAGTGCTTCAAGTTGAGCATTGCGGATTTGTTCGGGTAATCCTGTATGAATAGTGAGTTGCAACGCTCGAACTCGTCGGGGTTTAGTTTCCTTTCGGCTTAGGGCATCGGCTACCACGTTAGCTTTGCCCGGATGGTATTTGATTGCACAATCATAATCATTTAGAAGTTCGATCCAGCGACGCTGTCGCATGTTCAACTCTTTCTGCTCGAATATGTGCTGAAGACTCTTGTGATCGGTGTAAATGGTGCACTTGGTACCGTACAAGTAGTGTCTCCAGATTTTCAGTGCGAACACCACGGCTCCCAACTCCAAGTCGTGAGTCGTGTAGTTCTTCTCGTGGATTTTCAATTGTCGGGAAGCGTATGCGATAACTTTCTCACGTTGCATAAGCACACAACCGAGACCTTGGATCGATGCATCGCAATACACTATGAAATCATCGGTTCCTTCAGGTAGGGATAGGATGGGTGCGCTGCAAAGTTTCTGTTTCAAAAGTTGGAATGCTGATTCTTGGGTTTCGCTCCAGGTATAAGGTTTACCTTTTTGAGTTAAGGCGGTGAGGGGTTGAGCGAGCTTAGAAAATCCCTCGATAAACCGGCGGTAGTAGCCAGCCAATCCCAAAAATTGTCGCACCTCAGTCGGAGTCGTTGGTGCTGCCGAATTCTTAATGGCCTCTACTTTGGATGGGTCGACATGTATTCCCTTCTCGTTGACTACATGTCCAAGGAATTGAACCTCGCGAATCCAAAAATCGCATTTGGAAAACTTCGCGTATAGCTGCTCCTGCCTAAGCAGTTCAAGGATTAAGCGCAAATGTTCTTCGTGTTCTTCCTTACTCTTAGAATAGATAAGGATATCGTCAATGAATACAATGACGAATTGATCGAGGTAGGGCTTACACACACGGTTCATGAGGTCCATGAACACCGCGGGTGCGTTGGTTAATCCAAATGGCATGACCAAAAACTCGTAATGGCCGTACCGGGTTCTGAAAGCGGTTTTGGATATATCCTCATCACGAACTCATAGCTGATGATATCCAGATCTTAGATCGATTTTTGAGTAAACACTCGACCCTTGAAGTTGGTCGAATAGATCGTCAATGCGGGGAAGTGGGTAGCGGTTCTTGATGGTTACCTTGTTCAACTCTCGGTAGTCAATACACATACGGAAAGTCCCATCTTTCTTTTTGACAAATAGGACTGGGGCTCCCCATGGTGATGAACTGGGTCGGATGAAACCCTTATCCAACAGTTCTTGCAACTGTGTGGACAACTCCTGCAGCTCACTTGGTGCAAGTCTATAAGGTGCTCTGGCAATAGGTGCTGCTCCGGGGGTTAGGTCAATCTGAAATTCGACCTGCCGATGGGGTGGAAGACCGGGTAAGTCATCAGGAAAGACTTCTGGGAAGTCGCGAACAATAGGGATATCCGCAATTTTCTTCTCCTCGGAAGGTTTGTCAACGACAAGGGCTAGTATCGCAGTATGACCCTTGCGTAAGCATTTCTGCGCTTTCATGTAAGATATGATGCCCACGACGGCACCACTCTTCTCGCCTTTCACAGAAAGAATCTCTCCACTAAGTAGAGGGATACGAACGATTTTGTCCCTACAGATGATTTCGGCTTGGTTTTTGGACAACCAATCCATGCCAACTATTATGTCGAAACTGCCAAGTGTAACTGGCATGAGATCGATGTCGAGTTTGTGACCAGATAGTCCCAACTTACACCCCTCGAGGATATGAGTTGTCTTGATTAGTTTACCGTCAGCTATTTCTATGGAATATTTGTGCTCTAACGGGGTTTTGGTCAGCTCTAAGTGTTTACTAAAGTTTTCGGAAATAAAGCTCCTATCGGCACCAGTATCAAAGAGAACAGAAGCAAAATGATCGTTTAAAGGAAACATACCAGTGACAACATTTTGATCTTTACGAGCTTCACTTGAACCAATTACGAAGGCCCGACCCTTCGCACCATTACCGTTGCCATTACCATTACCACCCTGATGGTTGCCGTTTCCGTTCCCATTACCAGCTTTCTTCAGTTGAGGGCAATCCCGCTTGTAGTGCCCTTCCTTGCCACACTCAAAACACCCTTTAGGCGCCTCACCAGTCGGTGCCTGTTTAGCTTGTAGATCCCCTCTACAATCCTTGGCCGAATGGCCCATCTTCCCGCACCTCTGGCAACGGTACCTGTCGCACGCCCCAGTATGATGAAAGTTGCATTTATTACACTTAGGGTACTTACCAGCATAAGATCCCTGATTCTGCTGAGCCGAGTTAGACTGTGAATGGCTCTTAGCAGGCTCGAACTTTCGTTGCTGATGATGCTGCTGTTGAGGCGGATTGGACTGAGAAGACTTGAAATGTGGACTTTCAAACTTACGCTTATTATCTGCCAGCTTAGAAAGTGCTCTCCTGGGAGGAAGTGTACCCTGTGCGACCGCCTGATCGGTCAACCTGTGAGCCAAACGGATGGTTTGCTGGATAGTGGTGGGGTTGGATGATGTCACCATACTCTGAATTTGAGGGACTAGACCCTCGATAAACCTCTCAATGCGCTTGTACACTGGAGTCACCATCTGTGGGCACAAAGTAGCTAGTTCATGAGAGCGGGTAGTGTAGGCTTCGATCTCTGACCCTTCCATCTTGAGGTTCCAGAACTCGACCTCAAGCTTCTGCACCTCATCGCGAGGGCAGTACTCCTCTGTTAACATAGTCTTGAACTCATTCCATGGCAAAGCATTTGCCATTTCTAGAGTCAGCATTTGTACCTGGGCGTTCCACCAGGTGAGGGCTGGACCCTCCAGTGTGCCAGATGCAAACTTCACCTGGTTGGCTTGTGGGCAGTTGCACATAGCAAAGACAGACTCTGTCTTCTCCATCCAGCGGAGTAGACCTACAGCTCCTTCGGCTCCACTAAAAGTGTGGGGCTTACAGTCCATAAATGTCTTATAAGTGCAGGCCTGTTGGTGGTTGTTCTGACCTGGATTAAATATAAAGAATGCGTTCAGGGACAAATAAGATTCGGAAGTGAGTTCAGAATGAATGTTGACTCGTTAAAGTCGACAGATGATAGATTTACCTCCATTCGGGTTGGCTGCCAAAGCCTCAGCCACACGCTCGTTAATCATAGCAGTAAGCTCTGCTGGGGTCAGATTGATGCTACCACGCCCGGCGTTACGTCCACCTCTTCGTCCAGACATGTTCTTCACATTCACAAATACAAAATCATGAGCAAAAATACATCGCATATCATTGTCATACAAGTATAAGTAAATAACAGAAAATTAAACCACAACATCTAACATTTCAATAATAATACTTGATAAAATAAATTGTAAAGGCTACAAAGTACTTTCAATCAAACATCAAAATCCAGAAATATCTGTTGGATGGGAACAACCCTGCCCATCTAGGTTTAAATAAAAGCAAAATAACTCAAAACATAGTCTATCAGTCATCATCACTGTCAACTGAAGTCACACCAGAAACAGTATCCTCATCCTCATCCTGTTCCTCATCATCACCCTGCTCTTCATCCTGCTCAACCTCTGCAGCATTGGCAGCCTCAAGCTGCTCCTCCAGCTGCTCAATCCTAGCCTCTGCTGCCTCGAGGTTAAGGCGCTGGACGTTCACTTGATCTCGTAACTCATAGTATGCTGCTGCTAGTTGGTCTTGCACAGTGTTCAACCTTCCCTGGTTGTTAAGCAGCTTCTCCACTCTCTGGTCAGTCTTGTATCCACGCTGTAGTAGCCCGGTGATCTCACCAGCAGCCTCGCGCATGTTTCTGATCTCTCGGTCCATCTTAGCTACAAATGCAGCTAGAACCTGCTCAGGTGGATATCTCAACGGTGGCAAAGTTCGCGAAGTAGAAGAGGAAGAAGTAGGAATGTCAGCAGCAAGTGGAGGTGGAACCTGCTCCTCGCGGATCCAACTCCTAATCATGTCGGGATACCAATCCCAATGCTCCGTGTCGTCTCTAATACGCACATGGAATGGCTCGCCATACACTCTAGTATCATCAATGGGCGTCATCCTTCGCCTCTTTGGCTCGGGTGAAGGTACTGTTGGAACCTCGGGTTCCTGCTCGATCGGGGAATCTGGTGACTTGGGTGAATGAGACATTTCCTGTAGTGTGATGAGTCAGTGTACTGTATGAGTGTAAGTGTTGTGTAACTAATACAAGTGTGTGGTTAAAGTCTAGAATGCAATGCAATTCCTAGTTCACTAAAACCAATGGCTCTGATACCAATCTGTCACACCCCCAAATCCCACTAACGGAGTTTTACCGTTTTGGAAGGTGACACATCAGGATCTCAGTCATTAGTTACACGGAACGACTCTATATGAATTTAAATAAACCACTAATGCTGCTCATAGTCACGAGACAACAAAAGTTCAAGTTTGAAAACGTTGCGGAAGCGTAAACATAAACCAATGCAAGTAAAAGTAAGTTGCGCAAAACAAAGCGCCCAAAACCATGCAGTTTAAGTAAATAACGTAAATTCAATGTTCGATAGTGATAAGACTCCATGCATGCCCTATGCTCGTGCTTGGATACCTTAGTGACCTGAGAAAGACATGCTAAAAAGTGTCAACACAATGGTTGGTGAGTTCATAAAGTAATGTAAGTAAATCCAATTGTTTAACGCAAGCATCCCATGCTCAATGTTTGTCAGATAAAGTAATTATTGTTTACCGATAGATAGCTAGTCTAATGCATTGCTACTTTAAGTGTTCGCAACCGAAGCTGACTATTTGTATGTTTGAATGCCTCCAGCCATGTCTACCGAACACTGGCTAATGTTTAGGCAAATTTTACACCCGTTGACCTCCAATCATAGTTAGAGCGACTAACTCGGGTGGGGCTTTGTCAAAACCCAGTAGTACTACTCAAAATCCCCTCGCTATTCCCCAATACTAACGGTTCGAAATGTAAGGACTTGTTTGGTATGTTTGTGCACTTTCAGTACGCAAGCGGTAAAACAGTAATACAGAATCCCATAATATTTGAAATGTTTGAAAGCATGTTTTCTCCCCCAAAAAGGAAAAACAAGTAAAATAGGGGTTATGAAACTCACCTGAGTGCGTATGCAAGTATGAAAGCTAAGAAGCAACTGCTGGACTTCTAACTGCCACCTATAACCGTAGTCTATAAGTGCGTGTTCGTGATGTTCGATATAGACCCATATATCCAAACAATGTTGTTGTTAAAGGTTTTAGAAAATAGTTTGCAAGTGCGACTCAAGTTTGACACGACGACCCGTTGGTGACACGTTTGTGTTTTAATGTTTGAGTTGCATACTAACACATAGCACACAATTGATCATACGATGGCACGTAGCAACAAATCCTATTTGTTCTAGAAAGATAGCATGTTTCCATTAATGGCAGGTTTCCATAATTAGTAAGTTTCTATAAATAGTAACCATGTTCGGGTTTCACATCATTGTTATCATATGCTTGCAGGTTTCAATTCAAGTAGCACATAGCAATCATCATATCCTACAACAATTCTATTCTACTTAGCATGTTTGACTTGGTTCCGATAAAGTTTCTATTTTTAGCAACCTATGATGAGCATGCGCGTTATATAATCATCAATCAAGTTTACACACATTATCATGTCATGTCAAGTACAAAACCATCATCAAGAAGCAATAGAATTCAAAACAAGTGAAAGATTGAAAAACTGAAAAAGTAAATTATCTTTCTGTTAACAACGATCCCTCGCGGTACGCGATAGATGAGAGGGTTCTCCCTCGCGGTACGCGAGAAGATTAGGAACTCGCCCAGGTTAGCTTGTCTCCCGCGGTACGCGAGAGATGTGACCTTGGTGCCTCGCGGTACGCGAGAGAACCAAAAACCAGTCCCGACTATTTTGTCTCTCGCGGTGCGCGAGAGAATGTTCCGAAGGCCCTCGCGGTACGCTAGAGGGTTAAAATTCAGCAAATTGTTTTAAACATTAGGGTTTAGCCGTTTCTCATGCAATACAACGATTTCATCAGTAAAGTTCTTGACTTTTATCATGTTCTACACCATTATAACATTACTAGTTTCATTATTCAACAATTAATCAATCAAATAACACTAGGGTTTAGCAAAACATCATAAATCAACAATTATCATTAAATACCAATCAAGCTTGCAACTTTATTATGAAAATCATCATGTTTGGATGGATCTAAGGTCTGATCTAACTGTAAGAATCAAAAAGTATTCAAATCGGTCAAAACAACTTACGTGTGGATGTTAGAAACGCAAAGAGGATTCCGAATACGCGTTTAGTTCCAAGATTGAAGCTTGAATGAGCGATCCTTGCTTGGTTGCAGGTTCAATTTCGTGAGAGAGAGTGAGAGAGAGAGAGAGAGACGGCGAGATTGAGAGAGAGAGTGATTTAGGTTAGAAACTTTTATAAAAATCTTTTTATAAATCTTGTACGGGCTTTTACTAACGGGTTTGGGTAATTACGGGCTTTTAATTTAACTTTAACTAATTAATAATTAAAACCCTTTAACTAATTTATTTTATAAAAATACAATTTTTATAAAATAGCAGATAAATAAGCAGTCCTGTAAATCTACGCGATTTAACGAAAATTTACGTAATTCACAGATAATTCACGTAGCACGTAAAAGCACATAATTTATATTCATTATAAATTATTTATTGCTTGAATTATTATTTATCGTTTATCACCAACGTTCCGGGTTCGACTCGTGTGTGCTCCGATGTGTGTGAACTAACTGACACATTTAATTAATCCTAATTAAATGCAATGTATGTGTGACGAACTAAGATAACTGAGTTTGTAACGAAAAATGTTTGAACTAACGAGGTTTGAGTTAACGGAGTTAACCTGAAAATGCCGGATGTCACAGTCTAGCCACAATTTCCTTAATATATTGCCTTGCACGTTTCTGGGTTTCACTCGTCTCTTTGATTGGCAAGAAGTGAGCTGGTTTCGTCAAACGATTGACGATTACCCATACACTATCATAGCCGCTAGATGTTCTGGGTAATTTTGTAATGAAATCCATTGGAATATGTTCCCATTTCCACTGAGGAATCCCAGGATTTTGTGATTACCCAGGTGATTTTTGACATTCTACCTCTACAGTCGGATATCTACCAACATAAATAGCAATTTCTCCTTTCATGTCCGGCCATCAATAGAGTTCCTCAAGATCTTTATACATTTTATCCGATCCCGGGTGAATGGAGTACTTGGGCTTATGGACTTCATCCATATCCAGACACGTAGGTTTCCTGTACTTGATACCTAAATTCTGTCTGCGTCAGCCAACTTAGACTCAAGTTGTTTGATTTCTATTTACTAGTTGGTCGGTATTCGAAACCAAGGTGAATACTTCTCCGACTAACGATATTAAAATTGCAAGAACCCCTTATTTGATTACCCTCATTATGGTGGTATTATGTGATACTCATTCCTGGTAATGAAAGAAATGGTGCATGAGAATCTTGAGTGTATGCCGACACATACCCTCTATTCATCTATGCATAATTATGCATAATAGCCCAACCTCTATAGATCTTTGAAAGGAATTACTCATCGAGGTGTACAAGTTTTAGTTGCAGATCGGGTAGTAATGATACAATATGGAAATGAAACTTTAAGTTTGTCCCTCTTATGTTTTTCGAAAGCATTTTCTTGGACTAAAGCTTTACTTCTTATTTCAGGTTTCGTGTTATCTAGGATGTTCCTTTCCATGTGTCGTAATGGATCTAAGATTTTTGAGTTTCCTTGTGAGCTCTCATTTGCAAAGGTCGAGTCTAATCACCACTTCACCCTTTGCTTGCACTACCTTTCCACGGTAGACTAGCATTTGGGTTGTATTGTCCTGATATGTAAGCTCATGACTTGACTACCATACAAGCTCATGACTTGACTACCATACCCTCGAGGTATGTAAGCCATATGAAGTTCTATGTTTGTTTGAAATATTCACATTCCGTCTAGGTGAGGAAATGAACAGTGAAACTGTGAAAATGGTCTCATAGAATTAGTGTTTCCCCAAAATGGGCTATGGGTTTGTCAACCCAATAAGTTGGCATAAAGGGTTTGGGAGTTTTAAAATTGCCAACTATTAGTTATTCATTGTGCCTGCACTTCCATGGTGTTCTAATGGTACTTTAGTGACTTACCATTACATATTCCACTCATATCGATCATAGCCTTACCGTCCTTAGCGCAAGGATTTAAGTTATGAAATTTGAAGTAATGAGTGTTAAATGTCATAGTTTTTGTACTTTTCCTGAGCCTACATTAAGATGTCATTTCTTAACAATAGATACCCTAGAGCTCCCTAATTATAGAAAACTGGGAGTGAAAGATGTGTAGGTCCCTCGGGTGTGGCGGATCGTCACATGCAAGTGGGTCTACTAGTCGAATCGGGTGCGGAATACCCGTGACTAGGTGGAGAGTCTTACAACACAAAGTAAACCGACAAGATGATCA
Source organism: Smallanthus sonchifolius (assembly GCA_023525975.1). Taxonomy (NCBI): domain Eukaryota; kingdom Viridiplantae; phylum Streptophyta; class Magnoliopsida; order Asterales; family Asteraceae; genus Smallanthus; species Smallanthus sonchifolius. The sequence continues at coordinate 79,817,228 of CM042020.1, forward strand.
CTTTAAACTTTCGTCTATTATAAACACTTGAAGGTTACAGAGAGAAATACTGAGATTACAAATTCTGCATATTTGCTACTATGACTGCGTACTTATCTACTGTCAACCATTCCTATTTATACACGACCTGATGCTTGCGCACTTAGCAAGTGCGCAGGGCAATTTGCTCATGCGTACTTAGCAAGTACGCAAAGGTATTCTTGCGTACATGCTAAGTACACACGAACTAATTCCTGCGCACATACAAGTGCGCAAAACCGTTAGAGAAATTTGCAACAAGCAATATGTAAAAGGAAATACAACTCGATTACTAATACATAGAGACACTTACAAACAAAGACAAATACATACATGAAAGTACAAAACTAAGACTCTATCTATCCAGAGTGTTTGTCACAGGAAAGTGCTTCAATAAACTCCCCCTTGACAACAGCTCTAGATCATCTTCGATATTTAGTCTTCGGTCTTCAGTCTTCACAGCTATGCATCTTTAGATTCCATCTTCTTCTTATAGTCAAGGCAGAACTTGATCACCTTGTTATATTTAGAAGCAAGGAATTTCGTCCACTCGTCAGTATGTATGCAATACTTGTCCGCCAGTGCCTCCAGATCTTTCACAGAGAAGTTAATGAAGCGGACTTCATCAAATACTCTGATTAGTTCCCTCGGCACTAAGCTTCCGCTGTCTGACCAAAACTTTCCCATAATCACTGCCTTGCCCATTTTTGGATCTACGTACCAGTACCACATGTCACCAAGAATATCCTAAGATAACTTTCTCAAGGGAATCTTAGTTTCACATAGCACTGGCTTGTATACCAGTTTCTTTAAGTACTTCTTAGTCACAGGATGTCTAGCTTTCTTATCCTTGACTCTTTTGGGCACTTGAGGCTTGAACACTTCAAACTTCCCAGATTTTGCTTCCCGCTGCAGAACCTAAAACAAACCCATCGCCACTGCGTGATTAGAATGACCCAGCAGCTCTCGGTTTGCTAGGTTCACAAGGTCGTATTTGGGTAAGGAGTTGAACGCTTCACTGGTTGGTTTCAATTATTGAACCCCCCCAGATCTTTTGATTGCGAACAACTGCTTATCCTCCTCGAACCTTACAGCCAAGATCATCCCTGTTGCCCCTTGTTTGTCTATGATAGACATCTTCTGCCAAATAGGAGATGGACCCTTAGATGAAGTAGAAGGCATATCTTTTTCTTTCGGTGCCTCCGGATCCATAGGTGTAGGGTCAACTGGAGAGGCTTCAATCGAGGCTTCAACATTACTAGCATGCTCGACTGAACCAGTGTTGAGCTGAGCTTTGAAGGATGGAACTTCAAAGATCTCTCCATCTTCTAACTCAGACTCTCCTTCCCCGTCGCCCTTGGGAACTTCTATCACTACATCCTCATCATCTTCATCCCAATCATCACCAGAGTCGATCTCTCCTTCTTCTAGGTTGTAGAGAGCATCGATCTGTGCTTCCTTGGAATAGTCAGGCTCTAAGTATAAGATCTCATCGTCAGATAGATCCCTAAGCACATCAGCCACTGAGTTTCCTTTGTCACCACCACCAGAAGTATTTCCAGCCTTTTGATGAGTAGACTCCCCCTCAGCCATTGGAATAGAAAAAATGGGCACGATTGCCAAAGCTTGGTCCTCAGTTCCACTAGGACCGACTTCTGGATCCTTGTCTTTGTCGTCATCCTTTGTCAAATCCATAGAATGACAAGCCTCATCACCAGTAGTTGTCTTTTCTTTTTCCTTCTCCTTATCTTTCTCAGCCTGAGCATCAAGCTTCTTGGTCAGATGAGCAATTAGTTTGACCATCAGCTCATGCTCTTTCTTCTGCATATCAAAACTCAGCTCGAGAGATGACCTGTGCCCCAGAATCATCTTTTTTGTCTTGAATAGAAGCTCATTCTGGGCCATTATGTTCTTCAGTCTCTCGTCTGTCCCCGTTCTCTGGCTTCGTAGAATTCTAACTTCGTCCACCAACGAATTAATATGTGCTTGTTGAGCATCAGATTCCTCCTTTGACTTCTGAATAGTTTCCAACAGACCAGCAACTTGGGTTTCCAAAATTACTATCCTTTTGTAACATCTCTAATTTTTCCACCCTATTTTAACTTATTTTAACTAATAAAATAACAACACGACATTGAATCATATACTTGTTCAAACCTACACCTCATTAATCGTTAGCCGATCGTATTCAATTCAAGGATTTAGAACTCATAATCAAGTGGTAACACCTCTTAGAGTTAATCCAGTTAGTAATCCCGTTAGGTGTTCTTTTAAATCCTAACTAAGCTAATTCTGTCAAAGCTGAAGTTACAAGGGCTAATTGGGTAAATAACCAGAAACCCTAGTAGGCACGGTCGCGCCACGTTTTGGCACGGTCGTGCCTCGTCTGGCACGGTCGCACCTATTGTTGGCACGGTCGCGCCTCAGCTTGGCATGGTCGCGCCTCTTATAGGCACGGTCGCGCCTCACATCAGTTGAAACGTAAATGCAGCCTTTAATCGCAAGACCATTCGATTTCGTAACCGTTTCTCGTATTAACAGACCCAATTAAGAGTTTAATCATTTTAATTATATCAAATAAACCCATTTTGGTCGATCCCTCTCCTAAACTATCTACACCCTCCATGTGACCAGCGATTCCATCATTTTTATTGCAATCCTCTCAAACAAACACACAAACACATCATTCGATCCTCCCTAAAACTTCAGAACACATTGAGTTAGCCGGAGTTGCAGCAGAAAGCACCGGAGACCACACCCGTCATAGCCAGAACTCGTCCCCACCGTAGGCCATCAATTTATCGTCTCACAGGGTAATTGAAACTTTCAAACTATCTATTTATTCTATAGATCAAAAGCCCTAATCCAATTTAGACTCTCAATATTGAAATTTACTCGAACCCGATCCTAAGTTTCATTTAAAAATGGTTTAATCGAATCCAACCTTAAACATGTTTTAAACACAATTAATCTACACCAACAGACTCGTACTAACCTTGTGAATGAAAGCCCTATACATTCCAGCACTATCAATAAAAGAATCAATCAATTCGTTCCTGTTTTGAAAGAGACACGGCCGCGCTAATCATCTAGCACGATCGTGCCTCGAGAGACGCGGTCGTGTCGACTTCCAGTGCGGTCTTGCCTCCTACTCAGACCCAGTCATGCCCGTTGGCTAGACTTGATCGTACCCCAGAAGCAGAGACACGGTCGTGCCTATCGAAGGCACGGTCGTGCCTAGTGGTTTGGCTAGTTGTCCTCTGTTTGACCAACACGGTCGCGCCCTGTCTAGAATGGTCGCGCCCGCCCTAGCACGATCGTGCCCTACCCTAGGCACGGTCGTGTGTGTTGGCAGAATGTTTATAATCTTTTATATTTCTAAACAATTAGTATTTCAAATTAATTTCTAAAATAAAAATAATTGAATTTATAAAAATCTGTATTGTTTTTATTTAGAAAAGATCCAATATTTAATATTAAAATAAATGAAAATTATTTAAAGTTCAACATTTAATTTATAAACCCTTCACTTAAATAATATTTTAATGTCTAAATTACATTATATAAATAAATGAATAAGGTAATAATTATTTATTTGATTTATAATTAAACAAAAACATTTATTTAGTTATACTTAATTACCTCTAACACTTACATTATTTTCATAAACAGTAATTATTTAATTTACATATTTAATTATTCCAAACTCAAACCTTTTTCAAAAATGTTCTAAAAATATTCATTTCAAATCTTCCATTTTATACAATACTTTCAATTACCAATCTCTAACTTCATCCAATTTAACTTTAGATATAGACTTATACTATTGTGCATTATTAATGCAATATACATTACACTCTAGGTTAACATTATGCAATACAAGGATCACATTACTATCTAGTATCTCGTGTTAGCTACGCCTTCGAATCAAGTGAGTATTTCATAGCCCCTTTTACTCTTTACACTTTTGGGGTGAAACATGAACTCTATCAAATTACATGTTTACATTTACACAAACAACACAAATACAAATCCTATTTATATTCATGTGTGCAATTTGAGCTTTATGCCCGAGTGCTATGTGTGCTAACTTTTGTGAACACTTATGTGCAATCATTAACAATTCAAGCCGGCGTTTTTCAATGATAGATCTATTGAGTCTGACAAACCCACCCAGATTGGGGTGATTGATACCGAAAACATAATTTGCATGCGAGTTACAAAGGTTTGATTGTACTTGGTTACACAATAGTTGATCCCCATAAATGCCTTATTTATCATGTTATGTAAGGATTTGTTTTACAAACTATATGCTATCTATATACAAACCTGTGTTATACTCACCAACTTTTTAGTTGACCTTATTTTATTCATGTTTCAGGTGCTTTCATATGAGTTTGATCAAGACATGCTACACATAGGCTATGGACCTAGTTAATCGTAATTCAAAAACAAATTGTAGTTCATTATGTACTTGGAACTTGATTCATGTTTGTTTGAATGGAAATGGATTTAACATATTACAATTTAGTCAACCTTGAGCTCATGAACAGTCTACATGTCCTGCCCCGATGATTCCGCCGTCGGTTGGGGTGTGACAGATTGGTATCAGAGCCTTGGTTATAGGGAATTAGGTTATTAGACACTCTTGACCTAGACTATAACTTTAGGACACCCATACAATGCCATGCTACTACATGTTATATTATTAATTCTTGTGAAAATATTTTTACATGCTATCATAAGTAATTACACTACATGATACAATACATGATGACTTATGTGTCACGCTACTTGATAACTTTTGTGCTTACACCCATTACTATTTACATGCTATATGATTTTTTTAGGTGAATATTCTTACATGTTATACTATATAACTACATCATATGATACAATACTTAATAATCTATGTGTCACATTACCTACCAACTTTTTCTCCTGTTCATTGCTACCTATTTAATTTGTTTAAAAGTGCTATCCTAAGTATCCACACACACTCATGCACACTTAGTTATTCATGCACCCCTAAACTCACATGCATAATACCTCACCTCTTGTGGACAACAATTTTTTTTTAAACTATTGGGCCTAAGGACCATCAATAATAAACTAAGCAGTCCACCTATCCCCCAATAAGCAAAAGCCCACTGGAATGCATAAACCTTACTTTCGGGCCACAAGGCCCATTTCACAATAATTCTCATCATGACCATGAGACCAACAATAGTGTTATTAATACATGATGGCTGGAAGAGTGTGTAGACCCATAAGGGATTCTGACTAAGGAAAGATAGGGTACTTAAGTGTGTCCTAGTGACCCACCCCTCTTTCCTGGGAATTCTCCTCAGGGATACACTACTTATAGGTCAAGTGTACTCCTAAAATACTATTGTGAAGACTCAGCGTTATGACTATTCAAACTCTAAACCTATGAGAACTCCTATGTTTGACACTCAGTATTTATTTATCTCTTACAACCTTTCCATTGTTTTCCTGCTAAGCATGGACTCCTACTCTCCTACCTCCCCGGTATGCCGTCCCGAAGAAGAGTCTGATTGGGAAGAAGACACTGAATCACCCGTGCATCGATCACCAACACCCGCAGCTGCTAGATCAATGTTTGATGTAAGGGTAGATTGGATTAGGAACACCGGCCCAAGACTTCGAACACCTGGATCAGCTGCACCAAGAAACCCGTATCAGACACCCCATCCCCACAATCAACTACCACTCCCACTAAGAGACCCATATCTAATGCCCGACACGTATTACTCTAATCCTTGAGTAGGGCATATCATGGCACTCACTAGTACTATCGAATTTCCAATCAATGACACGCACCAATATGTAAGGACCTCAGAATTTGAGAGGCAAAGAATTGAGCAAGGGTTAATTCACGACTTGCAAGGACAAGGAATGAATAGCCTAGCAAACCAATTAGGGTACCAAAAGGAATTAATCTCCATCCTCGAAGCGGTGCTCGCCTTGGGAATTATTCTCCTTCTAGTAGGAAGCTACAGGAGGCGTTAACAGGATTATTTTTCTTATTTATTTCAGTTTGAGAACCATTTCCCTATGTTTTGAATACGTTTCAGCATTTCTAAATTTTATATTTTCCAAAGTTATTATTCATAAATTCAATACGTTGAGTGTGAATTACACCCATCATATTTTCATCAAAATTTCTCAAGTATCACCTTTTTCATTCAATACGATTTAGTACAGTACCAACAATCTCCTTCATAAACAAATCATCCTATTGTTCGATTTAAACAAAACCTCGTTATCTTGTTCAAACAAAATGTTTATAAAACTTTTAGATAGTATCAAAAACATAAATTTTCCATAAAACTTTCCATCTGATAGGGAAAGTTAATACAACCGATTTTATAAAAAAATAAATAATAATAATAATAAATATATATATGTATATATATATATATATTATTTCGAATTGATAAATAATTATGGTTTTCCTCGTTTAAGTAAATATTTCTAAACCCTGGCTAAATTAATATAGGACTAATTGTTTAGCCAATAATTTTGCTTAAAAATATTCTCATATTGATAGTTGAAAATTTAAATTAAAAGATTATTCCCATAAATTGTCTACTTATTTAAATTATGTGATACAATGGTTTCACTACTTTATATATCCACAATCAAGAATAATTTACCACATCCTATTTTCAAACAAAGATCAGTAATTGTAAACACATTTCCTCGAATATTTTCAGAACCTCCTCATTACCTTTCACTTGTCACTTCAAGAGACGATCGAACAGCGTAAACGTTAACCCCCCCATCAACCTCAAGGAGATTTAAGAGCTACAACCTAACTACCACATTATACAGGAATGCCAAACAACACGCTTGTCCGCAATACTCGATCACATACAAAACCCGTTAGTATACATCACACACGAAGTCCAACAATTTACGTATACACGTTCACAATATACCCAACGCAACCATATGGTACACGAAACTCAATTATTCTCAATATACCCAATGCTACACAAATTACATAATACAAGAAACTAGTTTGCCTACAAATCGCAATTTACTGGATTGATCACATAACACACGAAACATGTTTATTTACAATACACATGCTACCGGATTGAGCACATAACACACGAAACTTAGCTGTTTGCGATATACGTTATACATAACAATTGTTTGATTGATACATAATTCTAGATTGACCACATTAAACATGAAACCCATTTAGTTACAGAGTACATCATACTAAACTGTACACATCATATGGATTTACAAAATACATGATGCTAAGTTGTCAACGCCATACATGAAATTCATTTCCTATAATACATGTGATACTATGTTATTTACATTACACGTGAGAGCTCATTGATTTACAAAATACATAATGCTAGTTGTTCATGCTACACAAGAGACTTGTGTGTTTACTTTATGCATGAAACGAAATTGCTTACAATTATTACAATTGATTGATTACATTATACACAAGACATGGTCATGCACTTTGTTCATCAAAGTTGAGGACCATAATACATGGAAACGACTCGGGGTTTGACGTATTCTTGTTCAAACACGAGCAAACTAAGAAACTTTAAGTTATTCTACTTTACTACTCTCTAGTCGTGAACTTACCTGCTTAAGGACATAGTTACTTGTTAGCGACTTTTATGTGAAAACAATGGATATGGACGGAGTGAAATTGTGCCCCTTGAACCGCACGCAACGGAATAACCTATACGGACCATGCGATGATTTGAGTAATTACGGGTGCACACGGAATTATGAAAATCAGCGTATGGAAAGCATAGTGAAATTTGTCATGTGTTGTGACCTAAAGTTTATCATGATATGTAACAACGAAACTAATTTGATATGACAAGGGCATGGTGGATACGCCGATGGTACTTCCTATATATAAGTGTCCTATAATATTATCAGAAGTAATGTTGCTCGTGTCACGTGAAGTTTTGACCTAGACCAATGTTTATGAAATCTTTGACCCGCTAACAATTTTAAAGTATATTATACTACATCTTACACAAACCCTAATTGTCAAGATTCCATCAAATTCATTCCAAATAATACATCTCATATTTAGAATTCAGAATTATTATTCGACAATCTCCTCCATAAATTCATTTCAAAACAAAATTCATTATCACCCTTCATATTCAACTTTAAGTATCAGGCCTAAGCCATGTCAAGGGTTACACTCCCCAGAATACAACAATCAAAACTCACCGAGAACCCAAAACTCCCACCTGTTTCTTGATTTTAATAGGCTCCATTAGTTAAATTTTGGGACGAAATTCCCTTAACATGGGGAGACTGTAACATCTCTGATTTTCCGACCCTATTTTAACTTATTTTAACTAATAAAATAACAACACGACATTGAATCATATACTTGTTCAAACCTACACCTCATTAATCGTTAGCCGATCGTATTCAATTCAAGGATTTAGAACTCATAATCAAGTGGTAACACCTCTTAGAGTTAATCCAGTTAGTAATCCCGTTAGGTGTTCTTTTAAATCCTAACTAAGCTAATTCTGTCAAAGCTGAAGTTACAAGGGCTAATTGGGTAAATAACCAGAAACCCTAGTAGGCACGGTCGCGCCACGTTTTGGCACGGTCGTGCCTCGTCTGGCACGGTCGCACCTATTGTTGGCACGGTCGCGCCTCTTATAGGCACGGTCGCGTCTCACATCAGTTGAAACGTAAATGCAGCCTTTAATCGCAAGACCATTCGATTTCGTAACCGTTTCTCGTATTAACAGACCCAATTAAGAGTTTAATCATTTTAATTATATCAAATAAACCCATTTTGGTCGATCCCTCTCCTAAACTATCTATACCCTCCATGTGACCAGCGATTACATCATTTTTATTGCAATCCTCTCAAACAAACACACAAACACATCATTTGATCCACCCTAAAACTTCAGAACACATTGAGTTAGCCAGAGTTGCAGCAGAAAGCACCGGAGAACACACCCATCATAGCCGGAACTCGTCCCCACTGTAGGCCATCAATTCATCGTCTCACAGGGTAATTGAAACTTTCAAAACTATCTATTTATTCTATAGATCAAAAGCCCTAATCGAATTTAGACTCTCAATATCGAAATTTACTCAAACCCGATCCTAAGTTTCATTTAAAAATGGTTTAATCGAATCCAACCTTAAACATGTTTTAAACACAATTAATCTACACCAACAGACTCGTACTAGCCTTGTGAATGAAAGCCCTATACATTCCAGCACTATCAGTATAAGAATCAATCAATTCGTTCCTGTTTTGAAAGAGACACGGTCGCGCTAATCATCTAGCGCGGTCGTGTTGACTTCCAGCGTGGTCGTGCCTCCTACTCAGACCCAGTCATGCTCGTTGGCTAGACTTGATCGTACCCCAGAAGCATAGACACGGTCGTGTCTATCGAAGGCACGGTCGTGCCTAGTGGTTTGGCTAGTTGTCCTCTGTTTGACCAACACGGTCGCGCCCTGTCTAAAACGGTCGGGCCCGCCCTAGCACGATCGTGCCCTACCCTAGGCACGGTCGTGTGTGTTGGCAGAATGTTTATAATCTTTTATATTTCTAAACAATTAGTATTTCAGATTAATTTCTAAAATAAAAATAATTGAATTTATAAAAATCTGTATTGTTTTTATTTAGAAAAGATCCAATATTTAATCTTAAAATAAATGGAAATTATTTAAAGTTCAACATTTAATTTATAAACCCTACACTTAAATAATATTTTAATGTCTAAATTACATTATATAAATAAGTGAATAAGGTAATAATTATTTATTTGATTTATAATTAAACAAAAATATTTTTTTAGTTATACTTAATTACCTCTAACACTTACATTATTTTCATAAATAGTAATTATTTAATTTAGATATTTAATTATTCCAAGCTCAAACCTTATTCAAAAATGTTCTAAAAATATTCATTTCAAATCTTCCATTTTATACAATACTTTCAAGTACCAATCTCTAACTTTATCCAATTTAACTTTAGATATAGACTTAGACTATTGTGCATTATTAATGCAATATACATTTCACTCTAGGTTAACATTATGCAATACAAGGATCACATTACTATCTAGTATCTCGTGTTAGCTACGCCTTCGAATCAAGTGAGTATTTCATAGCCCCTTTTACTCTTTTACACTTTTGGAGTGAAACATGAACTCTATCAAATTACATGTTTACATTTACACAAACAACACATATACAAATCATATTTACATTCATGTGTGCAATTTGAGCTTTATGCCCGAGTGCTATGTGTGCTAACTTTTGTGAACACTTATGTGCAATCATTAACTATTCAAGCCGACGGTTTTCAATGATAGATCTATTGAGTCTGACAAACCCACCCAGATTGGGGTGATTGATACCGACAACACAATTTGCATGCTAGTTACAAAGGTTTTATTGTACTTGGTTACACAATAGCTGCTCCCCATAAATGCCTTATTTATCATGTTATGTAAGGATTTGTTTTACAAACTATATGCTATCTATATACAAACCTGTGTTATACTCACCAACTTTTTAGTTGACCTTATTTTATTCATGTTTCAGGTGCTTTCATATGAGTTTGATCAAGACATGCTACACATAGGCTTTGGACCTAGTTAATCTTAATTCAAAAATAAATTGTAGTTCATTATGTGTGACACCTTTCTTCATTAGGATCAGGATGTCTGGAGGTAGATGCTTCAGCATTGTGAATTGGGGAGGAGAAGATAGTATCAAAGTCAAACCCTTGAGTAAATTCTTCGTAGTTGAAGGGTTGACTTATCGGTTCAATGGTGGTTGTTGGGATTGACGATGTGATGACAGTTGTAGGTGTTATAGAAGGGGTGATGGTGACTGACTCCGTGAGAATTGGAGTAATCACCGCCACCTGGACAGATGTGACAGAGAGGGTCATTATCACAGGAACCTCCTCTGTGATTGAAGTGACTGCCACCGCAGGTTGTACCTGTGGCCTCCTCCTCTGTCTCTGGTATAATTGCTGTGAAGGTGGGGTAGAGGCTGAATCAGTACTTGCAGCTGGAACTTGTACTTGCTGCAGAGTAGTAACCTCCACCTCACTTGGAATAGCAAGTTGCTGCCTATCCCCTCTTTTCTTATTTACACTTTCACGCCTCTGTCTCTATATAGCAGCGTCAGAGTCAGAATCTGGCTCATATTCTCTACTTGAAGCTTGTCGCTTTCTCTTTGAGGATGACTGAGGTAAGGTTACCTTCACCGTTCTTCTCGGGTGAGCCTGCGATGGTGCATCATCGGAATCAGAAGAATCAGACTCTCTCTCTTCCTAGTCGGATCCCTCAGCACCATCATGACCTTCTTCTTCGTCTCCATTTTCAGACGATCCATCTACACTTTCAACTTCCTCCTCTTGTTATTGTTGTTGTTCATCTGAATGTTCACTCAACTCTGGCTCCGAATCATGACTATACCATCTCCAGTCAGCCGGTGCCACATATGCTTCGTTTATTAGGTGGCCAAAAAGTGTCGTATGCTCAGGGGTAGGTTTTACACTGCCTGGCTTTAAAAACTGTGCAAACACTCTTTTGTCCACCCTTTTAACTTGCAATCTCTCCCCAGTTGCAGGTAGGTTTGGCAACGCATCGTCAATCAGAGGTTGCACAAACCTTGGGTATAATAAGAACCTGAACCTCTCAGCCGTGTTAATTTGATCATTGATGGCTTTGAATATGTATCGTGAGAAGTTGTAGCCCTTATTGAGAGATAAGCCAACAATGGCAGCAGCAAGGTCATGACCCATTGCATCCTTTCCAGCTTTTGCTTGAGGAGATACACATGATGATGATGTGGGCAAAATATCTCCATTGATCAAGCACCCACATTTTCTTGTAAGAAGCGTACTCTCTCGCACCGACATACCCCATTCGTTGCCTCCAACAGACATCCACAAAGTAGTCAGGATAGGCTGTCGGGTCATTGGAAAGATCCCTGAATTGCAAGACCCGTCTAATAGTGTCTTCAGAAAATGCGATATCATGACCCGCAACGGTAGCCGTTATAACATTGGGGGTTACCATCCTATCATGCTTCGTGGTCTCCCAAAATTGCTCAAGATAAGGTCTTGAAACTATAGGGTCAGCTGAAATAGCATAGCTGATTCTTGAACGGTTCAAGAAATCAAATATCTCTCGATACTGTAGAGCTGCACCCTTCCATTTAGCTTGAGTATGAGCTAGAAGATTGAACTTATTCGTAAACGCACGAGCCATAATCTGCAAAAACACACAGAAAACATAATCAGAACAACAAGTTTCATTGGAATTGAATAAACATGACTCAGTATAGCAGTTACTCTTTGAACTGAATTTCCAGACTTAGGAATTTTTCCCATGTGTTGGTCCTGCGTACTTAGCAAGTATGCAGGAATTTCCTCTTGCGTACTTAACAAGTACGCATGAATTGCTTCTTGCGTACTTGTTAAGTGCGCAGGAAACGCACTTGTTCAAAATTACAGAAATCTAAGAAATCAACAGATGTTCAAGATTTGATGTGTATTAGGTCACCACTAGGTCGGAATGCATGATTTTAGCCTATGGGATCAACATTCACATCAAATACCTGCTACACTAGTTCAATTTTGACCTAATCGACCACCCAGATGAACCTACGGTCAATCGAGGGTCAAAGGGCAAAATCAAGGATGAAATCGAGTGATTAAGGGATCGACTGATGATTCTTAACAAGTTTTAGTCATAAATTGTTAATAAAATGCCCTAAAATTTGTGTAAAATCAACAGATTAAGCCCTAAAATTTTTAACGTCTCAATCGGTCCATAAAATGTGATTTTATGGATGGATTGGATCTAGATTCTCATCAAATGATTGTAAGAAGATGATGATACTACAGATGGGACGAAAAAACGGTTTGGAACACTCGGATTTTTGAGGAAAATTTGCGAAGGGAATTGAACAGGCGTTTGAGTTTGAATGTGATAAAAATCTGAAAAATTTTCTAACTCCTGTATATATACGCAACACATAATGGTCTTACGTACTTGCTAAGTGCAAAAGCTTTAACTTTTGCGTACTTACAAGTGCGCAAGACTTAACTCTTGCGTACTTGTTAAGTACGCAGGGCTTACTTCATGCGCACTTGTCAAGTACGCAGAAACCCTTAAGTGCGCAAACTTTCAACTCAAATTATGAAGGTTTTTCAAGTCAAATAATGAACAAGATTAAAAATATTCAATCAGGAGGATTAAAATACAATTCAGGAAGGTTAAACACAAGTATTTTTGGCTTTTCTGATTAAGACCGAATTGTTCATAAACTTAAAATCTTTTTGAACTTTTCTAGATAGAAATATACATGTATTTACACAAACTATTTTTTATCAAAGACACGAGCAGAGGATCATATCATACTAACTTATAGCAAAAACGATACAATATAAACATCAAAGAATATGGGATTATGTCATGGATTACTATTTATTCATACGTAATAAGCACATAAACAAGTAATTCAAGTTGACAATATTATAAGATTTGAAACTATAAGCATCTTTGTATCACGTTCTTGTGTATTAAGGTATTAATTATAAGATATACAACATGTACCCCACTGATATACTACATCAATGTAAATTGCACTATCTCAAGGCATCTATGATTTTCTCACTTATTTTCTAAATTTTCAGAATGAAGCTACATCAATTAGCACAGGAAAAATCAAGCAGAATCCATAAGGGTTATCAGGAATCATAAGATTCAGAATCGAGTGATACATTTGTCTTGGTTTCATTTGATTTCTTCATTGAATATCGGTATGATGATTCAGGATAATGAATATGGTGTTTGAATAAGGTAAGGGAATCCAACTTTTATCTGGATTTGATTTCAATGAATCAGGAGTGATTCAATGGTGAATACATGCTCAACGGTTGATGTAGAGACATGTCTTGATTCAATATCTCCTTGCATACTTGTGAGTATGGGCAGTGAGATGAACCGCATTAATTGTGCTAACGACACAACCTGAAACTGATCTCAAAAGAAAATTATTGCCAAAATCTAACATCCTTTATCTGATAATGATCTTTTCTATTCTTTTACGCACACACACTAGCAAACATGGGTTCAAATCACAGTTGTAATTTTAGATTAAGTTTCCACACTACTAGTGATTCAAAGGCGTATACAGTCTACTGACAATTCAAATTACTTGTAAATAAGCAGATTAAAACCATAATAATTTACACAATTAAGTAAGCATGACGCAATCATTTCCCATTTGAGCAGTCTGTGACGTTTAGATCATTTCTAATGTACTATCATTTCCTCTTTTCTCAAGTTAACTTTGAAATTTTCTCCATTTTCTATTTTGTTTTTGATTTTGTAAAATGTTTTTGAAGGTTAAAAGAACTATACAGAAAACATAAAAGAAAATAAAATTTAACTTTCATTAATTGAATTGATTTAAGAACAACAAGTTTTCACTCAGGAGTGAACATTCCTATCAAGTTGACAAGATGCTCAAAACGGGATCGATCAAATGCCTTTGCGAAAAGGTCAGCAAGATTGTCATCCATGTGAACTTTAACAAGTTCAATTAAATGCTTTTCAGCACAATCACGGATGAAATGATGGTGAATTTCTATATGTTTAGTTTTGGAATGTTTCACCGGGTTATTTGTGATGGACATGGTAGCATTGTTATCAATGAATAAAGGAGTTCTAGTGAAGTTTAAGCCGTAGTCTCTCAATTGCTGCTGAATCCACAATATCTTAGAACAACCACTCGCCGCAGCAATGTATTCGGCTTCACAAGTTGAGACAGAAACCGTTGACTGCTTCTTACACTACCAGGAAACCAGTCTGTCTCCTAAGAATTGACATCTACAAGAAGTTGACTTTCTGTCAAGGGTACAACCGCCATAGTCTGAATCAGTGTAGGCTTTGAAGTCGAATAACTGCTGCTTAGAGTACCAAATACCTAATCGAGGTTTCCCTTTCAAGTATCTGAAAGTTCTCTTCATGGCTATCATATGTGACTCCTTCGGTTAAGACTGAAACCTTGAGCACAAGCATACAGCAAACATTATATCGGGTCTTGAAGCTGTGAGATACATAAGTGATCCGATCATCCCACGGTACAATCTGCAATCCACAGTCTTGTTGTCCATCTTTGTCAGGATGCAGACCATGATTGACTGGGATAGGTGTGCCATAAGTACTGCTATCATTCATCTTGTATTTTGACAAGATGTCCTGCACATACTTAGTTTGATGTAGATAAATGTCATCTTCTCTTTGACTTACTTGCAGACCCTGGAAGAACGACAATTCACCCATGTTACTCATTTCAAACTTGGACTTCATCACCTGCTCGAATTCCCTACACATCCCTTCATTTGTAGATCCAAAAATAATGTCGTCGACATATACTTGTACAAGAAGAATGTCACCTCCTGCTTTCCTAATGAGGAGGGTCGAGTCAATCTGTCCACGGTCGAAACCATTAGACAGTAGATGTTTAGATAATGTCTCATACCATGCCCGCGGTGCTTGATGAAGACCATAAAGTTCTTTGTCGAGCTTATACACTTTATTGATATTATGCAGATCTTCAAAGCCAGGAGGTTGAGTGACATAGACCTCTTCGTGAACTTTTCCATATAGGAAAGAACTCTTCAGATCAAGTTCATAGACTTTGAAGCCGACATATGTGGCATAAGCCAAGAACAGTCGAATGGCCTCAATTCTAGCAACTGGGGCATATACTTCCATGTAATCCAAGCCCTCTTGTTGATAAAAACCCTGAACAACCAATCTTGCTTTGTTCTTCACAACCACATGATGATCATCCGTCTTGAATTTGAACACCCATATGGTTCCAATTGGCTGAAAGCCTTTTGGCAAGTCAACCAAATCCCACACGTGCAAATTTTGGAATTGAGACAATTCATCTTGCATCGCCTCAATCCAGCAGTTGTCCGCTAGAGCCTCCTTCACATTCTTCGGCTCTAACTGGGACACGAATGCAGCATGCAGACATGTTTCCATGACACCAGTGTCAAGTATCTCCGAGTAAAGACTAGTGTTCTCTGTAATGGTTAGATGACGAGTCTGAACACCGGCATGATGATCACCAATAATGTTGTCGATTGGATGATTCTTATGCACTCTCGTCTCTGGTATATTCGGTTCCTGAATTTCTGAATCGATATTCGTGCTTAACTCCCCTATTTCCAGTGTTCTAGAAGAAGAAGATTCAATGTTAATTGGATCAGCTAGAGCTTCATTTCCTACAGTTGTGTTAGGATTAGCTTGAGCGTCATCTCCATCAACATGAACATCTTCACTGTTATCACTGTCATGAGTTCCAGATGCAGATGCAACATTGGAATCAGGAGTTACAATCGGTACAGTAGCACGAGTAGAGAAACTGGAGTCATCGCCGCCTCCTAATAATTCATAAACATTTGCGGCGTCAACTACAGATAGATCAGGAAGATTGAATGACTTGAATAGTGCATCATATTCAAAACCCCAAGCTGGACCTGTTGGTTCTGGTGGAATGCTGTGTTTACTGCAATCCACATCAAACCATTCCTCGACAGTATGAGTTCCTATATTGTACACTCTCTTGCAAGGCGAGTTGGCAACGTATCCTAAGAAGATGCCTTCCACTGCTTTTGTATGAAACTTAGACTGGCGGTCTTTGTATTGTAGCAATAAGGAAAATGGACTACCAAAAGGAACTAGGTAATCAAGATTGGGAAGTCGATTGTTGATCAACTCGTAACAAGTCTTGTTGTGCCTCTTCACAACTAGAACTCTGTTTAAGAAAGTGACACGAAGCTTTGCATCCGGTGGCATAGTCCTTGCAGTCTCAATCAATGTTCTGTTCTTCCGTTCTCCAACTCCATTCGGCTGAGGTGTGTATGGGGCACTGAATTCATGACGGATCCCCTTCTTGAGACAGAAAAGTTCCATCAAATTATTCTTGAACTCAGTTCCGTTGTCACTCCTTATTCTTCTAACCTTCAGCTTGCAAAGAGATTCCAAGCTCAGGATCAGGTATTGAAGAAAATCAGCAGTCTCGTCCTTTGTACCTAAAAAATGCACCCAAGAAAAATGTGAGAAATCATCAGTTACAACCAGACATAACGACTTACCTCCAATACTCCTGATACTTATGGGGCCAAACAGATCCATGTGTAATAGCTCCAAAGGGGTATCAATGGAGTTTTGGAGCTTGGGCTTGTGAGACTTTCGCTGCTATTTACCCTTTTACAAGGCATACAGTCATCTCTAACGGTAAATCTCAGCTTAGGAACCCCGTTTACCAAACCGTTACGTACAATATGGTTCATTTTACGATAAGAAATATGTCCGAGTTTCCTATGCCACAAGACAGAGTCAAGCTCTGTCGCTTTGGTAAGCAAACAAGTAGCAACTGATGAGGTGGTTGTTGCCACGCTCATATCAATCTGATAGGTGTCGTTTATCCTTGGCGCTCTCATCAGAATCCAGTCTTCAAGATCTTCAAAACCAGGCTTGAGAATCAAGCATTCATTCTTATCAAACATCACCGAGTACTCCTTGTCGCTCATTTGGGAGACACTCAGCAGGTTATGCTTCAGCTGCTCGCAAAAGTTGACATTGTCAAAACTAACACAACCATTTGATACCACGCCTTGACACGTGATACTGCCACCTTTCTCTCCAGCAAAGGCCACATAGCCGCCTCTGAATGGTTTCACGTCTTGAAGCAAGGCCATGTTTCCTGTCATGTGCCGGGAGCATCCACTATCTACATACCAGCGGTTAGAGATAGTACCCTTCGGACGTCCCTGCATGAGTCACAAAAAGAATTACTTAGTTTTGGAGACCCAAGCCATAGTGGTCTTCGGTCGTCCATCCTTTTCAAAATAAACTACCTCTTTTAACTCACAGTCATGATCACTGTTCAAAATGGATGAATCTTTAAAAGAATTAGGACTAGGAGATTGAGAATTTTTATATTTGGCAATCCAGGACCTCTTCTTTTTCTTAATCGGAACAGTAGACTTTGGTTCAACAACAGCAGGTGAACTTGTGGAAGCTTCACCTGATTGAACTGAAGTCAGCTGCTCTAGCTTTCTCAACCTCGTATTCCTTCTTCTTCTCTGTGGCTTTGAGAGTTTCACCACAGGTTTCTCACCAGTACGTGACGTGTACTACCAGAGGTAGATACACAACGTACAGCAGGTTGCTTTACCTTTCTTGAAACAGATGGTTTGGCCTCAGATTTGATCTTTGGCTTTGCTATCGGTTTAACTGGTGGTTTCACCACATTTTGTTTTGGACAATTGGGAGGTTTCACTGATGGCGACTTAGGGATGACAGCCGGTTGTGAAACAATAGGTTGTTTCCCTTGGTTCTTTGAAGGAGAGTTCACAAAAATGTGACCAACCAAGCTACAGTGAAAGCAAGTCCTCTTGTCTATATAAGTCCTTTTGTAAGGCTCATTAGATCTGGCCTTAGATAACTCAACATTATGAGCAGGAGGAGTTGGTTTGTGAACAGGAGTCTGACCCGATACAGATTGGTTCTTGGGAGTATAGTATTTTTGCAAATTTTCTTTGTAACCAAGCCCATAGTGAGCTGAAAAAGCCTCTTTCTTTACTTGATTAAGATTTTTATACCCCCCATAAAGCATTACCTTTAATTTATCAATAGATTCAATGATATCGGGTTCAATTAAAATACAGTTATCACTATCAGTGATAATGTTTTTCTTGACTTTTTGTTCAGATAACAACTCCTTAGATACTACTCCTTCAGGGCAAGTGTTAACCGACCCATCATCAGAAATAGTAAAGAACTCCTCATTAGATGCGGAGTTAGCCTTACTTGAGGAATCATCCTTTTTAGAGGAATCATCCTTTCCTGAGGACTCATCAAGACAAGTTAGATCAATGTCTACTAAGTTGTTGACAAACTTCCCGCTAACTGGTGGAGGAATGGCATTAGTACCCAGCCCTAAGCCATTCATTTGCCTCACTACAGATTCGTAGTGTTTCACCACAAAATGAGAGTTTTTCAACTTCTTGTTAGATCATTTCAACTGCAAGATTTCATTTTGCAGCTTGTTAATTTCATTGTTCCTTTTCTCCAACCCCCTGTATGCAATATCCAAGTGAAGCTGTTGATCGCTCATTTTTAGTGAATACTCATGTTTTTCCTTTTTCAACGTTTCAATTGAATCTTTAAAACGTTTTTCGTTTTCTTTATAACTCAGAGCTGCAATGCGAAGGGGTTCGACCTTGTCTTGAAACTTAGAATTTTCAAGTTTTAAGCCTATACATTTAGAACAAGAAATAACAGAAAAAGGATTAGAATCTACCTCAGATGATGAACTTGTTGCCTCTCCAATAGCCATGAGAGCAACAGTAGTAGTAGATTCTTCTTGATCAGCTACAGAAGCTTCCTTTTCTTCAGCTTCCTTTTCCTCAGCTTCCTTTTTCTCAGCTTCATTTTTCTCAGCTTTCATCAACTCCATGATCTCAGCCATGAGACCAACCTGAGTTTGTGCAATGATGGCATCTTCCAGATGAACACCCCAATCAAAGTTGTCGTCCTGTTGAGCTACCAGTGCATTGGACGAACCACCGTGGCTTTGATTGTGGTTGTTTGTGTTGTTGTAGCCATGGCTGTTTCCTTGGCTAGGTCTGGTGAAACCCGAAGCCGGTGCTCTGTCTTTCTGACATTCACGAGCAAAGTGTCCAAAGTTTAGACACTTATATCATTTGGCCTTGGATTTTTCAAAACCAACCTTGGCATTAGAATGCCCGCCAATGAACTTTCTTCCTGTTCTGTTCAGGAAATGCTTGGCTCTCCTCAGTATCATGGCCATATTCCATTGAATATCCATGTCCTCCATGTCATCAGGATCCACTTGGTTAAAATCTTCTTCAATTGTCTCGGGATCTGTAAGCTTGCCACCTATGAAGTTCTCGTAGGCTAGCATACAAGATGAAAATAGTGCTACATGATCTTCAGCTATTTTGGCTATAGCTGATTGGTTAGCTGAAGTTGTAGCGGGAGGATTTCTTGAGGTATGTTGTTGATGAGATCCAGAACCTGATCCAGATGCATAGCATGCATGACCACCACAACCATTTGAGTGGTCTTCTTAAGTAGAGTTTCCAGAGAAAAGGGCAATTCCAGAGCCCGAAGATTTGGTTGTAGAAGACGTCCCATGATACATAGAAGGGTCTTGTATCTAAGGTCTTCTTGAGCTCTCCTTCTTTCTAAGGTTCATGTTATGAGCTTGAACCTTTCCAATTGCCTCCTCCACTGTCATTTCATAGAATTTTGGATTTTCTCTCATTAGGGTTGTGTACATTTCAAACCTGGGTGGCAAAGCATCCAGAAACTTTTCCACCAACTCTTCATCGGGATACTTGAGCTCAAAAGCTTTCAATTCTGTCTGCAGATGATAGAATCTAGAGATGAGGTCATCTAAACACTCATTCTCCAAAAATCTGAAACATTCATACTGCTTCCTGAGTAGATCCCGTTTACTCTTCTTGATATCACTATTCCCCTCGAATCTTTTCTGTAGTGCCTTCCAAAGATCCTTAGAGTTTTCATAACCTCTGAAGCTGTGGAACAACTCCCGAGTTAATGCCATAGTGATAGAACCAAGAGCCTTCTTCTCTCTATCATAAACTTTCTTTTCTTCTTCCTCAAGTTTAAAGATAGGCTTGGGCATGACTTCATCAAGATAGATGTGTGTGGGATGCTTATATCCCTCTAGCATTGGTATCCATAACGAAGAATCGGTGTAAGAAATGTAATGCTCAAAGCGTGCCTTCCAGTTAGAATAATCATTTACATTTAGCAGCTTTGGCGATTTCTAAGGAGTACCGATCTCATTGTCATAGTTTAAAATGTTTCCAAGGTTCTGAAGATTCGACATGGTGAACACTTAGTCAAATTTCAGAAAAATCAGAGACACTTGCACACTTGATATTGGCCTTGCGCACTTAGAGGAATGGTCTTGCGTATTTAAGATTTGCTCTTGCGTACGCAGGAGTAAATGATAAGTACGCAGGATATAACTTAAGTACGCACAAGATTAGTCTTGCGTATTTAGTAAGTACGCAAGAGATTAGTCTTGCGGATTTAGTAAGTACGCAGCAAGACTGTACTTTTTGCCAGATATGGTAAGTACGCAGAACACCTTTTCACCAACTCTCACCAAACTATTCCGGTCACTGGAAACACACCGGAGATGGCAAAAATCGGACGGATGAACAATCAAAATGAGCCAATGGTTCAGAAACTTGTTTCTAACCAACCTTTGATGCTCAAAACACTCAAAATACACAACAAAAGTCGGTTTTTGAGTGATTTTTGCTTCTAAAATAGTGCTCAAGAGCTACCCCTATTTTATCACAAAAATCAACAAAAACAACTCCTTTTGCTTGTAAAACTCTATAGAAAACTCTCCAAACTCACTCACAACACTTGAAAACAAGAGCAAATGCTCTAATACCACTTGTAGGTCCCTCGGGTGTGGCGGATTGTCACATGCAAGTGGGTCTACTAGTCGGACCAGGTGCGGAATACCCGTGACTAGGTGGAGAGTCTTACAACACAAAGTAAACCGACTAGATCATCACTTTAAACTTTCGTCTATTATAAACACTTGAAGGTTACAGAGAGAAATACTGAGATTACAAATTCTATGTATTTGCTACTATGACTGCATACTTATCTACTGTCAACCATTCCTATTTATACACGACCTGATGCCTGCGCACTTAGCAAGTGCGCAGGGCAATTTTCTCATGTGTACTTAGCAAGTACGCAAAGGTATTCTTGCGTACTTGCTGAGTATGCAGGAACTAATTCCTGTGCACATACAAGTGCGCAAAACCGTTAGAGAAATTTGCAACAAGCAATATGTAAAAGGAAATACAACTCGATTACTAATACATACAGACACTTACAAACAAAGACAAATACATACATGAAAGAACAAAACTAAGACTCTATCTATGCAGAGTGTTTGTCACATGAAAGTGCTTCAACAAGATGTGATCACCCCTCTCCTCTATGCTGAAATCTGGGATCCATCAAACAGAATGATCTTTCGGGAAGTGTGGGTACAAAAGGGTATAAAGTTATCCTTCTCGAATCCTTGTGGACAGTGGTCTGTTGTGAACATCATGTGCTTACGTCCCTTATGCATGTTATGAACTAATGAGATTAGTAAGAAATCCCACTCTTGGGACTTTTTCAAGAGTTTTGTATGTCGTTTTTCTGTTAGTTAAACAGCAGTCGTTAGTCCACACTTAGTTTTCTTTGTCATTCGCTTGAGAATAAATCACAGCTTATTCATCACCGAAAGAATAGTCGGATTTGAAGGTGTACTAAATGTCAAAGGTTGTGAGAACAACCCTGTTTGACCAATATTCTGAAATGTCAGATTACCTACTTGTCTCATGTCGGGCTTCCACAATACCCCATAGGAGTTATGTGTATGCGGGTCAGAATAATTTTCTGCCCCATTACCGGAGTTAGTGTATAGCACTCCTGACGTAAATTTCAAGTAATTGTGAGACTGAACTGTATGATGGATCTTGAGATTACGCTATAACCTCCCACAATAATTGTAAAATTATTGTCAGTGTTTGTTGTGGTAACGCTCAATTTGAAGCCTTCCTGACAAGTAGAATCTCAAAGAATGAATGTGCGAAATCCTTCGTCGTTCAAGATTTACTAAGGATTGGTTGAATTCAATTTGAATTTCTCTCGTTCCTCCCAAACTAGGAGAATTCTTTGTGAACACCTAATTTAGAAGTACGATTTGTTAAGATCTAATCCTTAATCAAGTGACTGAGAACATGGGTTGATCATTAGCTTGGACAGCAAGACTCACTAAAGTTTCCATGCACTACAAATTATGAATAGGTGTGCACACATAATGATAATTTACTTTGTATGGTTCCTGTAGTGTTTCTTCTATCCCAAGCTCCTATTCAAAAAGGATTTGAACTACTCATTTGATCGTGCTTGCACACTTGTGCAGGATTGTGTATTGTTCTATCGGATTACTTTTAATTATGTTTACCAATACTCATGAATCTGCCGAATATGGCTGTTGCCGGATGAGGTTAATGGTAGAGAGGCACCACCAGTGTCTGAAATTTTTCATGAATCTGCCGAATATGGCTGTTGCCGGATGAGGTTAGTTCAGGAACTCATGAGATTGATAGTGAGGATGATGAAGAAATTTTTCTGGATTCTTTGGCAGATCCATTAATTGTTGATGATTCATCCTACACTACACATGTTCAGGGGGAGAATTCTACACAGTTAGATTCAGAAATATCAGTTGATCAATCTTCTCAATCAGATACTTCTCAAGTTGATATTTTAACTGTTCCGTAGGTGGCTTCTGTAGGTCCCTCGGTTGTGGCGAATCGTCACATGCAAGTGGGTCTACTAGTCGGACCGGGTGCGGAATACCCGTGACTAGGTGGAGAGTCTTATGAAACAAAGTAAACCGACTAGATAATCACTATAAATGTTCGTCTATTATAAACACTTGAAGGTTACAGAGAGATTACAAAGTTCTGCGTATTTGCTAATCTGAATGCCTATGATTGCGTACTTATCTCCTGTCAACCATTCCTATTTATACATGACCTGATGCTTGCGCAGGGCAATTTGCTCATGCGTACTTAGCAAGTACGCAAAGGTATTCTTGCGTACTTGCTAAGTACGTAGGAACTACTTCCTGCGCACATACTAGTGCGCAAAACACTTAGAGAAAATTGCAACAATCAATATGTAAAAGTAAATACAACTCGATTACTAATACATACAGACACTTACAAACAAATACAAATACATACATGAAAGTACTAAACTAAGACTCTATCTATCCATAATCTATCCAGAGTGTTTGTCACAGGAAAGTGCTTCAACAAACTCCCCCTTGACAACAACTCTGGATCATCTTTGATCTTTAGTCTTGAGTCTTCGGTCTGTAGGTCCCTAATTCGGTGCGCGACGGATCTCTAGACTCGCGATACGACACGGTGATAACGTGCGGAATCCATGATCAATGTGCTCGTGTAACTCAATCACCAACAACGGTGTAAATAAACACTTTGTATTTCCACCACAATATTAGTTTACAGTATTCACAGAATTCTAATCAGTTCCTCCTGATATCGTCTGATATCTCTTCTAACAGACTCTATAACCTGTCTATATATAAGCACCAGTTCTGCACCAGGCGAACTTAATAAGTTCGCCTAAAAGATGCTTAGGCGAACTTATTAAATTCGCCTCTAATAGGCTAAGCGAACTTAATAAGTTCGCCTCAGATAGACTAAGGAATTTAACAAGTTCGCCTCTGATAAATTCGCCTCTCTATAAACTTAAACAAAATTTTATCAACAGTTACAAAACATGTCCTAACAGACTTCCCTTTAACTGTTGCTAACAATTCTATCAAATACAAGTCAAAGACTCTAAGACTAAGACATAACATCTTCAAGCTCGTTGTCACTAGAATATGCTCCAACAGACTCCCCCTTACCAACAACTTCAGAAGATTGTCATCAGTCTTCAGATATCATCAAACACACTGTAGTCTTTGTCTTGTTCATCTGCACACTCTCTCTTTATTTCTAGAAGAAAACTTGGGAGAAGGACCCCTTGTCAACTTCTGTCTACAATATTCAGTTTTTACACAGGAGAATATCCAAAAGTAACCAACAATTAAGATTTCCGTGGAAGCTGGAAAACTAAAATCTTTTTGGTTTTTCAAACATAAGAAAGACAAAATCTTTTTGGTTTTTCTCTGTACAAACTGAAATGTAAAATACAAAATCACATCTTTTTGTTCGAACATCACGAGTAAGAAAATCATATCAGTATATATGAGATATCAATCACACATCTTGGATATAAAATCCATATAATATAAAATGGTATCCTATGTCATTCTTTCAAGCCTTGACCAGTCAAATCGATATCTTTTAAGATTATCACACTCTATCTTTTCAAGACTTTCATATTGCATGTTATGATACGCGATAAACATTCAAAGAAAATAGGATCAGGCTATGACACACAAATTCAAATTGTCAATATTATAAGATTTGAAACTAAAGCATCTCATTCCCACTTTCTTGTGTTTTAAGGTACCATTTAAGTATGAAATACAACGTGTACCCCACTAGTATGCCAACAGAAAGTAAAATGCACTATCTTCAAGACATATGAGATTTTACTAAAGATTATCCGAATTTCCAGAGTGAGGAGACATCACTTAGCACATGAATAGCAGAATCCAAATTGGATTGTATAGGAATCAATGAGATTCAGAATCGAATGATTCAATGTTTTGGCTTATATATGTGGAATCATAAGATTCAGGTACGTGGATCCAACTGTTATCTGGATGATGAATTCAATGGAATCAGTAAAGATGATTTATCAATATGATCCAAGGGCTAGTATATGTTTGACAGATGTTGTCAAGTACATATCTTGATTATATTTCAAATTACATGCTTTTCGGGACATGGGCACTGAAGCAAATCGAATGAATAGTGCTAAGGACATAACCTGAAACTGATCTCATAGGAAAATCTTTATTAAAAACTAATATTCTTTATCTGATAGTGATCTTTTAACGCACACACCCTGTCACACCCCCAAATTCCACTAACGAAGTTTTACTATTTTGGAAGGTGACAAACCAGGATCTCAGACATCAGTTACTTCAAACGACACTATATGGGACTTGAAATGTAATAACACAAAAGATCAAGGTTCAAAGTGTATTTGCGGAAGCGTTAAACGAAAGTAAATGCGCAAAACAACGCGCCCAAGTCCAATTACAAACAAAACATAGATATTGTTCAATAGATAATTATTTCAGTTGAAGTCCAAGACACATGCATGACTTAACGTGATCCTGAGTGCCAACCTGAGAAAAACATGTGAGAAAACGAGTCAACACTAGGTTGGTGAGTTCACAGGTTTGAATCATTTAAAGTAAAGCGTTTACGGATTATGTACATTCAATATATATATATATATATATATATATCAATAGGTTGCGTGCCTATATTCATGTTTTGCTAAAGTGCTCGCAATCGAAACTGACAGCGTGTTTGTTTGTTTGCCTCCAGCCAGGTCTATCAACTCTGACTAATGTGTTAAGGTCAATATAACACCCGTTCGACCTCCAATCGAGTTAGCGTGACTAACGCGGGTGGGGTTTGTCAAACCCAGTAGTACTACCAAAATTACCTCGTTCATACCATATTAACGGTCCGATGTGTGTGAGGACTTTTCATGATAGTGTGTTACGCTTAGCCTCAACAATAATATCATATGAATTACAATAACCCAAAAAAAGTTGTGATATGTTTTCTCCCCCAAATAAAAACAGTAAAAGGGGCCGTGAAACTAACATGCGTTGCGTAGTAGGTAGTCTCACAAAAGTATGACATTTGAAATCTCAAGTGTTAGCCTGCATGGCTTACGTATGCCCTAGAATTATAAACACATAAGTTAGGGACATATGGGATTTATGACGACAACACAGAAGTTAGAACATCTTAACGCTTTCTAAGGATTTAAGAGTAGACGAACGTGTCTACAGAATTATATAAATTTCTTAATATAATTATTAAGATCAAAGCGCTACGTGTCGAATGTCTCTAATACGAATAATATTAATAAATATATTTATTCGTGTGTTTGTACCATTTAAAACGATCTAGAGAAATAACATAACTTAATATATTATTTTTAAGTTTGTATGATTAATAAAATAATCATTTGTGTGGAAAAATAATAAATATATTATTTTTAATTTGATTATGAAACCGTGGGTAACTTATATAAGTATTTATATTATTTAATTAATTTGAAACGTTTCGTAGGGTTTATAAACATGGCTAAAATAATATATAAATATTATTTATAATTGGAGTTACGGGTTGAAAATAATATAAAATCTATTATTTTAAAAGTGAGAATTTTATTAAAAACGGGTTATACAACCACACCCGAGCCTACGGGTGGTTTCCGGGTTCAAAACATATTAATATGTTAATAATATAATATAAGAGTCAGTGTTTATAAAAAGAATTTCATGAAAAAGCCCCCAAAAATATAATTGCAGGAGACCGGTTTCGAACCCGGGTCTCCTGCGTGTAGGCACTAAGCTTTAACCAACTCCGCCAGCTAGGGATTCGCACAAGAATTCGGATCAAATGCGTTTTAATCCTCAACACACCTGTGTTCTACCCCTTTACTCTAGTCCAATCGAACTCCCCCCCTGAATCCACTGAATTCGATTTCAATTGTACCAAAAGACATAGGGGTTTTGATGATCGAGGTATTTCGAACCTGTAGGTGTAGTTAATTTCTAAATCATCAAGTTTAAGATAGTTAAATTCCAGTTTGAAAAGTCAAACCCTAGGTTCTTAGCAAGGATTCGATTGGAACAATTCAGATGATAAAACATGTTGGAATCATAGGGCTATTGACAAAAAAAGGACTGCGAGTCAATCCCTGTGGTTTAATTTGATTGAGATGGTGACTGGATTGGAGTTTGATCAAACCAAAAACGTATAAACCCTAGGTATGGGTTCTTGTTTAATTCAGTGTTATGGATCCAAATTATCATAGGGCTTTTAGTGAGTGACTGATTGCGAAACTACTTGTATAAGTTAATTGGATTTAAATCGTATTTAGGTTTGAGTTTGATTAAAACGTTTTCTCAAGAACCCTAGAATCAAGATGATGATCAATTCGATGTTATACTATTAAATTAACATAGGGCTTTTATTAAACAGAAGATTTCGAGTCTGATGATACAAGTTAATTGGATTAAAACAGGGTCTAAGGTAGTGATCGAGTAAACCGGTTCTACATGAACCCTAGATTCTGGGTTTCTATCAAATTGATGATATGAGCCCCAATACTCATAGGGCTTTAAATTAACTGACTCAAACGAAACTAAGGATGCAATTAGTTACCAGAAACGTTGACAGATTGATGGTGATCGACTACACCGAGTGCCGACGGCCTGCAGTTTAGATTCCGGCGACTTCTGCTGTTTCTCTGATGAAACTGATGCGTACAGGAGCTTTGCAGTTGTTTGATTTAAGTATGCAGGGTCTTCAATTGTGGAATTAACATAGGATTTAAACGAATTTGATGTCTATTGTGATCATGTCGACGGTTATGCCATAATTGGCTATTAATCTGATTAATTCGCTAATGATGATGATTTATGTTGGTAGTTAAGGCTGTTAATGACCTTATTCATGCGATACTAGTTTCAGTTCCAACTGAAAACGATCATAGGATTCGAATTTGGATGAAATCGCGAGTTTGACTTTTAGAAAGTCAAACAAAAATTAAATTTGAGATAATTACAGAATTGGCCCCTCTGATATCATGAATATAAGTTAAGAAATTGTCATAACTGGTCCTTGAGTTTGTAATTGGGTTAAATGCAAGGTTAGTTAACTTGTAAAAGTCAACATGGCTTAAATAATTGGATTTTGAATTTACAAAGTCAAATAGAATTAGGTTTAGGTTAATTACATAATTAGTCCTTGTAGTCAGGGTTTAAAGAAATGACAGAAACAATCCCCGAAGTTTGAATTAAGTTAATTAGGTTAACTTTAACTGGATTTAAATAACGAAGTTAAACTGAAAAGTCCGGATTGTCACATCATCCCCTAGTTGAAAAAATTTTCGTCCCGAAAATTAAAATAATAAAAAAAATTTCAGAGGTGTCACATCATCTCCTAGTTGAAAGAATTTTCGTCCCGAAAATTAGGATAGTACTTTAAGAATTTGACGAGATGTGCTTGAACAGATTTGGATATTTGTACATCATCTGATCCTCGCGTTTCCACGTGGCTTTCGGTCCGCGTTTCGAGTTCCAACGAACTCTGACAATAGGGAATTTACTGCGTTTTAACGTTTTGATTTCCCTATCCATGATTTCTACCGGTTCTTCAATGAACCGCAGTTGTTCATCGATGTGTAGTTCCTCAAGAGGAACCGTGAGTGTTTCGCCGGCTAGACATTCTTCAAGTTCGAGACATGAAAGACATCGTGTACCCCACTAAGTCCTTCAGGTAGGTCCATCTGATACGCTACTGGGCCAATTCTCTTCACTATCTTGAACGGTCCAATATAACGAGGATTCAGTTTGCCTCGCTTCCCGAAGCGAATTACACCTTTCCAATGTGAGATTTTGAGTAGAACTATGTCGCCTACTTAAAACTCTAACGGTTTACGACGCTTATCGGCGTAGCTCTTTTGATGATCACGAGCTGCCGCTATACGGTTTCGGATTTGAACGGTCTTTTCAGGGGTTTTGACTACTAGTTCGGGACCTGTAAGTTGGCTATCCCCAACTCCAGCCTAACAAATAGGAGATCGGCATTTACGTCCGTACAATGCCTCAAATGGTGCCACCTTAATGATAGTGTGATAACCATTAATGTAGGAGAACTCCACTAGAGGTAAGTGAGACTATTATTTGTGTATTTATGAAGGGTATGATGCCCATAATAGCACCACTCCTTTCGCTTTGGACGGAGAGGGTTTCTCCATTGGGAAGAGGAAGGCGAACGATTTTCTCGCGATAGATAATCTCGGGTTGGTTCATAGATAACCAGCCCATTCTGACAATTACGTCGAAACTACTGAGCGTGACCGACATAAGATCAATGTCAAATTTATGACTAGCCAGTTCAAGTTTACAACCCTTAAAAACATGAGTTGCTTCTATTATTTGTCCGTCGGCTATTTCTGTGATGTATTTTTCCTCTAACAGGGTTGGGGTTTTTCTTAGTAGGTTACAAAATTTATTAGTCATAAAACTCCTATCAGCACTAGTGTCAAATAGTGTAGAAGCAAAATAGTTGTTTAAAAGGAACTTACCGGTAACCACGTTGTGGTCATAACGAGCTTCTCTGGATCCTAGCACAAAGGCTCGTCCCTTTGCACCATTCCCTGCATTATTTCCCTGGTTGCTATTATTGCCTTGGTGGTTGTTGTTGTTGTTGTCGATGTCACCCTTCTTTAATTATGAACAATCCTTTGGGAAATATCCCTCTTTTCCACATTCAAAACAATTCTTGGTAAGACCCCGTTGTTGGAAGGGCTGCTTGGCTTGTAATTCCCCTCTGCAGTCTTTGGCAGCATGGCCCATCTTGCCACACCGCTGGCAACGGTTTTTGTCACAAGAACCGAGGTGGTGGTAATTACATATGTTACACCTGGGGTGCCTCCCAGTATAACCACTCTGATGCTGACCCGAAGAGGTCGACTGGTTGAAGTTCTTCGTAGGTTCAAACCTACGTTGTTGTTGTTGTGGTGGCTGATTTGGATGAAATCCCATGTTGTTATTGCTACTGTCAAGCTTCCTCTTGTTGTTATCAGTAGACTTGGATGCTGACTTCCGGGCAGGTAGTGTCCCTTGGGTAACTGCTTGGTCCGTCAGTTTGTGAGCAAGAGGGATGGTTTGTTGGATGGTAGTGGGGTTGGATGAAGTAACCATGCTTTGGATTTGTGGTACTAATCCACTGATGAACATTTCTATCCGCTTGTAGGATGGTGTAACCATGTGACGACACATCCCCGCTAGCTCATGCGAGCGAGTAGTGTAGAGTTCTATTTCAGAACCCTCCATTTTCAGATTCCAGAATTCTCCCTCGAGTTTCTGAATCTCATCCCGGGGACAGTACTCTTCCTTCATCATGATCTTGAAATCTTCCCATGGTGATGCATTGGCCATGTCCAGACCTAGCATCTGGACCTGTGCATTTCACCATGTGAGGGAAGGACCTTCTAAAGTTCCCGATGCAAATTTGACTCGATCGGGTACAGGGCAGTTACACATGGAGAACACGGATTCAATCTTTTCAAACCATCAGAGTAATCCGACAGCTCTCTCAGCTCCACTGAATGTGTGGGGCTTGCAGTCCATAAATGTCTTAAAGGTACAGACATGCTGATTGTTTTGTGGATTGTTCGCTTGCCCTGGATTGGAAAGAGTGGTTGGGTTTAGGAAAGAGTGGAATAAATGCGTACAGTTGGTTGCCTAGAGTTGACGGTTAACAGCTTTACCTGCAATGTGTGCTGCTAACGCTTCAGCAACACTGTCATTAATTAACGCGGCCAGTTCGGCTAGTGTTAGGTTTATATTTCCACGACCACCGGTGCGACCGCCACGTCCACGTCCGGCCATGATTCTTCATATTCACAAACACAAGAAATGAGTAAATATATCGCATATTAACATCGTTCAAGTGTAAGCAAACAGAAGGGGATGTGTAAAGACATGCAGGTTTATGATTTTAGTACAAGGCTAACTTAAATCATAAGGCCATAGAATAAATAGCTCAATGCAAACAGATCACTAAGATTTTATTGGAATGGGAACATCCTGTCACACCCCGACCGATGGCGGAATCATCGGGGCGGGACATGTAGACTGTTCATAAGCACAAGGTTGACTAAATTGAATATATTAAACGTCAAATTTCATTGCAAATAATCCAAACATAACCAAATCCAAGATAGAACAAAATTGAAATACATAGAGTTCTTTTATTTAAATTAACTAAGTCTAATCCTATGTGTAGCACATCTTGAACAATCTCACATATTAGAACCTGAAACATGATTAAAATAAAGTCAACTAAAAAGTTGGTGAGTATAACACAGGTTTGTATATAGATAGCATATAGTTGTAAAACAAATCCTTACATAACATGATAAATTAGACATTTATGGGGAGCAGCTATTGTGTAACCATGTACAATCAAACCTTTGTAACTAGCATGCAAAAATTGTGTTGTCGGTATCAATCACCCCAATCTGGGTGGGTTTGTCAGACTCAATAGATCTATCATTGAAAACCGTCGGCTTGTATAGTTAATGATTGCACATAATCGCATACAAAGGTTAGCACACCTAGCACTCGGGCATAAAGCTCAAATTGCACACATGAATGTAAATAGGATTTGTACTTGTGTTGTTTGTGTAAAGGTAACGTGTAATTTGAATAATGTTCATGTTTCACCCCAAAAGTGTAAAAGAGTAAAAGGGGCTATGAAATACTCACTTGGTTTCGAAGGCGTAGCTAACAAAGATACTAGATAGAATAAGGATCCTTGAAATGCACAAATTAACCTAAAGTGTAATGTATATGGTATTAATAGTGTGCACAAGAGTTTAATTCTAAAGTTGTATTTGGACTTGTGTAAAAAGTCATTGATTTGTAGTTGGAAGTATTGAATACAATATATAAAGTTTGACAGAATATTTTTAAAATATTTTGATTAAGGTTTGAGCGTGAATAATTAAATAAGTAATGTAGACAATTATTGTTTATGAAAACATTCTAAGTATTAGTTATAAATTAGTGTAAATAATTAATTATTTTTGTGTAAATATAAATTAAATAAATAATCATTATTTTATTTATTTATTTATAAAATGTAACTTTAATCATTTAAATACTTTTTAAATGAAAAGTTTAGCAATAATTGTAAATTTAATTTTTATAAACTTTAAATAATAAATTTTCTATTTATTTCAAGATTAAATATTTGATCTTTTCCAAATAAAATAAATTGCATTTTTATAAAAATCACTATTTATATTTTGTAATTTAATCAGATATATTTATTGTTTGAAAAAAATATATAAAATCATAATTCTGCTAAAAATTTAACTCACACACGACCGTGCCTGGGAAGGGCACGATCGTGCTCGAACCACGGGCGCGACCATGCTAGTCAGGTCGCGACCGTGTTGATAAATCAGAGGGCTTAAACTAATTAAATCATTAGGCACGACCGTGCCTTGGCAAGGCACGATCGTGTCTATGATTCCAAGACACGACTGAGATTAGCCAAAGGGCATGATTGGGTCTGGACAGGAGGACACGACCGCGCTGATAGTCGGCACGACCGCGTCTCATGAGGCACGACCGCGCTAGATGATTAGCGCGACCGTGTCTGTTCCAAATCAGGAACGAATTGACTAATTCTTATAATAACAGAGTTGGAAATCATAGGGCTTTCACCCATTAGATTGTTTCGAGTCTTTTTGCATAGATTAATTGGATTTAAAACGTGTCTAATGTCGGAATCGATTAAATCATTTTTGAACAAAAACTAGATTCGGGTTTAAGGTGATTTCCATATTGGAAGCCCAAATTAACATGGGGCTTTTGATCTAAGGACTGAATCGATAGAGGGAATGGTTTCAATTACCCGGAATGATGGCGAATTGATAGCGATCGGTAGAAAGGAATTCCGGCGACTTCGGGTTCTGTCTCCGGCGTCATCTGCTGCAATTCCGACTAAACCAGAGAGTCCAGTAGCTTTAGTGAGGATTGAGTAGCGTGAATCTGCTGCGTGATTGGGATAATTCGGATCGAAAGAAAGAATTCGTGTTTTCTTGAAATGTCTAAATGATTTTTGAGATTGATTGAGTTAATCTGAGATGTTTCGTGTAATTGAAAGGTTTATCTCATTCGTTAATGAGAATGAAGTGTAGGACGGTTACGGAGCTTAACGATCGAGTGATTAAAACTATATTTACGTTTCAACTGGTACTAGGAGCGACCGTGCTAAGGCACCAGGCGCGATCGTTCCAAAGCAAGTCGCGCGACCATGCCAAAGCACTCGGCGCGACCGTGCCTATTAGGGTTTCTTGTAAATTTTTAACATCAGACCTTGTAACTTTGGTCTTTGACATATTTGTATAAATAGATACTTATGTAGTGTTTTAGTAGGTTATAACCGTGTAAAATTTGCGGGTTAACATTGAAATATAGTATTTAATTGATGGTACGAATAGAACAAAACAGTGCACTAGAATTTGGTTTGAAATGCATTACATTGAATTTGAAATACGGATATTAAAAATCAGAAATGTTACAGTCTCCCCATGTTGAGGGAATTTCGTCCTGAAATTTAGTTAGAGGAGACTACGGCATCGGTAAAAAGGTGGGGGTACTTGAGCTTCATTTGGTCTTCTCATTCCCAAGTGAATTCAGGACCACGCTTAGACTCCCAACGAACTTTAACAATAGGAATACGACTTCGCTTGAGTTGCTTGATTTCACGATCCATAATTTCTACCGGTTTCTCGACGAAGTGCATCGTTTCATCAATGTGCACGTCATCAAGCGGTATATGGAGATTCTCATCGGCAAGACATTTCTTTAAATTTGATACATGAAACGTAGGATGCACATTGCCAAGAGATGGAGGTAACTCGAGTTTGTAAGCCACCTTCCCAATTCTTTCAAGGATTTTGAATGGACCAACATAGCGAGGGGCTAACTTGCCTTTCTTTCCAAAACGGACCACACCCTTCCATGGGGACACCTTAAGAAGAACAAGGTCACCGACTTGGAATTCCAAGGGTTTTCGTCGTTTATCGGCATAACTCTTTCAAGGATTTTGAATGGACCAACATAGTTGTTCTTTCTTCAAGAGATCCAAAATCAATCTAAGATGTTGCTCATGAACAGCTTTAGTCTTGGAATAGATTAAGATGTCATCGAAGAAAACGATCACGAACTTATCAAGGTACGGTTTGCACACACGATTCATGAGGTCCATGAAAACTGCGGGTGCATTGGTTAGTCCAAAAGGCATAACCATGAACTCGTAGTGACCATACCTTGTTCGGAAGGCAGTCTTTGGAATATCGTCTTCTTGCACACGGAGTTGATGATAACCAGATCGAAGATCAATCTTTGAGAAACAAGTAGAACATTGAAGTTGATCAAAGAGGTCATCAATCCTAGGAAAAGGATAACGGTTTTTGATAGTAAGCTTGTTGAGTTCGCGATAGTCAATACACATGCGAAATGATCCATCCTTCTTTTTAACGAATAAGACGGGTGCACCCCACGGTGAATGACTCGGACGGATGAATCCCTTGTCGGAGAGCTCTTGAAGTTGACCTGCAAGTTCTTGCATTTCAGAAGGTGCAAGACGATAAGGAGCTTTAGCCACAGGGTTAGCTCCGGGCACAAGATCAATGCGAAATTCTACTTGACGAACGGGTGGAAGACCGGATAAGTCTTCGGGGAATACTTCAGGAAAATCTCGGATAATGGGGATATCTTGAATACTCTTCTTTTTAACATCCTTTTGAACGATATGGGCCAAAAAGGCCACGTACTTCTTTCGTAAATACTTTTGAGCAGTAGTGCATGACATTAATTTAAGCCCTTAGCAAGGCTTTTCACCAAAGACTCTCAACGTTTCTCCCGATGGTAGAGGTATTCGAATACACTTCTCAAAGCAAATGACTTCGGCATGATGATTCGATAGCCAATCCATGACTATGATGATATCAAAGCTCCCTAGTGGCATTGGAACAAGGTTGATTGGGAATGTGTGATCATTAAGTTCTAAAGAGCAATCATAGATAATGGACTCAATTGTAAGGGAGTCACCATTTGCTACTTCAACGGTGAAGGTTTTCTCTAATTGGGATCGTGTCTTTGCAAGTAAGGGTTCAAAATTAAGTGACATGAAACTTTTATCGGCACCAGTATCGAATAAAATGGAGGCATATTGACTATTAACAAGAAACGTACCATTGATCACGTCATTGAAGGCTTGAGCTTCATTGGCGTTTATGTTGAAAGCACTCCCATGAGCTCCACCTTGTCTAGCATTGACCAACTTTGGGCATTGATCACGGAAATGGTTCGGGTTGCCACACTCATAACATGCTCGCCCATTTGCAATAGCGGGTAGCCCATTTGCAATAGCGGGTACACCTTGATTAGCCATTTGGTGTTGGTTTGGTTTGGTAGATTGACTTGGCCCGCAAGAGCTTTGGTCCTACAAACATTAACTGTATGGCCATATCTCCCACAATAAGTACAAAGGCGACATGGGATGCTTTGGGGATGATGGTAGTTACAGGTGGCACAAAGTGGGTAGATTCCAACATATGGCTTTTTGGCCGGTGCTTGAACCATAGGTGCAGTTTGGTTAACAGGAATAGCAGGAGTAACCACAGCATAGTTTCTAGTCTTCCTTTTTCTATTATTGCAGGAGTGTTCAGTTGTGGCTTCTTTGTTGTGGGTAGGAAGGGTTATAGTGTCAGAAACTTTCTTGGTGCCCTTTTTAGTAAGAGTCCCCGCCTTCACATGATTATCGGTTAAGGTAGCGGACAAACGGATGGCATCTTCAAGTGTTGCGGGATTCCTTCCTAGGACAGTATCTTGAATTTGCCTAGTTAGTCCCCCAATATACTTTTCAATGCAGCGGGACAAGGGAGTGACCATATGGGGCACAAGGAGACTCAACTCATGGAACCGAGTTGTATATGCCAAGTTTTCACCACTATCTTGGGCAAGATCCCAAAATTCGGCTTCAAGTTTCTTTACTTCATTTCGAGGACAGAATTCCTCGGTCATTAACCTTTTAACCTCATCCCAAGGTAAGGCCATTGCCACATCCACACCTCGATTTCTCTTCTCCCCATTCCACCACGTGAGTGCCCGTTTTTGTATGACACTTGTGGCATGACGAACACGGAGGTTGTCGGGGCAGTCACTATTGAGAAAAGTATTCTCAATGCTTTCAAACCATTGAAGGAGTCCGGTAGCTCCTTCGGTACCATAGAATTTGAGGGGATTGCACGAGTTGAAGTGCTTGAAGGTGCATTGGGATGGGTTGTTACCACCATTTCCACCATTACCACCATTTCCACTATTGCTACCATTACCACCGTTGTTGCCATTGGTGGCACTATTAGCTTGTGTGAGTTGTAGAACCAAAGACTGATTGCTACCAAATTATTCTAAGTACAAATGCTGCTGATAGGCTTATCAGCAGCATTCAACACTTGTTGCTGCTGATAGGCTTATCGGCAGCATTCAACACTTGTTGCTGCTGATAGGCTTATCAGCAGCATTCAGCACAAGTTGCTGCTGATAGGCTTATCAGCAGCGGTCATCCATGTCTGCTGCTGATAGGCTTACCAGCAGCAACCTTCACTCTTTAAAGCTGATATCTCTATTCACTGAAAACCAAACGTTGCAGCTGACTATCCAGGCCAAGCGTCTCTGACACCTTTCTGCAAAAGCAACTGACAGACTCAAAGCAGAAGGAACCGCTATGGTCAACCAATGACGGACAACAATACACTTCTCCAAGCATGCAAACAATCATGAATAAAGAAAATGTTTCAGTAAAGTTAACTAGATTAGCCTTTACGTGTAATGTAAATTAATAAACAAGATCAACGGCTTGTGTTCGATCTGATCCTTAGAATCAAGGGTCTGTCTTGATTCTAAGTTACTATAAATACTGAGTTGCCACTTCATTGTAAGTGTGCTTGTAGTGCTTGTCATACTTATTCATTAAGTTTCTCACTTGTAATCTTTGCATTCACAAAAGCTTAATACAACAGTGTTTATCAGTATTCTTTGTGTTTACTTGATTATAAATTGTGTAGTTGATTTTGTTTCCGCCAACCTCAACTAAGAACAGAACCATCTTGTATTCTCACGATCCTACAAGTGGTATCAGAGCTTTGGCTCAGATTAAACAAACTAACATTTCTTTAATCATCTCTGGTTCTATTCTAAACTCTCACTTTGAACAAGTCACCCAAAATCAAAACAAAAATGGCACAGAGTAATGGATTTGAAGATATTGGCAGCATCAACCGACCACCAAGGTTGGTATCTGGAGAAGACTATGACATGTGGAAAAATCGCATGGAAAGCTTCTTCTGTTACCAGGAATACGGAATGTGGAGATCTATCAAGGAGGGTCCATATATTCCCATGGTGGCCTCTACTGATGATGGAGGGCTACAAGTCCCGAAGGAAACCTCCAAGTACTCTGAAGAGGACATCAAGAAAATGGAGGTGGACTTCAAGGCACTAGGAGCCATCCAAATGTGCCTTCCGAATGAAGTTTTTCACAACTTCAGAAGTTACAGAACTGCCAAGGAGCTCTGGGAGGCGCTGGAGAAGATGTTTGCTGGCTCTGAAGAAGTCAAAGAGAACAGAAGGGACATACTGAAGCAGCAGTATGAGAACTTCGTCTGGAGGGAAGGTGAGACCTTAACTATTTTATATAACAGATTTACCTATCTTGTAGGTGAACTGCAGTGCTCCAAGGTAAAGCTGGAGAATGAA
The DNA here is from genome assembly GCA_023525975.1 of Smallanthus sonchifolius. Lineage (NCBI taxonomy): Eukaryota > Viridiplantae > Streptophyta > Magnoliopsida > Asterales > Asteraceae > Smallanthus > Smallanthus sonchifolius. The sequence goes on from CM042020.1 coordinate 79,855,526, forward strand.
GACATTCTCAAGAAGTTCATAAGATCTCTTCCTAGTTGATGGACATTATACACTGTGTCCATCAGAAGAACAGAGAATCTGAAGACTCTTCAGATGACTGAGCTATTTGGCATGCTCAAAACCTATGAATTAGAAATGATTCAAGCTAAAGAAAGGAGCTCCAGTTATCAATCAGCTACCACTTCCTCCACTACCTCCTCAGCGCTTCACTCTGATCATTCCGGTCCTAGTGCAAGCAGCTACTATCCTCCCATTGTTACTCACCCTCAGACCCCAACCGCTTCACAATCTAACTCATCACCATTTCTTCTTGAGGCACCTCCTCAACAGCCAACCTCTACTGCTTTTGTCTCTGACAACTCAAGCAGTATGTATTTCATAAAAGAGGATCTGGAATACTTTCATCCAGATGATCTTGAATAAATGGATATTCAGCACTCATATGCCATGCTCTCCCTCAGAGCAAAAAGGTTCTATTCTAGAACCGGGAGATCAGTTCCAAGCAACAACTCAAACACCAGAGTTGGGCTTGATAAAAGCAAGATCCGATGTTACAACTGTAACCAAATGGGTCACTTTGCTAGGGAGTGCAAGGAACCTAAAGCCAATCAGGGTGCCAGCCATCAAAGACAAGGTTACCAAGGTCAGCCCAGGCAGCAGCAGCAGCAAGGAACTACTCCAGCACAGACTGCAGCCTGTGCAAATGTTGGAACTTCAGACTTTGACTGGAGTTTTCAATATGAAGATGTTCCTGCCTCCAACCAAGCACTTATGGCAGACACTGCAGAGATACCACCTCATGTATTTGAACATCTATGCTCTCAAGCTTGCATTGATAAAGTTTTAGGTTATAGAAAACATAACCAAAACCTTATAGATCAAAATGAAGAGTTTCTTCAAATGAAATCTGAGTTCAAAAAGGTTGAAATCACTTACAAAGAAAAAATTGAATGCCTTAAGAAAGAGATTTCATCTCTAAAACATGAACAAACCAATCTTGAAACTCAGATTGATGATCTATTAGTAAAACTTAAATCAACCAGAGCTGATCTGGCAGAATAGAAAGTTCATGTTGAAAAATATGAATTTTCTTCTAAAAAGCTACAGAGACTTCTAGATATTCAAGTCCATGAAAAGGTAAAGCTTGGAGGACTTGGATATGGCAAGGAACAGTACAATACTGTTCCTCATCCAGCTGACTATGTTGCCATCTATGAACCAAGCTTCGATGTTGCAAAACTCGACACTGCAAACAGAAATCTTGATCCTCCAATGGATGAACCCCTTGTTAAAGACTGCACTACCTCATCAGAATCTGAGTTAACCTTCTCAGACCATGATGAAACAAGTACAGCCTCATCTGAAGCTGTTCTGAATAGAGTCCCAGTCCCTACTGTTCTCCCAGCTGTTCCAGCCCCTGTAACATTCAAACAGATAAGGATCAGCTATCCTCCAGGTGGAAGAAAGCTAAACACTGAAAAGGGACAGACATCAGGACCCACAAACTCCAAGTCTCAGTTCATGCCAAATCAGAAGAATCAGCAACAGGTTAGAAGAGTTACGACCAAGAAAACTCAGTTCAGAAACTCTTCTTCTCCACCAAAGAAGCAGCAGCCCAAGGTTCAGCAGTCCTGCATCATATGTGGGGAATCAAACCACTTTGCTGCAAAATGTCAGTTTAACCCCTTCAACCAGATCCTTCTTCAATCAGCGCATAAACAAAAGAAGGATCAGCATACTTCAGTTGATAGGCCATCTGCAGCCAGTAGAAGAGTTGAAACTGCAGAAAAACACAAGCAGCAGCAAAAGGCAAAGCCTTCAGCAGCAAAAGGCAAAGCCTTCAGCAGCAAAAGGCAAAGCCTTCAGCAGCCACCAAATCTGCTGCTGCTCAAACAAAGCAGTCAGCAGCAAAAACTAAATCTGCTGCTGCTCCAAATAAGCCCTCAGCAGCAAAAGCAAAATCTGCTGCTGAAAGGCCAAGGTCATCAGCAGCAACATCTGCAGCTGATAAGCTGAAGCAATCAGCAGCAAAACCTGCCCCTGCTGACAGGCCAAAACCTCAAGCAGGAAAATCAGCTGCTGATAGAGCAAATTCATCAGCTGCCAAAGCCAAATCCGCAGCCGATAAAGAAAAGAGAACTGGAAAACCACTACTTAAGCAATGGAAAGCCAAAATCTCTGCTCCTGTCAGCAAAATCATCATCGGTGCTGTTGAATGCACGCATGATGAATCAGAATGTCCAAGAACTCTTTTCTTCAAAAAGGAGAGCTCTTGGACCACTCCCACTAACTAAATCTCTTTCATGTGCAGGGACAGCCAGGTAACAGGAATAACACCTGGGTGGTAGATAGCGGCTGTTCCAGGCACATGACAGGCAACAGGTCCATCCTCTCCAACTTCAGACATTTCAATGGAGGATATGTTGCCTTTGGGAGTGACTCAAAAGGTGGATCTATCACTGGACAAGGCACTGTGTCCAATGAAAGGATGAGTATTGAAAGAGTCAACTATGTTAAAGAACTTGACTTCAATCTCATGAGTGTTTCTCAAGTATGTGATCAAAAGCATTGGATGCTCTTCACTGACAAAGAATGTTTCGTGTCAGCTCCTGGCCTATCTAAACCCCCCAGAGAAGATTCTCCTAACTGCTAATAGAAAGGACAACTTATATGTGCTTGACATGAATGAAGTCACTCCATCTGGTAGTGTTTCATGTTTTCTGTCAAAGGCATCAGTTGATGAATCCGCTCTCTAGCACAGGAGGTTAAGCCATGTTAACATCAAAACAATCAATAAATTAGTGAAGGACAATCTTGTCAGAGGGCTTCCTGACAAAGAATTCCAGCTAGACGATCATTGCATTGCCTGCTTGAAGGGAAAACAACACAAAAGTTCCCATAAGCCCAAGACATTGAACACAAATGACACTCCTCTCCAGCTACTTCATATGGATCTCTTTGGTCCTACAAATGTCATGTCAATGGGCAAAAAGTCCTACTGTCTGGTGATCACTGATGACTTCTCCAGATTCTCTTGGGTATTCTTCCTAAGAACAAAAGATGAAACTGCTGAGATTCTCAAATCCTATATTCTCAGGGTAGAGAATCAAAGCAATCTGAAGGTAAAGATCATAAGGTGTGATCAGGGAACAGAGTTCAAAAATCACACTTTGAACAGTTTCTGTGAGAGCAAGGGCATTGAAAGGCAGTACAGTGCTCCAAGAACTCCTCAACAAAATGGGGTTGCTGAAAGAAGAAACAGGACTCTGATTGAATCAGCAAGATCTATGCTGGCTGACTCAAAGCTGCCCCTTACTTTCTGGGCTGAAGCAGTAAGCACAGCTTGTTATGTGCAGAATAGAGTGCTTATTGTTAAGCCTCTCCAGAAAACTCCCTATGAACTCTGGCTCAAAAGAGTTCCCTACATTGGCTTCCTGAAGCCCTTTGGATGTCCATGTACCATCCTCATCACACATGGAGTTCTTCCTAAATTCGGTGCAAAGTCTGATGAAGGTTACTTTGTGGGTTACTCCTCTCAATCGAAGGCCTACCGAGTGTTCAATTCTAGGACTCGGATTGTGGAAGAATCTGCTAATGTGGAATGCAGGGAACACGTTGTCTGTGAACAAAGCAAAGGTCCCAACTGGCTTTTTGATATAGACTCCTTCACCCAGATATTTGAGCCCCTCATATTCTCAAATATGGAGCCTCCTTCTTCAAACTCAACACCTTCTACCTCAACCTCTTCTTCTGACTACAGACTGGAGTTTCCCAGTCCCTACATCAGGATGAAAAGGCCATCCATTGATCCTCCATCAGTGGCAGAAGCTATTGAAGCCAGTGCAGGTGAAGCCGGTACATCCAACACCACAAGCAGCAATCTCTCTGACAATGAAATCCTAAATGAAGCCTCCTCAATTCATGATGAAGAGGCCTCTGATGCTAATGCTGCTGACTATGTAGAACACAATGATCAGATCCTCCAAGCTCCTCTCCTCACATCTGAAGACAATACTGATCTAAACCACAGTAATCTTGAAGAGGGAATACGGCTGGATGTGATACCTGCTAAGAGAATAAACAAAGAGCATCCTCTGGAAAACATCATTGGCCAAGTCCACACAGGCATCCAGACAAGAAGTAAGTCTCATGAAGCCAACATTTGTTTGTTCTCCTGCTTTCTATCATAGGTGGAACCCAAAAGGATTGATGAAGCTCTCAAGCACAACAGCTGGATTGAAGCAATGCAGGAAGAATTGCTGCAATTCAAAAGACAAGATGTTTGGAAGCTTGTTGATCTTCCACCTGGTCAAACAGCCATTAGAACAAGATGGGTTTTCAGAAACAAGCAAGATGAGAGGGGCATCGTAGTCAAGAACAAAGCCAGACTGGTAGCTCAAGGTTACACTCAAGAAGAAGGCATTGACTATGATGAAGTTTTTGCTCCTGTTGCCCGTCTGGAAGCCATTAGAATTTTTCTGGCTTATGCAGCATCCAAAAACTTTATGGTCTATCAAATGGATGTGAAGAGTGCCTTTCTGTATGGCACGATTGATGAAGAGGTCTATGTCAAACAGCCTCCAGGCTTTGTAGATCCTGCACATCCAAATAAGGTCTTAAAACTGGACAAAGCTCTCTATGGCTTACACCAAGCCCTAAGAGCCTGGTATGAAACTTTATCTGGATATCTACTTAGTAACAACTTCAGAAGGGGGGGCATTGATCAGACACTTTTCATCAAATATGAAGGGGGCGAAATTTTGTTGGTCCAGATTTATGTTGATGACATTATCTTTGGATTTATGTTGATGACATTATCTTTGGATCTACAAGAAAGAAACTCTGCAAAGACTTTGAAGTTCTGATGCATTCCAAATTTGAAATGAGTTCAATGGGTGAACTAAATTTCTTTTTAGGACTTCAAGTCAAACAGGTACCAACTGGAATCTTCATAAGTCAATCCAAGTATGTCAAAAGCATCTTGGAGAGGTTCAAAATGACTGACTGCTCTGCTGCAAGAACTCCTATGCAAGTGCACCATCAATTATCTCCGGATAAAGAAGGACAAGACACTGATCAACATCAGTACCGAGCAATGATAGGGTCTCTCATGTACCTCACTGCCTCAAGACCAGATATCATGTTTGCAGTTTGTCTCTGCGCAAGATTTCAAACAGCTCCAAAAGTGTCTCATCTTCAAGCTGTCAAAAGGATCCTTAGATACCTAAAGGGAGCTCCAAAACTTGGGCTATGGTATCCAAAGAATGAAAATGTCAATCTCTATGCCTACACTGACAGTGACTATGGGGGTTGTAACTTGGACAAAAAGTCCACATCTGGGGGATGTCAATTTCTTGGAGGACGGCTCATCTCATGGCAATGGAAAAAGCAAACATGTGTTTCTACTTCAACAGCTGAAGTAGAATACATTGCAGCTTCAAGCTGCTGTGCACAGGTCATCTGGATCCAAAATCAAATGCTTGACTATGGAATGACCTTCATACAGACTCCAATTCACATTGACAACATGAGTGCTATCTCTATCACAAACAATCCGGTGCAGCACTCAAAGACAAAGCACATGGACATCAGGTACCATTTCATAAGAGATCAAGCTGAGAAAAGGAGAATTATTTTAACCAAAGTTCATACAAATGAGCAATATGCTGATCTGTTTACAAAACCTTTTGATGAAGCTAGATTCAGATATTTAGTTGAATCAATTGGTATGATGAACTTTGATTAAAATCCATCTCAAGTTTCTCCTTAAAATGTGTCTTTTTGTCCCTTGTTGTAAATAAAAGTTATGGGTCAGCAGCATTTTTGTCCTTCAGCTGTTGACAGGTAAAAGCATCAGCAGCAAAATTTTTGCCACTGATAGCTTTAAGTTATCAGCAGGTACATGTTTCCTGCGGATAGCTTTAAGGCTTTCAGCAGCAATTTCTTTGCTGCAGATCTTTAAACCTTTCAGCAGCAAAATCTGCTGCTGACAGACTTATTTTTCCGCAGCAACCAAGTTTGCAGCGGATAGGCTTATCCATCGGCTGTAACCAATTTTGCTGCGGATACTCTTATCTTTCAGCAGCAACCAAGTTTGCTGCTGATGGGTGAACATAAGTCTAAATTAACTTTTACCCGCTGTAAAAGTAAATATCGTCAGTCTTCACCATGACTGCTCGAGTGTTTTACAGTTGTAACAATGAAAAGTGAAACAGGTTGTACTATACAAGTAGAGTTGCTTTTTCTTCGTCTGCCGTTATATCACCAACTCAAATCATCCCTCTACCTCTTCACATTCTATTTCAAACTTATCTCCCATCACTTTCTCTCCCGTCCCCACAGCATTCAAAGCCCTCCACAATTAACCACCATTCAAACACCTTTCTCTCTTCCCTCCGAATCCATAACAATGGCAGGCGCAGACATAAACAACCCCAACGATAAGTTCTCCCCATATCACAACCGAACTGTATACCTAATCAAAGGCAAGAAATCCGAAGGTTTCGACGGTATGATCGACTTCCTCTGTCGGTACAAAATTTACCATGCCCTAATCGTCAACCCAACCATATATACTTCACACATGGAAGATTTTTGGAGCTCAGCCGTGTATTCTACTGAACAGGACACTCCTCAAATCAGAGGCACAATAGACGGTAAGGAAATGATCATCACTGAAGCAAAACTCCGCCAACACCTCAAGCTTCAGGATGAAGGGGACGCCCTCTCTTACCCAAGAGACGTATACATGAGGACCTTTGTATCCATAGGGTACACTGGAAATCAAACAGAGTATACGATAGAGAAGGCACTCATGGGTCCCAAATGGAAGTATCTCTGCCACACTCTTCTCCAATGCATATCCCAGAAGAGGAGTGGCTGGAACCAACTCAGCTCCGGACTTGCGTCGGCAGTTCACGGTATGATAACAGGGGCAGGTTTCAATTTTTCCCACCTCATTCTTGAAGGTTTGAGATACAACCTTCAAGAAGGGGTGAAATCACAGTTCTTCATGTACCCAAGATTCTTACAGGAAGTGTTCAATATTGAACACCAAGATCTTTCAAAAACTGCAAGAATCTACTCAATACTGGGACATAAGAACAACATTTTTCAGAGCATGAGAACAGTTTCATCAAAGTTCTCAGGGGCCGATGTTCCATTGTTATCTACAATGTTGAACACACATAGTGCCCAGGGTGACAGTTCAGCAAACCTAGCTGATACTGATCCCACACCCTCCACCTCACTGCCACAAACTCAACCCACTGTTTCCCTTGATCGAACCCCTGTGCATTCTACTGAGGATGCACAGGCACATACATTACTCACCCCCAGTTTGATTGCTCAACCGGAACACAGGGCCCCGGTTGCAGCCAAGTATACAAGGAAGAGGGACAAGAGAACTCCTTCTTCTCTTGCCTCCAAGGCCCAAACCCAAGCCAACATCCCTCACTCAGAATCACAACATTCTAGTGATAATATCATAAGGGAAAGCCACATTGCTAGGGAGACTCCTTCGGAAGTCTCTCTATTAGGATTAGGATCACTTCCCGGATCTATAGAACAGCCCTTCGAGCCATTCCTCTCTTCTTTGAACTTAAGTGTAGAGGAACCTGACCAAAGTGATGTACCTTCTCCAACTACCACTATCAAGGAGGTACTGATTGGTCTTGCTTCCGAAACACCCAACCCAAGTTCCTCACCCTTGAAGGTCCACTCTGGGAGTATTGAAAGAGTGGATGTGGATGAGGCTGTCACTACTGCTGGTCCATCAACTGACCAGGAGGACAGTGACAACATCTTTAAGACCTCAACCACGGCAACTCACGGTGAGGGTGTTTCCTTGGAAACTCCCTTCACTGAGAGGAATCCCAGGCGCCAAGAAACCGCGGGTGATGGGGATGCTGAGGCTAGGACTACGGCCCCATCTGGGTCCAAGGATTCCACAACTGTGGATGAGGACAGACTGAAACTTCATATCATGGAATTGACGGCCAGGGTGGCTATGCTAGAGGCTGAAATGTCCAAACTAAGACACCAAGTCGCTATGCATGAAGCCCATCAATGCCCAACTTTAGCCTCTCCCTCTCTTGTATCAGTAGGCACCCAAACTGATGCTTACCTGTCTGCTGATGCAACCAAAAAGGGGGAGATGGTTTCTATGGAAGATGATACAGACAGTCTTGACGACTGGATTCAAGAGCAGTTTGTACCTCAAAGCTCACAATACAAGCCAGCTTTTGTCCAAGTTCATGACTTGCCAGCCCCAGATAACGAAGACGAAGAGATATCTGAAGACTGACAGTTGGTCGTCAGGGCTGTCGATGAAATGTTGAATGATGCTGAAGATACAGAACAAACAAATGCATCATTCAGCATCCTTCCACAAGTAGCAGCCATCATAGGTCAATCCACTACCCCCCAAATCTTCAAATCTTCAAAGAAGCTAGAGTTTGACTCTATTCTAGCTTGGGGGTATGATGGATCAGCTGAGAGGTTTTGGATTGGATGGGAGTTCAGCGGAGTAGAAGAGCAGAACTGGAACTCTCTCAATGCCCTCCAAGTCCTAGAACTGCATCTAACTGACTGCATCAACACTTCAGCAGATCTCTCAGTTGAACTTGCCATTGGCAGGTTCCATGACCTGATGGAGGATAATCTACCCAGGTTCCAAAGATTCCTACAAGCAGCACATCGGGTAGCTTATCCTGAATCCTCGGCGAAGAAGTTCTGGGCCTTCGAAGGTTCCTGTATGCCTTCCTGGTCAAGGACTTGGATGTGCTAGGTTGGGTGAGCACTAAGTCTCTTGACCACACTTTTCTGCTCAGCAACGGCTCCTCTCTCATCATCAACACCAGAAACATCCTTCATCTGCCCTCAGACTTCCTCTTCAAGATCTATCAGCTCAGAACCAACATCTGCAATGTCAACTCACTTGAAAGCCAGGCAATGATAGATACTGTCAGAGCCAAACTTGAACAAGTAGGAAGAATTACTGAGGCAGTATATGTGTCAAACTCTGACACTGACACTGACTCAGCTTCCCCTCGAGTTAACATCTGCACTGCAGCTTATGAGTCAAGATCAACTATCAAAGAAAAACTGAGAGAAATAGAAGGTCCTGAGTATCAACTTGATGAAGACGATGACCTTCCCTTATTCACATCTCAAATTGCCAATGAAGCTGAGGTAGAGATCCCAATAGCAGCATCACCATCTGCTGTTGTGATCAATGAAGCTGAAGCAGAGGCATCCAATGTAAACAAAGGAAAGGGAATCATGACAGATGAAGATGAAGAGAGGTTGCTAAAAGAGAAAAGAGAAAGGGAAGAGAAAAGAAGAAGAAGAGAAGAAGAGGAGATAGCTGACATAAAAAGGGTTCAAGAAAGAAAAACAGCCATTCTCCTAAGAGAACAAACCATCCAGCTGTATGCTAAACAGTTGGATGAACTGAAAAGAAAGATTCCTGCAGTCGACCAAATAGAGAAAGATGAACAACTGGCCAGACAGCTGCAGGAACAGCTTGCCAAGGAAGAAGAAGAAGAAAATGAAAAGAAGAAGAAGGAGGATGCTAAGTTTAGAATCACTGATTCTAAATTAGCAAAAGAATTAAGGGAGGAGTGGACTGAAGCTCTGATCTCTCAAGGTGAGGATGCAGACTACCTTGAAAAACTTTCAAACAAAGAGATCTACAGAGCCTTCATGGGTCAGCAAGGTCAGTTGGCAAAGAAGAAAAAGGCTGAAGAAGAAGAAAAAGCCAAACAACAGTCCAAAAAGACCATTGCCTTCAATAAAAGGACCCATGAAGAAAGGAAGGTCATGATTGACTTCCTTAAGGCCAGAGGAGATAGTGGAAAGAGGCTAGGTCCTATGAATTTCATGAACCTGCAAGCCCTCTACTTTAAAGTTAAAAAGGATGAGGAAGAAAGACTAGGGAAGAAGGGCTCCAAGAAAAGGGTACTTATCAAAGAAGATGAAGATCCAAAGACAAAGAAACCCAAGCCTTCTCCCTCACCTACCTCTTCCTCAGTCCATCATCCTTCCACTCTCCTCCCCAAACCTTCCACTCCTCCACCCAAAAAGTCCAAGTCATCCCACCCAGCTCCCACTCATCAACAGCCTCCCTTGAAGATACCCAAACCCGCTCCTAAACCAGAAGACTCAAGAAATATAGTTAACTGGTTCCACAATTCACAAGATCAAGTGTTTGAGATCTTCAGGGGGAGAACTGAGAGAAGAAGATCCACTTACAGGTCTGTTGATGAGGTTCTGCAACTACCTGATTCCGATCTTCAAAGAATTTTAGAGCTGGGTGAAGCTAATGAGCCTGCAAATGAGAGTGGGAAACGTCTTGTGCTAGCAATCAAACACTACTTCAACCCTAGCAAAGATGTGATCATAAACATCAAACCACTCAAGTCCCACTCTCCATTTGTATCTTGGACCTACAATGCTGATTTGGATGAGTTCACACTGACTGATGTAAAGAAGCAGCAGATGAGATGTTCAAGCAAAGCAATCTACAAAATGCAACACAAAGACATCAAGACTCTGTCTGAACTTCCACTGAACAATCCCAGCAAGGATCCAAGAGGCTATGAGGTTGAAAGGATAGTCAGCCACATGCAAAAGCTTCAGCAGCAAAGTGATTAGAAGAATTTTTGGTTGCATCAGTCTAGGGGGAGTTTGTAGAACCAAAGACTGATTGCTACCAAATTATTCTAAGTACAAATGCTGCTGATAGGCTTATCAGCAGCATTCAACACTTGTTGCTGCTGATAGGCTTATCAGCAGTATTCAACACTTGTTGCTGCTGATAGGCTTATCAGCAGCATTCAGCACAAGTTGCTGCTGATAGGCTTATCAGCAGCGGTCATCCATGTCTGCTGCTGATAGGCTTACCAGCAGCAACCTTCACTCTTTATAGCTGATAGCTCTATTCACTGAAAACCAAACGTTGTAGCTGACTATCCAGGCCAAGCGTCTCTGACACCTTTCTGCAAAAGAAACTGACAGACTCAAAGCAGAAGGAACCGCTATGGTCAACCAATGACGGACAACAATACACTTCTCCAAGCATGCAAACAATCATGAATAAAGAAAATGTTTCAGTAAAGTTAACTAGATTAGCCTTTACGTGTAATGTAAATTAATAAACAAGATCAACGGCTTGTGTTCGATCTGATCCTTAGAATCAAGGGTCTGTCTTGATTCTAAGTTACTATAAATACTGAGTTGCCACTTCATTGTAAGTGTGCTTGTAGTGCTTGTCATACTTATTCATTAAGTTTCTCACTTGTAATCTTTGCATTCACAAAAGTTTAATACAAAAGTGTTTATCAGTATTCTTTGTGTTTACTTGATTATAAATTGTGTAGTTGATTTTGTTTCCGCCAACCTCAACTAAGAACAGAACAATCTTGTATTCTCACGATCCTACACTATTAGCTTGTGTGAGTTGTGTCACAAGTTGTGCAAGAATAGCAGCAATGTCGGTATTGGTGTAGGCGGCGGGAGCACGACGAGGAGGCATTCTACAGATTTTCACAAGACAAGAAAAGATGTAAGAACTCATGAGAAGTGTTTGGATTTAATAGAATAAGATAATCAAAATAAATAGAGAATCATAGTTTGGATTGTACTCAAATAGTGATAAAATCACTCGAATACTATGACACATTAAGGTTAATTTAAACTTATATAATTTTCAATGAGACATGCTTTAGCCTATAAGTAAACACTCATCTCGGGAATTCCCAGGAAAGCATAGTGGTCCCTCGGTTGATTGGGATTTATGCGAAATGCTTTCCTAGACAGAAAACCCAAAATACAGGTGTCACTCTTCCAGATTGCACGTGTCCTCAAATAATCAACAAAGCTTAAAAACCTTAACGAGGAAATAAGAAAATTTATAGATTTTGCTTCATGAAGTTTCCACATGTCACACCCCGAAAACGACGATTCGCAGCGGAAACGAGACGTAAGCATGGTGGTCACATAAGTTGGAGCCCAATGATAATAAGCAAACACATTTAATTTAAAACATCGGAAATGTTCAACGAGATAAAAGATAAGTCTTACAATTATCCAAACTTGAAAGCATTAAAATTTAAAACACGAGTTTTAATGATCCAACACACGAGGATCCAAAATAAAGTTTAAAATGTCCCAACAGAAATCCGATGCAAGCGTTTGCCCAAAAGCCCGTTTTCATAACCGCGCGAGAGCATCTAAGTACCTGAAAAACATGCTTAAAAACATCAACATAAAGTTGAGCGAGTTTCACGGGTTTAACGATAACATAAACGAATTTAACGAACTATCAAGTAACTTGGACAAACTTGTGATATGTCATAAGCTTGCAAGGAATACAACATGATGACAGTACCTAGAGCTTATAATCAAACCGAGACACGAATACAACATATCCCCACGAATCCTTTCAAAATATATTCTCTCGTACGAACGACCGATCAGCGCTACTGATCACGAGAGTGGGCAGTCAGTCCCAAATAGATCTATCAACACACCTTGCGGCCTACACGAGGCTAATGATTATAACGGCGGGGCTATTCATGAACGACATACATGAACACATAACGAAAGCCCTTACTCGAGACCATCAAACGAACACATAACGTAAGTCGAGTATCATGATAAATGAACGAAAGCATGTTCTTCCCCCATAGTTTATAAAGCAACAAAATAGTTTAAAAAGGGGCCGTGAAAACTCACCTTGATAACGAACGGCGGAAAAACGAGTGTTAGCAAAAATACGCCCACGAACGCTAACGGTGCCCTAAACATGAGGGGTACATTACTAATTGAAACTCACGTCTTACTAGCAAGTTGTTCACCCAACCTACTTAGACTTGTAATATTTTTAAGAAAATATTTATTTGAACGACCCGTTGGTGACTTCGACACGCGGTTATGTTTTTAACGAAAAATGGTGTATCATACACACATACGAAGACTTCAAGTGTTATCACCTAACAACGATCAACATGAAAGTATGAAACTAATAACATATATATATCTACTCATACATATGCTTATGAGTTCTAAATCACATGTGAAAACACTAAAATCACAATATTTGCACATAAGCACTTTTCAAGCAAAACGACTAACTTTTAAGTAACAAACTTCCAAATTTCTAACACATGAGTTCATATAACATCATATATCATCAAAATATACTTAATAAAATATATTTCATTAAACAAAACAATCTTTCATTATTTTGACATAAAGTACCTATACATGGCAATTTCTAGCACATATGCGATAACCGAAACATCATACCACATAAGTAAACACATGGGTCATAACACTAACTCATCATATACATTATTAGCTGAAAATATGTCATAAAATAAGTTTAATTTGCTGTTTGAAATCAGACCTAACTAGCATTCATTTTTCAAGGCGGAAAACACCGATTTTACGACTAGTCATGCCTAAAATGTTATCCAAAAGCATCAAAACACCAAGGATCATATAATTTATTAAAAATATGGATTTTTAACATAAAATATAATCTTTTTACAGCCATATAATCAGACCTAACTTATCCATCATTTTACATGTAATAATCCATCATTTAAGTACCCTTTTTGTAACAAATCATGGTCAAAACTCTAGCTAATCATCACAACATAAAATACCCTTTTAGAGTTGATCATTATACATAAAATACATCATATTTATCACCTTATTTCCAGATTTCAAATAATCCTAACAATTCATGTACAAACCTAGCTTTTATCATGCTTTTTAAACCACAATCTTTAGTAACAAGCATCCAAACGTAGGGGTTTAAGATCCATACATAAAATAACAAGTTTTTATGTAATAATACACTTTATTTTTCTGTTTTAACTTGGTCATAACAAAATATTTGTTTGCATGCAAGAATCTAACATTATTCATCATCATTTTGCAAGATATGAACACATAAACACACATTCATTCACATGACTACATGCATGCATATATAAATACTAAAACCCTTTTATAAAAACCCTTATTTGCTGAATTTTAATGGTTCATAAAAAGTCTTTTAGTTGGTGATGAACAACTCTTGCAAGGATCACTATTTTTATCAAAGAAAAAGAAAGAAGCAAAGAAATATGAGGTTCATACCTCTTGAACTAAATCAAGGGAGATACTAGTGAAATGCAAGTTGATGGATGGTTTTGTTGAGTATTTGGCTCCACACTCTTGAATCTTCAAGAAAATGCTCCAAGAACACCAAAAACTCAAGAACACTTGAAAGAACACTTAGAGAAAAGATGATAGAAAGGTGTGGGATTGAAGTGAAGATTGAAGGGGTATTTATAGGTGGGGTGAGGGATGAATTCAGCCAAGAGAGGAGAGAGGAGAGAGGATTTGACATCTTCCATTCAAATTTCATGCAAGTTGAATGATCAAATTTGGTGGAGTGTAGTTTTGTACAAAGTGTGTAAGGAATCAAATGAGTGTGTTTAACACTTGATTAGGGTGTGGGACCCACTTTTTATGGCTGATTTTTGGGAGAGAGAAAAGATGCCATCTTTTATTTTATAAACCTCCACACACATGTAGGTGATCTTTTATAAAAACTACAACACTTTTATAAAATGTTACCACTTTAAACATGGTTTTTCGTCAAAATAAAAATATATAAAATACCCACTAATTATTTGCTATCATAATTAGTGAAAATAATAATTTTTGCTAACAGTTCATTTTAACTCATCCGGTACGCGATTGTACCGGGTAAAACGCAACGAAAATCGTCGAAAGCGGTATTTAACACATTGCACATAAATTTCACACATAATCCACTAATATAAACCAGTTTATATAATTTTCATCAAAACTGATATTTTTATGGTTAACCGGGTCGTCACCAACGTTAAATACGGGCATTTTACCGATACGCGGTATCGAAATTTCTGAAATTTCACGAAATGCAAACCTATGCATACGAAGGGCTTTGCTAGACTTTATAATAACCTAATTAACTGAAATTAAGTCTAAGACACACACAATTAAATTGCAAACGCGTTCTAAGGTTTAACGGTAAATAACCTGAAAATTGCCGGATGTCACAGCCTCCCCTCCTTAAAGAAATTTCGTCCCGAAATTTTACGCTACAAAGCCTGGTTACGTGCAGACTTAAACAATTGAGGGTACTTCCGTTTCATCTCATCTTCACGTTCCCACGTGAACTCGGGACCACGCTTTGAATTCCATCTGACCTTGACCAACTTAATACGACTACGCCTGGTCTTGTGAATCTTCCAATCCGAGACCTCCACGGGCTCTTCACGAAAATGAAGCTTGTTGTCAACACACACTTCCTTTGGAGGTATCACGAGAGTCTCATCAGACAAACACTTTTTCAGATTGGACACATGGAATACGTTATGAACTCCACTTAGTTCTCGCGGTAACTGCAGTCGGTAAGCAACTGGTCCTACACGAGCAATAATCTTGTAAGGTCCAATGTAGCGGGGGCTAAGCTTATCATGCTTGCCAAACCTAGCTACCCCCTTCCAAGGAGAGACCCTCAGCATAACTCTGTCTCCCACTTGGAATGCTAATGGTTTCCTTCTTCTATCAACGTATTTCTTCTGACGGTCCTGGGCAACCTTCAAACGATCACGGACCTTGAAAACCTTATCGGTAGTTTCCTGGATAAGCTCTGGTCCAGTTATATGCTTGTCACCAACTTCTGCCCAACAAAGCGGTGAGCGACATTTTCTCCCATACAGGGCTTCAAACGGAGCGGCTTTCAATCCAGTTTGGTAACTGTTATTATAAGAGAACTCAGCCAACGGTAGGTGAGTATCCCAACTTCCACCAAAGTCAATTACGCAGGCACGGAGCATGTCTTCTAAAATCTGGATGGTCCTCTCACTTTGACCATCACTCTGTGGATGATACGCAGTGCTTAAATCCAAACGAGTACCCAAGGCTTTTTGTAGTGACCGCCAAAACTTCGATGTGAAACGACTATCTCTATCGGAGATGATCGAAGTCGGAACACCATGTCGGGATACTACTTCCTTAAGGTATATGCTGGCCAATTTCTTCATTCGGTAAGATTCTTTCACGGGTAGGAAATGTGCCGATTTCGTCAAACAATCCACAATTACCCAGATGGAATCATAGCCACTAGACGTTCGGGGTAATTTGGTGATGAAATCCATGGCAATACAGTCCCATTTCCATTGCGGAATCTCCGGTTGTTGCAGAAGTCCAGAAGGCTTTTGGTATTCGGTCTTGACTTTTGCGCAAGTCAAACATTTACCAACGTATGAAGCAATATCACCCTTCATGTTCGGCCACCAGTAGTGCTCCTTGATATCCTTATACATTTTTGTCGATCCTGGGTGAATCGAATATCTTGATTTATGGGCCTCATCCAAAACCATTTCTCGTAAATTGCCTGCCAGAGGCACCCATATTCTATCCATGAAGTACAAGGCATCGTCAGACTTGGGTATAAGTTCTCTAACCATACCACGAAGATTTTCATCCTTTAAATTCTCTTCCTTTAGAGCTTCTTGTTGTGCATCACGAATCTGAGCTGTGAGGTTTGTGTGAATGGTCAATCCTAACGCACGCACGCGTAAGGGCTTGACTCGCTCCTTCCTACTCAAGGCATCGGCCACGACATTAGCCTTGCCTGGGTGATAACGAATATCACAATCGTAGTCATTGAGCAATTCCATCCAACGTCTCTGCCTCATATTCAGCTCTTTCTGGTCAAAAATGTGCTAGAGACTCTTATGATCTGTAAAAATTGTGCACTTAGTACCGTAAAGGTAGTGCCTCCAAATTTTGAGTGCAAAAACCACCGCACCCAGTTCCAAATCATGTGTCGCATAATTCTGTTCATGCACCTTGAGTTGACGAGACGCATAAGCTATGACCTTTCCATTCTGCATTAGGACACAACCAAGACCTTGGCGAGAGGCATCACAGTACACCACGAATCCATCTGTCCCCTCAGGAAGAGACAAGATAGGGGCACTGCACAGCTTCTTTTTCAACAATTGAAACGCTGCCTCTTGCTTTTCTCCCCAGATATACTCCTTGTCCTTCTGGGTCAATAGCGTTAGGGATTGCGCTATCTTGGAGAAATTCTCAATAAACCTTCGATAGTAACCCGCCAAACCTAGGAATTGTCGTACCTCTGTCGGACTCTTCGGCGCTTCCCAATTTTTAATTGCCTCAATCTTTGCTGGGTCCACGTGTATACCCTTCTCATTGATAACGTGTCCAAGAAAATGAACTTCTCGGATCCAGAACTCGCATTTGGAAAGTTTAGCATATAGCTTCTCATTCCTCAACATCTCCAAAATCAGCTTCAGATGGTGCTCGTGCTCTTCCTTGGTCCGTGAATAGATGAGTATATCATCGATAAACACTGTCACGAACTTGTCCAAGTATGGTCTGCACACTCTATTCATGAGATCCATGAATACCGCAGGAGCGTTTGTCAAACCAAAAGGCATGACCAAAAACTCGTAATGACCATACCGGGTTCGGAATGCAGTCTTCGGAATATCTTCTTCAACAATCCTCAATTGATGGTAGCCTGAACGTAAATCGATCTTCGAATAATAACTCGATCCTTGCAGCTGATCGAACAAGTCGTCGATTCTCGGTAATGGATACCGATTCTTGATGGTAAGCTTGTTCAATTCTCGATAATCGATACACATCCGCATAGAACCATCTTTCTTTTTCACGAATAAAACCGGCGCTCCCCAGGGCGAGAAACTCGGTCTTATAAAACCTTTATCCAACAATTCTTGCAATTGCTTGGATAGCTCTTGCATTTCAGATGGTGCCAAACGATAAGGAGATCGAGCTATCGGCGCTGCTCCGGACACTAGGTCAATCCTGAACTCGACTTGCCTTTGCGGTGGCAATCCAGGTAACTCTTCAGGAAATACCTCCGGATAATCACGAACTACAGGGATCTCTTCAAGCTTCTGCTCCTCAACCCTAGTGTCGACCACGTGGGCTAAGTATGCTGGGTATCCTTTTCGCAAATACTTCTGAGCTTTCATCATATTAACGATTCTCAAAGGGGCACTCTCATCACCTTGAATTTCCAACGGTTCACCAGTCGGAGGTAGAAGACGAACTATCTTCTTATCGCACACAATCTCTGCATGATTCTTTGATAACCAATCCATGCCAATAACGACATCGAAACTTCCAAGTTCTACTGGTAAAAGGTCAATACTATACATACGATCTCCCAAACGCAAGGTACACTCACGAAAAACTTCGTCGGCTTCTATTAATTTTCCGTTAGCTAACTCTATAGAATACTTAACATCTAATTTACTTGATTTTGAGCTAAGAAAAGGCTCAAAGTTTTTGGAAACAAAACTTTTATCGGCTCCGGTATCAAATAAAATGTAAGCATAACGGTCATTTACGAGAAACGTACCGGTAACAACCGATGGATCCTTTCGTGCTTTCTTGGCCTCCATCACGAATGCTCTGCCACGATTTCCCTGGTTCTTCAGTTTTGGGCAATCCTTCCTAAAATGCCCTACAGTTCCACATTCAAAACATCCATGGTTCGATTCTTCTTTCTTCACACCCAATTTCACACGGCAGGTTTGGGCTTGATGTCCAAATTTGCCACAACGTTCACAGACGTTGCACTGACCAGTGTGAAAATAACCACATTTGTTGCACTTTGGGTTAGGACCCTGATACCTTCTTGTTTCCATGGTGTTGGCTGCATACATCCTTCCCTGATTCCTCCTTTTGTTCTGAGAGTTATTAGCATGACTCCCAGATCCTTCAGACCACTTACGCTTTCCTTCAGTTGGCAGTTTTCCTTTCTCAGTCGTTTTATCAACAACTTCCACTGGCTTCTTCCCTGAACCACTCTTCTTCAATGTCCCCATACGAACAGCATCGTCAGTCAGGGAGTGTGCTAATTGCACAGCACTCTGAATAGTCGTAGGGTTTGCTGACGTCACCATACTACGGATCTGAGGTGCCAAGCCCCAGATATAACGCTCAATTCTTTTGTGCTCCGGTGTTACGAGATGGGGTACAAGTCGTGCCAATTGATGAAACTTGGACGTGTATTCCCTTACCTCAGCATCTACCATGGTCAAATTCCAGAATTCCGCTTCTAATTTTTGAATTTCGTTGCGTGGACAATACTCACGCAGCAACATTTCCTTCAACTGATCCCAAGTGAGACCATAGGCATTTGCCTCACCGAGACCCTAAATTTGAGTATTCCACCAGGTTAGAGCTTCATCCTGAAATGAACTTGTTGCATACTTCACGCGTTGAGCTGCAGTACAGTTACTTATGATCATCACAGACTCCATTTTCTCAATCCAGCGGACAATGCCGATTGGTCCTTCAGTTCCAGAAAAGAGTCGGGGCTGACATGCTTGAAAGGTCTTGTAAGAGCACCCTTCAATATGGTTCGCCTGGTTCACGTTCCGGTTGGCCGCTTCGTTAGCAAGGGCGGTGTTGACATGTTGCAAAATCAACTGGGCCAATTCCTTGGCCGTAGTGGGGAGTGGGTTAGCATTTTGGTTTTCTCTCCGTGGTGGCATGTTCCTTTTCCCAATACAAATAATACAACGAGTGAGACAATATATATCACGCAATATCCATGCCATTCATGTATGTACGAAAATAACTTAACAAACACCATGATAAACCAAAATCAACCACTTCATGTCATTTTTGTTAAAAATTAGAGTTCAAACTTAGATACATCATTAAACCAAATGATTACAAAAATGGGCGTGGTATACGACCAAACCCTAACAAGTTTCTCTAATATAACAAAATGAAAAGACATGAAATCAAAAGAAACAACATCCCCAAAGACATGAACTAACGGGTGTGGCGCGGGAAAACACCGATGCGAGCAACAGTGGCGGCGATCAGAACACACGTAACTGCAAGGGCTAGAGAGTCCTCGAGGCGCTCCTCAAGTGCATCCACACGCTGTAAGGCCTCAACCTCTCTGACTTCCGCTTCCATGGCTCTCGTGGTAGCCTCCTCGGCCATCTTTAATGCTTCTTTGGCCTTCTTCTCGCTCCCTTCCAACCTTCTCCTCAATTCAGCCATATCTTCTCGGGCCTGAACTTGATCTTTCTTCATAAGTTTCACATAGCCATCCACACGCTTAAACCTACGAGTAATCCTATCCATGCTAACTCCAATGGAATCTATCCTCGACTCCTCGCGGGCACATCGAGCAGCTAGCAAGGGCACTGTGCGCTCGATGGGCTGACCAGTGAGGGGTAGCACCCTCTGAGAAGAGGAGGACTCACCAATATGGCGAATAATCGGTACGCCCTCTTCATTTGTCCATTCACGCACTTGCTCGGACAGCCAATCCCAATTTCTGGCGACAAAAGGTCTTGTCCTCTTAGGAGGACGCTCAACGATATAACCAACGGTTGCCGAATCATCATCATCTCTTTCGGCTAGCTTTCTCTTCTTAGCCGGTGGCACTGATTTCCTAGCAGTAAACTTCAGAAGTGGACCTTCAGGATGTTCACGATAAGATAGATGAGATGGAAAACGTAATTCTACCGTTGTTGGCCTAACAGGCTCAATGGCAGTCATAGCGTCATCGTTCTCATGGACAAGGCTAATAGTCTCGGGGATCACTGGAATAGGCTCAACACTAGCTGGAGTCTCCTCCATAGGTTTCTTAACCAAAGGACTTGTCTCAACTGGCTCTTCCTCACTAGACTCCTTTTCATCATCAGATTCCTCTTCGCTAGACTCCTCTTCATTATCAGATTCCTCTTCGCTAGGCTCTTCTTCATTAGATGGTACCTCTTCATCTTCAGATTCTCCTATCCACCCATTCCCATAATACGGGTGATTAGCAAAATCTGGCATGTTCGGGTCAAATCCGAAATCAAATACCGAATCTGGAGACATCGGTGAAACTGGTGTGAACTCTGGCTCACTATCAGACGAGATCGAGATGACGGAAGGTGAAAGAGACATCTGTGACATGAAATATATACATGGTGTGAATAATTTTGCCAATAAATGTAAGCACGTACGTATGCAACACATTTAAGGCACGAAAGGGGTAAAGAGGATATCTTATACGTAAGCACATACGCATGCATACAACTAATGCACATAAGGAACAAAGGAATATTCTATTATATCTAATTAATAATAACACTTACTCCTAATATAAGATGCATGCGGTATGAAAACGTCTTTAACCCAAAAACCCAATTTTAAAAGTTATAGTCTAGATTTTTAAGAAAAACATTTTCTAGTTCGTTATAACCTGTCTCTGATACCAACTTCTGTCACACCCCGAAAACGACGATTCGCAGCGGAAACGAGACGTAAGCATGGTGGTCACATAAGTTGGAGCCCAATGATAATAAGCAAACACATTTAATTTAAAACATCGGAAATGTTCAACGAGATAAAAGATAAGTCTTACAATTATCCAAACTTGAAAGCATTAAAATTTAAAACACGAGTTTTAATGATCCAACACACGAGGATCCAAAATAAAGTTTAAAATGTCCCAACAGAAATCCGATGCAAGCGTTTGCCCAAAAGCCCGTTTTCATAACCGCGCGAGAGCATCTAAGTACCTGAAAAACATGCTTAAAAACATCAACATAAAGTTGAGCGAGTTTCACGGGTTTAACGATAACATAAACGAATTTAACGAACTATCAAGTAACTTGGACAAACATGTGATATGTCATAAGCTTGCAAGGAATACAACATGATGACAGTACCTAGAGCTTATAATCAAACCGAGACACGAATACAACATATCCCCACGAATCCTTTCAAAATATATTCTCTCGTACGAACGACCGATCAGCGCTACTGATCACGAGAGTGGGCAGTCAGTCCCAAATAGATCTATCAACACACCTTGCGGCCTACACGAGGCTAATGATTATAACGGCGGGGCTATTCATGAACGACATACATGAACACATAACGAAAGCCCTTACTCGAGACCATCAAACGAACACATAACGTAAGTCGAGTATCATGATAAACGAACGAAAGCATGTTCTTCCCCCATAGTTTATAAAGCAACAAAATAGTTTAAAAAGGGGCCGTGAAAACTCACCTTGATAACGAACGGCGGAAAAACGAGTGTTAGCAAAAATACGCCCACGAACGCTAACGGTGCCCTAAACATGAGGGGTACATTACTAATTGAAACTCACGTCTTACTAGCAAGTTGTTCACCCAACCTACTTAGACTTGTAATATTTTTAAGAAAATATTTATTTGAACGACCCGTTGGTGACTTCGACACGCGGTTATGTTTTTAACGAAAAATGGTGTATCATACACACATACGAAGACTTCAAGTGTTATCACCTAACAACGATCAACATGAAAGTATGAAACTAATAACATATATATATCTACTCATACATATGCTTATGAGTTCTAAATCACATGTGAAAACACTAAAATCACAATATTTGCATATAAGCACTTTTCAAGCAAAACGACTAACTTTTAAGGAACAAACTTCCAAATTTCTAACACATGAGTTCATATAACATCATATATCATCAAAATATACTTAATAAAATATATTTCATTAAACAAAACAATCTTTCATTATTTTGACATAAAGTACCTATACATGGCAATTTCTAGCACATATGCGATAACCGAAACATCATACCACATAAGTAAACACATGGGTCATAACACTAACTCATCATATACATTATTAGCTGAAAATATGTCATAAAATAAGTTTAATTTGCTGTTTGAAATCAGACCTAACTAGCATTCATTTTTCAAGGCGGAAAACACCGATTTTACGACTAGTCATGCCTAAAATGTTATCCAAAATATCAAAACACCAAGGATCATATAATTTATTAAAAATATGGATTTTTAACATAAAATATAATCTTTTTACAGCCATATAATCAGACCTAACTTATCCATCATTTTACATGTAATAATCCATCATTTAAGTACCCTTTTTGTAACAAATCATGGTCAAAACTCTAGCTAATCATCACAACATAAAATACCCTTTTAGAGCTGATCATTATACATAAAATACATCATATTTATCACCTTATTTCCAGATTTCAAATAATCCTAACAATTCATGTACAAACCTAGCTTTTATCATGCTTTTTAAACCACAATCTTTAGTAACAAGCATCCAAACGTAGGGGTTTAAGATCCATACATAAAATAACAAGTTTTTATGTAATAATACACTTTATTTTTCTGTTTTAACTTGGTCATAACAAAATATTTGTTTGCATGCAAGAATCTAACATTATTCATCATCATTTTGCAAGATATGAACACATAAACACACATTCATTCACATGACTACATGCATGCATATATAAATACTAAAACCCTTTTATAAAAACCCTTATTTGCTGAATTTTAATGGTTCATAAAAAGTCTTTTAGTTGGTGATGAACAACTCTTGCAAGGATCACTATTTTTATCAAAGAAAAAGAAAGAAGCAAAGAAATATGAGGTTCATACCTCTTGAACTAAATCAAGGGAGATACTAGTGAAATGCAAGTTGATGGATGGTTTTGTTGAGTATTTGGCTCCACACTCTTGAATCTTCAAGAAAATGCTCCAAGAACACCAAAAACTCAAGAACACTTGAAAGAACACTTAGAGAAAAGATGATAGAAAGGTGTGGGATTGAAGTGAAGATTGAAGGGGTATTTATAGGTGGGGTGAGGGATGAATTCAGCCAAGAGAGGAGAGAGGAGAGAGGATTTGACATCTTCCATTCAAATTTCATGCAAGTTGAATGATCAAATTTGGTGGAGTGTAGTTTTGTACAAAGTGTGTAAGGAATCAAATGAGTGTGTTTAACACTTGATTAGGGTGTGGGACCCACTTTTTATGGCTGATTTTTGGGAGAGAGAAAAGATGCCATCTTTTATTTTATAAACCTCCACACATGTAGGTGATCTTTTATAAAAACTACAACACTTTTATAAAATGTTACCACTTTAAACATGGTTTTTCGTCAAAATAAAAATATATAAAATACCCACTAATTATTTGCTATCATAATTAGTGAAAATAATAATTTTTGCTAACAGTTCATTTTAACTCATCCGGTACACGATTGTACCGGGTAAAACGCAACGAAAATCGTCGAAAGCGGTATTTAACACATTGCACATAAATTTCACACATAATCCACTAATATAAACCAGTTTATATAATTTTCATCAAAACTGAAATTTTTATGGTTAACCGGGTCGTCACCAACGTTAAATACGGGCATTTTACCGATACGCGGTATCGAAATTTCTGAAATTTCACGAAATGCAAACCTATGCATACGAAGGGCTTTGCTAGACTTTATAATAACCTAATTAACTGAAATTAAGTCTAAGACACACACAATTAAATTGCAAACGCGTTCTAAGGTTTAACGGTAAATAACCTGAAAATTGTCGGATGTCACACCACATGCTTAAAAGATAAAGATAGAGAAGAAGATAAGAATATTATGAGGTTTTTAGGATATAGGAAAGGATATTGTTTATTTAATTTATTATTTAAGTTTATATTAATAAGTCATGGATTTTTAATAAATAAGTCATCAAATAAAATAATAACTAATCATAGTAAGCATGTAGCACATAGCATGTAACACATAACATGTAGCACAGAACCCTATAAACATGAAGCATAGCATAAGTGGGTGTCCTAAAGTTATAATCTAGGTCAAGGTGTCTAATAACCTAATTCCCTATAACCAAGGCTCTGATACCAATCTGTCACACCCCGACCGATGGCGGAATCATCGGGGCGGGACATGTAGACTGTTCATAAGCACAAGGTTGACTAAATTGAATATATTAAACGTCAAATTTCATTGCAAATAATCCAAACATAACCAAATCCAAGATAGAACAAAATTAAAATATATAGAGTTCTTTTATTTAAATTAACTAAGTCCAATCCTATGTGTAGCACATCTTGAACAATCTCACACGTTAGAACCTGAAACATGAATAAAATAAAGTCAACTAAAAAGTTGGTGAGTATAACACAGGTTTGTATATAGATATCATATAGTTGTAAAACAAATCCTTACATAACATGATAAATAAGGCATTTATGGGGAGCAGCTATTGTGTAACCATGTACAATCAAACATTTGTAACTAGCATGCAAAAATTGTGTTGTCGGTATCAATCACCACAATCTGGGTGGGTTTGTCAGACTCAATAGATCTATCATTGAAAACCGTCGGCTTGTATAGTTAATGATTGCACATAATCGCATACAAAGGTTAGCACACCTAGCACTCGGGCATTAAGCTCAAATTGCACACATGAATGTAAATAGGATTTGTACTTGTGTTGTTTGTGTAAATGTAATGTGTAATTTGAATAATGTTCATGTTTCACCCCAAAAGTGTAAAAGAGTAAAAGGGGCTATGAAATATGTAGAACCAAAGACTGATTGCTACCAAATTATTCTAAGTACAAATGTTGCTGATAGGCTTATCAGCAGCATTCAACACTTGTTGCTGCTGATAGGCTTATCCGCAGCGTTCAACACTTGTTGCTGCTAATAGGCTTATCCGCAGCGTTCAACACTTGTTGCTGCTGATAGGCTTATCCGCAACGTTCAACACTTGTTGCTGCTGATAGGCTTATCAGCAGCGTTCAACACTTGTTGCTGCTGATAGGCTTATCAGCAGCATTATTCTCATCTCTGCTGCTGATAGCTTTATTCACTGAAGACCAAACGTTCCAGCTGACTACCCATGTGAAGCGCCTCTGACACCTTTCTGCAAAAACAACTGACACACTCCAAGCAGAAGGAACCTCAGTGGTGCAACCAATAAAGGACAATGACGCGCGTCTCCAAGCATGCAAACAATGATGCCTAAGAAGACGTTTCAGTAAAGTTATCTAGATTAGCCTTTGCGTGTAATTTAGATTAATAAACAAGATCAACGGCTTGTGTTAGATCTGATCCTTAGAATCTAGGGTCTGTCTTGATTCTAAGTTACTATAAATATTGTGTAAACACTTCATTGTAAGTGTGCTTGTTGTGCTTTCATAGTGCTTCTTGATAGTGTTTTACTTGTAAACTTGTAATCTCAGAAGTTTAATACAACAGTGCATTTATCAGTATTCTTGCTGTTTACTTGTTTACTTTGTTGGTTGTTATTGTTTCCGCCAATATCAACTAGAATAGAATCACCCTGTAATCTTACGATCCTAAAAGTGGTATCAGAGCTTTGGCTCAAGATTAAACAAACTAACATTTGTTTAATCAGTTTTTGATTCTATTCAAAACTCTATTCTTGATTAATTCACATCAAAACAAAAATGGCACAAAGCAACGGGCTTGAAGACATCCTGAAGCAGCAATACGAAAACTTTGTCTGCAATGAAGGTGAGTCACTAACCAGTGTATATAACAGGTACACCTACTTGGTAGGAGAGCTGCAGTGCTCTAAGGTGAAACTGGAGAATGAAGACATTCTCAAAAGATTCATCAGATCTCTTCCTAGTTGCTGGACACTTTACACAGTTTCAATAAGAAGAACTGAGAATCTGAAGACTCTGCAAATGACCGAGCTCTTTTGTATGCTAAAAGCATATGAATTAGAAATAATTCAAGCCAAAGAAAGAAGCTCAAGCCATCAATCAGCCTCTTCCACATCCTCTTTCGCGCTTCACTCTGACCACTCAGGTCCTAGTTCAAGCGACTACTATCCTACTAGACAAGCACACCAAGTTCAGCCAAAACACCAACAACAGCAACAATTCAATCCTCCAGCACAAACTGCAGCCTGTGCAAATGTTGGAACTACTGACTTTGACTGGATCTTCCAGCCTGAGGATCTTTCTGCCAACAATCAAGCTCTCATGGCAGACACATCAGAGGTACCACCAAAGGTATATGAAAATCTATGTACTCAAGAGTGCATTGATAAGGTCCTTGGATATAGGAAACATAACCAGAAACTCATAGATCGAAATGAAGAATTTCACCAAATGAAATCTGAATTTAAAAAGGTTGAAAATAGTTACAAGGAAAAGAATGATTGCTTAAAGAAAGAAATTTCATCATTAAAACATGAACAAACAAACCTTGAAACTCAAATTGATGATATTCTGGTTAAGTTAAAAGCTGCAAGGGCTGAATTGGCAGACCAAAAGGTCCATGTGGAAAAATATGAATTTGCATCCAAAAAGCTGCAAAGAATTTTGGATGTTCAAATCCATGAAAATGTAAAAACTGGGCTGGGATATCATGCTGACCAGTATAAAATCGTCGCACCTCCAGCTGATTACGTTTCCATCCATGAACCAAGCTTCAATGTTGCAAATCTTGACTCTGCAAACTGGAATCTTGATCCTTCAACGAATGAACCCTTCGTTGAAGAATGCACTACCTCATCGGAATCTGAGTCAACCTACTCAGACCATGATGAAACCAGTGCATCCTCATCTGAAGCTGTTCTGAATAGAGTTGCAGTTCCTGCTGTTCTTCCAGCTGTTATAGCCCCTGTGTCATTCAAACAGATCAAGATTAGCTACCCTCCATGTGGAAGAAAGCTAAACATTGAAAAGGGACAGACATCAGGACCCACAAACCCCAAGCCTCAGACAAAGCAAATCACAAAGAGGAAGGTATTTGATACATGGCATGCTCTTGAAGAAAGGGTTCCATATGTTCAAAAAACATTGGAAGAAGCTACTTTTGAGCACAACAAAGCTCACCCTTGAAATTTCAAAGACCTTTTCAAAAGAAAGGATTATATGCATCTTTCAAAGGATAAACTGGCAAAATCATGTTTTGTCTGTGGGAAATATAACCACACTGCCAGCACCTGCTTCTACTACCTACAGCAGCAAAGAAACCTCAAGCAACATGCTTTTGAGAAGACAAAGAAGAATAAACAGGTAAGAAGCTTTGAAGCTAAGACAACTCAATTCAGAAAATCTCTTTCTCCACCAAGGGAGCAGTTGTCAAAGCCTCAAAAATCTTGCATCATCTGTGGAGAATCAGACCACTTTGCAGCAAACTGTAAGTTTAACTCCTTCAACCAGATTCTTCATCAAGCCCCTCAAAGACAAAGGGTAAAGAAGGATCAGCATACATCGGTTGTTAGTCCAGTTAAGCCCAAGAAAACAAAGCAGAAGCCTTCAGCAGCAACCAAGTCTGCTGCTGATAAGCTAAAATCCTCCGCAGCAAGAGTGCCCACTGCTGATAAGGAAAAATCCAAGGCAAAGCCTACAGTAGCAAAGAATGCTGACACTTCAACAACGCTGTCAGCAGCAGGATCTACTGTCAACAAGCCAGAAACATCAGTAGCAAAATCTGCTGCTGGTAGTGTGAGGAAAACTAGAAAAACACCAATAAAGCAATGGAAAGCCAAATCATCAGATACAATGTCTGCTGCTGAAAAGACAAAGAAAGCTGGAAAACAACCAACTCAACAATGGAAGGTAAAGAAAACATCAACCATCATCATCGGTTAAGGTGAATGCGTTTATCTTTTGATGTAAATATGTCTGTCTAATGTTGTAAATAAAAGTTATAAGTCAGCAGCATTTTTGCCTCTCAGCTGCTGACAGGTTTAAAGTTTCAGTAGCAAAGCTTTTGCCACTGATCGCTTTAAGTTATCAGCAGGAACAAGTTTCCTGCGGATAGCTTTAAGGCGGTCAGCAGCAACCTTTTTGCTTCGGAATGAATATAACAGTCAGCAGCTACCAAATCTGCTGCTGAAAGACTTCACTATCCGCAGCAACCAAGTTTGCAGCGGATAGCACACCATCGGCAGCAACCAAGTTTGCTGCTGATGGGTAAAACAAGTCTACATTAACTTTTAACCGCGGTAAAAACTACTCTCAGTTTTTACCATGACTGCTCGAGTGCTTTACAGCTGTAACAATGAAAAGTGAAACAGGTTGTACTGTACAAGTGAAGTTGTTTTTTCTTCGTCTGCCGTTATATCACAATTTCAAACGTTCCCACAACCTCTTCATATTCAATTTCAAACCCTAATCTCCCATCACTTTCTCTCCCGTCCCCACAGCATTCAAATCCCTCCATTCAAACACCCTTCTCTCTTCCCTCCAAATCCATTATAATGGCAGGTGCAGACATAAACAACCCCAACGACAAGTTTTCCCCATATCACAACCTCACGGCATGCCTAATAAAGGGCAAGAAATCAGAAGGTTTCAATGATATGATCGACTTCCTTTGTCGGTCCAAAATCCTCCATGCCCTAACAGTCAACCCAACCATCTACACTTCCCACATGGAAGATTTTTGTAGCTCAGCCGTGTATTCTACTGACCAGAGCACTCCCCAAATCAGAGGAGCAGTAGACGGCAAAGAGATGATCATCACTGAAGCAAAGCTCCGCCAACACCTTAAGCTTCAAGATGAAGGGGACGCCATCTCTTACCCAAGAGACGTATACATGAGGACCTTTGTATCCATAGGGTACACTGGGAATCAAACAGAGTATACGATAGAGAAGGCACTCATGGGTCCCAAATGGAAGTATCTCTTTTACACTCTTCTCCAATGCATATCCCAGAAGAGGAGTGGCTGGAACCAACTCAGCTCCGGACTTGCGTCGGCAATTCACGGTATGATAACTAGGGCGGGTTTCAATTTTTCCCACCTCATTCTTGAAGGTTTGAGATACAACCTTCAAGAAGGGGTGAAATCACAGTTCTTCATGTACCCAAGATTCTTGCAAGAAGTGTTCAATATTGAACACCAAGATCTTTCAAAAACTGCAAGAATCTACTCAATTCTGGGACATAAGAACAACATTTTTCAAAGCATGAGAACAGTTTCATCAAAGTTCTCAGGGGCCGATGTTCCATTGTTGTCTACAATGTTGAACACGCAAAGTGCCCAGGGTGACAGTTCAGCAAACCCAGCTGATACTGATCCCACACCCTCCACCTCACTGCCACAAACTCAAACTGCCGTCTCCCTTGATCGAACCCCTGTGCATTCTACTGAGAATGTACAGGCGCATACTCTTCTCAGCGCCCGTTTGATTGCTCAACCAGAACACAGGGCCCCCGTTGCAGCCAAGTATACAAGGAAGAGGGGCAAGAGAACTCCTTCTTCTCTTGCCTCCAAGGCCCAAACCCTAGCCAACATCCCTCACTCAGAATCACAACATTCTAGTGAGAATATCATAAGGGAAAGCCACACTGCTAGGGAGACTCCTTTGAAAGTCTCTCTATTAGGATTAGGATCACTTCCCGGATCCATAGAACAGCCCTTTGAGCCATTCCTATCTTCTTTGGACTTAAGTGTTAAGGAACCTGACCAAAGTGATGTACCTTCTCCAACCACCACTATCAAGGAGGTACTGATTGGTCTTGCTTCCGAAACACCCAACCCAGGTTCTTCACCCTTGAAGGTCCACTCCAGGAGTAATGAAGGAGTGGATGTGGAAGAGGCTGTCACTACTACTGGTCCATCAAATGACCAGGAGGACAGTGACAACATCTTTAAGACCTCAACCACGGCAACTCATGGTGAGGGTGTTTCCTTGGAAACTCCCCTCACTGAGAGGAATCCCAGGCGCCAAGAAACCACGGGTGATGGGGATGCTGAGGCTCGGCCTACGGCCCCATCTGGGTCCAAGGATTCCACAACTGTGGATGAGGACAGACTGAAACTTCATAACTTGGAATTGATGGCCAGGGTGGCTATGCTAGAGGCTGAAGTGTCCAAACTACGACACCAAGTCTCTATGCATGAAGCTCATCAATGCCCAACTTTATCCACTCCCTCTCTTGTATCAGTAGGCACCCAAACTGATGCCTACCTGTCTACTGATGCAACCAAAAAGGGGGAGATGGTCTCTATGGAAGAAGATAAAGACAGTCTTGACGACTGGATTCAAGAGCAGCTTGTACTTCAAAGCTCACTATTCAAGCCAGCCTTTGTCCAAATTCATGACTTGCCAGTCCCAGATAATGAAGACGAAGAGACATCTGAAGACTGGAAGTTGGTCGTCAGGGCTGTCGATGAAATGCTGAATGATGTTGAAGACACAGAACAAACAAATACATCATTCAGCATCCTTCCTAAAGCAGCAGGCATCATTGGTCAATCCTCCACCCCCCAACTATTCAGATCATCAAAGAAGCTAGAATTTGACTCCATTCTAGCTTGGGGGTATGATGGATCAGCTGAGAGGTTTTGGATTGGATGGGAGTTCAGCGGAGTAGAAGAGCTGAACTGGAACTCTCTCAATGCCCTCCAAGTCCTACAGCTATACGTATCAAACTGCATCAACAACTCAGCAGAACTTTCCATTGGCAGGTTCTATGACCTGATGGAGGATAATCTACCCCACTTCGAAAGACTAATTCAAAAAGCAAAACGAGTAGCTTATCCTGAATCCTCGACGGCCGCAGAAAGGAGACTGACTCCTAGCAATCTTGAAATAACAAGGAGCAGTCTTCTCAATGAAGAAGAAGTTCTGGGCCTTCGAAGATTCTTGTATGCCTTCCTGGTCAAGGACTTGGACGTGCTAGGTTGGGTGAGAACTAAGTCCCTTGACCACACTCTTCTGCTCAGCAACTGCTCCTCTCTCATCATCAACACCAGGAACATCCTTCAGCTGCCCTCAAACTTCCTATTCAAGATTTTTCAGCTCAGAGCCAACATCTGCAATATCAACTCATTGGAGAGCCAGGCAATGATGGTCACCATCAAAGCCCATCTTGAAAAAGAAGGACTGATTCCCCAGGAAGAGTCTGTGTCAACTTCTGATACTGACTCCAACTCAGATACTCCACAAGTTGAAGCCACATCTGTAGCAGCTGGCACAAGATATTCACTTAGGGATCAACTGAGGGAATTAGAAGGTCCTGAGTATCAACTTGATGAAGACAATGATCGTCCCTTGTCAATTCCTCAATATGCCAATGAAGCTGAGGCAGAGATCCCAATAGCAGCATCATCATCAGCTGTTGTGATCAGTGAAGCTGAAGCAGAGGCACCCAATGTAAACAAAGGAAAGGGAATCATGACTGATGAAGATGAAGAGAGGCTGCTAAAAGAGAAAAGAGAGAGGGAAGAGAAAAGAAGAAGAAGAGAAGAAGAGGAGATGGCTGACCTGAAAAAGGCTCAAGAAAGAAAAACAGCCATTCTCCTAAGAGAACAAACCATCCAGCTGTATGCTAAACAGCTGGATGAGCTAAAAAGAAAGATTCTTGCAGTTGACCAGATTGAAGAAGATGCAGCTCTTGCTCTTCAACTGCAGGAACAATTCAATAAAGAAGAAGAAGACTTGGAGAAGAAGAAGAACGAAGAAGCTAAGTTCAGAATAACCGATTCTGAATTAGCAAAAGAATTAAGGGAGGAGTGGACTGAAGCTCTGATCTCTCAAGGTGACGATGCAGACTACCTTGAGAAACTTTCAAACAAAGAGATTTACAGAGCCTTCATGGGTCAGCAGGGTCAATTGGCTAGCAAGAAAAAGGCTGAAGAAGAAGAAAAAGTCAAGCTACAGTCCAAGAAGACCATTGCACTGAATAAAAGAACCCATGAAGAAAGGAAGGTCATGATTGACTTCCTTAAGGCTAGAGGAGATAGTGGAAAGAGGCTAGGTCCCATGAATTTCATGAACCTGCAAGCCCTCTACTTCAAAGTTAAAAAGGATGAGGAAGAAAGACTAGGGAAGAAGGCCTCCCAGAAAAGGGTACTTATCAAAGAAGAAGAAAAACCAAAGACAAAGAAACCCAAGCCTTCTCCCTCACCTACCTCTTCCTCAGTCCATCATCCTTCCACTCTCCTCCCCAAACCTTCCACTCCTCCACCCAAAAACTCCAAATCATCCCACCCAGCTCCCACTCATCAACAGCCTCCCTTAAAGAAATCCAAATCCTCATCTGAACCTGAAGACTCAAGAAACATAGTTGAATGGGCCTACAATCCACAGGATCAAAGGTTTGAGATCTTCAGGGGGAGAACTGAAAGAAGAAGATCTACATACAGGTCTGTTGATGAGGTTCTGCAACTACCAGATTCAGACCTAAGAAGAATTTTGGAGCTGGGTGGAGCTCATGAGCCTGCAAATGAGAGAGGGAAACATCTTATGCTAGCAATAAGACATTACTTCAACCCTAGCAAAGATGTGGTCGTGGATGTCAAACCACTCAAGTCCCACTCTCCATTTGTATCTTGGTCCTACAATGCTGATTTGGATAAGTTCACTCTAATTGATGTAAAGAAGCAGCAGATGAGATGTTCAAGCAAAGCAATCTACAAAATGCCACACAAAGACATCAAGACTCTGTCTGAACTTCCACTGAACAATCCCAGCAAGGATCCAAGAGGCTATGAGGTTGAAAGGATAGTCAGCCACATGCAAAAGCTTCAGCAGCAAAGTAATTAGAAGAATTTTGGTTGCATCAGTCTAGGGGGAGTTTGTAGAACCAAAGACTGATTGCTACCAAATTATTCTAACTACAAATGCTGCTGATAGGCTTATCAGCAGCATTCAACACTTGTTGCTGCTGATAGGCTTATCCGCAGCGTCCAACACTTGTTGCTGCTGATAGGCTTATCCGCAGCGTTCAACACTTGTTGCTGCTGATAGGCTTATCCGCAGCTTTCAACAGTTGTTGCTGCTGATAGGCTTATCAGCAGCATTATTCTCATCTCTGCTGCTGATAGCTTTATTCATTGAAGACCAAACGTTGCAGCTGACTACCCATGTGAAGCGCCTCTGACACCTTTTTGCAAAAACAACTGACACACTCCGTGCAGAAGGAACCTCACTGGTGCAACCAATAAAGGACAATGACGCGCGTCTCCAAGCATGCAAACAATGATGCCTAAGAAGTCGTTTTTGTAAAGTTATCTAGATTAGCCTTTGCGTGTAATTTAGATTAATAAACAAGATCAACGGCTTGTGTTAGATCTGATCCTTAGAATCAAGGGTCTGTCTTGATTCTAAGTTACTATAAATACTGTGTAAACACTTCATTGTAAGTGTGCTTGTTGTGCTTTCATAGTGCTTCTTGATAGTGTTTTACTTGTAAACTTGTAATCTCAGAAGTTTAATACAACAGTGCATTTATCAGTATTCTTGCTGTTTACTTGTTTACTTTGTTGGTTGTTATTGTTTCTGCCAATATCAACTAGAATAGAATCACCTTGTAATCTTACGATCCTACAAAATACTCACTTGGTTTCGAAGGCGTAGCTAACAAAGATACTAGATAGAATAAGGATCCTTGAAATGCACAAATTAACCTAAAGTGTAATGTATATGGTATTAATAGTGTGCACAAGAGTTTAATTCTAAAGTTGTATTTGGACTTGTATAAAAAGTCATTGATTTGTAGTTGGAAGTATTGAATACAATATATAAAGTTTGACAGAATATTTTTAGAATATTTTGATTAGGGTTTGAGTGTGAATAATTAAATAAGTAATGTTGATAATTATTGTTTATGAAAACATTGTAAGTATTAGTTATAAATTAGTGTAAATAATTAATTGTTTTTGTGTAAATATAAATTAAATAAATAATCTTTATTTTATTTATTTATTTATAAAATGTAACTTTAATCATTTAAATACTTTTTAAATGAAAAGTTTAGCAATAATTGTAAATTTAATTTTTATAAACTTTAAATAATAAATTTTATATTTATTTCAAGATTAAATATTTGATCTTTTCCAAATAGAATAAATTGCATTTTTATAAAAATCACTATTTATATTTTGTAATTTAATCAGATATATTTATTGTTTGAAAAAAATATATAAAATCATAATTCTGCTAAAAATTTAACTCACACACGACCGTGCCTGGGAAGGGCACGATCGTTCTCGAACCACTTTGCGCGACCATGATAGTCAGGGCGCGACCGTGTTGATAAATCAGAGGGCTTAAACTAATTAAATCATTAGGCACGACCGTGCCTTGGCCAGGCACGATCGTGTCTATGATTCCAAGACACGACTGAGATTAGCCAAAGGGCATGATTGGGTCTGGACAGGAGGACACGACCGCGCTGATAGTCGGCATGACCGCGTGTCATAAGGCACGACCGCGCTAGATGATTAGCGCGACCGTGTCTGTTCCGAATCAGGAACGAATTGACTAATTCTTATAATAACAGAGTTGGAAATCATAGGGCTTTCACCCATTAGATTGTTTCGAGTCTTTTTGCATAGATTAATTGGATTTAAAACATGTCTAATGTCGGATTCGATTAAATCGTTTTTAAACAAAAACTAGATTCGGGTTTAAGGTGATTTCCATATTGGAAGCCCAAATTAACATGGGGCTTTTGATCTAAGGACTGAATCGATAGAGGGAAAGGTTTCAATTACCCGGAATGATGGCGAATTGATAGCGATCGGTAGAAAGGAATTCCGACGACTTCGGGTTCTATCTCCGGCGTCCTCTGCTGCAATTCCGACTAAACCAGAGAGTCCAGTAGCTTTAGTGAGGATTGAGTAGCGTGAATCTGCTGCTTGATTGGGAGAATTCAGATCGAAAGAAAGAATTCGTGTTTTCTTGAAATGTCTAAATGATTTTTGAGATTGATTGAGTTAATCCGAGATGTTTCGTGTAATTGAAAGGTTTATCTCATTCGTTAATGAGAATGAAGTGTAGGACGGTTACGGAGCTCAACGATCGAGTGATTAAAACTATATTTACGTTTCAACTGGTACTAGGCGCGACCGTGCCCAAACGAGGCGCGACTGTGCTAAGGCACTAGGCGCGATCGTTCCAAAGCAAGTCGCGCGACCGTGCCAAAGCACTCGGCGCGACCGTGCCAGAACGAGGCGCGACCGTGCCTATTAGGGTTTCTTGTAAATTTTCAACATCAGACCTTGTAACTTTGGTCTTTGACATATTTGTATAAATAGATACTTATGTAGTGTTTTAGTAGGTTATAACCGTGTAAAATTTGCGGGTTAACATTGAAATATAGTATTTAATTGATGGTACGAATAGAACAAAACAGTGCACTAGAATTTGGTTTGAAATGCATTACATTGAATTTGAAATACGGATATTAAAAATCAGAAATGTTACACATCCTTACCCATTTAGGCTTTTATTTAAAACATAAAGAAATGACAAAATAAGATAAGATAGAATAAAATGGAATATCAAGATCCACTGTCGGCGGATGAGATGACTGACTCAGCATCATCCTCCTCTACTTCCTCGGGCTCATCCTCAGGCTCAAAATCGGGTACTTCAGCTGGCTCTAGAGCTGCTGCAAGTTTTATCTCTAACTCTCCAATTCTTTCCTGAGATTCTACTTCAGCCTCCTCGAGTACATTCACTCTAGCCTGTAATGCCCTTACCTCGTCCACTAATGCATTATGCAAGCGGTCGGTTCCTGCCAGTTCTGCTACTAGCAGATCTATCCTGTGATTCGTTTGTTTCTCTCCTCTTAACAGACTTGTGATCGCTCCTGCTGCGTCTCTCATATTCCGGATCTCTCGATCCATAGTTGCTACAAATGCTGCAAAGGCTTGCTCCAAGTGACAAGGTAGCAAAGGTAAACGTGGTTCTGATGATGATGAAATCCATATAATATAAAATGGTATCCTATGTCATTCTTTCAAGCCTTGACCAGACAAATCGATATCTTTTAAGATTATCACACTCTATCTTTTCAAGACTTTCATATTACATGTTATGATATGCGATAAACATTCAAAGAAAATAGGATTAGGCTATGACACACAAATTCAAACTGTCAATATTATAAGATTTGAAACTAAAGCATCTCATTCCCACTTTCTTGTGAGTTAAGGTACCATTTAAGTATGAAATACAACGTGTACCCCACTAGTATGCCAACAGAAAGTAAATGCACTATCTTCAAGACATATGAGATTTTACTAAAGATTATCCGAATTTCTAGAGTGAGGAGACATCACTTAGCACATGAATAGCAGAATCCAAATTGGAATGTATAGGAATCAATGAGATTCAGAGTCGAATGATTCATTGTTTTGGCTTATATATGTGGAATCATAAGATTCAGGTACGTGGATCCAACTGTTATCTGGATTATGAATTCAATGGAATCAGTAAAGATGATTTATCAATATGATCCAAGGGCTAGTATATGTTTGACAGATGTTGTCAAGTACATATCTTGATTATAATGCTTTTCGGGACATGGGCACTGAAGCAAATTGAATGAATAGTGCTAAGGACATAACTCGAAACTGATCTCATAGGAAAATCTTTATTAAAAACTAATATTCTTTATCTGATAGTGATCTTTTAACACACACACCCTGTCACACTCCCAAATTCCACTAACGGAGTTTTACCGTTTTGGAAGGTGATAAACCAGGATCTCAAACATCAGTTACTTCAAACGACAGTATATGGGACTTGAAATGCAATAACACAAAAGATCAAGGTTCAGAGTGTATTTGTGGAAGCGTTAAACGAAAGTAAATGCGCAAAAGACCGCGCCCAAGTCCAATTACAAATAAAACATAGATATTATTCAATAGATAGTTATTTCAGTTGAAGTCCAAGACACATGCATGACTTAACGTGATCCTGAGTGCCAACCTGAGAAAAACATGTGAGAAAACGAGTCAACACTAGGTTGGTGAGTTCACAGGTTTCAATCATTTAAAGTAAAGCGTTTACGGATTATGTACATTCAATATATATATATATATATATATATATATATATCAATAGGTTGCATGCCTATATTCATGTTTTGCTAAAGTGCTCGCAACCAAAACTGACAGCGTGTTTGTTTGTTTGCCTCCAGCCAGGTCTATCAACTCTGACTAATGTGTTAAGGTCAATATAACACCCGTTCGACCTCCAATCGAGTTAGCGTGACTAAGGCGGGTGGGGTTTGTCAAACCCAGTAGTACTACCAAAATTACCTCGTTCATACCATATTAACGGTCCGATGTGTGTTACGCTTAGCCTCAACAGTAATATCATATGAATTACAATAACCCAAAAAAAGTTGTGACATGTTTTCTCCCCCAAATAAAAACAGTAAAAGGGGTCGTGAAACTCACCTGCGTTGCGTAGTAGGTAGTCTCACAAAAGTATGACATTTGAAATCTCAAGTGTTAGCCTACACGGCTTACGTATGCCCTAGAATTATAAACACATAAGTTAGGGACATATGGGATTTGTGATGACAACACGGAAGTTAGAACATCTTAACGCTTTCTAAGGATTTAAGAGTAGACGAACGTGTCTACGGAATTATATAAATTTCTTAATATAATTATTAAGATCAAAGCGCTACGTGTCGAATGTCTCTAATACGAATAATATTAATAAATATATTTATTCGTGTGTTTGTACCATTTAAAACGATCTAGAGAAATAACATAACTTAATATATTATTTTTAAGTTTGTATGATTAATAAAATAATCATTTGTGTGGAAAAATAATAAATATATTATTTTTAATTTGATTATGAAACCGTGGGTAACTAATATAAGTATTTATATTATTTAATTAATTTAAAACGTTTCATAGAGTTTATAAACATAGCTAAAATAATATATAAATATTATTTATAATTGGAGTTACGAGTTGAAAATAATATAAAATCTATTATTTTAAAAGTGAGAATTTTATTAAAAACGGGTTATACAACCACACCCGAGCCTACGGGTGGTTTTCGGGTTCAAAACATATTAATATGTTAATAATATAATATAAGAGTTAGTTTTTATGAAACGAATTTCATGAAAAAGCCCCCAAAAATATAATTGCAGGAGACCGGTTTCGAACCTGGGTCTCCTGCGTGTAGGCACTAAGCTTTAACCAACTCCGCCCGCTAGGGATTCGCACAAGAATTCGGATCAAATGCGTTTTAATCCTCAACACCCCTGTGTTCTTCCCCTTACTCTAGTCCGTTCGAACTCCCCCCCTGAATCCACTGAATTCGATTTCGATTGAACCAAAAGACATAGGGGTTTTGATGATCGAGGTATTTCGAACCTGTAGGTGTAGTTAATTTCGAAATCATCAAGTTTTAGATACTTAAATTCCAGTTTGAAAAGCCGAACCCTAGGTTCTTAGCATGGATTCGATTTGAACAATTCAGATGATAAAACATGTTGGAATCATAGGGATATTGACAAAAAAAGGATTGCAAGTCAATCCCTGTGGTTTAATTTGATTGAGATGGTGACTGGATTGGAGTTCGATCAAACCAAAAACGTATGAACCCTAGATATGGGTTCTTTTTTAATTCAGTGTTATGGATCCAAATTATCATAGGGCTTTTAGTGAGTGACTGATTGCGAAACTACTCGTATAAGTTAATTGGATTTAAATCGTATTTAGGTTTGAGTTTGATTAAAACGTTTTCTCAAGAACCCTAGAATCAAGATGATGATCAATTCAATGTTATACCATTAAATTAACATAGGGCTTTTATTAAACAGAAGATTTTGAGTCTGGTGATACAAGTTAATTGGATTAAAACAGGGTCTAAGGTAGTGATCGAGTAAACCGGTTCTACATGAACCCTAGATTCTGGGTTTCTATCAAATTGATGATATGAGCCCCAATACTCATAGGGCTATCAATTAACTGACTCAAACGAAACTAAGGATGCAATTAGTTACCAGAAACGTTGACAGATTGATGGTGATCGACTACACTGAGTGCCGACGGCCTGCAGTTTAGATTCCGGCGACTTCTGCTGTTTCTCCGATGAAACTGATGTCTATTGTGGAATTAACATAGGATTTAAACGAATTTGATGTCTATTGTGATCATGTCGACGGTTATGCCATAATTGGCTATTAATCTGATTAATTCGCTAATGATGATGATT
Source organism: Smallanthus sonchifolius (assembly GCA_023525975.1). Classification (NCBI taxonomy): domain Eukaryota; kingdom Viridiplantae; phylum Streptophyta; class Magnoliopsida; order Asterales; family Asteraceae; genus Smallanthus; species Smallanthus sonchifolius. Next base: position 79,895,418 of record CM042020.1, read on the forward strand.
TATGTTGGTAGTTAAGGCTGTTAATGACCTTATTCATGCGATGCTAGTTTCAGTTCCAACTGAAAACCATCATAGGATTCGAATTTGGATGAAATTGCGAGTTTGACTTTTAGAAAGTCAAACAAAAATCAAATTTGAGCTAATTACAGAATTGGTCCCTCTGATATCATGAATACAAGTTTAGAAATTGTCAGAACCGGTCCTTGAGTTTGTAATTGGGTTAAATGCAAGGTTAGTTAACTTGTAAAAGTCAACATGGCTTAAATAATTGGATTTTGAATTTACAAAGTCAAATAGAATTAGGTTTAGGTTAATTACATAATTAGTCCTTGTAGTTAGGGTTTGAAGAAATGACAGAAACAATCCCCGAAGTTTGAATTAAGTTAATTAGGTTAGCTTTAACTGGATTTAAATAACGAAGTTAAACTGAAAAGTCCGGATTGTCACACACCCAGGCATAAAATGGGTTCAAATCACAGTTGTAACATATGCAATTATGTTTTCACACTACTAATGGTTCAGTGATGCTTTTAGTCTACTGACAATTCAAATTATATGCATACACAACACTATCATTTCCTATTTGTGCAGTCTCTGAAGTTTAGATCAAAACATATAATTTAGATATATTAACATAAAGCACCAACCAGTCAATCTAAGGTCATGTGTGAAAGAACATCTACTGATGTACTATCATCTCTTCTTTAACTTCAAGTAATGTCGATTTTATCTTTTTCAATTTGTTTGGCTTTTTCAAAATCTTTATGAAAGAAAGTAAAACAAACGAAAATAAAATCTTCCATGAAAACATTTTAAGAAAAACATTTTACTTGGTTACTCAGGATTAAGCAAGTCAATCAATTAAAAACTCAAACCGATGTATTCCTATAATTGAATGCCTTTGCCTTTTGTCACCAACACAGTTCTGTACTCCCCCTGTCCTGTAGACTCCCCCTCAACTAGTTAAATGGTTGCATCAACAACTTTATGCTCACCATTGTCATCCTAAGTTTTAGGTTATCATTTGGACTTTGGAAAACTCTTTCCAAAACATTATGTGTGACATATTCTCCCCCTTGAGCATCAAGTCATTGAATAAAATATATTCACAGTTATCAACAACTCATTACTCTTGCAGATGTCATTCCCTGTCATGTGCTTAGAACCACCACTATCAACAACCAAAATGGTATTAATAGTCCCTCTTGGTAAATCCTGCACATCTAACAAGAAACATTAATTTGAAATTGGGCCCCAAGTCATGGTAGTCATGGGTCGTCCATCTGTATCAAAATAATAAACCTCACTCCATTCACAATCGAATCTATCATCAATTTTCGGAGATTGTTCCGATGAGTCAGAAACAGAAACTTTAGATTTCCAAACATACTTCTTTTCATTAAGTTCTTTTTGCTTAAAATGTGAAGTGTTTGAATAATTTCTTTCATTTGAAAATTGATTTGATTGTGAAAACTCCTGTTGTTCGAAAAGTTTTCTCAATCTTCTGTTTCTCCTCCGTCTTTGAGGTCTAGAAAGCCTAACCTCAGATTTTGAATTACCCTTTGGTGTATCTTGAGGTTTAACCACATTTGGGTTAACATAAGGCTTACCATGAGTTCTTACCTTTTCTGGAGTAACATGTCGGTTACCTTTGGCGTTGTGAGGACAAGCAATCCGAATATGACCCACAAGACCAAAAGAAAAGCAAGATCTCGTCTCACGATATTCTCTCATATAAGGAATCTTCACACGATAAGATGCACTTGAAGAAGATTCTCCTACATGAACTTCTTTTGGCTTTATTTTCTCTCGAACTCCAAATTTTGCAACAGGTTTTGATTCAGGCTTCATCTTCTCAGGAACTACATGCTTCTTTCCTTTTTTTTTGTAAGGACAGTTCACCACAATGTGTCCCATCTCATTACAATGAAAGCATGTACGCATGTCTTTATAATCTCTGACATATGGAACTCTCCTTGAGTTTGAAGAACTTCCAAATGTATAATTTCTAGATGAATTAGAATCAACCTTTGAGTCTTCTTTCTTAACCTCTTTCGGTATCCCCTCTACCTTAGCTTCATCAAAATATTCATCATCACTCTCATCAGAATACACCATATCTTCACCTATTCACTTTCAACACAGTCTAAGGATCTAAATCCTCATCGTTTATAATCTCAGGTGTAACAGAATAATTTCCGTTGAGTGGTGGAGGAACAAAGCCAATACCACTAGTTCCCTTCCCCTCTTCAGTATTCTCATGATAATATCCTAATAAGAATGATGAGTTTAAAAAGCTTTCTAACTTTCTATGTAATCTAATCACCTCTGCTTTAGATTCAGCTAGTTCCTTATCTTTCTCAGCAAGAGCAGTATTTCTTTTCTCAATTTCTGCAAAAAACATATCCAGGTGATATGCCTGCTCTTTGATCTTCAAAGTCAGAGAACTGATATCCCTCTTCAGTGATTCTATTCTTTCAATACATACATTCTCACTATCTTTTAATTTCTGGTTTACCGTGCGCATCGATTTCATATCACAAATGAGGTTGACTTTGTCATCCATAACCCTCATCATTTTATCCTTAACTGAAACACAGTTAGAACAAAACGTTTCAGAGTTAGAAAATACCTCAGGTTTTACTTCTGAAGAAGATACACCAGGAGCCATGAAAACGTCATCATCAGCTTCACCCTTTTGATCAATAATGACAGGCTCAACATCAATTTCTGATACACTCAGATCATCTTCAACTGTCTGAAAGCTTACGTCAGTCATCATATCACTCTCGGTAGACTGAGTACTTTCACCAGAACGAATACTCTCACTATCAGTTAAATCTGCAGAAGAACACTTTGAGAAACACTCTTCTTTACTTCCTCTTCTTTGATCAAGACCACAAACGCTTGAGTAGTAGCTTCACACTTTTTCTTCAAAGCTTCACATAGTTCTCTTGAAGTTGGACACTTCCCGAGACTATGAATGATTTCTTTTGGTAAAGACAACGTTAAAGTTTCACGCGTCTTCATCTCTCGATCAAACTTCTGCTTTTCTACTTTAGTAAGAGCTGTCACTGGTTTAGGAACATCATAATATCTCATGAACTCATAAGTAAGATGCACATATCCTTCAAATATGGATGTCTAAAAGTTTTCATCAGTTTCTAATACGAACTGTTCGAACTGGACTTTCCAGCTACGGTAATCTGATATGCACAAAAGTCTCGGTGGCATAGTTTCAATCTCATTATCATCACATGAAATTGACATTTTGAAACTTTTGCGAAAATATCCAGAAAAAAATTTCCCACTAAAATATTCTTTTTAAAAAATTTCAAAAATTCAAATTTCAAAAATGATTCAAAACAAGCATATAAACTTTCCCTAAAAAATTTGAACAAGATTAACTTTCCCGCTAAGATTAATTTTTTTTATGAACACTAGCTAAGTTCGTTTGATACTGCCTAAGCGAACTTAATAAGTTCGCCTGACTGAGCGAACTTGACCCCAAGCGAACTTAACCTCAAGCGAACTTATTAAGTTCGCCTAATCTGCACCAAGCGAACTTATTAAGTTCGCCTCTCTAAGTTCGCCTGCAACAGAAATGCTAAGTTCGCCTGCATCAGCTGTTCAACCAAACACGAACCAAAAATTTCAAAAATCATCATATCTTGCTGAATTGATGGAATTTGATTAAATTGAACCGTAGTAATGTGTAGGAACTGATTAGGAACACTTCTATGGGATCAATTTCATCAGAAGAATCCAAATCAACTCAAAATGATCAAAAAATCTCCATTTTTATTAAGAACACAAAAAAGATGAAAAATCTTCAAAATCTCTAAAATTTGATGTTGATTGGACACGAAAACACCACGAATCTTCTGCTAATCAAGAGCAATGGCTCTGATACCACTTGTAGGTCCCTAATTCGGTGCGTGACGGATCTCTAGACTCGCGGTACGACATGGTGATAACGTGCGGAATCCATGATCAACGTGCTCGTGTAACTCAATCAACAACAACGGTGTAAATAAACGATTTGTATTTCCACCACAATATCAGTTTACAATATTCACAGAATTCTAATCAGTTCCTCCTGATATCGTCTGATATCTCTTCTAACAGACTCTGTAACCTGTCTATATATAAGCACCAGTTCTGCACCAGGCGAACTTAATAAGTTCGCCTAAAATATGCTTAGTTGAACTTATTAAGTTCGCCTCTAATAGTCTAAGCGAACTTAATAAGTTCGCCTCAGATAGACTAAGCGAACTTAAAACAAGTTCGCCTCTGATAAACCAGGCGAACTTGTTAAGTTCGCCTCTCTATGAACTTACACAGAATTTTAACAACAGTTACAAAACATGTCCTAACACGGTCTTCAGTCTTCACAGCTATGCATCTTTAGGTTCCATCTTCTTCTTATAGTCAAGGCAGAACTTGATCACCTTGTCATATTTAGAAGTAAGGAAATTCGTCCACTCATCAGTATGCATGCAATACCTGTCTGCTAGTGCCTCCAGATCTTTCACAGAGCAGACTTCATCAAATAATCTGATTAGTTCCCTCGGCACTAAGCATCCACTTTCTGACCTCACCATTCCAATCACCACAGCCTCGCCCATCTTTTGATCTACGTACTTGTACCACATGTCACCAAGAATATCCTGAGATAACTTGCTCAGGGGAATCTTAGTTTCACATAGCACTGGCTTGTATACCAAATTCTTTAAGAATTTCTTAGTCACAGGATGTCTTGCTGTCTTATCCTTGACTCTCTTGGGCACCTGAGGCTTGAACACTTTGAACTTCCCAGATCTTGCTTCCCGCTGTAGAACCACCCACAAACCCATCGCCACTGCATGATTAGAATGACCCAGCAGCTCTCGGTTTGCTAGGTTCACAAGGTCGTATTTGGCTAAGGAGTTGAACGCTTCTCTGGTTGGTTTCAAGTATTGAACCCCTCCAGATCTTTTGATTGCGAACAACTGCTTATCCTCCTCGAACCTTACAGCCAAGATCATCCCTGTTGCCCCTTGTTTGTCTATGATAGACGTCTTCGGCCAAACAGGAGCTGGACCCTTAGATGAAGTAGAAGGCATATCTTTTTCTTTTGGTGCCTCCGGATCCACAGGTGTAGGGTCGACTGGGGAGGCTTCAGTCGAGGCTTCCACATTACCAGCATGCTTGACTGAACCTGTGTCGAGCTGAGCTTCGAAGGATGGAAATTCAAAGATCTCTCCATCTTCTAACTCGTACTCTCCTTCCCCGTCCCCTTTGGGAATTTCAATTACTACATCCTCATCATCATCATCCCAGTCATCACCAGAGTCGATCTCTCCTTCTTCTAGATTAAAGAGAGCATCGATCTGTGCTTCCTTGGAATAGTCAGGCTCTAGGTAAAAGATCTCATCATCAGATAGATCCTTAAGAACATCAGCCACTGACTTTCCTTTGTCACCACCACCAGAGGTATCACCACCCTCTTGATGAGTAGACTGTTGGAGCATATTCTAGTGACAACGAGCTTGAAGATATTATGTCTTAGTCTTATAGTCTTTGACTTGTATTTGATAGAATTGTTAGCAACAGTTAAAGGGGAGTCTGTTAGGACATGTTTTGTAAGTGTTGATAAAATTCTGTGTAAGTTCATAGAGAGGCGAACTTAACAAGTTCGCCTGGTTTATCAGAGGCGAACTTGTTAAGTTCACTTAGTCTATCTGAGGCGAACTTATTAAGTTCGCCTGGTGCAGAACTGGTGCTTATATATAGACAGGTCACAGAGTCTGTTAGAAGTGATATCAGACGATATCAGGAGGAACTGATTAGAATTCTGTGAATATTGTAAATTGATATTGTGGTGGAAATACAAAGCGTTTATTTACACTGTTGTTGTTGATTGAGTTACACCAGCACGTTGATCATGGATTCCGCATGTTATCACCGTGTTGTACCGCGAGTCTAGAGATTCGTCACGCACCGAATTACGGACCTACATAGACTCCCCCTGAGCCATTGGAATAGCAGAGATGGGCACAATTGCTAAAGAATGAAAATTCACCCATGTTACTCATTTCAAACTTGGACTTCATCACCTGTTCGAATTCCCTACACATCCCTTCATTGGTAGATCCAAAAATAATGTCGTCGACGTAGACTTGTACAAGAAGAATGTCACCTCCTGCTTTCGTAATGAAGAGGGTCGAGTCAATCTGTCCATGATCGAAACCATTAGACAGTAGATGCTTAGATAATGTCTCATACCATGCCCGCGGTGCTTGATGAAGACCATAAAGTGCTTTGTCGAGCTTATACACTTTATTGATATTATGCGGATCTTCAAAGCCGGGAGGTTGAGTGACATAGAACTCTTCATGAACTTTTCCATATAGGAAAGCACTCTTCATATCAAGTTGATAGACCTTGAAGCCGACATATGTGGCATAAGCCAAGAACAGTCGAATGGCCTCAATTCTAGCAACTGGGGCATATACTTCCATGTAATCCAACTCCTCTTGTTGGTAAAAACCCTGAACAACCAATCTTTCTTTGTTCTTCACAACCACATGACGATCATCCGTCTTGCATTTGTACACCCATCTGATTCCAATTGGCTGAATGCCTTTTGGCATGTCAACCAAATCCCACACGTGCAACTTTTGGAATTGAGACAATTCACCTTGCCTCGCCTCAATCCAACAGTTGTCAGTGAGAGCCTCCTTCACATTCTTCGGCTCTAACTGGGATACGAATGCAGCATGCTGACATGTTTCCATGACACCAGTGTCAAGTATCTCCTAGTAAAGACTAATGTTCTCTGCAATGGTTCGATGACGAGTTTGAACACCGGCATGAGGATCACCAATAATGTTGTCGATTGGATGATTCTTATGCACTCTCATCTCTGGTACATTCGGTTCCTGAATTTCTGAATCAAGATTCATGCTTAACTCCCCCATTTCTTGTGTTCCAGAAGAAGAGGATTCAATGTTAATTGGATCAGTTGTAGCTTCATTTCCTACAGTTGTGTTAGGATTAGCTTGAGCTTCATCTCCATTGACATTAATATCTTCACTGTCATCACCATTAAGAGTTCCAAATGCAGATGCAGCATTGGAATCAGGAGTTACAATTGGTACAGTAGCACGAGTAGAGAAACTGGAGTCATCGCCACCACCCAATAATTCATAAACATTTGCGGCGTCAACTGCAGATATATAAGGAAGATTGAATGACTTGAATAGTGCATCATAATCAAAACCCCAAGCTAGACCTGTTGGTTCTGGTGGAATGCTGTGTTTACTGCAATCCACTTCAAACCATTCCTCGACAGTACGAGTTCCTATATTGTACACTCTCTTGCAAGGCGAGTTGGCAACGTATCCTAAGAAGATGCCTTCCACCACTTTTGCATGAAACTTAGACTGGCGGTCTTTGTACTGTAGCAACAAGGAACAGGGAATACCAAAAGGAACTAGGTAATCAAGATTGGGAAGTCGATTGTTGATCAACTCGTAACAAGTCTTGTTGTGCCTTTTCAAAACCAGAACTCTGTTTAAGACGTGACAAGCTGTATTAACTGCTTCTGCCCAGAAAGTGACAGGAAGCTTTGCATCCGACAGCATAGTATTACAGTCTCAATCAGTGTTCTATTCTTCCGTTCTGCAACTCCATTCTGCTGCGGTGTGTACGGGGCGCTGAATTCGTGACGGATCCCCTTCTTGAGACAGAAAAGTTCCATCAAATTATTCTTGAACTCAGTTCCGTTGTCACTCATTATTCTTCTAACTTTCAGCTTGCAAAGAGATTCCAAGCTCAGGATCAAGTATTGAAGAATATCAGCAGTCTCGTCCTTAGTACATAAAAAATGCACCTAAGAAAAACGTGAGAAATCATCAGTTACAACCAGACAGAACGACATACCTCCAATACTCCTGATACTTATGGGGCCAAACAGATCCATGTGTAATAGCTCCAAAGGGGTATCAATGGAGTTTTGGAGCTTGGACTTGTGAGACTCCCGCTGCTGTTTGCCCTTTTTACAAGGCATACAGTCATCTGCAACGGTAAATCTCAGCTTAGGAACCCCGGTTACCAAACCGTTTCGGACAAGATGGTTCATTTTAGGATACGAAATATGTCCGAGTTTCCTATGCCACAAGATAACCAGGCTTGAGAATTAACCATTCATTCTTATCAAACATCACCGAGTACTCCTTGTCGCACATTTGGGAGACACTCAGCAGGTTATGCTTCAGCTGCTCGCAAAAGTTGACATTGTCAAAACTGACACAACCATTTGATACCACGCCTTGACACGTGATACTGCCGCCTTTCTCTCCAGTAAAGGCCACATAGCCGCCTCTGAATGGTTTCATGTCTTGAAGCAAGGCCATGTTTCCTGTCATGTTCCGGGAGCATCCACTATCTACATACCCGCGGTTAGAGATAGTACCCTTCGGACGTCCCTGCACGAGTCACAAAAAGAATTAGTTAGATTTGGAGACCCAAGCGATAATGGACTTGGGTCGTCCATCGTTTTCAAAATAAACTACCTCTTTTAACTCACAGTCGTGATGACTGTTCGAAATGGATGAATCTTTAAAAGAATTTTGACTAGGAGATTGAGAATTTTTAGATTTGGCAGTCCAGGACCTCTTCTTTTTCTTATCCGGAACAGTACACTTTGGTTCAACAACAGCAGGTGAACTTGTGAAAGCTTTACCTGATTGAACTGAAGTCAGCTGCTCTAGCTTTCTCAACCTCTTATTCCTTCTCCTCCTCTGTGGCTTAGAGAGTTTCACCACAGGTTACTCACCAGTACGTGTACTACGAGAGGTAGATACACGAGGTACAGCATGTTGCTTTACCTTTGTTGAAACAGATGGTTTGCCCTCAAATTTGATCTTTGGCTTTTCCATCGGTTTAACTGGTGGTTTCACCACATTTTGTTTTGGACATTTGGGAGGTTTCACTGATGGAGACTTAGGGATGACAACCGGTTGTGAAATAATAGGCCGTTTCCCTTGGTTCTTTGAAGGACAGTTCACAAAAATGTGACTAACCAAGCCATAGTGAAATCAAGTCCTCTTGTCTATGTAAGTTCTCCTGTAAGGCTCATTTGATCTAGCATTAGATGACCCAGCATTATGAGCAGGAGGAGTTGGTTTGTGAACAGGAGTTTGACCCGATACGGATTGGTTCTTGGGAGTATAGTATTTTTGCAAATTTTCTTTGTAACCAAGCCCAAAGTGAGCTGAAAAAGCCTCTTTCTTTACTTGATTAAGATTTTTATACCCCCCATAAAGCATTACCTTTAATTTATCATTAGACTCAATGATATCGGGTTCAGTTAGAATACAGTTATCACTATTAGTGATAATGTTTTTCTTGACTGTTTGTTCAGATAACAACTCCACAGATACTACTCCTTCAGGGCAAGTGTTAACCGACCCATCATCAGAAGCAGTAGAGAACTCCTCATCAGATGCGGAGTTGGCCTTAGTTGAGGAATTATCCCTTTTAGAGGAATCATCCTTTCCTGAGGACTCATCAAGACAAGTTAGATCAATGTCTACCAAGCTGTTGACAAACATTCCGCTAACTGGTGGAGGAATGGCATTAGTACCCAGCCCTAAGCCATTCATTTGCCTCACTACTGACTCGTAGTGTTCCACCACAAAACGAGAGTTTTTCAACTTCTCATTAGAACATTTCAACTGCAAGATCTCATTTTGCAGCTTGTTAATTTCATTGTTCCTTTTTTCTAACCCCTTATATGCAATATCCAAGTGAAGCTGTTGATCGCTCATTTTTAGTGAATAATCACGTTTTTCCTTTTTCAATGTTTCAATGGAATCTTTAAAACGTTTTTCGTTTTCTTTATACCTTAGATCTGCAATGTGAAGGGGTTCGACCTTTTCTTGAAGCTTAGAATTTTCAAGTTTTAAGCCTAGACATTTAGAACAAGCAATAACAGAAAAAAGATTAGAATCTACCTCAGACAATGAACTTGTTGCTTCTCCAATGGCCATGAGGGCAACAACAGTAGTAGATTCATCTTGATCAGCTACAGAAGCTTCCTTTTCTTCAGCTTCCTTCTCCTCAACTTCTTTTTTCTCAGTTTCCATCAACTCCATGATCTCAGCCATTAGACCAACTTAAGTTTGTGTAATGATGGCATCTTCCAGATGAACACCCCAATCAAAGCTGTAGTCCTGTTGAGCTACCAGTGCATTGAACGTTCCACTTTGGCTTTGATTGTGGTTGTTTGAGTTGTTATAGCCATGGCTGTTTCCTTGGCTAGGTCTGGTGAAACCCGAAGCCGGAGCTCTGTCTTTTTGACATTCACGAGCAAAGTGTCCATAGTTCAGACACTTGTAGCATTTGCCCTTGGATTTGTCAAAACCAACCTTGGCATTAGAATGCCCGCCAATGAACTTTCTTCCTGTTCTGTTCAGGAAACGCTTGGCTCTTCTCAATATCATGGCTATATTCCATTGAATATCCATGTCCTCCATGTCATCAGGATCGATTTGATTGAAGTCTTCTTCTATTGTCTCGGGATCTGTAAGCTTGCCACCTATGAAGTTCTTGAAGGCCAGCATACAAGATGAAAATAGTGCTACATGATCTTTAGCTATTTTGGCTATAGCTAATTGGTTAACTGAAGTTATAGAGGGAGGGTTTCTTGAGGTGTGATGTTGATGAGATCCACAACCTGGTCCAGATGCATAGCATGCATGAACACCAGTGGTCTTCTTCAGTACAGTTTCCAGAGAAAAGGGCAATTCCAGAGCCCGATGATTTGGTTGTAGATGACGTCCCATGATACATATAAGGGTCCTGTATCTGAGGTCTTCCTGAGCTCTCCTTCTTTCTAAGGTTCATGTTATGAGCTTGAACCTTTCCAATTGCCTCCTCCACTGTCATCTCATAGAATTTTGGATTCTTTCTCATCAAGGTTGTGTACATTTCAAACCTTGGTGGCAAAGCATCCAGAAAATTTTCCACCCACTCTTCATCGGGATACTTGAGCACAAAAGCTTTCAATTCTGTCTGCAGATGATAGAATCTAGAGATAAGGTCATCTAAAGATGAGGTCATCTAAAGACTCATTCTCCAAAAATCTAAAGCATTCATACTGCTTTGTGAGTAGATCCCGTTTACTCTTCTTGATATCACTATTCACCTCGAATCTTTTCTGTAACGCCTTCCAAAGATCCTTAGAGTTGTCATAACCTCTAAAGCTGTGAAACAACTCCCGAGTTAATGCCATAGTGATTGAACCAAGAGCCTTCTTCTGTCGATCATAAGCTTTCTTTTCCTCTTCATTGAGTTTAGAGATAGGCTTAGGCAGTTCATCATCAAGATAAATGTGTGTGGGATGCTTATAGCCTTCTAGAATTGGAATCCATAACGAAGAATCAGTGTATGAAATGTAATGCTCAAAGCGTGCCTTCCAGTTAGAATAATCATTTACATTTAGCAGCTTTGGTGGTTTCTGAGGAGTATCGATCTCATTGTCATAGTTTAAAAGGTTTCCAAGGTTCTGAAAATTCGACATGGTGAACACTTAGTCAAATTTCAGAAAAATCAGAAACACTTGCGCACTTGATATTGGCCTTGCGCACTTAGAGGAATGGTCTTGCGTATTTAAGATTTGCTCTTGCGTACTTGATAAGTACGCAGGGGTAAATGATAAGTACGTAGGATATAACTTAAGTACGCACAAGATTAGTCTTGCTTATTTAGTAAGTACGCAGGAGATTAGTCTTGCGTATTTAGTAAGTACGCAGCAAGACTGTACTTTTTGCCAGAAATAGTAAGTACGCAGAACACCTTTTCACCAACTCTCACCAAACTATTCCGGTCAATGGAAACACACCGGAGATGGCAAAAATCGAACGGATGAACAATCAAAATGATCCAAAGGGTCAGAAACTTGTTTCTAACCAACCTTTGATACTCAAAACACTCAAAATACACAACAAAAGTCGGTTTTTTGAGTGATTTTTGCTTCTAAAACAGTGCTTAAGAGCTACCCCTATTTTATCACAAAACACATCCTTTTGCTTGTAGAACTCTGAAAAAACCACTCCAAACTCACTTACAACACTCGAAATCTAGAGCAAAGCTCTTATACCACATCTAAGTCCCTCGGGTGTGGCGGATCGTCACATGCAAGTGGGTCTACTAGTCGGACCGGGTGCGGAATACCCATGACTAGGTGGAGAGTCTTACGAAACAAAGTAAACCGACAAGATAATCACTATAAACGTTCGTCTATTATAAACACTTGAAGGTTACAGAGAGATTACAAAGTTCTGCGTATTTGCTAATCTGAATGGCTATGATTGCGTACTTATCTCCTGTCAACCATTCCTATTTATACATGACCTGATGCCTACGCACTTAGCTAGTGCGCAGGGCAATTTGCTCATGCGTACTTAACAAGTACGCAAAGGTATTCTTGCGTACTTGCTAAGTACGCAAGAACTACTTCCTGCGCACATACAAGTGCACAAAACACTTAGAGAAAATTGCAACAATCAATATGTAAAAGTAAATACGACTCGATTACTAATACATACAGACACTTACAAATAAAGACAAATATATACATGAAAGTACTAAACTAAGACTCTATCTATCCATAATCTATCCAGAGTGTTTGTCACAGGAAAGTGCTTCAACAGCTTCCATAAAAGAACTCAAAGATCATCCGGTGTCGAATATCATTGGGAATTTTCAAGATGGAGTTCAAACTCGTTTATTAACTGAAAATACTTGTTTATATTCATACATTAGAGATACTGGAGTAATTGATGTTTACTTACATTCTTGTTTTATTTCTCAGGTAAAACCTAAAAATGTGGAGATGGCTTTACAAGACAACAACTGGATAGAAGCAATGCAGGAAGAGCTTGCTCAATTTGATAAGCTAAAGGTGTGGAATTTAGTTTATTTACCAAAGGGAATGTATCCGACTGGCACCAAGTGGGTTTACAAATGTAAAAAGGACGATCATGGTGTCGAGGTAAGGAACAAAGCAAGATTGGTCGTACAAGGCTTTAATAAACAAGAGGGTATTGATTACACTGAGGTGTACTCACCAGTAGCAAGGTTAGAAGTAATTCGTTTATTTTTAGCTTTTGCTTCGTTCAAAGGTTTCAAGGTTTATCAACTGGATGTCAAAAGTGCTTTCTTGTATGGCAAGGTAAAAGAGGAAGTGTATGTTTGTCAACTACCGGGGTTTGAGGATCCATTGTATCCTTCAAAAGCGGTAAATGAAGAAGGTGATACTTGGAGAATCTTGATGAAATTATGATGGGTGTAATTTCACACTCAACGTGTCCAATCAAATGAACAACAACTTTTGAGTTGGAATATGTAAAATTTATTAAATGCTGAATTGTTAAACATTATTCAAAACATAGGTAAATGGTTCTTAAACTGAAAATCTAAGGACAGTAAATAGAAATTTTTGTTAACATCTCTGGTAGCTTTCCACTAGGAAGAAGATAATCACCAAGACGAGCACCGCTATGGTCATTCGGGTAGTCGATCTGGCCTCAGCTCTAGCTGCTTCCGTGCGATGCTCCAGTATTTCTTTTTCAAGGATGGAGATTAATTCCATTTGGTACCCTAATTGATTTTCTAGGTTATCCATTATTTGTCCTTGCAAGTCGTGCATTACCTCATGCTCCATCCTTTGCCTCTCAAATTCTACGGTCCTCACATATTGGTGAATGTCATTGATTGGAATTCCCATAGCACTAGTGGGTGCCAGGGTATGCCTTTCCCAAGGGTTAGGATGATACGGGTCGAGGACCAGATACGGGTCTCTTAATGGGAGTGATCTAGGTGTTTGAAGTCTCTGGGTCGGTGTTCCTAGCCCAATCTGCCCTTACATCAAACCTTGGCCTGGTAGTTGGGGGTGGTGGTGACCGATACATGGGTGACCCGATGTCTTCTTCCCAATCAGACTCTTCTCCGGGACGGTATACCGGGGAGGAAGGAGAGTAGGAGTCCATGTCTAGTAGAAAACAATGAAAAGGTTGTAAGTGATAGTGAAATATTGAGTGTCAAAATATAGGAGTTCTCATAGGTTTAGAGTTGGACTAGTCATAACACCGATTCATCACAATTGTATTTTAGGAGTACACTTGACCTATAAGTAGTGTATGCCTGAGGAGAATTCCCAGGAAAGAGGGGTGGGTCACTAGGACACACTTAAGTACCCTGTCTTTCCTTGGCCAGAATTCCTCATGGGCCTACACACTCTTCCAGCCATCATGTACTAATAACACTATTGTTGGGCTCATGGTTATGATGAGAATTGTTGTGGACTGGGCCTTGTGGCCCGAAAGTAAGGTTTATGCATTTCAGTGGGCTTCTTCTTCTTGGATGATAAGTGGGTTCTTAGTTTATTATTAATGGGCATTAGGCCCAATAGTTTAGATTTAGATCACAAGAGGTGGTGACATTATATGTGTGAGTTTAATGGTGCATGAGGAGCTAAGTGTGTATAAGTGTGTGTTAAAACTTAGGATAATACTTAAATAAATCAAATAGATAGCATGAATATAGCACAAAAATATCAGGTAGTGTGACTCATAGTCTATTTAAGTATTGTATCATGTAGTGTGATTACTTAGTGTAACATGTAAAATATTCACGTAAGAAGTAATCATGTAACATGTAATAACATGGCATAGTATGAGTGTCCTAAGGTTATAGTCTAGGTTAAGAGTGTCTAATAACCTAATTCTCTATAACCAAGGCTCTGATACCAATCTGTCACACCCCAACCGACGGCGGAATACGTTGGGGCGGGACATGTAGACTGTTCAAAAGATCAAGGTTTACTTAAAGTTTAAATATTTAAACAACCAATTTCATATCACAAATAATCATGAATCCAACAATACAAAGAAAATAGAAATACATAAATAGTTTCATTAATTTAAATTCTAGGTCCTCGGTCCTAAGTGGAGCAGCTTGTACTTATTCTCAAGCATTAGTACCTGAAAAATGATGAAAACAAGGTCAACTAAAAAGTTGGTAAGCATACATAGGTTTTGACACATAACCAAGTTTAAAGTGTTTTATACAATTCATATGATACACGTGTGTAAGGCATTTATGGAGAATCTATAGTTAAACTAAGTATGTACAATCAAACCTTGTGACTGAGGCATAACACGCAGGTCACCCTAATGTAAAGTCGGTAACAAACACCCTAACCGGGTGGGTTTGTCAGACACAATAGATCTATCAATGTTAACCATTGGCTTGTACGGAGTTAATGATTGTACTAATGTCATGTATATGTAGTCTTAACTCATAGCATTCAGGCATAAAGCACATAACACATAATATCATATTGTTGAATTGTATTTAAGTCTATGCAAAAAGTTTCAAAAATTAAATCATGTTTCACCCCAAAAGTACAAAATAAAAAGGGGGCTATGTAAACTCACTTGTAAGTTGTTGTAGATAGCACGAGCAATATATAGCACATGTGATTTTACAAATCACAAAGTTAACCTAGAGTGTAATATATATGAATCTATATTAATAACATGTATAATAGTCTAAAGTCAAGTCTAGGGTTGCAATGAAAGTGTATACAAAGGGTTTGTGTTGCATTATATAACGGAACGTGTAGGTGGTTGTGGTTTGTACTTGAATAAACATTTTATAAAATGAAAGTTGAAATGAATAGTTTTAAAATAAACGATTTAGTGTTTACTTTGAATGTCTAAATAAATTAAATAAATAAATTCCAGTTATTTATTTATTAAAAAAATAGTGTGGGATTATGTTTGTTTCAAATTTAAAATAAATAAATAAGTTTATTTTTATTTATTTATCTAGTTATGAAAATGTGTTCAATTATGGTAATTATAAATTAGTTTATAAAAACTAAAGTTAAATTTAACACTAAGTGGGTTGTAAATGTTAATTATATAAATAATAAATAAATTCATTTATTTATTCATCATTTAAAATAGGTGTGTTCTTTTTAAGAAATATGAAAAATTATATATTTTATAAAATTATATTTGTTTACATAAGTTTTAACTCTAATAAATAAAATTAATAGAAATTTATCTTTATAAAGTTTTTTTATAAAATGTTAGTGTGTAATAACCACTTCGTTAAAAATATATTTTTAAATGAATAAAATGAGTTTTTTTTTTTCAAACGATATAAATGTGTAAAATAGATGTTTTTATGTTAAAATTGTAAACTATTGTTTTATTCTGATCTAAATAATGTCGGATTTATAAAAATAATTTTTATACATTTTTAAAGCATCAAAAACGGGTTTTAAAAATAAATGTTGCTTGCCCGGGTCGAACCCGGGTCTGCCCTGTGCAGGCTCAACGATTTAACCACTGCACCAGGGGCTGACTATTGAACTGGATCCGGTTTGAATTCATTTTAATATGCAATTGAAAAAGAGCCGGATTCTGGTAACAAAAGGAAATTAAAACGGTGTCGGGTATGGGTTTAGAACCCGCGACCACGCGTGTATGGTTCCTGTGTCTTAACCAGTGGAACTGGGCGGAAGCCTTGCCAGTATTCAATCGATTAATCTTTTAATAATCAATCCCTAAACCCCTTCTTCCCCGATCAATAAAATGAAAACCCTAGCCCTTAAATCGAGTCGATTAAGCCCCCGATGGTACTCGCAACCATGGGGCTTATGTTCCCTGAATCAAAACGAATCTATGGGCACATGAATTACTTACAATGGTTGCGTAGACAGGACGATCTACAGGAGTTTCAGTTTCGATGATCTTTGACTTGGACAAAGCTTCAGCGATGAAATGCGGATCGTATGAGTGTTCAGAGAGTTTGGGTGGACGTATGCGGAGGTGAGGGAACAGTCTAAATGAATCAATTTCATTTAGATTGTTCGATTTGAATAGGTTTGACAGGAAACAGTCGTCGAGAGTAATTCGTACATTAAATTGCTAATTGATGATGAATTGGGTCTTGTACATGGCTTGAATACGTGTGAGAAGTGATTCGCGTGATTTGCGGACTAAAACGCGTCAATTTCCTCTGATTTGCAACCGAATTTACTTGGTTTGACTTTGGGTTGTCAAAGTTAGTTTGAATTTCGAATTATACCGCGCCTTGGATCAAATTAGAACACTTAATGTGGTTAGGAAGGTTCGAAAAGCAGTTATGAGAAATCAATGGGCAGGAATCATCGTACGTTGATGATTTGGTAGATCAAATTTGGTCTATTTGACTTTTCAAAGTCAAACTTTGATGGATGTTGCTCTTGATGACTTTCTAGGTCAAAATAAGTTCAATCTTCTTGAATGGGTTCAAGTCGAGTTGTCAAGGTCCAAGTCCAAGGGTTCAAGTGTCTAGATGGGTTCAATCCGTTTGTTTAAAATGTTGAATAATTTTATATATTTGCCTAAAGCTAACCAATATTATTATGTGGTTTAATAGATTTTAAAATATATATATATATATATATATATATATATTTGTATACATACATTTATATGCAATTATACATATTTATATATATATATATATAAAAGAGTGAGAAATATTTGATTAAAGTCCATAAGCTATCTTTTGAAAATAATTGATTTAATATGGTATATATATGTGTACGATGAGAGTTTACATGGTTCATCTTAAAGAATAAGGTTATTATAGTAAAAAGCCTTACCCATATACCTGTGTATATATGTATATCTATATACATAATTACGTGTGTTTAGAGAAATAATATGTGATGCAAGGTTTAAAAAAAAGAATAAATTTGATATATATGTAGAATAATAAGTAGTGTGTCATGATGAGTTTAAACAAGTACGGGAATAAAATGAATAAAGAAAATTTGTGCTCTGAAAATCATGGATGTTACATAGATGTATTAAGAGCAAATGATTTTCAGAGAGAACAAATTCTTCAATCTCAAAGCAAGCAGATCTCTGAGATGCAGATTCTTGTTACACAATTGATAGAGCGTATTGACGCTTAGGGGGAGATTCTTGTAGTGATTAAAGATGTGTGTCATAAAGAGGTAGTTAAAAGAAATGATAATGAAGACAATGATCCCAGTGGAAACAAGGGTGATCGTCAATACACTGATGATAAAGTTACAGGAGAGAATGAAGAGGTATTGCTTCTAGAATTCTTTAAAGATAATTCTGATTTGGATAAAGCTGAAAAGATAGACTGCTTAGATGGTATAGATGAGTTATTTGATGACTTAGAAGATGAAGATAATGACTCAGAAATAGAAGAAGGAGAGATAGTAGAAGTGGAAATTACCAAAGATACAACAAGTTTGATGTATGATGGGTTTGATGGTCTAAATGTGCCTTTTGATTTCATCCTAGATGATCTTATTCCTGATGCAACTTCTGATGGAATGGCTGACTCTATGGACTCTACTGAAGATGTCACAATGCCTGATTCTAACACAGATAATTCTCAATCAAAGACTACTAAAGAACCTGTGATGTATAGAGATACAGGTATGAGTAAGGAAAAATGGTTAGAGATGGTAAAAAGTTGGAAGAAAGTGTTACTCAAGTCTCCATCATCAACTGTTCTGAAAGAAAAGTATGTGAATAAAGATAGATGTGTTGGTAGAATTATCAGTTGGTTCTTTGATGAAGAAATCAATCTGTTTGGCTTAAAGAGATCTGATGGTGTTCAATATCTGAAACCAAGACTTAGGTATTTTAATACTTTGCCTAGATGTGAGCTGAATGGTTTGGCAACTAAATCCTTAATAAATAATTCAAAAAATGGTATTGCTGAGGATATAGCAAGGTTGATTAGATTGGAAGGTAGTTCAAGAAAATATGATAAACTGAAACCACAGAAGGGCAAGAGAGTAAAGACTACTGATTCTAAAACAGGTAAAGTGATTTGGAGTTGCAAGTTTAAACCAGTCAAAGTTATAAAGAAGTTACCTTTGAAGAAAATACCACAAGATTGTCTGGAAAATATGAAGCGGTGGTATGTAGATGTGAACACTAGAGAGGCTAAGATTGAAGATCAAGACAATAAGATCATAGTTTGTTTCTATGATTCTATGAACCTTATTAACTTCTCAAAGAAAGACCAACACATGTTAAAGAGAAAAGAGATTATGTTTACAAGTGAATGGCGTGAGCAAGGCTTACAGTATAAGAGAGTATTGGAGATTTGCATCAAACATGGAGTGTTTGTTGGGATTAAACTACCAGAGAATTGGAAGAGTTCAACATGAAGACAGATGATCAAGCTATTGTCAAGGGGGAGTCTGTTAGGACATAGTTGTGTGACAATAGGCCTTGTAATAGATTAGATCTTCTATGTCTTTATGTTTTTGTAATGTATGATTAAGTTTTGATATAGGCCCTGGCTATGAGTCTATAAATAGGAGTTTACATGATAGTTTTAAAAAGCTTTGCAATTTGTGTTCAAGTTCTGTAAACTCTGAGTTTGGTGGAAATCAAAGAGAATATTATTTACATCTTGTGTTGATTCTAGTCTTTATGAAAATCTGGTTTACACGATCATGCGTACGTTGGATTCCGCACTCCGTATGCTTGATACACGTCACGTCTCGATTTAGATCCATAGAAGACCTGTGTGGACCTATAGTGTCTTTCAAGATAAAATATGTATGGAAGTTAGGCACTATGTGTAGGGCAGAGATCCTCAAATCAGTGTCGAGCAACTCATGCTCCAAGTCTGTATTTACGTATGGATCCACATGATCCTGATGAGTATCTTGGCCTCCTGACCCGTGGAGTTCTCTCCCGTTTAGTCCTGCTTATCCACCTCGGGTTCCCTTCTGTCTGGGAAATCCTATCTGCCATATCTCATGGCAAACGTCTAGTCATCCAATCCAGCACTCATGAAGGAGAGTATTTATACCGCACATATGACAGCAAGAAAGCTGCCTCCATGGCTGGAGTAGTTGTAGGTGTGGTGCTGGTATAGGTACAAGTCCTGGTACGGGTTCAGCCTGTTGTGGTACCAAGATCGGTAACTGGAGATGGCTACCGTCATCGCCCAAGCTCAGCTCATAACTCAATCTTCTAGGGTTGCAGTGTGCTGGGTACCCGTTATCCTTAATTCGTAATCCAAACGATGACACTTTGTTGAGAAACGTTGTAAGTGTCTATTATTTCCACATTATGGTATGTGTTTAAGTGCTTGTTACACGTGCCATGTAATTATATTATGTATTAGTGTAGCTGATGATACCCTAGTGTAACTCCATACACTAATAGTCTACACAAATTGTTTGGCAATGGTTAGGTTCTTAATGTGATGCAAGTCTTAGAAATCTTGGTCCCTAAATGAGTCCGGTTAGAGACTAGGTGTCACTAAGGAAACCTAATTCGCTAAAACCATTGCTCTGATACCAATCTGTCACAACCCTTAATTTATTTACTTAATAAATAAAGGTTGCAACGATTGGTTAATTACACAATAACGGAAGCTGTAATAGTGATTTCTAAGACTTGAGTACATACAATTACTTAGACTAAGTAATACAATGATCAAAGTTCTTCTAGATTAACAATAGACTTGAGACTTGATACTCTATGCCCCTCCATCCACTAGGATTTGATCCAACATAGCTAGCCTATTCTAACCATGTCATGGCTAAGGGTTTCCTGAGAAACATACTTGAAAGTGTCAACACAGGGGTTGGTGAGTTCACAGAGTTAGTTATTTCAGTGCAAGTAGTTTTCCCAGAAAACGTGTACATCACCTAACAGTCATAAAATAAGTAGTTTCCCCCCGAAAACATGTAATTGACTTTACCGTCATAAAATAAGTAGTTTTTCCAGAAAACATATACATGACTTAACCGTCATAAAAATAAGTAGTTTTCACCGAAAACATGCACATGACATTACCGTCATAAATAAATAGTGTTCCCCGAAAACATGCATATGACATTAACGTCATAAAATAAGTAGTTTTACCCGAAAACGTGTACATGACCTAACAGTCATAAAATAAGTAGTTTTCGCCCGAAAACATGTACTTGACTTTACCGTCATAAAATAAGTAGTTTTCCCCGAAAACATATACATGACTTAACCGTCATAAAAATAAGTAGTTTTCACCGAAAACATGCACATGACATTACCGACATAAATAAGTAGTTTTCCCAGAAAACATGCCCATGACATTACCGCCATAAAATAAGTAGTTTTACCCGAAAACATGCACATGACATTACCGTCATAAATAAGTAGTTTTCACCGAAAACATGCACATGACATTACAGTCATAAGTAAGTAGTTTGCTCGTAAACAAATAATTCTAAGCGCATATGATAAACAAAACAAGTATTGTTGATCCATTTGTATGCTAGCTAGGCTTACAAATAATATGTTCATACATGAGATCATAACCAAACATAACTGGTGAACTCACTCGGTGATTGACGTATACTAGCAAATAACAGTGTGCTAATAGTTCCTTCCTATCCGTACCCAACAAGTGGTGAAGATGGCGATTTTAGAGAGGAAAAGGAGGTGATCCTTGAGTTTGTAGCTAGATTCCGTGTAGAAATCCTCTTGAATGCTCCTTAAATCATCAAATGAGGGTGATTACTTCTTGAAATACCATAGCTTGGTACTTGAATTTATGGATATGTGTGTGTGTGTTATTTGAGCCGAGAAAGGGAGAAAGGAGCAAGAGTTCTTGCTTTGAGTTGGACACTCCCTTTTATACTACATGGATGGAGTGTAATCTTTGCCATAATCATCATCATCATGTGGGAGTGGGTAATGGAGTGGAGTGTTGGAAAACACAAAATCATTAAAAGAAGTGGGTGATTTGATAGACTTAGACCTTTGCTCGATGTCTTAGTTGAAAGGATATGGTCTCACCATGACAACAAGTATGGTGATGAGATGGGGCAGGCAAGGTGGGTGTCCCACTTTGGGTTCGGCCGTGAATGGGTAGGGGTGGGGGTTGGGTGTTGTCCACTCACTTGTTGCATTCTAAGTACTAGTTAGATGGTGTTTGAGTAGTGTAAACCCGGTAGATGCTCCCATGATATAATACCCGGTGTATGAACTTTTAGTGATAAAAAATCCTTATGTATTTTGTGTAGTTTGACTAGTTTTAATAGTTTACTAGTGAATCCCGACATAGTTATTACCTCAACTATATTGCACATGTTCACACATAGAAATAAATTAGGGCCATGTGAACAAACATTTTTGGTGTCAATCTTTAAAGATTTAGTCATCAATATATACTTTGTGCAAAATAATTATACTTCTAGACTTTACTTGTATATTATTTGTTAATCACCAATGACTGTACATTGCTGGTCATAAATGTTTATTACTTAGTAATTCTTATAATTACTAAAATATGACATGTGTTCCTTTGCTAGACTCCTGATAATACTTTGTCAAAATAATGATCCAGGAAATATAAGATATGAACGTGCTAAAATGAATATTGATATTGATATGAAATATTAGGTGTCACAGTTGGCCCTCTTCAGATTATGGAAATAAGCTGGAGGTTCAGAAAATGAATCATCAGAATTTCCTCTCAACATCTACAATGCAAATTCCTTTCCTCGCCAACCTTGGTGGTATGTAATTTTGATAGGAAACCTTCAATTAATATCTTTCATTATGTCTTTTCCCCTATAGACATGTCCAGGATCCTTAAGTTGATCAAATCACCAATTACCTTTTTATTTGCTTTACGGATATGAGGGTACGTCTGTGTCCGTGCACATGTGTGCTGGTTATTAAAATATCTAACATGAAATGCACCAGATTCACCATAACTGTATGCCCTAATACGCCACTCACAATTAGGCGTAGGACATGATGCTTCATACCTATTCTTTTTAGATATATTAACCTTGAAATCGAAACACTATCTAACATACATTTTCCCAAGCTCCAACTTTAAATGTTCTGTATCTCTAAAACACATACCTTCAAAAACATTATTAATTGATTTCCCACCTTTAACACCAGAATTATTCGGTGTTGGGTCTGGAATCAAATCTGGAAAAGGCTCGAGTTTTTATGCACACTACGCTCCGGTGGTGGCTCTGGTGCCTCACTAATAGGAAACAGATTACTTCCTGCAAAAGTTGTCTCACTAAGATTTGAATAAAACATATCATTATTTGGCTCAAAATGACATTGATAATAAGTATATGTTTCATAGTTATCTACAGGAACATTTAAATCAAACGGGAACTTAAATTCATCTTCTTTTGCCATGGGTTGAGAGCTAGACCTCGGTAAAGAAACAGATAATCTGCTAGAACCAGGTGGCACACGTAATCTGTTAGATGAACCAATAGACACAGGTTTTCGGTAGATGAACCAACACCATCTTCTTGGATAACATACAACTTATATATTTCAAAGGGATTTTTTTCAAATACACAAAAAAGGAAATATCACTATCATCGTATATGTCGATTGGATCGGTAAATGTTAATATTTTATAAGATAACCTAGTAATATTCTCGCCACAAACATTAGAAATATTAGATAACAAACCATTGTAAGTAACATTTGTATATAACCAAATACCGCGCTTTGCACAATCGAACGGAACGTATTTAACAACACCGTCAACTTATTCCCATCTGCCACCGCTGTAAATTACAATGTTCATAGACATTGTAATAGAAAAGAAACTAACAAAATTCTGAGTGAAAAAAGGTAAACTAACTTAAATAAGTGTTACAAAAAGTCGAAGACGGCTAGTTATACCACTCCAGCCGGCTAACGTGTGTATTAACCCCTTCGGTGCTGGCTAAAACAAGCCAAGCTGTGTTGTAATCGCCAAGCCAGTTAAGCCACATTAAAAAAAAATGCGCCGGCTGAGCCTTCTATTTAGTGGGCTTTAGCCGGCTTTAAAGTCAGTGCTGCCACGTGTCATTTTCTGGTTGGTTAAAACTCTGACAAAAAGTAGTTGGGCACGGATTTTATAGCCGGCTGAACTAGCCGACTCAAGATGTCAATTGGCCTAAAAGATCATGAATTAGATGGCTGAAAAAGTTTATCCATTTTTGTAAGTTTGACCGGTCAAATGTGCATTTTGGTAATTTTTCTGCGTTGTCGCCTTTTTTTGACTCAAGGTGTCGGCCACCACATTTGCCTTCCCTGTGTGGTAAAGGATTTCACAATCATAATCTTTCAACAGTCCTAACCACCGACACTGCCTCATATTCAATTTCTTTTGCTCAAAGAAATACTTCAAGCTTATGTGGTCAGAGTAGATGATGCACTTGACTCCGTAGAGGTAATGCCTCTAAATCTTTAAGGCAAAAACAACCGGTGCGAGCTCAAGATCGTGAGTCGAGCAGTTGACTTCGTGATTCTTTAACTGCCGTGACGCATATGCGATCTCCTTCCCTCGTTGCATTAGCACACAGCCTAACCCCTGACCTGAAGCGTAGGAATAAACCACTAGGTCTTCGTTACCATCCGGTAGGGTCAATACTGGTGCTTGGGTTAATCTATTCTTTAATTCTTCAAAGGCATCAGATTGGGCATTACACGAAACTCATAGTGTGCATACCGCATGCGGAATGTGGTTTTGGGTATGTCCTACTCTCTTACCTTTGGTTGATGATAACCCGACCGCAGGTCGATCTTAGAAAACCATTTTGCGTGTTGCAGTTGATCGAGTAAACCGTTGATCTTGGGTAAGGGGTATTTCTTCTTCACAGTTCTTTTATTCAATTCTCAGTAATCGATGCAAATTCTCATGGCACCATCTTTCTTCTTTACAAACAGCACCGGAGCACCCCAAGGCGAAATGCTCGGTCTGATAAATTTCTTTTCTCAAGTGGTGCTAGTCGGTAAGATGCATTGGCAACGGGCTAGACACCTAGCATCATATCAATTTGGAATTTTTTTCTCCATCAGGCGGCAATCCAGGCAATTCCTCAGGGAACACTTCTGGATAATGGCCCACCACAGGTACATCGTTTATCTCTTTTCTGCTTTCGTCATTGAAATTACATTTGTCAACGGGATGTTGCGATCCCCGTAAATCACGACCTCGCTGCCATCAGGAGCGTTTAGCTGCATCACCTTCCGTTTACATATCATTCTAGCTTCGTTGGCAGATAGCCAATCCATTCCCAACACTACATCGAATCCCCCCAAGGCTATAATGAATAATTTAACTGGAAACTTATGGCCCTCTATCTTTACGGTAAGGTCGTCTACCAATTCTACTAGATTAGTGTTTCTACCCATGGCATTCTCTACACTAAAAGCCCTTTCTATCTTGGAGGTTTTGTATTTCTGTCTTTTACAGAACGATGAGGATATAAAACTTTTACTAGCACCCAAATCAAACAGAACAGAAACAAAGGTGTGGTCAAGTATAAACGTACCTGACACCACGTTGGGATCTGGTCCTCACTCTCCCTTTCTCTATCTCTTTTTTTCTCATTGTTGACGGCCCTTGGTTTACGACAATCCTTGGAGAAATGCCCAGATTCGCGACAATTGTGGCATTTCCATAGTTGGCAGAACTCGGGGCACTGGTACAATCATGCGATATATGCCCTGTCTTGCCACAACCGTAGCACATATTCAATCCATACTTGCACTCCCCAAGGTACGTCCTACCACACTTGTTACAAATGGTCTTTTCTTCCACTCTTGGCTTCTTATTCTTTGAGGCGGACCAATCCCCGCATGAGCGCTTAGTGGTGCTAGACCACTTCTTTTGAGTTTCCGCGGGGGTTGCGCGTTCTACGGCCACATCATCAAAAACTTTTCTACTCAATGCCACCACCGACTCAAAGTCACTAGGGGTGTTGGCGTTGGTAATCCAGTCTGTGCACCTCTTTTCGCACCTCTCTTTCCAGCCATTATCGTTTTCTAACTACGAACAAGGAATACTCGTGTCATCCTGATAGGTAACTATTTAGAACACATCGAGTAATGTAAATTACTAATTACAGAGACCGGTATGAAATTACTAATTTACTTTACTTCTCGGGTTTTGAACATTTTCTATTAGAGTAACGGTTGTATTCAAGTTCAAATTTTCTACGTTAAAGCACATTATGTTTACTTCCTGTTCTAAGGAATTTACTCTCTATGTTCTATTCTATACTAAGACATGGACTACCTTCTATTCTATGACCTTTACTGTTTACTGTTTCTACTGTTTGCTATACCAAGGCCTTACTGTTCTTCTTTTATGGCTTGGCTGTTCTAAACGACATCCCATTCTTCTGTCCCATTCTCAGTTTAAGTTCAGACATTTTGGCGAATGTCTAAATCTCTCAAACTATGGCTCTGATTCCAACTTGAAAGGACCCAAACCGAGTAGCTCTCATAGTTGGCAAACATTGCATAAACATAGTTCTTAAACATTGAATGTCATAGAAATAAACAGCGGAAGTCTTTACAAAATTCTGAAATAATTAAAACTTTAGTTATCTTAAAACATAAACTTAATAATGGGGATGTCAGTCTTACCAGCAGCAGCCATTCAGCCATCCTCTTCTAAGCCCTTGCGGCTTCATATCTTTTTCTTTCCTTTGCTACCTGATGTGCATACTAAAATAGTCAGCTAACGCTGGTGAGTTCAAGTTTTCTTTAACTTTAGATAAAAAGGATTTATTTTTCTTTTAAAACATTCTTTAATCATTCATATTATATTATATTCATAATAATAAAGCTTTCTTTCTATGTCTAAGCACATGCATATTTACTTTAAGTGTTAGGACATAGAATGTATGACAAAAGCTTTGTAATAGTTTAGGTCTTATTGTCTTTATGTTTTTATGTAATTGTATAGATTTTGTCTAAGTGATAGAACAAGTTTCTGCTAGAGGCGAACTTGTTAAGTTCTAGCCTATTAGAGGCGAACTTGTTAAGTTCGCCTAGTCTCATGTGAGGCGAACTTGTTAAGTTCGCCTATTGCAGAGTTTGTGTCTATAAATAGGAGTTTACAGAATCTGTTCTAAAAAAAAGAGAAGTAGAGAGACTTGATTGATTGTATTCTGTAAACTCTATGTTTTGGTGATATAAAATGAGAAAGTTTATTTACATGTTGTTTCTATTGTCTATACGAACGTTAATACGGTAGGATTCCGCACTCCGTGTTAACGAGACGTCCTATCACGAGATCGATCTGAGATGAGTCATGTGGACCTACAATAGAGAGACTTGATTGATTGTATTATGTAAACTCTATGTTTTGGTGATATACAAAGAGAACGTTTATTTACATGTTGTTTCTATTGTCAATTAGTATACGAACGTTAATACGGTAGGATTCCGCACTCCGTGTTAATGAGACATCCTGTCACGAGATCGATCTGAGATGAGTCATGTGGACCTACAAGTGGTATCAGAGCTTTTGCTCGTGATTTGTGTTCGATTCTTGGTGATTAGAGACGTTTTTGTGTACAACTTAACAAGAAATTTTATCATTTTTAGAAGTTTTTGTATCCATGGAGTTTTCAAGTTCTTGAAACTGATTTTACTACTGAATTCATGGATTTGAGGTGGAATTTGGTGAAATTAATCCGATAGAAATGTTTTAATTCATAAAATACTAAATCCTACGGTCCAGTTTCTTCCAATTCCTTCAAATCTGTGAGAAATGATGATTTTTGGCGCTTTGAGTTTGTGTTTGGGTTGCTGAGTTTGTTACAGCTGAAGCAAGCGAACTTGCTGATATTTGTTGCAGGCGAACTTAGCAAGTTCGCTTCTCTCAGTTTAAGCGAACTTAGTAGGCGAACTTAATCAGTAGGCGAACTTACCGGAGTTTCTTGGTTAAGCGAACTTATCAAGTTCGCTTGATATCAAATTCGCTTGTTTGGATTTGAAGCGAACTTATTATCTTCGCCTAAGGGGAGTACTTGTTCAACACATGGAAATTTTTTCTGAAATGGCAAATATGGTGTAAGTGACTAATATGTTAAATTACGATAACGAGATTGGTACATCTCAGAAACCACCCAAATTGTTAAGTCTTGTAGATTATTCTAACTGGAAAGATCGGTTTGATCAGTTCGTATCTTTTACTGATACAAGTTTGTGGATTCCAATCTTGGAAGGCTATACACATCCGACATATACTTGGATGGGAAAGGATGATGTTCCTAAATCGGTATCTGCGTGAACCACAGAAGAAAAATTATTGTTTGATAGGGAAAAGAAGGCAATGGCTAGTATCTCTATGTCTCTTCCTAAAGAAATTTATCATAGCTTTAAACAATTCAGGAGTTCTCCACAATTGTGGGAAGCATTACAAAAGCGGTGTGAAGGTAGTTTGGATGTTAAGAAAAGCAGAAAAGAATTACTGAAGAAACAATTCTTAGTATAGCACTTTCAAAATGAATCTTTAGATGATCTTGCAATGAGATTCTATCATTTGCTGAGTGAATTGTCAAGTGCTTAAGTGGTTTACGAGACTGAAGAGATAAATGATAAGTTTTTGGAGGCATTACCATCTAAATTTGATGTGTATACGGTTTTGATAAAAGAGAATGTCAAGTATAAAACTATGTCTCTTGAAGAGGTTCTAGGCAAGATTCAATCACACGATTTGAATATGAAGAAGAAGGAAACCAATATGGAGCATATTCAAGATCCTTCAATGTATTTTGCTAAGTCTTCTGGCAAAACTGGTGCAGGGGTTACGTTCTTTTCTAGTGATACTCAAGATGTTTCTAATGATCATTGTTCTGGGATTCCAAGTCATTCTGGTTTCTCTGCAAATACAGCTTCTTCATCATCTGGAACACATAATATGAATCATAGAGTTGCTGATGATTATTTAGCGATGTTTTCTTCCTTTATGGCTTCTTATGAAAATTTTATTGGAGGAAAGATTCATGATCCAGATGTTATTGAGGAAGATTTCAGACAGATTGTTCCTGTTGATCTGGAAGAGATGAACATTCAATGGAATATGACTATGCTGATGAGACAAGCAAATGATTTTTTGAAGAAGATTGGAAGAAAGTATATCGGTTCTAACAGTCATTCACGTATGGGATTTGATAAAACCAAAGTTCATTGCTATAATAGTCAGGAGTATGGTTATTTTGCCAAAGAATGTGTGAAACCAAAAGTTGAATTTGATTCTCAGAAGAAGCCTAATAACTTTTAGAACAATCGTAATCAGTCACATGGCTCCTCTAGCTCTGGAAATTCTAATCATGCATCTTCATCATCTGCTTTGGTTGCTCAGAATGATGAAAATTATGACTGGGGTATTCATCTTGAAGATTTGGTTGGTACTGTAAGTCAAGCGTTTGTAGCTGAGATTCATTTTACAAAATCTGAAGAGTCAACTGATAATGTTAGCTCAAGTGATGGTGAAAGTTTGCCAAGTGCTGATGAAGAGCGTGATCAAGTATATAATGTTGAGTCTGATATTGCATCTGGTGTATTTGAAGATGATATTGTATTAACTCAAAATTCTTCTGATGGTGTTGATTCTGAAAATATTCCGATTGCAAAAGTCTTCATGGCAGATGTGTCAGATCCTTCAAAGGTAAAAGATTCTGTCTCTCACATTTATTGCTCTAATTGCATCAGTATAAAAGATAAAAGGCAAAAAGTAATGGATGATAACACAAATTTAATTTGTGATATAAATTTAATTTGTGATATGAAATCGATGCATTCAGTTAATCAAAAATTGAAAGATAATGATAAATTGTGTATAGATAGAATTGTGTCTTTGAAAAGAGATTTTAACTCTTTGGGATTGAAATATAAGGAACAAGCATATCATCTGGATATGGCTTATGCTGAGATTGAGAAGCGAAATGAAATTGTCGCTCAGAAGAACAAAGAAATTTCTGATAAAGAATCTGAAGTGATCAAACTACATAGAAAGCTGGAAAATTTTGAAAATTCATCTATGGTGTTGGATTATTTTAATGCTAATGCTGATCCTACTAAAAGGGTTACTGGAATTGAATTTGTTTCTCCACCATTCAATGCAAATTATGTGGTTGAACCAGCAATTATTCATGAAGAGGAAATTGATCCAAAGACGGTGTTGAAAGTAAATCCAGTAACTTGTAAGATATGATCTATGATTCTGATTCAGAGGATGAAGTTTTTGATGATAAAAAGGTTGAAGGCATTCCTAAGGAAGTGCAACTTGATGAACCAAAGGTAGTAAAAAATGTTACCCGTGATAGATAAATTTTAACAGAACCTGCTGAGGTGAAAGTTGATCAACCTAAACTTTCCAAAATGTTACAATCAAGTGGTTTTGTTGCTGCTGGTCATCAGAAGAAGAATTTCTCAACGGTGACTAAACAAGTTTTTGTTCAAAAGTGGCCAGTCAAATGTTCAGTAAAATCTTCTGAAGATTGTTCATCGGAAGGGTCATCAAATTCAATAAAAACTCCTTATATCAGAAATCATCAAGATAGACGAGTTTGCTTTCACTGTAATGAGGCTGGTCATATTCTGATTCACTGTCCTTATAAGAATCAAGGCAAATTAAAGAGTGTTTCCTCACAACAACGAGTGGTACCGATTCTGAAAAGATAAAATGTGGGAAAGCCTACGTCTAGTGTTGTAAAGAATGTGCCTTGTCAATCATTTGCTAAATCTTCAGGATATAAGCAACATGATAAGCGTATTTCTACACCAGTTGTTTTTCAAAAGAAGTTTGAGATTCCACATGTTGGAATTCCAAAAGGTTCTCAACCTGAGGTCAAACTTTCTAGATCACAACGACGAAGACGTAACAGAAAACTAAAGAAATTTTTGGAAATACCTGAATCTGATAATGATAAATCTAATAATGTTTTTCCAATTCATCATACTATGTCTTCATTGAGAAGGTCTAATAGTGAATCTTATGCTCCAAAGGTTGATGACAATGTTGATTGTGAATTTCTTGAAGTTGTTTATTTTGATCCATCTGGACGACCCAAGACCACAATGGCTTGGGTTCTAATTGCTAACTAATTTTCTTTGTTTATGTAGGGACAACCAAGGAGGAGTATCAACAATACGTGGTATGTGGATAGTGGTTGTTCTCGACATATGACAGGGAATATTCATTTGCTGGAAGATGTTATTAATATTGATGGTGGTTATGTCGCTTTTGCTGGAAATAAAGGCGTGTACATTACTGGTCAGGGTACTTTAAAGAACAATAAAGTCAAATTTGAGAAAGTGAACTATGTGGAGCAACTTGAACATAATCTTTTAAGTGTATCTCAAGTGTGTGACAAGAAATTTTCATTTCATTTCAATGATTCTGAGTGTTATATCTTGAAACCGGGCTTTGTGATTCCTGACGAATGGATTCTAATGAAGGCTCCGAGGAGAAATGACACATATGTCTTAGACATGAGTGTTGCTACTACAACGGATTCAATTCCTACTTGTCTACTCTCCAAGGCATTTGAGTCGGATTCTATTTTGTAGCACAGGAAACTTGCTCACATCAATTATCATAAAATGAATTATCTCATGAAGAATGATCTGGTTTTTAGTGTTTCGAAAATTAAATTTTTAGTTCCTGATGACTGTATTCCTTGCAAGAAGGGGAAACAACACAAGAAGTCCCACAAATCTAAGTCAAAGAATTCAATTGTGACTCCTTTGGAGCTACTACATATGGATCTGTTCGGACTGATTAGTATCAATAGCATTGGCGGTAAATCTTACTGTCTGGTAGTAACAGATGATTTCTCTAGATTTTCATGGGTTAAGTTCCTTGCTTCTAAAGCCGAAACCACAGAGTTGGTACAATTCTTAATCCTGGGTTTAGAGAATTTGTTCAAAAAGAAAGTCAGAAGAATTAGGAGTGACAATGGCAGCGAGTTTAAAAATAGCAAGATGAGTTTATTTTGATTTCAAAAGGGAATTCATCATGAATTCAGTGCGCCATATGTACCTCAACAAAATGGTGTTGCTGATCGAAAGAACAGGACTTTGGTTGAAACGGCACGTACGATGCTTGCTGATTCTAAGCTTCTAGTAACTTTTTGGGTTGAGGCTGTGAATACTACATGTCACGTTTTGAACAAAGTCTTGACCGTTAAGCGACACAACAAGACATGCTATGAGTTGCTTAATAATCGTAAGCCGAATCTGGAATATTTACTACCTTTTGGTAATCCATGCACCCTGTTGAAAGTGAGAGATGTCCCAACCAAGTTTAATGTTAAGGCTATTGAAGGGATCTTTTAGGGTATGTTGAAAATTCTACTACCAAGAGGGTTTATAACAAAGAGACTCGTCAGGTTGAAGAATGGTTTCATATTGACTGTTCTAATCGATCTATACCTCAAATGGCGATTGGACCAGACTGGGCTTTTGATTATGAGAATTTATTCAAGTTTTTTCATTTACCTTATGATATTTCTCCTGAGGAAGCTGCTGTATTATATGATTCATGTTAGGATGCACAGAATAGTGGTTTTCTACCGACTGCGATTCCACAATCATCTGTTCCTTCTACATCTGCTCCAGATCCTAATGTTGCTTCTTGTTCGGGAACACAAGAGTCTGATAGTGAGGATGAAAATGTTATTTTCCAAGATTCTTATGCTGATCCTTTGATAGTTGATGAACCTTCTAATTTGACAAAGGATCAGGGGGAGATACCTACAAATCTGGACTCGGAGATACTAGTTAATCAAGATCTGTCTTATCAATCTGATACAACTCAAGTTGATGTGTTGCCGGTTCCTGAGGTTTCGTCAATCAAGGAACTCAAAGCTTATTCGATTACAAATATCATTGGGAATTTGCGTGATGGAGTGCAAACGCTTTCTATTATTGACAACACTTGCTTGTATATAGGTTTTAAGGATACTGGTGTTTTTGATGTATGCACACATTCTTGTTTTATTTCTCAGGTCGAACCAAAGAATGTCGAAATGGCGTTATGTGATAAGAATTAGATAGAGACGATGCAGGAAGAACTTGCTCAGTTTGACAAACTCAAAGTTTGGAATTTTGTAGATCTTCCAAAGGGGGTGTATCCAATTGGTACGAAGTGGGTGTTTAAATGCAAGAAAGACGATCGAGGTGTTGTGGTGTGAAATAAGGCAAGATTAGTTGTACAAGGTTTCAATCAACAAGAGGGAATTGATTACACCGAGGTTTATGCTCATGTTGCTAGGCTTGAAGCTACACAGCTGTTTATTGCTTTTGCTTCATACAAAGGGTTTAAGGTGTTTCAATTAGATGTAAAAAGTGCTTTCTTATATGGTAAAGTCAAGGAGGAAGTTTATGTATGTCAGCCACCGAGGTTTGAAGATCCAATTAATCCGTCTAAAGTTTTCAAGCTTGATAAAGCTCTCTATGGTCTTCATCAAGCTCCTCGAGCGTGGTATGAAACGTTATCTACACATCTTATGGAAAATGATTTTGTTCGTGGACATATTGACTGGAATTTATTCATTAAGAAAGCAGGGGGAGAATATCTACTCGTACATATATATGTAGATGATAATATTTTTGGCTCTACAAATGAAGGGTTGTGCAAAGAGTTTGAGAGTATTATGAAATCGAAGTTTGAGATGTCAGCTATGGGAGAGTTATCATTTTTCCTAGGTCTTCAAGTTAATCAGAAGAAAGATGGTTTCTTTATTCAGCAGTCCAAGTATGTAAAGGACATCTTGAGCCGGTTCAAGATGTAGGACTGTACCTCATACGATACTCCGATTTCGGTCAATCATAAATTGAATTCTGACCCGGATGGAAAAGAAGTTGATTGTCGACTCTACCGTGCAATGATTGAATCTCATGTACTTAACCGCCTCAAGGCCAGACATAATGTTTGTTGTGTGTATTTGTTCCAGGTTCCAAGAAAAACCAAAAGAGTCTCATTTGATTGCAGTAAAGAGAATCATTCGTTATCTAAAAGGAAAACAAAGATTGGGACTATGGTTTCCACATGGTTCTAACTTTGAATTCAATGTATACACTGATTCTGATTTTGGTGGTTGTTGTTTGGATAGGAAATCTACTACAGGTGGTTGCCAGTTCTTGGAAAATCGTCTAGTTTCCTGGCAATGCAAAAAGCAAACTACGGTCTCCATTTCAACATGTTAAGTAGAATACATTGCTGCTGCAAGTTGTTGTTCACAGATCTTGTGGATCCAACAATAATTAAGAGACTACGGTTTGAATTTTAGAGGAACCCCCATGTTTATTAATAATAATGCTATAATATCTATCACAAATAATCCTGTTAAGCACAGTAAAACAAAGCACATTGAAATTAGATATCATTTTATTCGTGATTGTGCATATAAGAAGTTGATTGAGCTAGTAAAGGTACATACAGATGATAATTTTGCTAATCTTTTTACCAAGGAATTTGATCGTACCCGGTTTGAATTTCTGATTAAAATGATAGGTATGATCAATCCCGAATAAAAGTTTTTCAAAAACAAATTTTCATGGGAGATTTTGTTTTAAATTTCTTTTATTTCTTTATTACATTTCTGCATGTTAAATTTCAATCAAAAATTGTTATTTATAAAAATTCAAAACAAAACGAAAAATATAAAATTGACATCATTTGAAGTTAGAGAAGAAATGATAGTACATCAGTGAATAGTTCAGTACACATGACCATATTAGACCTTTGATATATGATAGTTTAAAGTAAATTGATTTGATCTAAATTTCAAAGTCTGTATAAATAAGAAATGATAGTGTTTTGAATGCTCTAATCTTGTTAATGTGTTTTAAATTTGAATATGAGTTTGAAACTTGAATTGTCAATAGACTAGAAGCGTTTTTGAATCAATAGTAGTGTGAAAATTAAATATGATATGATTACATTTGTGATTTGAAGCCATTATATGCTTGGTGTCTGTGTAAAAGATCATTATCAGATATAGAATATATGGTTTTAAGAATTTCATGAGACCAATATCGAATTATGTCTTTAGTACAATCTCTTTCAGTTCAATTCACTGCCCATGCCTCGAAAAACATGCAATGTGTTGCTGAACTATGATATGTTTCTGACATCATCTGTTTGAACATATATTAACCCTTGGATCAGTTAGATACATCATCTATTCTAATTTCATTGAAATTTATCTAGATAATAGTTGGATCCTCCTACCTGAATCTATTGATTCTCATTATAAAGTCAAATCATTAGAAACTTTTGATTCTGAATCATCCTGATTCTCATAACCTTTGGGATCTGCTATTCTATACTTGTGCTAATAGAGATAATTTCATCTTGGAGATTGATCTAATCTTGCAATAAACTGTGTATGTCTTGAAGATAGTGCAAATTTAAATTTCTATTGACATATATGTGGGGTACACGATGTTATTCATCTAAATGGTACTAACTCACATGAAGTTGGAAGAAAAATGCTTATAGTTTCAAATTTTATAATATTGACAACTTAAGAATTCATACTTTGTATTACAAATTCGGAATGAAAAATTGAGCATTTCAAGACCTGATCTTGTTTACTTTGAAATTTATCGTGTATAATTTCAAGTTATATTCAAATTGATTGCAAAAATTACATAAGATGAAAAAATTACCGCAAGGGAGGAAGACATACCGAAAACCGCGTTTCGCACACACCATGGACATTTCGAATTTCTCATAATGTCATTCGGTCTCACCAACGCCCCTGCGGCTTTTATGGATTTAATGAACAGAGTGTGTGGACCAATGTTAGATCGGTCGGTGATAGTCTTCATAGATGATATTCTCGTTTATTCGAAGAACGAAGGTGATCACCATTGTCACCTAAGAGAAATATTAGAAATTCTGAAGCGGGAAAAGTTGTATGCAAGATTCTCCAAATGTGTGTTCTGGCTTAGGGTAGTTCAATTCCTATGTCACATTATAAATCCAAACGACATTATGGTAGACCCTGCAAAGATTGAAATAGTGAAATAATGGAACGTCCCGAAAACACCGACAGAGATACGAAGTGTCACACCCCCAAATTTATTCACTTAATAAATAAATAAATAAATTTGGGTTGTAATGATTGGTAACATTACACAACAGCGGAAGCAATATGAAGACTTCTAAACCGACGAACACCATTACAGAAACTAAATAAATACATAGACCTAAAGTCATATAAGTCTAATGGACTTGACGTTAAACGACCATACATCTTTGTCTTTTAAAGTCTTAATCCAAATGCTTAAACTATTCCAACTGTGCCAAAGCCAAGTGATACCTGAAAAACATGCTCAAAAATGTCAACGCAATATTGGTGAGTTCACAGGTTTTAAATGAATACAATTGACAAAACCATTTATAATAAACCGTTTGGTAAAAACCATTTATACGAAATCCTTTGGCAAAAACCATTTGTACGAAATCCTTCGGCAAAAACCATTTGTACGAAATCCTTCGGCAAAAACCATTTGCATGAAATTGATTGACAAAACTGTTTATACGGGTACTACTGGTTTTGCCTGAAATTTACTGGAAAACCATCGGTACGTATACCATTTGCAAACCCCTTTTCTTGAAATTCTCTAGCAAAACCATTGATACGTATAACATTGGCAAAACCTTTTGCTCGAAAGTTATTATGCATATGATAAACAAAACAAGTTAGTGGTTGATTCATCGAAGTCTAGCTAGCAGTTATGAATTATTTGATGCACAAGCCTATAACCAAACCTTTAATAAATTCTGGAATTTTTCCCCACCCCATTATACCTTCAAACAATGAGAAAAACAAGACATGATATGTAATCATTTGACCCTGATGGTCGTGGTTAGCGCGACTAACCATGATTGGGGGTGTCAACCCGAATAGTACTATTCATATCGATCTACAGCTAAGTCCATAGCTAATGGTTATAGTTTGAAATACCGAGGACTTTTAGATGTAACTCATGCACACAAAGGAATCAGATGTTTGTTTCTCGTTTTCTAGTTATCAAACAATTTGAATTTAATATGTTTTCCCCCATATATAGAAAACAGTAAAAAGAAGCCGTGAAACTCACCTTATAATGTTGCGATAAAAACCGTATTCCTCAAATACGTGACAGTGCTGGATATACATCCTACTTGAGTCCCACGATACACGTAGGCACTATAGAATTTATGGACTACCCTTTGTTCCATATAAACATGTCAATATGTTTTTCAATGCACATGTAGAATTATGTTCTAGTTATACATGTCCTGTTTTAGATGCACAACTCGCCATCACGTCTCTCATGTTCTAATTATTAATGCTCGTGTCAATAATATATATTTGGGAAGACGGAAAATATAAGTTTGATTTATTTCAAAATAATTGTAGACTCGTGTGTAGAAAATTTTGTTTTTTTCTGGAAATATAGTATATGTATATCCATATATATATATATACACATAGTAAAAGAAATAAAATAAGCAAGTATAAAATACTTAACTTAATCTCCAAACACCGGTTATGAACATTAAGTATGAAAATATTATAATATATATGATATTTTAATAAGGCTTTCATTATTTATAAAGCAATATTAATAATAGAATTGTTTATAAAAGTCTACTCAACGTTTATTATATTAAGCCAATAGGTTGGATATTTTACAAAACGGTTTAAACAACTTTTCTAAAGAGCCAGTCCAAGTTGTAATATTAGTTAAAATCCATTTATAAATAAACTGCTAGTGTCGGTACTAAAGATAATACCATTAACGATAATAGTTATGTTTCATGAATTTTAGATAAATAAAAATATTGTTTATAATATTAGTGATAACAATATGAACGTTTCCAGTAAAATAATTGTAACGAATTACTAATTTCGAAAGTATTATATTAATCTTATAATGTCCCATTTATATAGGTACATATATATTTAATAAACACATCGCTCGATTTTACGATTAATATGTAAAACGAGTATGTGTGTGTATATATATATACACGTATATGTATATTTTATAAGAAAATACGAGTGTTGGCCATCGTAAATATACGAGTATATGTAATAGTAGAACCGTTATTGGTTTTGTATACAAATTGCTTTAAAAACACTACTTTGTTTCAAAAGTTAACGTATCTGATGTGTAGACCGAGTTCTAAATAAAGTTAATGAGGATATGCAATATCATTAGTAGTCACGTTTCGTATAAAAGTTATATATAAATATCTAAATGTGTATTTGAAGACTCGTATATCACGTTATTAATAATATCGTGGTAGTTGTCTCAATAATTATACACGCTTTTCCGTTGGAGACTAATTAAATACATTTTAAACTTCTCGTTCGCATTGACGCCTCATTAACCGATTCACTTTGTTTTCGTCTCACACTTGTTTATTTTATTATTTCAAATGATGCATATGAAATTATTTATCAATTCTTAGCGCGCGTTTATACCTAACCTCACGTACGCGAACCCACTCATCGTTTCCGCTATTGACCGACTTTGACAAGAGTTGACTTTTATCCGGGTGACGTCCCGTGTTTGCCATAACCTATCCAAAATCCATAAGAACACACGGGGATGAAACCCGACCACATTACGCACTCGTTTTAACCAGAAAAATCGTTGGGAACTTTAATCAGAAAACAAACTGCAATTGTACATAGGTGTATACCCGGAATGACACGAAAAAGGGAAAAGAACTCACCGGAAAACACGGGTTCATCGGAACCCTAGCACTTTTCACTAAAAAATGGATTGATCGGATTTGGTCTTCTACTGTCGCCGCCGCCTGGTGTGACGTTTCGGATTTTCATTCACGCACTTGTGTTATATTTATCGTGTAATCATCTCTTATTTCAATAAAGTGTAAGAGTTTTATTTAGATTTATACGATTAGGTATTTTATTTCACGGATATAAATTAATTAAAATTTTATAAGTTTTAAAAACTTATATAAAATTTTATATAAAATCTAAATTTTAAAAGTTGCATATTTAATAAAAGAATCTATTTAAATAAGATAAATAACCTTTATAAAAATGATTTATAATAATAAAAACAAATAAAATAAGGTTATAAAAACATTTTTAAATTAATTTTATTTAAAAGAAGTTAAATTAATTTAGTTAAATAAAAGTTCAAGGGTTGTTTGGTAATTCATCAAACTAGAAGGTTTTAAAACTGAAACCTATTGAGGGACCATTCCTGGACAAAGCAAACTAAAAGGTTTAATCCGAAGTTATTCCAGGGACTAAATTTAAGTTAAACCAAACTTCAGGGACTAAAACTGCCAATACCCGATTCGTTTATCCGGTCACCCCCAACCATGGTCCGGCGGTCCAAGGCTTTCTCCGGCGAACGCCCGACAGGACTGTTCCCTGCACCTCAATAGCCGACAAAGGCTTCTCTGGCTTCGTCTCCCCACGCGGACAATACCCCTCGACCAATTGGTCTCCCCAACATAAGGATCGTCTGATCCTGTTGGTGGCCGAGATATACACGTTCGAATTCGTGCCCGACAAGCCACCCCCACGCCTGTTGAATGTCTAATTAGTTTCGTCTTGTCCAGACTAATGTTGGGACGTGCCCAATTGCACGTTGAACATAAGAATCAAGCCCGGCTATAAATGGCCATGGTCGGCCCTGCGCGAACTGGCTACCCTCCTTCCACACACTCTCACTCCAAATTGAGGACTCCATCACCTTCGTCGACCCTGAGTGAAACTGTGACCAGGGTTACAAGAGCTAATTCCACTCAGAAATCGATCCCAGCTTGTGACTTTTTCGAGTTCCAAAGCCCTGCCGTCCAGGCCCTTCGCGACCAAGTTCGAACCTCATTTCGGTTCCATTAGCTTCTGT
The DNA here is from genome assembly GCA_023525975.1 of Smallanthus sonchifolius. Taxonomy (NCBI): domain Eukaryota; kingdom Viridiplantae; phylum Streptophyta; class Magnoliopsida; order Asterales; family Asteraceae; genus Smallanthus; species Smallanthus sonchifolius. The sequence goes on from CM042020.1 coordinate 79,935,194, forward strand.
TATCATCAGGTAAACAATCCCAGTCGAAGTCACAACAATCGCACGAGAGTTACCGGGCAAACCCAATGTCCTCAGACACGGTTTGGCGGTCACCGAGGTCCAGCGACCTGAATTGCCTTTGTGTACTTAATTTATCCGTTACACACATAACCAGCGATGGGCAGTAGCCCGGCTGGTTATGCGTGTGTGTGTCCGAGGCTGAGGTCGCGGGTTCGAACCTTCCGGCCACCGGCCCAACCCCATTTTTCTTCTGTTTTCATTTTTTTATTTTATTTAATTATCTTAACTTATTTTAATATTATTTTTATACACTAAAGACTAAAACGAGTCGGTTTGATCGTTCGTTTATTTTGCAATCAATTAAATGATCTTTTATCTATAAACTATTCCAATTTTTATAAATCTTGTAATACATGTTTATGTATATAAAATATCCCATATATTTTTATAAATCTTATAATATTTTTATAAACTTATTTAAACACATTTTTATAAAAAATGTCCCATAATTTTTATAAATCTTGTAACATTTTTATAAACTTATTAAAATACATTTAATATATAAAATGCCTCATTTTTTTATGAACCTTGCATTATTTTAATAAACTTGTTAAAATAAATTTTAATATATAAAATATCAATATAATTAGTCAAATAAAGACTTTTTTTTCATTTGTTAGTATTATATAAATACATAATACATAATAACCGCTCATCGAAACTAAGTAATTTCGATAGAGGAAAGTTTCGACAACTCTGTGGTCAATCGAAACTAGTAGTTTCGATTGAACATAGTTTCGATACTTGAACATAGTTTCGATAATTGAACATAGTTTCGATAATTGAACATAGTTTCGATACTTGAACATAGTTTCGATACTTGAACATAGTTTCGATGCTTGAACATAGTTTCGATGCTTGAACATAGTTTCGATACCTGAAACAGTTTCGATCAAAATCAGGGATTTCAAGTAAATCTAAACCTACACTTTACACAAATAATTTTAAGAAATATTATTATAAATCTATACACAATTAAATACGGATACACACCTATAAGCATATAATAATACTCATTTATCTACATAGGGTTCCATCGTGCTTAGGTTTCAAACATCCGTATCACCTACTCTCGTGGATTATCTATCCGCTAGCCAGGTGAGTTACATAGCCCCTATTTTACACTTTTACATACTTTGGGGTGAAACATTATTTCATGCTACTCAATCAAATTGTTTATACGTGTTATACATGAGACTATATGCTTATTCTTTAGATGTACATATATTTAAAACACAAGACAACCAACTGTAATATTGATAGATCTATTGTGCCTGACCAGCCCACCCGGTTAGGGTGTTTATTACTGCATACTCGGATATAACCGCGTGTTATATTCAATCATATCGGATATAGTGGGTAACTGTATTCAAACATACCGGACTTAGCTGTTGTGCTCTGTTCAAGCGCGTCAAACTCGGTTTGAATTGTGATTAAATAAATGATACATCATATACTATGTTTAACAAGATAAACAATGAGTTGCAAAACGATTTACACTACTATTTACAGGAATTACTAAACCTATGTACTCACCAACTTTTTAGTTGACACTTGATTTAAATAATGTTTCAGGTTTGGATATGTGACTGCCTGCCGAAGATCTCTCCACTTAGGAACTATGGACCTAGTTAAATAAATTAATGTTTTGAACTAGACTAGGTTATTTGAAATGTATTGTAATTGGAACTTGTTGTCTTTAAATTTAATTAATGAATTATGCAACCTTTAGTTATCATGTGCTTTTGAACAATCATCATATTGTCCGCCTCGATGATTCCGCCATCGGTCGGGGTGTGACAGATTGGTATCAGAGCCATGGTTATAGGGAATTAGGTTATTAGACACGATGACCTAGACTATAACCCTAGGACTCCCTTTTATGTGTTATGTGCTAAATGATTAATTGTTATGTGAATTATTTGTAATTAGGTATTATTTGAATTTTCCCGAGTTTGGTACATGAGACTTATACACATACATACAAGACTTTGATACATGATACATACTTTACATACATATTTGACAAACAAACTTATGCAAACAAATACACTACTCATCCTTATCCATACTCTTTCCTAATCCATATTAATTGCAACATTTCTACACATTTTATACGCATAGACTCTCAAGTCTATTAAAATCTTGAAAATCTCGTCAACGACTTAATTTCTTGAAACCAGTAAAGGACACGTGCAATCTGGAAGGGTGACACCTGTACATTGGGTTTTCTGTCTAGGAAAGCATTTCGTATAAATCCAAATAAACGGACCCGTATGCTTTCCTGGGAATTCCTGAAGTGAGTGTTTACCTATAGGCTAAAGCATGTCTCTTTGAAAGTTTTGAGGGATTATTTAACGTTGATACGTCAATGTATTCGCAAGGATACGATCTGAACTTAAACTCAAAATTTGGGGACATTATAGCAAGATAGGAAGAACTAGACGAACATGTAAAGCAAATCATTATTACGGGTGCACACGTAATAACGATTTGTAGTGCATGCAAGTCCCGGCAATTCCTATTTCGCGAATAATGATCTATAACATCATGTTCTATCCGAAATAGATGGCTTAGTTTTCCCCATCAACTTTGAATAAATACACATGCACTGGCACGTGTCATGATGAATCCCGTTTTTCTGCTTACATTATTTCCCGCTATATATCCATCTTATCTAAAATATCATTGTCTTTTCTTATGGTGTTAGAATGCCTCCTCGACGTGCAAACTCTAGCACTTCCAACCCGGATCTTGCTACTCTTCTTGCCCAGCTGGTAGGGCAAATGACGCAAGCAAATAACAACAGTGACGGGTCTCACAACATCCAAGGGAACGGTGGTACCAACCCGCCTCACTGCACGTTTAAGCACTTTAACTCGTGCAATCCTACAAAATTCTTCGGGACTGAAGGTGCTACCGGCCTACTGCAATGGTTTGAAAGCATGGAAAGCACGTTCCTAAACAGTGACTGTCCCGATAATCTTCGGGTTCGTTATGCCACAAGTGTACTCCAAAAGAGAGCCCTCACCTGGTGGAACGGTGAGAAACGCACTCGTGGTGCTGAGGTTGCTACATCCTTATCATGGGATGATCTGAAAAAGGCCATGACTGATGAATTCTGTCCTCGGAATGAAATGAGGAAGCTCGAGGCTGAGTTTTGGGATCTTGCCCAAGACAGCGGGGATAATCTGGCTTACACCACCCGGTTCCAAGAACTAAGTCTACTGGTGCCTCACATGATCACTCCCCTTGTGACAACCAGACATTTCAGGTCAATACCCGTACAAGTCTTAATCGAGTTCACATTTTTAATTATTTTTGTGATTTATTTAATTTCACAAACAAGGACTTTAGAGTCTAGCAAAGATCGTACATGGTCTCAATTCATACTTGGGTAATTCTAGGAATTACCGGTGCAAGTACCATTACAAACCGACTAAGACAAACAATAGTGGATAAATTAAATATCCAGGCGTATATATATTACACAAATTTTAAGTTGGTCAATAAATTATTTTTAGAATAAAATTATAATACCATGGGGAAAATAAACCGAATTAAACTACCCCTTTAAAACTCTAGTTAATAAACTAATACCAAAAATCCAATTTGCTTGATTATTTTAACCCAAACCCCCAACCCACTTACCCCTTGACTTCTCGGCCGAAGGGCAGAGGGAACCATCCCCCAATCTCACATATTTTCAAATTAACCCATACTCCCACTTGCGAGAAACTCAGACAAAACCATACTCTTTTCAATCAAAAACTCTCACAATTTTCACTTTATCACTCATTTTCATACGGCAAATTCTCCATTTCTCTTCAAACCGAAGCCAAGTTTTAACGCGAAATCCTACCACAATCCAGTGTTTTAAGAAGAATTTCAAGTGTTTATGCAAAAGAGTCGAGATCATCTCTGTTTTATTTCATCATCTTCATCTCGGTTTTAAGGTAAAAACTCGACATTTTCATATTATTTTCTTTAAAACTGTAGCTAAAGTTACAACATATTTGAACGCAAGTAAGATAACAAGTAAAGGGTGTCCATGTCAAGTTATAAAACAAAGTATGCAGGACTGATTCTGTCAAACAGAAGTCCAATAATCGAAACTAGGAGTTTCGATACCTGTTGGTCAATCGAAACTAGGAGTTTCGATACCTGTTGGTCAATCGAAACTAGGAGTTTCGATACCTTTTACTCAATCGAAACTAGGTAGTTTCGACAACAACTACACAATCGAAACTAGATTGTTTCGATACCCAGTTTACTCAATCGAAACTATGAAGTTTCGACACCTGGTCATCAGTCCCATTTGGGCAGTAACTTGGAACTATTTTATAACGAAACAAGTGTTGAACAACTACGGAAATGTTTAAACATAACAATCAGATTTACAAAGTCGGTGAACAATTTACAATTAAGACGTTTGGTCTTAACAAGAATTACCCTTTTTGTAATTAGGGTACAATTAGTCAAGGTTGACTAGAACAATATTCATTACAAGCAAACACAAATTCAAGGTGAGTTTCACGGCCCCTTTTTACTGTTTTCAATATTTGGGGGAAAAACATACTTATAACTATTTTATGGGATAACAAGAGAATAAGGCACGACTTTTATGTTTGCATGAGATGAGAACAACAAGTGAGGCCGCAAAAGTCCCCTGGAACAATGTAGTAACCATTAACTATAGCTAGGGTCCTATGAATAGTACTATGGAGAGTGACGTCTCCCGGTCATGGTTAGTCGCGCTAACCACAATCTGGAGGATTTATGGCCGCATAGAACCGGATAACGAAATTAGGGGCATGTACAATTGTCATGGTTTGGTTATGCCTCATGTATGAACATATTATTTGTATTCCTAGCTAGTTTACAAATGGGTCAACAATTCTTATTCTGTTTACCACATACAACTGAAACGATTTATGAATAACTGAGTTTTACCAGGATCTATTTGATTAAACCTGTGAACTCACCAACCTCGTATTGACATTTTCAAGTATGTTTTTTAGGAAATTGAATGAAGACTGCAAGGTTAGCAATGTAGATTACATGCATGCACGATGGATACTACTCAAGGAGGATTTCCCTTGTATAACTCATTGAATTGAGTCATATTTGTGAAATCTTAATTTTTTGTAAACTCAGATTATTATTTTTTGTAATGTATAATCTTAATCTTGTTTATGTATCCATTTATCATGTATGTGTTTGCGGTAATCATATGCTTTGGAAACCATGTCACGTCACGCCTCGCGTTTCCGCCTTGGCGAGGGTGTGACAGATTGGTATCAGAGCAATTGATTATAGTGAACTAGGAATCTAAATTGGAACCTAGTCTATAATCTAAATGACTCACTAAAACGTTTTCATTGCATAAGCATGGTATAACCAGTCATTTTGTCATATGGATATTGTAGTCACAAGCATGTCGTCACATTCACATTCTGATCCCGTCTCTGACACTGAATCAAACGAGGAACTTTCCGCCTCACGTCCCAAAAATCGAGTACAAACCCGTAGCTCCACACCACCTAATGTCGCCTTGGGAGAACCGCCTATTGTTTACCGAAAGAAAAGCGGAGGACCAGTTAAGGTGCAAAGTGCTAGAAAGAAGGTTCGACTTCCACGCAAAAGGACTCTAGCAGCCCGTGACACGGAAGACTTGGAGACCGGTGAGGAACCATCTAGGAAACGACCCTGTTACCACCTTACTGTGGGAACTATCCGTTGGATGCCCAGTACCTTGGCAAGATGGAGGGAGATGGAGAGCATCCCATCTACCTTTGAGCTCGGAGAGTCGTCTAACTCCCCAACACCCCTACACCACACTGGGGAAGCCATAGAGCTCACTGTGCCTACCTTGGTAGCTCGTGTACGTACGCACGAAGAGCGTCTTGATGATCTCCTAGACGATATTCGGGCACATGGGGATGCAGCCACGCGACTTCGTCAAGGGCTCGGATCTCCAGTTCAGACTCTGGAAGACCACACCCAAGACATACAGGGTGCCACAAACTATCTAGAGTTGAGAGCTGACATGGACTGGCAGTTCACTGTTACGGTCCGAGACATGGTGGAGGCGCTAGAAGAAAGGACGTTGGATGCAGAATTTATGGAGAGAGCTAGCTTTGTCATAGCGGGACTTGCTATGATGATTGGATTGTACTCCCACTTCTTCTTTTAAACCTAGTACGGGCGGGTTGTGCCCGTAGTACATTAAGTAGTTTGAAACTTTAGTACTGATGAGGTCATGTGAACCCATCCTTTTTGTATCCTTATCTTTTGGAACAATGTACTATATATGTTTTAACTATGTATGTAATGGTTTATGTCGTAATGATGGTTGTTTACGTTGATGTTGTTGTATCCTTATGTCATGATCTATCATTATTTCATATAATGTTGTTTCTTTTTAATTGATATGTTAGAAAGAACATCATGGCACCCAAGCGTAGGACAACCCGTAACATTACTGGTGACAACAATGAGACAGTTTCTCCAAACGTGGAACAACTCATAGCACAGCGAGTAGCTGCTGCTATGGAGCAGTATGAAGCAAACCGAAATAGTGGAGGAGGAAACGACAGCGGTACTGGCGGAGGAGGTGCAGGAGGTAGCGGTACAGCTGGAGGTTCTGGAGGTTCCGGAGGTAATAGAATAAATAAGCCGTAACACATAGTCATGATCCGAATTAATGACGTTATGACTTGTAATTCTACAGATGCTCCAAATAGGAAGTGCTCCTACAAGGCCTTTCTATCTTGCAAACCCCGTAACTTCAATGGCACCGAGGGTGCAGTTGGACTAATGAGATGGATAGAGAAGATGGAATCGGTGATTGATATTAGTGAATGCACCGTTGACTGCATGGTGAAGTATTCTACATGCTCACTCACTGATAAAGCATTAACCTGGTGGAATTCACAAGTAAAGACTTTGGGAAGGCAAACAGCATATGAGTTGTCATGGGAAGACCTAAAAGCCATGATGATCGAGGAATACTGTCCTCGAAATGAGTTGCAAAAGATCGAATCTGAAATGTGGAATTTACAAATGATAGGAGATGATGTTGCTGGCTACACTGACCGATTCAATGAGTTAGCAATCTTGGTTCCACACATGGTCACCCCAGAATACAAGAAGGTTGAAAGATACTTGTGGGGTCTCGCACCTCAAATCCGAAGTCTAGTGACTTCATCGAACCCTATGGATGCCAAGAGCGCTATAACTCTAGCATTCAAGCTAAGGGATAATGCGGTGCGTGATGGTTTGTTTGGAAAGAAGGAGACCGAAGAAGGAAAATCTGGAGAAAAGAGGAAATGGTTTGGAAAACCAAGTAATCAAAACAAGAATCAGGCTTACAAGAGACCTGAAACTATGAAGGCCTATGCTGCCAACCTTGAAGGACAAAGTGGATATCTTGGAACACGACCAAAGTGTGACAAGTGTGGATATCATCACAGTGAAAGGTGTATCCAATGTGGAAAATGTAAAAAGTATTGGCATATGACCCATAACTGTTGGAGCAATGCAAATCCTAACAAGATTAACCAAGCAACAGGAAAAGGGCAACCCAGGAACAGGGAGGATGAATCAGGGATGCTTTGAATGTGGAAATCCAAAGCACTTCAAGAAAGACTGTCCAAAGTTGAAGAACCGAAACGACAATCAGGCCCGTGGAAGATCATTTGTGATGGGAGCTGGTGACGCACGACAAGATCCGAACATTGTCACTGGTACGTTCCCGATAAATAATCACTATGCCTTTATACTTTTCGATACGGGTGCGGATATGAGTTTTGTGTCAAATGATTTCAAGTCCCTACTCGGTATTAAGCCCAGTAAACTAGACCACAATTATACAATTGAACTAGCAAACGGAAAATTAATTAAAACCGGAGAGGTCATTCAAGGTTGTACCCTATGTCTTAAAAACCACACATTTAGTATAGATCTGTTACCGGTTGATTTAGGAAGCTTTGACGTTGTTATTGGCATGGATTGGTTGTCAAAGAATCATGTCGAGATTGTTTGTTTTGAGAAGATTGTCCAAATTCCACTTCCGAACGGAGAAGTTCTTTCGATTCAAGGTGAGAAGAGTGGAGTAACGTTAAGGATGATAAACTGCATGGAAGCTCGTAAGTATCTACGTAAAGGCTATTGCGTATTCCTGGCTCACGTCGTCGAGAAGAAACCTGAGGAACGTCGACTTGAGGATATACCAATTGTTAAGGATTATCCTGAAGTTTTTCCTGAAGACTTACCTGGTTTACCACCACCGAGGCAAGTCAAATTCCGAATCGATTTAGTACCAGGAGCCGCCCCGGTTGCGCGATCACCATATCGATTAGCACCTTCTGAAATGCAGGAATTATCAAATCAACTTCAAGAGTTGCTTGATAAAGGTTTCATAAGACCGAGTTTCTCACCTTGGGGAGCTCCGGTCCTATTCGTAAAGAAAAAGGATGGAACCTTTAGGATGTGTATTGATTACCGAGAATTAAACAAGCTTACAATCAAAAACCGATACCCACTTCCTCGAATAGATGATTTGTTCGATCAACTACAAGGTTCTAGCTTCTATTCTAAGATCGATTTACGTTCAGGGTATCATCAACTAAGAATCCAAGAAGAAGACGTACCGAAGACAACATTTAGGACTCGTTATGGCCACTATGAATTCCTAGTTATGCCATTTGGTTTGACAAACGCACCAGTTGTTTTCATGGATCTCATGAACCGAGTGTGCAAGCCATACTTGGATAAATTCGTGATAGTATTTATTGATGACATATTAATATATTCGCAAACCAAGGAGCAACATGAACATCATCTGAAATTAATCTTAGAACTACTCAGGAATGAGAAGCTTTATGCTAAGTTCTCTAAGTGTGAGTTTTGGATCCGAGAAGTTCACTTTCTCGGACACGTCATCAATAAGAATGGTATTCACGTAGACCCATCCAAGATTGAAGCTATCAAAAACTGGGAAGCACCAAGAAATCCGACTGAAGTGCGTCAATTTCTGGGTTTGGCAGGCTATTACAGGCGATTCATCGAGAATTTTTCAAAGATAGCCCTGCCTTTAACCACATTAACCCAGAAAGAAAAGAAGTTTGATTGGAGTGACAAGCAAGAGTCAGCTTTTCAATTACTGAAGCAGAAGCTGTGTAGTGCACCGATCTTATCCCTTCCTGAGGGAATTGACAACTTTGTCGTATACTGCGATGCATCACACCAAGGACTTGGTTGTGTGTTAATGCAAAGAGACAAAATCATCGCTTATGCCTCACGACAACTAAAAGTGCACGAAAAGAATTATACGACCCATGACTTGGAGTTGGGCGCAATGGTGTTTGCACTCAAGATTTGGAGACATTATCTTTATGGTACAAGATGCACTATCTTTACTGATCACAAGAGTCTCCAACATATCTTCAATCAAAAGGAACTCAACATGAGTCAACGTCGTTGGGTAGAGTTACTGAATGATTACGACTGTGATATCAAATATCACCCGGGTAAGGCAAACGTCGTAGCAGATGCCTTAAGTCGCAAGGAACGAGTTAAAACTCTTCGTGTTCGTGCCCTAGGATTGACAATTCATATGAGTCTCACGACTCAAATCCGGATGGCACAACAAGAGGCAAGCAAAGAAGAAAACATTCATAATGAAGCTTTACGAGGAATGATAAGACAGTTGGAACCAAAGTCAGATGACACTTTATACTTCATGAATAGAATCTGGGTGCCATGTTTTGGTAATTTACGGGAGTTGGTTATGGACGAAGCCCACAAGTCCAGGTACTCCATTCAGCCAGGTTCAGATAAGATGTATAAGGATCTGAAAGAACACTATTGGTAGCCGAACATGAAAGGAGAAATTGCTATTTATGTCGGTAAATGCCTGACATGTTCAAAGGTAAAGGCAGAACATCAGAAACCGTCGGGATTGTTACAACAACCCGAGATACCTCAATGGAAATGGGAACAAATTTCTATGGATTTCATCACGAAGTTACCCAGGACGTCCAGCGGTTATGACACAAATATGGGTAATTGTCGATCGACTAACAAAATCGGCTCATTTTCTACCTATCAAAGAGACGGATAAAACCGAGAAACTTGCAAAGCTTTATATCAAGGAAATTGTGGCTAGGCATGGAGTGCCAATTTCTATTATCTCTGATAGAGACAGCAGATTCGTGTCTAGAATCTAGAAATCATTACAAGAAGCCATGGGCACACGTCTTGACATGAGCACGGCATATCACCCACAAACAGATGGCCAAAGTGAACGGACTATCCAAACATTAGAAGATATGCTCCGTGCGTGTGTAATTGATTTCGAAGGAAATTGGGATACTCATTTACCGTTAGCAGAGTTTTCCTACAATAACAGTTACCACACAAGCATTAAAGCAGCTCCGTTTGAAGCTTTATATGGTCGTAAATGCCGCTCACCGCTATGTTGGGCGGAAGTTGGTGAAAAACATTTGACAGGCCCTGAGATTGTCCAGGAAACCACTGATAAGATCTTCAAAATTAAGGACTGTCTGAAAGCTGCCCGAGACAGACAGAAGTGCTATGCTGATAACAGACGGAAACCATTAGAATTTCAAATTGGTGACCGAATAATGTTAAAAGTCTCACCATGGAAAGGCATTGCAAGGTTTGGTAACCGTGGTAAGCTCAACCCTAGATACGTTGGACCGTTCGAAATACTGGCTAGGGTTGGACCTGTAGCCTACAAACTCAAGCTACCACAGGAACTAAGCAACGTACACGATACATTTCATGTGTCGAATCTCAAAAAGTGTCTATCAGACGAGACTTTGATCATACCGCCTGATGAAATTCACATTGATGATAAACTTGATTTCATCGAGGAACCGATTGAGATATCAGATTGGAAGGTTCAAAGACTGAGACGTAGTCGAATCAAACTGGTTAAAGTACGTTGGAACTCAAAGCGTGGTCCTGAGTATACATGGGAACGAGAGGACCAAATGAAAACGAAATACCCCTCCTTGTTTAAGGATACACCAGTTCAAGATGACACGAATTGAATTTCGGGACGAAATTCCGTTAACATGGGGAGAATGTGACAACCAAACATTTCAGGTCAATACCCGTACAAGTCATAATCGAGTTCACATTTTTAATTGTTTTTGTGATTTATTTAATTTCACAAACAAGGACTTTAGAGTCTAGCAAAGATCGTACATGGTCTCAATTCATACTTGGGTAATTCTAGGAATTACCGGTGCAAGTACCATTACAAACCGACTAAGACAAACAATAGTGGATAAATTAAATATCCAGGCGTATATATATTACACAAATTTTAAGTTGGTCAATAAATTATTTTTAGAATAAAATTATAATACCATGGGGAAAATAAACCGAATTAAACTACCCCTTTAAAACTCTAGTTAATAAACTAATACCAAAAATCCAATTTGCTTGATTATTTTAACCCAAACCCCCAACCCACTTACCCCTTGACTTCTCGGCCGAAGGGCAGAGGGAACCATCCCCCAATCTCACATATTTTCAAATTAACCCATACTCCCACTTGCGAGAAACTCAGACAAAACCATACTCTTTTCAATCAAAAACTCTCACAATTTTCACTTTATCACTCATTTTCATACGGCAAATTCTCCATTTCTCTTCAAACCGAAGCCAAGTTTTAAGGCGAAATCCTACCACAATCCAGTGTTTTAAGAAGAATTTCAAGTGTTTCTGCAAAAGAGTCGAGATCATCTCTGTTTTATTTCATCATCTTCATCTCGGTTTTAAGGTAAAAACTCGACATTTTCATATTATTTTCTTTAAAACTGTAGCTAAAGTTACAACATATTTGAACGCAAGTAAGATAACAAGTAAGGGTGTCCATGTCAAGTTATAAAACAAAGTATGCAGGACTGATTCTGTCAAACAGAAGTCCAATAATCGAAACTAGGAGTTTCGATACCTGTTGGTCAATCGAAACTAGGAGTTTCGATGCCTTTTACTCAATCGAAACTAGGTAGTTTCGACAACAACTACACAATCGAAACTAGATTGTTTCGATACCCAGTTTACTCAATCGAAACTATGAAGTTTCGACACCTGGTCATCAGTCCCATTTGGGCAGTAACTTGGAACTATTTTATAACGAAACAAGTGTTGAACAACTACGGAAATGTTTAAACATAACAATCAGATTTACAAAGTCGGTGAACAATTTACAATTAAGACGTTTGGTCTTAACAAGAATTACCCTTTTTGTAATTAGGGTACAATTAGTCAAGGTTGACTAGAACAATATTCATTACAAGCAAACACAAATTCAAGGTGAGTTTCACGGCCCCTTTTTACTGTTTTCAATATTTGGGGGAAAAACATACTTATAACTATTTTATGGGATAACAAGAGAATAAGGCACGACTTTTATGTTTGCATGAGATGAGAACAACAAGTGAGCCCGCGAAAGTCCCCTGGAACAATGTAGTAACCATTAACTATAGCCCAGGGTCCTATGAATAGTACTATGGAGAGTGACGTCTCCCGGTTATGGTTAGTCGCGCTAACCACAATCTGGAGGATTTATGGCCGCATAGAACCGGATAACGAAATTAGGGGCATGTACAATTGTCATGGTTTGGTTATGCCTCATATATGAACATATTATTTGTATTCCTAGCTAGTTTACAAATGGGTCAACAATTCTTATTCTGTTTATCACATACAACTGAAACGATTTATGAATAACTGAGTTTTACCAGGATCTATTTGATTAAACCTGTGAACTCACCAACCTCGTGTTGACATTTTCAAGTATGTTTTTCAGGAAATTGAATGAAGACTGCAAGGTTAGCAATGTAGATTACATGCATGCACGATGGATACTACTCAAGGAGGATTTCCCTTGTATAACTCATTGAATTGAGTCATATTTGTGAAATCTTAATTTTTTGTAAACTCAGATTATTATTTTTTGTAATGTATAATCTTAATCTTGTTTATGTATCCATTTATCATGTATGTGTTTGCGGTAATCATATGCTTTGGAAACCATGTCACGTCACGCCTCGCGTTTCCGCCTTGGCGAGGGTGTGACAGCCCTCGCTCGGGGAATTGAAAAATACATAGGCGGCCTGCCTATGCAAATTCAAGATGCTATGCTAGGAAGCAATCCTCCTACTCTTGAAGCTGCTATCCGTCTATCTGCTACACTATCCGACAACCATGTCAAAGCCGGAACCTTATCAAGAAATGGTTCCAAGAAGGTCGTGTCTACTCTTGCGGCCGTCAAAGATGTGAAACCCGAGTCTTCTAACCGTAACAAGAAACGTAAGGGTCGAAACTTCGCAGCCGTAACTCCCGTTGTGCCTGCTTTTCAAGCGGCCCCTTTGGGTCAAAACCCGAAAACTTATCAGGGCCCGAATCCCCAATGCCAAACCTGCAAGTACCATCATCCTGCCAATCTACCATGCCGATTGTGCTCAAGCTGCGGACGATATGGACATGTGGTCACTACTTGCCGTACCCGTACTCCCGTCCACCAATCTGCTCCAGCCAACCGTCCAAACTATCCGGCACTTCTCAATGGTCGGGCATGTTACGAGTGTAGAGACCCAAACCATTTCCGTGACCGATGCCCAAAACTTCATCACCAAGGTGGTCCCCAAGGACGAGCGTTTAATATAAACGCTAATGAGGCACAAGCAAACAACGACGTAATAAACGGTACGTTTCTCGTAAACAATCATTATGCATCCATTTTATTTGATACCGGTGCCGATAGGAGTTTCGTGTCTCTTACTTTTGAATCTCGACTTGCTAAACAAAGAACGAGACTTGAAAATTCTTATTCCGTGGAGATAGCAAACGGGAAATCTATTACCATAAATTCTGTTATCTGCAACTGCAATCTCGAGCTTAATAGTCATGAATTCTCCGTTGATCTCCTTCCAATGCAATTGGGAAGTTTCGACATTATAATTGGCATGGACTGGTTATCCAAACACCATGCCGAGGTTATTTGCTACGAAAAGAGCATTCGTATACCTCTCCCTTCGGGCGACACGTTAGTTATTTTCGGTGAAAAGCCGTGTAGTGGTCTTCAACTCATGTCTTGCACATTGACACAAAAGTACTTGCGGAAAAAGTACGTTGCCTTCTTGTCCCACATAATTGACACGAAAGACAAGGGTAAGAAATTGCAAGACATTCCCATCATCCGAGATTTTCCCGAGGTATTCCCCGAGGATTTACCTGGTCTCCTTCCCACTAGACAGGTGGAGTTTCGTATCGACCTTGTGCCCCACCTTGTGCCCGGGGCAACTCCCGTGGCAAAAGCCCCCTATCGTCTTGCACCTTCCGAGATGCAAGAGCTTGCAAGTCAATTACAAGAACTCTCATCCAAAGGATTCATCCGCTCGAGCCATTCACCTTGGGGCGCTCCCGTGCTGTTCGTAAAGAAAATGGATGGGTCATTTCGAATGTGCATTGATTATCGTGAACTCAACAAGCTTACAATTAAGAACCGATATCTTTTACCCCGTATCGACGATCTTTTCGATCAGCTTCAAGGTTCAACATGTTTCTCCAAGATTGACCTTCGTTCCGGATACCATCAACTTCGTGTTCTCGATGAAGACATTCCGAAGACTGCCTTTCGGACTAGATATGGTCACTATGAGTTCATGGTCATGCCCTTCGGGTTGACTAATGCACCTGCGGTCTTCATGGACCTCATGAACCGTGTATGCAAACCTTATTTGGACAAGTTCGTGATCGTTTTCATTGACGACATTCTTATCTTTTCTAAGACGAAAGCGAAGCATGAACAACATCTTCGTTTGATTTTAGAACTCTTGAAGAAAGAACAACTATACGCCAAGTTCTCCAAGTGTGAATTCTGGCTAAAGGAAGTTCAATTTTTGGGACACATAGTCAACGATAAGGGAATTCATGTGGACCCGGCGAAAATCGAAGCGGTAAAGAATTGGAGTACTCCTAAGACTCCTACCGAGATTCGTTCCTTCCTCGGACTAGCGGGTTACTATCGTCGTTTCATCTCAAATTTCTCCAAGATCGCGGTTCCGCTCACTGCCTTGACTGACAAAAGTAAACCTTACGAGTGGGGACCCAAGCAAGAGGAAGCTTTTCAAACTCTCAAGCACAAGCTCTGTCATGCTCCTATTCTAACACTTCCTAATGGCAATGACGACTTTGTCGTTTATTGTGATGCGTCCAACCAAGGTCTTGGTTGTGTCCTTATGCAACGTGGCCAAGTAATTGCATATGCATCACGTCAACTCAAAATTCATGAGAAGAACTATACGACCCATGATCTCGAGCTTGGTGCTGTCGTTTTCGACTTGAAAATTTGGACACATTATTTATATGGTACCAAATGCGTGGTTTTCACCGACCACAAAAGTCTCCAACATATTTTCAATCAAAAAGAGCTTAATATGAGGCAACGACGATGGGTCGAACTTCTTAATGACTACGACTGCGAGATTCGCTACCACCCCGGCAAAGCAAATGTTGTAGCCGACGCTTTTAGTCGTAAAGAACGTATCATGCTTCATAGTGTTCGTATTCATAATGATATCCAAGCCCGCATTCTCCAAGCACAACACACCTCGGTTACCGAGGGAAACATGTATCAAGAAATGGCGTGTGGTGTAGAACTCTTGCTAGAAACCAAAGCCAACGGCCTATTGTATTACTTGGATCGTATCTGGGTTCCCGATCGCGACGATCTTCGTATGTTTTTGATGAATGAATCCCATAAGACTCGATATTCGGTACATCCTGGAGCTGATAAGATGTACATGGGTCTTCGTCAGCAATATTGGTGGCCCGGCATGAAAAAGGATATTGCCCTCTTTGTGGTAAAATGCCTAACTTGTTCTAAAGTGAAGGCCGAACACCAAAAGCCTTCCGGACTCCTCGAACAACCTGAAATTCCCGTGTGGAAGTGGGAGAACCTTGCTATGGATTTTATCACCAAACTACCACGCACTTCTAGTAGGCACGATAGTATCTGGGTTATTATCGACCGACTTACAAAGTCTGCTCATTTCTTACCCATTCGTGAGGACTATCGAGTTGAGAAATTGGCTCGGATTTACATTGATGAGATCGTAAGTCGTCACGGAATCCCTTTGAACATCATCTCCGATCGTGATTCGCGTTTTACTTCTCGATTTTGGCAATCATTACAATCAGCACTTGGTACTCGTTTGGATTTAAGTACGGCTTACCATCCTCAAACTGATGGACAAACCGAACGAACAATCCAAACTCTTGAGGATATGCTTAGAGCTTGTGTCATTGACTTTGGTGGCAATTGGGATTCTCACCTACCACTGATTGAATTCTCCTACAACAACAGCTATCACACAAGTATTAACATGGCACCGTTTGAAGCTCTTTATGGACGAAAATGTCGTTCACCAATTTGTTGGAATGAAATTGGCAAAGCACAAATCACCGGTCCCGAACTTATCCAAGAAACCACCGATAAAGTCTCTCTTATCCGTGACAACATTCGGGTAGCAAGAAGTCGGCAAAAGAGCTATGCCGACAAGCGACGGAAACCCTTGGAATTTCAAGTTGGAGATATGGTCCTTCTAAAGGTATCACCTTGGAAAGGCGTAGTCCGATTTGGAAAGAAAGGAAAACTTGCACCTCGATATGTGGGTCCATTCAAGATACTCGAAAGGGTAGGAAAAGTGGCCTACAAACTCGATCTCCCTTCAGAACTCAGCAACGTCCATCCGACTTTTCATGTGTCTACTTTGAAAAAGTGTCTAGCCGATGAGAACCTCCACATCCCCCTTGATGAAGTGCGTATTGACGAGAAAATGCACTTTGTTGAGAAACCCATGGAAATCATGGACCGAGAAGTCAAGAAACTCAAGCGTAGCCGCATCCCCATTGTCAAGGTCCGTTGGAAGTCTAAACGTGGACCCGAGTTCACTTGGGAACATGAAGACCAAATAAAGACCAAGTATCCGCATCTCTTTTCATAGCCTCCACTAGTTGAATTTCGGGGCGAAATTCCTCTAACATGGGGAGACTGTGACGTTTCGGATTTTCATTCACGCACTTGTGTTATGTTTATCGTGTAATCATCTCTTATTTCAATAAAGTGTAAGAGTTTTATTTAGATTTATACGATTAGGTATTTTATTTCACGTATATAAATTAATTAAAATTTTATAAGTTTTAAAAACTTATATAAAATTTTATATAAAATATAAATTTTAAAAGTTGATATTTAATAAAAGAATCTATTTAAATAAGATAAATAACCTTTATAAAAATTATTTATAATAATAAAAACAAATAAAATAAGGTTATAAAAACATTTTTAAATTAATTTTATTTAAAAGAAGTTAAATTAATTTAGATAAATAAAAGTTCAAGGGTTGTTTGGTAATTCATCAAACTAGAAGGTTTTAAAACTGAAACCTATTGAGGGACCATTCCTGGACAAAGCAAACTAAAGGGTTTAATCCGAAGTTATTCCAGGGACTAAATTTAAGTCAAACCAAACTTCAGGGACTAAAACTGACAATACCCGATTCGTTTATCCGGTCACCCCCAACCATGGTCCGGCGGTCCAAGGCTTTCTCCGACGAACGCCCGACAGGACTATTCCCTGCACCTCAACAGCCGACAAAGGCTTCTCTGGCTTCGTCTCCCCCACGCGGACAATACCCCTCGACCAATTGGTCTCTCCAACATAAGGATCGTCTGATCCTGTTGGTGGCCGAGATATACACGTTCGAATTCGTGCCCGGCAAGCCACCCCCACGCCTGTTGAATGTCTAATTAGTTTCGTCTCATCCAGACTAATGTCGGGACGTGCCCAATTGCACGTTGAACATAAGAATCAAGCCCGGCTATAAATGGCCATGGTCGGCCCTGCGCGAACTGGCTACCCTCCTTCCACACACTCTCACTCCAAATTGAGGACTCCATCACCTTCGTCGACCCTGAGTGAAACTGTGACCAGGGTTACAAGAGCTAATTCCACTCAGAAATCGATCCCAGCTTGTGACTTTTTCGAGTTCCAAAGCCCTGCCGTCCAGGCCCTTCGCGACCAAGTTCGAACCTCATTTCGGCTCCATTAGCTTCTGTTATCATCAGGTAAACAATCCCAGTCGAAATCACAGCAATCGCACGAGAGTTACCGGGCAAACCCAATGTCCTCAGACACGGTTTGCCGGTCACCGAGGTCCAGCGACCTGAATTGCCCTTGTGTACTTAATTTATCCGTTACACACATAACCAGCGATGGGCAGTAGCCCGGCTGGTTATGCGTGTGTGTGTCCGAGGCTGAGGTCGCGGGTTCGAACCTTCCGGCCTCCGGCCTAACCCCATTTTGCTTCTGTTTTCATTTTTTTATTTTATTTAATTATCTTAACTTATTTTAATATTATTTTTATACACTAAAGACTAAAACGAGTCGGTTTGATCGTTCGTTTATTTTGCAATCAATTAAATGATCTTTTATCTATAAACTATTCCAATTTTTATAAATCTTGTAATACATGTTTATGTATATAAAATATCCCATATATTTTTATAAATCTTATAATATTTTTATAAACTTATTTAAACACATTTTTATATAAAATGTCCCATAATTTTTATAAATCTTGTAACATTTTTATAAACTTATTAAAATACATTTAATATATAAAATGCCTCATTTTTTTATGAACCTTGCATTATTTTTAATAAACTTGTTAAAATAAATTTTAATATATAAAATATCAATATAATTAGTCAAATAAAGACTTTTCTTTCATTTGTTAGTATTATATAAATACATAATACATAATAACCGCTCATCGAAACTAAGTAGTTTCGATAGAGGAAAGTTTCGACAACTCTGTGGTCAATCGAAACTAGTAGTTTCGATTGAACATAGTTTCGATACTTGAACATAGTTTCGATAATTGAACATAGTTTCGATACTTGAACATAGTTTCGATACTTGAACATAGTTTCGATGCTTGAACATAGTTTCGATACCAGAAACAGTTTCGATCAAAATCAGGGATTTCAAGTAAATCTAAACCTACACTTTACACAAATAATTTTAAGAAATATTATTATAAATCTATACACAATTAAATACGGATACACACCTATAAGCATATAATAATACTCATTTATCTACATAGGGTTCCATCGTGCTTAGGTTTCAAACATCCGTATCACCTACTCTCGTGGATTATCATATCCGCTAGCCAGGTGAGTTACATAGCCCCTATTTTACACTTTTACATACTTTGGGGTGAAACATTATTTCATGCTACTCAATCAAATTGTTTATACGTGTTATACATGAGACTATATGCTTATTCTTTGGATGTACATACATTTAAAACACAAGACAACCACCTGTAATATTGATAGATCTATTGTGCCTGACCAGCCCACCCGGTTAGGGTGTTTATTACTGCATACTCGGATATAACCGCGTGTTATATTCAATCATATCGGATATAGTGGGTAATTGTATTCAAACATACCGGACTTAGCTGTTGTGCCGAAGATCTCTCCACTTAGGAACTATGGACCTAGTTAAATAAATTAATGTTTTGAACTAGACTAGGTTATTTGAAATGTATTGTAATTGGAACTTGTTGTCTTTAAATTTAATTAATGAATTATGCAACCTTTAGTTATCATGTGCTTTTGAACAATCATCATATTGTCCGCCTCGATGATTCCGCCATCGGTCGGGGTGTGACACCTGGCATCATCTGAACCCTAAACACCTTAAACCACCACCAGTTTGGAACAGAGTGGGTCTGAAGCGTTAGCGTCGCCGCCGCTAAGGCGGAACCCTAGAAGTGGGTCGCCAGAAAAGCGTGCTCCTTTTCCACTGCCGCGCGTGTCACCTGGAACCACCACTAAACCCGAGTCCTCCGCCATCACCAACACCTGCCACGGCGGAACCATAGCCGTCGGAATGTTGAGTTTACAATCCCTGCGGTTGTTATCCCTCCCCTGCCGACACTGGAATGGTGGATCTCCTCTAGAAACACAAGGCCGGTCCTTTACTACACCGCTCAGTACCGTCGTCGTCGAGCTGCGGGAGGAGCCGCCGGGTGTGGCTGGTGCCCTCCTTTTCTCTCTCTCTCTCTCTCTCTCGTGCTCTCTCAGCTACACACACATATGTGTGTGTTTGATTTATGGGGATGAAAGATGAGAGTATGTTGAGTTTTTTTAGTGAAATAGGGAGAAGGTTGTTAGGTTGTTCTTAAATGGAGGAATTATGAAGAATGAGTATGGGTCGGTTTTGCAAAAGTCATGATAGATATTATAGGATTTGAAAATACTATGGCAGCTTTTGCAAGAATTCATGTATAAAAGAATTAAAAATAAATAATTAATATATAAAATAGAAGTAGCCTAAAAACCAATATATATTGAACTGCTTATGGACATAACGTATGTCCACTTAAGTTTTTGTCTCGTTATTTAAATCCAAAATTTTATTCTATAGTTCTTATACTAAAAACACGAGCTAATAAATGTAATTTAAACATTTATTTCATAAGGTTTCCGTTACACGACTGTCCAGGTTGGTAGCGTCGAAACCGGGTGTCCAAACATGTTTGCGTAAAAATAATAAAAAGAAAAACGTCCCGCACTCCGTTTAAATAATATTATTAATAATAAAAACTAACAAACATAAATAATTTTTTTAATTCAATTACTTACTCGTGCAGTTCTAGAATAGTCGGATGACACTCCCGTACCGTGTGTCTAACCGCGTATGCTTAGGCTAAACATCTTGTGTTCCGAAATTAGTTATTATTTCCTAAATAGTAATATAAACATTTTAACACGATAGATATAAAATAAATAGTTGCTCATATTATTTAGTTATACCGAGTTTAGCAAAACCCGCTGATGTCCACACATGTATTTACCTGTACGAGCGCGTTAATCATTCTAACAGTTCTCCGCTTAAACTCTTTAGTTCGTAATCATTATAAATTATATCGAATCGTGTAACGATCCGTCAAACAATGTTCATTAGTTTTTTTTGGATTTGGTTCGCACAATGGACCTTTAGTTGGGCCGTTAATGGGCCGAGCCCGTTTATGATGAATTAATACTTGGCCCTAACCTTAGGGTTTTCACACGAAGTTTTCTAGGATTGGCAGGCTACTAACGAAGATTGATCCAAGATTTCTTGAGAATAGCCTCACCACAGACAAAGCTAACATGTAAAGAGATAAAGTTTGAATAGGGTCCAACCCAAAATAACTCGTTTGAAGAAGTAAAGACAAGGCTAACCCAAGCTCCATTCTTGACCTTTCCTGACGGAAACAAAGGCTTGGTAGTTTAATCTGACGCTTCAGGTCAGGGGTTGGGTTGTGTACTTATGCAACGCGGAAATTGATCGCTTACGCTTCACTTCAGTTAAAGATCCATGAAGTTAACTACCCAACTCACGATTTGGAGTTGGCGGCGGTAATGTTAGTGCTAAATTTTTGTAGGTGTTGGAGCATATTCTTGTGACAACGAGCTTGAAGATTCTATGTCTTAGTCTTAGATTCTT
The DNA here is from genome assembly GCA_023525975.1 of Smallanthus sonchifolius. Lineage (NCBI taxonomy): Eukaryota > Viridiplantae > Streptophyta > Magnoliopsida > Asterales > Asteraceae > Smallanthus > Smallanthus sonchifolius. Next base: position 79,956,867 of record CM042020.1, read on the forward strand.
TGACTTGTAATTGATAGAATTGTTAGCAACAGTTAAGGGAGAGTATGTTAGAGCATGTTTTGTAAGTACTAATAAAATTATATGTAAGTTCTTAGATAGGCGAACTTAACAAGTTCACCTAAGCATCTTAAGGAGCGAACTTGTTAAGTTCGTCTATGGTGCTGTGGGTATTTGTGTTTCCATGTAAATAGGTGTTTGCAAGTCTTAGAGAACAGACCAAAAACACAGACCTTTAGAGAGAGAAGTCAAGAACAGATCTAAGAGAGGTTGTAAACAGTGTTTGTGAGTGAAATACAAAGCGTTTATTTACACCGTGTTGTTGATACTGTGTCGTACCGCGAGTCTAGAAGATCTGTCACGCCCCAAGGGACCTACAATTGGTATCAGAGCTTTTGCTCGTGATTAGCAGCAGATTCGTGGTGTTTTGTGTACAATCAACATCAAAATTTAGAGATTTTGAAGACTTTTTCATCTTTTTCGTGTTCTTGACAAAAATGGAGAAATTTTGATCATTTTGAATTGATTTTGGATTCATTTGAAGAATTTGATCCGATAGAAGTATTCCTAATCAGTTCCTACACATTCCTACGGTTCAAATTTGTCCAATTTGATCATATACATCAGAAATCATGATTTTCAGAAGTCTGAGTTCGTGTTTTTCTTTTTCCTGAAGTTTCAGCGTTTCAGGAGATCTTGATCATTCAGTTATAGGCGAACTTAATTAGGCGAACTTACCAAGTTCGCTCAGTTAGGTTCAGGCGAACTTATCAAGTTTGCTCAAGCAGTTTCAGTCGAATTTATCTAGGAGAACTTACTAAGTTCGCTTAGAGGTTCCTTCAGGCGAATTTATCTAGTTCGCTAGAGTTGATGAAACAAAAAAAGTATTTTGGCGGGAAATTTTTTCTTATCCAAATTTTTTAGGAGACATTTATATGCTTATTTTGAATCATTTTTTAGAATATTGAAATTTTGAAATTTTTGAATTTTCTAAAAAGAGTATTTTGGCGGGGAATTTTTTTCGGATATTTTCACAATATTTTCAAAATGTCAAATTCTTGTGATGATAATGAGATTGGAACTATGCCACCGAGGCTTTGTGTATATCAGATTACTCTAGCTGGAAAGTTTGGTTCGATCAGTTCGTATCAGATACTGATGCAAGTTTTTGGTTACCCATCTTGGAAGGATATAAGCATCCTACTTATTAGTTTATGGGATATTATGATGCTCCTTTACCATTGACAGCTCTTTCTAAAGTACAAAAGCAGAAGTATGATCAAGAGATAAAGACTCGTGCAACTCTACAAATGGCTTTACCAAAAGAAATCGTTCATAGTTTCGGGAAGTGTCCAACTTCAAGAGATCTATGGGAAGCAATGAAGAAAAAAGGTGAAGCTAATTCTCAAACATTTTTGTTCTTGATCAAAGAAGAATTAGTGAAGCAGTGTGCTTCTGAAAGTGACTCTTCTGCAGTTTTAAATGATAGTGAGAGTGTTCATTCTGGTGAGAGTACTCAGTGTACCGAGAGTGATGTGGAGACTGAAGAAAGCTTCCAGACAGTTGAAGATGATCTGAGTGAATCAGAAATTGATGCAAAGCCTGTTAATGTTGATCAAAAGAGTGAAGCTGATGATGACATATTCATGGATCACAGTACATCTTCTTCAGATGTAAAAGTTGAGGTAATTTCTAACTCTGAATCTTTTTGTACTAACTGTGTTTCTGTGAAGAACAAAATGATGAGAGTTATAGATGACAACGTCAACCTCATTTGTGATATGAAATCGATGCACACGGTAAATCAGAAATTAAAGGATAATGAGAATGTGTGTATTGAAAGGATTGAATCATTGAAGAGAGACATCAATTCCGTAACCTTGAATATAAAAGAGCACGTATATCATCTAGATATGGCTTATGCAGAAATTGAGAAAAGAAATACTAATCTTGCTGAGAAAGATAAGGAACTTGTTAAATCTAAAGAAGAGGTGATCAGACTGCACAGAAAGTTAGAAAGCTTTGGAAATTCATCATTCTTGCTGGGATATTTCAATGACAACATTGATCAAGATAAAAGAACTAGTGGTATTGGTTATGTTCCTCCACCATTCAACGGAAACTATTCTATGGCACATGAGATTGTAAAAGATGAGGATTTAGATCCTAAGACTGTGTTGAAGTTGAATCCAGTCACAGGTGAAGATATGGTGTATGATGATGAGAGTGATGATGAATATTTTGATGAACCTAAGGTAGAGGGATAACGAAAGAGGTTAAGCAAGAAGAATCAAAGGATGTGAAGCAGAACCAAGAAGGTGTTGATTCTAAATCATCTGGAAATTATACATTTGTAAGTTTTTCAAACTCAAGGAGAGTTCCATATGTCAGAGATTATAAGGACAGGCGTACATGTTTTCATTGTAATGAGATGGGACACATTGTGGTGAATTGTCCTTACAAAAATAAAGAGAAGAGGCATGTATTTCCTGAGAAGATGAAGACTGAATCGAAATCAAAACATGTTACAAAATCTGTAGTTCCTGAGAAAATAAAGCCAAAAGAAGTTAATGTAGGAGAATCTTCTTCAAGTGACAGAGAATGTTCAAACACTTCACATTTTCAGCAGAAAGAACTTAATGAACATAAGTATGTTTGGAAATCTAATGTTTCTGTTTCTGATTCATCGGAGCAATCACCAAAGATTGATGAGAGATTCGACTGTGAATGGGGTGAGGTCATTTATTTTGATACAGATGGTCGACCCAGGACTACCATGACTTGGGTCCCAATTTCAAATTAATGTTTCTTGTTAAGATGTGCAGGATTAACCAAGATGGACTATTAATACCATTTGGGTTGTTAATAGTGGTTGTTCAAAGCATATGACAGGGAATGGCATCTGCAAGAGAAAAGAGTTGTTTGATAACTGATAAATCTATTTGATTCAACGACTTGATGGTCAGGGGGAGAATATGTCACACACAATGATGTTTTGGAAAGAGTTTGACCAAGTCCAAAAGACAACCTGAAACTTTCGATGACGATGGTGAGCATAAAGTCGTTGATGCAACCATTTGACAAGTTGAGGGGGAGTCTACAGGACAGGGGGAGTACAATATTGTGTTGGTGACAAAGGCAAAGGCATTCGATTATACTGGTTTGAGTTTCTAATTGATTGAAATCTTATATCCTGAGTAACCAAGAAAATGTTTTTTCTTAAAATGTTTTCATGGAAGTTTTATTTTCTTAAAAAAAAGTTTTTGAAAAATCCAAACAAAATGAAAACGATAAAATTGACATCATTTGAGCATGAGAATAAATGATAGTACATCAGTAGATGTTCATTCACACATGACCTTAGATTGACTTATTGGTGATTTATGTTTATTCAATATATCTGAATTATGTATGTTTTGATCTAAACTTCAGAGACTACATAAATAGGAGATGATAGTGTTGTGTATGCATATAACTTAGCTTGTTAATAGGCTAAAAGCGTCTTTGAACCATTAGTAGTGTGAAAACATAATTGCATATGCTACAACTGTGATTTGAACCCATTTTATACCTGGGTGTGTGTGTTGCAATTATACTATCAGATAAAGAATATTAGCTTTTAATAAGGATTATCCTATGAGACCAGTTTCGGGTTATGTCCTTAGCATAATTTTTTTCAGTTCACTTCACTGCCCATGCCCCGAAAAACATGCAATGTGATGTTGAACTAAGATATGTTTCTAACACCATCTGTTGGAACATATACTCGTCCTTGGATCATATTGATACATCATCTTTACTGATTCCATTGAATTCATAATCCAGATAACAATTGGATCCACGTACCTGAATCTTATGATTCCACATATATAAGCCAAGACATTGAATCATTCTGATTCCTTATATCCTTCGGGGTCTGTTTTCTTTTCCTATGCTAATTGAGATAGTTTCATCCTGGAGATTGATATTATCTTTGCATAAGTCTCATATGTCTTGAAGATAGTGCAAATTTATATTTCTGTTGGCATACTAGTGGGGTACAAGTTGTATTTCATACTTAAATGATACATTAACTCACAAGAAAGTGGGAATGAGATTCTTTTAGTTTCAAATCTTATAATATTGACAATTTAAATTTGTGTGTCATAGCCTGATCCTGTTTTCTTTGAATGTTTATCGTGTATCATTACACGCAATATATGAAATTCTGAAAAGGTTAGAATGTGAAATTCAATCTTAGTTTGCTGATAATTGCATAAGATGCATGTTTAAAAGTCTGAAAAATGGAGACTTGAAAGAACGGCATATGATACCAATTACCTTAAAATACAGATTGTTTATCCAAGATGTGTGATTGATATATCATTTATACTGATATGATCTTCTTACTCGTGATGTTCGACCAAAAGGATGTGATTTCGTATGTTTTCATTTCAATTTGTATCGAGAAAATCCAAAAATATTTTGTGTTTCTTATGTTTGAAAAATCAAAAAGATTTTATTTTTCCATCTTCCATAACGGTCTGTTATGTAGGCCCGAAGGAAAAATTGCGGCCGGAGACGGTAGCGGACTGACATCCCCTTGGATAACGGTCCGCTATGGGTGCACTTTTGCCCTATAAATAGATTTCGATGGCCAGAGCTTTAGACACAATATTCGCACACAAAAAAACACTCAAACTGACACACATAGCCTAGGGATCTGTGTAGAGTGCCGGTACACCTTCAAAATTACAGTAGATTTTGTGCTGAGGTATGATTTTGAAAAACTGGTTACTAACCATTAAGCTTTAATTATACATTTATTAAGCTTATTATAGATTTTAATTAAGCAGTTAAATATATGTCAAGGTGCTGTCCAAGGTGTCTGATATATTATTGATACAATATGTTGAAATACTGTCCAAGTGAGTTTCTCTGAACTTAATGTGTATTGTTACACAATTTTTATGTGAAATAGTCATCCTATTCCATGTATATATAATGCGTAATAAGTACTTTATACGTTCTGTTTGTGGGATGGATCCTATGGGTGGATTATCTCATCTTACTGGTGTGGAAGGACCAGTAGGGTGAGATAGTTTATTCGGTTTATTCAGTTTATACTGGTGTGGGAGGACCAGTGGTGGAAAGGTTTCCAATTATATATATAACAAAAAGCTCATAGAGTGTTGCATGTGGGTGGGATGTGAGAATGCTGATGATTAAATAACCACCATTTGTGTAAAGGTTCATGAACTCACCAACTTATGTTGACCTAGTTAGTTTTAAAAGATTATTGCAGGTGGATCTTTTAGTGGCATTCCAGGTAGCTAATAGATGTGGATAGTCGTCTGGTTAGTCAGAGAATTGTGATGGTTGGAGGTATGCTGAGTAGAGATGTCTGGTCGAGATTTTAAATTCTGTGACAGAGACTAACGTTTATCTTTTGGTTAGTTTGTAATAGAGGTTTGGTTTATGATGTAAAACAGTTTAGTTATGAATGAATAAAGTTCTATGTCTTAGCTTTCGCTGTGTGTTTTTGGTATCAACTTCACAGTAACTAGAAGGAGACCTTCTGACCAGTATGTAGTTATCTGACGAACAGAATGTTCTGTCGAGGAAAGGACGGTGTATAAATCTCTTCTAGACCAGTCGTTCTTTGTTACGTATGTGACACTTGACGAACGGATACTACTCTGGTTAGACGACTGTCCTGTGTTACAAATGTGACACTTGACCCGTTGTCAGTGAAATTATATACATAATATGCTAATATTAAATTAATTTCAAGAAGTGATCGAATCTAAATTGGCATAACACTCTTTAAATTTTGTAAGCGTTACATTCTTTTTTATATGCATAAAACTCTGTTTCGATATGATTACATTTTGATATTTTTTTCACTCCCATATCGAAACGGTACCGTACCACTATATAGCTTTTTAACTCGCAATTGTATGTTTGTAACTTATACGGGATTCCAGCCGCATCACGCGGGTTCCCTACAAGTATATATATATAGTGTTCGTGTAAAAATAAAATAAGTATTTATTAGTCGGGTCGGTGTTTGGATATCATTTGTGCTAAAAATAAGGTTTATAAATATCGACCTCAAATGTGTAAGTTATTCAAATTTTCGTTTCCTATGATGGAAAAGAATCTAGTTTAGAGAACGGGTGTGTTTATAAAATATAAAGCTTGTCAACGAAAATTTAGCATTATAACGGCTAGATTCGTAATACACCTTAAATAAATCAAATCATGCATTTAAGTTTCCAAATTCCTAACTTTCCATCATTTTTACCATTCAATTGTATTAAATCAAAATCATCATGAGAATGAGATAATTACTAACTAATGATAAATAAAGTTGGTGTTTAATATTTATATCGATTTATTATGATGGAAGGAAAGTCACATCTTGTATTAAGATCTTGCTTATGGACGTCATTAAATGAATGTGTATATATATATAAATATATATATACACACACATATATTTAGATCCTTGACAAGTCATTGTTGATGTAAGAAAAAATATATAAAATAAATCTAGTCTTATATATATATATATTTATAGGGGATTGTTTCCCTAAGAAGTGTAATTTGGCTAAGAAACCTAAGAAACAATCTCATCCATTCAATTGAATGATCAAGATTAGGGATTTAAGTGTAGGAAAATAAGGGGTGGAGGGACATTCTTCGAAAACCCACAATTGTTGACTTTTTTTTTAAATTCCCCCAACTTTTTTAAACATACATAACTTTTTCATACGACCTTATTTTAAAAAAAAATTACACCATCAGATCAAACGTTTTTTTACCTTTAATTCGAGTATATTATTGCTATTTTTTGTAAAAACAAAATCGATACTTAATAAAATTGTGCGACTTTACGTAAATGTGCTGGTTTCTAGTAAAATAGCACAATTAACTGTGTTGCATGGTAAAACAGTACAATTAACTGTGATGCTTTATCATAAAACAACACCAAACATAACAATTAATTGTGCTGTTTTAATATAAAACAGCACCAAAACAACACGGTTAATTGTGTGACTAACTCTTCTTAGCTAACCCAGCACAAACAAAACTAGCACAACAAAACTAATATATCAAACCAGCACAAAACAAAGAACACACATGGAATTGACAGGTTATAATCCTATAACCAGCACAAACATAACCCAGCACCAGCAAAACCAGCACAGGTAGGCCATCACAAAAATGAACAAACCCAGCACAACAAATGTCACACCCCGACCGATGGCGGAATCATCGGGGCGGGACATGTAAGACTGTTCATAGCACATGGTTGACTAAATTGAAATATATTAAAGTCAAATTTGCATTTCAAATAATCCAAGTACAAAACCAAATTCAAACAAGATACATAAAATAATTCATAAAGTTCTTGATTTAAATTGCTAAGTCCAAATCCTATGTTGAACACGTCTTGAATCAATCTCACATATTGGGGCCTGAAACATGAATAAAATAAAGTCAACTAAAAAGTTGGTGAGTATAACACAGTTGTATATAGATAGCATATAGATAAAAACAAATCCTTTACATGACATGATAAATAAGGCGTTTATGGGGAGCAGCTATTGTGTAACCAAATGTACAATCAAACCTTGTAACTAGCATGCAAAAATTGTGTTGTCGGTTTCAATCACCGCGTACCATGGGTGGGTTTGTCAGACTCAATAGATCTATCATTGAAAACCGTCGGCTTGTATAGTTAATGATTGCACATAAGAGCATACAAAGGTTAGCACACCTAGCACTCGGGCACAAAGCTCAAATTTTTGCACACATGTATGTAAATAGGATTTTTGCACTTGTGTTGTTTGTGTAAATGTAAATGTGTAATGTGTAATGAGTATAGAGTTCATGTTCCACCCCAAAAGTGTAAAAGAGTAAAAAGGGGTTGTGAATACTCACATGGTATGGAAGTGTAGCTAACAAAGATTATAGATAGCAAATATGATCCTCGAAATGCACAATTTAACCTAAAGAGTAATGTGTATTGAATCAAATAGATGCATAAAGTTTAAGTCTAAAATGAAAGTTGAATTTGTGTATGAAACTATTGATTTGTATTTAAAAATATTGAATAAAATATATAGAGTTTGAAGTAAAATATTTTTGAAACAATTTGATTAGGTTTGAATTGAATAAATATATAATTATAGTTTATGAAATAATGTGAATATTAATTGTAATTAAGTATAAATAAATAAATGATTTTGATTTAAAATGTAAATTAAATAAATAATCATTATCTCATTTATTTATAAATTTTGTAACTTAATTATTTAAAATATCATTTAAGTGTAAAATAATAAATATAAATTACATTTTCATAAACTTTTAAATAAATTATATTTATGCCAAGATTAAACTTTTAATCCATTTTTAAATACAGAAAACATATTTTTATAAAATCTGAAACATTTACTGATTTAAAATATAAAAATTTATAATTCTGTTAAAAGGTTCTGAGTCTCACACGACCGTGCCTCGGAAGGGCACGATCGTGCTCAAGCCACGGGCGCGACCGGGTTGATCAACAGGAGCACAATCTAGACAAGTCAACAGGCACGACCGTGCCTTGGCCCGGCACGGTCGTGTCTATGATCTTTAGACACAACAGAGACTAGCCCAGAGGGCGTGACAAGGTCTGGACAGGAGGGCACGACCGCGCTGCTAATCGGCACGACCGTGTTTCATGAGGCACGGCCGCGCTAGATGATTAGCGCGACCGTGTCTATTCCAAATCAGATACGAATTGACAAATGCTTGTATTTTAAACGCTGGAATTGTTAGGGCTTTTGATTAATGGGTTATTACGAGTCTTTTCATATGACTTAATTGCATGCACATCGCGTTTAAGTAGGGGTTCGATTAAATCATTTTTTAATAAAGCATGAGTTCTGATTCGGATCGATTTCTATAATGGAAGCCCAAATTGAATAGGGGCTTTCGATACAGATACTGAAATGAATGAATTAAAGGATTCAATTACCCTGAACAGCAGCGAATTGATAAAGAACGGTAGGGAGGAAGTTCCGGCGACGGCAAGACTGGTTTCCGGCGACTTCTGCTGCGGTTCCGAATGCTTCAGCGGCTTCGGATGATTCAGAGATGATTTGGGAAACGATTGACTGGATTGCTTGAGATAATTCTGATCGAAAAAGCTTGAGAGAGTTTTTCTTGAATTGGGAGAGTTTTTCTTGAATTGTTGAAATGAAACTGATGCGTTTTGAGAATTTGAAAAAGTGGTAATACAATTGTTAAGGGAAAACAAACGTATGACTGTTACGGATTCAAACGATCGGGCGATTAAAGTTGCAGTTACGTTTCAACTGTTACACAGGCGCGACCGTGCCTAAATATGGCACGACCGTGCCTAGGCACCGGGCGCGATTGTTCCAAAGCAGGTCGCGCGACCGTGCCAAAGCACTTGGCGCGACCGTGCTAGGACGAAGCACGGCCGTGCTAGACTAGGGTTTCTTGACATTTTTCAACTTTAGTCCTTGACTTTTCAGATTTGATAAGTTTGAATAAAATAGTCTCTTGTATAGTGTTTAAATGTATATAACCGAGTAAAATTTGCGAATTTGTATAGAATCATTGCATTTAATTTACGGCGAGAAAATAAATGAGACAGTGCACGAGTATTGAATTCGAAATTGCATTACATTGGATTGAAATATGAATAATAAAAATCAGGAATGTTACAGTCTCCCCATGTTGAGAGAATTTCGTCCCGAAATTTAGCTAGTGGAAACAACATTATTAGTAAAAAGATGAGGGTACTTGAGCTTCATTTGGTCTTCTCGTTCCCAAGTGAACTCAGGACCACGCTTAGATTCCCAACGAACCTTAACGATAGGAATGCGACTTCGCTTGAGCTGCTTGACATCACGATCCATAATTTCCACCGGCTTCTCAACGAAGTGCATCGTTTCATCAATGCGCACGTCGTCAAGCAGTATATGGAGATTTTCATCGGCGAGACACTTCTTTAGATTCGATACATGAAATGCAGGATGCACGTTGCCAAGAGATGGAGGTAACTTGAGCTTGTAAGCCACTTTCCCAATCCTTTCAAGGATTTTGAATGGGCCAACATAACGAGGTGCTAACTTGCCTTTCTTTCCAAAACGGATCACCCCCTTCCATGGAGACACCTTAAGAAGAACAAGATCACCGACTTGGAATTCCAAGGGTTTTCGACGTTTGTCGGCATAACTCTTTTGCCGACTCCTCGCTACTCGAATGTTGTCACGGATTTGAATGATCTTGTCGGATGTTTCTTGAATTAACTCGAGACCGGTGATTTGTGCTTCACCAATCTCGTTCCAACAGATAGGAGAACGACACTTGCGACCATAGAGAGCTTCGAATGGAGCCATGTTGATACTTGTGTGGTAGCTATTGTTGTAAGAAAACTCAATAAGGGATAAATGTGAATCCCAATTGCCACCAAAATCGATTACACAAGCTCTAAGCATGTCTTCAAGAATTTGGATTGTTCGCCCGGTTTGACCATCCGTTTGCGGATGTTAAGCCGTGCTCAAATCTAATCGAGTACCAAGAGCCTTTTGGAGAGATTGCCAAAACCGAGAAGTGAACCGAGCATCTCTATCGGATATTATGTTCAAGGGAACACCATGACGGCTCACAATTTCATCAATGTAAATTCGGGCTAGTTTCTCCAGTTTGAAGTCTTCACGAATAGGCAAGAAGTGAGCATATTTGGTGAGTCGATCAATGATCACCCAAATACTATCATAACCACTCGAGGTGCGAGGGAGTTTGGTAATAAAATCCATGGCTAAGTTCTCCCATTTACACACGGGAATTTCCGGTTGTTCAAGCAAACCAGAAGGACGTTGATGTTCGGCTTTGACTTTAGAACAGGTTAAGCATTTGGCCACATAAAGAGCAATGTCTTTCTTCATACCGGGCCACCAACAAAGTTGGCGAAGATCTTGGTACATTTTATCCGCACCAGGATGAATAGAATAACGAGTCTTATGAGCCTCGTTCATGAGAAATGTACGGAGATCGTCGCGATCAGGAATCCAAATACGGTTCAAGTAATAGAGTAAGCCATTGGGCTTTGATTCAAGAAGGAGTTCAACACCACATGACATTTCTTCGTACATATTACCCTCGGTTACCGAGACGTGTTGAGCTTCTAAAATACGGGTTTGAATATCGGTTTGAATACGGGCACAATGAAGCATAACATGGTCCTTTCGACTCAAAGCATCGGCTACAACATTCGCTTTGCCGGGATGGTAACGAATCTCGCAGTCGTAGTCGTAGTCGTTAAGGAGTTTGACCCAACGTCTCTGCCTCATATTAAGTTCTTTTTGGTTGAAGATATGTTGAAGACTTTTGTGGTCGGTGAATACCACACATTTTTTGCCATATAGGTAATGTCTCCAAATCTTTAACGCGAATACGACCGCACCCAACTCGAGATCGTGCGTCGTATAACTCTTCTCATGAACTTTGAGTTGCCTTGATGCATAAGCGATTACTTTGCCTCGTTGCATGAGAACACAACCAAGACCTTGGTTAGAAGCATCACAATAGACAACTAAATCATCATTTCCATCGGGGAGAGTCAATATGGGAGCATTGAACAACTTTTTTTTGAGGGTTTGGAAAGCTTCTTCTTGTTTCGGTCCCCATTCATAAGTTTTACCCTTATGGGTCAAAGCGGTAAGAGGGACAACAATCTTTAAGAAGTTTGAGATGAAACGACGATAATAACCCGCAAGACCAAGAAATGAATGAACTTCGGTAGGAGTCTTCGGGGCATTCCAATTCTTAACCGTTTCAATCTTAGCAGGATCAACATGAATACCCTTGTCGTTGACGATGTGACCAAGAAATTGAACTTCTTTTAGCCAAAATTCACACTTGGAGAACTTGGCATATAGTTGTTCTCTGTTTAAAAGGTCCAAAACCAATCTAAGGTGTTCTTCATGGTCGGCTTTAGTCTTGGAATAGAATAAGATATCATCAATAAAAACGATCACGAATTTATCAAGGTACGGTTTGCACACACGATTCATGAGATCCATGAAAACTGAGGGTGCATTGGTTAACCCGAAAGGCATAACCATGAACTCGTAATGACCATACCTTGTTCGAAAAGCAGTCTTAGGAATGTCATCTTCTTGAACACGGAGCTGATGATAACCAGATCGAAGATCGATCTTCGAGAAGCAAGTAGAACCTTGAAGTTGATCAAAGAGATCATCGATTCTAGGCAAAGGATAACGGTTCTTGATAGTAAGTTTGTTGAGTTCGCGGTAGTCAATACACATGCGAAATGATCCATCCTTCTTCTTAACAAATAAGACGGGTGCACCCCACGGTGAATGACTCGGACGGATAAATCCCTTGTCGGAGAGTTCTTGAAGTTGACTTGCAAGTTCTTGCATTTCGGAAGGTGCAAGACGATAAGGAGCTCTAGCAACGGGGTTAGCTCCCGGTATAAGATCAATACGGAACTCTACTTGACGAACGGGAGGAAGACCGGATAAATCCTTAGGAAAAACCTCGGGAAAATCTCGAATAATGGGAATGTCTTGGATACTCTTCTCCTTGACATCCTTTTGAACAATGTGAGCTAAGAAAGCAATGTACTTCTTTCGTAAGTACTTTTGGGCGGTAGTACACGACATCAACTTAAGTCCCTTGCAAGGCTTTTCACCAAAAACTCTTAAGGTTTCTCCCGATGGTAGCGGAATTTGGATACACTTTTCAAAGCAAATGACTTCGGCATGATGATTTGATAGCCAATCCATACCTATGATAATATCAAAGCTTCCTAGTGGCATTGGAACAAGGTTGATTGGGAATGAATGGTCATTTAGTTCTAAGGAGCAATCATAAATAATGGACTCAATGGTAAGGGAGTCACCATTTGCTATTTCAACGGTGAAGGTTTTCTCTAATTGGGATCGTGTCTTTGCAAGTAAAGGCTCAAAATTAAGTGACACAAAACTTTTATCGGCACCCGTATCGAACAAAATGGAGGCATATTGACTATTAACAAGAAACGTACCATTAACCACGTCGTTGTTGGCTTGAGCTTCGTTGGCGTTTATGTTGAACGCACGCCCACGAGCTCCACCTTGTCTAGCATTTGTAAGTCTTGGACATTGATTACGAAAATGGTTCGGGTCACCACACTCATAGCAAGCACCCCCATTAGCAATGGCGGGAGCACCTTGGTTAGCCACTTGAGGTACGGTTCGGTTTGGAGGGTTGACTTGGCCCGTAAGAGCTTTGGTCCTACAAATACTAACCGTATGACCATATCTCCCACAATAAGTACAAAGGCGACATGGGATGTTTTGGGGATGATGGTAGTTGCAGGTGGCACAAAGTGGGTAAATTCCACCATATGGCTTTTTGACCGGTGCTTGAACCATAGGTGCAGCTTGGTTGACGGGGACAACAGGAGTAACCACAGCAAAATTTCTAACTTTCCTCTTTCTATTATTGCGAGAGGGCTCGGTTGTGGCTTCTTTGTTGTGAGCAGGAGGGGTTACGGTTTTAGAAACTTTCTTAGAACCCTTTTTGGTAAGAGTTCCAGCTTTTACATGATTATCAGTTAGGGTAGCAGACAGGCGGATGGCATCTTCCAAAGTAGCAGGATTTCTACCTAAGACAGTATTTTGGATTTGTCTTGGTAGCCCACCAATGTACTTTTCGATACAACAGGATAACGGAGTGACCATGTGGGGTACTAGAAGGCTCAACTCATGGAACCGAGTTGTATATGCTAAGCTTTCCCCACTATCTTGGGCAAGATCCCAAAATTCAGCTTCCAACTTTTTCACTTCATTTCGAGGACAGAACTCCTCGGTCATAAGCCTTTTGACCTCATCCCAAGGTAAGGCCATAGCTATGTCAACACCCCTATTTCTTTTCTCCCCATTCCACCAAGTAAGTGCCCGTTTTTGTAGGACACTTGTAGCATGACGAACACGGAGGTTGTCGGGACAGTCACTATTGAGAAAGGTATTCTCAATTCTTTCAAACCATTGAAGGAGTCCAGTATCTCCTTCGGTTCCATAAAACTTTAGGGGATTGCACGAATTGAAGTGTTTGAAGGTGCATTAAGGTGGATTGTTACCACCATTTCCACCATTTCCACCATTATTACCACTATTGCTTCCATTTCCACCATTGTTGCCATTGGTGGCACCATTGGCTTGGGTGAGTTGTGTCACCAATTGGGTGAGAATAGCAGCAATGTCGGTGTTGGCGTTGGTTGCGGGAGCACGACGAGGAGGCATTCTACAGATTGTCACGAGACAAGAAAAAAAAATTGTGAGGACTTATGAGATTTGATAGGATTTAATGAGATAGCAAAATAAAAATAGATATTCTTAGTTTGGATTGTACTCAAAAGTGACAAAATCACTTGAATACCATGGCACATTAAGGTTAATTAAACTTATAAAATTTTCAAGGAGACATGCTTTAGCCTATAAGTAAACACTCATCTCGGGAATTCCCAGGAAAGCATACGGGTCCCTCGGTTGATTGGGATTTATGCGAAATGCTTTCCTAGACAGAAAACCCAAAATACAGGTGTCACCCTTCCAGATTGCACGTGTCCTCAAATAATTTAACAAGTTTAAAAACCTTAACGAAGAAATAAAAATTTTAAAGATTTTTGCTTCAAGAATTTTCCACATGCTTAGAAAGGATAAGGATAGAAAAGAAAATAGAAATATTATGAGGTTTTAGAATATAGGAAAGGATATTATTTATTTAATTATTAAAAATATCCTAATAAGTCATGGATTTAAAACACATAAGTCATCATAATGCAATAGTAAGTAATCATACTAAACATGTAACATATAACATATAGCACATAGCATGTGACACATAGCACAAAAATCATGAAGTATAGTATAAGTGGGTGTCCTAAAGTTATACTCTAGGTCAAGGTGTCTAATAACCTAATTCCCTATAACCAAGGCTCTGATACCAATCTGTCACACCCCGACCGATGGTGGAATCATCGGGGCGGGACATGTAAGACTGTTCATAGCACATGGTTGACTAAATTGAAATATATTAAAGTCAAATTTGCATTTCAAATAATCCAAGTACAAAACCAAATTCAAACAAGATACATAAAATAATTCATAAAGTTCTTGATTTAAATTGCTAAGTCCAAATCCTATGTTGAACACGTCTTGAATCAATCTCACATATTGGGGCCTGAAACATGAATAAAATAAAGTCAACTAAAAAGTTGGTGAGTATAACACAGTTGTATATAGATAGCATATAGATGAAAACAAATCCTTTACATGACATGATAAATAAGGTGTTCATGGGGAGCAGTTATTGTGTAACCAAATGTACAATCAAACCTTGTAACTAGCATGCAAAAATTATGTTGTCGGTTTCAATCACCGCGTACCATGGGTGGGTTTGTCAGACTCAATAGATATATCATTGAAAACCGTCGGCTTGTATAGTTAATGATTGCACATAAGAACATACAAAGGTTAGCACACCTAGCACTCGGGCACAAAGCTCAAATTTTTGCACACATGTATGTAAATAGGATTTTTGCACTTGTGTTGTTTGTGTAAATGTAAATGTGTAATGTGTAATGAGTATAGAGTTCATGTTCCACCCCAAAAGTGTAAAAGAGTAAAAAGGGGTTGTGAATACTCACATGGTATAGAAGTGTAGCTAACAAAGATTATAGATAGCAAATATGATCCTCGAAATGCACAATTTAACCTAAAGAGTAATGTGTATTGAATCAAATAGATGCATAAAGTTTAAGTCTAAAATGAAAGTTGAATTTGTGTATGAAACTATTGATTTGTTTTTAAAAATATTGAATAAAATATATAGAGTTTGAAGTAAAATATTTTTGAAACAATTTGATTAGGTTTGAATTGAATAATTGAATAAATATATAATTATAGTTTATGAAATAATGTGAATATTAATTGTAATTAAGTATAAATAAATAAATGATTTTGATTTAAAATGTAAATTAAATAAATAATCATTATCTCATTTATTTATAAATTTTGTAACTTAATTATTTAAAATATCATTTAAGTGTAAGATAATAAATATAAATTACATTTTCATAAACTTTTAAATAACTTATATTTATGCCAAGATTAAACTTTTAATCCATTTTTAAATACATAAAACATATTTTTATAAAATCTGAAACATTTACTGATTTAAAATATAAAAATTTATAATTCTGTTAAAAGGTTCTGAGTCTCACACGACCGTGCCTCGGAAGGGTACGATCGTGCTCAAGCCACGGGCGCGACCGCGCTAGTCGGGGCGCGACCGGGTTGATCAACAGGAGCACAATCTAGACAAGTCAACAGGAACGACCATGCCTTGGCCCGGCACGGTCGTGTCTATGATCTTTAGACACAACAGAGACTAGCCCAGAGGGCGTGACAAGGTCTGGACAGGAGGGCACGACCGCGCTGCTAATCGGCACGACCGCGTTTCATGAGGCACGGCCGCGCTAGATGATTAGCGCGACCGTGTCTATTCCAAATCAGACACGAATTGACAAATGCTTGTATTTTAAACGCTGGAATTGTTAGGGCTTTTGATTAATGGGTTATTACGAGTCTTTTCATATGACTTAATTGCATGCACATCGCGTTTAAGTAGGGGTTCGATTAAATCATTTTTTAATAAAGCATGAGTTCTGATTCGGATCGATTTCTATAATGGAAGCCCAAATTGAATAGGGGCTTTCGATACAGATACTGAAATGAATGAATTAAAGGATTCAATTACCCTGAACAGCAGCGAATTGATAAAGAACGGTAGGGAGGAAGTTCCGGCGACGGCAAGACTGGTTTCCGGCGACTTCTGCTGCGGTTCCGAATTCTTCAGCGGCTTCAGATGATTCAGAGATGATTTGGGAAACGATTGACTGGATTGCTTGAGATAATTCTGATCGAAAAAGCTTGAGAGAGTTTTTCTTGAATTGAGAGAGTTTTTCTTGAATTGTTGAAATGAAACTGAGGCGTTTTGAAAAAGTGGTAATACAATTGTTAAGGGAAAACAAACGTATGACTGTTACGGATTCGAACGATCGGGCGATTAAAGTTGCAGTTACGTTTTAGCTGTTAAACAGGCGCGACCGTGCCTAAATATGGCACGACCGTGCCTAGGCACCGGGCGCGATCATTCCAAAGCAGGCCGCGCGACCATGCCAAAGCACTTGGCGCGACCGTGCTAGGACGAAGCACGACCGTGCTAGACTAGGGTTTCTTGACATTTTTCAACTTTAGTCCTTGACTTTTCAGATTTGATAAGTTTGAATAAAATAGTTTCTTGTATAGTGTTTAAATGTATATAACCGAGTAAAATTTGCGAATTTGTATAGAATCATTGCATTTAATTTACGGCGAGAAAATAAATGAGACAGTGCACGAGTATTGAATTCGAAATTGCATTACATTGGATTGAAATATGAATAATAAAAATCAGGAATGTTACAACAAAACTAAGCGTTTAAGATTGTATTATATACAAAAACATTTGCAAATTAGATTTTGGGTTCTGGTTCAAGTTTCATAGCATTCACATGAAGTTTTTTTTAATTCACTTTCTTGTATTTTATGGTACATTTTTTTCCCAACAACAATAGTTACCGGAAGACGAAGATAAGGTAAATTCTTCTTTTTATATTGTTGAAGGTCAAAACTTAATTATTTACATTCTTCTTTTAATATGATAACTTTTATTTTAGATTTATGATTTTGTAAAATTACCTATGTTTTTTTTGTTATTGTGTTGTTTTTTATGTTGTACTGATTTGCTGTTGTGCTGATTTTGTTGTTGTGCTATTTTCCTGTGCTGGTTTGCTGTTGTTTATTAGAAAGCAGCATAGATTCTATTATCAATGTTATTTTATCGAAAATCAACACATATTTGATTTTTTTTAAATCATCGTTTTTTATATATCAACATTATACTCAAATTAAAGAGAAAAAAATGTCTGATTTTATGGTGTAATTTTAAAAAAAAAAAATAATGTTGTATTAAAAAGTTATGAACGTTTAAAAAATGTGGAGGAACTTGAAAAAAGTAAACAAAAATGGCTATTCCAAATATACTCCTCCAACCTTCTTTTTTCGCCACTTGAAACTCATCCCTTGATTAGCAAAATGGATGGCTATGATTGCTTCTTAGCCAAATTGCACTTTTTAGTTGAACCTCTCCGTATATATATATATATATATATATATATATATATATATATATATATATATATATATATATATATATATGGGGAGGATCAAATAAGAAGTAGTTTTTCGCTAAAAATTCTATGAAATGACAAAGACCTTAAGAAATGATATCAAACGAACTCCGATTGAGTTCATTTCAGCGGCGTTAGAACCGTATCGTCGAAAGGTAGACTAAATACGGCTACTACGTTAGACGGTGGCCCTTATACGAAACATGGATGCATATATAGTTCGAATGGGAGACGGATGCCTTAGGGCAAAGAGGCGAATCACGGACTACGATGGTAGGACGATATGAATCACGGAAGGCTAGAAAGGTAGTCGGACGGTATGAATGAATCACATACTACTTCGGTAGGACGGTATGAATGATGGACTACGATAGCAGGACAAAACGTTTGTCTTCGTGACTTACGTAATGACGAGCTGATCACCTATATGTGTATGACCAATGAATGTTAAATGAAGGGAAATGAAGTGTTAATATGTGTGTATATATATATATATACTTACTTATAAAGATGTGATGTTTATACCTAATTGCTTTTACCAAGAACTCATTAGCGTTAACTGATTTTTAGTATGCACTTAAGGTAGAAAATGAAAAGACGGGCAAAAGAGTCAAGGCTACCTGGCCAAATGCTAACATCCTACTTACTTGTATAACGTTAAGACAATGTTTTGAATGTTTAAGACTTCCATTGTTTATGTAATTGAATGATGTATGCTTTCGCTATGTTTGAATGCTCTTAGGTTGGTTCAGAAATAATGGCTATGTTTATGAGTAAATCCAACGAGTGAGGATCGCGAATTTTGGGCCTTACAAAAGAAGATGATTCCAGTAAGAAGGAAAGACTTCATGGGGTGTGTATGGGTCGTTTTAACCCATTTCAGGTGTGTTATACTTGTAAAGACTTCATAAAGTGTTCTTCGGGTCGTTTTGAACCATTTCATGTGTTTTATGCTTATAAAGATTTCATAAAGTACATACGGACACATTTAAAGTGGATTATGCTTATAAAGACATAATAGAATGTTTTTGGATTTCTTGATGTAACACCTTGAATTTTCTATAAAAATTAAAGGCTAAAAATATCAAGTATTGAAGTCTAGGGGTTAAAACTCTATGTTCTTCAAAGATAAAGGACTGAAAATGAAATTTTTGGAAATGGGGGGGGGGGATAGCGGACCGCTATCCCTAACCATAACGGTCCGCTATGTAGGGAAAAAGGAATAAATCAGGTTGTAACACGTGTCATATGACACATCGGGTAGAAATCTGACACGTGGACTGATAGCGGACCGACATCCAAACCATAGCGGTCCAATATGGAAAGGTGACCAATAGTGGACCAAGTAGGAACTCATAACGGTCTGTTATGTAGGCCCGAAGGAAAAATTGCGGCCGGAAATGGTAGCGGACCGACATCCCCCTGGATAACGGTCCGCTATGGGTGCACTTTTGCCCTATAAATAGATTTCGATGACCAGATCTCTAGACACAATATTCACACACAAAAACACACTCAAACTAACACACTTAGCCTAGGGATCTGTGAAGAGTGCCTGTACGCCTTCAAAATTGCAGTAGATTGTGTGCTGAGGTAAGATTCCGAAAACTGGTTACTAACCATTAAGCTTTAATTATACATTTATTAAGCTTATTATAGATTTTAATTAAGAAGTTAAATATATGTCAAGGTGTTGTCCAAGGTGTTTGACATATTATTGATACAATAAGCTGAAATACTGTCCAAGTGAGTTCCTCTAAACTTAATGTGTATTGTTACACAGTTTTTATTTGAAATAGTCATCATATTCCATGTATATATAATGCGTAATAAGTACTTTATACGTTCTGTTTGTGGGATGGATACAATGGGTGGATTATCTCATTTTACTGGTGTGGGAGGACCAGTAGGGTGAGATAGTTTATTCAGTTTATACTGGTGTGGGAAGACCAGTGGTGGAAACGTTGCCAATTATATATATAACAAAAAGCTCACATCGGTGTTGCATGTGGGTGGGATGTGAGAATGCTGATGATTAAATAACAACCATTTGTGGTAAAGGTTCATGAACTCACCAACTTATGTTGACCTAGTTAGTTTTAAAAGATTATTGCACGTGGATTTATTAGTGGCATTCCAGGTAGCTAATAGATGTGGATAGTCATTTGGTTAGTCAGAGAATTGTGATGGTTTGAGGCATGCTGAGTAGAGATGTCTGGTGGAGATTTTAAATTCTGTGACAGAGACTAACGTTTATCATTTGGTTAGTTTGTAATACAGGTTTGCTTTATGATGTAAAACAGTGTAGTTATGAATGAATAAAGTTCTATGTCTTAGCTTTTGCTATGTGTTTTTGGTATCAACTTCACAGTAACTAGAAGGAGACCATCTGACCAGTATGTAGTTATCTGACGAACGGAATGTTCTTTCGAGGAAAGGATTGTGTATAAATCTCTTCTAGACCCGTCATTCTTTCCTGAGAACATATCTGTTGGAGGTACTACTCTGGTTAAACGACTGTCCTGACACTCTTTAAATTGTGTAAGCGTTACATTCCTTTTTATATGCATAAAACTCTGTTTTGATATGATTACGTTTTAAAAAATTTTCACTCCCATATCTAAGCGGTACCGTACCACTATGTAGCTTTTTAACTCGCAATTGTATGTTTGTAACTTATACGGGATTCCAGCCTCATCACGCGGGTTCCCTACTAGTATATATATATATATATATATATATATATATATATATATATATATATATATATATATATATATATATATATATATATATATATATATATATATATCGTGTTCGTGTAAAAATAAAATAAGTATTTATTAGTCGGGTCGGTGCTTGGATATCATTTGTGCTTAAAATAAGGTTTATAAATATCGACCCCAAATGTGTAAGTTATTCAAATTTTCGTTTCCTATGATGGAAAAGAATCTAGTTTAGAGAACGGGTGTGTTTATAAAATATAAAGCTTTTCGACGAAAATTTAGCATTATAACGGCTAGATTCGTAATAAACCTTAAATAAATCAAATCATGCATTTAAGTTTCCAAATTCCTAACTTTCCATCATTTTTACCATTCGATTGTATTAAATCAAAATCATCAAGAGAATGAGAATATTACTAAATAATGATAAATAAAGTTGGGGTTTAATATTTATATCGATTTATTATGATGGAAGGAAAGTCATCTCTTGTATTAAGATCTTGCTTATGGATGTCATTAAATGAAGGTGTATATATATACATATTTATATACACATATATTTAGATCCTTGACAAGTCATTGTTGATGTAAGAAAAAATATATAAAATAAATCTAGTCTTATATATATATATATATATAGGGGATGGTTCCCCTAAGAAGTGCAATTTGGTAAAGAAACCTAAGAAACAATCTCATCCATTCAATTGGATTATCAAGGTTAGAGATTTAAGTGTAGGAAAATAAGGGGTGTAGGGGCATTCTTGGAAAACCCACAATTGTTGTCTTTTTTTCAAATTCCCCCACCTTTTTTAAACATACATAACTTTTTCATACGAACTTATTTAAAAAAAATTACACTATAAAAAAGAGCGTTTTTTTACCTTTAATTAGAGTATAGTATTGCTATTTTTTTTGTAAAAACAAAATCGATACTTAATGAAATTGTACGACTTTACGAAAATGTGCTGGTTTCTGGTAAAACAGCACAATTAACTGTGTTGCATTGTAAAACAACACAATTAACTGTGATGCTTTATCATAAAACAACACCAAACATAACAATTAATTGTGTTGTTTTACTATAAAACAGCACCAAAACAACACGGTTAATTGTGTGACTAACTCTTCTTAGCTAACCCAGCACAAACAAAACTAGCACAACAAAACTAATATATCAAACCAGCACAAAACAAAGAACACACTTGGAATTGACAGGTTATAATCCTAAAACCAGCACAAACATAACCCACAAACATAACCCATCACCAGCAAAACCAACACAGGTAGGCCATCACAAAAATAAACAAAACCCAACACAACAAAACTAAGCTTTTAAGATTGTATTATTTACAAAAATATTTGCAAATAAGATTTTGGGTTTTGGTTCAAGTTTCAGAGCATTCACATGAAGTGTTTTTTTAATTCACTTTGTTGTATTTTATGGTACATTTTTTTTCCTACAACAATAGTTACCGGAAGACGCAAAAATAAGGTAAATTCTTCTTTTTATGTTGTTGAAGTTCAAAACTTAATTACTTACTTTCTTCTTTTAGGATGATAACTTTTATTTTTGATTTATGATTTTATAAAATTACATGTGTTTTTTTTGTTATTGTGTTGTTTTTTATGTTGTACTTATTTGCTGTTGTGCTGATTTTGTTGTTGTGCTCTTTTCCTGTGCTGGTTTGCTGTTGTTTACTAGAAAACATCATAGATTCTAATAACAATATTATTTTATCAAAAATCAACACATATTTGATTTTTTTTTAAATCATCTTTTTTATATATCAACATTATACTCAAATTAAAGAGAAAAAAATGTCTGATTTTATGGTGTAATTTTTTTTAAAAAATAATGTTGTATAAAAAAGTTATGAACGTTTAAAAAATGTGAGGGAACTTGAAAAAAGTCAACAAAAATGGCTATTTCAAATATACCCCTCCAACCTTCTTTTTTCCCCACTTGAATCTCATCCCTTGATTAGGAAAATGGATGGCTATGATTGCTTCTTAGGCTTCTTAGCCAAATTGCACTTTTTAGTTGAACCTCCCCGTATAAATAATATATATATATATATATATATAGGTGGAGGTTCAAATAATAAATAGTTTTTCGCTAAAAAATCTAAGAAATGACAAAAACCTTAAGAAACGATATCAAACGAACTCCGATTGACATTTCAGCGGCGTTGGAACCGTATAGTCGAAAGGTAGACTAAGTACGGCTATTACGGTAGACGAAGGCCTTTATATGAAGCATGGCTTCATATATAGTTAGAATGAGAAACGGATGCCTTAGGCAAAGAGGCGAATCACGGACTACGACGGTAAGACGGTATGAATCACAGACGACTAGAAAGGTAGCCAGACGGTATGAATGAATCACGTAATACTTTGGTAGGACAGTTTGAATGACGGACTACGACAGCAAGACAAAAAGTTTGTCTTTGTGACTTAGGTAATGACGAGCTGATCACCCATATGTGTATGACCAATGAATGTTAAATGAAGGGAAATGAAGTGTATGTTAAATGAAGGGACAGCAGGACATAATGTTTGTCTTTGTGACTTACAGAACGTTGTTTATGTAATTGAATGATGTATGCTTCCGATATGTTTGAATGCTCTTATTTAGGTTCAGTAATAATGGCTCTGTTTATGAGTAAATCCAACGAGTGAGGATCCCGAGTTTGGGGCCTTACAAAAGATGATGATACCAGCAAGCCGGAAAGACTTCATAGGGTGTGTATGGGTCGTTTTAACCCATTTCAGGTGTGTTATACTTGTCAAGACTTCATAATGACTAGTCAAACTCTAAACCTATGAGAACTCCTTTATTTAACACTCAGTATTTCATTATCACTTACAACCTTTTCATTGTTTTCTGATAGACATGGACTCCTACTCTCCTTCCTCCCCGGTATACCGTCCCGGAGTAGAATCGGATTGGGAAGAAGACATCAGGTCACCACCACCCCCAGCTGACTGCCCAAGGATTGATGTAAGGGCAGATTGGGCTAGGAACACCGGCCCAAGACTTCGAACACCTATATCACACCCATTAAGAGACCCGTATCTGGTGCCCGACCCGTATCATCCTAACCCTTGGGTAAGGCATACCATGGCACCCACTAATGTTATGGGAATTCTAACCAATAACATTCACCCATATATGAGGACCTCAAAGTTTGAGAGGCAAAGGATGGAGCACGAGGTAATGCACGACTTGCAAGGACAAAGAATGGATAGCCTAGCAAACCAATTAGGTTACAAAAAGGAGTTAATCTCCATCCTCGAAAAAGAAATACTGGAGAATCGCACGGAAATGGCTAGAGCTGAAGACAGATCGACTACCCGAGCGACCATAGAGGTGCTTGTCTTGGTGATTATCTTCCTTCTAGTGGGAAGCTACGAGAGACGTTAACAGAAATTTATATTTACTGTCTTAAAATTTTCAGTTTGAGAACCATTTCCCGACGTTTTGAATAATGTTTAACATTTCAGCATTTAATAAATTTTATATTTTCCAACTCTAAAGTTATTATTCATTGATTTGACACATGAGTATACCCATCACAATTTCATTAAGGTTCTCTAAGTATCACCTTATTCATCCACCACGATTTAGTACACTACCGGCAAACTCCTTCGTAAACAAAGCATCCTATTAGTTGATTTAAACAACCTCATTATTTTTGTTCAAACAAAACGTTTATCAAACTTTTAGAGAGTATCAGAAATATAAATTTTCTATAAACATTTTCACTTTGTAACGGGAACTTAATACAACCTATTTTATAAAAAAAATATTATTTCAAATTGATAAATAATTATGATCTTCTCGTTAAAGTAACTATTTCTAAACCCTGGCTAAATTAATATACAACCACTTGTTTAGCCAATAATATCTCTCAAAAATATTGTTCTTATAATAATTGAAAACTTAATAAAAAGGTTTTTCCTACAAATTGTCTAGTTATTTAGATTATTTAACTCAATAGTTTCACTACTTTGTAGATCTACAACCAAGAACAATTTGCAATTTCCTACTTTCAAACAAGGAGCAGTTATTCGTAAACGCATTTCCTTGAGTGCTTTCAAAACCCCCCCTCGTTACCTTTCACCTGTCACTTCAAGAGACGACTCATTTCGCATTGACATTAACTTTCTCTACAAATCTCAACGAGATTTAAAGAGCTAGAACCTAACTACCACATAATACATGAATGCCAAACAACACGCTTGTCCGCAACACTCGATCACATACAAAACGCGCTAGTACACATCACACCAAAATTCAATAACTTACGTATGTACGTTAACAAAATACACAACACGATCACAAAATAAATGAGACTTAGTTGTTTGTAATATACATATACTAAATTAATCACATGACACATAACAATCGTTTGTTTGGTAAATATTACTAGATTGACCACATTGAACATGAAACTTATTTGGTTACAAAGTACATGATGCTAAATTATTTACATTACATAGGGAAGTTTAATTGTTTACAAAATACATGATACTGAATTGCATACATTATACATGAAAACTAATTTGGATTATAAAATATATGATACTAAGTTGTTAGCATCGTACATGATATTTTTTTTCTTACCATATACATGATACTAAATCTTTCACATTACACATGAAACCTATTTTATTACAAGCTACATGACACTAGATCATACATAAAACTTATGTGTTTACATTATACATGAAACTGAGTTGCTTACAATTGTTGTAACTGATTGATCACAATATACGTGAAGCGTGGTCATACACTTTGTTCACCAAACTTGAAAACCATAACACATTGAAGCTACTCGGGATTTAACATATTCTTGTTCAAACACGTGGAAGCTGAAAAAGTTTAAAACAACTCGGTGTTTGACGAATTCTTGTTCAAACATGAGTAAACTATGGAACTTTAAGTTATACTACCATATTACTCTTTAGTTGCTAACAGACCGGCCTACTTAAGGACATCGTTACTTATTAGTAACTCATATGTGAAAACATTAGACACGAACTAAGTGATTTTGTGCCCATTTTGACCCACATACAATGGAAGGATCTATACGGACCATGCGGTGATTCGATTAATTACGGGTGCACACGTAATTATAAAAATCAGCGCATGGAAAACAAAGTAAATTCTATCATGTGTTATGACCTAAAACCTATCGTGATATATAGCAATGAAACAAATATGATATGACAAGGGCATGGTGGATACGCCGATCGTACTTCCTATATATAAGTTCTTTATCATATTATCATAAGTAGCGTTGTTCGTGTCACGTGAAGTTTTGACCTAGACTAATGTTTGTGAAATATCTTATCCATTGACAATTCTTGAGCATATTAGACTACATCTAAACAAACCCTGATCATCAAGTCCCCATCAAACCATCCTAAGTAATGAATTTCACGTTTAGAATCCAAATTATTATTCGACAATTGTTCTCCTTAAGTTCATTCGTCATCATTCGTGCTTGACCTTGAGAAACATACCTGAATTTTGTATACTCCTCTGACTGACAATCAAAGCCCGTTTAGGACCCAAGTTCACCCCGCTCTTGATTTAGTAGCCTCCACTAGTGGAATTTCGGGACGAAATTCTCTCAACTTGGAGATACTGTAACATCCATGATTTTCTGACATAATTTTTTTTCTTATCTTTACGTAATAATGACACTCTATTTCAAATCCCGTACATATCCAACATCTTATGTCATATTAGTTATTATTTGAACGTATAACAATTTCAAGTTTCAACCCTACAATAACATATTGTTTTTCTATTATATATATAACATATGTATGTATATTTATAAACATATACTTATATATATATATATATATATACTCTATATATATCTATACTTTATTATAAATATTATGAGCCTTAAGTTCGAATTTACATCTTTATATATATATATATATATATATATATATATACCATGTATTTAATTATAAATATATATGTAAATATGAATATAATTATTTGTATCAAATAAACCATTTTACATAATTTATAATATTATAAAAATAGAATTTTCTATATAAAATAGTTTAAAATAAAATAAATAATATTTTAGATTTCAATTTTATAACAAAACTTCAATTAATTAGTCTAGGACTTTTTTTTTACAAAGAAACCCCCCCCCCCCCCCATCTAAGCATTTGAACCTTCCTTTTTATGATTTAACCCCCATTATGACCCCCCTTTCATAATATGAAACCTAGAACAAGATCACCACCAATTTTGACTATAAAAAGTCAAACCCATTCAAATCATCCTTCAATCCCATAAAATCCGGAGTTTTAATCCTTCCAAATCAATCAGCAAATCCATTGCGACTGATTAGAAACTTGTATCTACCTAATCGATCAAGAAATCACGGTTTTAGTACCAAAATAAGGGCTTCGAACGTTTTCTTTTTTTGCACTCAAATCAAGTCCAAATCCCATGATTTTCGTTCCATTAACAGCTGTAACGCGTCTACTATCGTCCCATGTAACTTCCCCATCAAATAGAAACTTGAAACGAGCCTCATTCTGTCCTCCCCCTCCTCTCAAATCACGATCGGGTAAAGGGAAAACAACCCGTTGTTCTTGCACCAAATCAGTTCCAATTTTAGGTATTCACCCCACTTTCTTACTCGTTTTTACACTATGAAGCGAAACCCTATCATATCGATGTCGATTTGTGCTCCAATGTCGGGATTATAGGACTCTGGGTTTGCGAATTAGGATATTAGGGAAGAAGGGTTCTCGGAACCCTTTGTTTAACAATAAATCGCTTCTGGTTCTAAACAAGATATGAGTCCAGATCAAGTGGTTAAAGCTATTCCACCCACACCAATCAGGTCGTGGGTTCTACCCCGTATGGGCTTGTTTCCTGTTGATTTTTTTTTCTTTTCTGTTTAAAGTCATGATACACATATATATGTACATTGTATATAAAAGTAAACTCTTGTATTCTAGATAAAAAACGGATGATATACATATTTCTTTTTTTTTTGTTATAACAAAACAAATTTTTTCATCTAGATGTTATTTTTAAAAATTTTTATGGGTGTGTATACATATATATTTATATGAAAATTTTCATTAGAAAACAATCCTTTTATAAATATTCAAGGTTTTTACAACTAAACTCTTTTTTTTTAATAAAACCTTATACATTTTTAACTATGTTTAATTATTATCACAAATGTATAATGAATATAAGCAATATTATTGTTAAATATGTATTAATTCATTTTCAAGAACATGGCAAACATTGTTGTAATATCATAAACCTTATTATTTTTAAATTATGAAATGATCGTGTTTTGTAACGTTATGACTTTTATTAAACAAAGATGTTATAAATATTTAACTTAAACCTATAAAACAAAACGATGTATAAAATACTATTTTGATTTGATTAGTATTACTAATTCTAATAATTGTTTTATCTATAAACATTTATCACGTTATTACTTTCACAAATAACATAGTATTAGTAGAAACATAATGATTCCTCGTTAAATAATCAATCTTCCTATTACAAATTCGTATAACAAATTTATTTATAATATGTTTATAAATATTATTATTTATTATATTAAATTTGCTTGCCAATCATATTTATTATGGACACCTAAAATAAAAACATTATTTATAAACCCTATTCGTATCCCCGATTGTTCGTTCATTCCAAAATCCTAAAATCCCAAATCGCTCCCTTATGGTTTCTCTTAAACCGTTTCTATATGATAATAACCTATTTTATTCGAATTAGGGCATCCTTAATTCTTTATGCTACAAGTTACAAGCTTGAACCTCTATTTACTCAAGGTGAGTATTACATAGCCCCTTTTTACACTTTTACATTTTTGGGGTGAAACATGAACTCTATACATACAATTGTTTACATTTACACAAACTACATAAACACAAATCCTCTTTACATTCATGTGTGCAAATTTGAGCTTTATGTTTGAGTACTAGGTGTGTTAACTGTTTCCGTACAATTTATGTGCAATAATTAATTATTCAAGCCGACGGTTAACAATGATAGATCTATTTAGTCTGACAAACCCACCCAGATTGGGGTGATTGTTATCGACAACACAATTTGTATGCTAGTTACAAAGGTTTGATTGTACTTTGGTTACACAATAGTTGCTCCCCATAAATGCCTTATTTTATCATGTTATGTATGGATTTGTTTTATTCACATTTATATACTGTCTATGTACAAACCTATGTATGCTCACAAACTTTTTAGTTGACCTTATTTTATTCATGTTTCTGGTGCTAATGCGTGATTTGTTCAAGACTTGTTACACATAGGTTTTAGGACTTAGTTAATTTTAATTCAAGAATAATTTGTATTTCATTTATGTACTTTTGAACTTGGTTGTGTTTGATTTGTTTGAAATGAAATTTTATGATTAATATATTGCAATCTAGTCAACCTTGTTCTGATGAACAGTCTAAATGTCCCGTCCCGACGTATTCCGCCGTCGGTTGGGGTGTGATAGACTGGTATCAGAGCCTTGGTTATAGGGAATTAGGTTATTAGACACTTTTTACCTAGACTACAACCTTAGGACACCCATACAATGCTATGCTACTACATGCTACATGATTTCTCTTTGTGTGAATACTCCTACATACTATCATAAGTAAATACACTACCTGATACAATATTTAATAATTGTTGTGCTATATTCATGCTATCTATTTAATTCATTTAAGTGCTATCCTAAGTTTTAACACACACTTATACGAACTTAGCTTTTCATGCACCCTTAAATTCACACATATAATGTCACCACCTCTTGTGATCTAAATATAAACTATGCCCATTAATAATAAACAAGAAGCTCACTTACCCTCCAAGAAGAAGAAGCATACTACAATATATAGGCCTCACTTTCGGGCCTCAAAGCCAAATTCACAACAATTCTCATCATAACCATGAGCCCAACAATAGTGCTATTAATACAAGATGGCTGGAAGAGTGTGTAGACTCTTGAGGGATTCTGGCTAAGGAAAGACAGGGTAGTTAAGTGTGTCCTAGTGACCCACACCTCTTTCCTGGGAATTCTCCTCTAGGATGCATTGCTTATAGGTCAAGTGTATTTCTAAAATACTATTGTGAAGACTCTGTGTTATGACTAGTCAAACTCTAAACCTATGAGAACTCCTATATTTAACACTCAGTATTTTATTATCACATACAACCTTTTCATTGTTTTATGCTATACATGGACTCCTACTCTCCTTCCTCCCTGGTATACCGTCCCAGAGCAGAATCGAATTGGGAAGAAGACATCAGGTCACCACCACCCCAAGCTGACAAGCCAAGGTTTGATGTTAGGGCAGATTGGGCTAGGATCACTGGCCCAAGACTTCGAACACCTAGATCACCCCCATTAAGAGACCCGTATTGGTGCCCGACCCGTGTCATCCTAACCCTTGGGTAAGGCATACCATGGCACCCACTAGTGCTTTGGGAATTCCAACCAATGACATTCACCCATATTATGGGAATTCAAACCCATTAATAATAAACAAGAAGCTCACTTACCCTCCAAGAAGAAGAAGCATACTACAATATATAGGCCTCACTTTCGGGCCTCATAGCCAAATCCACAACAATTCTCATCATAACCATGAGCCCAACAATAGTGTTATTAATACATGATGGCTGGAAGAGTGTGTAGGCTCATGAGGGATTCTGGCTAAGGAAAGACAGGGTAGTTAAGTGTGTCCTAGTGACCCACACCTCTTTCCTGGGAATTCTCCTCTGGGATGCATTGCTTATAGGTCAAGTGTATTTCTAAAATACTATTGTGAAGACTCTGTGTTATGACTAGTCAAACTCTAAACCTATGAGAACTCCTATATTTAACACTCGGTATTTCATTATCACATACAACCTTTTCATTATTTTCTGCTAGACATGGACTCCTACTCTCCTTCCTCCCCGGTATACCGTCCCAGAGCAGAATCGGATTGGGAAGAAGACATCAGGTCACCACCACCACCCCCAGCTGACACGCCAAGGTTTGATGTTAGGGCAGATTGGGCTAGGAACACCGGCCCAAGACTTCGAACACCTAGATCACCCCCATTAAGAGACCCGTATCTGGTGCCCGACCCGTATCATCCTAACCCTTGGTAAGGCATACCATGGCACCCACTAGTGCTATGGGAATTCCAACCAATGACATTCACCCATATGTGAGGACCTCAGAGTTTGAGAGGCAAAGGATGGAGCATGAGGTAATGCACGACTTGCAAGGACAAAGAATGGATAGCCTAGCAAACCAATTAGGTTACCAAAAAGAGTTAATCTCCATCCTCGAAAAAGAAATACCGGAGAATCGCACGAAAACGGCTAGAGTTGAAGACAGATCGACTACCCGAGCGACCATAGCGGTACTCGTCTTGGTGACTATCTTCCTTCTAGTGGGAAGCTACCAGAGACGTTAGCTGAAATTTATATTTATTGTCTTAAAATTTTCAATTTGAGAACCATTTCCCGAAGTTTTGAATAATGTTTAACATTTCAGCATTTAATAAATTTTATATTTTCCAACTCTAAAGTTATTATTCATTGATTTGACACATGAGTACACCCAGCACAATTTCATCAAGGTTCTCTAAGTATCACCTTATTCATCCACTACAATTTAGCACACTACCGGCAATCTCCTTCGTAAACAAAGCATCCTATTAGTTGATTTAAACAACCTCATTATTTTTGTTCAAACAAAACGTTTATCATACTTTTAGAGAGTATCAGAAATATAAATTTTCTATAAACATTTTCACTTTGTAACGGGAACTTAATACAACCTATTTTATAAAAAAAAATTATTTCAAATTGATAAATAATTATGATCTTCTCGTTAAAGTAACTATTTCTAAACCCTGGCTAAATTAATATACAACCACTTGTTTAGCTAATAATTTCTCTTAAAATTATTCTTTTTATAATAATTGAAAACTTAATAAAAAGGTTTTTCCTACAAATTGTCTAGTTATTTAGATTATTTAACTCAATAGTTTCACTACTTTATATATCTACAACCAAGAACAATTTGCAATTTCCTACTTTCAAACAAGGAGCAGTTATTCGTAAACGCATTCCCTCGAGTGCTTTCAAAACCCCCTCGTTACCTTTCACTTGTCACTTCAAGAGACGACTCATTTCGCGTAGACATTAACTTTATCTACAATCCTCAACAAGATTTAAAGAGCTAGAACCTAACTACCACATAATATATGAACGTCAAACAACACGCTTGCCCGCAACACTCGATCACATACAAAACTCACTAGTACACATCACACCAAAATTCAATAACTTACGTATGTACATTAACAAAATACACAACACGATCACATAATAAATGAGACTTAGTTGTTTGTAATATACATATACTAAATTAATCACATGACACATAACAATCGTTTATTTGGTAAATATTACTAGATTGACCACATTGAACATGAAACTTATTTGGTTATAAAGTACATGATGCTAAATTATTTACATTACACAGGGAAGTTTAATTGTTTACAAAAGACATGATACTGAATTGCTTACATTATACATGAAAACTAATTTGAATTATAAAATATATGATACTAAGTTGTTAGCATTGTACATGATATTTTTTTTCTTACCACATACACGATACTAAATTTTCACATTACACATGAAACCTATTTGATTACAAGCTACATGACAATAGATCATACATAAAACTTATGTGTTTACATTATACATGAAACTGACTTGCTTACAATTGTTGCAACTGATTGATCACAATATACGCGAAGCGTGGTCATACACTTTGTTCACCAAACTTGAAAACCATAACACGTTGATGCTACTCGGGGTTTGACGTATTCTTGTTCAAACACGAGGAAGCTGAAACACTTTAAAACAACTCGGTGTTTGACGTATTCTTGTTCAACCATGAGTAAACTATGGAACTTTAAGTTATACTACCATATTACTCTTTAGTTGCTAACAGACCGGCCTACTTAAGGACATAGTTACTTATTAGTAACTCATATGTGAAAACAATAGACACGAACTAAGTGATTTTGTGCCAATTTTGACCCACATACAACGGAAGGATCTATACGACCATGCGGTGATTTGATTAATTACGGGTTCACACGTAATTATAAAAATTAGCGCATGGAAAACATAGTAAATTCTATTGTGTGTTATGACCTAAAACCTATCGTGATATATAGCAACGAAACTAAAGTGATATGACAAGGGCATGGTGGATACGCCGATAGTACTTTCTATATATAAGTGCACTATCATATTATCACAAGTAGTGTTGTTCGTGTCATGTGAAGTTTTGACCTAAACCAATGTTTGTGAAATCTCTTATCCATTGACAATTCTTAAGCATATTTGACTACATCTAAACAAACCCTGATCATCAAGTCCCCATCAAACATCCTAAGTAATGAATTTCACCTTTAGAATCCAAATTATTATTTGACAATTGTTCTCCTTAAGTTCTTTCGTCATCAATCGTGCTTGACCTTGAGAAACATACCTGAATTTTGTATACTCCTCTGACTGACAATCAAAGCGCGTTTAGGACCCAAGTTCATCCCGCTCTTGATTTAGTAGGCTCCACTAGTTGAATTTCGGGACGAAATTCCCTCAACTTGGGGATACTGTAACATCCATGATTTTCTGACATAATTTTTTTATTATGTCACATTAATTATTATTTGAACGTATCCCACATCTTATGTCACATTAATTATTATTTGAACATATAACAATTTCAAGTTTCAATCCTACAATAACATATTGTTTTTCTATTATATATATAACATCTGTATGTATATTTATAAGCATATACTTATATATATATATATATACTTTGTTATAAATATTACGAGCCTTAAGTTCGGATTAAAATAAAGAATATTTTAGATTTCAAGTTTTATAAAAACAGTTTTATAACAAAACTTCAATTAAAATTAGTTTAGGACTTTTTTTTTACAACCCCCCCCATCTAAGCATTTGAACCATTCTTTTTTATGATTTATCCCCCATTATGACCTCCCTTCCATAATATGAAACCTAAAACAAGATCATCACCAATTTTGACTATAAAAAGTCAAACCCATTCAAATCATCCTTCAACCCCACAAATTCCGGAGTTTTAATCCTCCCAAATCAATCAGCAACTCAATTGCGACTGATTGGAAACTTGTATCTACCTAATCGATCTAGAAATCACGGTTTTAGTACCAAAATAAGGGCTTCGGCCGTTTTCTTTTTTTGCACTCAAATCAAGTCCAAATCCCATGATTTTCGTTCCATTAATAGTTGTAATGCGTCTACTATCGTCCCATGTATCTTCCCCATCAAATAGAAACTTGAAACGAGCCTCATTCTGTCCTCCCCCTCGTCTCAAATCATGATCGGGTGAAGAGAAAACAACCCCTTGTTCTTGCACCAGATCAGTTCCAATTTCAGGTAGTCACCCCCACTTTCCTACTCGTTTTTACAATATGAAGCGAAACCCTGTCATATCGATGTCGATCTGTGTTCCAATGTCGGGATTATAGGACTCTGGGTTTGCGAATTAGGATATTAGGGAAGAATGGTTCTCGGAAACCTTTGTTTAACAATAAATCGCTTCTGGTTCTAAACAAGATATGAGTCCAGATCAAGTGGTTAAAGCTATTCCACCCACACCACTCAGGTCGCGGGTTCTACCCCGTCTAGGCTTGTTTCCTGTTGATTTTTTTTTCTTTTCTGTTTAAAGTCATGATACACACATATATATGTACATTGTATATAAAAATAAACTCTTGTATTCTAGATAAAAAAAAGGGATGATATACATATTTCTTTTTTTTTTGTTATAACAAAACAAATTTTATCATCTAGATGTTATTTTTATAAATTTTTATGGGTGTGTATACATATATATTTATATGAAAATTTTCATTAGAAAACGATCCTTTTATAAATATTCAAGGTTTTTACAACTAATCTCTTTTTTTTAATAAAAGCTTATACATTTTTAACTATGTTTAAATATTATCACAAATGTATAATGAATATAAGCAATATTATTGTTAAATATGTATTAATTCATTTTAAAGAACATGACAAACATTGTTGTAATATCATAAACCTTATTATTTTTAAATTATGAAATGATCGTGTTTTGTAACGTTATGACTTTTATTAAACAAAGAGGTTATAAATATTTAACCTAAACCTATAAAACAAAACGATCAATAAAATACTATTTTGATTTGATTAGTATTACTAATTCTAATAATTTTTTTATCTATAAACATTTATCACGTTATTACTTTCACAAATAACATAGTATTAGTAGCAACATAATGATTCCTCGTTAAATAATCAATCTTCCTATTACAAATTCGCATAACAAATTTGTTTATAATACGTTTATAAATATTATTATTTATTTTATTAAATTTTCTTGCCAATCATATTTATTATGGACACCTAAAATAAAAACATCATTTATAAACCCTATTCGTATCCCCGATTTTTCGTTCATCCCGAAATCCTAAAATCCCAAATCGCTCCCTTGTGGTTTCTCTTAAACCGTTTCTATATGATAATAACATATTTTATTCGAATTAGGGCATCCTTAATTCTTTATGCTACAAGTTACAAGCTCGACCCTCTATTTACTCAAGGTGAGTATTACATAGCCCATTTTTACACTTTTACATTTTTGGGGTGAAAGATGAACTCTATACATACAATTGTTTACATTTACACAAACTACACAACCACAAATCCTCTTTACATTCATGTGTGCAAATTTGAGCTTTATGTTTGAGTACTAGGTGTGTTAACTGTTTGCGTGCAATTTATGTGCAATCATTAACTATTCAAGCCGACGGTTAACAATGATAGATCTATTGAGTCTGACAAACCCACCCAGATTGGGGTGATTGTTACCGATAACATAATTTGCATTCTAGTTACAAAGGTTTGATTGTACTTTGGTTACACAATAGTTGCTTCCCATAAATGCCTTATTTTATCATGTTATGTATGGATTTGTTTATTCACATTTATATACTATCTATGTATAAACATATGTATGCTCACCAACTTTTTAGTTGACCTTATTTTATTCATATTTCCGGTGCTAATGCGTGATTTGATCAAGACTTGTTACACATATGTTTTGGGACTTAGTTAATTTTAATTCAAGAACAATTTGTATTTCAATTATGTACTTTTGAACTTGGTTATGTTTGATTTGTTTGAAATGAAATTTGATGATTAATATATTGCAATCTAGTCAACCTTGTGCTCATTAACAGTCTAAATTTCCCACCCCGACGTATTCCGCCGTCGGTTGGGGTGTGACATATATATATATATATATATATATATATATATATATATATATATATATATAAGTATTTATTAGTCGGGTCGGTGTTTGGATATCATTTTTCCTTAAAATAAGGTTTATTATATCGACCCCAAATGTGTAAGTTATTCAAATTTTCGTTTCCTATGTTGGAAAAGACCTAGTTTAGAGAACGGACGTGTTTATAAAATGTAAATCTTGTCGACGAAAATTTAGCATTATAACGGCTAGATTCGTAATAAACCTTAAGTAAATCAAATCATGCATTTAAGTTTCCAAATTCCTAACTTTCCATCATTTTTACCATTTGATTGTATTAAATCAAAATCATCATGAGAATGAGATTATTACTAACTAATGATAAATAAAGTTGGGGTTTAATATTTATATCGATTTATTATGATGGAAGGAAAGTCACCTCTTGTATTAAGATCTTGCTTATGGACGTCATTAAATGAATGTATATATATATATATAATATATATATATATATATACACACACACACACATATATATTTAGATCCTTGACAAGTCATTGTTGATGTAAGAAAAAATCTATAAAACAAATCTAGTCATATATATATATATATATATATATATATATATATATATATATATATATATATATATATAGGGGATGGTTCCCCTAAGAAGTGCAATTTGGTTAAAAAACCTAAGAAAAAATCTCATCCATTCAATTGGATGATTAAGGTTAGAGATTTAAGTGTAGGAAAATAAGGGGTGGAGGGGCATTTTTGGAAAACCCACAATTGTTGACTTTTTTTTCAAATTCCCCCACCTTCTTTAAACATACATAACTTTTTCATACGATCTTATTTAAAAAAAAATTACACCATAAAATCAAACGTTTTTTACCTTTAATTCGAGTATAGTATTGCTATTTTTTTTTGTAAAAACAAAATCGATAGTTAATGAAATTGTGCGACTTTACATAAATGTGCTGGTTTCTTGTAAAACAGCACAATTAACTGTGTTGCATTGTAAAACAGCACAAATAACTATGATGCTTTATCATAAAACAACACCAAACATAACAATTAATTGTGTTGTTTTACTAAAAAACAACACCAAAACAACACGGTTAATTGTGTGACTAACTCTTCTTAGCTAACCCAGCACAAACAAAAGCAGCACAACAAAATTAGTATATCAAACCAGCACAAAACAAAGAACACACTTAGAATTGACAGGTTATAATCCTAAAACCAGCACAAACATAACACACAAACATAACCCAGCACCAGCAAAACCAACACTGGTAGGCTATCAAAAAAATGAACAAAACCCAGCACAACAAAACTAAGCTTTTAAAATTGTATTATATACAAAAACATTTGCAAACTAGATTTTGGGTTCTGGTTCAAGTTTCATAGCATTCACATGAAGTTTTTTTTTAATTCACTTTCTTGTATTTTATGGTACATTTTTTCCCTACAACCATAGTTATCGGAAGACGCAAAGATAAGGTAAATTCTTCTTTTTATGTTGTTGAAGGTCAAAACTTAATTACTTACATTCTTCTTTTAAGATGATATCTTTTATTTCAGATTTATGATTTTATAAAATTAACTGTGTTTTTTTTGTTATTGTGTTGTTTTTTATGTTGTACTGATTTGTTGTTGTGCTGATTTTGTTGTTGTTCTATTTTACTGTGCCGGTCTGCTGTTGTTAATAGAACGTAGCACAAATTCTATTATCATTATTATTTTATCGAAAATCAACACATGCTTGATTTTTTTTTAAATCATCGTTTTTTATATATCAATATTATACTTAAATTAAAGAGAAAAAAATGTCTGATTTTATGGTGTAATTTTTTTAAAAAGTAATGTTGTATAAAAAAGTTTTGAAGGTTTAAAAAATGTGAGGAAACTTGAAAAAAGTCAACAAAAATGGCTATTCCAAAGATACCCCTCTAACCTTCTTTTTTTCCCCACTTGAATCTCATATCTTGATTAGGAAAATAGATGTTTATGATTGCTTCTTAGGCTTTTTAGCCAAATTGCACTTTTTAGTTGAACCTCCCCGTATAAATATATATATATATATATATAGGGGGAGGTTCAAATAAGAAGTAGTTTTTCGCTAAAAAAATCTAAGAAATGACAAAAACCTTAAGAAACGATATCAAACGAACTCCGATTGAGCTTATTTCAGCGGCGTTGGAACCGTATCGTCGAACTCTACCATCTTAGCTTTTAGGGTTTAGCTTTTAAGGTTTACATTTTATGTTTGAATTTTAGGGTTTTAGCCTTATGGTTTAGCCTTAGGGTTTAGTTTTTAGGGCTTAGATTTTAGGGTTGAGATTTTAGGGTTTAGGGTTTTTTTAGAGGGTGGGGGTGAGGGTTTAGGTTTTTTAGGGGTGGGTGGGGTTGGGTTTAGGTTTTTTTGGGGGGGGTGGGGTAGGGTGGGGTGGGGGTTTAGGTTTTTGGGCGGTGGGGTGGGGGTTTTAGGCTTTTCGGGGTGGGGTTTGGGGGGGGGGGGGTTTAGGTTTTTGGAGGTACGGGTGGAGGGGGTTTAGGATTTTGGGTCCGGGTTAGGGTTCGATGAGACGGTCCCAACGCCGCTCGAATGAGCTCAATCAGAGTTCGTTTGGCCCAGTTCTTAGGATTTCTTAGCGAAAAATCACTTATTAGTGGAACCGTCCCCTATAAATATATATATATATATATATATATTATTGAAGCGTGTTTTGGTGCTGGATCACGCTCAAGCTTTTGTTATTTATCTTTTAGTTTTGTCTTTGTATGTATTTGTATTTGTCCTTGTTGTTATTGAGTTGTAATCTCTGAACTTGTATTTGTAATCGTTTGCATGTTTTGGTTGTACTAAGCAAATAGGCATGGAGATTGATTCCTGCGTATTTGTTAAGTACACAAAGTGATCATGCGTACTTAGGAAAGTACGCATGAAGGATGTTCATGCTTACTTACAAGTACGCATGACCCAGGTTCTATAAATAGCTTGGTTTGTTTCACTTTTCAGCAGGGATGTAACCACAATCATAAGTATGCCGAGTCAGTTCTATAACAGTTGTTGAAGCACTTTTGTGTGACAAACACTCTGGATAGAGTCTTAGTTTATGTACTTTCATTGTTTGTATTTGTCTTTGTTTGTAAGCGTCTTTATGTATTAGTTATCGAGTTGTATTTACTAATGCATGTTGTTAGTTGCTTAATTCTCTAAGTGTTGTGCGCACTTAGTATGTGCGCAGGAATTAGTTCCTACGTACTTAGCAAGTACGCAAGAATACTATGCGTACTTGCTAAGTACGCATGAGCAATTTCCCCTGCGCACTTGCTAAGTGCGCAGAGTTCAGGTCTTTTATAAATAGGATAGGTTGATAGTAGATAAGTACGCAGACTATTGTGCACTCAGTATTTTTCTCTCTGTAACCTTCAAGTGTTTATAATAGACGAAAGTTTAAAGTGATTCTCTTGTCGGTTTACTTTATGTTGTTTGATTCTTCACCTAGTCACGGGTATTCCGCACCCGGTCCGACTAGCCAACGCACTTGCATGTGACGATCCGCCACACCCGAGGGACCTACAAGTGGTATCAGAGCATTGCTCTTGATTTCGAGTGTTGTGAGTGTGTTTGGAGCATTTTCTTCACATCCTACAGTGTTTTTGCAAGCAAAAGTGGGTATTTTTGTTGATTTTTGTGATAAATTAGGGGTAGCTCTTGAGCACTAATTTAGAAGCAAAAATCACTCAAATACTGACTTTTGTTGTGTATTTGAGTGTGGTGAAACCACTAGTTAAACCTATGGCAAAGCCAAAGATCACATCTGAGGCTAAACCATCTATTTCAAGAAAGGGAAAACATCTTGCTAAACCTTGTGTATCTACCTCTGGTAGTACACCTACTGGTGAGAAACCTGTGGTGAAATTCTCTAAGCCACAGAGAAGGAGAAGGAACAAGAGGTTGAGAAAGCTTGAACAGCTGACTATAATTCAATTAGGTGAAGCTTCCACTTGTTCACCTGTGGCTGTTGAATCTAAGTCTACTGTTCCAGTTAAGAAACAGAAGAGATCCTGGAACAACAAAGATAAAAATTCTCAATCTCCTAGTCCCAATTCTTCTAAACATTCATCCATTTTTAACAGTCTCGACTGTGAGTTAATTGAGGTTGTTTCTTTTAAGAAAGACGGACGACCCAAGACCACTATGGCTTGGGTCTCCAAATCTAATTAATTCTTTTTGTGACTCGTGCAGGGACATCCGAAGGGTACTATCTCTAATCATTGGTATGTAGATAGTGGATTCTCCCGGCACATGACATGTAACATGGCCCTGCTTCAAGATGTTAAACCGTTCAGAGGCGGCTATGTGGCCTTTGCTGGAGAGAAAGGAGGTAGTATCACGTGTCAAGGCATGGTGTCAAATGGGTGTGTGAGCTTTGACAATGTCAACTACTGCGAGCAGCAGAAGCATAACTTGTTGAGTGTCTCCCAAATGTGGGACAAGGAGTACTCAGTGATGTTTGACAAGGATGAATGAGGTTCCTTAAGACTGGATTCTGATGAGAGCGCCAAGGACAAATGACACCTATCAGATTGATATGAGTGTGGCAACAACCACCTCATCAGTTGCTACTTGTTTGCTTACCAAAGCGACAGAACTTGACTTTATCTTGTGGCATAGGAACGGTTTGGTAACCGATGTTGTCCGAAACGGTTTGGTAACCGATGTTCCTAAGCTGAGATTTACCGTTGCAGATGACTGTATGCCTTGTAAAAAGGGTAAACAGCAACGGAAGTCTCACAAGCCCAAGCTCCAAAACTCCATCGATACCCCTTTGGAGCTATTACATATGGATTTGTTTGGCCCCATAAGTATCAGGAGTATTGGAGGTAAGTCATTCTGTCTGGTTGTAACTGATGATTTCTCACGTTTTTCTTGGGTGCATTTTTTAGGTACGAAGGACGAGACTGCTGACATTCTTCAATACATGATCCCGAGCTTGGAATCTCTGTGCAAGCTGAAGGTTAGAATAATAAGGAGTGACAATGGAACTGAGTTCAAGAATAACTTGATGGAACTTTTCTGTCTCAAGAAGGGTATCCGTCATGAATTTAGTGCCCCGTACACACCTCAGCAGAATGGAGTAGCAGAACGGAAGAACAGAACATTGATTGAGACTGCAAGGACAATGCTGTCAGATGCAAAGCTTCCTGTCACTTTCTGG
This sequence comes from Smallanthus sonchifolius, assembly GCA_023525975.1. Classification (NCBI taxonomy): domain Eukaryota; kingdom Viridiplantae; phylum Streptophyta; class Magnoliopsida; order Asterales; family Asteraceae; genus Smallanthus; species Smallanthus sonchifolius. Next base: position 79,998,565 of record CM042020.1, read on the forward strand.
GCAGAAGCAGTTAATACAGCTTGTCACGTCTTGAACAGAGTTCTGGTTGTGAAGCGGCACAACAAGACTTGTTATGAGTTTATCAACAATCGACCTCCCAATCTTGACTATCTAGTTCCTTTTGGTAGTCCCTGTTCTTTATTCCTACAATACAAAGACCACAAGTCTAAGTTTCATGTAAAAGCGGTGGAAGGCATCTTTTTAGGATATGTTGCCAACTCGCCTTGCAAGAGAGTGTACAATATAGGAACTCGTACTGTCGAGGAGTTGTTTGAAGTGGATTGTAGTAAACACATCATTCCACCAGAACCAACTGGTCCAGCTTGGGGTTTTATTATGATGCGCTATTCAAAATTTTCAATCGTCCATATTTTTCTGCAAATGATGCCGCAAATGTATATGAATTATTTGGTGGCGGTGATGACTCCAGTTTCTCAACACGTGCTACTGTACCAATTGTAACTCCTGATTCCAATGCTGCATCTGCATCTGGAACTCTTAATGGTGATAACAGTGAAGATGTTCATGTTGACAGAAATGACGCTCAAGCTAATCCTAACACTAGTGTAGGAAATGAAGCTCCAGCTAATCCAATTAACATTGAATCTTCTTCTTCTGGAACACAGGATATGGAGGAGTTAAGCACGAAACTCGATTCAGAAATTCGGGAACCAAATGTACTAGAGATGAGAGTGCATAAGAATCATCCAATTGACAACATTATTGGTGATCCTCATGCCGGTGTTCAAACTCGTCATCGAACCATTACTGAGAACACTAGTCTCTACTCTGAGATACTTGCCACTGGTGTCATGGAAACATGTCTGCATGCTGCATCCGTGTCCCGGTTAGAGCCGAAGAATGTGAAAGAGGCTCTCGCTGACAACTGCTGGATTGAGACAATGCAAGACGAACTGTCTCAATTCCAAAAGTTGCATGTGTGGGATTTGGTTGACTTGCCAAGGGGCGTACAACCAATTGGCACCAGATGGGTGTTCAAATGCAAGATGGATGATCGTCATGTTGTGGTGAAGAACAAAGCAAGGTTGGTTGTTCAGGGTTTTTATCAACAAGAGGGCTTGGATTACACAGAAGTATATGCCCCAGTTGCTAGACTTGAAGCCATTCGACTGTTTCTGGCTTATGCCTCATATGTTGGTTTCAAGGTCTATCAACTTGATGTGAAGAGTGCTTTCCTGTATGGAAGAGTACATGAAGACGTCTATGTCACTCAACCTCCTGGCTTTGAAGATCCGCATAATATCAATAAAGTGTACAAGCGACAAAGCACTTTATGGTCTTCATCAAGCACCTCGGGCATGGTATGAGACTTTATCTAAGCATCTACTATCTAATGGTTTCGACTGTGGACTGATCGACTTGACCCTCTTCATACGGAAAGCAGGAGGTGATATTCTTCTTGTACAAGTGTATGTCGATGACATTATCTTCGGGTCTACAAATGAAGAGATGTGTAGGGAATTCGAACAGGTGATGAAGTCCAAGTTTGAAATGAGTAATATGGGTGAACTGTCGTTCTTCCTGGGTCTGCAAGTCAGTCAAAGAGAGGATGACATTTATCTGCATCAAACAAAGTATGTGCTGGACATCTTGACAAAATACAAGATGAATGATAGCAGTACTTATGGCACATCTATCCCAGTCAATCATGGTCTGCATCCTGACAGAGATGGAAAGGACGTGGATTGCAAATTGTACCGTGGGATGACCAGATCTCTTATATATCTCACAGCTTCAAGGCCGGATATAATGTTTGTTTTATGCTTGTGCTCAAGGTTTCAGTCACAACCAAAGGAGTCCCATATGATAGTTGTAAAGATGATTTTCAGATACTTGAAAGGGAAACCCCGATTGGGTATTTGGTACTCTAAGCAGCAGTTTTTTGACTTCAAAGCCTACACTGATTCAGATTATGGCGGTTGTAACCTTGATAGAAAGTCAACTTCTGGTGGATGTCAATTCTTAGGAGACAGACTCGTTTCCTGGCAGTGTAAGAAGCAGTCAACGGTTTCTGTCTCAACATGTGAAGCAGAATACATTGCTGCAGCTAGCGGTTGTTCTCAAATATTGTGGATTCAGCAGCAATTGAGAGACTACGGCATGAACTTCACTGGAACTCCTCTGTTCATTGACAACAATGCCACAATCTCCATCACAAATAACCCGGTGAAACATTCCAAAACTAAACATATTGAAATTCGCCATCATTTCATCCGAGATTGTGCTGAAAAGCATCTCATTGAACTTGTAAAGGTTCACACGGATGACAATCTTGCTAACCTTTTCACTTAGGCGTTTGACCGATCCCGTTTTGAGCATCTTGTCAACTTGATAGGAATGTTCAATCCAGAGTGAAAACTTGTTTTTCTTAAATCAATTCAATTCATGAAAGTTAAATTTTATTTCTTTTAAACTTTCTGTATAGTTCTTTTAATTTTAAAATATTTTATAAAAATTCAAACAAAATAGAAAATGGAGAAAATTTTCAAAGTAATCTTGAGAAAAGAAGAAATGATAGTACATCAGAAATGATCTAAACGCCATAGACTTCTCATATGGGAAATGATTGCGTCATGCTTACTTAATTGTTTAAATTGTTATGTTTTTAATCTGCTCATTTACAAGTAATTTGAATTGTTAGTAGACTGTAGGCATCTTTGAATCATTAGTAGTGTGGAAAGTAAATATAGACTACAACTGTGATTTGAACCCATATTATGCATGTGTGCGTGTGTAAAAGAATACAAAAAGATCAATATCAGATAAAGGATGTTAGATTTTGGCAATAATTCTCTTAAGAGACCAGTTTCGGGTTAGGTCGTTAGCACAATTAATGCGGTTCATCTCACTGCCCATACTCACAAGTATCTAATGAAAGATTGAATCAAGACATGTCTCTACATCAACCGTGGAACGTGTATTCACCCTTGAATCACTCCTGATTCATTGAATTCAAATCCAGATAAAAGTTGGATTCCCCTACCCTAATACTCAAACACCATATTCATTATCCTGAATCATCATACCGATATTCAATGAAGAAATAAAATGAAACCAAAACAAATGAATCACTCGATTCTGAATCTTATGATTCCTGATAATCCTTATGGATTCTGCTTGATTTTTCCTGTGCTAATTGATGTAACCTTATTCTGGAAATTTAGAAAATCATTGGGAAAATCTTCAATGCCTTGAGATAGTGCAATTTACATTACTTTAGCATATCAGTGGGGTACACGTTGTATATCTTATAATTAATACCTTAACACACAAGAACGTGATACAGAGATGCTTATAGTTTCAAATCTTATAATATTATCAACTTGAATTACTTGTTTATGTACTTATTACATATGAATAAATAGTAATCCATAACATGATCCCATATTCTTTGATGTTTATCTTGTATCATTTTTGCTATAGTTTAGCCTGATAAGATCCTCTGCTCGTGTCTTTGAACAAAAATAGTGTGTGTGTGTATATACTTGTATATTTCTATCTTGAAAAGATCAAAAAGATTCTAAGTTTGTGTATAGTTCAATTTTAATCAGAAAAGCCAAAAATATTTATGTTTAACCCTCTTGAATTGAATTTGAATCCTCTTGACTGAATGCTTTTATCTTGTTCATTATTTGACTTGAAATCTTCATAATTTGAGTTGAAAATTTGAGCACACAAGGGTCTCTGCGTACTTGATAAGTACGCATGAGCTAAACCCTGCGTACTTAACAAGTACAAAAGACTTAAGTCATGCGTACTTAGTAAGTACACAGTAGTTAAGTCCTGCGCACTTAGCAAGTACGCAAGACTAATTTGTGTTGAGTATATAAATAGGTGTTAGAAATTTTCTTGAGTTTCATCTCATTTCAAACTGTTGACGACTGTTGAATACCGCTACTAAATTTTCCTCAAAATCTTCGAGTGTTCCTAACCATTTTTTTTGTTCTGATTCTAGTTCCATCATCATATTAACATCATTTGGTGAGAATCTTAGGACATTTCATCCATGAAATCGTAACTTTCGGACCGACTTAAAATTTGAAAAACTTAGGGTTTCAATCTTGATTTTTGGACAAAGTTTTGGTCTTTTTGGTAACACATTATCATTAAAACTTGCTTCGAAGCATCAAACGATCCTTAATCATCCTTAATGATCCATAATTTTGCCTCTGACCCCTTGATTGTCCGTCGATTCGTCTGGGTGGTTTTTAGGTTAAAATTTGACAAGAATAGCATTTCATTGATGTTGATATTGGTTCCACAAGTCTTAATCATGGATTTCGACCTTGTGGTGACCCTAATCCACATCAATGTTGATCATCTGTTGAATATTTAGATTTCTGGAAAATTTGACAAAGTGCAATTCTTGCGCACTTAACAAGTACGCAAGAAGTAATTCCTGCGTACTTGTTAAGTACGCAAAAACAAATCCCTGCGTACTGCAGGACCAACACTTGTGAAATTTTTCTAAGTCTGAAATTCAGTTCAATGAGTAACTGCTATATTTAGTCATGTGTATTCAATTCCAATGAATCTTCTTGTTCTTATTATGTTTTCAGTGTGTTTTTACAGTGATGGCTCGTGCCTTTACCAGTGAGTTCAACCTTCTAGCACATACAGAACCAGAATAGAAGGGTGCTGCACTACAATACCGATAGATAGTTGACTTCTTGAACCGTTCAAGGATCAGCTATGCTATATCAGCAGACCCTATAGTATCAAGACCGTACCTGGAGGAGTTCTGGGAGACAACGGAACATGATTGCACAGTAACTCCTAATGTTATACGGGCTACTGTGGCGGGTCATGAAGTTGACTTTTCTGAGGACACAAATAGACGGGTCTTACAGTTCCGAGATCTTTCCAACGACCCAACAGCCTATCCTGACTACTTCATGGATGGATATTGGAGGCAGCATATGGGATATGTCGGTGTTCTAGATTATTCTTCCTACATGAAGATGTGGGTGCTCGATCAGTGGAGGTACTTTGCCCACGTGATGATCATGTGCATCTCTTTGAGAAAGGCGGGGAAGGATGCAATGGGACACGATCTTGCAGCAACCATGGTTGGCTTATCTCTCAACAGGGGCTATAACTTCTCAAGATACATCTTCAAAGCCTTAAATGATCAGATAAATACGGCTGAGAGGTTTTGAATCCTGTTATACCCAAGATTTGTGCAACTACTGATAAGTGATGCGTTGCCAAATCTGCCTGCTACTGGGGAGAGATTGCAAGTAAAGCGGGTGGACAAGAGGGTGTTTGCACAATTCTTAAAGCCAGGCAGTGTAGAACCTACCCCTGAGCACACCGCACTCTTTGGCCACCTGATAAATGAAGCGTATGTGGCACCAGATGACTGGAGATGGTTTAGTCATGATTTTGAGCCGGAACTCAGTGAACGTTCGAATGAGCAACAAGAAGAGGAGGACATTGAAAGTGAAGATGAATTGTCTGGAGGAGACGAAGAAGCAGGTAATGATGGTGCTGAAGGATCTGACTCCTAAGATACATAGTCTGATTCTGATGATGCACCATCACAGGTACACCCGAGAAGATTGACAAAGGTAACCCTTCCTGAGTCATCTTCAAAGAGAAAGTGACAAACGACGAGCAGTGAATACGAGCCAGATTTTGACTCTGACGCTGCTATACACAGAAAAAGACGTGAAAGTATAAACAAAAACAAGGGGGATAGGCAGCAACAAGCTATTCCTCGTGAGTTGGAGGATCGTGCTCAGAGGCAAGTAGAAGTATCGGCTTCTACCCCACCTTCACAACAGCTGTACCGACAACAACGGAGATGGCAACAAGTAACACTTGATGTGGCGGTCACTTATATCACAGACAAGGTTCTTGTGATAGTGACCCTCCATGTACCATCTGTCCATGTGACGGTGACTACTCCTATTCTTACCAAGTCAGTCACCATCACACCTTCCATCACTCCTACAACCATCATCCCATCCACAATCCCTACTACCACCACTGAACCTATAAGTCAACCCTACAACTATGGAGACTTTACTTAGGGCTTTGACTTTGATACAATCTTCTCCTCCCCACTTCATAATGCTGAAGCTTCTACGTCAAGAATCCTGATCCGAATGATGCAAGGATTGATACCTTGGAAACCCAAGTTGCTGCTCTACTAGAAACTGTTCAAAAATCAAGGGAGGAATCTGAGACTCAACAGACTCAGATAAATTCGTTGGTGGACGAGGTTACCATTCTAAGAAACTAGAGGGCTGGGACGCAAGAGCGACTAGCAAATGTGATGGTCCAGGACGAACTACTGATCAAAACAAACAATATGATTCTGGGTCACAGGTCATCTCTAGAGCTTCGGTTTGACATGCAGCGAAAAGAACATGAAATGATGGTCAAGTTAGTAACTGACCTGACCGAAAAGCTTGCTGCTCAGGGGGAGAAGGAGAAAGAGAAAGAAAAAGAGAAGGAGAAGGAGAAGGCATCTAAACCTACCAGTGATGAGGCTTGTCATCCGGTTGACTTAACTAAGGATGATGACAAAGACAAGGATCCTGAAGTCGGTCCTAGTGGAAGTGAGCATCAAGCTTCGGCAATCGTGCTCATTTCTGCTATTCCAATGGCTGAGGGGGAGTCGACTCATCAGGAAGGTGGTGATACTTCCGGTGGTGGTGATAAAATAAAGTCAGTGGCTGATGTTCTAAGAGATCTATCTGACGATGAGATCTTATTCTTATAGCCTGACTATTCCAAAGAAGCACAAATTGAGGCTCTCGACAATCTTGAAGAAGGAGAGATCGACTCTGGTGATGATTGGGATGAAGATGATGATGTAGTTATTGAAATTCCCAAGGGCGACGGGGAAGGCGAGTATGAGTTTGAAGATGGAGAGATCTTCGAAGTTCCATCCTTTGAATCTCTGCTCGACACAGGTTCAGTCGAGACTGCTAGCAATGTTGAAGCATCGACTGAAGCCTCCCCTGCCGACCCTACACCTGTGGATCCAGAGGCACAAAAAAACAAAGATATGCCTGCTAGTTCATCAAAGGATCCGGCTCCAGTCTGGCAAAAGACTTCTATCATATACAAACACGAAGCAACAGGGATGATCTTAGCTGTGAGGTTCGAGGAAGATAAGCAGTTGTTCGCAATCAAGCGATCTGGGGGGGTTCAATACTTGAAACTAACCAGTGAAGCTTTCAACTCCTTACCTAGATACGACCTCGGGAACCTAGCAAACCGAGAGCTGCTGGGTCACTCAAATCACGCAGTAGCGTTTGGTTTGTGGCAGGTTCTACAGCGTGAAGTAAGATCTGGGAAATTTGAAGTGTTTAAGCCTCAAGTTCCCAAGCGAGTCAAGGATAAGAACGGTAGACATCCTGTGACTAAGAAAAGCTTAAAGAAACTGGTATACAAGCCAGTACTATGTGACACCAAGATTCCCCTGAGTAAGTTATCTCAGGATATCCTCGGTAACATATGGTACATGTATGTAGATCCAAAAACGGGCGAGGCAGTGGTGATAGGAAAGGTATGGTCAGATAGTGGAAGCTTAATGCCAAGGGAACTGATCAGAGTATTTGATGAAGTCTGCTTCATTAACTTCTCTGTGAAAGATCTGGAGGCTCTAGCTGACAGGTACTGCATGCATACGGATGAATGGACAAAGTTCCTTGCTTCTAAATACGACAAGGTAATCAAGTTTTGCCTTGACTACAAAAAGAAGATGGAAGCTAAAGATGCAGAGCTGTGAAGACCAAAGACGATCCAGAGCTGTTGTCAAGGGGGAGTTTGTTGAAGCACTTTTGTGTGACAAACACTCCGGATAGAGTCTTAGTTTATGTACTTTCGTTGTTTGTATTTGTCTTTGTTTGTAAGCGTCTGTATGTATTAGTTATCGAGTTGTATTTACTAATGCATGTTGTTAGTTGCTTAATTCTCTAAGTGTTTTACGCATTTAGTATGAGCGCGGGAATTAGTTCCTGCGTACTTAGTAAGTACGCAAGAATACTATGCGTACTTGCTAAGTACGCATGAGCAATTTGCCCTGCGCACTTGCTAAGTGCGCAGAGTTTAGGTCTTGTATAAATAGGATAGGTTGACAGTAGATAAGTACGCAGACTATTATACACTCAGTATTTTTTTATCTATAACCATCAAGTGTTTATAATAGACAAAAGTTTAAAGTGATTCTCTTGTCGGTTTACTTTGTGTTGTTTGATTCTCCACCTAGTCACGGGTATTCCGCACCCGGTCCGACTAGCCAACACACTTGCATGTGACGATCCGCCACACCTGAGGGACCTACAACAGTCCAGAAGTCATTTCCTTGTGTCCGTACTTGTGTTTGAAACACCTCGTTACAATAGAAAGTGTATTTATAGTACGAGCTTGTGTTGTTTGTCATGTTTAGATTTGTCATTGTTCCTTGTTCCACCTAGTCACGGGAATTCAACACCTGGTGACTAGGCTACATACTCACACGATCACGATCCGACACACCCACCCAGAGGGACCTACAAGTGGTATCAGAGCCTTTGCTCCTGTTTCTGAGTGTTGTGAGCATGTTAGGAACACTTTCCGACAAAACGTTGTTCTGATTACATCTGCATTTGTGATTCTCAGAGTCTTGTTCCATACACTTGTTCATATTAGATAATCCCTACATCCATCCTTGTGTTGTTGTTTGGATGATCCATTCATCAAAAGCTTGTTAGAATCAAGAATCTGATTCATTGGTTATACCACATTGATAATACACAACAACCAGTTACCTTCCTACGCACTTACCTTCCTACGTACTTAACTTCCTGCGTACTTAACTTCCTACATACTTATCCTCTCTTGCGTACTTGTGTGTACTCAGGGAAAAAACCTTATGCGTAGTTGTTCATGCGCACTTGTAAGTACGCAAGACTAGTTTTGTTCATACGTACTTGATAAGTACGCAAGACCAAAGTTGTGTGAATTTTTGAAATCTTGTACAATGGCAAACCTCCAGAACCTCAGTAGTATGCTAAATTACGATAATGAAATAGGTACTCCACAGAAGCCTCCAAAGTTATTGAATGTAAATGATTATTCCAACTGGAAGGCACGTTTTGAACAATACGTTTCTTACACAGATTCGAATATGTGGATACCTATTTTTGAAGGATATAAACATCTGACCCATGAATTCCTTGGCGAAAACCAACCCAAACCTATTTCTAAGCTTGATATAGAATAGAAGAAAGCCTATGATCTGGAAAAGAAGGCACATGGTTCCTTAACCATGGCATTGACATGTGCCTTATTTCATAGCTTTAGAGGTTATGACACGTCAAAAGATCTATGGATAGCATTACAGAAAAGGTTCGAAGGAAACAGTGATGTGAAAAAGAGCAAGAGAGAACTATTGAGAAAACAGTATGAATGTTTTAGATATTTGGAGAATGAATCCATTCACGAACTCATCTCCAGATTCTATCATCTTAAGATTGAACTTAAGTCTTATGATTTGAAATATCCCGAAGATGAACTTGTTGAAAAATTTCTCGATGCATTACCACCAAAGTTTGATATGTACATAACCCTACTTAGAGAAAACTCTAAGTTTTACGAGATGACCATTGATGAAGCTATAGGTAAAGTTCAGGCACATGACATGAACTTAAGAAAGAAGGAAACCACTAGCAGACCTCTAGTGCAAGAACCGTCAATGTACTTTGGAACTTCTTCCATAGCAAAAACCTTTGGCTCTGGAATTGCTTTATTCTCTGAGAATCCTACATTCATCAAAGAACATTTCGTTTGATAATCAAAGGGCGATTGCCAAAATTGCAGAAGATTATGTTGCACTATTTTCTTCCTACATGCTTGCCTATGAGAACTTCATAGGTGGAAAACTTACTGATCCTGAAACTATTGAAGAAGATTTCAATCAAGTGGATCCAGATGACATGGAAGACATGGACATACAATGGAATATGGGAATAGAACCGGTAGAAAGTTTATCGGTGGGCATTCAAATGCGAAAGTTGGGTTTGACAAATCAAAGGCAAAATGCTACAAATGTCTGAATTTTGGCCATTTTGCTAAAGAATGTCAAAAAGATAAAGCACCTGCCTCAGGGTTCACTCGACCAAGTCCAAGTAGCAATCAGCATTTCAACAACCAGAACTTCAACAACAACCGCAGTCAAAATCAGGGAGCATCATCTAATGCACTGGTAGCTCAACAAGATGACAGCTATGACTAGGGAGTTCATTTGGAAGACGCCATTGTCTCACAAACCCAGATAGGGTTGATGGCAGAAGTTGTTGAAATAATGAAAGCCGAAGAAAGGGAAGCAACTGCTGCTGATCAACAACAATTTGCATTTGCACTAATGGAAATCGGGGAGGCATCTATTTCGTCAAAAGAGGTATTTTATAATTCTTTTATTGTTGTTTCTTGTACTAACTGTTTAAACTTAAAAGACGAATATAATAGAATTCATGATCAACTCGAACCTCTACGTAGAGCAGCTCTAAGCTACAAGGAAAATGAAAAATGTTTTAACAATTCTATTGAAAATCTCATAAAAGATAAACAAGATTTTTCAATTAAAATTAGCGAACAACAATTTCATTTATACGTTTCCTACAGAGAATTAGAGAAAAAGAATGTCAAAATAGCCAAACTACAGAATGAGATTCTAAAGTTAAGTGGCAAAATTGAAAAGTTAAAAAATTCTCGTTTTGTGGTGGAACATTACAAGTCTGTCGTACGACTTGTGAATGGCAAAGGGTTGGGCACTAATGCCATTCCTCCACCTGTTAACGGGAAATTTGTCAATGGGCCAATCGAAATTGATCTGTCCTTTTTGGATGTGTCTTATGGAAAAACCAATTCACCATCTGATGAAGAATTTTATTCTGATGAATGTTCCGAGGACAACAAAGTCGAAGGTGTTGTCTCAGAGGAATCGCTTGATGAACCTAAAATGAACAAAAACATTGTCAGTAACCGTGACAATTGCATTTTAACAGAGCCTGACTTGATTGAATCAAATGATAAATTGAAAATGATGCATTATGGAGGTTTCAAAACCATAAAGCAAACTAAGAAAGAAACATTTGCTAACAAATTGGGAAAGAATTTTCAAGAAAACATTGATAAACATTATACCCCCAAGAATCAATCAACATCAGGTAAAGCACAACCTCCGATTCATCAAACCAGTCCTAATACTCATCAGAACAAACCATCAACATCCAAAAACAATGAGCCTTACAAAAGAAATTTTAAACAAAGAAGGAATTGTTTTCACTGTGGTACATTCTCTCACACCCCAACCGACGGCGAAATACGTCGGGGCGGACGTGTGGACTGTTCATAAGAACATGATCAACTATAATTTCATATGTTCATTAAATAATGATTTCATTACATAAGTTCAATCAACAACCAAAAAATCAATACATCAACATGTTCAAATTCTTTGTTCACTAAGTCCAAACCCTATATGTAGTTTCTTGCATATGATCTCAAACACTAGTACCTAAAACATGATGAAAACATGGTCAACTAAAAAAAGTTGGTGGGCTTACATAGATTTTGACACTACAAGCAATATCAAGAGTTTGTGTACAATTCATATGATGCATGGATTAATAAGGCAATTATGGAGAACCACTATTGTTTAAATTCGGTGCACAATCAAACCTTGTGACCGATAGGCATAAGACAATGGTTATCCTTAAGTGTTTTCGGTAACATTCACCCTAACTGGGTGGGTTGGTCAGACTCAACTGATCTATCATTGTATACCATTGGCTTGTATTGAGTTAATGATTGCACTTGCACTATGCATAAAAAGTATGTAAATGTTGTTTGCACTAATAGTGTTCAAGCATAAGGCACAAATTGCATACATGATCATAATGTTTGAATTGTATAAGTTGCAAATAGTTTCAAATGAAAATCATGTTTCACCCCAAAGATGTAAATATGAAAAAGGGGCTATGTAAACTCACCCGAGTTGTGTACGAGTAGCACCACACAAGGATGCAATAGAAAACACAAGAGTTTGCCTGTGAATCGCCTGCGTATGCCCTAGAATTATAGGCATAATAGTTAGGGACACATGAGATTTTGTGACGACGACACGGAAAGATTGAACGTCCTAAAACTTACTTGGGATCAACGAGCAGACAAACGTGTCAACGGGAATAAGGGATTTCCTTAATTTATAAAATTACGATAGACGTGTTTCGTATCGAGAATTTCTAATTACGAATAATATTATTTAAATAAATATTCGTGTGTTCACACCATTAAATAATGGTCTAGGAAAATAATATAATTTATTATATTATTTTTAAGTTTGGAGAATTAACATGATAATCATTTATGTGGTAAAAATAATAAATATATTATTTTTATTCGAGAATATAAACGTGGATAATAATATAAATAATTATATTATTTATTAGTTTGAAGTATAACATGGTAAATATTAATGCGGTGAAAATATTATATATATATTTTATTTTTATTCGGAGACGAGGTTTTGAGTAATAATATTAATATATTATTTTAAATGTGGGAAAGAGATATTAAAAACAGGTTATAAAAACCAAACCCGAGCCTACGGGTGTTTTCCAGGTTCATAACACATTAATATATTAAAATAATAATATAGGGATAAGTTTTATATTAAAAATAATAGTTTAAAAATGGTTTAAAGCAAAATAGAGGTGGGGAGACTCGAACCCTGGTCTCCTCCCCAACAGCACACACACTTAACCAGTCCTGCCTGCTAGGGTTTCGCAAACATATCCGAATCATATTGCTTTTAACATGTTGGTCTCTTGTGCTCCCCCCCAACGAAGCCGAAGCAAGCATCAGTCCCAAAACCCCCCGATTCAATCGCGATATCCCAAAAGGTCAAAGGGGTTATGTTCATCAGTGTTATATGAATGTGTGTGTATGTTTAGTTGTAAAAACATCGGGTATAGAATCTTTAATTTCCCATATGAAAAGCCGAAAACCCTAGATTAGAACATGAAATCGATTTGAATAATTCTGATAATGAAAGGGTTTGAATTCATGGGGCTATCAATGAGTACAGGATTGCGAATATAGCTATATGATTTAATTGGATTTTGATCGAGTCTAGGGTGATGTTCGAATAGGTATGAACCCTAGAATCAAAGGTTGAAAAATCCGATAGTGTAAGCCCTAATTAGGTTAGGGCTTTCATACTACAGATGAAAACGAGTTTAAAGATGTGTTTAACTACCTGATTCGATGTTGGACTAATGGAGATCGGTTAGAACACAGTCCCAACTTGCGTGGGTTAGTCTCCGGTGATTACGGCTTCAACTCCGATCGAATTAGATGATGCAATAGGTTCTCTGAGACTCGATTTAGGTGCGCATGTGTTTGATTGTGAAGGTGATACACGAATTCGTAGAATTTGATGGTTAGGCTTAATGTGTCGACAGTTTCAAGATTAATGCCCATAATTGGGTTTGAATTCGGATTAATTGTGGTGTTTAATGTCCTAATGGTGGTCGTTAATGTTGTGAACATGTTTAACGGTTACGAATTTGCAACAAATTTCAAGTGTGGAGTTCGAATTTGGATCAAAATGTTACGAGTTTGACTTATGAAAGTCAACAGAACCCAAAACTCATTATTTTGACTTTCAAAGTCAATCAAATTGGGTTTAGGTTAATTACATATTTAGTCCTTGTGGGTTCAAGAATAATAGAGTTTGGATTATAACAGAATTGGTCCTTGGTGTTTCTAATTTAAATAGTAGAAGAATTAGTCCCTGGGTTTTAAGATTGGATTAATTGGGTTAGGAATTTAACGGGATTTGCTAACGGAGTTAACCTAAAAAGTCTGGATGTCACATCATACATATATATGTATATATATATATATATATATATATATATATTGTAAGGCTAAAATATGAATTTATATGAATGAAATTATGAAACTAAAACACTTTGTAATTATGGTTAACGTGACACAATGTAATGAACCAGAATTGAAATTGAAATGCTATTATTGCACAAAACAAAGCATAAGAAAATCAGGGATGTTACAGTATCCCGATGTTGAAAGAATTTCGTACCGAAATTCAACTAGTGGAAACCACTGAATCAGGAAACAGATGCGGATACTTGAGCTTCATTTGATCGTCACGTTCCCAAGTAAACTCGGGGTCACATTTAGATTCTCAACGAGCTTTGACTGTTGGTTTGGGGAGTACGCTTGATAACAAGATTTAGGTCTGATACTCAAAGTCAGGCATGAATGATGATAATGGATTTAGTTTGAAGAGAATTGAGGAGAAAACTGTCGAAGAATATTTTGGACTTCAAAGATGGAATGCATCACTTGAAATGAGAACGATGAAAATTTGATGATCAAAACTTGTTTAGGATGTAGTCTAATATGTTCAAGAAATGCCACTGGATAAGAGGTTTCACAAACATTGGTCAAGGTCAAAATAACATAAAACGTCACGTAACATGAACAACGCTACTTCAGACGATATGAGAGGAACACTCATATATAGGAAGTACTAGCGGCGTATCCACCATGCCCTTGTCATATCACATTAGTTTCGTCACTATATATCATGATAGGTTTTATGTCATAACACACGACATAATTTACTATGTTTTCCGTGCACTGATTCTTATAATTACGTGTGCACCCGTAATTATTCAATTCATCGTATGGTCCATATAGATCATCCCATTGTGTGTGGGTCAAGAGGAGACACAAGGTCGCTTAATTCATAACTATTGTTTTCACGTATGAGTTGCTGGTAGGTAACTGTGTCTCTAGATAGTAAGGACAATCAGGAAACTAAAGAGTAACAATGTTGCCCAAATTAAAGTCCCATAGCTTCCTCGTGTTTGAACAAGAATACGTCAAACCCCGAGTAGCTTTAATTTTTACAGCTTCCTCGTGTTTGAACAAGAATACGTCAAACCCTGAGTAGCTTAAAAGTTTGTAGTTTTCAACCTTCATGGATAAACTGAATTATCGTGTCTTGTGATCCATCAATTGCAACAATTGTACCCAATCTAGCTCCATGTATAATGTAAACATCCAAGTTTCATGTTTAATATAGTATCATGTACATTGTAAACAAATAAGTTTCATGTATAATGTGAACAACTTAGTATCATGTATATTGTAAACGAATTTCATATATAATGTGATCAATTTAGTATCATGTATATTACATCCAACCATGTATCATGTGACAAATCTAGTGTTATGTATCACGTGAATGCTCATATGTAAGTTACTAAATCTCATGAGTAACGTGAACTATCGAATTTTGTGGGTGGTCGAGTGTTGCGGACAAGTGTGTTGCTTGACGTTCATGTATAATGCGGGTAGTTGGGTAATAAATTCTCAATCTTATTGAGGTTTATATGGATTGTTAACGCCTACGCGAAAGGATTCATCTCCTTGAAGTGCCTAGTATGTTCATATATTTCTGAAGGTGCAAGACAACGAGAAGGTTTTGTAGGTGTTTAAAGTGATGTGCTTACGTATAATTGGTTTGTGCTTTTTGTTTGTAAATAGACGAGTAATTGTGACTTATTATTGTTTGTAATTTAATAAAATAGTGAACATAATAAGTTGAATAACAAGATAAACAGATGAATAAATAAAACCTTTTAATTTTAAATATCATAAAGAGAATGTTTGAAAGGAAAATAATGGCTAAATCATTTAATAATCAAGCCAAGATTTAATAAT
Source organism: Smallanthus sonchifolius (assembly GCA_023525975.1). NCBI lineage: Eukaryota > Viridiplantae > Streptophyta > Magnoliopsida > Asterales > Asteraceae > Smallanthus > Smallanthus sonchifolius. Next base: position 80,014,342 of record CM042020.1, read on the forward strand.
AATTAATTTAGCGAAGTAAAAGTCATAATTAATTATTAATTAAGATAATGTTTTTTATAAAACAAGTTGTATCAAGTTTCCTTACAAGATGAAAAAGGTTTATAGAAAATTTATATTCCAAATAATATTTATAAACTAAGGGTTTAATAAAGGTTTTGCTTTGTTTGAACAAAATAACGATGTTGTTTAAATTAGAAAGTAAAATAATTTGTTTACAAAGAAGACTTAGGTACGCGTACTAAACTGCAATGAATGAAAAGATGGTGTTTGGGTGATCTTGATGAAAGTATGACGAATGTATTTTATACTCGTAATACTAAATCAATGAATAATGACATTTAAGTTGTAATATAAAACTTATCATTGAATGATGAAATGTTGAATACTTTTTCCAAACATAAAGAAGTGGTTCTCGAACTGAAATTTTAAAGACAAGAAATAGAAAATCCAGCTAATGCCTCAGGTAGCTTTCCACTAGGAAGTAGATGAGCACCAAGACGAACATCGCTATGGTTACCCGGATAGCAAACCGGGCCTTAGCTCTAGCTTCTTCTATGCGTGCGTCAAATATCTCCTGGTCTCCTTCCATCATGTCAATATAGGTACCTAGATTTGAAATCAGGTGTTCCTGGTATCGTACTTAACCCAAAAGCCTATATATTCGCTGCCCTAGCAGGTCGTGCCTTATCCCATGCTTCATCCCTTGTCTCATCAATTCTGCAGTCGTCACATAATGGTAGGTGGCATCAACTGGGACTCCTATAGCACTGGTGGGTTCCATGGTTTGTCTTGCTCTTGGGTTCGGGTGGTATGGGCCAGGTGCTAAGTAGGGGTCTCTCTGAGGGGACGACAGCTAGTTGTGTCGGTGAGGTGACTAATAAGGATCTGTTGATGGGGGTGGTTCAGATGTTCAGAGTCTCAGGCCGTTGCTCCTAAACCAATCCGCTCTCATGTCGAACATGGATCTAACAGTTGGGGGTGTCGGTGTCCGATGGTCTGGTGATGGTGATCCGATGTATTCTTCCTGTTCAGACTCTGTCTAAGGATAGTACACCGGGGAGGGAGGAAAGTAGGAGTCCATGTCTAGCAGAAAAGATAGATATTGTAAGTGATAAAACATACTATATGTTAGGTACAAAGTTTTCATAAGTTTAGAGTTTGTCTAGTCATAACACCGAGTTTTCACAATAGTACGTTAGAAGTAACATTTGACCTATAAGTAGTGTACCCACAAAGAGAATTCCCAGGAAAGAGGGGTGGGTCACAAGGGACATACTTAAGTACTAGTCATTCCTTAGTCAGAATCTCTTATGGGTCTACACCCACTCTTCCAGCCATTATGTACTAATAACACTATTGTTTGGGCTCATGGTCATGATGAGAATCATTTCGGACTGGGCTCTAAGGCCCAAGGGTTTAAGTCTTGTTCACAATTGATGATGGTGACATAATTCTCAGTGTGTAAGAATGCGGGTGTAGGAAATATTTGAATAGGATAAGTGTATAGTAAAGCTTAGAATGACATTTAATGGAATCAAGAAGATAGCATGTAATCAAACAGTGGGACAAATAAGGTATTGCATGAATAGCAATTCCTTTGTAAACATGTAAGTTATCAAGTAACGTAGCACATAAAATAACATGTATTGGATCATGCATTGTAATACCTAGGATAATATGTAGGATAATCATATAAGGGGGTATCCTAAGGTTACAGACTAATTCATTGGTTCCTAGAAATTCTAATTCCCTATAACCATGGCTCTGATACCAATCTATATGATTTAATTAGATTTTGATCGAGTCTAGGGTGATGTTTGATTAAACCCGAATGGGTATGAACCCTAGAATCAAAGCGTCAAAAATCCGAAAGTGTAAGCCCTAATTAGGTTAGGGCTTTCATACTAGAGATGAAAACGAGTCTAAAGATGTGTTTAACTACCTGATTCGATGTCGGACTGATATAGATCGGTTAGAACACTGTCCCGACTTGCGTGGGTTAGTCTTCGGCGATTACGGCTTCAACTCCGATCGAATTGGATGATGCAATAGGTTCTCTAAGACTCGATTTAGGTGCGCAGGTGTTTGATTGTGAGGGTGATACACGAATTCGTCGAATTTTATGGTTAGGCTTAATGTGTCGACGGTTTCAAGATTAATGCCCATACTTGGGTTTGAATTCGGATCAAGGGTGGTGTTTAATGTCCTAATGGTGGTCGTTAATGTCGTGAACATGTTTAACGGGTACGAATTTGCAACAAATTTCAAGTGTGGAGTTCGAATTTGGCTCAAAATGTTACGGGTTTAACTTACTAAAGTCAACAGAACCCAAAACTCATGATTTTGACTTGCAAAGTCAATCAAATTGGGTTTGGGTAAATTACAGATTTAGTCCTTGTGGTTTCAAGTATAATATAGTTTAGATTATGACAGAATTGGTCCTTGGGGTTTCTAACTTAAATAGTAGACGAATTAGTCCCTGGGTTTTAAGATTGGATTAACTGGGTTACGAATTTAACGGGATTTGCTAATGGAGTGAAACTAAAAAGTCCGGATGTCACATCATACATATATATATATATATAAATATTTATTGTAAGGCTAAAATATGAATTTGTATGAATGAAATTCTGAATTTAATACACTTTTGTAATTATGGTTAACGTGACACAATGTAATGAACCAGAATTGAAATTGAAATGTTATTATTGTACAAAACAAATCATAAGAAAATCACGGACATTCGGTCACATTCTTGTGAATTGTCCATATAAGAATCAGGAGAAACAGCCTGTTGTCTCACAACATGATGTATCCCTGAAGACTCCATCAGTAAAACCATTCAAAAATCAACTTCCGAAACAACCAACTAAGAATATGGTTAAGCCAAGAAATGTGGCTGCACCATTTGCTGTAAAATGGAATAAGAAACCTGCTGTTCCTTGTGTATCTGTTCCTGGTAGTACACAACCTGGTAAGAACCATGTGGTGAAACTCTCAAGACCACAGAGAAGGAGACATAATAAGAGATTAAGGAAACTTGAATAGCTAGCTAGCTGTCGACCAGATGAATCTTCTTCTAGTACACCTGTTGTTGAAAAAAGCAATGTTCAAAGAAAACAAATTTGGAGAAAGAAACTCGATATTTACCAAATCTCTAATTCTGACTCTCCAAAAGAGTCACCCATTTTTTACCGTCATGATTGCGAGCTTATAAAAGTCATTTATTTTGAGAAAAAACGGACGACCCAAGACCATAATGGCTTGGGTCTCCAAATCTAACTAATTTCTATTGACTCGTGCAGGGACATCCAAAGGGATTTATTACAAACCGTTGGTATGTTGATAGTGGATGCTCCCGGCACATAACAGGCAACATGGCCCTTCTTCAAGAAGTTAAATCATTCAGAGGCGGCTATGTGGCCTTTGCAGGAGAAAAAGGAGGAAGTATAACCTGTTAAGGCGTGGTTTCTAATGGTTGTATCAGTTTCGACAAAGTTAACTATTCCAAGCAGCTAAATCATAACCTGTTGAGTGTTTCTCAAATGTGCGACAGAGAGTACTCGGTTATATTTGATAAGTTTGAATGCTTGGTTCTCAAACCTGGTTTCGTGGTTCCTGAAGAGTGGATTTTGATGCGTATACCAAGAATGAACGACACTTATCAGATCGATATGAGTGTGGCAACAACCACCTCATCAGTTGTTACCTGTTTACTTACCAAAGCAACAGAAATAGACTCAATCTTATGGCATAGGAAACTAGGACACATTTCTTATAGAAAAATGAATTATCTTGTCTGAAACGGTTTGGTAACCGGGATTCCTAAGCTGAGATTTGCCATTGCAGATGATTGTATGCCTTTTAAAAAGGGCAAAAAACAACAGAAATCCCACAAGCCAAAGATCCAAAACTCCATTGATACCCCTTTGGAGCTCCTACATATGGATTTGTTTGGACCAATAAGTATCAGGAGTATTGGTGGTAAGTCATACTATTTGCTAGTAACTGATGAATACTCATGTTTTTCTTGGGTGCATTTTTTAGGTACTAAAGATGAGACTACTGAAATTCTTCAATACCTAATTCTAAGTCTAGAATCTATATGCTAGCTGAAGGTTAGAAGAATAAGGAGTGACAATGGTATAGAATTCAAGAACAACATGATGGACCTTTTCTGTCTAAAGAAGGGTATTCGTCATGAATTTAGTGCACTGTATACACCTCAGCAGAACGGAGTTGCAGAAAGGAAGAACAAAACTTTAATTGAAACTGCAAGAACAATGCTGTCAGATGTAAAGCTTCCCATAACTTTCTGGGCAGAAGCAGTTAATACAGCGTGTCACGTTTTAAATAGAGTTCTGGTGGTGAAAAGACACAACAAAACATGTTATGAATTGATCAATAATAGACCTCCTAATCTTGACTACCTAATCCTATTCAGTAGTCCATGTTCATTATTGTTACAATATAAAGATCGTAAATCAAAATTTCATGCAAAAGCGGTGGAAGGTATCTTCTTAGGATATGTTGCCAATTCACCATGCAAGAGAGTGTACAATATTGAACATCATTCTGTCGAAGAATGGTTTGAGGTGGATTGCAGTAAACACACCACTCCACTAGAACCAACAGGTCTAGCTTGGGGATTCAATTATGATTCTCTCTTTAAGTCTTTCAACTTTCCTGATCTATCTACTGAAGATGCTGCAAATTTGTATCAATACTGTAGTGGTAGCGATGAATCCAATTTCTCAACATGAACAACAGTTCCTATTCCTACTCCTAATGTTGCATCTACATCTGGGACGCATGATAGTGACACTGAAGAGGATACTAATGGTGAAGGAAACGATGCACGAGTTGATCCTAACACTTGTGTAGGAAATGAAGTTCCAATTTATCCAATCAACATAGAATCTTCTTCTGATATACAAGATTTGGGGGAGTTGAGCACAAACCTTGAAACAAATGTTCAAGAACCCATTATACCAGAAACGAGAATTCATAGGAATAATCCAATCGACAACATCATTGGAGATCCTAATGCCGGTGTTCAAACTCGTCACATAACCGTTACTGAAAATACAAGTCTTTATGCTAAGATTCTCCTCACAGGAATCATGGAGACATGTTTGCATGCTGCATTCATATTCTAATTAGAGCCAAAGAATGTGAAGGAAGATGTAGCTGACAACTACTGGATAGAGGCGATGCAAGAAGAGTTGTCTCAATTTCAAAAGTTGCATGTGTGGAATCTAGTTGACTTACCAAAAGGTGTATATCCAATAGGAACCAGATGGGTGTTCAAGTGCAAAACAGATGACCGAAACGTTGTGGTGAAAAATAAGGTAAGATTGGTTGTTCAAGGATTTTACTAACAAGAAGGCTTGGATTACACTGAAGTATATGCTCCGGTTGCTAGACTTGAAGCCATCCGACTGTTTTTGGCATATGCCTCCTTTGTTAGTTTCAAAGTCTTTCAACTAGATGTGAAGAGTGATTTCCTGTACGGAAGAGCTCATGAAGAAGTCTATGTCACTCAACCACCTTTGTTTTGATGACCCACTTAATCCTCATAAAGTATACAAGCTCGACAAAGCACTTTATGGTCTTCATCAAGCACCAAGGCATGGTATGAAACTATTTCAAAGCATTTACTGTCCAATGGTTTCGACCGAGGGCAAATTGACTCGACTCTCTTCATACAGAGAGCAGGAGGTGATATTTTACTAGTGCAAGTATATGTCTATGACATCATCTTCGGGTCTACAAATGAAGAGATGTGTAAGGAATTCGAGCAGGTGATGAATTCCAAGTTTGAAATGAGCAACATGGGTAAATTGTCATTTTTTCTGGGTTAGCAAGTCAGTCAAAGGGAGGATGACATTTATCTACATCAGACTAAGTATGTACAGGACATTTTGTCAAAGTACAAATTGAATGACTGTACTACTTATGATACACCAATCCCAGTCAATCATGGTCTGCATCCAGACAAAGATGGAAAGGATATAGATTGTAAATTGTACCGTGGGATGATCGGATCTCTTATGTATCTCACAGCTTCAAGACCTGACATAATGTTTGCAGTCTGCTTGTGCTTGAGGTTTCAGTTACAAACAAAGGAATCTCATTTGATCGCTGTAAAAAGGATATTCAGATACTTGAAAGGGAAACCTCGATTGTGTCTGTGGTACTCCAAGCAGCAGTCATTTGATCTCAAAGCCTATACTAATTCTGATTATGGTGGTTGTAACCTCGATAGAAAGTCAACCTCAGGTGGATGTTAGTTCTTAGGAGATAGGCTGGTCTCCTGGCAGTGTAAGAAGTAGTCAACAGTTTTTGTTTCAACATGTGAAGCAGAGTACATTGCTGCTGCTAGCTGCTGTTCTCAGATACTGTGAATTCAAAAACAACTGAGAGATTATGGCTTGAACTACACTGGAACTCCACTGTTCATTGATAACAATGCCACCATGTCCATCACGAACAACCCGGTGAAACATTCCAAAACTAAGCATATTGAAATTCGCCACCATTTCATCCGTGACTGGGCTGAAAAGCACCTCTTTGAACTTGTAAAAGTTCACATGGTTGACAAATTTGCTGACCTTTTCACCAAGGCGTTTGATCGTACCCGTTTTGAATATCTTGTTAACCTGATAGGAATGTTCAATCCTGAATGAAAATCATTTTTCTAAACAAAATCGTTTCTTGGAAGTTGCATTTATTTTCTTTTAACATTTTAAATTTAGTTTATTTTCTGTTAAAAATACTTATAAGAAAATCCAAACAAAATATAAAACTTTCAAAAAATTTCTATGTCATTTGAGGACAAGAGGAAATGATTGCACATCAGGAAGTGATCTAAATTTCTTAGACTGCATAATTGGGAAATGACTGCTTCATGACTACTTAAACTGTTTTTATATATTATCATTTAATTTGAATTGTTAGTAGACTAGAAGCATTCATTAAATCATTAGTAGTGTGAAAATCTAAATATATCTACTCCAACTGTGATTTGAACCCATGTTATGATGCGTATGTGTAAAAGAGAAATTAAAAGATCATTATCAGAAATAGAATGTAAGATTTTGGCTATTATTATCTTTTGAGACCAGATTCGGGTTATGTCTTTAGCAAAATATTTCGGTTCACTTCACTACCCATACTCACAAGTAAGCAATATGAAGTTGTGCCAAGATATGTTTTGACAAACAACCGTCAAGCATATACTACCCCCTTGGATCACATTTGTTCCATTGAAGACATCCAGATAATAGTTGGATCCCATTACCTGAATCTTCGGATGCCATATCTATTAGCCTGAATCATTACAAAATATTCACTAAAGATAAACCTCATGAACCAAGACAAATGAATCACTCGATTCGAATCTTATGATTCTTGATAATCCTTATGGATTGTGCTTGATTTTTCTGTGCTAAATGATGTAACTTCAACCTGGAGATTCAGATAATCCTTAGAAAATATTAGATGTTTTGAAGATAATGCATTTACCTTCTGTTCACATAACCGTGGGGTACACATTGTAAAACTTTAAATGGTACCTTAACTCACATGAACCTGATCCAAAGATGCTTATAGTTTCAAATTCTATAATACTGACAATTTGAATTACCATGATGTGTATTTCAAAATTGATTCTAAGTGAGTATGTCATGATATGATCTTAATTTCTTTGAAATTTATCTTGTATCATTTTTGCTACATGTTTTAGCTTGATATGATCCTCTGCTCATGACTTGATCAAAAAGACATTCACTGTAAGTATTCAATTATTCTGTATTCATTTCATTCCCTTTGAAAGACAACAAAAAGATTTTCGGTGTGTTTTAGCTTAAACTTTACAAAAGACAAAAATAATTCTTGCATTCACTTAGAAAAACCAAAAATATTTTCATAACTTCCGAAAACAACTTTGTTACAAACAACAGGTGAACATATCTATCATGTACGTCTCAAAATTCTTCATAAATAAGGAATTTGAGTTAAAATTTGAGGCAGTGAAAAGTCATGCGTACTTAAGCAAGTGCGCATAGCCTAAGCTATACGTACTTATAAATACGCATTAGGGTAACCAGGCGCACTTAGATAAGTGCGCACGACCTGAATGACGGGGTATATATAACGACACGTAGCATTTACTCCTCATTCAAACATTCATCTTCTACGCGACTCCACTGCTCATTTTGCCTCAAAAATTTCTGTGTTACTAAACTTTTTTTAGCCAAAAACTCAGTTGTAAAACCATCTCTAGATCATTTGGTGAGAATCTCAACCAATTCCAACTGTTAAAACATCCAAAATTCAGTGATTTGGTGTTCTTCAGACTAGGGTTTTTGATGACCGATTTTTGTGATCAAGATGATGTGTGCATGTAAATTTGGACAACCATTCATGTTTCTAGTCATCAAATTGAGTCGTTTAACACAAAATTCAACATTTTAACTTACCAATTTGTATTTTGATCTTGGCCCGTAACCTTGCGTCGACCCATGTTTGATCAAAATGAGTCCTATGTGGTTCTATACTAGCTCTAACAAAAGTCACATTGAGTTTCATTGCCTATCTCGACACCCTTAGGATAAGAATTACGGACATTATACCTCAAATTGACAAAATCGGACATGCGCAAAAACCTGAACTTCACGCTGACCATGCGTACTTACATGTACGCATGAAGGATTTTGTTCATGCGTACTTGATAAGTACGCCTGACAAGTTTTGTCCATGAGTACTTACACAAGTGCGCATGAGGCGAGACCAGCAAGAAAGCTGAGGATGAAGCCTTCCACCACATTGACCTTATAGGAGACAAGGATCAAGACAAGGATCCTGGTGCCGGCCCCTCAGGTGCTGCTGGTGGTGAGACACAAGCTGCTTTAACTACACCACAAGTAACACATGCGGCACAGCGGGAGTCTACACAAAAGGAAGGTGGTGGTGGAGGTGACAAAGGAAAATCAGCGGCTGAGGTATTGGAAGATTTATCTCGAAGCTCAGATTTGAAAAACGAAGCAATGATTGGTGCTTTGGCAGAGTTAGAAGAAGGAGAGATTGAATCAGGTGATGACTGGGATGAAGGAGGTGATGATGTGGTGATTGAGTTCCCGAAACGTTATGGTGAGGGTATCTATGAACTTGAAGATGGGGAGATTTTTCATGCTCCTACAATACCCGAACGAGCTGAAGATGACTTTGATAGTGTTGAGGCTACACCAGCTGAGGTTCCCCAATCTGACCCAGTAGTAGCTCCTGGAGGAGGATGCCTCAAGAGTGGTTTAAGAAGACAAAGCAGGCCCCGTGGTATAGGCCACAATACACTGAAAAATATGGCACTACAGGCATGATTCTCTCTGTTCGATTTGAAGATGACAAGGGATTATTTGTAATTAAACGTTCTGGTGGGGTGCAATACCTAAAGCCAACAACAGAAGCATCCAACTCCCTACCTGAATATGACCTAGTCAATCTAGCTAACCGTGAACTATGTGGTGATACATCTTATGCGGTACCTAAAGGTATGTGGGGAGCTTTATAGAGAGAGGGACATTCAGGAAAGTTTGAGATGTTTCAGCCTCAAGTACCGAGGCGTGTCAAAGACAAAACAAAGATACATTCAGTGACATGCAAGTCCTTGAAAAAGCTTGTCTACAAGCCAGTACTCTGCGAGACTCACATATCTCTGAGGAGAATTCCTCAAGATGTGTTGGGAAACATGCGGTACCGGTATGTAGATCAATTGACCGGTGAGGCTGTAATGATTGAGAAGATGAGTTTGCAGGATATTGTTAGAGTGTTTGATGAAATATGTTTCATCAATTTTTCGGTGAAAGACTTGGAAGTGTTGGTGGACAAGTATTGTTTGCATACAGATGAGTGGACCAAGCTGCTAACCACCTGTTACAACACACTGGTGAAATTCTGCTATGACTACAAGTCAAGGCTAGGTGGCGGGAGTCAAGCTGGAAGCTCATAAGAAGACTAAGACATCCAGAGGTGCTGTCAAGGGGGAGTCTGTTGAAGCATGTTTTGGTGAAAGCACTCTTGATCATGCTCAAGCTTTTGTTATTTATCTTTCAGTCTTGTCTTTGTATGTATTTGTATTTGTCCTTGTTGTTATCGAGTTGTAATCTCTGAACTTGTATTTGTAATCGTTTGCATGTTTTGGTTGTACTAAGCAAATACACATGGAGATTGATTCCTGCGTATTTGTCAAGTAGACAAAGTGGTCATCCGTACTTAGGCAAGTACGCATGAAGGATGTTCATGCGTACTTACAAGTACACATGACCCAGGTTCTATAAATAGCTTGGTTTGTTTCACTTTTTAGCAGGGATGTAACCACAATCATAAGTACGCACGAGTCAGTTCTGTAACAGTCCAGAAGTCATTTCATTGTGTCTGTACTTGTGTTTGAAACACCTCGTTATAATAGAACGTGTATTTTTAGTACGAGCTTGGGCTGTTTGTCATGTTTACATTTGTCGTTGTACCTTGTTCCACCTAGTCACGGGAATTCCGCACCTAGTGACTAGGCTACATACTCCACGATCACGATCCGACACACCCACCCGGAGGGACCTACATATATATATATATATTTAATCATAATTTCTACTTTTATATGGGTTTATGACCATTGTTGCGAGAATTAATCATGGATCATCATTCTAAATATGTACATAAGTGTATGAAATGTTGATCTATAATTCCATGGCCTTTAGATTTACTTAGAAATTCAAGAATAAAAATATTACCACATATATTTATGTTAGGTCTTTTGCAAGTGTTAGTTAACCATTGTTTCTAGATTTGATCATGGATTATCACTCTAAATCTATACACAAGTGTACAGAGTGACAATCTACAAGTCTATGGCTTGGTAAAGCATAAAGATATACAAGAAAAACAAGAATCGCCACATATAATTATGTTAGGTCTTTTAAGTTAGAATTTAGCCATTGTTCCTAGATTTGATCATGGATCTTCTTCCTAGATCTATACACAAGTGTACTGGGTGATTATCTACAAATCCATGGCTCCTTAAAGTGTAAAGAAATAAAAAACATCATGATTTACCACATATAATTATGTTAGGTCTTTTTATGTTAGAATGTTAGTAGTTAGTTGGATGTTCTTGCTTCTTACAAAAGGTTGGCCATTGTTACTAGATCTAATCATGGACCACCATTTTAAAGTTAGATACAAGTGTATAGTGTGGTGATCTATAGATCCATGGTCATAAGATGTAAGAATCAATGGTTCATCCGTGTAAATCAAAGTAAAATCACCAATAGAAACTCATAACTTCAAGAACAACCAAAACCAAAAAATGAACTTCAAAACATAAAAAGAATTCTAGATTTTGTGAAGAATCCGCTGATGTGTGTGTGTTGGACATGAAAATCGGTTCATAATATCCAAATCATAAAAGAACTACAAGTTTTACTTAGCAAAAGGTTAAAATGAAGAGCGCATGAGACTTTTGTGTGTGTGTGTTACGGTTTTGAGAGAATGAGGAGAGGGGAAAGCCGAGATTTTGAGAGGGAGAGAATGTGGGAGTGATGTGCATTTTTGGTCTTGCAAGAGGTTAGTATTTACAAGCCAAAAATGAAGGTATGTTGTGGTCGTTTTATTTAATGAAATTATAGTCACGAGGTTGCTTGTATTCTTGATCAAAAGAAAGTAAGATATGGGGTATTGGGGGAGGGGGGAGCTTGAGTCGTAAATTAGAGTATGGGTGGGATAGGTTGGGTAGTTTAGTGGTAGGTGGTAAAAAGGTAGTATAAAATATCTAGTTTGCTAGTTTATTTAGTTAGTGTAAGATCGGTGAATACAAGATGGTTCTATTCTAGTTGACATTGGTAGAAACAATCACAACTAAGCAATGTAAACAAGTAAACAAGAAGACTACTGATAAATGCAATTTGTATTAAGCTTCAAAGATTACAAGATTATAGAGAAAACTCTTAAGAAAAAGCACACTTATACAATGACTCTAAGTACTATTTATATAGTACCTTAGAATCAAGACAGACCCTTGATTCTAAGGATCAGATCTAACACAAGCCGTTTATCTTGTATTGAATCTATTCTACATGTAACGACAATAAATACTATAAAAGTTATCTTTACTCAAACGTCTTCTTAGGCATCATTACTTGAGTCCTTGGAAGAAGAGTGTCGTTGTCTTTTATTGTCTTGCACCAGTAACATTCTTGCTGCGTGGAGTGTGTCAGTGTTGCAGCAGAAAGTTGTCAGTGGTAATGGTTGCTTTATCGAAGCCAGACAGCTGCAACGTTTGATCTTCAGAGGGAATGGATATCAGCAGCAATGTCGTTGATCAGCAGCAAGACACAACTGTCCACAACTGTTGATGATTTGCCTATCAGCAGCAACTTTGGTCTTCAGCAGATAAGCCTATCCACAACATATTTGTTCTTCAACAGAAGAACAAGTATCCGCAGCAGATAAGCTTATCCACAGCAGTTTGTCGATCTGCAGCAAACTATGAGGTCCACAGCAGTTGTACTTAGAGAATTTGTAGATATCAGTCTTTATTTCTACAATTAGGTTTTATAAAAATCAAGTTTATAGACTTATATATAAAAAAGAACATACATGTAGGTAAACTAAGATATAAAATGTATGTATGTATGAATTTATATTTATACATGTATACAAGATTAATTACCACTATAAAAGTAGGTAGGTACAAAAGGCGATAAAAGTAATAATTTGAAGAGTCTTTAGTTGCATGCATGCATGGACTTATATGTCTCTTGTTTCTTTTATAGACCTTGTAGAATTAATTCCCTTTGACTAACTTATAAATATAATACTACTTTAAATTAATTTCTATCTAGTTTATGTTTAAATTTAGGTTTTTAGTAGAAAAAGTCATGTAAAATGATGACTCTCATTTCCTATATATGACTTAGCTAATATGTATAGAAGTGTTTTATGATATATAGATTGTCTAGTTTATCTTTAATGAATAACGTCTTGAGTATAACATATAGTGAGTCTAAAACCGTGAATTACATTGTATAACATGTATTTGGATTGAATCAAAACTCATAGGATATCAAATATTATCTACTATTAATTATAGATTATTAATTGAATAAATAAATGAATAATTAATTCTAACCTGAAATCTAGCGGTGTCATAATCTCGACGGGTAAATTTTTACAAACTAAAGGGTATACCCGGTACGTAAGTAATGGGAAATCGGGTACTCGGGGGTTAAGTATCCGATGAACATGTGACATGGATTTACTATTAGGTATGTGAAAGAAATTAGTAATACCCACATGAACCCGTCTCATTGTCGTCCCTAATCATTAATTATATACATGCATATATTGTTAAACGTGAAGCATCATCGACTTGGGTGGATAGGTCAAACTCAAGTGGTGGTTTGGAGGAGATCAAGGAATATAATTAAATAATAATCTTATATGTTCTATCTTTTATTTGTTTTCTAGTTTAAAAGATAATTGTTTGCTTAGTTATCTTTTTTCTAATTTATTTTAACTTGGGGATTAAATTAGGGTTTGCCTATATATTTATATTGAATTATTTTTGTAAGTTATTATCGTTTTCATGTTTAATATAGAAACCGCACATTGTGCAAGATCGTTTGTCTTTCTGTTTGGCTTGGTTGATGGATTCCACTTGTAAAAACTTTAACAAGTGATACCAGAACCAAACCCGTTGAAGATGGCGAATTTCCAGGTCGTTGGACGTGTAAAGAAATTGAACCACTCAAACTTCAATACGTGGTGACATGTATGACGTCCTATCTACAAGGATAGGATCTTTGGGTTGTTGTCAGTGGAGAAAGCAACGCACAGCCGAGGATCGGTACCAACGGGGCGATTCACAATTGGAGATTCAAGGTCGGTATAGCCATGTTCTTTCTAAAGACTACAATCGAGGAGGAGTTATTGGAATACGTTCAAAATCTTGAAACACCAAAGGAGGCTTGGGATGCTTTAGCTGTTCTATTTTCCAAGAAAAATGATGCGAGACTACAAATTCTTGAAAAGGAATTGTTATCGACCAGTCAGAAGAATCTCAGTATACCTCAGTACTTCCATAAGGTGAAGACACTTTATAGGGAAATCGGTGAGTTGGATCAATATACAAGGACTAGGGATGCTAGGATGAAAAGAATTATCATCCATGGCTTGAAGCTAGAGTTTATAAGTTTTGTTGCAGCAGTCCGAGGTTGGCCAACCCGACCATTACTTGGAGAGTTGGAAAATTTGTTAGCCGGCTAAGAGGCTTTGGTATATAGGATGCCTAGTGCGGCGATTTCAACACCAAAGACTGACGCACAAGCATTATATGCCGAGAAGAGTAAGAACAAACCTAGCTCGGGTAGATTCCAAATTCGATCGAGGAATGATAAGAAACAAATGTCATGGCCTAGGCAAAAGAAGTTCGACAAGGTGTGATGTTGTGTTTTATAAGTTAATAAAATATAATATATATTTTATTATATGTTGAAAAGGTTTTCACGAGATCAGGTTTTAAATTTATAAAATATTAAATACTTAAACTTAAAAACACACAATAGTCAAGTGTACCTATGGAGAGTAATATAGTTTAGGTAAGAACGAAGTATCGAACCGGTGGACACGGTCGAGTTCCAATACTCAACGTTTGTTATCATTTAGCCGGTTTAATTAATGAGTGGTTGTTGTGTGCGTGTGAAGCGAAAAAGAAAATGACAACTAAGTAAATGACGGTAAAGTAAATAACAGAAAATGTAAAATGTACGTGAAGTGTGTAACAGAAATATAAATAACAGGAAAGTAAATAGCAGAAAGGTAAATAGCTCAAGAATAATCAGATCACAACGAGTACTACTTTGGGCTTTGAATCTGCTTGGTATATGATAATGTTATGTTAACTTGTCCGATGGTATGACAAATACAAAAGTGTGAACGGTACACCGCTAGAACCTCAGTCTCACAACATTTGGTTCACGAATTATATTCTTTAATAATAAAATAGTATGACTCCTAGTTAGGGACACCGTTACCCTCAACTCTTTAATAGATCCGTACATTCGTATGCTTAAGATCTACCTCTAAGTTGGTTTACGACATCAAACTTAAAAACCTTTATTTTTATTAAAAGAGTGATTAAACTATGCTCACCGGGATGCTGTGCAATAATGAGACCATGTAGAAAGACGTACCATTCCCAACATGAGTTCACCAACTCTTGGTTTCATGACAAAGTTCGTATAAAGACGTATGATTTTTATCAATATTAACCAAGTGTTGGCTTATCAAAATCTGCTTGTATAAAGACGTACAAGTTTCAAGAGAAGGTTGATTAAAAAGGTTTTACAGTCTTACACATTAAAATCAAGAACACTAACAAGTTTAAAGACTAGTTTATATAAAGATAAAAAGTCCACCATGTTGGTGATTTTAAGAGAGAATGATTAAAGAATATAAGCATACCATTAGACTAATATATTAAACATTAACATACACCAAAATTCATCTTCACTCAAGCAATACAAAGGGTTTAGCCACAACTGGCCATACGAACAAGCATAGAGCTAAATTCCGTAGGCTCCCCTATTACGAACAAAGCAGAAGAGCCTCTCTACACTCTACTATACTCTACAACTACAGAAACAGACTATAGTAGTGTAATCTCTATTCTGAATTGGTGTGTGGAATGAAGAACACATGCCTCCTATTTATAGGCCTCAGAATGGGTAATGCACGACCGTGAATTGGGTTGCACGGTCATGCAAACAGCTAGAGAATCATAGGTACAGGTGGCAGGGTACGAAGGCATCTTGGGGCACATAGAAGGGCTTTGCACGACCTTCCTCTTTTTGTCTTTTGCTGATTGTTGACTTTTATTGACCAATTTTGACTCCTTGGGGGGTCAAAACTCGGTTGTGTTATTCCTATCTCAAGAGAAAGCTTGATTTCTTGATGTTTTTGGCTCGTTTTCACTATTTTTTCTCTCCGGACGTTGTTTAACATGAAATTATAAAATATAAATGATCAAAGTAGCAATTACAATGTTATTATTCAATTAGTACCATAATATGTGGATTATTAGACATACAAAACATGTATACTTTAGGACATATCATAATACCCCACACTTAGACTTTGCTTGTCCTCAAGCAAACTCATGCATAATCAGACTCATAACTAAAAGCATAAAAAAAGAAAAGAAGCTCTAAGTAAGTGGAGACTTCGAAAAACTTATGAGTTGCTTATTCTATTTTTGTGTTTTTCTATTTTTTGGATGATGGAATCCATGACAAGCCTACTAGAACTTCAATTATGCGTATTTTTTCACTATTCACAATGTTCACTCGACTCTCGGGTTGTATATATGGATAATGTAAGTCAAGCAGAACACTCAAGTTTGAATCGAATTATGTAATGGTCATAAGCTTGTATGCAACTCAAGTCTCCGCCAACTAACTAAGTAATATGCATGAATCAAGAGGACTTTAAAAGGGTTGTAATGTGGCTGAAAAGAAAGGAAAAATAAAGGGTGAAGATGAAAATCTTTTTGGGCTTTTAAAGGGTCTTTTTAAAGGGTTGTAGCTAGCGTAGGACACACGGCAAAAACTTCTTGGCTTAATATTGGAAAATACTAGCAGCTTCCTCTACGGTACTCAAATTATGAGGGTATAACTAATATGAGGGCTCGTTTATGGTCAGATTGCTAAGACTGATACTTCGTATCATTGTCAACTTTTCCCTCACTGCGTACTACACATTACTGCCTTTCCTTATGGATCTTTCGGTTTTAAACCTATTAGCACCTACTTCGATCAGATGCGTATACTCAAGTTGGGAATAAGTTTGAATCTTACTACACTTTCCTTCGTGGCTCCATTTGCCACATTTTACACATTTGCCATATATTTTGGCTCTTCTCTTGGTAGCACTTTTTGACAAGCTGTAGAATGGTGGTAATTGTTCTTGCTTGTGCCACCATTTCCTTACATCGAATGTTGCTTCAAATACTTTTTCTCGGAGTTCGGGCGGTAATCCAGTCTTTGCGAAGTTAATATAAGAAAGCAAATGAAAATCAAAATAATGTATTCCAACTCTTTAAGGTCTCACCGGTAAAAGACCAACTTCTCTCTTTTTTTTTTGTGGAGAACATAACATCAAGTCAGATTCTTCAATAATTCAACTTCCTCAATTTCCTTGAAATATTTTTTCACCATCTCCTTGTAGATCGTTCGACTGTTTCCTCCTAATACATCCATTTCCTTTGGTATACTCCAATTCCTTGAGTGAGTCAGATTCTTTTCGAATTGTCTTAACGGTTGCATACTTGAAATAATGAAACGAGATAAACTAATGATTCTCCATCTTAAAGACAGTTAGCTAATAACTGGTGTTTATGAAAGCTGGTTTGGGATAAATAGGTAATGGGTAGTATAAAAGAAAAAGGGTAAGGCTCAAAGAGGTTATCTAGGTGGATATTTAAGTAGACGGGATGAATAAACGACAAATTAAAGGATAGTTAAAGGGTAAAAAGTCCTAGGTGCCTCAATCATTTCCATACAATTAGTAGTTCATGGTCTTGATATGTGTAAGTCATACAAGTTCTAATTATGCATATAATTCAATCGAAAACACTCAATATGCCAAATGAAAGAGCATACGAAAAATAATGATAGTAATGCTCGTGAAAGGATCAGATTATTCTCACATGAAAAAATGGATGGGATAGGGTTTAGTGATTTGTTATGCATAATATCCATTTGTTTCTACTTGCCATGTTTCCATCTATTCCTGTTAGTTTAATTAAGCGTGAACTCAAAGAGGTTTATATTCCTTTTAAGGGTTTTAATTTTTTTTTTGGTTTTTAAAGAAAACAATGTATAGGTGAAAATAAAGTTTTAGCTAAACGGGTAGATAATCACGTTTACTTTTACTGCATTGAGGAAACAAGTCAGTCCTGAATCTCAATTTCCCACCCCACACTTAAAAATGTACATTGCCCTCAATGTACAAATGCATGTAATAGAGTGCTATGCATGAAATTTTAAGGGAAAAGAAACTGGTACTCCCCTGGTCAATTTGGTATATAACCTATGGCCAATACTTGATGTTGTCGTCAATGTTATGCCAAGACTTGAAGTAACTTGTCGGCGCCCAAGCTTGTAGTGGTGGAGAAAAACTCCTCAAAGAAATAGAGACACTATTTGGTGTTGATATGCTACTTGACACACAAAGAAAAACATAAAGCAGAAAGGAAAAACTACAAGTCCTAGTATCGAGAAGGCATACCTGGAGACGGAAGCATGAGAAACTTAAACTTGTGAAACAAACCTGAGATCCATGTATTCTGCCATATGCACCAACTTCTCAATTTATTCATGATCATCGGGTTGCCTCCCGGAAGCGCCACTTTTATTTAAGGGTCATTGGCCGGACCCGAACACGCTTTGTGAATTTCTAATTTAGTGCCGGCGGTGGAATAATCTGTCAAATGGGTGGCTTGTAATATGGAGAGGTCATCAAACCCATTTGAAAAACATGAATATGATGTGATGAGAAGCCGATCCAAGAATTAGCGGACTACTTTCTAGACCACTAGACAGGGGAAAACAAGGTAAAAAGAGTTCAAACTTGAAACAGTCATAACTTGAGCTACGTTTGGAGTTACAGGGCCACGACTAGTGGACGGAAAGCTCTCGACGAGCCGGATCATGTGGAAAATGACAAAGGCAATTTGTCCCAATGGTCCTAGTCGAATTCCATCATTAAGTGACCCAATTTCACAAATCAAAGATATTCCTCAATTTTCTATGTTTGATACCTTCAATTTAATTTCTTTTTGCTAAAACGGTTGAATCCTTGATTTATGTAATTTGAAAGTTTATTTGTGGTTTTAATTTTAGTTTGAATGGATTGATTTGAAATTTTGAAAATTTTTGTAAACCGACTAAATTTAGAATGCCCTATAGAAGGGCACCTAAAGGAAACAATGTAATCAAATCATGCCACCAGCACTTGAATTTGCCCGGACCATACTTGAAGAAACCCATGTAGTGAAGGACACGGTCACCCCGGTATGATAATATTGTCACATAATTTTCATTGAATGAACATTGCTTCCTCCATGGGAAGTGGTTATCAGAGTGATGTGCCCTATCCTGTGGCGTATGTGATTCATGGGATGGTTCACTGATATGTTTGGTCACAGGCCAGCTATCACTGTTGCAAGGAAGAGGTCCCACCATTGTCATTTAATTGTTGGTGAATACTTCCTCCTGCATATATTTCTCTTAGATGTTGGTCCTCAAGTATATTTTTTTCATATGATGTTGTCTTTGAAGTGACAGCAACTCCAGACTGTTCCATACATCCTTCTTGTGCTTCCGTATTGCGGATTCCCACCAATTCTTCTTTAGAGCTTCGTTCTTCTGACTCCTTTGATTGTTTAGCTTCCAGCCTCTCAGAAAAGTCAAGAAGTGATTGTAAAGCTGCAGTAACCCTCTCTTCTGAATCATCCGGTCTCACTTCTGACTGATCCGTGCTTGTGAAGTTGGAAGGTTCTTGCTCCTTACAGTCACTTGATCCTACTAGAGATGTTGGAGCTATGACTTCTGATTCTTGGACTTTGAAGAATCATCTTGTTGTTCCGTTGGATAACGCTTTAGGATCTGAACCTTTATTTCTTCCAAATGACGAAACAGATTTCCTAGGGTCCATGAGTCGGATTCTAGAGCTGAGTATTAAATTTCTTGGGGCGGTATGGTTTTCTCATATGGTTGCCAGTAGGGTTGGTGAAAATATGTGGAATACCCTTGATAATGATAACAATCTTTAGTGTAGTGGGGTTCCCAACAAATCTCACACCAAACCTCTGAATAGTGGCACTCATAGTCGTGTTGGTATCCTCCATAACAACTCTCGTAATTGTAATCCATGAAAGTTGATGTAAAGAACAATCAAAACAAACACGAATACCATAAAAATATATGTTAAGGTTAAAAAGGCTAATCCGTTAACTCAAATTTTTCTTGAAATCACCGTGTCCCCGGCAGCGGCGCCAAAAACTTGATGTCGTGTTTTATAAGTTAATTAAATATAATATATATTTTATTATATGTTGAAAAGGCTTTCACGAGATCATGCTTTAAAATTATAAAATTATAAATACTTAAACTTAAAAACACACAATAGGCAAGTGTACCTATCACAGCGTAATATAGTTTAGGTAAGAACTAAGTATCGAACCAATGGACACGGTCGAGTTCCAATACTCAATGTTTCTTATTGATTAGTCGGTTTAAATAATGAGTGGGTGTTGTGTAGTTGTGAAGCCGAAAAGTACATGACAAGTAAGTAAATGACAGAAAAGTAAATGACGTTAAAGCAATAAACAGAAAATGTAAAATATGCGTGAATTGTGTAACAGAAATGTAAATAACAGGTTAGTATATAGCAGAAAGGTAAATGGCTGGAGAATAATCAGATCACAATGAGCATTGTTTTGGGGTTTGAATCTGCTTGGTATATGATAATGTTATGTCAAATAGTCCGATGGTATGACTAATACAAAAGTGTGAACGGTACACCGCTAGAGTCTCATTGTCACAACATTTGGTTCACGAATTATGTTCTTTAATAATAAAATGGTAAGACTCCCGGTTAGGGACACCATTACCCTCAACTCTTTAATAGATATGTACATTCGTATGCTTAAGATCTACCTCCAAGTTGGTTTAAGACATCAAACTTAAATACCCTTATTTTTATTAAAAGACTGATTAAACTATGTTCACCGAGATACGGTGCAACAATGGGACCATGTATAAAGACATACCGTTCCCAACATGAGTTCACCAATTCTTGGCTTCATGAGAAAGTTTGTATAAAGACGTACGATTTTTATCAATATCATCCAAGTTTTGGCTTATCAAAATCCGCTTATATAAAGACATACAAGTTTCAAGAGAAGTTCGATTAAAAAGGTGTTAAGGTCTTACACTTTAAAATGAAGAACACTCACAAGTTTAAAAACTAGTTTAGATAAAGATAAAAAGTCCACCATGAAGGTGGTTTTAAGAGAGAATGATTAAAGAACATAAACATACCATTAAACTAATAAGTTAAACATTAACATACACCAAACTTCATCTTCACCCAAGCAATACAAAGGGTTTACCCATGAATGGCCATATGAACAAGCATAGAGCTAAATTCTATTGGCTCCCCCATTACGAACATAGCAAAAGAGCCTCTTTACTCTCTACTCTACTCTACAACTACAGAAACGTACTATAGGAGTGTAATCTCTACTCTGAATTGGTGTGTGGAATGATGAACCCATGCCTCCTATTAATAGGCCACCAAATAGGCAAGTGCACGGTCGTGCAAACACCCAGAGAATCACAGGTATGGGTGGCAGGGTACGAAGGCATCTTGGGGCACGCAGGAGAGCTTTGCAGGCCGTGCAATGGTTGTGCATCCCCCTTTTTCTTCCTCCTTTTGTCTTTTGATGATTGTTGACTTATGTTGACCAATCTTGACTTCTTGGGGGGTCAAAGCTCGGGTGTGCTCCTTCCTACCTCAAGAGGAAGCTTGATTTCTTGATGTTTGTGGCTCATTTTAGCTCTTTTTTCTCTCGGTGCGCTGTTTTACCTACAATTATAAAATATAAATGATTTAAGTACCAATTGCAAGGTTATTATTCAATTAGTACCATAATTTGGGGATTATTATGCATGAAAAACATGTATAACTTCGGACATATCAAGGTGGAAGAAACAAGCAATAAGAGACCGGGCAGTAAAAAGATTATGTATAGGTGTTATAAATGTGACCGAAAAGTCCAAATGGATAAAGATTGTTGTGTAAAGAAACAGGAAGAGGGTAATGCCATTGCCGTCGAACCTGAAGACTAGTGGGATTCCGAAGCATATTTCACACAGGAGGCCGAGGTTCATGCCTATTCGGCCACAGCAGAACATCGATCCAACAAGCTTGACAATTGGATTGTTGTCTCGAGGTGTTCAAATCAAATGAATGGAGAAAAAGGATGCTGACTAGTCCTTTAAAGTATCGTGGAAACAATGTGGTTGTTATTGTAGAAATTCAAGACACCAAATTGCTCATGCTGGGAATGTGGCGTTTCCAACCATATCAAGTAAAAAGGAGTTAGTATTAAAGAATGTTTACCACATGCCTGGGATGAAAAAGAACTTGTTGTCAGTTCCACAATTTACTAATGCGGGTCATTGTGTTATTTTTTAGCCTCATGATGTCAAAGTGTTCGATCACTTTGAGACACCATTAAAGCCAGCTTTTCAAGGTCAAGGAAGGGAGACTGATTATGTTCTATCAGCCGAGTCGACATATGTGGAGAAGATCAAGAGCAACAAGAATTGTTGTGTAATATCCCATATCGGTTGAGGGGGAGAACGATACGTTCCTTATAAGGAGGTGGATATCTTCTCTATCGAGACGCGTTTTGCCTGGGCGAGCAACTCATCGGGTGAAAACAAAACCGTGAGTTCCTGGATGGGCAACCCATCAGGGGAAAAGCAGACAATGTCTTGGTACGGTTTGCTTGGGCTGTTACATGTAGTGTATTATTAAGGTTGGCGTTTACCCAAATAATCAAGATTCAGACTAAAGATCAGGTTCAAATAAAAATCAACGATTGGTCAAAAGTTCAAGGTTCAATCGCAAGTATACTTACAATCGACATGCTAGTTTCGATCAACAGTGGCAGTTGCGGTTAAATGAAGATTTAATAGTTTAGTGGCATTTTTGTAATATTGTCAAAGTCTAGATCTATAAATAGAATAATTTTTCTAGGGTTTAGATGTGTGCACATATCAGGGGTTTTCTCAGAGATTATTGTTTCATCATCATTGTAAGCACACATTAAAGAGAGATTTGAGGGTTTCATTGTAATATCTTTTGATTCAAATCAATTATTCTCAAAACTACACATTTGGAATCTGGTTGACTTACCAACGGGTAAAATCCCAATAGGTACTCGTTGGGTATTTTGTAACAAGAAGGACGAAGGAGGAATTGTAATTCAAAATAAAGCCCGCTTGGTTGTTCAAGGGTTTTATCAAGAAGAAGGAATCGATTTTGAGGAAGTTTTTGCACCAGTGGCACGTTTAAAGCCATAAGAATGTTTCTTGCCTACGCGGCCTACATGGACTTCACAGTCTATCAAATGGACGTCAAGGTGCATTCTTGTATAGGAAGGTTCAAGAGGAAGTTTATGTCAAGCAGCCACGAGGTTTCATTGATCCAAGCTATCCAGACCGTGTTTATAAATTGGACAAAGCCTTGTATGCTCTCCATCAAGCCCCCCATGCGTGGTATGAAACATTATCCAAGCACCTGTTTGATAATGGTTTTACACGGGAGCTATTGACCAAACTCTGTTTAAATGGAAGGACGGTTTGGATACTATCATGGTGTAGATCTATGTTGACGATATCATTTTCGGATCCACTAATCCGAGGATGTGCAAAGAATTTGAGGCAGTGATGCGCTCTAAGTTCGAGATGAGCTCTATGGGGGAAATGAAGTTCTTTCTTGGCTTGCAGGTTGATCAGTCTGAGTCGGGTATTCTTACTCATCAAGAGAAGTATGTCAAAGAGATTCTTACAAAATTCAAGATGACTGATTCTCATCCATTCAAAACTCATGTGGAAGTTTGACATTCTCTCTCTAGATATGGAAGACGAAAGTGTTGATCAACACCTCTATCATTCCATGATCGGATCTCTCATGTATCTCACTGCTAGCATGCCCGACATAATGTTTGCAGTGTACTTATGTGCACGGTTCTAGGATAACCCAAAACTCTCTCATATATCTGATGTCAAACCTATTCTTATATATTTAAAGTATAAGCCAAAACTTGGACTTTGGTATCCAAAAAATAACTTGTTTGATCTTGTTGCACATTCAGATTCAGATTATGGGGGATGCAATTTACACCGCAAATCCATATTTGGGGGTTATCACTTTCTTGGCAATAGACTTGTGCCCTGGCAATGTAAAAAACAGACCACCGTTTCTCAGTCTACAACTGTTGATGCACTTTCCTGTGACAACACTCTGGATAGAGTCTTAGTTTGTATTTCTAATGTCTGTAATTTGTCTTTGTATGTAAGAGTTGTTATGTAACAGTTTATCAGGTTGTATTTACTTTTACATAATGTATGTTGCATTTCTTCCAAGTGTTTTGCTCACTTACATGTGCGCAGGAGAAAGCTCCTGCGTACTTAGCAAGTACGCAGGAAGACCCATGCGTACTTGATAAGTACGCAAGAGCATTTGGTCCTACGCACTTCCTAAGTGCACAGGCATCAGGTCTGTATAAATAGGTTTGGTTCACAGAGGATAAGTACGCAGAAATCATATCTTAGACGAACTCTGTTTGTTAAGTACGCAATTTGTAATCTCTCTGTAACCGTCGAGTGTTTATAATAGAAAGAGCTTTTATTGTGACTCTCGTATTTGGTTTACTTTGTTTTAGTTAGACTCTCCGCCTAGTCACGGGTATTCCGCACCCGGTCCGACTAGTAGACCACTTGCATGCAACAATCCGACACACACGAAGGGACCTACAAGTGGTATCAGAGAATTGCTCTTGAATTCGAGTGTTGTAAGTGAGTTTGGAGACGTTTTTACTGAGTTTTACAAGCAAAAAAGAGGTATTTTTGTTGATTTTTGTGATAAAAAAGGGGTAGCTCTTGAGCACTTTTTTAGAAGCAAAAATCTCTCAAAAAAACAATTTTTGTTGTGTATTTGAGTTATTTGAGCATCAAAGGTTGGTTAGAAACAAGTTTCTGACCCTTTGGCTCATTTGCATTAATCATCAGGCCAATTTCTACCATCTCTGGCGATTTTCCAGTCACCGGAAAAGGTTGGTGAGAGTTGCCGACAAGATATTCTGCGTACTTACCATTTTTGGCAAAAAGTACAGTTTTCTGCGTACTTACTAAATACGCAAGAGTTATCTCCTGCGTACTTACAAGTGCGCAAGACTGAACTTGTGCGAACTTAAGTTATATCCTGCGTACTTAATCATTTCCTCCTGCGTAATTACAAGTACGCAAGTGCAAGTCTTAAATACGCAAGACTATTTCTCAAGTGCGCAAGGCCAATCCCAAGTGCGCAACTGTGTCTGATTTTTCTGAATTTTGACTAAGTGTTCACTATGTCGAATCTTCAGAATCTTGGAAACATGTTAAACTATGATAATGAGATCGGTACACCTCAGAAACTACCTAAGTTGCTAAACATAAACGATTATTCCAATTGGAAGGCACGTTTTGAGCACTACATTTCATATACCGACTCATCATTATGGATACCAATCCTTGAGGGATATAAGCATCCCACACACATCTATCTTGATGATGAATTGCCCAAGCCTATTTCTAAACTCGATGAGGAAGAAAAGAAAGCATATGATCGAGAGAAGAAGGCACTTGGTTCGATCACTATGGCATTAACTCGGGAATTGTTCCACAGTTTCCGAGGGTATGACAATTCTAAGGATCTCTGGAAAGCCATACAGAAGAGATTCGAAGGAAATAGTGACATCAAGAAGAGTAAGCGGGATCTTCTCAGGAAGCAGTATGAGTGCTTCAGATTTTTGAGAACGAATCTCTAGATGACCTCATCTCTAGGTTCTATCATTTACAGACTGAGTTGAAGGCTTTTGACCTCAAGTATCCAGCTGAAGAGATGGTGGAAAAGTTTTTGGATGCTTTACCACCCAAATTTGAGATGTACACAACCCTGATGAGGGAAAATCCTAAATTCTATGAGTTGGTAGTAGAGGAAGCAATAGGAAAGATTCAACCTCATGAAATGAACTTGAAAAGAAAGGAGAGCTCAGGAAGACCCCAGATTCAAGACCCTTCTATGTATCATGGGACGACTTCTACATCCAAGTCATCGGGCTCTGGAATTGCCCTCTTTACTGGAAACCCTAATGAAGAAGACCACTCAACTGGTTGTGGTGGTCATGCTTGCTATGCATCAGGATCAGGGTTGGGGTCTCATCATCAAAATACCTCAAGAAATCCTCCTGCTACGTCTTCAGCTAACAACTCAGCTATAGCCAGAATAGCTAAAGATCATGTAGCATTATTCTCATCTTGTATGCTTGCATATGAAAATTTCATAGGTGGCAAGCTTACTGATCCAGAGACGATTGAAGAAGATTTTAATCAAGTGGATCCTGATGACATGGAGGACATGGATATTCAATGGAATATGGCCATGCTTTTGAGGAGAGCCAAGCGTTTCCTGAACAGAACAGGAAGAAAGTTTATTGGCGGGCATCCTAATGCCAAGGTCGGGTTTGATAAATCTAAGGCCAAATGCTACAAGTGTCTGAACTATGGACACTTTGCTCGTGAGTGTCAGAAAGACAGAGCACCTGCCTCTGGTTTTACCCGACCCAGCCAAGGAAACAGCCATGGCCAAAACAATCTAAACCACCACAATCTAAGCCAAAGTGGAACGTCCAATGCACTGGTAGCCCAATAGGATGACAACTTTGATTGGGGTGTTCATCTTGAGGATGCCATCACCGCACAAACACGGGTTGGTCTCATGGCTGAGATCATGGAAATGATGGAAGCAGAGAGAAGGGAAGCTTCTATGGCTGACCCAAAAGAGTCTACTACTGCTGCTACATAGGAAGAGGAAGAAGATGAAGGAAAGGAAGCTTCTATAGCTGAGAAAGGGGAATCGACTACTGCTGTTGCTCTCATGGCCATTGGAGAAGCAACAAGTTCATCTCATGAGGTAGACTCTAATCCCTTTTCTGTTGTTTCATGTTCTAAGTGTCTAAGGCTAAAACTTGAAAATTCTAAGCTCCAAGACAAAATCGAACCCCTAAGTATGGCAGCTCTAAACTATAAAGAAAACGAAAAACGTTTTAAAGAGTCTATTGAAATGTTGAAAAAGGAAAAACGTGAGTATTCTTTAAAAATGAGCGATCAACAGCTTCACTTGGATATTGCTTATAAGGGGTTAGAAAAACGGAACAATGAAATCAACAAACTGCAAAATGAGATCCTGTAGTTAAAATGCACTAATGAGAAGTTGAAAAACTCTCGCTTTATGGTGGAACACTACGAATCTGTAGTGAGGAAAATGAATGGTCTAGGTCTTGGTACCAATGCCATTCCTCCACCAATCAGTGGGAAGTTTGTCAATGACTTATTAGACATTGATCTCACTTGTCTAGATGAGTCCTCTGATAAGGATGATTCCCCTAAAAAGGATGAATCCTCAAGTAAGGCTAACTCCACATCTAGTGAGGAGTTTGTTACTGCTTCTGAAGATGGGTTGGTTAACTCTTGCCCTGAAGGAGTAGTATCTGAGAAGTTGTTGACTGAACAGAAAGTCAAGAAAAACATTATCACTAATGGTGATAATTGCATTTTAACTGAACCTGATGTCATTGAATCAAATGATAAACTTAAGGTAATGCTTTATGGGGGGTATAAAAACCTTAACCATGTAAAGAAAGAGGCTTTTTCAGCTCACTTTGGGCTTGGTTACAAAGAAAATTTGGAAAAATACTATACTCCCAAAAATCAAACTGTTAAGGTTCAGACTAATGTTCATAAACCAACTCCTCCTTCTCATAATGCTGAGTTATCTAAGGCCAGATCTAAGGAGCCTTACAAGAGAACTTATATAGACAAGAGGAACTGTTTTCACTGTGGCTTGGTTGGTCACATTTTTGTGAACTGTCCTTCTAAGAACCAAGGGAAACGGCCTGTTGTTTCACAACCAGCTGTTATCCCCAGGTCGCCACCAGTGAAACCATATCCCAAACATCCAAAGCAAAATGTGGTGAAACCACCAGTCAAACCGATGGTAAAGCCTAAGATCATATCTGAGGCCAAACCATCTGTTGCAAGAAAGGTAAAGCAACCTGCTGTACCTCGTGTGTCTACATCTAGTAGTACACGTACTGGTGAGAAATCTGTGGCTAGACTCTCTAAGCCAAAGAGAATAAGAAGGAATAAGAGTTTGAGAAAGCTGGAACAGCTGACTAAAGCTCAATCGGGTGAAGCTTCCACAAGTTCACCGGCTGTGGTTGAGCCAAAGTCTCCTGTTTTGGTTAAGAATCAAAAGAGATCCTGGAACAAGAAAGTGAAAGGTTCTCAATCTCCTGTTCCCAATTCCACCAAAGATTCACCAATTTTGAACAGTCATCATGACTGTGAGTTGAAAGAAGTAGTTTATTTTGAAAAGGATGGACGACCCAAGACCACAATGGCTTGGGTCTCCAAATCTAACTAATTCTTTTGTTAATCATGCAGGGACGTCCGAAGGGTACTATCTCTAACCGTTGGTATGTAGATAGTGGATGCTCCCGGCACATGACAGGAAACATGGCCTTGCTTCAAGACGTTAAACCATTCAGAGGCGGCTATGTGGCCTTTGCCGGAGAAAAAGGCGGCAGCATCACGTGTCAAGGCATGGTTTTGAACGGTTGTGTCAGCTTTGACATTGTCAACTTCTACGAGCAGCTGAAGCATAACCTGTTGAGAGACTCCCAAATGTGTGATAAGGAGTACTCAGTGATGTTTGATAAGTCAGAATGCCTGATTCTCAAACCCGGTTTTGAAGTTCCGGAAGATTGGATCCTGATGAGAGCGCCAAGAACAAACGACACATATCAGATCGATATGAGCGTGGCAACAACCACCTCATCAGTGGCTACTTGTTTGCTTACAAAAGCGACAGAGCTTGACTCTATCTTGTGGCATAGGAAACTCGGACATATTTCTTATCGTAAAATGAATCATCTTGTCCGAAACGGTTTGGTAACCGGGGTTCCTAAGCTGAGATTTACCGTTGCAGATGACTGTATGCCTTGTAAAAAGGGCAAACAGCAACGAAAGTCTCACAAGCCCAAGCTCCAAAACTCTATTGATACCCCTTTGGAGCTATTACACGTGGATCTGTTTGGCCCCATAAGTATCAGGAGTATTGGAGGTAAGTCGTTCTGTCTAGTTGTAGCTGATGATTTCTCACGTTTTTCTTGGGTGCATTTTTTAGGTACTAAAGACGAGACTGCTGATATTCTTCAATATTTGATCCTGAGCTTGGAATCTCTTTGCAAGCTGAAAGTTAGAAGAATTAGGAGTGACAACGGAACTGAGTTCAAGAATAATTTGATGGAGCTTTTTTGTCTCAAGAAAGGGATCCGTCACGAATTCAGCGCGCTGTACACGCCTCAGCAGAATGGAGTTGCTGAACGGAAGAACAGAACACTGATTGAGACTGCAAGGACTATGCTGTCGGATGCAAAGCTTCCTGTCACTTTCTAGGCAGAAGCCGTTAATACAGCTTGTCACGTCTTAAACAGAGTTCTGGTTGTGAAAAGGCACAACAAGACTTGTTATGAGTTGATCAACAATCGACTTCCCAATCTTGATGACCTAGTTCCTTTTGGTAGTCCTTGTTCCTTGTTGCTACAGTACAAAGACCGCTAGTCTAAGTTTCATGCAAAAGCAGTGGAAGGCATCTTCTTAGGATACGTTGCCAACTCGCCTTGCAAGAGAGTGTACAACATAGGAACTCGTAATGTCGAGGAATGGTTTGAAGTGGATTGTAGTAAACACAGCATTCCACCCGAACCAACAGGTCCTGCTTGGGGTTTTGATTATGATGTGCTATTCAAGTCATTCAATCTTCCTGATATATCTGCAGATGACGCCGCAAATGTTTATTAATTATTGGGTGTCGGCGATGACTCCAGTTTTTCCACTCGTGCTACTGTACCAATTATAACTCCGGATTCCAATGCTACATCTGCATCTGGAACTCATGACAGTGATAACAGTGAAGATGTTCTTGTCGTTGGAGATGACGCTCCAGCTAATCCTAACACAACTGTAGGAAATGAAGCTCCAGCTGATCCAATTAACATTGAATCTTCTTCCTTTGGAACACAGGAAATGGGGGAGTTAAGCATGAATCTTGATCCAGAAATTCAGGAACCGATTGTACCAAAGATGAGGGTGCATAGGAATCATCCAATCGACAACATTATTGGTGATCCTTATGTCGGTGTTCAGACTCGTCATTGAACCATCACTGAGAACACCAGTCTTTACACAGAGATATTTGACACTGGTGTCATGGAAACATGTCTGCATGCTGCATTCGTGTCCCAGTTTGAGCCGAAGAATGTGAAGGAGGCTCTCACTGACAACTGCTGGATTGAGGCAATGCAAGATGAATTGTCTCAATTCCAAAAGTTGCACGTGTGGGATTTGGTTGACTTGCCAAAAGGCTTTCAGCCAATTGGAACCAGATGGGTGTTCAAATGCAAGACGGATGATCGTCATGTAGTTGTGAAGAACAAAGCAAGATTGGTTGTTCAGTGTTTTTATCAACAAAAGGGCTTGGATTACACAGAAGTATATGCCCCAGTTGCTAGAATTGAGGCCATTCGACTGTTCTTGGCTTATGCCACATATGTCGGCTTCAAGGTCTATCAATTTGATGTGAAGAGTGCTTTCCTTTATGATAAAGTTCATGAAGAAGTCTATGTCACTCAGTCTCCCGGTTTTGAAGATTCGCATAATATCAATAAAGTGTATAAGCTCGACAAAGCACTTTATGGTCTTCATCAAGCACCGCGGGCATGGTATGAGACATTATCTAAGCATTTACTGTCTAATGGTTTCGATCGTGGACAGATTGACTCGAATCTCTTCATTAGGAAAGCAGGAGGTGACATTCTTCTTATACAAGTATACGTAGACGACATTATTTTTGTATCTACCAATGAAGGGATGTGTAGGGAATTCGAGAAGGTGATGAAGTCCAAGTTTGAAATGAGTAATATGGGTGAACTGTCGTTCTTCCTGGGTCTGCAAGTCAGTCAAAGAGAGGATGGCATTTATCTACATCAAACCAAGTATGTGCATGACATCTTGTCAAAATACAAGATGAATGATAGCAGTACTTATGGCACACCTATCCCAGTCAATCATGGTTTGCATCCTGACAAAGATGGAAATGATGTGGACAGCAGGTTGTACCATGGGATGATCGGATCACTTATGTATCTCACAGCTTAAAGACCCGATATAATGTTTGCTGTGTGCTTATGCTCAAGGTTTCAGTCTCAACCGAAGGAGTCACATATGATAGCCGTGAAGATAATTTTCAGATACCTAAAAGGGAAACCCCGATTAGGTCTTTGGTACTCTAAGCAGCAGTCATTCGACTTCAAAGCCTACACTGATTCAGATTATGGCGGTTGTAACCTTGACAGAAAGTCAACTTCTGGTGGATGTCAATTCTTAGGAGACAGACTGGTCTCCTGGCAGTGTAAGAAGCAGTCAACGGTTTCTGTCTCAACTTGTGAAGCAGAATACATTGCTGCAGCGAGCGGTTGTTCTCAGATACTGTGGATTCAGCAGCAGTTGAGAGACTACGGCTTAAACTTCACTTGAACTCCTCAATTCATTGACAACAATGCCACCATGTCCATCACAAATAACCTGGTGAAACATTCCAAAACTAAACACATAGAGATTCGCCATCATTTCATCCTTGATTGTGCTGAAAAGCATTTAATCGAACTTGTAAAAGTTCACACGGATGAAAATATTGCTGACCTTTTCACAAAGGCATTTGATCGATC
Source organism: Smallanthus sonchifolius (assembly GCA_023525975.1). Classification (NCBI taxonomy): domain Eukaryota; kingdom Viridiplantae; phylum Streptophyta; class Magnoliopsida; order Asterales; family Asteraceae; genus Smallanthus; species Smallanthus sonchifolius. The sequence continues at coordinate 80,046,080 of CM042020.1, forward strand.
CTGTTTTGAGCATCTTGTCAACTTGATAGGAATGTTCAATCCTGAGTGAAAACTAAGTTTTCTTAACTCAATTCAATTCATGGAAGTTAAATTTTTAATTCTTTTAAATTTTCTGTATAGTTCTTTTAGTTTTTAAAATATTTTACAAAAATTAAAAAAAAATAGAAAATGGAGAAAATTTCAAAGTTAACTTGAGAAAAGAGGAAATGATAGTACATCAGAAATGATCTAAACACCATAGACTGCTCATATGGGAAATGATTGCGTCATGTTTACTTAATTGCTTAAATTATTATGTTTTTAATCTGTTTATTTACAAGTAATTTGAATTGTCAGTAGGCTGTATTTGAATCACTAGTAGTGTGGAAACTAAATCTAAATTACAACTATGAATTGAACCCATGTTTGCAAGTGTGTGTGCGTAAAAGAATAGAAAAGATCATTATCAGATAAAGGATGTTAGATTTTGGCAATAATTTTCTTTTGAGATCAGTTTCGGGTTATGTCGTTAGCACAATTAATGCGGTTCATCTCACTGCCCATACTCACAAGTATGCAATGAGAGATTGAATCAAGACATGTCTCTGCATAAACCGTTGAGCATGTTTTCACCCTTGAATCACTCCTGATTCATTGAAATCAAATCCAGGTAAAAGTTGGATCCCCTTACCTGATAATCAAACACCATATCTATTATCCTGAATCATCATCCCGATATTCAAAGAAGAAAATCACATGAAACCAAGATAAATGAATCACTCGATTCTGAATCTTATGATTTCCGATAATCCTTATGGATTCTGCTTGATTTTTCCTGTGCTAATAGATGTAGCTTCATTCTGAAAATCTAGAAAATCATTGGGAAAATCTTAGATTCCTTGAGATAGTGCAAGTTAAAATAGAATTTCAATGGGGTACACGATGTATATCTTTCAATGGGGTACACGTTTCAAATCTTATAATATTGTCAACTTGAATTACTTGTTTATGTGCTTATTACGTATGAATAAAGAGTAATCCATGACATGATCCCATATTCTTTGATGTTTATTTTGTATCGTTTTTGCTAAAAGATAGCCTGATATGATCCTCTGCTCGTGTCTTTGATCAAAAATAGTTTGTGTGAATACTTGTATATATCTATCTAGGAAAGAACAAAAAGATTTTAAGTTTATGCATTGTTCAAGTTTAATCAGAAAAAGCCAAAAATATTTTATGTTTAACCTTCATGAATTGTATTTGAAACCTCGTGATTGAATATTTTTTATCTTATTCGTTATTTGACCTGAAAATCTTCATAACTCTGAGTTTCAAATTTGCGCACTTAAGGCTTGTGCGTACTTGTCAAGTTCGCACGAAGTAAACCTTGCGCACTTAGCAAGTACACAAGAGTTAGTCTTGCGCACTTGTAAATGCGCAAGAGTTAAGTCCTGCGTACTTATAAGTACGCAAGAGTTACCTCGTGCGCACTTAACAAGTACGCACGACCGATAAGTGAGGGGTATAAAAGTGAGACTTAGAAAAAATTTTACAGTTTCAAGCCTTCAAACCGATCACTTTCCCTCTGCAAATTTAACTCAAAATCAAGTGTGTCTAAACCATCTTTTCGTCCCGTCTATAGCTTCATCATCTCATTTCATCTCATTGGTGAGAATCTAGGCGATTTCCATCCATACAATCGTGACATTGGACCGATTCGTGACTTAGAAGTTTTTAGGTTAAATCCGAAATATTTCGGGTAAAATTGGGGTTGTTTGGGTAACTTATTGACATTTCTATGCTAATAGGATTCTTAATCGACTACATATTCATCCATTTCGTCCTCGATTCTAGCCTTCGGTTGAATCTTAATCGACAGTGGGTTGGGCGATGTTTTTAAGTCAAAATTGGTCTTGGTTTGGTAGTTACTGGTGTTGATAATGGTCCCATAAGTTCGAATCCTCGATTCCGACCTAGTGGCGACCTACTTGACCCGGTTTTTGAGCAATCTGTCATCTCGTTAAAAATCTAAAATTTTTGCCAAGTGTTGTTCTTGCGCACTTAGCAAGTACGCAAGAAGCAATCCCTGCGTACTTGTTAAGTACGCAAGAGGAAAATCCTGCGCACTTGCTAAATGCTCAGACCAACACTTAGAAAATTTTCCAAATATGAAATTTTTGGTCATAGTGTACCTACTATACCGTGTCATGTTTGTTCATTTCCAATAATATATGTTGTTCTGATTATGTTTTCTGTGTGTTTCTGCAGACTATGGCTCGGGCATTCACTAACGAATTCAACTTGTTAGCGAACACTCAACCTGAGTGGAAAGGGGCAGCTTTGCAATATCGGCAGATCGTTGATTTTTTGAACCGATCAAGAATAAGTTATGCAATCTCAGCTGACCCAACAGTCTCAAGACCTTACTTGGAGCAATTCTGGGAGACGGCAGAGCACGACTGCACGGTATCCCCTAATGTCATAAGGGCTACCGTTGATGGTCGGGCTATTGCTTTCTCTGAAGATACAATAAGAAGGGTCCTGCGGTTCGGAGACCTCGCTACCGACCCGACATCCTATCCAGATTACTATATGGATGGGTGTTGGAGGCATAGAATGGGATATGTCGGATCGAGGGACTATGCTTCTTACAAAAAGATGTGGGTGTTGGATCAATGGCGGTATTTTTCCCACATCATGATCGTGTGCATCTCGTCAAGAAAAGTGGGGAAAGATGCCATGGGTCATGACCTTGCAGCAACCATGGTGGGCTTGTCTCTTAATAGGGGCTACAACTTCTCTCGCTACATCTTCAAAGCAATCAATGATCAGATCAATAAAGCAGGGTAGTTTAGGTTCCTATTATACCCGAGGTTTGTGCAACTATTGATTGATGATGCATTGCCAAACCTACGTGCTATCGGGGAGAGACTGCAAGTAAAACGGGTGGACAAGAGAGTATTTGCTCAGTTTCTAAAGCCAGGTAGTGTAGATCCTACCCCTGTGCATACTGAACTCTTTGGCCACCTGCTTAATGAAGCATATGTCGCGCCAGAAGATTGGAATTGGTATAGTCCCAATTCGGCACCAGAGATGAGTGATGATTCTGATGAACAACAAGAAGAAATGAATGAAAGTGCTGGAGGTGATGACGAAGATGGTGATGGTGGTGCTGAGGAATCCGATTCAGAAGCAACAGAATCAGATTCTTCTGATTCCGATGACGCACCATCCCAGGCACACCCGAGTAAATCGGCACAGGTAACCCTGCCTGCGTCGTCTTCTAAAAGAAAGCGACAAAGCTCGAGCAGCGAATATGAGACGACCTCTGACTCTGACGCTGCTCTACAAAGACAAAGGCAAGAGAGTGCCAACAAGAAGAGGGGCTATAGCATGAGGTTGCTATCCCCAGGGTTGTAGAGATCCCAACTGTGCAGCAAGTACAAGCTGCGGCTGACAGTCCAAAGTCAGAATCTACCCCACCAGCACAACAACTGTACAGAAGGAGGAGAAGGCCACTAGTACAAGGTAATGTGGCAGTCACGGCGGTCACAGAGGAGATTCCTGTGACGGTGACCCTCCCTACTCCAACCGTCCAGGTGACAGTGACTACTCCACTTCTCACGGAGTCAGTCACCATCACCCCAACCATAACACCCACTCCCATCATTACATCCCCACTCCCACCTCACACCACTGAGCCGTCAGGTCAACCCTTCAACTATGGTGATTTCTCACAAGGGTTTGACTTTGACACAATCTTCTCATCCCCCATCCATAATGCCAAAGCCTCATCATCTAGGCATTCTGATCCGAATGAAGCAAGGATCACTGTCTTAGAAACCCAAGTTGCTGGAATGTTGAAGACCATTCAAAAGTCAAAGGAGGAGTCTGATGCTCAACAAGCACAGATCAATTCCCTGGCCGATGAAGTTAGGATTCTCCACAGCCAGAGAACATGGACAAATGAGCAACTAAAGAATGTTATGGCACAGAACGAGCTGCTAATGAAAATCAATGAAATGATTCTACGCCACAGAACTTCACTTGAGCTAAGGTTGGATTTACAGAGAAAAGAGCATGCAGCGATGGTCAAATTAGTTGAAGAACTGACCAAGAAGCTTGATGCTCAGGGGGAGAAAGAGAAAGAGAAAGAAAAGGAGAAAGAGAAAGAAAATAAATCCACTGGTGCTGAGCCTTGTCATCCAGTCGACTTGACTAAGGATGATGATAAAGACAAGGATCCTGAAGCCGGTCCTAGTGGAGGTGAGCACCAAGCTTTGGCGATTGTGCCCATCTCTTCTATTCCAATGGTTGAGGGGGAGTCTACTCAGCAAGAGGGTGGTGATACCTCTGGTGGTGGTGGTGATAAAGGGAAATCAGCGGCCGATGTGCTCAAGGACTTATCTGATGATGAGATCCTTTATCTTGAGCCTGACTATTCCAAAGAAGCACAGATCGATGCTCTCCTTAATCTGGAAGAAGGAGAGATCGACTCTGGTGATGACTGGAATGATGAAGATGAGGACGTGGTAATAGAGATTCCCAAGGGCGATGGGGAAGGAGAGTACAAGTTAGAGGATGGTGAGATCTTTGAAGTACCATCGCTCGAATCTCTGCTCGATACAGGCTCAGTTGACATGGCAAGTAATGTTGAAGCTACAACTTGTCACACCCCAACCGTGCATCTTAACCACGGGTGCGACTTAATTGACAAAAGAACACAATGGAATAAAGACATTTACTATTAAAGTTTCATAATATTAAAAAATCCAATTACATAAGTTTCGAATTAAACCAAACAGATAACATGTTCAAAAGACAAGCAACTTAAAATAAGATTCTTCAATTGATATCTAGGGAAATCCTATGTGATATTGACTTGACCTATCACGAGCTTAATCACATGAAACATGTACGAAAAACAAGTGTCAACTAAAAATAGTTGGTGAGAAATCACAGGTTTAATAAAAGTATAAGTTTGGCAAAGGTGACAGTTCATATTCCAAGATTATCATATAGCACGTAATAAAACAAACACATGATTAGCAAATCCAACCTAAAATGATGAGTAACGAATAAGTGGTATAACTCGCAAGTTGCACTGATAACGAATAAGATGTCCAACCAAAAGTTGTACATAAAGTATATGCGGTTTCCATCCTATGGCCCATATCTGTACTACCGTTGGCTTGAAAGTTTCAAGTTAAGGATTTGCAAGTTTAACGTTTATCATGTTGTGTTCATTTACTCACATACATATATGATTCGCTTGTTTTACAATTGTTTGAAAATGTGTTTTAATGCGTGCCAACGCGTACATGTTTCCCCCAAAACGATTTGAATAAAGTGAGGCTATGAAGTCTCACTTTGAAAGCTAGACGAGATAGGAAACTTGAACGAATAGACGAGATGAATCACGGACCAGACCCTAAACAAATAAATAAACCAGTTTTAGGGTAGGTTCGATGGTTACGAGTGTTAGATAGGCGGTTCGGGTCATAAGATTAAGAATTAGTTGCAAAAATAGAGTTTTAGTTGATTTTCAGATTTGGACAGCAAAGTAGCTGAACAGAAACGGGATTGTTAAAAATATCAAACAACGTCTAAAAATTATGAAATGTTATAGGGAATTAGTTAAGTCATTCCGAAGAAGTTTCGTTTAGAAAGTTTTTCCATTTGAGACTCGGATCATAGCCAAAATAGTCCAACAAGACAGAAGGTACTGAAAAAAGGTTTCTGTACCGTTTTTGCTACTACGGAGTCATACTTTTGAATTAGAAAACGATCCAATTATGGCTGGAAAGGAAATTCTACGAAATACGTCGTGGAAATTGAGTTTGCTCAGTTTAGATTAATTATGTTCAAGTTACGCTCAGTTAAATTCAGCACAGTTTCTGTCCAAAATCAATGGTTGCACTTAAGTGGTCCGTTTAGGGTTTTAAGATTACCGAACGCGCAAATAAAAATTAGACGAATGTTATTATGTTATTATAATACATAATATAATCAGATTAGATTAGCCAAAATGTCCCGTGTCACCGGTCTAGCCATGATTTTCACAGAAGCGTTTTGGAGAATCACAGAATGCAATCGGCATAGCCGACACGAGCAAGCGGATTCTATATTTAATTAGCGTGTGAGTTCATATAAGTGATAATATAGAATAAATAACAAGTTTTAAGTTAGCAAGAACATACTAAAGCATGGGCAGAGCCACTTTTGCAATAGTTGTCTTGAGGATTTGCAGAATGCGACGACATAGCCGCCATTGCAAACGAGATCCTTTGCTTGTTAGTTGGTGATGTTAGCTTGATTTATTAGTTTGATTAAGATTATTAGAGGGTTTTTAGGGCTGAGGTTTCACATGATCAAGTGATCATGGATAGAAAATAGAAAAAGATTGAGGGGATAAAGAAAGAATAAAATAAAAAGACGGTATTCAACTTCGGAGGGTTACTTACTTGTTTGATCTTCAAACCCTTGGAATCCTCTAAGGGATTTTCGAAATCTTCAAGGTTGGGAAGGGATTTCACAACTTAGGAGGGGTTGGGAGTGTTTGAGGGAGAATTAGCAAAGAAAACAAGATCCTAAGCCTCCTATTTATACAAATGGTTGAAGGGGTGTAAATATGGAATGTCTTGGAAAGCAATTTAGGGTTTTAGGGCCCTCAAATCTGCGAAATTTTCCTTAATGGGGCTGGGTTTTTTGTGATTTCTTGCTTGGGCTAGGTCCAAGAGTAGGTGGGTTGGGTCCTAGCTTGATCCGGTTGAGTGCGCGCATTCGAAAATTGCGATTTTAAGCATTTCTAAGCGAAATTGGCAAATGTTTTCAACATTAAAGTTGATTTCATAACAAAAAGAGTATGTTTAGCTAAAAACATTTAAGTTAAAGTTACGTTATTCGCGTATAGTAGTTGGCGATCGGTGGGCGAGAAAACAGACTTTTTGATCGTTTTTCGAATTTCAGGATTTATTTAAGGAAAGTTTTGCAAACAAACTTTGTTTTAATTAAAGAAATTAATATTTTAAACATTTAAAACATAAATTAATGTCATGTTAAATGATTTGTCGGTCGTGGACGGTACGTAGTTAACGACGGTTTAAAAGGCGAACGATCGCACGAAAGTACTAACTAGTACTTTTAAGCATCAATTCACATTGAATGGGTTGTAAGAACATGTTTGAGATGTGTGGGGGTGGTTCATTTGTATTTAATGTGTCATAAAGATCAATTAAGTCTACGTGCGATCCATGAATCAATCACAGATAAGTATAAGTCTTTGAAATCAAGCATAAACGTAATGTTTCACATGTGAACTAGTATTGTAACAACGTCTGAATAGGATTTCAAGTAAAATGAAATGTCATGCGAATTTTCATTGATAAGTCTAGAATGAGTACAAGTAGTGAAAATCAGAAGTGTCACAGTCTCCCCTAGTTAAAAGAATTTCGTCCCCGAAATTCAACTAGTAGAGGCTGTAGGGTCTAGAAAGAGATGAGGGTACTTATGTTTCATTTGGTCTTCACGTTCCCAGGTGAACTCAGGACCATGCTTGGCTTCCTAACAAACTTTCACGATAGGGATGCGGCTACGCTTGAGTTGCTTGACTTCACGGTCCATGATTTCAACGGGCTTTTCGACAAAATGCATAGAGTTGTCGATACGAACATCATCCAGAGGAACTTGAAGTGTATCATCAGCAAGGCACCTTTTAAGGTTTGATACATGAAAAACGTCATGAACGTTACAAAGTTCGGTTGGTAGCTTGAGTCTATAGGCTACTGGGCCAATCCTTTCAAGAATTTCGAATGGCGCAACGAACCTAGGGTCTAGCTTTCCCTTCTTCCCAAATCGGACAACACCTTTCCAGGGGGAAACCTTGAGTAAGACTCTATCACCGACTTGAAATTCAAGGGGCTTCCTACGGTTGTCAGCATAACTCTTTTGACGATCGCGAGAGGCCTTGAGTCTTTCTTGAATTTGAAGTATCTTGTCAGTGGTTTCTTGAATGAGTTCGGGATCGGTGATTTGAGCGTCTCCGATCTCGGTCCAACACACCGGAGATCGACACTTCCTACCATATAGAGCCTCGAAAGGGGCGCACTTGATGCTCGTATGGTAACTATTGTTGTAAGAGAATTCGATGAGTGGAAAGTGTTGATCCCAACTTCCTCCAAAGTCAATCACACAAGAACGAAGCATGTCTTCCAAGGTCTGTATGGTCCTTTCACTTTGACCATCAGTCTGGGGATGGTAAGCCGTGCTAAGGTTCAAACGAATTCCCAAAACTTTCTGTAAAGATTGCCAGAATCGGGAGGTAAAACGGCTATCACGGTCAGAGATAATGGATAGAGGGACACCGTGACGTGTCACGACCTCATTGATATAGAGTCTGGAAAGCTTCTCCATTTTGTAGTCCTCATGGATTGGGAGAAAATGAGCGGATTTGGATAAGCGGTCAATAATGACCCAGATGGAGTCATGACCACTAGAGGTTCGCGGAAGCTTAGTGATGAAGTCCATGGAAATTTGCTCCCATTTCCATTGTGGGATTTCGGGTTGTTGGAGAAGACCAGATGGTTTCTGGTGCTCAGCTTTAGCTTTAGAGCAAGTAAGACACTTCCCTACATAGAGGGCGATGTCTTTCTTCATTCCTGGCCACCAATAAAACTCTTTCAAGTCGTGATACATCTTATCAGCACCGGGATGAACAGAATAACGGGATTTATGTGCTTCATCAAGGATAAGGGTTCGGAGCTCACTTGAGTCGGGGATCCAAATACGACCCATGAAGTAAAGGAGATCATCGGGTTTGGGTTCCAAGTGCTTTTCGACACCACAATCCAAATCCTTCTTCAACTCATCATTTGCAACAACTTGTTTTTGAGCTAGGAGGATCTTATCTTTGAGACTGGTTTAGACCAACATTCCCATGGTTCGCACACGGGTGGGTTTGATTCGGTCCTTACGGCTAAGGGCGTCAGCCACCACATTAGCTTTCCCCGGGTGGTAACGAATTTCGCAATCGTAGTCACTAAGTAATTCAACCCAACGTCGCTGCCTCATGTTGAGTTCTTTCTGGTTCAGAATATGTTGAAGGCTCTTGTGATCAGTAAAAACCACACATTTAGTGTCGTAGAGATAATGTCTCCAGATTTTCAAAGCAAAGACCACCGCACCCAACTCAAGGTCATGAGCGGTGTAGTTCTTTTCGTGAACCTTGAGTTGTCTGGATGTATAGGCTATGACCTTGTCTCGTTGCATCAACATGCAACCAAGACCTTGGTTTGAGGCATCACAGTATACAACGAAATCATCATTGCCATCGGGAAGACTTAGAATAGGGGAGTTGCACAATTTCTGCTTAAGAGTTTGGAACATATCTTCTTGCTTTTGTTCCCAGACGAAAGGCTTATTTTTCTGAGTTAATGTAGTGAGAGGCAGGGCAATCTTCGAAAAGTTCGGGATGAATCTTCGATAATAACCCACCAAACCCAGAAACGAACGGATCTCAGAGGGTGTGGATGGTGTACTCCAATTCTTGATAGCAGTGACTTTGGTTGGATCGATGTGTATACCCTGGTTGTTGATCACGTGACCCAAGAAATGAATTTCTCTAAGCCAGAATTCACACTTGGAGAATTTAGCATAAAGTTGTTCCTTCTTCAAGAGTTCCAAAATCAGCTTAAGGTGGGTTGTATGATCCTCTTTGGTTCGGGAGTAGATCAAGATGTCATCGATGAAGACAATGACAAATTGATCTAGGTAGGGTTTTCAAACACGGTTCATGAGGTCCATGAACACCTCGGGCGTATTGGTTAACCCAAAAGGCATAACCATGAACTCGTAGTGTCCATAACGAGTTCTAAAAGCAGTTTTGGGAATGTCCTCTTCATGGACTCGGAGTTGATGATACCCAGATCGGAGGTCAATCTTCGAGAAACAAGTTGCTCCTTGCAGTTGATCGAAAAGGTCATCGATCCTAGGTAGCGGGTAGCGATTCTTGATGGTAAGCTTGTTTAGTTCACGGTAGTCGATGCACATGCGGAAGGACCCATCCTTCTTCTTGACAAAGAGAACCGGAGCTCCCCAAGGTGAGAAGCTCGGTCTAATGAATCCCTTGTCCAGTAGCTCTTGCAGTTGGCTAGATAGTTCTTGCATCTCAGAAGGGGCTAGGCGGTACGGAGATTTGGCAATGGGGTTAGCTCCCGGTAAAAGATCAATCCGAAATTCAACTTGTCGAGTTGGAGGGAGTCCATGCAAGTCATCAGGGAATACTTCCGGAAAATCTCGGATGATCGGTATATCTTGTAATTTCTTTTCTTCAGATTTCTCGACCACATGTGCCAAGAAAGCATAGTATCGCTTCCTTAAATATCTACGTGCCTTCATGCAAGAGATGAATTTCAAACCTTTGCAAGGTTTCTCTCCAAAGATTTTCAAGGTCTCACCGGATGGTAGAGGGATACGAATGAGTTTCTCCGAACAGTTGATTTCCGCATGATTGTGGGATAGCCAATCCATTCCCACGATGATATCAAAACTCCCAAGAGTGATGGGAATCAGGTCGATAGAGAATGTGTGATCGTTGAGAGTTAGAGCACAACCTTGGACAACGGAATGCACAACAGTTAGTTTGCCATCAGCTATTTCTATAGTATAAGAAGGTTCAAGAGCGGTACGACAAGTTTTAAGTAAAGGTTCAAATTCTAAGGAGACAAAGCTTTTATCCGCTCCGGTATCAAATAAGATAGAGGCATAACGATTATTGATGAGAAACGTACCAGTAACCACGGCATTGTCATTTCTGGCCTCGATTGCTCCTATGGTAAAAGTGCGAGCACGTGTACCTCGGTTATTGTTGTTGAGCTTCGGGCATTGGTTTTTGTAGTGATCAGGAGCACCACATTCATAACAGGCCCTACCATTGATGATGGCAGGAATGGCAGTTTGGGTAGTGGCAGCCTTTTCAGCTACGCGACAAACGTTAGCAAAATGACCAAGCCTTCCACATTTAGAGCACGAACGACATTGAACAGTAGTAGGGTGATGGTATTGACACCTTGCACACAGCGGGTGAGGTCCACTATATGGCTTCCTGCCAGGTGCAGGTCTAGGTGCTACTTGGGCAACAAGAACAGCTGGGGTAACCATGGCAAAGCTTTTAGAGGTCTTTTGCTTCTTGTGGCGATACTCAGGCTTTTTCGCCACTTCCTCCTTAACTCTCTTGTCACCTTTCCTGAATAGAACTCCAGACTTAACTAGATCGTCCGTTAAGGACGCAGATAAACGAATAGCAGCTTCAAGTGTTGATGGGCTACTACCCATGACAGTACCCCGAATTTGAGGCGGAAGGCCTCCAATATAACGATCAATCATTCGGGTCAAGGGTGTAACCAGATGAGGGACTAGGATGCAGAGTTCATGAAAGCGTGTGGTGTACGCCTCACTCTCCCCACTATCCTGGGTAAGGTCCCACAGCTCAATCTCCAACTTCTTCATCTCATTGCTAGGACAGAACTCCTCGATCATAATTTCCTTGAGCTTATCCCAAGTCATAAGCTCCTTCCCTACCCCGAATTTTCTTTTCAGCATTCCACCAAGTCAGTGCCCTCCTTTGGAAGGCACTTGAAGCATATTTTACCTTAAGTTCATCGGGGCAGTCACTCATCTCAAATGTGTTCTCCATGCCTTCAAACCATTGCAATAGCCCTTCACATCCAAGGTACTTGTGTGGGTTACAAGAGTTGAAGTGCTTGAAAGTACAAACACTCCCACTAGATCCTCCGGTGGAGTTGTTGATTTGAGTGACAATAGTGGGTAAGACCGCAGCAAGTTGTTGAGTGAGCAGGGTGGCTATGGCGGTGGTTTCGGCAGAGGCTTCACTGGTGTTAGCCACAGTGTTATCAGGATCACGACGAGGAGGCATTCTACGAAAAAGAAATCATAAGTCGGTAGTTAGGATAGACATTCAAGAATTAAAACTGACAATATTTATAAATAAAATCACTCATTCATTAATATTAATGTCTTACAAGATAAATAAAACATATATTTAAAACATATATGTTGAATTACAAATGAATTATAAAGACAAAACTGACTAGTCAAAATTCAAGATTCGGATGAATGATACTAGTGAGACGTGTTTTAGCCTATAAGTGAGCACTCACTCCAAGGGTCCCTAGGTAAGTGCGACTCATAACGAACGTGCCTCACTTTCCTTTGACAAGACCCCCAGTGTACAGGCGCTCACCCTTCCAGATTACACGTGTCTCTAGTATCACTATCCAAGCCTTTGATTTTGATGAGAACATTATGGATTGGGCCTTGCCCAAGAGTTGGATTCAGCTTCACAAGTCAGCTTTCTTTTCTTGAACGGGAGTTGGGCCTCAGAAGTGGTTCCAACATGGCTCTCTTGGTCTTCGGATTCCGAATCACTTGATATGTTGATTACTTCAGGCTTCGGTGCAGGCCTGCTTGTCGCATCGGAGATTAACTCGGGCTTGACATTATGTTTCGAGGGTAGCAGGCTTCCAGAGAAAGATGATCGTGGTGAGATTAGCCTACTCCAACTAATTGGGCTTTGGGACCCATCATCGGAAATAAGGCTTGAATTGCTAGAGATGTCAGCAGAGTACGACGACATACTAAAGATAAGAGAGTTAGTGGATTAGAATCACATAAGCATATAAGTTTCAAAGGGGAGCTTAGGTTATAGTCTAGGTCAAATGGTTGCCTAATCCTCTATAACATGGCTCTGATACCAATCTGTCACACCCCAACCGTGCATCTTAACCACGGGTGCGACTTAATTGACAAAAGAACACAATGGAATAAAGACATTTACTATTAAAGTTTCATAATATTAAAAAAATCCCAATTACATAAGTTTCGAATTAAACCAAACAGATAACATGTTCAAAAGACAAGCAACTTAAAATAAGATTCTTCAATTGATATCTAGGCAAATCCTATGTGATATTGACTTGACCTATCACGAGCTTAATCACCTGAAACATGTACGAAAAACAAGTGTCAACTAAAAATAGTTGGTGAGAAATCACAGGTTTAATAAAAGTATAAGTTTGGTAAAGGTGACAATTCATATTCCAAGATCATCATATAGCACGTAATAAAACAAACACATGATTAGCAAATCCAACCTAAAATGATGAGTAACGAATAAATGGTACAACTCGCAAGTTGCACTGATAACGAATAAGATGTCCAACCAAAAGTTGTACATAAAGTATATGCGGTTTCCATCCTATGGCCCTTATCTGTACTACCGTTGGCTTGAAAGTTTCAAGTTAAGGATTTGCAAGTTTAACGTTTATCATGTTGTGTTCATTTACTCACATACATATATGATTCACTTGTTTTAGAATTGTTTGAAAACGTGTTTTAATGCGTGCCAACGCGTACATGTTTCCCCCAAAACGATTTGAATAAAGTGGGGCTATGAAGTCTCACTTTGAAAGCTAGATGAGATAGGAAACTTGAACGAATAGACGAGATGAATCATGGACCAGACTCTAAACAAATAAATAAACCAGTTTTAGGGTAGGTTCGATGGTTACGAGTGTTAAATAGGCGGTTCGGGTCATAAGATTAAGAATTAGTTGCAAAAATAGAGTTTTAGTTGATTTTCAGATTTGGACAGCAAAGTAGCTGAACAGAAACGGGATTGTTAAAAATATCAAACGACATCTAAAAATTATGAAATTTTACAGGGAATTATTTTAAGTCGTTCCGAAGAAGTTTCGTTTAGAAAGTTTTTCCATTTGAGACTCGGATTATAGCCAAAATAGTCTAACAAGACAGAAGGTACTGAAAAAGGTTTCTGTCCCGTTTTGGCTACTACAGAGTCATACTTTTGAATTAGAAAATGATCCAATTATGGTTGGAAAGGAAATTTGACGAACTACGTCGTGGAAATTGAGTTTGCTCAGTTTAGATTAATTATGATCATCTTACTCTCAGTTAAATTCAGCACAATTTCTGTCCAAAATCAATGGTTGCACTTAAGTGGTCCGTTTAGGGTTTTAAGATTACCGAACGCGCAAATAAAAATTAGATGAATGTTATTATGTTATTATAATATATAATATAATCAGATTAGGTTAGTCAAAACGTCCCGTGTCACCGGTCTAGCCATGATATTCACATAAGCGTTATTAGCGTGTGAGTGCAATCGGCATAGCCGACACGAGCAAGCGGATTCTATATTTAATTAGCGTGTGAGTTCATATAAGTGATATTTTTAACAAGAACATACTAAAGCATCGGCAGAGCCACTTTTGCAATAGTTGTCTTGAGGATTCGCAGAATGCGACGGCATGGCCGCCATTGCAAACGGGATCCTTTGTTTGTTAGTTGGTGATGTTAGCTTGATTTATTAGTTTGATTAAGATTATTAGAGGGCTTTTAGGGCTGAGGTTTCACATGATCAAGTGATCATGGATAGAAAACAGAAAAAGATTGAGGGGATGAAGAAAGAATAAAATAAAAAGACGGTATTCAACTTCGGAGGGTTACTTACTTGTTTGATCTTCAAACCCTTGGAATCCTCTAAGGGATTTTCGAAATCTTCAAGGTTGGGAAGGGATTTCACAACTTAGGAGGGGTTGGGAGTGTTTGAGGGAGAATTAGCAAAGAAAACAAGATCCTAAGCCTCCTATTTATACTAATGGTTGAAGGGGTGTAAATATGGAATGTCTTGGAAAGCAATTTAGGGTTTTAGGGCCCTCAAATCTGCGAAATTTTCCTCAATGGGGCTGGGTTTTTTGTGATTTCTTGCTTGGGCTAGGTCCAAGAGTAGGTGGGTTGGGTCCTAGCTTGATCCGGTTGAGTGCGCGCATTCGAAAATTGCGATTTTAAGCATTTCTAAGCGAAATTGGCAAATATTTTCAACATTAAAGTTGATTGTCTTAACAAAAACAGTATGTTTAGCTAAAAAAATTAAAGTTAAAGTTACGTTATTCGCGTATAGTAGTTGGCGATCGGTTGGCGAGAAAACGGACTTTTTTATCGTTTTTCGAATTTCAGAATTTATTTAAGGAAAGTTTTGCAAACAAACTTTGTTTTAATTAAAGAAATGAATATTTTAAACATTTAAAACATAAATTAATGTCATGCGATTTGTCGGTCATGGACGGTACGTAGTTAACGACGGTTTAAAAGGCGAACGATCGCACGAAAGTACTAACTAGTACTTTTAAGCATCAATTCGCATTGAATGGGTTGTAAGAACATGTTTGAGATGTATGGGGGTGGTTCATGTGTATTTAATGTGTCATAAAGATCAATTAAGTCTACGTGCGATCCATGAATCAATCACAGATAAGTATAAGTCTTTGAAATCAAGCATAAACGTAATGTTTCACATGTGAACTAGTATTGTAACAACGTCTGAATAGGATTTCAAGTAAAATGAAATGTCATGCGGATTTTCATTGATAAGTCTAGAATGAGTACAAGTAGTGAAAATCAGAAGTGTCACACAACTGAAGCGTCCCCAATCGACCCTACACCTGTGGACCCCGAGGCACCACAGATAAAGACATGCCTTCTGCATCATCTAAGGGTCCAGCTCCCGTGTGGCAAAAGACGTCCATCACAGACAAGCACGGAGCTACAGGTATGATCTTGGCTGTTAGGTTCGAGGAGGACAAGCAGCTGTTCGCCATCAAAAGATCTGGGGGGGTTCAATACTTGAAACCAACCAGTGAGCCGTTCAACTCTTTGCCCAAGTACGACCTTGTGAACCTCGCAAACCGCGACCTGCTGAGTCACTCGAGTCATGCAGTAGCAATGGGTTTGTGGGTAACACTATAGCGGGAAGCAAGATAAGGGAAATTCGAATACTTCAAGCCTCAAGTGCCCAAAAGAGTCAAGGGTAAGCACGATGTACATCCTGTGACTAAGAAGCACATAAAGAGATTGGTATACAAGCCAGTGCGATATGAAACTAAGATTCCTCTGAGCAAGTTACCTCAGGATATTCTTGGTGACATGTGGTACTGGTACGTTGATCCAAAAACGGGCGAGGCTGTGGTTATGGGTAAGGGTAAGTCAGCAAGTGGAAACATGGTGCCAAAGGAAGTGATCGTGATATTTGATGAAGTCTGCTTCATCAACTTTCTGTGAACGATCTAGAGGTACTAGCCGACAAGTACTGCATCCACACTGACGAATGGACAAAGCTTCTTTCCGCCAAATACGGCAAGTTGATCAAGTTCTGCCTTGATTACAAAAAGAAGTTGGAAGCTAAGGAGCCAGTGCTGTGAAGAATGAAGACAATGAAGATCCCGAGCTGTTGTCAAGGGGGAGTTTGTTGATGCACTTTCCTGTGACAACACTCTGGATAGAGTCTTAGTTTGTATTTCTAATGTCTGTAATTGTCTTTGTATGTAAGAGTCGTTATGTTAGGTTGTATTTACTTTTACAAAATGTATGTTGCATTTCTTCCAAGTGTTTTGCGCACTTACATGTGCGCAGGAGAAAGCTCCTGCGTACTTAGCAAGTACGCAGGAAGACCCATGCGTACTTGCTAAGTACGCAAGAGCATTTGGTCCTGCGCACTTGCTAAGTGCGCAGGCATCATGTCTGTATAAATAGGTTTGGTTCACAGAGGATAAGTACGCAGAACTCATATCTTAGACGAACTCAGTTTGTTAAGTACGTAATTTGTAATCTCTCTGTAACCGTCGAGTGTTTATAATAGAAAGAGCTTTTATTGTGACTCTCGTGTTTGGTTTACTTTTTTTTAGTTAGACTCTCCGCCTAGTCACGGGTATTCCGCACCCGGTCTGACTAGTAGACCACTTGCATGCAACGATCCGACACACATGAAGGGACCTACAACAGCTAAAGCATAATACATTGTCACAACCTTTTGCTGCTCACAAGTTCGTTGGATGCATCATCAAATGCTAGACTATGGCATCACTTTTCATTAAACCCCCATTCTG
The DNA here is from genome assembly GCA_023525975.1 of Smallanthus sonchifolius. Classification (NCBI taxonomy): domain Eukaryota; kingdom Viridiplantae; phylum Streptophyta; class Magnoliopsida; order Asterales; family Asteraceae; genus Smallanthus; species Smallanthus sonchifolius. Next base: position 80,063,038 of record CM042020.1, read on the forward strand.
TGTGATAACACTGCTGTTCCACACATCACCAAGAATCCAGTTCAGCACTCCAAAACAAAGCACATTGAGATCAAACACCATTTCATTCGTGATTGTGTTGAGAAAAAACAAATCAAGATAGTTGAGGTTAAAACAGACAAGCATATCTTCACTAAGGCTTTCGATTCTGCCAGATTTGAGAAATTGGTACAAATGTTTGGAATGCTTAATTTTCAGTAACCTCGTATCTGCCATATTTAATAATTGTGATTTAACATCACTTTCATGAAAAATCTCAAAAATATTGTCTTATATGTTTGAACTTGTTAATCGGGAAGATCTTTAAAAATAGTTTACTTTCTGTACAGTTATTTTCTTTCGTCGGTTTTCATAAACAAATCTTTTTGGGGAGAAATTAGAAAAAGACAAGAAAAAGAATTGTTATGTATATATTGGTCTACTCATAAAAGCTTTCAATCTTCTATCTCATTGAATGTAGGTCATGAGCAGACCCGCAAACACATATCTGCGGTGAGCTCCCCCTAGGGTGGTGATTCCCTATACAGACACACACTCCTCCTATGAGATAATCTGCAATTTATAGAAGGCCAAGCACATATGCCTTTTTTTTCCAAGCCACAGCCAAATGGGCCTGAAAAACAGGTATCGAAACTAGGTAGTTTCGATTGAACAATTGTTCAACCGAAACTAGTAGTTTCTATTGACAGCATCAGTCTCAATTTTATACCCAACATTGAATTTTTGACAATTGTTTCAGGAGAATTTGATCCGACCTTGTGAGAAGTGATTAAGTATAGTCAAATTTCTTGAGCATGGAATGGACCATAAGCGATGGTGCTTATTGAGGAATAGCTTATATACCTGACATATGGTTATAACTCTTTAGTAGTGTAAAAATCTAAATCTCAACCGAGAACGTGTGTTTGGACCCACTTTTGAAACATCTATCCCATTTTTAGCTAAGAAAACTGATTCAATCAGACATAGTCTTACGTGTTAAATTCCGATTCACGCACCAAGTGACCGTCAAAGTAAAGAAAATTACCGCCGATGACCCTGTATGTTTTGCTTACACAAAGATCTCGAGTGTTCATCTTTTTCCCGTCCACTTGGATGATTTGGCCCCGTATGTTTTGCTTACGCAAAGATATCGGGTGTTCAACCTTTTTCTATCCGTTTGAATAATTTTGCGACTTCTTCTGTTTTGCTTACGCAAAGATCTAGATTGTTCGTACTTTTTGATATCCATATGGATATTATTAATTTTACATTTTCTTAATCCACTTAGACTTTATTTTCTTTTTGGTGGTGAATTGGATTTACCAAGATGGTACCCTAGTAACCGAAAAGATACGATAAGATAAATTCGGGTATTTCTTGAGGATTGATAGGTTTTCAAAACCGTTTATTTTAAAACGTGGGGTACGTCATGCTTCGTGCTTAAATGGTACCTTATAATAACATGAAATCATATACAAACTAATGCTCGGGTTTACCCTGCACAAATATTGCCTATCTTCAGGGATTCACAGTAGTTGACTGTAAAAGGAAGTGTTTTAAGATTTTGACTCAGGCATAATCTCACATTGGATCTTTTTCCTGTCCACCTGGATGATTTGGCCCAGAACCAGGCACCCTACAGTTGGTCCTCAAAACTGGTTAAACTCTTTAAAAGTACTTGTTTCGTTTAACAAACGTACAACGGAAGTCTTTCTAAATTAATTATTGCTCTTTAAGGTCATTAATGTTGTTAAGATTACCTCACGAATGCCTGCACATAAACCGAGTAGCACCGTTCCCAAGCCAAGATACGTCGGCTCCAATGCTCACCTGCAACACAATCTAACATATACAAAAAGTCAGCTACGCTGAGTGAGTTCTAATAGTTTAATATAAACAAAAGCCAACTCGTCTCGTTAAATATTTATTTCCACTCAATACCCTCTAGTCTTTAGAAAGTAGATTTGTCATTTATTAATAGATAGAAAACCCCCCATCATCTTACGATATCCCCCAAAGGATTCCAACCCAAGCCTCACCCCACCATTTACCCCAGTAAGTTTCTCCGACATGGATCGAACTTACCACTCTTACAACTAAAAGTTTACCACACATGCTAACCACACACTTGTTATCTCAACCACCCTCTAGACATCGGCCTCACCAGCCCTAATCAAGACTCTCACCAACCAACTGACATAACAGTTGTAAACACCACTTCACAATCCTGACACAACGGTTAATCAAACTTTACTCACCACATTAATACTATCTCATGCACAATAAATATAACTCAAAGCTTGTATGCAAATTTAACACAAATATATAAGCACACAAACACTTACCTCATTACTGCACCCTCGTCAGGGCGTTCGACACACCCCGAGCTCATCACTATCATGTTGGACAGCGTCTCCTTTGGTGACCTCCTGAAGGACTTTGTCCTCCACAATCATGTTTGCCGTGTCATACTGACAATAACGCAAACACTATACCCGCCGTGTCACAAGGACAACGACACAATGCACACAACACATGTATAATCACATAACATTATACTCTATGTACATGACTCGTTAACTGCACCTGCACTTAACACATAGCACTAGGACAAGGTATCCTACACATATTCATGAGCATTTAGCTCATACCCAGACTCACCCTGGCTAACACATAACACAATACACTACTACTATATCAACACTCATACAAATACTATATCTCTTTATCTAAGCGCATACCACGTACATGCACACCCTGTGACACCTCCTAGTCGTACTCGTATGACCTGTAAATACAATCTCGACTCACCCCTATTAAGTCACCATACGACCCAAGACCATAAACCCACCTTTAACCTGAAGGACAACACATAGTCCCTTAGCCCCGTATTTAAATAGTTAAATTCATAAACGCATTGGTTTAGACCCCAAAGCTCGATATACATTTAATGTAATAAAACATGTCTAAAAAGTATGTACGATAGCCCTAAAACGTTAAAAACATTTAAAAGAGGGGAATAGAAATTCACCGATATGAAGATCCGACTCTCGAACTGCAACAGTCCCCTCGTACAAACCCGAACATGTCAACGTATGATCACATGGTCAGATTACATCCTAAACATGTGTTAACTACGTATAAGTACGAATACTCCTGATGCTCATCTCATCCGCACATCCTTTTCATCTATGCAAAAACTCTCGTTCACGCATCCGTCGTATACCGGGTTATCCTAGAATCGCATGCTTACACATACACGTGCCATGCAAAACCTTTGTCCCATAGGTCACACGTACACGAGTCAAGACCTTCCATGCACGTCCAAACCTAGCCATGCAAACCCTAAGTTCACAAAACCCTAATCGGGTGTAACCCGACTACATTCTCTTCCCCGTTCACCACCGTGAACCACCACCGTGATCGGCTACCACCACGTCGGCCTCCTGTGTTCCACCGTGTTCCATTACCGAGAACCAACTTGCGCGTCACTATCGGCCTCTCCGCCGCACCTAGCTTTAGCCAGCCAACACATGTACTATCCTTATCCTCCTACCGTCACCGTACTGTCGCCACCAACACCGGCCGCTGTCGGTTCCTCGCCGCACCACCGCTGCCGTTACCAGGTTTACCGTGCACGCTAGTGCAACTGTCGTGCACCACCTCCACGTTGCTCCTCCGTAGCTCGCCACCCTCCTGCTCTATCTTCTTCTTCCTCTCGGTAATCGACTATCAACCCTAACGGGTCACCACAGTCCTTCACACCACCACTGTGTACTCCCACGTCTCGCCATGCATTACCCGTACCCGTCACCAGACCAACGCCCTCACCTTCTCCTCCGATCACCATAAACAGCACCAAACCCTAAACGAGTCTCATACAAAACACAAGCGTAAACTACGTACTAAACATAAACGGGGTATTATGTTTGGCATTGTGTGAAGCTTCCTTGTTCGAACTTGTCGTTGCGCCACCTGCCGGCGGCCATCTCCGTCTCTCGGCGTCTCCCTTGCCGTCAGAAGTAGCCTAGGCCGAATTGCCTTGGGTTCCTTTCCACATGGTATTTAAACCTCCTAAAGTTTCATTCGGGTCCCTCCTTTTTCCCTTTTGATGAATTTCAATCTTAAACGGAGCGTTGAACGGTTAACCGGTTCCCTTACTAAGGTTAAACGCACTTTTCATAAAAATCCTTTCTTTAAATTGCCTTTAACTAAGATTCGTGTCGTTCACTAACCCGAGTCATTATCTTTAAGATTTTCGGGATGTTATAAGTCTACCCCCTTAAAAGAGGATTCGTCCTTGAATCCTGTGTCGGCAAAAACCAACACGGCTCGTCTTTTCATTCTCACACGTGCACCCAATCCCTTTGGTGCCAAACATTCACCTTCGCTCTTACCGAATCTATTATTTTGCTTTGCAACTCGACCACCACCCTTGGTGTTCAGAGACATTTTCTCTGATGCCCACTTTCAACTTTGGGATTTGTAGGTTTCACCTACATGTTCCTCCATTACTCGTCTCTCCAGTCTTTACTTAGACTGTACAACACCGTATATTTCCTGCCCACCCGTCACTTTTCCCTAGTTAATTCATGACACCTTTGCCGTCGTTCCTCCTTTAGTCTTGATGATCTCGTCACTCCGACATTTATCTCCCCAAATGGGCTTTTTGGCTCTCATGTCTAAGGACATTTGTCGTTCTTCCCTATTGAAGTCGTCATACTTCTCGCCTCACACCTTGATCACCATCCTGCGACGAGTTTTCAAACTCAAGCCCACTACTTACCCATAGGGGTATTACTTCTACCCTTCTCTAAGGTTCTTCAGGAGCTTGTACAAACCTACACTGGTCTCCACAAAATTCCTTTACCATAATATCTCTTTACTTCATTACCATGCGATCACCGACCGCATCTCGTTGATAATCTACGAACACGAAGTCCGTCTGTTCACAAGCCTCAGCTATTCGTCGTCTCGCCCAGGGAAAGCATCCCTATTCATCGGGTGTTTCGCCTCGACTGAATTCTTTATAAGGATCGTGTTCCATGAAGGCCTTTTCGTCACTTTGTTTACTTCGTGCTGAAATCTTCAGCGTCATCACTTTAATCACATCATGGATATCTCTGGTCCAGCGTCCACGTAACTGCTTTCATCACTAACTCTACAGCTCCGCCCATCGGCTTCGTGCTCTGATTTTCCCGAGATATAAGCATAGGCATCTCATAAGAGCACTTCACCGATCGTCTAGGAAGACATAAAAAATTCTCGCATCACCTCGATGTATCAACGTCAGGAAAATCGTCAAGATAGAGATACTATACTTGATCACACTGACTACCCGTCCTATACACGACTAAGTGTGTACTACAAGGACACATACCAACACACATAACTACAGAATACACAACGTTCTACACATGTACTAGTAACCCCAAACTCTAAACACACATCACGTGCACCCACCTAACTGCTAGATCTGAGTAAATCTACATGCATGCAATATGACCTCGTCATTTATAGATACACAAACTCCTGAACCTTACCTCTTACTCACTAAAACGATAGTCATTGCCACACGTCATCATATACTCATACATATTTTACTCAGTCGTACCCATACGGGTCGTACCCATACTTCAAGACGACACACTACTCAGTCGAGACACAAAACATCACTCTAAACATTCATACACACACGATATAATTATATCTTACCTCCCCACAGGACCTGGTCCTGAACATGCATACCTAAACATAAGGTATGTAGCTACAATTTCCCACAAGACCTCGTCCTGAACATTTATACATACTAAAGATGTATATTTAAGATTTCCCACAGGACCTCGTCCTGAACAGTTATACAAGGTGCAACACACCCCTTACACTTTAAACGTCACCTAGACATAACGTATAGGTGACACTATCTTAAGACCGTAGACACACACACAAAATCAAAACTTCGGTCTACACAGGTGTACTCATACAGTCGAATCAACCAAGCTCTAGCATCACATCAAAGATTACATTTAGTATGAACTCATGTTGTTCAAAAGGTAATCACATAATCACACATAATTAACACTGCACCACCAATAGCAAGCTATCACACATGTAACTATCATTAACTACGTTTTAAACCATCCCATGGTAAGATTCACTGTCAAGATTAAAATCAAGCAATTGAAAAACCAAGAAAAAATATTTCGTCTCAAAAGTGCCTGACGGCCATTACTCAAAAATGCTCTAGTCCTCTAATGGTAACCACCACTGCTCTCGTCATTGAACAAGTAGAAGTTATCCCCCACTTGCTCCTCATCATCGGATTCCTACAACCATCCATTTCTTGATTCTGCGTTGTCTCTCGAGGGCTGACTTCTGACTGCAAATGCATTCCTTCCTCTCCTGTAAAAGGAGCTACTGAGCCTGCCCCTCATAGTTGCCCTGGTAGTACTGGGGCATTTGGTGCCGGAAGCGCCAAGATCACCTCCTGCGCGGATAGCTCCTGCTCGTCTTCAGCCACCGGGGGAACCACCATCAGTGGACCAGGTACTAAGACTAGTCTCCCTCCAAAGATAACCCTGCGAACGACAGCCAAACGTCTAGCCTGACGCTCTGCCAATCTTCTGCCAAGACCTCCTCCCCTGGTCCATCTCGTCCTAAACATCCTCACCATCAGTACCTGTACAAGATAGAACGTTGGAGTGATTACTATGGGCGTCAAATTCAGAATATGAGAGTAATCATAAACTGCCAAATTACGCTGATCAAATGCAATTTGGTGGTCCACATTATTGCTTGGATTCTAAACCTTCCCATCGTATTCACACTTGCTTTCTATCTTTCATACACCCCGAATGCACATGCATCCCACACAACCCACATAGCACCACTCAATAATCTAGCAAGTCATCATCTTTATCACAATATCACACCATCCAAGGTTACACACAAGATTACTAAATCATATCGACACACCAAACTATCTCACATAGCTACAATTAATGCTACTCCACATTACTCAACTCACATCATGGTCTCATTTAATCACACCACACAACTTCACTTAGTTCTACATACTACTATAGCACATAGCACATGTCATGATCCCACACGGAACCATAAATCACTTACTCACACCGATTACTTCACCTAGTGTAACACTACACAAATGATAAATAATAATTACTACTCAACTCAAAAGACGTACCTCTGGGCTCGCGGTTACTCGTGGTAGCATTCGTTTCACCCTCGTCAACACCAGTTTTCTCTTAAACCACGGCTCTGAAACCAACTTGTAAGGCCCCAAACCAGGCACCCTACAGTTGGTCCTCATAACTGGTTAAACTCTTTAAAAGTACTTGTTTCGTTCTACAAACGTACAGCGAAAGTCTTTCTAAATTAATTATTGCTCTTTAAGGTCATTGTCACACCCCAACCGACGGCGAAAACGTCAGGGCGGGACATGTAGACTGTTCACAAGCTCATGGTTTGCTAAAGTTGAAGTAATTAAACAATAAGTTTCATTTCATAACTCAAGTAATCATTTACATCATTTACAAGAATTTGATAATACATGAGTCTCCGTATTAAAATTTAAGACTAGGTCCTCAACCCTAAGTGATGTAGCTTGAATCACAACTCAAACAACTGTACCTGAAACATGATAAAATGAGAGGGTCAACTATAAATAGTTGGTGATCATACATAGGTTTTTGACACCACAAGTAAAGTTCAAATGTTTTGTGTATAATTCATATGATGCATGGTTTATAAAGCATTTATAGAGAATCTAAGTTAAGCTAGATGCACAAATAGAACTTTGTAATTGGAGGGCATAACAACACATGTTATCCTGATGTAAGTGTAGGGCATAACAACACATGTTATCCTAATGTAAATGTAGGGCATAACAACACATGTTATCCTGATGTAAGTGTAGGGCATAACAACACATGTTATCCTAATGTAAATGTAGGGCATAACAACACATGTTATCCTGATGTAAGTGTAGGGCATAACAACACATGTTATCCTAATGTAAATGTAGGGCATAACAACACATGTTATCCTAATGTAGGGCATAACAATTAGCATTCAAGCATAAAGCACAAATAAACACATATGATCATATTGTAGAATTGTACGTGTGTAATTGCAAATAGTATTTGAATGTAATCATGTTTCACCCCAAATATGTAAATAAGAAAAAAGGGGCTATGTAAACTCACTTGTAATAAGTAGCTTGTAGATCACACGGGTAAGATGTTGCACGGGTGATTAGCTAACCACAAGTTTACCCTATGATTGAATTTGTACAAATGTATCAATGATATGCACAAATGGCAAAACAGAGTTCTAATGTATAATGGAATTAGGTGAGGATTTGTTGGGTGAGTGTATAATTGTTTGAGCTTCAAAAGATGGATGTGAGATCCTATGTCAAAGAATATGTGGTTTCATTTGTTTTAAGAATTTATGTATGTGTATAAGTGTAAGTATTTGTATCAGTAATTGAATAATCGTCCAGTTGTTTGTATAAGTTAAATAATGAATAAAATGTAAGAGGGTAAATAGTTCAAATGAATAAATAATTTAACATCATAAATAAATAAAACCTCTTATTTATTTTAGTTTGATTTGTGTATAAAATAGGTGTTAAGAATACTGATTAAGTAATTAAACCAAATTTTGAAATGTAACGTTCTAATGAAATAATTAATTTAGCCATAATTAATTATTAACTTAAAGGCATGAAATGTGTTTTCAAAAATAGACCGTATAAAATATTGTAAAATTTTTATATAAAGTAATGGGTTTAAAATATTCACTTTTATATTCTAGATAAAAAATTATTTTAAATGATAAAAAAAATAATTATATAAAATAATGTATAAATCTTTACAAGGAAATGGGTTTATAAAAATAACCACATTTATATTCTAAATATAATTTATAAATTAGAGATTTTAAATAAATAGTTTGTTAAAGAATTTAAATTAAATAAATTAAGATTTATAAGGTTTTTATCCTAATAATAATAAAATTGTTTCCCTTGAAAATTTAATAATTTAGATTATTAAAATAAATCCGAGTATTCCAATGTTTATAAGATAATTTTTATAACATGGTTTTTTGTATTAAAATCTTGTTTAAAAAAAATAATATATGTATATATGTTTACATTTGTATATGTTTATGTTTTGTTAAACACAACAAAAAATATGATATGTATTTTTCCACTTATTCTCTGTAAGATTATATGTGATATATTATAAATGTGTGTATGAGGGTAACAAGGAAAGAATGGTTTTTGCTATAAAAGAACAAAACAATAAAATTTGGGCATGGACGGGTCTCGAACCCACGACCTTGCGTCTATATGTCACAAGCTCTAACCAGCTGATCTGGGCTAACGTCTTGTTTAGGAATTAGAAAAACAAATTTAAAATTAACAGCCCAACTTCACTTTCTTCCCCAAAATCATACAAATCGAAACCCTAGCCCCAAAAATCGATCCAATTAATCCAGGTTTTCCAAAAAAAAAACGATAGGGATTTTGATAAGCAAAGAGTTACAAATTCATTGGTGCAAATTAATTGGATTTTTGTGTTCGTTTGATGCATGCTTTAACCGATTCAAAGAAACGAAACCCTAGATTGTTCTTGAGCAAAAACAGATTAGAAATCGATTGTAATAAGGTTTGGAATCATAGGGCTTTCGTCCGTGAGATTAAAACGAGTAAGGAGGTGACCGAAGATACCTGAAATCGGGCTTGATGCGTTGCAACAATAGGGGCTTGCAGATCCGAGTCTGGTCGCGACGGGAAGGGGAAACAAGGACTGGTTTGGGGTTGGTTCGAGTAATAGAATGATAAGGAGATGTGTGGGATGAGTCAACACGCGTTACAACAGTGAATTTGCCCGAGATTTACGGGATTTTGATCATGAATCGTGGGTTCTAAGGCCCTCACAACCGTAACATCTAATATGGGTCAAACGATTTGATTTTTCAATCAATTTGATTGATCACGTAATCCAAACGATCGCATAAGATTAGGGAGTCGTTTTAGGGAATCAAAATCCTGAGATTTTAGGTGATTGGAGAGGATTGAGTGTGGTTAGACTTTCTTAGGGTCAAAATTGGGTTCCTTTGAGTTCCAGGGTTCAAACGAAAGGGTTCAACCTATTTGGAAGGGGTTCAAACTAAATAAAAAGGCTCAAGACTAAAGAGGGGGGGGGTTCTTTTGCATTCAAAATGTCATTATTGTAAACCAAGGAAAATAAAGTGAAAATAATGCTTGGGAAAATCATGGATGTTACAGTATCCCTATGTTAAGGGGATTTCGTCCCGAAATTCTACTAGTTGAGGCGACTGAATCAGCAAAGAGGTGCGTTTGGATTGTTGGTTTGAGGAGTATGATAGATAACAAAATTTAGGTCTAAAGCTCAAGTTAAGTATAAATGATATCCGTGGGTCTTTGTTTCAAGGGAGTTAAGGGAGGATCTGTCGAAAGATTTAAATGTGAAATGCGTTACTTGGAGTGAAATCGATGGGAACTTGACAATCAGGGTTTGTTTATGATGTAATCTAACATGTTCATGAATTGTTAGTAGATAGGACATTTCACAAACATTGACCCGTCAAACAACATAAAACTTTACGTGGCAAGAATAACGCTACTTCTAATTTTATGACAGGAACACTTATATACAGGAAGTACCAGCGGCGTATCTACCATGTCCTTATCATATCACAATAGTTTTGTTACTATATCCCACGATAGGTTTCATGTCATAACACACGACAGATTTCACTATGTCTTCCATGCGCTGATTTTTATAATTACGTGTGCACCCGTAATTATCCAAATCGTTGCATGGTCCACATAGTTCATCCCATTGTGTGTGGGGTCCAAGGGGTAACACAAAAACATTTAATTCGTAACTATTGCTTTCACGTATGTGTTGCTAACAATAACTATGTCCGTAGATAGTAGAGCCAATCAGGTACTAAAGAGTAATAACGTGGCATAATTTAGGGTTTCATAGCTTCCTCATGTTTGAACAAGAATACGTCAAACCCCGAGTAGCTTTCATGGATTGGGTGAATAGTCATGCCTTGTGTATGATGTACTTAGTCAATTGAAACAATGTAAACAATCTAATTCCGTGCATAATGTAAACACTAATGTCATGTAGCTTGTAATCAAATAGGTTTCATGGGTAACGTGAACAATTTAGCATCATGTATAGGTAAGAGATGAATTTCATGTATGATGTTAACAACTTAGTATCATGTATTTTGTAACCAAATAAGGTTTCAGGTGTGATGTAAATGATTTAATATCATGTATAATGTGTATAATTTAGTATCATGTACTTTGTAACTAAATAAGTTTCATGTGTTATGTGATCCATCTAGCAAATTGTGACTTGCAATAAACTAGTTTCATGTATCATGTGATCGTGTGTGTATCTTGTGAACGTGCATACGTAAGTTATTGAATTTCTTGTGTGACGTATACTAACGAGCTTCGTATGTGATCGAGTGTTGTGGAGAAGCGTGTTGTTTGGTGTTCATGTAAAATGTGGTAGTTAGGTTCTAGCTCTTTAAATCTCGTTGAGGTTGATGGGGATGGTTAAGGTCTACGTGGTATGGATCGTCTCTTGAAGCGGCAAGTGAAAAGTAACGAGGGGTTTTGAGAACACTTAGGGAAATATGTTTACAAATAATTGATCTTTCTTTGAAAATATGAAGTTATAATTTGTTCTTGGTTGTAGATATATAAAGTAATGAAACTATTGAGTTAAATAATCTAAATAAATAGACAATTTATAGGAAAAATCTTTAAATATAAATTTTCAGTTATTAATAAGAGAATATTTTTAAGATAATTTATTGGCTTAAACAAGTAGTCGTTTATTTAGTTAGCCAGGGTTTAGAAATAATTATTTTAATGAGGAAAAATCATAATTATTTATCAATTCGAATTAATATTTTTATAAAATAGGTTGTATTAAATTATCCTTGCAAGGTGTAAATGTTTATAGAAAATTCATATTTTTGATACTCTCTAAACGTTTGATAAACGTTTGGTTTGAACAAAATAACAAGATTGTTTAAATCTAATAGGATGATTTGTTTATGAATGAGATTGCCGGTAGTGTACCAAATCGTGTTGGATAAAGAAGGTGATACTTGGAGGATCTCAATGAAAATATAATGGATGAAGTTTACATTCAACGTATTAAATCAATGAATAATGACTTCAGAGTTGGAAAAATATAAAATTTATTAAATGCTGAAATGGTAAACATTATTCAAAACATAGGGAAGTGGTTCTCAAACTGAAAATTTAAAGACAATAAATAATAGAAAAATAATTTTTGTTAACGTCTCTTGTAGCTTTCCACTAGAAGGAGAATAATTCCCAAGACGAGTACCGCTATGGTCACTCGGGTAGCCGATCTGGCTTCAGCTTTAGCTGTCTCCGTGCGATGCTCCAGCATTTCTTTTTCGAGGATGGAGATTAACTCCTTTTGGTACCCTAATTGGTTTGCTAGGCTATCCATTCTTTGTCCTTGCAAGTCGTGCATTACCCCCTGCTCCATCCTTTGCCTCTCGAATTCCGAGGTCCTTACATATTGGTGGATGTCATTGGTTGGAATTCCCATAACACTAGTGGGTGCCGTGGTATGCCTTACCCAAGGGTTAGGATGATACGGGTCGGGCACCAGATACGGGTCTCTTATTGGGGGTGATCTTGATGTTCGAAGTCTCGGGCCGGTGTTCATAGCCCAATCTGCCCTTACATCAAACCTTGGCCTAACAGTTAGGGGTGGTGGTGACCGATACACGGGTGACCTGATGTCTTCTTCCCAATCAGACTCCGTTTCGGGATGGTATACCGGGGAGGAAGGAGAGTAGGAGTCCATGTCTAGCAGGGAAACAATAAAAAGGTTGTAAGTGGTAATGAAATACTGAGTGTTAAATATAAGAGTTCTCATAGGTTTAGAGTTGGACTAGTCATAACACCGAGTCTTCACAATAGTATTTTAGAAACACACTTGACCTATAAGCAATGCATCCCTGAGGAGAATTCCCAGGAAAGAGGGGTGGGTCACTAGGACACCCTTAAGTACCCTGTCTTTCCTTGGCCAGAATTTCTCATGGGCCTACACACTCTTCCAGCCATTATGTACTAATAACACTATTGTTGGACTCATGGTTATGATGAGAATTGTTGTAGACTGGGCCTTGTGGCCCGAAAGTAAGGTTTATGCATTTCAGTGGGCTTCTTCCTCTTGGAGGGTAAATGGGCTTCTTGTTTATTATTAATGGGCATTAGGCCCAATAGTTTAGATTTTAATCATGAGAGATGGTGACATTATGTGTGTGAGATTAAGGATGTATGAAGAACTAAGTGTGTATAAGTGTGTGTTGAAACTTAGGATAGCACTTAAATGAATCAAATAGGTAGCATGTAGGTAACAATGAACATAAGCACAAAAGTTAGTGAGTAGTGTGACATATAAATTATTAAGTATTGTATCATGTAGTGTAATTACTTAGTATAACATGTAAAATATTCACATAAGAAGTAATCATGTAACATGTAATAGCATGGCATAGTATGGGTGTCCTAAGGTTATAGTCTAGGTCAAGAGTGTCTAATAACCTAATTCCCTATAACCAAGGCTCTGATACCAATCTGTCACACCCCAACCGACGGCGGAAACGTCGGGGCGGGACATGTAGACTATTCACAAGCTCATGGTTTGCTAAAGTTGAAGTAATTAAACAATAAGTTTCATTTCATAACTCAAGTAATCATTTACATAATTTACAAGAATTTGAGAATACATTAATCTCCGTATTAAAATTTAAGACTAAGTCCTCAACCCTAAGTGATGTAGCTTGAATCACAACTCAAACAACTGTACCTGAAACATGATAAAATGAGAGGGTCAACTATAAATAGTTGGTGAGCATACATAGGTTTTTGACACCACAAGTAAAGTTCAAATGTTTTGTGTACAATTCATATGATGCATGGTTTATAAACCATTTATGGAGAATCTAAGTTAAGCTAGATGCATAAATGGAACTTTGTAATTGAAGGGCATAACAACACATGTTATCCTAATGTAGGGCATAACAACACATGTTATCCTGATGTAAGTGTAGGGCATAACAACACATGTTATCCTAATGTAAATGTAGGGCATAGCAACACATGTTATCCTGATGTAAGTGTAGGGCATAACAACACATGTTATCATAATGTAAATGTAGGGCATAACAACACATGTTATCCTAATGTAGGGCATAACAATTAGCATTCAAGCATAAAGCACAAATAAACACATATGATCATATTGTAGAATTGTACGTGTGTAATTGCAAATAGTATTTGAATGTAATCATGCTTCACCCCAAATATGTAAATAAAAAAAGGGGCTATGTAAACTCACTTGTAATAAGTAGCTTGAAGATCACACGGGTAAGATGTTGCATGGGTGATTAGCTAACCACAAGTTTACCCTATGATTGAATTTGTATAAATGTATCAATGATATGCACAAATGGCTAAAGAGAGTTCTAATGTATAATGGAATTGGGTGAGGGATTTGTTGGGTGAGTGTATAATTGTTTGAGCTTCAAAAGATGAATGTGAGATCCTATGTCAAAGAATATGTGGTTTCATTTGTTTTGAGAATTTATATATGTGTATAAGTGTAAGTATTTGTATCAGTAATTGAATAATCGTCCAGTTGTTTGTATAAGTTAAATAATGAATAAAATGTAAGAGGGTAACTAGTTCAAATGAATAAATAATTTAACATCATAAATAAATAAAACCTCTTATTTATTTTAGTTTGATTTGTGTATAAAATAGGTGTTAAGAATACTGATTAAGTAATTAAACCAAATTTTAAAATGTAACGTTCTAATGAAATAATTAATTTAGCCATAATTAATTATTAACTTAAAGGCATGAAATATGTTTTCAAAAATAGACCGTATAAAATAATGTAAAATTTTATATAAAGTAATGGGTTTAAAATATTCACTTTTATATTCTAGATAAAAAATTGTTTTAAATGATAAAAAAATAATTTTATAAAATAATGTATAAATCTTTACAAGGAAATGGGTTTATAAAAATAACCACATTTATATTCCAAATATAATTTATAAATTAGAGATTTTAAATAAATAATTTGTTAAAGAATTTATATTAAATAAATTAAGATTTATAAGGTTTTTATCCTAATAATAATAAAATTGTTTCCCTTGAAAATTTAATGATTTAGATTATTAAAATAAATCCGAGTATTCCGATGTTTATAAGATAATTTTTATAACATGGCTTTGTGTATTAAAATCTTGTTTAAAAAAATAATATATGTATATATGTTTACATTTGTATATGTTTATGTTTTGTTAAACACAACAAAAAAATATGATATGTATTTTTCTACTTATTCTCTATAAGATTATATGTGATATTATATAAATGTGTGTATGAGGGTAACAAGGAAAGAATGGTTTTTGCTATAAAAGAACAAAACAGTAAAATTTGGGCATGGACGGGTCTCGAACCCACGACCTTGCGTCTATATGTCACAAGCTCTAACCAGCTGATCTGGGCTAACGTCTTGTTTAAGAATTAGAAAACAAATTTAAAATTAACAGCCCAACTTCACTTTCTTCCCCAATATCATACAAAATAAAACCCTAGCCCCAAAAATCGATCCGATTAATCCAGGTTTTCCAAAAAAAAACGATAGGGATTTTGATAAGCAAAGAGTTACAAATTCATTGGTGCAAATTAATTGGATTTTTGTGTTCGTTTGATGCATGCTTTAACCGATTCAAAGAAACGAAACCCTAGATTGTTCTTGAGCAAAAACAGATTAGAAATCGATTGTAATAAGGTTTGGAATCATAGGGCTTTCGTCCGTGAGATTAAAACGAGTAAGGAGGTGACCGAAGATACCTGAAATCGGGCTTGATGCGTTGCAACAATAGGGGCTTGCAGATCCGAGTTTGGTCACGACGGGAAGGGGAAACAAGGACTGGTTTGGGGCTGGTTCGAGTAATAGAATGATAAGGAGATGTGTGGGATGAGTCAACACGCGTTACAACAGTGAATTTGCCCGAGATTTACAAGATTTTGATCATGAATCGTGGGTTCTAAGGCCCTCACAACCGTAACATCTAATATGGGTCAAACGAATTGATTTTTCAATCAATTTGATTGATCACGTAATCCAAACGATCGCATAAGATTAGGGAGTCGTTTTGGGGAATCAAAATCCCGAGATTTCAGGTGATTGGAGAGGATTGAGTGTGGTTTGACTTTCTTAGGGTCAAAATTGGGTTCCTTTGAGTTCCAGGGTTCAAACGAAAGGGTTCAACCTATTTAGAGGGGGTTCAAACTAAATAAAAAGGCTCAAGACTAAAGGGGGGGGGTTCTTTTGCATTCAAAATGTCATTATTGTAAACCAAGGAAAATAAAGTGAAAATAATGCTTGGGAAAATCATGGATGTTACAGTCATTAATGTTGTTAAGCTTACCTCACGAATGCCTACACACCAAACCGAGTAGCACCGTTCCCAAGCCAAGATACGTCGGCTCCAAAGCTCACCTGCAACACAATCTAACGTACACACAAAGTCAGCTACGCTGAGTGAGTTCTAATAGTTTAATTTAAACAAAAGCAACTCGTCTCGTTAAATATTTATTTCCACTCAAGACTCTCTGGTCTTTAGAAAGTAGATTTGTCATTTATTAATATATAGATAACCCCTGTCATCTTACGATATCCCCAATGGATTCACCACCCAAGACTCACCCCACCATTTACCCTAGCAAGTTTATCCGACATAGATTGAACTTACCACTCTGACTACTAAAAGATTACCACACATGCTAACCACACACTGGTTATCTCAACCACCCTCTAGACACCGGCCTAACCAGCCCTAATCAAGACTCTCACCAACCAACTGACATAACAGTTGTAAACACCACTTCACAATCCTGACACAACGGTTAATCTAACTCTACTCACCACATTAATACTATCTCATGCACAATAAATATAACTTAACGCTTGTATGCAATTTTAACACAAATATATAAGCACACAAACAATTATCACATTACTGCATCCTCGCAAGGGCGTTCGACACACCCCGAGCTCATCACTATCCTGTTGGACATCGTCACCTTTGGTGACCATTCGAAGGACTTCTTCCTCCACAATGTCGTTTGCTGTGTCATACTGACAATAACGCAAACACAATACTCGCAGTGTCACAAGGACAATGACACAATGCACACAACACATGTATAATCACATAACATTATACTCTATGTACATGACTCATTAACTTCACTTGCACTTCACACATAGCACTAGGACAAGGTATCCTACACATATTCATGAGAGTTTAGCTCATACCCCGACGCACCCCGACTAACACATTACACAATACACTGCTACTATATCAACACTCATACAAATACTATAAATCTTTATGTAAGCACATACCACGTACATGCACACCCTGTGACACCTCCTAGTCGTACCCCTAGGACTTGTAAATACAATCTAGACTCGCCCCTATTAAGTCACCATACGACCCACGACTATAAACCCATCTTTAACCTACACCCTTCAAGGACAACACATAGTCCCTTAGCCCCATATTTAAATAGTTAAATTCATAAACTCATCGGTTTAGACCCCAAAGCTCGATATACATTTAATGTAATAAAACATGTCTCAAAAGTATGTATGATATCCCCATAATGTTAAAAACATTTAAAAGAGGGGATTAGAAACTCACCGATATGAAGATCCGACTCTCGAACTGCAACGGTCCCCTCGTACAAACCCGAACCTGTCAACGTATGATCACATGGTCAGTTTAAACATGTGTCAACTACGTATAAGTATGAATACTCCTCATGCTCGTCTCATCCGCACATCCTTTTCATCTATGCAAAAACTCTCATTCACGCATCCGCCCTATACCTGGTTATCATAGACTCGTATGCTTGCACGTACACCTGCCATGCAAAACCTTTGTCCCATAGGTCACACGTACACGAGTCAAGACCTTCCATGCAAACCTTAAGTTCACAAAACCCTAATCAGGTGTACCCTGACTCCATTCTCTTCCCCGTCCACCACCATGAACCACCACCATGATCGGCTACCACCACGTCGGCCTCCTGTGTTCCACTGCGTTCCATTACCAAGAACCAACTTGCGTGTCACTATCATCATCTCCGCCGTACCTAGCTTTAGCAGGCCAACACCTGTACTGTCCTTCTCCTCCCACCGTCATCGTACTATCGCCACCTACATCGGCCGCTGTCGGTTCCTCGCCGCACCAACGCTGCCGTTACCAGGTTTACCGTGCATGCTAGTGTAACTGTCACGCACCACCTCCACGTTGCTCCTTCGTAGCCCGCCACCCTCATGCTCCATCTTCTTCTTCCTATTGGTAATCAACTATCAACCCTAACGGGTCACCACAGTCCATCACACCACCACCGTGTACCCCCCACGTCTCTCCATGCATTACTCGTAGCCGTCACGGGACCAATGCCCTCACCTTCTCCTCTGATCACCGTAAACAGCACCAAACCCTAAACGAGTCTCATACAAACACAAGCGTAAACTACATACTAAACATAAACGAGGTATTACCTTTGGCATCGTGTGAAGCTTCCTTGTTCGAACTCGTCGTTGCGCCAACTGTCGGCGGCCTTCTCCGTCTCTCGGCGTCTCCCTTGCCGTGATAACTAGCCTAAGCCGAATGGCCTAGGGTTCCCTTCCACAAGGTATTTAAACCTCCTAAAGTTTCATTCGGGTCCCTCCTTTTTCCCTTTTGATGTTTTTCAATCTTAAACGGTGCGTTGAATAGTTAACCGGTTCCCTTACTAAGGTTAAACGCACTTTTCGTGAAAATCCTTGCTCCAAATTGCCATTAACTAAGATTCGTGTCGTTCACTAACCCGAGTCATCATCTTTAAGATTTTTGGGATGTTACATTTTCAAGGCTAAGTGTTTATATCTACTTTGTTTGGTTTACTTTTACTTTTCCAAAAGAAAATGAATCTTCCTTATTAGCTCGTTTAAATAGTTGTACATATTTCTGTTA
This sequence comes from Smallanthus sonchifolius, assembly GCA_023525975.1. NCBI lineage: Eukaryota > Viridiplantae > Streptophyta > Magnoliopsida > Asterales > Asteraceae > Smallanthus > Smallanthus sonchifolius. The sequence goes on from CM042020.1 coordinate 80,082,223, forward strand.
CTTATTTATGTAAATTTCTTCCAAGGCATTCTAGGCTGTCAAAACTACTTGGCTACCGAAACTTCTATGCAACCAAAACATCAAAACAATCGAAACAACATAGTTTCGATAAGGGCTTTTTCGTCTTTTGTCTGCCCTTAAATTGAATTCTTCAGAGAAAAGTTTCTCATTTCATGCTTTTTCTCCTGAAAGTTTTTACAACCACATTTCTCACACACTAAGACAAAATCTCTGATGTTTGAGTTTTCTGAAATCGTCCCACCTTATCTATTTCATTTCCTCGTCGTCGTTGAGCAGGTTCGCTGATTTTTCCTTTTTGATATTGCTTCAGTTTGAACCTAGGGTTTTGTTCTTGACCTTTTTACGATCGATAGTCTGTTGTGGTGTTAGTTTGATGCTTAATATCAATCTGTGAGTTCATCATTGCTTAAAGCTTACACTGTTTTATGATTATGTTTGCAGATTTTCACCACACAACAGGTAAGAGGAAATTTCGACATTACAAGCTCTTTTAACCCCTTTTGACATGTTTTGAATTAGCTTGTGTGTATTCCGAGTGACTCTTGTCAATGTTTACCTATTTCTCTTGAGTATTATTATAACTTGTTCAATCTCAGTTGTGGGTATCGAAACTACTTGTTTTGGGATAAAACATCTTTTAGAAAAATGAAAGTTTCTGTTTCAGCATAAAGTGTTTTCAATCGAAACTCGTTGTTTCGGTAATCTTCTCTTCGATCAAAACTAGTTGTTTGGATAGTTCTTTTCTCATTCGAAACTAGTTGTTTCAATAGGTTTACTTCAATCGAAACTCGTTGTTTCGATAGGAATGCTTCTGTGTTTAAGTTTATGTTTTGACTTTTCTGATGACTTGTCATTACTATGCCATGCAGAATGAATCTACTGTTTGTAAAGAAGCACAACATCTGTGCCTTTCTGGATGATGCTGATCCTAAAACTGCTGGGTTTGAGGCAGTACTGAATTTTCTCTCAAATTCAAGGATTCATCAAGATATCATCCACAACTTGCCTATCTTTGAAACCACCATAAGACAATTCTGGGAATCTGCTGAAAGGGTTGTTGTCAGCAATGTGGAGCAGATCAGAGCCACTATACTTCAACAGCAGGTTAACAATACTGAAGCTCTAGTCAGAATCGTACTTCAATTCATTAATAACCCCGGAACTCCTACTGAATTCTCAAGTTACTTCATAAGGGAAAGTTTTAGAAGAATAGGCCACCCTCATGAGTTTAAAAGTCGTCAAGTAACCAAAACCTTTATGTCAACACATTGGAGATACATAGTTCATGTTTTCACTCACTGCATTTCTATCAGAAAAGGAGGATTTGATTCTGCTAATGCACAAGTGGCATCAACCATTCTGGGTTTGATCAAGGGAAGAAACTACATATTCTCTGGTCTGGTATTCAAACAAATGATGGAAAACATCACACGAAAGGTTAAGGACAAGTTCCTAGTCTACCCCAGATTCCTCCAAATGATCATCAATCACCTACTTCTAAACCTTCCTCACGGAGGAAACCTTCTAGTTCTGGACAACATGATTTCAAATACTCTGAGCTACATGAAAAGTAGTAGCTCCAGAAGCAACAGAGTTATTGTAAATGTTCCTCTGTTTGGGAAAATCATTGGAGAACCTAAACATGCAATTCCAGAAGAGGTTGAGTTTCATCTGAGGAAGAGCAAGAAGAACAAGCCGAGGGTGAACAAGAACAACAAGCACATGCTGAAGTTGATCCAGCACAAGGTGCAGAAATAGAACAAGAAGCTCATGTTGAGCAGGAAGAAGAACATGTTCATGAAGCCTATTTCTATGATTTAGAGATTAAACAGATGGATCCCTTGAACTTTCAAGTCCAACCCGATGTTCAAATGGGAAATGTTGCAGCTGAAGGTGATATTGAAACTGAAGATGAGTCTTATAATGAGACTCTTGATGAAGTAGTTTACGGCACAGACTTAGAGGAAACTGAGTCTGAGGAGGCAGTTGAACCTCCTCCTTCTTCCTCCAAAAGACCAGCAGACACTGATTCTGACTATAAACAGGAAGAGCCCAAGGCAAAGAAGATCAAAACGGGCTTAGAATACCTCTCATCATACTCTGACTCACTCACAACCTCAACCGAACAACCAACACCTCCACCATCACCCATACATCCAGTTTCTCCACCCTCTCCCAAACAACCTAATCCATAACATACACCATAACCAACACCTCCTCACTCCCCTTTTGAAGCATCTTAACCTGAACAAGAAACTTTTGGGTCTTCTACTAGAGTAAAGAAATTGAACAGAAATATGAAAAGGCTCAAAAACCAGTTGACAAAGAAAGATGAGGAAGTCAATGCTATGAAGTCTTAACTGGTAGAACAAAAGGAAGAGATAAAAGACTTAAGGATGGAAGTGGTAACTCTGAAGAATCAACTAGACATTCAGCAAACTCAGTTCGCTGAGCATAAGGAGCAACTCTCTAATCAGCAACAAGCCTTAGCAGCTGTGACTACACTTGTTAACCAACTAAAGAACTCCTTAGCTGAATCCTCCTAACAAACTAGTTCTCATCAAGAAAAGGACTCTCAAGTTCAGGGGGAGTTAACTGCGTTCCCAAAAGTAACTGGTGGTTGTTCACCTTCCCTTCTTTTGTTGCTAATCCTGAATCTGCTTTGATACTTTACACATGTGCATCCTTAGCTTCTAAGGATAACATTCAAGTCAAGGAAGAGGAGCAAGAATTTGATTTTCCTTCACTTAGGAAAATCAGAGGTGATAAAGGCAAGGGAAAGGAAATAGATTCTGAGACATAAGTGGTTGTCTTAGATGAAGAAGAGATTGATTCTGATGATAAGTTAGCCGAGCTTCTGTGGTTATGACACTTGGTGAAGAAGTGATAAGAAGGTCTTGTACATTACTGAATCCGGACACGAGATTGAAGCTTTATCTGATGAAGATGAAGAAGCACCTTCTACTCAAGTTACCTTTGCTGAGCTTGAAACCACTGCTGAGCGAGGAAACACAACTCAAGGAGCCACCACAACTCTTCATCCACTCAAGAAGTTGCCAGTACTGAACAGGTCTTCGATCCAAGAAGGCATTGGTTTAAGAAGCTTGAAGCAGAAAAACCTCCCAAACATTATGAATGGTTCGCAGAATACCAGGAGCTAAAGAGACCCCCAGTTGGATGGAAATATGACAATGAAAGGTCCTTGTATATTGTCAAAAGATACAAGGGTGGAGTGGAGCACTTAAAAACTCCAAATGATTTCAGCTCCCTTCGAAGATATGATCTAAGAGCCCTAGCAAAATTTCTTTACAGAATCTGGGCAATGTCGGGGAAGCTAGAGATTTTGAGAACTTCCTGTATAGTCAAACATTCAATGATCTCAGATCAATGAAGACAGCAAAGCCAATGAGAATCCTCTCTAAAACTAGAATCCATCCCCAAACCCAGAATCCATGGGTCAGTTTGAGGTACAAGCCGGCAACACTATTAAAACCATACCTTTTCCAAGGTCTGTGCTAGTTCAACTTCAAACCTTCAAGAGATGGTTCTACAATCCAACAATAGGTAGTGCAGTAATCGAATGAGAAGGAAAAGAAGACATATTCATCTTCGAGCCCATGGAATTGCTAAGTTTAAGCCTGAGGATTTAGAAGTGCTTTTCAAAAATCCTATTCAGATCTTCAACGATGATGATGAAGCTGATGCAAAGCATACCGGATGGTTGTTACTGTGAACGTAAAGCCTTTCATTCTGAGATCCGAAGACACTTCTGTTGTCTAAAGACCTTGAAGACATTGATGCAATAGCTTAGGGGGAGATTGTAGAGAACAGACTTTTGAAGCTAGTTCATCAATGTATTTCTGTTTAAACGTACTTTCTGTTGTTAAGTTCCTGTCTTTGAATAGTTTCCATTTCCCTATAATTTACTGCTTTAACTAGTTAAGTTGTAACACCTTGAAAATTCCCTAAGAAAATTAAGGATTAAAGTTGCCAAGCTTCATAAGTTCAGGGGCTAGAATGAGAATATTCAAATTTCAAGGATCAAAAGTGAAAATTTTGAAATCAACCCTGTAACGGACCGTCATGGTTCGGTAACGGTCCGTTACGGCCATGACGGACCGTCATGGTTTGGTGACGGTCTGTGCCGCAAAAACCACCAGCGGTTTAGGGCTTCTGACACGTGTCAGATGGCTCAGCCTCGTGACGAACTGTCATAGCCCCGTATAGGTGCGTTACGTGGTCCGAAAGTGCGTAGCCGCAAGTCAAGGCATGACTGACCGTCACGCCTGGTAACGGTCCGTCACGGACTCAAATTTTTCCCTATAAATAGATCAATGATCCCAGCCTGTTTCTCACACCCTACACCATCATTTACACACACAAACACTCTAGTGTTCCGATCCCGAGCCCCGGTTTGCCTACGAGAGTCCGGTTTCTAGCGTTTCGACTCCAAATTACCTTAGATAGTGCTGAGGTAAGGTTCTGACCTCCTGTTAAGCTTTGGTTATACACCATTAAGATAGGATTGTGTAATTAAGTAATGTCTTTATAAATCTAGGAGATTTGTCACGTATTTGCCATATTACTAATTTGATAAGCCGAAATACTACCGAGGTGAGTTCTTAAACTGTGATGCACTGGAAACAACCATGGCTCTGTTATACTCCAATTTTAAGCATGGTTGATTTATGAAATCATTTTAAGTATCTTCAAACGATTGCACCGATTGTGTATATATATATAACGCATTCTAAGCGCTTATTGTGTTTCACTTGACCCGTGGAACGGCATGATGGACAGGACCCATGGAACGGTCTTTGTTATATATATACTGATGATTATTCATAGTTGTCTATGAAATGGGGATGGAACCCCATGAATGTGTTCAAGATACTTTGACGGGTCATTTTAATAAACTATTTTAGTTTATGATTTCATAGCTATATGCTTGCCCATGTTTATCAAATATTTTTGAACGCATCATAGGTAGCCAGTAGATGAGGCATTTCTAGAACTAGAATGAACCGATGAAAGATCCAGATGATGGGCATGCTTGGAACTAAAAGTACCGAATGACTTGTTCCTTGATAGGAACAGATGATGAAACGATGTAACCTTTATGATAACATGATGTAAACAATATTTTAATATTTTAATAAAGGTTAACGACTTTAGTTTCTGTTGTATGTTTTGCAATCAACGTCAGAGTGACCAGAAGGCGAACTTCTGACCGGTATATAGTTATCTGACAAACGGAATGTTCTGTCTAAGGAAAGAGTAGTGTATAAATCCCTCCTGGACCCGTCGTTCTTTCCTGGGAACATATCTGTTAGAGGTACTACTCTAGAAAGATAACCGTCTTGGGTTACGAATGTGGCAAGTTGATATCAGACCCTCAGTTTAAGGGATTTAGATACTACAGGAATAATATCTAGACTTAAACTAGGACTATAAGATTAGTATGGAATGCCTCAGGATAAGATTAGGTGTATACATGCAGTACGAAATATAACATAAAATACCTAGAAATCAGATAACTAAGGGCTTTTTTGGCCAAATATTGTTAATTTCTAGATTTTGACCTGTAATACGAATTATGATGATATATGATGTGTTGCAAAACACATGCATTTATCCTATTTTTTTGTGTGCGTTTTAGTTAGTTTTGTAATCATATTTATTCACTTTTGGTTCGTACTTAGTCTATGTTGTGCTTACAGGTATTCATGTGCAAAAGGAGCGGAAAAAAATTTTAATCTTGAAGGAATCGAGCACACGAGGAGAGGCTTTGAGAAGAAGAAGAAAAGATGGAATTTCAAGTTTTCGCGCCACGCGAAGAGAGAAGCCCAGAGATTCGTGGCACGTGAAGACCTAGAAATTTGGGCCCGACTAATTTGTTCTTCGCGCCACGTGAAGAACTCCAATCCCATGTTCGCGACACGCGAAAAAGTAAAATTACGGCAAAACCCTAAAATTAGAATATTTAAAGATTTGATTGCCATTATGTTAGGGGTGAGACTTTCAGCCGTCAAGTCAGAGCCTTTGGGCGAATTTGGGAGCAGAGAAAGCGATCGGATCAGGGATCTGAAGCTTTGGTGATCAAATTGGTTAGCTTGTAACCGTTCGGTTATCATTATTAGTTTTCTTGTGTTTGATTGGTTTAATTGACATGATGTTCTTGATTATTATGACTTTTTTACTGTTTTTGAGCATGATTGTTAGCTAAACTACTATAGCTACCTAGGTTTTGATGATTATTTGTTGAATTCTTAGTATTATCTCAGTTTTTGGATTCTTATTGATGGATTAATGTTAAAGTAGCAAACTTAATTGCAATTGGTTTGATGTGTATGCATGTTTATCTCTGGTTTATGATCAATTATTGTTCCACATGTGTCTTGTTGAATGTCTTTCAATTATAGACGCATGATTAGGTCACTTACTGTGTGTTCATGATTTGTATATGGTATATTGATATCATAATCCATAGGAACGGTCATTAAAAGTTTAGAGGACTTAAATATTCTACCTAATTCGATAGCTGAAAGGTGAGAAGTAGTCGGTTAGTCTTTGGTGTTAGGTATCTAGATGTAAAGGCTCTGAAAGGAGGTTTCCCTAGGGTTCTTAGTATCTTCGCAAGTCCGTCTCTTATCGAGAGTTTTCAGGTTAACCCTTGCATTCTTCGAATGTATTGAGATAGTGAGACTGAAAGGTGATTTATCTTGTGGGTACTTTAGTATTGTCGGAGAGACTGAAAGGTAATCCAACCAACTGGTGAGCGTTATACATTCTTTAGAGTTTCCTTCTGGTCACACTTTGACAATGATCAGGGATCCTCTAGGTTGTCGAAGGGTGTCATACTTTAGAATCCCAGTTCCATCATACTTACCATAGCCGAGAGAAATCCAATATTCACAAGTACGATTCGTAACCTAGGTAGTGCCTTCCGTATTCTTGATTTCATCCAATTTCCCTAATTGATAGTTGATTGTCATTAGTTAGTTCTTTTTAGTTTGTTAGATTTAGAAATACAAACCCCCCCCCCCCATATAAATCAGTTAGTTAGTTGAGTCAGAGTCTAGTTAGTTGTCACTAGTGTCTCTTGGGTTCAATATCTGGACTTCCATTAGGCTTTACTGCATTCGATAGGTACACTTGCCTGTCATTGTGGTCTAGTATTTAGGAGAGTCTAGAGTTTAACTAGAGTGTCTAGATTAGGTTAAATTAGGTAATTTTTTATAGACCATACCTGCAACATCATGTTTTTGGCGCCGTTTTCGGGGACACTTAGGTGATAGCGTATCTAGCTTTGATTGAACTTAAGATGATTAGTTGGTCTTATTAGTGTTTTGAGTCGTAGAGTGTCTAGTTGTCCGTGTCTTTTCTTTATTTTTAGTGTGTCTTGGTAAATATTTGTATATTTTCTTAGCTTAATGTTTTTCTTATTTATTTATTTTTTCTATATCTATCTGATGCCCGTGATCATTTTTGTTTGAGTGTCCATTGTAGTGAGAATTATTATGGAGCATTTTTATGGGGAACGTTATCAAGGACATCGATTTGCTCAGAGGGATCATTACATGAATATCTAGTGCGAGATCTTTAGAGGTCCCCATTACACTCAGAATTGTCCTTATTCATCGGGGTATTACATAAATTACTATGGTAATCCTTATCCACATTCACAGTCGTATGAGAGTTTTGACCTGCTCCCATCTAAAAGAGAGGTAAGCCCATCCTTAATTGAAAGCCACAAAGCCCTATTAGAGACTTATAATCAATGGATGGGGATTGAGAAAGAAGAACAAAGAGTTCAAGCAGAGGATGCCCCATCTATGGATGAGATGCTTCAAAAGTCAGAAGATATGCTTGCTCGATTGTTGGAGGAAAGGAGGATTAAGGATGAACAAAGAAGGATCGAAAAAGAACAGCGTAGGGAATAAGAGGAAAAACTCCGTAAAATAAAGGCACTGGAAACTGAATTTCAAGAGATGTGTGCTAACTATCGAGAGGAGAGTTCTTCTTGCAACACGAAGCTAACCAAGTATGAAGAGGATGATGTGTTTTTTGCTATTCCACATAGTTCCACACAAGTCCACATCCAAGTAAGTTTTCTGACCCTAGTTTTGTTAGTGGTGAACTTTATTTATCAGATCCCATACAAGATCACATATTTCCATGTAATTCTTTACACTTGTCTTGTGAGGATGATACAGTGCAGGAGTCACAGGTCAAAGCACAACCACCCCTGTCATGTGACATCATTAAGGAAACTCTAGAGCCAAAGACGAAAATGGTCGTCGAAGTCCCACCTCCGGTTCAGCAAGACAATAAGCCACAATTTTGGTATCCCACGCCATGGAATATTGATGATAGCTTTTGGAGTGATGACGAGATAGAAGAAGAAGTGGAGTTTATTGATGTTCCTCAAACCCTGATTGAGGATGAGTATTTTGATGAGGGATTAGCAGGTTTGTTTGAGATGGAGGACAGTAGTGAGTTTCAGCCTGGCAAGCCACTAGATGAGTCTGAGGATGAGGTGATAGAAGTTGAGCATGCTCCATCTTGGGAAGATGAGTTGGTGAATTTGCCAACTCTGGAAGAAGAAGGAGAGTTTGACCCTGTTGGCGAGATTGAATATTTAGAGGCATTACTTGTGGAGAGGCCAACAATGGAGATCAAACATGCACCAAACAAAGAAGAAGATGAAGTGGTCATGGAGTAGGAGCAACCACTGAGGGTAGATGGATCATCAATCCAACCTGAGGATAGCCAACCTAAGAAGAAATTAAGGTTGACTGAAGTGAAGAAGGATGAGTGGCTCGTGGGGTTAGTAGATGGTGGATCACCACCCAAATCAACAAAGCCACGAAAGACGGGCCAGAGGCATCTGAACTGGAGTGTTGATAGGATGCACATTGCTTGTAGAGGCGACATATTCCTACACTACATGCCATGTATCAGGTTTGGTCCAGATAAGTTTAAATATTGGTGGCCTGACCCATTTGAATTTTATAAAAAAAAATTCAATTTCACCACAAACTTTTTGATAAATACTAATCAACGGGTGGAATAGAACAGGTTAAATAGGGGTTGGATAAAGGAGAAGCCTCCTGATAGAGGATAAGTGTGGGGATGGAAGGTGTAGGATAGTGTAGAGTTTGCTTAGGTTTTTCTGATTTTATTTGTATACTCCTTTTGTTTTTTTGTGTGGTTTGTTTTCTTTTGTTTTTCAGGGAATTTGCAAGCTTTTTCAAGAGAAAAAATCATCAAGAACGCATTTCCAGGTAAGTTTTTACATGATTTTATAGTGGAAACACGTTTCTAGAGGTGTTGGAAGAAAATAAGATTGGGTGGCAAAAATTTTCTAAGTATAAAATTGATCTTAACTTTCTGTGAAAACAAGGTCTTCGCGCCACGCGAAGACTAGCCACCACTCTTTTGTGGCACGCGAAGAACCAAAATAGTTGTCCGGGGTCAAAATTGCCTCCTCGAGCCGCACGAGGAGGTCCCAACTGATCTCCGCGACACGCGAAAGCCCCCTTTCTCCCATTTTCCCCTTTTCTCCCATACCCGACACCATTCACAATCATTTTCACCTACCATTACCATCTGTCACCTTCCACCTTCACCTACCATTATACCATTTATCAATCACCTTCCACAACCATTCACAACCCTTCACCACCACCTTCACCACCATGGGACACCTCAGGAACGTGTGTGTTTGATTTTGCCTCTCTTCGACTTTCATGTCTATGTGATTGTCACCGATCAGGTATGTTTCCTGACTTTTGTAGTTTGAGTCTGTCTTAGTGTCGTTTGGTTTTTGTCGTGTCAGCTGTGGTTAGGTTTGTAAAAGAGTCGTGTATTTTGATTCTTTGAGTCATTTGATTTTTGTTTTTGATTAAGTCTGTATATCAGTTGGTTTTATATTTCTATATCTTGAGTCTGTTTGATGTCTGCTTGGGGTGTTGCTTGGTTCTTACTTTCGCAGGTTTAGATCGATCCGCCCGTTTTCAACTTTAAGTGTGGGGATGATCTGAAGTCTATCTAGATGTTAAGGGACACCTCAACATGTGTTTTGGATACGATCGTGAATGGAATGCTATACGATCATATGACTTTGGCTTAGAAGACACTAAAGAACTTCTTAAGTTTACTACAAATTAACCAGCTAAGTCTATTCCAATTTTTTGCATTTAATTTATATTTTTATTTCTGCATTTTCTTTTTAATTTTTTATTATCTTTCATCCTACATTGGGGATAATGTGGAGTTTAAGTGTGGGGATGGGAGACAGTCATCTAGTTTTGTAATTTGAGTCTATTTTTGTCTTTTTTTAGGTAAAATTTTAAAAAAAATGTCCTTGGATTTAAGTGCAAATACATGGAAAATGATAGGTAGAACTAGGAACTTCTTGTTGAATAGTAATAAAATAAGTATAGAAAACGCGTCTAATTTGTGATGTATTGGTAGGCCCAGCCGACTTTGAAAGTTTAAACATCATGAGAGTGCTAAATAAGTTAATTAGATAATTAAATCAGGATATCTTGTGGGTTCTTATCTTGGGGGGAAAGGCAAAGCTGAAACTATCAATATAGGATGATAGGTACCACGTTAAGTTTAAGAATCTATATGTTTTAAAAATTCTTTGGCACACCGCTTTCTTTTTATGAAAATAAATCTGAGAGTTGGTGGCGCCCTAACTTTCATAATTCCATCAATTTGAGTTAAAATTGAGAAATTAAGTTTCGCCTACGTGTCACACGTCGAGTTGCAGCTTGGTTGAAACACCACTGGGTCAGATTCTTAAGTGCTTAATTATTTTAGGAAAGTTGAGTTTCGCCTATGTGTCACACATCGGGTTGCAACCTGATTGAAACACCACTAGGTTGGATTCTTACATGCTTAATTGTTAGAACTGCAACCTATGTGCGACACGTCAAGTTACAGCTTGATTGAAGCACCACTAGGTAAGGTTCAATCATATCATAATAAATTCTCATAATGTTAATCCATTATCCATCTAAATCAATTCTGAAAACATTTAAATTCTTGTTTATAGTGGTGGGAAATCTATATGGTTTAACCCGAGCATTGACATACCTTGAGATGGGATTAGGCTGAGTTGTGGCTTTCTGAGCGTGAGACCCATAGATAGAATGATAATTTGGTATTGAGATAATAAAACACAATCGGGGGCTTGATTAGTTGGTGGTTGGGTTTAATCGGACAGAAATACCGGTGATTGCAATTAACGCGTGATTATATTGAAATAAATGAATTAATGAGAAATTGAAGGGTAGTTTTCCAGTTATGATTCCATTGTAGAGTTTTTCGAGGACGAAAAAAGGTTAAGTGTGGGGATGTTTGATGTGTTGCAAAACACATGCATTTATCATGTTGTTTTGTGTATGTTTTAGTTAGTTTTGTATTCGTTTTTATTCCTTTTTGGTTTGTACTTAGTCTATGTTGTGTTTACAGGTCCTCGCGTGCAAAAGGAGCGGAAAACAAAGTTTAATCTTGAAGGAATCAAGCACACGAGGAGAGGCTTTGAGAAGAAGAAGAAAAGATGGAATTTCAAGTCTTCAAGCCAAGCGAAGAAAGAAGCCTAGAGATTCACAGCACGCGAAGACCCAGAAATATGGTCACGACTAATTTGTTCTTCGCGCCACGCGAAGAACTACAATCCCATGTTCACGACGCGCGAAAAAGTAAAATTACTGCAAAACCCTAAAATTAGAATATTTAAAGATTTGATTGCCATTATGTTAGGGGTGAGACTTTCAGCTGTCAAGTCAGAGCCTTTGGGCGAATTTGGGAGCAGAGAAGGCGATCGGATCAGGGAATTGAAGCTTTAGTGATCGAATTGGTTAGCTTGTAATCGTTCAGTTATCATTATTCGTTTTCTTGTGTTTGATTGGTTTAATTGACATGATGTTCTTGATCATTATGACTTGTTTACTGTTTTTGAGCATGATCGTTAGATAAACTACTATAGCTACCTAGGTTTTGATGATTATTTATTGAATTCTTAGTACTATCTTGGTTTTTTGGATTCTTGTTGATGGATTAATGTTAAAGTAACAAACTTGGTTGCAATTGGTTTGATGTGTATGCATGTTTATCTCTGATTTATGATCAATTATGGTTCCACATGTGTCTTGTTGAATGTCTTTCAGTTATAGATGCATGGTTAGGTCACTTAATGTGTGTTTGTGATTTGTGTATGGTTTATTGATATCATAATCCATAGGAACGGTCATTGAGAGTTTAGAGGACTTAAATATTCTACCTACTTCGATAGCTGAAAGGTGAGAAGTAGTCGGTTAGTCTTTGGTGTTAGGTGTCTAGGTGTAAAGGCTCTGAAAGGAGGTTTCCCTAGGGTTCTTAGTATCTTTGCTAGTCTGTGTCTTATCGAGATTTTTCAGGTTACCCCTTGCATTCTTTGAATTATAGAGATAGTGAGACTGAAAGGTGATCTATCTTGTGGGTACATTAGTATTGTCAGAGAGACTGAAAGGTAATCCAACCAACTGGAGAGCGTTATACATTCTTTAGAGTTTCCTTCTGGTCACACCTTGAGAACGATCAGGGATCCACTAGGTTGTCTAAGGGTGTCATAATTTAGAATCCTAGATCCATCATAGTTACCATAGCCAAGAGAACTCCAAGATTTACAAGTAGGATTCTTAACCTGGGTAGTGCCTTCCCTATTCTTGATTTCATCCAATTTGCATGATTGATAGTTGATTGTCATTAGTTAGTTCTTTTTAGTTTGTTAGACTTAGAAATACAAAACCCCCCATATAAATTTGTTAGTTAGTTAAGTCAGAGTCTAGTTAGTTGTCACTAGTGTCTTGTGGGTTCGATATCCGGATTTCCATTAGGCTTTACTGCATTCGATAGGTACACTCGCCTGTCATTGTGGTCTAGTATTTAGGAGAGTATAGAGTTTAACTAGAGTGTCTAGGTTAGGTTAAATTAGGTAAGTTTTATAGACAGTACTTGCGACATCAATATACATCTGTATATAGGTACAATGGCAGGACGTGGTAGAGGACAAGGCAGAGGTAGAGGTATGATGCCCAACACTAGGTCTCGTACCCGCGACACGACAAACACGAACACTAAATAAAATGAAAACGTCAATATGAATGCTGAACCTGAGCAACCTGTGGAAGAAGTCATTCTGACTGAAGCCCAATTTCAAGGAGCAGTAGCATGTGAGGTCACCCGAGTACTTCAAATGACTCTACCTGTAATCCTTTATGACGCTCTTAGGAGGAGGGAAAATCATAATAGTCTGGGAAACCGGAATGAAGGGACAAGCAGTGCCATCCCCCGAACAGAAAATACTTTTCACACCACCCCGGTAGGAAACAATATGGGCACCACCCAAACCCATGAAACAGTTGGAATGATAAACCAGAGTGTGGGGATACATGGCCAAGGATGCAATGACAAGAACTTTAGCGACAGTCATTTGAAACCCTTCAATGGGAAGAAGGATGCCATTGCAGCCTTACAATGGATCACATCAATGGAAGATGTGATAAAGATGACTGTGTGTAGAGCGGACCAAGCGGTGAAATTTGTTGCACATTCATTTGAAGAGGAGGCTCTTGACTGGTGGGAGTTAGTCAAATAGACGAAAGGAGAAGCTTACACCGACAAGATGACTTGGGAAGATCTTAAATCTTTGATCATTAAGAGATAATGTCCACAAAATGCTGTGGACAAGATTGAGCTTGAATTTCTTCGGTTCGAAGTAGGAACCATGACTCATCAGGAGTACACAACTAAGTTTAATGAATTGGCTAAGTTGGTGCCACATTTAATTACTCCCGAGTCAAGAAGAATCAAATGTTACGTTCAAGGTTTACCTCCTAAGGTTCGTACCTTGGTGAAAACTACCTCACCTGAAATGATAGGTTCAGTTGTTCAGCTGAGTGCGGTAATGTATGATGAGGTGGCAGCCCAAGAGCCACCAAAGGTCGATCACAAGAGGAAGTCGAAGGAAGTTGTTTATAAGTTTAAACCAGGAAATAGTAAATTTCTCAGAAGATGAGGGTTTAACCCGAATAGAGCCATTGAGGGAGTGAAATGCAAGACTTGTCAAACGTTTGGCCATTCGGCAACCTAGTGCCCGAATGTTAAATGTTTCAATTGAGGGGGTACTATAGGACTTTTTGTCCTAAACCACCTAAACAGAGAATGGGTGGTCAGAATAAAGGCACAGGACGTGTGTTTGTCCTAGCAAGCGGAGAAGAAAAGAAAAATAATGCCAAAGAGGTGGCATGTACATTCTTAGTTAATAATATTTACGCCAAAATTTTATTTGATACAGGGGCGAATAGGAGTTTTGTTTCATGTACATTCACCCCATATTTAGGCGTAAAACCGATTCCGCTTATTCATACCTATGTCGTTGAAACGACAAGTGGTGAACAGATTAGGATAACTGAATCATACCCTGATTGTGTCATAAATTTTGGTGACGATAAGGTATTAGTTACACTAATGCCGATGAACATGAACGAATATGAGGTTATCCTAGGGATGGATTGGTTAAACCAATACCAGGCCCAGATTGATTGTGACCAGAAAACGGTTAGGATTAAGAAACCAGATGAAAGTTGTTTAATGATTCAGGGTGATAGTGAGGCCAATAAGATTGAAATTATTTCTATAGCGAAAGCTAGGAAAGAACTGATTAAGGGAGATGATATATTCTTACTCCATGTTTTGAACGCTAAACCCGAAGGACAGATTGCGGATATTGTCGTAGGCTGTGATCACCCGGATGTCTTTCCGGAAGAATTACCCGGTTCTTCGCTCGATCATCAGATTGAATTCTGAATCGAACTCACTCCTGGAGCTAAACCTGTTGCAAGAGCACCTTATTGTCTAGCTCCTTCCAAATTGAAAGAACTCATGAAACAAATCCAAGAACTCTTAGACAAAGGGTTCGTTCGTCCGAGTACTTCACCTTGGGGAGCATCGGTACTATTCGTAAAAAAGAAAGACAAAAGCATGAGAATGTGCATTGATTATCGGGAATTGAACAAGCTGACTATTAAAAAACAGAAATCCATTGCCTAGAATAGAAGATCTATTCGATCAGCTACAAGGAGCCAAGTACTTTTCAAAGATCGATCTTAAATCAGGATATCATCAGTTAAAAGTGCAAGAAGAAGAGATACCTAAGACTTCTTTTAGGACCCGGTATGGTTACTATGAATTCATGGTCATGTCATTTGGTCTAACAAATACCCCTGCAGCATTTATGCCCTAATGAACCAAGAAGAACATGCTGATCATCTCATGTTCATTCAGGAAACCCTGAGAAAGGAAAGATTGTACGCTAAGTTTTCCAAATGTTAATTTTGGAAACAAAAAGTACAATTTCTTGGGCACGTTGTAAACAAGCATGGAATACAAGTAGACCCAAGTAAGATTGAAGTAGTTATGAAGTGGGAAGCCCCAAAGCTTTCTTGGACTACTCGGATATTACAGAAGATTCATTAAAGACTTCTCCAAGATTGCTACACCTTTGACTCAGAAAGCAGCAAAGTTTGAACGGGGCACGAAACAAGAAGAAACATTCAATATCTTAGCACTACCCGAAGGAAATGACGATTTTGTCATCTATTGTGACGCTTCCCGAACTGGTCTGGGTTGTGTGTTGATGCAGCGAGACAAGGTTATTGCCTACGTATCACGCCAACTTAAAGTTCATGAGAAGAACTATACCATGCATAATCTAGAACTTGGTGCCATAGTGTTTGCTCTAAAGATCTGGAGATACTATCTGTATGGTACCAAATGTGTGATAAATTCAGACCATAAAAGCCTTGATCATATTTTTAATCAGAAGGATTCAAATATGTGGCAAAGAAGGTGGATGGAACTCATCAATGACTACGACTGTTAAATCAAATACCATCCCGGGAAAGCTAATGTAGTAGCAGATGCTTTAAGACGGAAGGAACGAAGTCAACCGATTAAAGTAAAAGCACTACAATTATAGTTGAAGTTAGACTTAATGGAACAGATCAAGGAAATCCAACCAAAAGCCTTAGAAGAAGGGAATATCAAGAAAAAAAAGTATGGTTGGGAAACAGAAGTTGTTATCCAAAGGAGATGATGGAATCATGATATTCGAGCAAAGGATTTGGATTCCAAAGCTTGGAAATATCCAAGAGAAGGTATTAGATGAAGCACACAAATCAAGATATTCCATGCATCCTGGTACAAACAAGATGTACAAAGATCTGAAGACACATTACTGGTGGCCAAATATGAAGAGATCAATTGCCCAGTATATATATAAATGCTTGACTTGTCTCCGAGTTAAGATTGAGCACCAAAAACTAGCAAGTCAGTCTGGAAATGAGATCGCATTACAATGGATTTCGTAACTAAGCTACCCAGAACCCAGAAGGGGCATAATGCAATATGGGTTGTGGTCAATAGGTTAACCAAATCAGCCCATTTCATACCTATCAATGAAACATACTCTATGGATAAGTTACCCAGAATCTATATTAATGAAATTGTGAGCCACCATGGCATACCACTGTCTATTATTTCTGATAGAAACAGTCGGTTCACATCTAGATTCTGGACGAGTTTCAGAAAGATGAGTACTGCATATCATCCCCAAACAGATGGACAGAGTGAACGTACAATTCAAACTCTAGAAGATATATAAAGAGCATGTTTTATCGATTTCTGAGGTAATTGGGATAATAACCTGCCGTTAATCGAATTCTCCTACAACAACAGTTACCATTCAAGTATTAAAGCTACACCATTTAAAGCACTGTACGAAAGGAAGTGCAGAACTTCAATCTGTTGGATTGAAACAGGAAACAGTCAATTATCTGGACCTGAAGTTATACAGGAAACGACAGATAAGATAGTCTAGATTAGACAAAGATTGAACGTTGCTCAAGATCGACAAAAGAGTTATGCTAACAGATGACGTCGACCTTTAGAATTCCAAGTTGGAGACTATGTAATGCTAAAAGTATCACCTTTGAAAGGTATTGTAAGGTTTAGAAAAAGAGGAAAGTTAGGACCAAGGTATATCGGACCTTACAAAATCATTAAAAGAGTTGGAACAGTAGCCTACAAGTTAGATATACCTGAAGCTTTACAAGGGATTCACAATACGTTTCATGTATCTTGCTTATGCAGGTGTTTTAACTGATCCAACTCAGGCTATTGCACTAGACGATGTGCATGTGGACAACAAACTTCAATTTACTGAACAACCGATTAAGATTCTGGATACACAGGATCGAAAATTGAGGAAGAAAGTAATACCGATGGTGTTGGTCCAATGGAAATGTAACATCCCAAATAATGACAAGACAAATAGAAAAGGGAAATAAAGTGGGCTTGGCCAAAATTTCGGCCCATGGGCCGAAAAGAAAAGGGGGAAACCCCATTACAAAACAGCAGCTTCAACCCAAACCCCTCTCATTTCATCTTCCTGCGCAAGAATACTAGAGAGAGAGAGAGAGAGCGATCGGCTTGTGAAGAAAACCGCAAGGAGAAGACTCAAGGGCTCGGGAATCATCCGACTCCACCATTTCAACGCATAGCAACAGAAATCGGGCCTGTTGAGGTAAGCATCGCCTCTGATTATGAGTCTTTGCATGTCTCGGGTTTAAATCAAATAAAGATACGATTTTTGCATACGAAACTTGAAACAAATCACGTATTTGAACTCAAGAACGATAAAGGAAGGTGTTTAACGTAAAATGCTCAAGGTTTAATCGATTGGAAATAAGTTGGCTGGAGCAAGGTTCTGGTCAGGGAAGATGCAGACCCATGACTCGAAACTATAGTTTCGATACATACAGACCCGTCGAAACTACTCTAGTTTCGATAGTCATGTTTGACTCGAAACTATCTAGTTTCGATAGCAGCCAATGACTCGAAACTACCATAGTTTCGATAGGAACTCAGGACTCGAAACTACCTAGTTTCGAGTGTTACCTTGAACCTAAACTAAGATTTTTCATAAGTTAATGACTCGAAACTACCATAGTTTCGATAGGATCTCATGACTCGAAACTACCTAGTTTCGATAGAAGGATTATGACTCGAAACTACCTAGTTTCGAGTGTAAGACCATAGCTCGAAACTACCATAGTTTTGATGCGACCCACCTCCCGAAACTACTGAGTTCAAGCATAGTAATGTCTAGTGTCATCTAGGAGCACCATCTTATGTGTATGACTTTATTATACAGATCGTGAGTGACATTAGTGAAGCCCAGTAGCCAGCTTAGTGTATTACAGAAACTACTCATCAGGTGAGTTCTATGTGCCCCTTCTATGTTATGTGCAAATGTTTTCAAATGTTTTGGGGCTGAGATGTATACACTAAGTGAATAAATGTTATGAATGTCAATGTGATCATATGTGTTATACAAGTATATATATATATATACCTATACATGAAAGAGAAATTATGAATAAAGAATGAAAAGCATGATTATCAAGAATGAACGAAAGTATAACACCATATGAAAGAATGAAATCCTGCTTTATATCCATGTATATATTGCTTGCAAAGAATGAAATGAATGAATGTCATAACATATAAGAATGAAATCTTGCTTTATATCCATGTATATATTGCTTGCCAAGTACAGAAAATGTTATGGACGCTTCGATGATAACGGCTACTTCGGTAGACGGACGACCATGTGACTATTTTATAACCGGGACAAGTGCGCTCCTTCATCGGCTAGGACGTACGAATGCCATTAATGGACGGTCGAAGCAATTGGCATATTATAGTAGAACGGTTGTATAAATAATAGTCGCATGGGAAACGGATGCCTTAGGGCAGACGGGCGAATATGACGGACTACGACGGTAGTACGGTTAAGACGGACGGCCGAAGGTTTGCCGGACGGTATAGCATAACAGATGGCCGAAGGTTTGCCGGATGTTGTGGAGGACGGACTACGACGGTAGGACGGGCGTATGTCTTCGTGACTTACGCATAAATGAATGCGGGTTGATCACCCTTATATAGTATGACCCATGAAATTAAAGAAAGAAAGAAAAGAAAGAAAAGGATGAATGCATATATATATATGAAATCACAAAAATACAGAAAAGAAAGATGAAAAGAAAGACAAAAGTTATGAATACGTATTTATATGAATGACTATACAGTAATGCATACTTATAAAGTAAAGAATAGAATGTTTATATCAAATTAAACTAGAACTCACCAGCGTTAGCTGACTTTAAACTAGAACTCACCAGCGTTAGCTGACTTTTAGTATACATTTCAGGTAAAAAGAAGAAAGGTCGTGCATTGGAGTGAAGGCTATCCCGATCAAGGGCTGACATCCCATCCACTTTAATTTTTGTTAAAGCAATGTGTTATGTTTAAATGATTAAGACTTCCGCTGTTATGGCTATGAAATCGAATGATGTAAGCTCACGCTACGATTAGAAAGTATTCAATGTAATTATTCAGTATCTATGGCTATGTTTATGAGTAAATCCAACGAGTGAGGTCACCCGGGAAAGGGGCCTTACAGGAAAGGTCGGATCAGAGCCGACAAGACATGGGAATTAGAGGAACAGATGAAAGCCAAATATCCTCATCTATTCTCATCTTAATTTCGAGGAGGAAATTTCTTAAAATATGAGAGATTTGTAACATCTCGAAAATTCCCTAAGAAAATGAAGGATTAAAGTTACAAAGTTTCATAAGTTCAGGGGCTAGAATGAGAATTTTCAAAGTTCAAGGATCAAAAGTGAAAATTTGGAAATCATCCCTGTAACAGAACGTCATGGTTCGGTAACGGCCCGTTACGGCCATGACGGACCGTCATGATTTGGTGACGGTCTGTGCCGCAAAATCCACCAGCGGTTTAGGGTTTCTGACACGTGTCTGATGACTCAGTCTTGTGATGGACCGTCACAGCCCCGTAACGGTCCGTTACTTGGTCCGGAAGTGCGTATCTGCAGTCAAGGCGTGACGGACCGTCACGCCTGGTAACAGTCCGTCACTGACTCAAATTTTGCCATGTAAATAGATCGATGATCCCAGCCTATTTCTCACACCCTACACCATCACTTACACACACAAACACACATTGTTCCGATCTCGAGCCTCGGTTCGCCTGCGAGAGTCCAGTTTCTAGAGTTTCGACTCCAAATTGTCGTAGATAGTGCTGAGGTAAGGTTCTGACCTCCTGTTAAGATTTGGTTATACACCATTAAGATAGGATTGTGTAATTAAGTATTGTCATAATCTATCTAGGAGCTTTGTCCGAGGTGTTTGCCATTTTACTACTTTGATAAGCCGAAATACTACCGATGTGAGTTCTTAAACTGTTATGCATTTGAAACAACCATGGCTCTGCTATACTACATTTTTAAGCATGGTTGATTTATGAAAACATTTTGAGTATCTTGAAAGGATTGCACCGATTGTATATATATATATATAATGCATTCTAAGCGCTTATTGTGTTTCACTTGACCCCCTGGAACGGAATGATGGACAGGACCCGTGGAACGGTCTTTGGTTATATATATATATTTATATATTTATATATATATATTCTGATGATTATTCATAGTTGTCTATGAAATGGGGGTGGAACCCCGTGAATGTGTTCAAGATACTTTGGCGGGTCATTTTAATAAACTATTTTAGTTTATGAACTCACCAGCTATATGCTGACCCATGTTTATCAAATGTTTTTGAACGCATCATAGGTAGTCAATAGATAAGGCATTTCCAGGACTAGAGTGAATCGATGAATGATCCATATGATGGGCATGACTGGAACTATAAGTCCCGAGTGACTTGTTCCTTGATAGGAACAGATGATGAAACGATGTAACCTTTATGATAACATGATGTAAACAATATTTTAATATTTTAATAAAGGTAACGATGTAACGATGTAACAGATGACGAAACGATGTAACCTTTAAATCAAAGTACTCGATACATCTCGGAGCAGACAAGATGTACAAGGGCTTGAAAGATAATTACTGGAGGTCGAACATGAAGACGTCGGTAGCCAAGTACATAGAGAAATGTCTAACTTGTCTTCAAGTCAAGATTGAACATCACGAACCCGTGGGTCAACTACAATAGTTGGAGATACCTGTATGGAAATGGGATAGAATTACGATGGACTTTGTCATGAAACTGCCAAAAACTCAAAAAGGGCATGACGCTATTTGGGTTGTGGTCGATAGATTGACCAAATCGCCACACTTTATTCCAATCAACGAGAATTACTCGATGGATAAGTTAGCTAGATTATACATCAATGAGATTGTGAGCCGCCGTGGCATACCATTGTCTATTATATCTGATAGAGACAGTCGGTTCACATCTATATTCTGGACTAGTTTCCAAAAAGAATTGGGAACTCGGATTAACATGAGTACAACATATCCCCTCATACATATGGACAAAGTAAAAGAACAATTTAAACACCGGAGGACATGCAGAGAGCTTGTGCAATTGATTTTGAAGGTAGCTAGGATAATCACCTACTGCTAATAGAGTTTCCCTACAACAACAGCTACCACTCAAGTATTTAAGTTGCGCCATTCGAGGCATTGCATAGAAGGAAATGCAGAACTCCAGTATGTTGGACTGAAGTCGGAGATAGTCAGTTGTCTGGACCAAAAATCCTACAGGAAACAACTGACAAGATAGTTCAAATTAGAAAACGACTGCGCAAGACAGGTAGAAGAATTACGCAGATAGACATCGAAGACCTTTAGAATTCCAAATCGTTGATTATGTTATGCTACAGGTTTCACCATGGAAAGGTGTTCTAAGATTCAGAAAACAAGGAAAATTAGGACAGAGATATATTGGACCTTACAAGATCACCGCAGGAGTCGGAGTAGTAGCATACATGTTAGATTTTCCCGAAGCATTGCAAGGTATCCATAACACTTTTCATGTGTCTTTTTTACGCAAGTGCTTGGCAGATCCGACTCAAGCAATCACATTAGAAGATGTACATATTTATGATAAACTTTACTTCACCGAACAACCCGTTAAGATCTTAGGAACACAAGATCGGAAGCTAAGAAAGAAGGTGATACCGATGTTATTAGTTCAAGGTCGGAAAGGTGCCGACCAAACCTGGGAACTAATCGAACAAATGAAAGTTAAATATCCACATTTGTTCAAATAATGTTGAATTTCGAGGGACAAATTCTTTTAAGGATGGGAGATTTGTAACACCCAAAATTTTAAGAAACATCAAAGTTCAGGGGTCAAATACAAATTCCCCAAACTGCTAGGACTAAAAGGAAAAATTTGGAAAGCTGAGGCGGCAGCGGACCGCTACCTTAGTCCTCGCGGTCCGCTACATGATACAGAAGGATTAAACTGTGAGCTGACACGTGTCCTATGCCTCACCCGAAAGATCTGACGTGTGGGATGGATAGCAGACCGCTATCCATGCCTTAGCGGTCCGCTAACCACCGCAAGAAGGCGGTCCGCTAGAAGGGCAACACGTGTAGGGCTGACGCAGGGGATTAGGCGGTAGCGGACCTCTATCCCCTGTATAGCGGTCCGCTACAGGCTCCTAGATCAACCTATAAATAAAGACCATAAGCCTCCCATTTTACACACATAATTCTCCACCTCTCTCCTAACTTCTTGGACACTGACCCTAGCCCTGTTATAATGAGTTGCACCCTCGTTAATTTTCTGACACTCGCTTAAATGACGCACTCCTAATCTAATCGAGCCTTCGTCTGCAAATTGCTGTAGATAGTATCGAGGTAGGATTTCTGACTATCCGAGATTCGGTTAAGCAACCCTAAGATAGGGGTACTGATCATAGTAATGTGGGTATAATCTAGGATTTATCCAAGGTGTAGATTGTATAGTGAACGAAGGGAAGTGCTTTGAGGTGAGTTCCTCTAAACCATGCTTGATGTAAAATGTTTTCAAATGGTTTTATATCTTGAAACTAGTTGTGTTTCAAGGGTGTTCCCTATGATAATTCCATGTATATATACCCGACATAAGCGCTTAGTACGGTTGAGGTAGGATGGGACTGATGAGCGAGATTTATCCTCTCTGTATGGCCGGTACTTGTGATGCCGGTAGCCTGGGAGTTGTAACATCTAGGGGTTTTTTGATATAATTTCAATTTCATTTCATAGTGTTATAGTAAATACAAGTTGTGTATTCATGATACATCATCACTAGGGTTATACATGAATAATCTACTTATGCATACATTTATTTCATTTAAATTAGAATTTAATTCACATGATTAAGCATAAACACATGGCAAGGTATTTTTAATAAATTAACTAAAATATTTATTTAAATCCCGACTGTTTTATAACATATAATCACATCCATAAACGTGTAAGTTATTCATTTAATATATATATGTTTATAGATATATATATATATATATATATATATATATGTATATACATTTATGACAATATTTTTATTAACCCATATAATCAATTAGTTAGTATATCTTTTAAAATTTATATGTTTGATAATTATATAAACAATCTCAAACTTATAGTTTTAATTCTTATAAACTTTATAAATTTAATTATAAAAAGAAAAGGCTTAAAGAAAATAAATTTAGTTTGAACCCCCTTTTGGACCATTGAACTCCTTGATCACATTAGACCCATCTATTTGAACCATTTACAATTTCTAATAAAAAACATGCAGGTTTGACTTTTGAAAGTCAAACCGGACCAAAATCCCCTCAAATTCGAGCACAAATCCGTCGAATTCAGGTGTTAAAGTGCCATCAATCCACTGTAAATCACCATACGACGGTTTTTCTAGTTCATGATGAGCTAATTACATCTCCAATCAATGAATTTGATTACAAACGGCCCGTAACCGTCCTCAATCACTCGCGACTTCAATTCGGACTTTAAACGTGAAATTTAACTATAAAACTTGTTCCCACACCTTCACAACACTCATTACAAACATACTTAATGCTCGTACTCGCTGCATTCCACCCTCGAAGCCTTATCGAGTTCAAGAATTGCCGGCTTCAAGCTCGTAGTCGTTCTCCCTCAATCCCCAACCATTTCAGGTAATCTTTACGTCCATAGATTCATTTTAAGGTAAGGATTAAAAGCCCAATGAAATCGGGATCGATCGCTGGCTCTGTCGACTGAATCGGTTGGCTAGGGTTTGGATTGCGAATTGGGGAAGAAGACGAAGGCGGGTTAGATGTTAAAACATTTTTGTGTCTGTTATAAACCAACGCACAAGCTCAGGTCTATTGGTTAAAACCCTCGTCTCCCTCGAACAAGGTCACGGGTTCGATCCATGCCCCGCACCTTGTTTTTGCGCGTGACCTTGCCCTGAAACCCGGTCCCGTCGTAGACATGGGTTATCAATTAAACTACAAGCTTGTTAACACTAATACCAGCTGGTCTAGTGGTTGCACGTCTTGTCCCTATCCGAGCAGACCCGGGTTCGAGCCCGTGGTCTGTAACTTTATCTTAAATCATTTTTAAAACAAAGTTTTGAACTCATTTTTCCTATAAAAATTATTTTATAAAACTCCCAAGACTCGAGAATATTATATGAACCAAATTGTTAACCTAACAATTTTACATAAATATTTAATCGTTTTATAGGATTAAAAACTAATAAACTTTTAATATAAATTTATAAGATCATTTTAATTAAAAACCACTACTAACTATTTTATTACCCATTTATTTAGTATAACCTATGTCCTTTTTATTATTATTTAATTTAATAAAGAACCTATTTAACTATTTGAAACGTATAATTTATAAATTTAACTACCTATATATTCAAGTATATATTCGTTAAACATTTATCTATTTAATTGTAAACGAACTAATTATTCATAGATATAAATATACACATACATATTTAATTCCTTGATAAACAAACGTATTATTGACAACAAATGATTGCACATGCAACCCTAGCTTATCCCTTATTACTTCAGTCTTTTGAACATGTCATTGATACATATATAAATTCAAACATAGGTTAACCTTGTGGTTAGCTAAAAAACTTGTGCAACTACCCGTACTTGTGCATTCAAGCTACAAATCCAATGTGAGTTTACATAGCCCCTTTTTCACTTTTACATCTTTGGGGTGAAACATGATTACATTCAAACTATTTGCAATTATTACAATTCAAACTTATGATCATGTGTGCAACTTGTGCCTTATGCTTGAACACTATTTGTGCAAACAACATTTACATACTTTTTATGCATAGTGCAAGGGCAATCATTAACCAAGTACAAGCCGACGGTATACAATGATAGATCTGTTGAGTCTGACCAACCCACCCGGTGAGGGTGATTGTTACCGAAAACACATAAGGATAACTGTTATGTTATGCCTATCAGTCACAAGGTTTGATTGTGTGCCCTAGTTTAAACTATAGTGGTTCTCCATAATTGCCCAATTAATCCATGTATCATATGAATTATACACAAACTTTTTATTACACTTGTTGTGCTAAAACCTATATATACTCACCAACTTTTTAGTTGACTCTGTTTTCATCATGTTTCAGGTGCAAACAATTGAGAGTTATGTTCAAGAGTCATCACGTAGGAAGTTGCAAGACCTGGTTAATAAATTAAAATTTGTTTGAAGTACTGTGTTCTCTGTTTGTCTTTGTTTTGATGAAACAATTGTTACGAAATTGGGTTTAATGAAATATGCAACTTTAGTATGATCATGTACTTATGAACAGTCTACATGTCCCGCCCCGACGTATTCCGCCGTCGGTTGGGGTGTGACAGATTGGTATCAGGGCCATGGTTATAGGGAATTAGGTTATTAGTAATCTATAACCTAGACTATAACCACAAGACACCCATTTATACCATACCACATGCTATGTGATTCCTTACTTGTTAGATTACTTACGTACTTCTATCGTAGGACTCTTATCATTCATACCCCTACCTAAGTCATCATCAAAATCCTTATACCTCGTCAAGGCTTTAAACTCTAATAATTAGTAAGGAACACGTGAAATCTGGAAGGGTGTCACCTGTATTCTTGGTTTTCTGTCTAGGAAAGCATTTCGTATAAATCCTAATCAACTGAAGGACCCGTATGCTTTCTTGGGAATCCCCGGGATGAGTGTTCACTTATAGGGTAAAGCATGTCTTCCTGAAAATTTCATGAATTTAAATAACCTTGATAAGTAATAGTACTCAAATGGTTATATTACCAACAGAGTATAACCCGGATATAATTATTCTTATACTTGTATTATTTCTTCTATAGCATGCCTCCTCGTCGTGACAACAACAACGACCTTGTTGCACTCCTTACCCAGCTTGTGAATCAGCTCACACAAGCAAAAAACAACAATGTTGCCAATGGTAGTGCTAATGGTGGTGGGGGGTGGTGGGGGTGGTGGTGCCAACCCACCCCAATGCACCTTCAAACATTTTAACTCATGCAATCCCGTCAAGTTTTATGGCACCGAAGGAGCTACAGGCCTCCTTCAGTGGTTTGAAGGCATTGAAAACACTTTCCTCAACAGTGACTGCCCTGACAATCTCCGAGCCCGTTATGCTACGAGCGTCTTCCAAAAACGGGCGCTCACTTGGTGGAACGGTGAGAAAAGGAACCGATGTGTTGATGTGGCAATGGCCTTGCCATGGGATGATGTGAAGAGGCTGAAGACTGAGGAGTTCTGTCCTTGGAACGAAATGAAGAAACTGGAAGCTGAGTTTTGGGATCTTACCCAAAACAGTGGTGAAAACTTGGTCTACACAAACAGTTTCCATGAGTTGAGTCTCCTGGTGCCACACATGGTCACACCTCTATCTCGGGGTATTGAGAAGTACATAGGGGGACTACCTATGATTATCCAAGACAAAGTGTTGGGAAGAAACCCCGCCACTCTTGAAGACGTTATACGCCTAGCCGCCACATTAACTGACAACCACGTTAAGGCAGGTACGTTGACAAGAAAGGGTGCGAAGAAGATCAGTGACCAGGCAACCCCATCTGAAACAGCCAAAGTGGACAAGCCTGAACCTTCTTTCCATAATAAGAAGCGTAAGGCTAAGAACTTTGCCATCATTACCCCTGCTGTACCCATCACCCAAGTTGCACCTGTGGCTCAGAATCCAGACAGAAGGACATATGTCGGTGTCAATCCTCAATGTAACACCTGCATGTTTCATCACTACCCGATTATACAGTGCCGCCTATGTACAAGTTGTGGGAAATATGGACATGTGGCTAACACTTGCCGAGTTGGAACCCCTATTGCCCAAGCCAATCCAGGAAACCGAGTCAATCCACCAGCTGCCAACAAAGTTGTACTGGCTATTGCTAATGGGCGCGCTTGCTATGAGTGTGGTGACCCAAACCACTTCCGTGATCATTGCCCAAGGTTGGTTAATGCAAATCAGGGTGGTGCCCGTGGGCGTGCTTTCAACATAAACGCCAATCAAGCCCAAGCTAACAACGATGTTGTTAATGGTACTATTCTCGTCAATAACCAATATGCTTCCATTTTATTTGATAGCGGTGCCGATAGGAGTTTTGTGTCACACAAATTTGAACCATTACTTGCAAAAACATGAACTAAGTTAGAGAAAACCTTTACCGTTGAAGTAGCGGATGGAAATCCCATCACAATTGCCACTATTATCCGCGATTGTTCCCTCGAGCTTAACGAACACACCTTCCCTGTCAACCTCATACCAATGCAATTGGGAAGCTTCAATATCATCATTGGTATGGATTGGTTATCCAACCACCGTGCCGAAGTCATTTGTTTTGAGAAATGCATTCGAATTCCTTTTCCTTTGGGCGACACATTGCGAATCTTTGGTGAGAAGCCTAATAATAGACTTAAACTCATGTCTTGCACCATGGCCTAAAAGTACTTGCGAAAGAAGCACGTAGCTGTCACACCCCAACCGACAGCGGAATACGTCGGGGCAAGACATGTAGACTGTTCATGAGCACAATGTTGACTAGATTTCAATAATTAAATCATCAAATTTCATTTCAAACGATTCAACCACAAACAAATTCAAATAAGTGCGTAATGGAAATACATAATATTCTTTATTTAAATTTAACTAAGTCCAAAGCCTATGTGTAGCATGTCTTGATCAACTCACATATTAGCACCTGAAACATGAATAAAATAAAGTCAACTAAAAAGTTGGTGAGCATACACAGGTTTATACACAGATAGTGTGTAGATATAAATAATCAAATCCTTACATAACATGATAAAATAAGGCATTTATGGGGAGCAACTATTGTGTAATCAAAGTACAATCAAACCTTTGTAACCAGCATGCAAATTATGTTGTCGGTAACAATCACCCCAATCTGGGTGGGTTTGTCAGACTCAATAGATCTATCATTGTTAACCGTCGGCTTGCATAGTTAATGATTGCACGTAAATTGCACAAAAAAGTTAACACACCTTGCACTCAAACATAAAGCTCAAATTTACACACATGAATGTAAATAGGATTTGTATTTGTATAGTTTGTGTAAATGTAACAATTGTATGTATAGTGTTCATGTTTCACCCCAAAAATTGTAAAAGTGTGAAAAGGGGCTATGTAATACTCACCTGATTCAAAGGTGTAGTTACACGAGAGACTAGGTAGTAACGTGAACCTTGTAACGCACAACGTTAACCTAAAGCGTATTGCGTATGAACATAAATTAATAAAATAAATCAAAGTCTAGGGTTTCAATGGATATGAGTATAAGGAATTATATACCGAGTTCGTGACGAATTATAAAAAAGGGTTATGTAGGTGTTGACTAAAATGAAAACAATTTTAAATGAATAGATTAATTATATTATTTATGAATTTGAAACGTTACAAAAATGCTTATAATACGGAGGAAATAATATATAAAGTGTATTATTTTTAATTTGAGTCACGGTACAAACTAATGGGAAAATATATTATTTTATAAATGGATTATAATAATAATTACGGTTTGCAAGACCAAACCTGAATCCACGGGTGGCTTCCGGGTTCAAAACACCTTAATACTTATTGTTTTGAAAATATAATTATAAATATAAATCAAACAATCTATCAAAGGTTTTCTCACACACGACCGTGCCTAAGACAAGGCACGACCGTGTTAAGATCACGGACGCGACCGTGCTGGTCAGGGGCGTGACCATGTTGATCAAACAGAGGACACAACAAGGCTGATCACTAGGCACGACCAGGTGTAGCCAAGAAGCACGATCATGTCTTGGAGTAGCACGACCGCGCTAGATGATTAGCGCGACCGTGTTCGGTCAAGTTCAGAGACAAAATTGTTCGATTCTTATAAAATTAATGTTGGAAATCATAGGGCTTTTGATGTGTACAAGTTGCGAATCTAACCATATAAATTAATTAGATTATAATTGGGTCTAGAATGGTGTTCGATTAAACTTAAAACGCATGAACCCTAGATTCGGGTTCATGTTATAATCGCTACTGCAAGCCCAAATCAGGTTGGGGCTTTTGATCTATAGACTGAAATTAAAGTGTAGGAGGTTTCAATTACCAGAAAGGATGACGTATTGATAGCGTACGGTTAGAACTTGTTCCGGCGACGACGGGTTTGATCTCCGGTGCCTTTTGCTGTAACTCCGGCTAAATCAACGTGTTTGGGAGCTTCAGAGAGGATCGAATAAGGCGTACAGTGTGTTTGCTTGGGAGGATTATGGTCAAAATGATTGAAATCGATGGATACATGAAAATGATCGACTGTTACGAGACGAATCGGCATAATTAGATTAATTCGTCGTAAATACAGTGATTAAAATCTTAATTGGGTTCGTTAATGGTAGAAACATGTAGAATAGTTACGAATTCGAACGAATCTGCGATTAAAGGCTGCATTTACGTTTTAACTGACGAGAGGCGCGACCGTGCCAATAAGAGGCGCGACCGTGCCAAAACAAGTCGCGACCGTGCCTACTAGGGTTTCTGGTTATTTACCAAATCAGCCCTTGCAACTTCAGCTTTGACACATTTATATAAATATTTATGTATATAGGATTCTAATAGAATATACCCGTGTAAAACTCGCGGATTTGTATTGGAACCTAGTATTTAATAGTTGGTAGGAATAGAATAAATCATTGTACTAGAATTGGATTTGAAATGTGTTGCACTGAATGAAAAATACCGATAATAAAATCAGAAATGTTACAGTATCCCCATGTTGAGGGAATTTCGTCCCGAAATTTAGCTAGCTGGGGCGACTGTATCAGCAAAGAGGTGGGGGTACTTGAGCTTCATTTGGTCCTCACGTTCCCAAGTAAATTCAGGACCACGTTTTGATTCCTAACGAACTTTGATAATAGGGATACGACTTCGCTTGAGCTGCTTGATCTCACGATCAATGATTTCTACCGGTCTCTTAACGAAGTGCATCGTTTCGTCAATGCGCACGTCGTCAAGAGGTATATGGAGATTTTCATCAGCAAGGCATTTCTTCAGATTAGACACACGAAATATAGGATGCACATTGCCAAGTGATGGAGGTAACTCGAGTTTGTAAGCCACTTTCCCAATCCTTTCAAGGATCTTGAATGGACCCACATAGCGAGGTGCTAACTTGCCTTTCTCTCCAAAACGGATCACAACCTTCCACGGAGACACCTTTAGAAGGACAAGGTCACCGACTTGGAATTCTAAGGGTTTTCGCCGTTTGTCGGCATAGCTCTTTTGCCGACTCCTTGCTACTCGAATGTTGTCACGGATTTGGATAATCTTGTCGGATGTTTCTTGAATTAGCTCGGGACTGGTGATTTGTGCTTCACCAATCTCGTCCCAACAGATAGGAGAACGACACTTACGACCATAGAGAGATTCAAATGGTGCCATGTTGATACTTGTGTGGTAGCTATTATTGTAAGAGAACTCAATTAGGGATAAATGTGAATCCCAATTGCCACCAAAATCAATTACGCACGCTCTAAGCATGTGCTCCAGAGTTTGAATTGTACGCTCGGTCTGACCATCAGTTTGGGGATGGTAAGCCGTGCTCAAATTCAATCGTGTACCAAGAGCAGTTTAGAGAGGTTGCCAGAAACGGGAAGTGAACCGAGTATCTCTATCGGATATTATGTCTAAGGGAACACCGTGACGGCTCACAATTTCGTCAATATAAATTCGGGCCAATTTCTCAACCCGATAGTCTTCACGGATGGGCAAGAAATGAGCAGATTTGGTGAGGCGGTCAATGATCACCCAGATGCTATCATAACCACTTGAGGTACGAGGGAGTTTGGTAATGAAGTCCATAGCTAAATTTTCGAATTTCCACACTGGAATTTCCGGTTGTTCAAGCAAACCGGAAGGACGTTGGTGTTCGGCTTTGACTTTGGAGCAAGTTAGACATTTGGCAACATAGAGAGCAATGTCTTTCTTCATACCGGGCCACCAATATTGTTGACGAAGATCTTGGTACATTTTATCCGCACCAAGATGAATAGAATAACGAGTCTTGTGAGCCTCGTTCATGAGAAATGCACGGAGATCATCGCGATCGGGAACCCAAATATGGTTCAAGTAATAAAGTAAGCCATTGGGTTTTGGTTCAAGCTGGAGTTCAACACCACACAACATTTCCTCGTACATGTTACCCTCGGTGACCGAGACGTGTTGAGCTTCTAGGATACGATTTTGAATGTCGGTTTGAATTCAGTTACAATGGAGCATCACATGGTCCTTACGACTCAAAGCGTAAGCTACAACATTCGCCTTGCCGGGATGGTAACGAATCTCGCAATCATAGTCGTTAAGGAGTTCAACCCAACGTCGTTGCCTCATATTGAGTTCTCTTTGGTTGAAGATGTGTTGGAGACTTTTGTTGTCGGTGAACACCACACATTTTGTGCCATAAAGGTAATGTCTCCAAATCTTCAATGCGAATACAACCGCACCCAATTCTAGGTCGTGCGTCGTATAATTCTTCTTATGAATTTTAAGTTGCCTTGATGCATAAGCGATTACTTTGCCCCGTTCCATGAGGACACAACCGAGACCTTGGTTGGAGGCATCATAGTAGACAACTAGGTCATCATTCCCATCAGGGAGAGTCAAAATAGGAGCATTGCATAACTTTTGCTTGAGAGTTTGGAATGCTTCTTCTTGCTTTGGTCCCCATTCATAAAGTTTACCCTTGTGGGTCAAAGCGGTGAGAGGAACAGCAATCCTAGAGAAATTTGAAATGAAACGACGATAATATCCCGCAAGACCAAGAAATGAACGAACTTCGGTGGGGGTCTTAGGAGCATTCCAATTCTTAACAGCTTCGATCTTAGCAGGGTCAACATGAATTCCTTTTTCGTTGACGATATGACCCAGGAATTGAACCTCCTTTAGCCAAAATTCACATTTGGAGAACTTGGCATATAGTTGCTCTTTCCTCAAGAGGTCCAAAACCAACATAAGGTGTTGCTCATGATCGGATTTAGTCTTGGAGTAGATTAAGATATCATCAATGAAGATGATCACGAATTTATCAAGGTATAGTTTGCACACACGATTCATGAGGTCCATGAAAACCGCGGGTGCATTGGTTAGTCCAAAAGGCATGACCATGAACTCGTAGTGACCATACCTTGTTCGAAAGGCAGTCTTTGGAATATTTTCCCCTTGTACTCAGAGTTGGTGATAACCAGATCGAAGATCAATCTTCAAGAAGCAAGTAGAACCTTGAAGTTGATCGAAGATGTCATCAATCATAGGCAAAGGATAACGGTTCTTAATGGTAAGCTTGTTGAGTTCGCGGTAGTCAATACGCATGCGGAATGATCCATCCTTCTTCTTGACGAATAAGACGGGTGCACCCCACGGTGAATGACTTGGACGGATGAAGCCCTTGTCGGAGAGCTCTTGGAGTTGACTTGCAAGCTCTTGCATTTCAGAAGGTGCAAGACGATATGGAGCTCTAGCCACAGGGTTAGCTCCGGGCACAAGATCAATGCGAAATTCTACTTGTCGAACGGGTGGAAGACCAGATAGATCTTCGGGGAAAAATTCGGGGAAATCCCGGATGATGGGGATGTCTTGAATACTCTTATCTTTGACATCCTTTTGAACAACATGGGCTAAGAAGGCCACGTACTTCTTTCGTAAGTACTTTTGAGCAGTAGTGCATGACATTAACCTGAGTCCATTGCAAGGTTTTTCACCAAAGACTCTCAACGTTTCTCCTGACGGAAGGGGTATTCGGATGCACTTCTCAAAAAAGATGACTTCAGCATAGTGATTTGACAACCAATCCATGCCTATGACGATACCAAAATCTCCTAGTGGCATTGGCACAAGGTTGATTGGAAATGTATAATCATTAAGTTCTAGAGAACAGTCGTGGATAATGGAGTCAATTGTAAGGGAATCACCATTTGCTACTTCGACGGTGAAGGTTTTCTCTAATTTGGATCGTGTTTTTGCAAGTAAGGGTTCAAAGTTAAGTGACACAAAACTTTTATCTGCACCGGTATCAAATAAAATAGAGGCATATTGGCTATAAACAAGGAACGTACCGTTGACCACATCATTGTTGCCCTGAGCTTCATTGGCGTTTATGTTGAAAGCATGCCCACGAGCTCCGCCTTGCCTAGCATTGATGAACTTCGGGCACCGGTCACGGAAGTGATTTGGGTTGTCACATTCATAACAAGCATGACCATTCACGATAGCGGGAACACCTTGATTTGCCACTTGTTGGTTGGTTCGGGTTGGTGGGTTGACTTGGCCTGCAAGTGCTTTGGCTCTACAAACATTGACCGTATGGCCATATTTCCCACAGTGAGTGCAAAGGCGACAGGGAATGTTTTGGAGATGGTGATAGTTGCATGTGGCACAGAGTGGGTAGATCCCCACATATGGCTTCTTGACTGGTGCTTGAGCCATGGGAGCAACTTGGTTAACAGGGATGGCAGGAGTGACTACAGCAAAATTTCTAGCCTTTCTCTTCTTATTATTGTGGTAGGGTTCAGTTTTAGCTTCCTTGATGTGTGCAGGAGGGGTTGTGGTGTCTGGAACTTTCTTGGTGCCTTTTCTAGTCAGAGTCCCTGCCTTCACGTGGTTGTCGGTTAAAGTAGCAGATAGGCGGATAGCATCTTCGAGTGTTGCGGGATTTCTCCCTAAGACAGTGTCCTGAATTTGCCTAGGTAATCCATCAATGTACTTCTCAATGCAGCGGGATAAAGGTGTGACCATATGGGGCACAAGGAGACTCAACTCATGGAACCGAGTTGTATAAGCCAGACTCTCACCACTATCTTGGGCAAGATCCCAAAACTCAGCTTCCAGTTTCTTCACCTCATTCCGAGGGCAGAACTCTTCTGTCATTAGTCTCTTAACCTCATCCCATTGTAAGGCCATTGCTACCTCCATGCCTCTAGTTCTCTTTTCCCCATTCCACCATGTGAGTGCCCGTTTTTGGAAGACACGTGTGGCATGACGAACACAAAGGTTATCGGAGCAGTCGCTATTAAGGAAGGTGCTCTCAATACTTTCAAACCATTGAAGGAGTCCCGTAGCCCCTTCGGTACCATAGAACTTAAGAGGATTACATGAGTTGAAGTGTTTGAAGGTACATTGTGATGGGTTGGCACCACCACCACCATTAGCTCCATGGTTACCATTTGTGGCACCGTTAACTTGAGTGAGTTGAGTTACAAGTTGTGCAAGGATAGCAGCAATGTCGGTGTTGTTGTTGGTCACGGTAGCACGATGGGGAGGCATTCTACAGATTTGCACAACACAAGAAAAGATGTAAGAACTTATGAAGATTGCTTGGATTTAAAAGGGTAAGATAACAAGTAAAATAGTTAATCATAGTTTGGATTGTACTCAAATAGTGATATAATCACTTGAATACTATGACACATTAAGGTTAATTAAACTCATATAATTTTCAAGGAGACATGCTTTAGCCTATAAGTAAACACTCATCCCGGGAATTCCCAGGAAAGCATACGGGTCCCTCGGTTGATTGGGATTTATACGAAATGCTTTCCTAGACAGAAAACCCAGAATACAGGTGTCACCCTTCCAGATTGCACGTGTCCTCAAATAATTAACAAAGTTTAAAAGCCTTAACGAGGAAATAAAGAAATTTTATAAATTTAAATTCATAGAGTTTCCACATGCTAAGAAAGTGATGATAGAGAAATAGGTAAGAAGGTTATGAGGCTTTAGGGTATAGGTAGGGATATTTTTTATTTAATTTATTATTTAAGTATAGTCTAATAGGTCATGAATTTTAACAAGGCATAAAAAATGAGATAATAATTAATCATAGTAAGCATGTAACACATAGCATTTAGCACATATCACATAATCATGAAGCATGGCATAAGTGGGTGTCCTAAAGTTATAGTCTAGGTCAAGGGTGTCTAATAACCTAGTTCCCTATAACCAAGGCTCTGATACCAATCTGTCACACCCCAACCGACGGAGGAATACGTCGGGGCGGGACATGTAGACTGTTCATGAGCACAAGGTTGCCTAGATTTCAATAATTTAAACATCAAATTTCATTTCAAACGATTCAACCACAAACAAATTCAAACAAGTGCATAATGGAAATACATAATATTCTTTATTTAAATTTAACTAAATCCAAAGCCTATGTGTAGCATGTCTTGATCAACTCACATATTAGCACCTGAAACATGAATAAAATAAAGTCAACTAAAAAGTTGGTGAGCATACACAGGTTTATACATAGATAGTGTATAGATATAAATAATCAAATCCTTACATAACATGATAAAATAAGGCATTTATGGGGAACAGCTATTGTGTAATCAAAGTACAATCAAACCTTTGTAACTAGCATGCAAATTGTGTTGTCGGTAACAATCACCCCAATCTAGGTGGGTTTGTCAGACTCAATAGATCTATCATTGTTAACCGTCGGCTTGAATAGTTAATGATTGCACGTAAATTGCACACAAAAGTTAACACACCTAGCACTCAAACATAAAGCTTAAATTTGCACACATGAATGTAAAGAGGATTTGTATTTTTATAGTTTGTGTAAATGTAACAATTGTATGTATAGTGTTCATGTTTCACCCCAAAAAGTGTAAAGTGTGAAAAGGGGCTATGTAATACTCACCTGATTCAAAGGTGTAGTTACACGAGAGACTAGGTAGTAACGTGATCCTTCAAACGCACAACGTTAACCTAAAGTGTATTGCGTATGAACATAAATTAATAAAATGTCTAAATCAAAGTCTAGGGTTTCAATGGATATGAGTATAAGGAATTATATACCGAGTTCGTGACGAATTATGAAAAAGGGTTGTGTAGGTGTTGACTAAAATGAAAACAATTTGAAATGAATAGATTAATTATATTATTTATGAATTTGAAACGTTACAAAAATGCTTATAATACGGAGGAAATAATATATAAAGTGTATTATTTTTAATTTGAGTCACGGTACAAACTAATAGGAAAATATATTATTTTATAAATGGATTATAATTATAATTACGGTTTGCAAGACCAAAACCGAATCCACGGGTGGCTTCCGGGTTCAAAACACCTTAATACTTATTGTTTTGAAAATATAATTATAAATATAAATCAAACAATCTAACAAAGGTTTTCTCACACACGACCGTGCCTAAGACAAGGCACGACCGTGTTAAGATCACAGACGCGACCGTGCTGGTCAGGGGCGTGACCGTGTTGATCAAACAGAGGACACAACAAGGCTGATCACTAGGCACGACCAGGTCTAGCCAAGAGGCACGATCTTGTCTTGGAGTAGCATGACCGCGCTAGATGATTAGCGCGACCGTGTCCGGTCAAGTTCAGAGACAAAATTGTTCGATTCTTATAAAATTAATGTTGGAAATCATAGGGCTTTTGATGTGTAACCAGTTGCGAATCTAACCATATAAATTAATTGGATTATAATTGGGTCTAGAATGGTGTTCGATTAAACTTAAAACGCATGAACCCTAGATTCGGGTTCATGTTATAATCGCTACTGCAAGCCCAAATCAGGTTGGGGCTTTTGATCTATAGACTGAAATGAAAGTGTAGAAGGTTTCAGTTACCAGAAAGGATGACGTATTGATAGCGTACGGTTAGAACTTGTTCCGGCGACGACGGGTTTGATCTCCGGTGCCTTTTGCTGTAACTCCGGCTAAATCAACGTGTTCGGGAGCTTCAGAGAGGATCGAATAAGGCATACAGTGTGTTTGCTTGGGAGGATTATGGTCAAAATGATTGAAATCGATGGATACATGAAAATGATCGACGGTTACGAGATGAATCGGCATAATTAGATTAATTCGTCGTAAATACAGTGATTAAAATCTTAATTGGGTTCGTTAATGGTAGAAACGTGTAGAATGGTTACGAATTCGAACAAATCTGTGATTAAAGGCTGCATTTACGTTTTAACTGACGAGAGGCGCGACCGTGCCAATAAGAGGCGCGACCGTGCCAAAACAAGGCGCGACCGTGCCTACTAGGGTTTCTGGTTATTTACCAAATCAGCCCTTGCAACTTCAGCTTTGACACATTTATATAAATATTTACATATATAGGATTCTAATAGAATATACCCGTGTAAAACTCACGGATTTGTATTGGAACCTAGTATTTAATAGTTGGTACGAATAGAATAAATCAGCGTACTAGAATTGGATTTGAAATGTGTTACATTGATTGAAAAATACCGATAATAAAGTCAGAAATGTTACAGTAGCCTTCTTGGCACACATTATGGAAAAGAAAGACAAAAGGAAAGAGATTCAAGACATTCCAATCATTCGAGATTTGCCTGAAGTATTTCCTAAAGATCTATCTGCCGTACGACAAGTGGAGTTTCGCATCGACCTTATACCAGGAGCCAATCCCGTAGCTAAAGCTCCATACAGACGCGCACCTTCAAAGCGGATCATGAGCAACACCTTAGGCTGATCCTAGACCTCTTGAAGAAAGAACAACTCTACGCCAAATTCTCCAAATGTGAATTTTGGTTGAATGAAATTCAATTCTTGGGTCATATTGTCAATGAAAAGGGAATTTATGTGGATCTTACTAAGATCGAAGCCGTAAAGAATTGGAGTACACCTAAAACCCCTACCGAAGTTCGTTCATTCATTGGTCTAGCGGGTTATTATCATAGATTCATCTCCAACTTCTCTAAGATTGTTGTCCCTCTCACTGCCTTAACACACAAAGGTAAACCTTATGAGTGGGGACCAAAACAAGAAAAAAGCTTTTCAAACTTTCAAACAGAAGTTATACAATGCACCTATTCTAACCCTCCCTGATGGAAATGATGATCTGGTCATTTACTGTGACGCATCAAACCAAGGTCTTGGTTGTGTTCTTATGAAACGAGGCATGAAATGTGTGGTGTTTACCGACCACAAGAGTCTCCAACATATCTTCAATCAAAAGGAACTCAACACGAGACAGCGACATTAGGTTAAACTCCTTAACGACTACGATTGCGAGATTCGTTACCATCCCGGTAAGGCGAATGTCGTAGCCGATGCACTAGGTCGTAAAGATCACATTATACTTCATAGTGTCAAGATTCAAACCGACATCCAAATCCGCATTCTTGAAGCTCAACATGTCTCGGTCACCGAGGGCAACATGTACAAAGAAATGTCATGTGGAGTTGAACTTCAAGTAGAAACCAAACCCAATGGTTTACTCTATTTCTTAGATCGTATCTTGGTTCCCGATCGTGACGATCTCCGTACATTCCTTATGAATGAGGCACATAAAACTCGTTATTCCATACCCCCCGGAGCGGATAAAATGTACAAAGACCTTCACCTGCAATATTGGTGGCCCGGTATGAAGAAGGATATTGCCCTTTATGTAGCAAAGTGTCTTACTTGATCAAAGGTCAAAGCCGAACATCAACGTCCTTCTGGATTACTTTAACAACCAGAAATCCTCGTGTGGAAATGGGAGAATCTAGCCATGGATTTCATCACCAAACTCCCTCGCACCATTAGTGGTCGTGATAGTATATGGGTGATCATTGACCGTCTTACCAAATCAGCTCACTTCTTGCCAATCCGCGAAGACTATCAAGTTGAGAAATTAGCTCGAATTTACATTGATGAAATTTTGAGTCGTCACGGTGTTCGTTTGAATATAATTTCGGATCGAGATGCCCGATTCACCTCCCGATTCTGGAAATCCCTCTAAACTGCCCTTGGCACATGACTGGATTTAAGTACGGCTTACCATCCTCAAACTGATGGTCAAACCGAATGAACAATCCAAACACTCGAAGATACGCTTAGAGCGTGTGTCATTGACTTTGGTGGCAGTTGGGATTCTCATCTAGCCTTGATTGAATTATCATACAACAACAGCTACCATACGAGCATTAACTCCCTTTGAAGCTCTTTATGGTCGCAAATGCCATTCACCTATTTGTTGGAACGAGATTGGTGAAGCACAAATCACCGGTCCCGATTTGATACAAGAAACATCCGACAAAATCATTCAAATTCGTGACAACATTCGAGTAGCGAGGAGTCAACAAAAGAGCTATGCCTATAAACGATGAAAACCCTTAGAATTTCAAGTTGGGGACCTTGTACTTCTAAAGGTGTCTCCTTGGAAGGGTGTGGTTCGCTTCGGGAAGAAGGGTAAGCTAGCACCTCGCTATGTGGGTCCATTCAAAATCCTTGAAAGGATTGGGAAAGTGGCTTACAAACTCGAGTTACCGCAAGAACTCAGCAATGTGCATCCAACATTTCATGTATCCAACCTAAAGAAATGCCTAGCTGACGAGAATCTTCACATTCCGCTTGACGAAGTGCACATCGATGACACTATGCACTTTGTTGAAAAACCCGTGGAGATTATGGATCGTGAGATTAAATAACTCGAACGAAGCCGTATTCCTATAGTCAAAGTTCATTGGGAATCTAAACGTGGCCCAGAGTTCACCTGGGAACGTGAGGATCAGATGAAGCTCAAATACCCACACCTCTTTCCTGATTCAGTAACCTCAACTAGTTGAATTTCGGGACGAAATTTCCCTCAACTAGGGGATACTTTAACATCTAGGGTTTTTCTGATATAATTTCAATTTCATTTCATGGTGTTATAGTAAATACAAGTTGTGCATTCATGATACATCATCACTATGGTTATACATGAATAATCTACTTATGCATACATTTATTTCACTTAAACTAGAATTTAATTCACACATGATTAAGCATAAACACATGGCAATGTATTTTTAATAAATTAACTAAAATATTTACCCCACTATTTTATAACATATAATCACATCCATAAACGTGTAAGTTATTCAT
The DNA here is from genome assembly GCA_023525975.1 of Smallanthus sonchifolius. Lineage (NCBI taxonomy): Eukaryota > Viridiplantae > Streptophyta > Magnoliopsida > Asterales > Asteraceae > Smallanthus > Smallanthus sonchifolius. The sequence goes on from CM042020.1 coordinate 80,122,636, forward strand.
TTAATTTCCAAATATATATATATATATATATATATATATATATATATATATATATATATATATTTACGACAATGTTATTATTAACCCATATAATCAATTGGTTAGTATATCTTTTAAAATTTATATGTTTGATAATTATATAAACAATCTCAAACTTATAGTTTTAATTCTTATAAACTTTATAAATTTAATTATAAAAACAAAAGGTTTAAAGAAAATAAATTTAGTTTGAACCCCCTTTTGGACCATTGAACCCCTTGATCACATTAGACCCATCAATTTGAACCATTTACAATTTCTAATCAAAAACACGTAGGTTTGACTTTTGAAAGTCAAACCGGATCAAAATCCCCTCAAATTCGAGCACAAATCCGTCGAATTCAGGTGTTAAAGTGCAATCAATCCACTGTAAATCAACATACGACGGTTTTACTAGTTCATGATGAGCTATTTACATCTCCAATCAATGAAATTGATTACAAATGGCCCGTAACCGTCCTTAATCACTCGCGACTTCAATTTGGACTTTAAACGTGAAATTTATCTGAAAACTTGTTCCCACACCTTCACAACACTCATTACAAACATACTAAACGTTCGTACTCGCTGCATTCCACCCCTGAAGCCCTGTCGAGTTCAAGAATTGCCGGCTTCAAGCTCATAGTCGTTCTCCCTCAATCCTCAACCATTACAGGTAATCTTTACGTCCATAGATTCGTTTTAAGGTAAGGATCAAAAGCCCCATGAAATCGGGATCGACGCTGGCTCTGTCGACTGAATCGGGTGGCTTGGGTTCGGATTGCGAATTGGGGAAGAAGACAAAGGCGGGTTAGATGTTAAAACATTTCCGTGTCTGTTATAAACCAAGGCACAAGCCCAGGTCTATTGGTTAAAACCCCCGTCTCCCTCGAACAAGGTCGCGGGTTCGATCCTTGCCCCGCACCTTGTTTTTGCGTGTGACCTTGCCCTGAAACCCGGTCCCGTCGTAGACATGGGTTATAAATTAAACTATAGGCTTGTTAACACTAAGACCAGCTGGTCTAGTGGTTGCGCTTCTTGTCCCTATCCGAGTAGACCCGGGTTTGAGTCCCGTGGTCTATAATTATTTTTTAAAACAAAGTTTTGATCTCATTTTTCCTATAAAAATTGTTTTATAAAACTCACAAGATTCGGGAATATTATATGACCCAAATTGTTAACCTAACAATTTTAAATAAATATTTAATCATTTTAAAGGATTAAAAACTAATAAACATTTAATATAAATTTATAACATCATTTTATTTATAAACCACTACTAACTATTTTATTACCCATTTATTTAGTATAACCTAAGTCCTTTTTATTATTCATTTAATTTAATAAAGAACCTATTTAACTATTTGAAACGTATAATTTATAAATTTAACTACCTATATATTCAAGTATGTATTCGTTAAACATTTATCTATTTAATTGTAAACAAATTAATTATTCATAGATATAAATATACACATACATATTTAATTCCTTGATAAACAAACGTATTATTGACAACAAGTGATTGCACATGTAACCCTAGCTCCTCCCTTATTACTTCAGTCTTTTGAACATGTCATTGATACATATATAAATTCAAACATAGGTTAACCTTGTGGTTAGCTAAAAAACTTGTGCAACTACCCGTACTTGTGCATTCAAGCTACAAATTCAATGTGAGTTTACATAGCCCCTTTTTCAGTTTTACATCTTTGGGGTGAAACATGATTACATTCAAACTATTTGCAATTATTACAATTCAAACTTTATTTGTGCATAGTGCAAGTGCAATCATTAGTACAAGTAGAAACATGATTACATTCAAACTATTTTTATACATAGTGCAAGTGCAATCATTAACCCAGTACAAGCCGACGGTATACAATGATAGATCTGTTGAGTCTGACCAACCCACCCGGTTAGGGTGATTGTTACCGAAAACACATAAGGATAACTGTTATGTTATGCATATCAGTCACAAGGTTTGATTGTGCGCCCCCGTTTAAACTATAATGGTTCTCCATAATTGCCCTATTAATCCATGTATCATATGAATTGTACACAAACTTTTAATTACACTTGTTGTCCTAAAACCTATGTATACTCACCAACTTTTTAGTTGACTCTGTTTTCATCATGTTTCAGGTACCAATAATTGAGAGTTATGTTCAAGAGTCATCACATAGGAAGTTGCAAGACCTAGTTAATAAATTAAACTTTGTTTGAAGTACTGTGTTCTCTGTTTGTCTTTGTTTTGATGAAACAATTGTTACGAATTTGGGTTTAATGAAATATGCAACTTTAGTATGATCATGTGCTTATGAACAATCTACATGTCCCGCCCCGACGTATTCCGCCGTCGGTTGGGGTGTGACAGGAGTTGCCAGTATATATATATATAATAAAAGCTCATAGCCGAGTTGTGGCTACTGGGTGGGGATTTGAGATGGATGGTTGTTTTTGTATCGTGGATACAATTATGAAAACATAATTTTGTTTATGAACTCACCAATGTTATGTTGACCCAAATGTTTTAAAATATTTTGAGCACATGTGACCACTAGCTTAGAGTCTTATAGCTTGTCGGCATTCCACGCGATTCCAGGTGGTGTACATAAAGATGAAGTTCTGGCTAGATTGACTAAAGGCAGGTTCGGGAGTAACTATAAGGCCTAAGTTTTGTAGGTTCATGGAACCATTAGGCCAATATTGTAGGTTTCTGTTAGGAACCATGTTTTGTAATTCAGTCAAATCTAGTTTGTAAAACAATGTTATTATAATAAAAGTTTGAGGTTTTAGTCTTCCATTGTGTGTTCTGTATCAACGTCACTGTAGCTAGTATCTGGGAACTGGGGTGTGACACAAAACATTTTACAAAACTGACAAGGTATCTTGAAACCCAACATGGAATACAATGGAATGCCCCTCTCATAGAACACCTATGAGGTATCAATGGAATACCCATACATATATAATCGGTGACCTTTCTAGGGGTCCCGTCCAACGTACATTTCCAGGGGTTCCGTTGAACAAAATAAGCGCTTATAATACGTCATACACATATGTAACATGGAGTGCCACAACTTTTAAAGATACCCAAAATGTTCTCACAAATCAACCGTGCTGAAAATGGAATATAACAGGGCCATGGTTGTTTTAAATGATGTACACATCATAGTTTAGGAACTCACCTCAACAACACCTCGGCTTAATTTATCTGAGATAGCACAAACACTTTGGACAAGATCCTACATTCATAATGACATTGCTTAATTAAGTATGCCTAGCTTAAATGTATTTAACCAAGTCATAAATAGTCGGTCAGAACCTTACCTCAAACTATCTTTTGCAAGTTGTACGCAAAATGGGAGAAACCGGACTTTATGGACGCGAACTGTACTTGGAATGCTTGAGACCAGAGACTTGAGTGTGTCTTTAGGAAGGTGGGATGGTGTGTGGTTTGTGTAAAATGGCTGAAAATGGCTTTCTTTTTATAGGCGGCCATAGGACCCTTAGCGGACCGCTAACCAGGGGGTAGCGAACTGCTACCGCCTTCAGCCACAAAATAATTCCATCAGGTCCAAATAGCTTACCATTAACCAATGCTTAGCGGACATGGCGTAGCGGACTGTTACGGACATCGTGACGGTCCACGATAGGGTTCCACGCGTCAGATTTCACCGGTAGGTCACTCAACATGTGACAGCTCATCGTTACTCCCTTCCTCAACACGTACCGGACCGCCAAGACCTTGGTAGCAGTCCGCTACCGACCAAAATCATAAAATTTTCATTTTTAGCCCTTATAAATTGGGGCAACTTTCATCTAACCCCTTGTACTTTTAAGTTCTATATTTATCGAGGCGTTACATTTTAAAAGTAAGTTCTTGTTTCAAAAAATTGTGAGTGGAACTAGAATCAATTAATATTTATTTGTAAAGGTTTAGTGCCAATAGATCCCTTAACCCTCATAGTAGAGAAAGAAGGTAGCCCCATGATGGCATTAAGTGAAATTTGTGGCTCTTTTAATCCTTGCATCTCATGCATCCTTTGAGTCAACGCTTCATGAATTTCATTATGCTCTTCTTCATACTCTTCACTGAGTTCAATTGAAAACAACTGCTTGTTCTTACAATTATGCCCAGGGTGTATTTTTCATTGTAACCAAAACATTCCCCTCTGGCTCTTTTGTCTTGAATTTCTGCATGAGTTAATCTTCTAGAACTAAGTGCTTTAGGCTTAGTACTTAGGGCAGGCAACAAAGGTAGACTAGTAAAAGTATTTGGTAAACCTTTACCACTATATTCTATAAATTTGGGATTAGTGACATAATAGGAAGATCTTGAGTTTCTATAGCCACTAGACTACACTACAGTGATAGCTTCTACCTGAATTCTTGCTAACAAGTAAGCCTCTAGCAAATTTTGGTCTAATTAGCGTAAGTGGGTAACCAATCTCAGGTTTTAAGGCACTTAAGAACAAGCTAATTGCATATTCATCACATATGATAACTTTAGTTAGGGCTAAATCAAATTGATGACAGAAGTCTTTAAGAGGCCCACTTTAGCGCATAGATGCTAAAGAACCCATAGCATCTGACCTAGCAACAATCTAAATCTAGCAATGATAAAACCTTTGTATTCTAACCAAGTCATACTTCCAATGGAACCATCGCGAGACTGCACAAATGATTGGTGCCATAGGAGCGCCATATCCTCCTAGTGGACAATAGCAGACCGAGTCTTCAAATGTTCAGGCGTGGTGTCAATTGAGAAGAAATGTTCCATCGACATAGCCAGCTTTCAACATTTTCCGCCATTGAACTTAGGGAAATCCATTTTAGTCAATCGATTATTGTTGCTGCTATAAGAACCGCTTGTTGATCCGCTTGTATCACCTATTGGATTGTGATATATCGGATTCGGATTCTGATTGCTACTGAGTGTTTGAATGCTCCTGGTGATCTCGTTCATCTGTACTTCCGGTTATGTCTTTATCGCAACCATGTTTTTTGCATTCTGGACCGTCATTGTTCTAATACCTTTCAATTCAGCCAAATTCTTACCAGTTGCAGACTCTAAACGAAGGAGAGCAACTTCGTGTTCTTGAACTCTTTTATCCATTGTTTGATTGCCAGTCGTCATTCCTGTTTCGTACTAGATTCCGAGGTGAATTTGATGGAATTCATTCAAAGCGTGACCGAGGATCGATGCACTGATATCAATTTGTTAGATACAAATTGAAAGAGAGAGAAAATTCAATAGAGAGAAAGATCAATTTCTAGCTATCTTCTCATTCATGTTTTAGAGTAGTTATACAATCGAATAAGCTCCCAATGGTATTAACAACTAATCAACAGCGTAACAACTAATCCAAACAGTTATTACTACTTGGTACATTTGGCCCTTATGGAATTTTTATTTACAATTTTGACCCTCTAGTTGACTAATTGAGCTAACAGGGTAGTTACAGAAATAACCTAAGCTAGTCATAACTTCTCATTATGATAAATATGATTACGATAAATCTTATCTTTAATAGTGAATTCCATCTAATTTAATATATATATTCTATTAATAATAAGTAGTTTCAAATAAAAATCAAAGTGCATTACCTTGTTTATCCGTTCACTTGAGAATTGACTGATTTTCTTTGTACATAAAATGTAGAATTAATTACACGGATGGCCCTTTGGTTTACCCATATTTCACATTTGGCATCTAGGAATGGGAAACTATAAGTTTGGCCCAATAGTTTGCACGATTGTAACACCCATGGCCACTGGGTTGGATATCCGTTAAGTTTATACGTTAAGTGAGTGTAAAATAACCAAAATACCCTTTACATTAAAAATAATAAAAAACAAAGATTAATAATCATAAATCCAAAAAATGTCTGTTACAATTACAAAAGCCTGCTACCACCACCAAAAGTCAAAAACTCTTCTGCCACCATTTTTGTACTCTCCGAAGTGCTCAAGTAAATGGGAAGAGCTTTTCGGATTGAGGAAGATGTATCAAAACAGCAATGCGAAACAAGGTAACAACGTAACGACGCGGTCACGTCTTCCGGCGTAACGACGCCGTCACCGTCTTCCGCCATCACCGTTGCTTAACGATACAGATAACGAACCGGCGTCTGTTCCGTCACGTCACTCTCTGTCTTCATCTTCCTCCGGTCACGATCCAGACCACCTTCCTCGTCTCTCTCTATCTCTCGATTCCGAGAAGCCATTGAAGGTGTACCTGAACACAAACCCTAACCCTAGCAATCCTCCAAGAATGAAATTGGTGAAAACGAGAACATTGTCCACTGACGGATCAATATGTGGCGTTTCCACGTAGAGTCGGAGTAGTTTCAACGGCCCAGATCGACAAAGAAAAGCGGCGGTGGAGGTGGATCCGTGACCGTACTGGCAGGGGGTGGCTGGCGGGTTCAAGCAAGGGTGGTGGCCGGTGATGGTTAGAAGTGGAGGTGGTGACTAGGGTTTGTTGGGATAGGTGGTGAAGAAGATGGCTAGGGTGGGTTTTGGTGGGTCTCGTTTAGATGACATCCGGCTCCATTTCGTGACCCTGTGATTACCCCTGATGGTAAGAGACGGGTTGTATTAGTCGATCGGGAAGATGAAGTGCGGTGGAGGAGGAAGGTGGGAGTTTGGTGATGAAGAAAGGAAGTGTGATGGTGGAGGAAGGTCGGAGTTTGGGATGAAAAAAAGGGGTGTTTGGGATGGGATTTGTGATTATTAATCTTTGTTTTTTATTTTTTTTAATGTAAGGGGTATTTTGGTTATTTTATACTTACTTAACGGATAAACTTAACGGACATCCAACCCAAGGGGCATGAGTGTTACAATCGTGCAAACTATTGGGTCAAACTTATAGTTTCTCATTCCTATGGGCCAAAAGTGAAATATGGGTAAACCACAGGGGCCATCCGTGTAATTAATTCTAAAATGTATTGAACTAGTATTGTTACCACGCTTCGCGGGGGAGCACCATTTTTTTTCTTCGCATTATGCGACAGAAGTTTGATCGTCATCGCTTCGAGTCATTGAAGCCATACAAGCTAACACCGATATCAGATACGTTAATAGCACAGCAGTGCTAATGATGTTGTTCGCTCATAAGCAATTGGTTTTGTCACGACATCGCAACGGTAACGTCGCTCGCTATATCGTACAACACAAAAAAAAATATGCTTGATTTTGAATACAGCTCCATTTAAAAAAAATTATACCGACGTTTACAAAAAAAAATACTCATGTTAAAAATTATTAGAAAACTAATCGAGTTAAAACGTATGTTATACATACTACAAGGTTAGATAACGAAAAAAAAGATATTCGACCAATCAAAGAAGGCCATGTGATCCTCGCGCTACGCGATGGGTACTAAAAAAACATTAAAACGAACAGAAAAAAAACTATAAAATAAGTAAAAGGAAATGTTAAAAAAATTTCCCACCGCAGGGATAGAACCCGGGTTGATGGGTTGAAGAATGTTATTAGGGTGTGCTCATAGCCGGTCAATCCCATATCGGAAACTTTATTCTTTTAAGGTTAACCAATTTTGTTTTAAAAAAAATAAAACACCACCTATCAGAAACTTGTGCCGCCCAGCAAAACCAATAACAAGCTTTAAATAGCTTAAATTCACTGTTCATCTTATTTCAATTTGTATAAGGGTATATAATGATTTCAAAAACCATAATTTAGAATTAGTTGTTTAGAAAGGGGGTAACACTACCGAGTACGTGGAAGAAAGGAAACCCCCGTTTGTTTGGTTTGTTTGTTTATCATGTGAGAGTTTTGGTGTGTGGCTCAGGATAATGGCCGCCAAGAAGAGTCTGATGGAGGAAGTGCAGCGATGGGGTTCGATGAAACAGACCGGCGTGAGCCTGCGTTACATGCTGGAGTTTGGGTCCAGATTCACCGACCGTAACCTCCTCCTAGCCGCGCAATTTCTTCACAAAGAGCTCCCCATAAGGATTGCTAGGCGTGCCATTGAGCTCCAGTCCCTTCCCTATGGTTTATCCCAAAAGCCTGCTATCCTCAAAGTATCAATTCACTCTCTCCTTCAAAATTTAGGTTGCATGTTCTAGGTTTTGTTTAAAAAGCTTTTTTAGATTAGAATTACTTCAATTTCAGTTTATATTTTATGTAATTTCCTTTTCTAATAGAAGAGGCTCTATCCTGTTTCTTTTATACAAAATGACATAACTAGTACTTCTCTATTTGCTTTCAAAACTATAATCATTGATTTTTATAGGACTTCAAAATTCAGTTGATAAGAGCGCAATGGTAAACGTTTGAGTCCCTTTAACCCCCACCCGCTTAGCGGAAGCTGCTTTTGCCCGACCCCGTTGGTTAGCGGGCTCCTATGAGTTTTCCAGTAACATGCTCTCACATTAAAATTGAAAAAATAAAATAAAATTTAAGATTACTTATTGTGAGTGAAAAGCTGATTTCTATGAATTTGGTTGGGTCTTTTTCCAATGTGACAACCTTTTTTTGGCTAATTTAGTATCTTCATTTTTGTTCTTGTCATAATGTGGGTGATTAGCTGTAAAAATTTAGACAAATGATCCCATCTGTTTCTGACTTGCAAGGTGAGAGATTGGTACCTGGACTCGTTTCTTGACCTTAGATCATTTCCTGATATAAAAGACAAAAACGATGAGCACGAGTTCACTAAAATGATTAATTTGATCAAAGTGAGACATGATAATGTGGTCCCTACCATGGCTCTAGGAGTTCAACAGTTGAAGAAAGATCTTCACCCCAAACTTGGGTACAAGGACCTAGACGACATCCACCAGTTTCTAGATCGCTTTTATATGTCAAGAATCGGGATAAGAATGCTTATTGGTTAGTGTCATCTTTCCAAACACTATCTTGTACAGCATGTAAAGATTGATTGTTGAGTAAGAATTGATTATGATAACATTGAAAATGCACATGGAAATTTGTTTTAGGGCAGCATGTCACGATGCACGAACCCAACCCCCACCAGATAGAATAGGTTACATACATGCAAAGATGTCTCCCGTAGAGGTGGCAAGAAATGCTAGTGAGGATGCACGTTCTGTTTGTTTACGTGAGTATGGCAGTGCACCTGATGTTACCGTCTATGGTGACCCTCATTTCACATTCCCGTATGTTTGTTTTCTATCATAACAGTTTTGCACTCTCAAACTTCTTCCGATTATAATTAATGTGTACTTGTCTTGTGGCAGATATGTCTCAAATCACTTGCATTTGATGGTGTTTGAGTTGGTTAAAAATTCATTGTGTGCTGTTGAGGAGCGGTTTATGGACTCGGACAAAATTGCACCTCCTATACGAATAATAGTTGCAGATGGGTTGGAAGATGTTACCATAAAGGCATGTTATGTTGGGTTTAAACCTGCTTCCCCTGATTTCCTGTCATAACCTCTTGAAGGCCACCTGTTTAGCGTAAGCTGCGATTTGCCTGATCTCGTTGGTTAGCAGGGTATTGGCGGTCCTATGAGTTTTCCGGAAACGGGTTCTCATGGTTACCAAAAAAAAAATACTAGATGTTTATCACATTGTACATATTTTATTATTTTGGCACGTATAATAAAAAGAATGATTGAGGGTGGGTTTTGTAGGTATTTGATGAGGGGGGTGGAATACCAAGAAGTGGTCTGCCTAGAATTTTTACGTATCTGTACAGTACTGCCAAAAATCCACTTGATGAGCGGGCTAATCTTGGAACTGCAGATATAGCAACAATGGCAGGTTATGATTTTGGACTTCCTATCAGCTGATTGTATGCTCGCTACTTTGGTGGAGATCTGCAAGTTATCTCCATGGAAGGCTATGGTATGTTCAACTCACCAAATTCTATATTTATGTTCCATTTCACTACAATATTTTGTTTGTTGTGTATGGGCCTTGATGTAGTGCTTGTTCCACTAAAAAGTTGAGCCTATTTTCTGATCATTTGTCCTAGAGAACTCTCAGTTATTTGGTAACCATGAGAACCTGTGGAAACTCATGAGACCCGCCAATACCCTGCTAACCAATAGTATTGAGTAAAACACAACTTGCGGCAGGCAAGTGGCCTTTAAGGGGTTAAAGACAGAAAACTAGTGGAATCTAGATTCGAACATGAGACCTTTACTAGAGGGACTCAAGCGCTTACCCCTGCCCCTTTGAAAGTTTTCCATGTTATGCCACTTAAATCTTTTCTATTCTAGCCCTTGTTAAAATGCTGCAACTTATGAAAGTACCCGATTCTCGTCTCTCCATGGTTTTTTTTTTTTCCAGTTAGGGAACTAAATGTAAAAAGCGTAAGCTTTTGCTACTGTTCAAAAGGTGTTGCGTTGACCAGAAACACATTTGTCCTAAAATTTAAAATTTTGAAAAAAAAAAATATTAGTGAGTCAAATATGATTACAAAAATCATATTAGTTCAAATATAATCTAAAAAATAAAATGAGTCTGGAAACACTTTAGTCCTAAATTTTTGAGAAAGTAAATAGCGAGTCAAAAATCATATTAGTTCAATGTAATTCAGATTTAAAAATAAAATGACTCGGGAGGTTTTAGCATTAAAATACACATGTTGTCAGCTTTCGACCTGCATCCTAGTCGTAATAACGTGTGGTACACAAAAGAGTATTGGGTCAGTCATGTTACATAAGAAAGAGTTGTGTTTGTGTGTTTTGCAGGAACAGACGCGTATCTTCATTTGTCTCGTTTGGGAGATTCACAAGAACCATTGCCTTTTTTTGTTGCTTTATCAAATCCTTCCTGCTTTCCTTTGTATTTATATGCTTCTTCAAGTTGAGACTCTTAACTAAGGTTTTATCAGCCCCTTCACTATATGTTATCTGGATTTGTGACATCAAACTCCAACCCAAGCAGTCTATAACCTCAACAGGAGTTTTGCATTCCAAGGATTTAAGAATACACCCATAACTGATTCCATCCTCAGTTTGAACCGGACCAGATTTTGACAATTGAAGAACAGATGGGTCCGCCCCTGACTGATCTGCATGATCTAGACTGTTTGATGCGCGCCTTTATTGGATTTAGCATTTGTTTTCTTTGAATCATAAAAGTTTGTGTAAAACCATCTCTTTGGCTATATGGTGTGTGGTTAGGTTCATTCGACAAACATTTTAAAACTCTCGAATAAAAGTTATATTATTCGTGTTTTAAAACAGAAAACTTGATTTTATAGATCTTGGCAGTTTTATAACTAACTATACCAATAGGGATTTTTAAGTAACACATTAATTTACAATCTTAGGCAATAATATATAATCGTATAAAAGCTTATAATGATGATAATAATCTCATTTTTCGTAAGTTAATAACACTTAATATTTAATATAAGGGAAAATCACGAGAATGGCCCTTTTCACCAACAAGTTTTACATTTCAGTCATTGACTAGTGATCCAACAAAAAATTGTCACCTTAGTGGGTTTTCAAACAACAAATTACACAAATAACCCTCATACTTTCAAATTATTTTTTTATTTAACCTTTAAAAATTTTAAGTTTTTAAATATTTATAATGTTGCCAAAATATTGGGTTCCTAGTTGTGGGAACAACTTTTACAAGTAGAGGAACCAACTTCGATGGAAGAATGTCTACTTTCGGAAGTCATTTTTAATTTTTGAGAGCGTTTTTTAAGCATATTTGAGAATATTGAGCGTTTTTTAGACTTAAGAGAGTAAAAAATGGTGTGATTCAACCAATAGAACGAATTACCTATTTATACTAACATAGAGAGGGCAAAATGGTCAGAAAAATCTCAAAAAACGGTCAAATTAACGACTCTTATTTTTAAACGTTGCGAACCGGATCAGGTCGGGTTCCAAACCGGTCGGACCATATGAATCGACTCGGGTAACCCCCCCCCCCAAAAAAAAAAAAAAGAAAAAAAAAATTTACAAACTTATCATAAAACTACGGGTTGGACTGAGTTCCAGACCAGGTTGATTCAAACCGTTTTCATTCTACACTCGGGTCGGGTTATGAACCGTTTTAGCAGGCCAAAACCGGTTTTTCTTTACACCTTATTGGGTAATTTGATCTAAGGAAGGAAAGTCAAACGTGGTTTGCAGTCAAACGTTTACAACTGGCAAAGTTTATTTTCATCCTTTATTCCTTAAATCATGTCAATCGTAGAAGTTTTCCTTTTTCCTGTCCAAGTATTCTTTAGTATAAATAAAGAGATAAGGATATGTAATAGTGTGCCTCCTATTGAATAATAAGAAATCTGTGCGGACTTATTTTTTATTCTTCTGTTACTTGTGATCCAATTGTTCTCCCCAACAATTGGTATCGGAAGCGCAGGCATAAGGCATAAGACTCCGAAGACAGAAAGAAAAAAAAAACCGTGACCTGTGTGGGGCGGTTGTGTGAAGACGAAGACTCGGTCATTACCAGACGTGGTACGATCGAGAGGCAAGATTGTTGATCGAACCTGTGTGGATTGATCACATTCAGACCCAGAAGTCAGTATCATGGGTGATGTAAGACCACAAGGAGGTGTTGTGATACCATTCAGAGAACACTCGAATCTCTCCCTTCAATGCCCGAAATTGACAACCACTAATTACACGACCTGGGCAATTATGGTTGAATCAGTTCTACAGGAAAATGGGTTATGGGATGCGGTCGACCCGAAAGGGGCAGGGGCTGTTGAACCGAGAAAGAATCTGACTGCAAGAGCCTTCATTTTTCAGTCCCTACCAGAAGATGTTCTACTGCAGGTGGCAAAGTTCACAGACTCAAAGGAGATTTGGAACTCAATTCGGGTTCGCTTTCTTGGAACCGATCGAGTGCAAAAGGCCCGACTTCAAACTTTAAGAAGCGAACTAGAGAAGTTGCAGATGGGGGATAGTGAAACACTCGATGAGTTTGCTGGAAAAATCTCAAGTATTGTGGCAAGATTCAAAGGGCTCGGGTCAATGATTGAAGAGGAAGTCATTGTAAGAAAACTTCTGAATTCAATGCCAAGTAAGTACATGCAGATAGTTGCATCTATTGAGCAGTTTGAAGACCTTGAGACCATGCCTTTTGAGGAAGCCGTGGGACGTTTAAAGGCATTTGAAGAACGCTTGAGAAGCGTTGACGGGTCACAAGATAAACAAACGAGGCTGATGTTTTCTAGGTCAGATGCTCGAGGAAAACAATCAGGTGATGGAGGACGGTATGCGGCTCGTGGTCGCGGATCAAATTATCGTGCCCGTGGACGAGGCCGTGGAGGCCGGGGTTTTAGTCGCGGACAAGGAGGGCGATCATACAACAGTGACACAAACCGTGACCATAACCGTAACCGTGGTAGAGGCGGAGTGAAATGTTACAACTATAACAATTATGGCCACTATGCAGCAGATTGTGGGAGCCAAAAGAGAGCTGATGGGGAAGCAAACTTGACCCAAGAAGACGAGCCTGCACTTCTAATGGCAGCTTGTTCGTAGAAGTTTCTGTTGAATGAGGAGAGAGTATTTCCCAACGTATATGCAAAGGATGAAAGTGACGAAAGCATATGGTACTTGGATAACGGCGCAAGTAACCATATGACGAGAAAACGAAGCCATTTTAGTGAGTTAGACGAGAAGACCATCGGAAAGATTCGGTTTGGTGATAACTCAACAGTTGACATCAAAGGTAAAGGCTCTATCCTTTTACAATGCAAAAACGGTGACCAACGATTGGTGACTGATGTTTATTATATTCCCGACCTTTGCAACAATATATTAAGTCTTGGACAATTCACTGAGGTGGGTTGTAAAATCTTGATGAAAAATAATGTTTTGAAGAAGTATGAGAAAAATGGCAACTTATTGTTAAAGGTCGGGAGAGCTCCAAACCGTTTATATAAAATTAAGTTACAAACAGTGCCACCGGCTTGTTTACTTAATAAAATAGACGAGACGGCATGGCTTTGGCATGCACGTCTTGGTCACCTCAACTTTGGAGCTTTAAACGAAATGACACCAACCAAGCCAGCTCATGGAATACCTGTGATGAACCACAACACACAAGTGTGTGAGGCATGTTTGGTGGGGAAGCAGAGAAGATTACCATTCCCGGCCCAAGCCAAGTACCTGGCCAAAAGCCCACTCGAGTTGATTTATGTAGATTTATGTGGCCCGATAACACCAAGTACACCTTGTTGGATTTTATGGACCGACCCGATGGACAACGCGGCTGACCGAGCTATGACCCGTAAGAGTTACACCTAGGGCAACGAACATTAAATCCACTTAACCTGCTTAACTGGTAATTACAAACTGTTAGCAAGACGATATATTTTATATATATTTGTTAGACGGGAATTATTATTTATACTAGTTTATAAATAATAATTATATATATTGTTTTAATCTTTAATTAAAACAATTAAATGAGTTCAGGCTTTTGCATCTCGTATTGAACTATGGGCCCGGACACAACTAGTAGAGTTTATTATTATTATATAATAATAACCTAATAATATGTTTTTTAACCTAAGATTTGGAGCAAGCCGCAAAAGGATGAAAACGTTTCTTTCCTGGTTCTTTCGGCCAATCAAGAAGCAATAAACAAAGGGTTTTTGACTTCTTTGTTATTCAAAAGCTGCTAGTGAAAAAGAAAGCACCTGCGTTTGAACTTCCGGCAGCCTCAAGTCGTCGCCGCCGTCGGCCGGTGCCGCCCCGTTTCTGCGCGTTCGGTTCGTAATCTAGTATCGCTTCGTTGTACCTCGGTGTCTCAACCGGTTAATCATTAACCACTAAGGTATAATTAATCTCATCAGTAGATTAATTGTTTTTTTTTTTGTGTTTGCGTGTTCATAACCAGATCCTGTTCGGTTTGTCAGTATTGTTAAATAGGTTATGATTTTATTTTCCGCTGCGTATTTATTAATTAACTGAATTAATTAATTTCTCTGTCAAAACCTGTTTTTACAAAAGTCAAACAGATCACCACTGAATCCCAACAGTGTTATCAGAGCCTGGGTTATAGCACGCAAATCGGAATCGGTCTGGTTTCACCGGTTAGATTAATCACAAACTTTAACTATCTTGAAGTTTCTGATCTGATCTGTTTTTTGGGGCAATTTTTTTATTTATTAATTTGGTCGATTTTTTATTTTATTTGACCAAATATATTGTCCGTATGTGATTGTGTTGAATATGTAAATCTGGCCCGACCCATGTGATTGAGTTGTTTGTGTTTATTATTCAGTTTTTGGTTTTATGGTTTTGGCCTACTTTTGATGGCTTAAAGTTGTAATAGAATAGGTTTTTTTATTTTATGTAATGTAATAAAAACCCGAAGACAAATCTGAAGACGCAACAGGAATCATGGATTCAGTGGGAGTCATCCGAGACGACTAGATGCACAGAAGTCCATCCTTGTGGTTGTTTTAATTTTGTGGACCCCGTGACCCGTTTGATCTTGCGAACTGGCTCTAGCAAGATCAAACAAACTTGGCCCTAAAAGATTTACATATTTATTTGCTTTATGATTGCTTTTAATTTTTTATAACTTAAATTTATTATAAACCAACCAAACACCAAACGTTTTAAAAGGAGTTTTAAAATGTCACAATCTGTCACCACAAGTTCTAATTTTACAACTTGTAGAATTTTATAAAAATAACAACTGGCTTGTTTTTATAAAATAAATAACCGCTAAATTTTTACAATTTAAACTAAATTTAACTTCAAAACTTATAACTTAATAGTTCTCAATTATTAACTTTAACTGGTTATTCAAGTCACGAAAAACTTAGTTTTAATAGGTTATTTAAAATTAAGTGTCATGAGAGTTGAAAGGGTTCATCAAATTTTTCATGACTTTAAATAGTAAAACTGGCTTTTACAACACACGTATGATTTAATCATTTGTTGTGTTTGACCCTATTCGGTAAACACTAAAATTGGAACCATATTTAAAACCAATGGTCTATGCCATCCTATTATAAGGAACACTTGGAGCATAAAAAGAAACATCGGTGTTTGGAGCCACAGCACTGCACTGGATGCGTAGTTTATCTTTCCAAGGCGCAAGGGTTTCGTTGACACATCCGGCCCTTCCGCAAGTACCTGTTTTAGGACGACTATTACTTTTCTCTCTTGTTACATGCCCCAGCTGTCAAGAGATTAAAAATGGGCATAAATGAGGCTAAACGTATCAATGCATAAACATGTCTTGTCTTAGCGGCCTCATAAACGAGAGTTGTGCATCTTTCCACAATTGACACTAATTGTCAGTCTAGTTACCCACTTACTAATGTTGTATGCCACAGCTAGCATTAGTGACTGATTTAGCTAGATTCTCACTCCTTATTCTAATTTCTGTAATTGGGTCATAAATTAATAAGCACTTTTCACTTTCTTTATACTAATTTATTTTCTTTGCTTATCTTTACAGATGTCTACTGAAAATAATAATACTAATAACTCTTTCGCTCTCAAGTCTATCCTTGAGAATGAAAAGCTGGATAACACCAACTTTCTCTCGTGGTAGTGCAATCTGAGAATAGTTCTCAAGATGGCCAAGAAGCTCTATGTTTTCGATGCACCAGTCCCTGAGGCACCCGATGGTAACACGGCTGCCGCTCGTAAGGCCTGGGAAAAACAAATAGATGATGCCACTGAGGTGGCCTGCCTTATGCTAGCCTGCATGTCCCGTGAGCTCCAAAAGAGCATGGAGGACCTGAGTGCCTTTGACATGATTGAGCAACTTAAGGACATGTTCCTGAAACAAGCCCGACAAGAACGCTATGAAACCATGTCTCAGCTCATTCGTTGCACGATGCAAGAGGGCACGCATGTTAGTGCTCATGTACTTAAGATGAAAGGGTACATCGACCAGATGAACAAACTTGGATATCCCATGAAGGATGACATGGCTACTGATTTCATCTTAAACTCTCTCCCAATCTCTTATGCTCAATTCGTAATGAATTTCAACATGAATGGCTTAGAGAAGACAATGGCCGAGCTACATGGTATGCTCAAAACGGCCTAGATGAATATTCAAGGAAAGAAAAATCAAGTTCTGATGGTCAGATCTGCTGGTGTTAAAAAACCTAACCCCAATAAAAGAGGTTATAATAGCAAAGGCAAGAAGAAGGTTAATGTTGCTGCCAAGCCTGCCACCAACAATAACAAGAAAGCTTCAAAAGCACCCCCTCCTGAGGAGCGCCAATGCTTTGAATGCAACAAAATGGGGCCCGGGAAACGTAACTGTCCTGAATATTTAGCCAAGCTAAAGCTGCAGAGGGCAAGTGGTGAGGGCACCTCTTCAGGTATTCTCATTTATGTTATTGAAATTTTTACTATTTCTAGCAACACATGGGTATTTGATACTGGATGTGGATACCACATCATTAATGTCTTGCAGGAGCCTAAAAGTTGGAGGAAGCTGAAACAAGGCGACATGGAGCTCATCGTTGGTGATGGGAAAAGAGTACCAGTTCTTGCAACTGGAACATATCATCTCTCATGTCCTTCTGGCCTTGTGGTTGTTTTGAACAATTGTTTGTTTGCACCTGGTTTAACCAGAAACATTATTTCAGTTTCTTTATTGTTTGAACAAGTATTTAAGTACGTTTTTAATGATATTGCTATTTCTGTCTACTTAAATGATATCTTTTATTTTGAGGCTAAACCTCAAAACGGTATTTATGAGATTGACGTTCAAACTGACAATAACATATATAATCTTTCTAAACATATCAAATCTGGCATTAATGATACTTTTCTATGGCATTGTCGACTTGGCCACATAAGCAAGACACGCATTAAAAGACTCCAATCCGAGGGAATTCTTGAACCTACCGGACAGGACTCATTTGATAATTGCGAGTCTTGTTTAGCTGGCAAACTCACAAAGGACCCCTTCACCCATGTTGGTGAACGAGCCAAGGATCTGCTAGGCCTTATACACACTGATGTGTGTGGCCCTTTCAGAACCATGTCTAGAAATCATGAAAGATACTTTGTTTCATTTATTGACGATTATAGTCGATATGCTTATGTCTATCTTATGAAACACAAGCATGAAACATTTGAAAAGTTCAAAGAGTTTCAAAACGAAGTAGAGAAACAACTCGATAAATCTATTAAGACACTTCGATCAGATCGAGGTGGCGAGTATCTTAGCTTAGAATTTCTTAATCATCTGAAGGAGCACGAAATTATTTCTCTGCCCACTCCTCCTCGCACACCCCAACTTAATGGCGTGAGCGAGAGGAGAAATCGAACCCTACTTAATATGGTTCGATCGATGATGTGTAGAACTAACTTGCCTCACTCCTTCTGGAGTTATGCTCTTATGACCGCCGCCCGCCTTGTAAATCTGGCACAGACTAAGAAGGTGGACAAAACCCCATATGAGATATGGCACGGGACTAAACCCAATTTGTCTTACCTTAGAGTATGGGGATGTGATGCATATGTCACCAGCGATTCTGATGACAAGCTCGATCCAAGAGGCGAAAAAATTGTTTTCGTCAGTTACTACAACAAAAGCGGATATTATTTCTATCATCCTGATGCAAACAATGTTTCCATCAAAAGGAAAGGACGCTTTCTCGAGGAAGATCTTCTAAATCGAGGAACCGGAAATAATATTATGGATCTTGAAGAAATTCGAGAAACACAAACAACCGCTGAGGAAGTCGGAGCGTCTGATCAACAAGAAGTTGTTGCTGATGAATCAGACATAAACACAAGCGTTCGTAGAAGTAGCAGGTCTCGTAAAGAACCTAATAGATACCTATGGCATCTTGAAGCTTCTAAAGTCCTGTTAGTAGCTGAGTCAAATGACGAACCTACAAACTACAAATTTGCTATCTCAGATCCTGAATCCGAGAAATGGCTTGAAGCCTTGAACACCGAGATGCAATCTATGCATGATAATCAAGTCTGGGACTTGATTGAACTACCCCCCGGTTCTCGGGCAATAGGGAGCAAATGGATTTTCAAAAGAAAAACTGACATGCATGGTAATGTACAAACCTATAAAGCACGGGTAGTTGCAAAGGGTTTCACTCAAACTCAAGGTATTGACTATGATGAAACTTTCTCACCCGTTGCTATGATCAAATCGATCATGATACCGCTTGCTATAGCCGCGTACCATGATTACGAGATATGGCAAATGGATGTTAAAACCGCTTTTCTTAATGGACATCTCTCTGAAGATGTCTATATGGTTCAGCCTGACGGTTTTGTTGATCCAAAGTATCCTAGTAGGGTCTGCAAACTGAATAAGTCCATTTATGGACTTAAACAGGTATCTCGAAGCTGGAATCTTCATTTTGATCAGAAAATCAAAGAATTTGGTTTTGTCAAGAATGAAGATGAGCCTTGTGTTTACAGAAAGGCTAGTGGTAGCACTATATCATTTCTCATCTTGTATGTGGATGATATACTGATCATTGGAAACAACATCCACGTGCTTGACAAAGTCAAACAATAGTTAGGATCTTGTTTTGCAATAAAGGATCTTGGAGAAGCTGCTTACATTCTAGGAATCAAGATCTACAGAGATAGATCTAAGCGGCTTCTAGGGCTAAGTCAGAGTACTTAGACAAAATGATGACACGCTTTAGGATGGAAAACTCCAAGAAAGGAGGTGTTCCGATGACTAAAGGCACTGTGTTGAACAAATCACAATCTCCTTACACGGACATTGAAATTAAGGAAATGGAAGCAATTCCATATGCCTCAGCGATTGGTTCTATCATGTATGCTATGTTGTACACTAGACCTGACGTCTCGTATGCTTTAAGCATGACCAGCCGTTTCTAGCA
This sequence comes from Smallanthus sonchifolius, assembly GCA_023525975.1. NCBI lineage: Eukaryota > Viridiplantae > Streptophyta > Magnoliopsida > Asterales > Asteraceae > Smallanthus > Smallanthus sonchifolius. Next base: position 80,142,449 of record CM042020.1, read on the forward strand.
AAGTCCTGGCATTGCCCATTGTATTACAGTCAAGAACATCCTGAGGTACTTAAGAAGGACCAAAGACATGTTCTTAATATTTGGAGGAGTGAAAGAGGAGCTCACTGTACGGTGTTACACTGATGCTAGCTTTCAAACTGACCGAGATGACTCTCGCTCACAGTCGGGTTTCGTATTCATTCTTAATGGAGGAGCTGTCTCATGGAAAAGCTCCAAGCAGAGTGTAGTGGCGGATTCAACCACCGAATCTGAGTATATAGCCGCATCAGATGCTGCTAAGGAATCTGCTTGGATGAAGAAATTAATTACTGACCTCGATGTGGTTCCGAGTATTCGCCAACCAATCGAGATACTTTGTGATAACACAGGTGCTATAGCTCAAGCCAAAGAGCCCAGATCTCATCACAAAGCTAAGCACATTCAAAGGAAGTTCCACTATTGATGTGTAGGTGTTCGTTGGGTGTTTATGATGCTTAACTGTACGTTTTTATGTGTGATTTAGCATGGAACGCGTTTACTTTGCATGTGTTTATGATTTGTAGGTGTTTGGATGCTAAGTACGTGTTTTGGAAGCATTAGAGAGGAAGTAGAGGGTTTGGATCGGAAACTATGCAAAAGATGGAGGTTGATGTGGAAGTTCTGGAAGCTGAATCTTGAAACAGACATATCTCGAGCTAGAAAATGAGTTACGAGACCCATAATATATGAATCTTGGGTGAGAAGCCGAATCCAAATATTTGGTTAAAAAATTACACTAGGGCGTAAGCTTACGCCCTAGGAGCGTAAGCTTACGCCTGTAACATTTTTTGAACAGAAGCTTCAGCTCGACGGAGTAAACTTACGCTGGTTACGTTTCAGACGCGGATTTTTAGTGAAACAGCCGATTTTCAGTGTTTAATTGGGGGTTTCTTCCCCAAATTCGAAATTCATCTTTTAACATCAGTTCTTGGGCGATTTTGGGAGTTCTCGGAGGCTAAAAAACACGATTCTAACATCCACTTGAAGATTGAACATGATCTCCATCACCATGAGCGGCTAATTCACTTGTGGCTTCCTCCACGCGGACGGTTCATATAGGTTTCATGTTTTGATTCAGTTTATTTATGTTTTTGGATCTATTTAGTTTCTGACAATAACTGAGTAGATTGATGTATTAGTTATTTTAAACAGTTTATTTGAGTGCTTTGAGTTTGCTTGCTTTACAATCTTGTTCGGTTGATGACAAAACCTAGTAGCAGGGTTGGGTGACTAAAGGGGGCAATTTGGCATTCATAAATTGGGTGATTGAATTATACTGGTTTGTGACGGAACTGGTTGTATAGGTTGCTGACAACAGCCTGTCTTCAATTACTATTTTAACTGATTTTCCAACACTATGTCTATGTGGTGTCCAATTAAATAACTGAGTTTTGCATAAACCTAGAATCTGAAGTTTGGAGGAGGTTGCATTTTTATTTGATCTGTGTTTTCATTCTAATTATCAAACTAAGCAATTTCACTAACCACTGATTCCTCGTGGATACGATACTCTTCTTACCCTTACTAGTTAAGTGTTTAAGGATTGTTTTTGACCGACCTAACGACATCGATCAACTATATACGGGAAATTGTGGAACGTGGAGACGTCGTGATAAGCAAAGTAGACACAGATCAAAACCTAGCGGACCCGTTTACTAAGCCCATGACTCAGGACAAGCATGATCTTCACAGAGATGCTATTGGTCTTAGATTTGCTAGTGATATGTTTTGATTTAGTATTTTGAATGTGTGAACAATTAAACAGTTGTACTTTTGAATTCTTTTTGGTTTACTGATTTAAATGCAATTCTGATTTCTTATAACTGTGTTCGATTTTAATACGTTTAATCCATGATCTTGTATTCTTAATTATCCGTAGTCGATCAGACTCGTGGGAACGTCTCTGAATTAAGACTTTTCTGAAATTCGGCTCAAGGAGTTGACTCCGAACTTCACAGGCCTCATTTGGAATGACGTTGAATGTAAGTCGTATCAAATCATCTTCATGGATCTTTGTTATAAGATGTTTTGCTATTGGTATACTCATTAGTATCCTCTGACCTGAGATACGTACTAGAACTGCCGTTTACCAAGAACCATTCTTTAATCACTGTCAAACGCTGTCGCGTAACTGCCAGTCATAAAGACTTTGATTAGGAATAGTTCTGAAGTTCAGTGGGAGTTGTATGTAGTCAATAAGGGATTCTGTACTCTTACATTATATGTAACAGGTAGGCATCGTGGCGCCCTAGTTGATTTAAACTGGTGAAGTGTAAGGCCTTACCCAAACTTACTGTATGTTTGATTGGACCACTTTGATCCTTGATCGAGAACAATAATAATTGAACGCCATATGAGAATAAACTAAATCCATATCTCATTGATTCAATTGATGTTTTACACGGAAAGGATGAATGATAACTATTGTCATAAGTCTATTGTCTTGCTTTAGTTAGCTGTTACTAACATCGAGATATTTGGTTAATGACTTTAAAGCGTCATACCTTGTTAGGGACAGCCATGTGCAGCTAGAGCGCCGCTGACTGTTTGCGTTGATTTATCGTGGATCGTCCAAGTGGGAAATTGTTGGATTTTATGGACCGACCCGATGGACAACGCGGCTGACCGAGCTATGACCCATAAGAGTTACACCTATGACAACGAACATTAAATCCACTTAACCTGCTTAACTGGTAATTACGAACTGTTAGCGAGACGATATATTTTATATATATTTGTTAGACGGGAATTATTATTTATACTAGTTTATAAATAATAATTATATATTGTTTTAATCTTTAATTAAAGAAATTAAATAGATTCGGGCTTTTGCATCTCGTATTGGACTATGGGCCCGGAAACAATTAGTAGGGTTTATTATTATTATATAATAATAACCTAATAATATGTTTTTTAACCTAAGATTTGGAGCAAGCCGCAAAAGGAAGAAACGTTTCTTTCCTAGTTCTTTCGGCCAATCAAGAAGCAATAAACAAAGGGTTTTTGACATCTTTGTTATTCAAAAGCTGCTAGTGAAAAAGAAAGCACCTGCGTTTGAACTTCCGGCAGCCTCAAGTCGTCGCCGCCGTCGACCGGTGCCGCCCCGTTTCCGTGCGTTCGGTTTCTAATCTAGTATCGATTCGTTGTACCTCGGTGTCTCAACCGGTTAATCATTAACCACTAAGGTATAATTAATCTCATCAGTAGATTAATTGTTTTTTTTTTGTGTTTGCGTGTTCATAACCAGATCCTGTTCGGTTTGTCAGTGCTGTTAAATAGGTTATGATTTTATTTTCCGCTTCGTATTTATTAATTAACTGAATTAATTAATTTCTCTGTCAAAACCCGTTTTTACAAAAGTCAAACAGATCACCACTGAATCCCAACACACCCGCCGGTAACCGTTATTTTCTTCTACTAGTTGATGATTATAGTAGATTTATGTGGATACGGGTCATAAAATCAAAAGACCAAGCTTGCAGTGAGTTTAAAAAATTTAAAAAACTTGGTGGAACTTGAAACCGGGTTCAAAATAAAAGCATTACGAACCGATCGGAGGGGGGGGGAGAATTTGTGTCTACTAACTTCTCTCAGTTGTGTGATATAAGTGGCATAAATAGGTACCTAACTGCACCTTACACACCGCAACAAAATGGTGTGGTAGAAAGGAGAAATCAATCCGTTCTAGGGATGACGAGATCAATCTTGAAGGCCATGAAGGTACCAAGATATATGTGGGGCGAAGGCGTTCGTCAAGCGGTTTACTTGTTAAACCGGGTTCCAACTAAGTCAGTGGTAGTCAAGATGCCGTATGAAGCTTTGAAAGGAAGGACGTCAAATTTGGAACAAGTTCGTGTTTTCGGGTGTGTAGCACATGTGAAGGTACTAGTGTGAAGCTTAAAATGTTGGATGATCGAAGCGAGCAAATGGTAGACTTTGGCATTGAACCGGGAAGCAAAGCATTCCGGTTATATGACCCTCAACGAAAGAAAATATGTGTAAGTCGAGACATTCGGTTTGAAGAAAATAAAGCTTGGAATTGGTTGGATCCAAACAGCCCAACCCATGACCCGGATGATGTCTGGGCAGATTTTGGTGTGAATGGTGAAACAGAGTACGAGCCACTGGATACCAACCCAACCCAAACCAGGAACCAGAGAACAACAACGATACTGAACCGGCAGGCCCAACAGCCGCTGCCAGTCCAGTCGCTAGCCCAGCAGTAGACTCACCTACAACGCCCAGCTCACCCTCATCTTCATCCGGACCATCTGGGCAAATTTTCAGCAACCCATCTAATTTTGTGTAGTCTAGTAGGCAGTCAACAGGCCCAACTGTGGGGACTTACAACCCACTTCCAGTCATGGGTTCTCACAGCCCACTTCCTTCTTCAACATCGTTTGTACCAGGTCCAAATATAGATCACACTCCCCTACAAGGTTTCCGAACCTTGGAGAATGTTTTTACTAGAACCACAGCCATGAATCCAGAGGAAGTAAATAACTATTATCAAGAGTTATTATTACTAAATGAGGAACCTGGAAGCTAAAATGAAGCCAAAGAAAGCAAGGAATATAAGATAGATATGAAAGAAGAATTAGATTCAGTTGAAAGAAATGGAACCTGGAGGCTTGTTGAACCACCAAACAATGTTAAACCAAGTAGTTTAAAATGGGTCTACAAAGTGAAAAACGATGCCAAAGGAATTATCACACGGTATAAAGCAAGATTGGTGGCGAAGGGATACGTTCAAAAACAAGGCGTTGACTATGAAGATGCATTTGCATCGGTGACCCACATGGAAACCGTAAGGCTGATTTTGGCCTTGGCAGCACGACACGGTTGGGAAGTCCATCACTTATTTGAAGTCCGCGTTTCTTCATGGAGAACTCAAGGAGGATGTGTACGTTATGCAACCCGATGGGTTTGAAGAATCGGGTAAAGAACACATGGTATACAAATTATCAAAGGCTCTATATGGTTTACGCCAAGCTCCACGTGCTTGGAACACAAGACTTGACACCACCTTGAAGCAACTTGAATTTCAAAGAAGTCCAAGAGAACATGCTGTGTACAAAAGGGTTGATTCAAAGGGGTTACTCATACTTGGAGTCTACGTCGATGACCTGATAGTCACTGGGTCAAGTGTAAGTGAGCTGATCAGATTCCAAAGGCAAATGGAGGAGTGTTTTGAAATGAGCAATTTGGGCTTACTTTCTTATTATCGGGATTGAGGTTAGTTAAAGAAAAGAAAGGATCTCCATTAAACAAACTGGGTATGCTAAAAAATCCTCCAAGTAGCTAAGATGGGGGAGTGTAATCCCACAACATACCCCATGGACCCAAGCCTTCGATTAACTAAAGAAGATGGAAGCAAACCCGGTGACCCAACGGAATATCGAAGCATTATTGGGTGCCTACGTTACTTAACCCATTTGAGACCGGATCTAAACTATTCGGTAGGAGTAGTGTGCCGGTTTATGGAAGACCCAAAGACAACTCACGTGGCAGCAGTAAAACAAATAGTCCGTTATATTAAAGGTACCTTGAACTATGGTATTACATATAAAAAAGGTGGTGATGCTCGACTAGTTGGATATAGTGATAGTAGCCATGCTACGGATAGAAACGTCGGGAAAAGCACAACCAGTATGGTTTTTTATTACAGGGATGGTTCGATAGCTTGGTGTAGTAAAAAACAAAACATGGCGGCATTATCATCATGTGAGGCGGAGTTCATGGCGGCCACGGCTACGGCATGTCAAGCCGTATGGTTGAAAGGTATACTTGAAGAACTAACCTGTGAAAAGGTGGATGCTATTACACTTCAAGTGGACAACAAATCGGCAATCGAGTTGATGAAAAACCCGGTGTTCCATGGTCGTAGTAAACATATAGAAACACGGTATCATTTTATACGAGAGTGCGTTGAAAAGAAGTTGGTGAAGATCGAGCATGTTAGTGGTGATAATCAATGTGCCGATATTTTGACAAAAGCCTTACCAAGAATCAAGTTTAAAGAGATGCGTGAGCTTTTAGGAGTTGAATGTTAGCTACCAAAAGAATAGAGAAACTAAATAGGAAGAAGAAGTTTATTCAATTCATAGCTGAAATGGTTTACAAGCCCTAATTCCCTATTTAAGAGACTAACTAACTAGTAGTTACAATTTGACAATCTAATCCCTATCTTTATCAAGTTTACAATTCTAGTCCTTATCATTTACAAAATGTTCAATTCCAGTCCTTGTACTATTTAGAACCTAACAAAACTTCCCTCTCCAAAGGCATTCTTGACCTCAAGAATGAACGCTGAAAATCTCAGTGTTGTCTTCAATCTTATCTTGCCTAGCATTAGCATGATGCATTTCTGTTCCCATTTAGTACTATCAAGGCCTTCAAATATTTGGTTCTGAAAGGATATATTGCAATTACTTTCAGAATGCTCATACTTGTTTCCATCCTTTATCCATTCCCTTTTGGAGCACTGGATAAGTTCATTAGATGTGGCAATTGTGCTATGTTTTCATCAAGCAGTGAGACAATATTAACATCTTCAACGACCGGTTGATGGGGCCTTCTTCTGAAATAATGGTCATTAGATGACATGTTCTCCGGCTTCATTTTTAACAGTCTAAATGTAGCAACATTGCTATCATAAAATCCTGGAATGAAAGAGAACAACATTTCCAGCCAACACTTTATATTTCCATTTGAGCCACATGTATACCTTCCTTTTCAAACAACCCTCATTCATAATGCAATCCAATTGTAAACAAGGCCCTAAAACATTGTAGTAAATTCTGCCCACTCTGATCTTCACATTGGTTGATTGAACAGAGAATAAAATTTCTGTAAATCTCACACCCATTTTTTTTCTTGTTGGACTAATTTGCAGCCTTGATTGAGCTTCTTGTGAGTTGATATCCCTTGTTACCATAATCAGTCCCTTTTTAGTTGCCTCCTTCTCTATTGATGCCCAACCTTTTACAAAGTTTCTTAGATGAGTTAACATCAAATAACGCAACAGATCCTCACAAGTGACAAAATATAGACTTCTAGCCAAACAAACGATCATAAAACTTGATGCATTGTGTATAGGGTCCTTATCCAGGTTGGTAATATACTCCCTCAATACAACCTCAATTGTTGTTTTAGTTGCTATAGAAAGATTCCTCTGAACAACTACAACACATGAGATTATAACCATAGCCTTGAATTTATAATTCCATTGAATCAACCCATTAGCCAAAATATTGTCTTTTACACCATATCGATATTTCGGACCTCGAGCAGTAGCACTCTTAATATTCTCCTTCCCATTCCTTATCTTCATAATCCAAGCTCCACATGTACACCAGCTTAGTAGAATCTTAACTATTAAACCATTAAAAACATCATACGAAGTCAACAACATACTTTTTATCGAATCTGTCCAACTCAACCACACAAACTCATTAAAAATACAAGTATCGTGTCTATGAATTCCATCAGCAGTAATATCAAACCATGGTACCTTCCAAATATCATAACCATCTAATTGAAAATTTAAGTTCTGTTGCATACAGTTTATAAACCTCAAGTTTTCATAGCTAAACTTCATCTTATTATTATTATTATTATCGTCATCAATTTTGACTAATTTCCTTACTTCTTGTGGTTTTCCTTGGATGATATTTTTCTTGAAAATATGAGGAAGTACATCAGGAACCCGTACTTTTGTGACATTAAGGAAACTACCCATCATGAAATCCTTTACCACTGAGTTGGTAGGAAGAAACCACTAAGAATAAGTATACCAAAATCCTAGGCTAATCATAGTACACATACGACTATTGTATTGATAACATCCATGAAAGTAATAGCGTGTAACTACTTTATACAACTGCTTAACTCTCACTGACAGTGCTACCTGCAATATTTTACCAACCAGCAAGCTTTCTATCTCCTTCCAGCCAAGAACCTCTTGAGGATACATTTCTTGACACTTTATATCCAATGTAAATTTCTCCCTTTCACGGCTTCTCATAGCTAACTCCCATTTCTCACTACCTAAAATCGGATGTATCATTCCTTCTCGAAACAACCCTTTTGAACTAATTCTGGACCATCTTGGTTTAGATTTCCATTTATGCTACTTATTTTCCTCCGCCATCAACACTTGCACTTGAAATTTTTTTGGTTTATCTTTATAATCAAGCATTGTGATGTCTCTATAATTCCTAATAACCGGATTCACTGCAATGATTGTACTACCAACATCCATTATACCTTGTTGATCATTGAACTCTGGGTTTTCATCTACATTTATCTCCCTTCCCTTGAATCTTGAAAATTCAGTTTCATTTTCATTAAACTGCCATGATTCTTTCCTATGGATGTTTAAATTGTCAATAACTTTTTCTTGAATTTCTAGTACATAGCTATCAGTTGATTCTTGATTTTCATTTTTTATTAACTCATCATCCATATCATCCTGTATTTCATCCCTAACAGTAGATTCTTGAATCTCATCCCCAAACCTTATAGGCATTTCATCAAACACCTTAGGGGCAGAACCATATTCTTTGAATATATTTCTCAAATATTCTATCCAATGCATTTCACTAATTGTATCACTATCACTACTGGTTTGCAAGTATCTTTTATTCCAATTCCAAGCATTGCCATCAAGAAAGACGATTACATACCTTCTTTTGAACTTTTCTGCTGTTTCATCCTTCAAGAAGAATTGGTTACATTGGTGTATCCATTCCTCAAGATCACCTCCACTAAAGTAAGGATATTCCACTTTTGTTGCTACCATTGTCGTTGATTACTGAAACTTGCGAATTGCTATTGGTCTTCACTATGGAACTCGTTACTGTAGAATGTTGCTTCAATTTTGGAATTGCTGTCCCAATCGTTAAATTGACGCCTCAATTTGTCACACCCCAACCGACGGCGGAATACGTCAGGGGCGGGACATGTAGACTGTTCATGAGCTCAAGGTTGACTAACTTGTAATATATTAATCATTAAATTCATTTCCATTCAAACATGGCATAATTCAACAAGTACATAGATGAGAATACAAATTGTTCTTTGAATTTAAATTAACTAAGTCCCAAAACCTACGTGTAGCAAGCTTTGATCAAAATCACATATTAGCACCTGAAACATGAATAAAATAAGGTCAACTAAAAAGTTGGTGAGCATACACATGTTTGTACGTAGATAGTATATAGATGTGAATAAACAAATCCTTACATAACATGATTAAATAAGGTATTTATGGGGAGCAACTATTGTGTAACCAAAGTACAATCAAACCTTTGTAACTAGCATGCAAATTGTGTTGTCGGTAACAATCACCCCAATCTGGGTGGGTTTGTCAGACTCAATAGATCTACCATTGTTAACCGTTGGCTTGAATAGTTAATGATTGCACATAAATTGCACACAAAAGTTAACACACCTAGCACTAAAACATAAAGCTCAAATTTGCACACATGAATGTAAAGAGGATTTGTGTTTGTGTAGTTTGTGAAAATGTAAGCAATTGTTTGTATAGAGTTCATGTTTCACCCCAAAAAGTGTAAAAGATTAAAAGGGGCTATGTAATACTCACCTGAATCAAAGGTGTAGCTAGCACGAGAGTCTAGATGGCAAAGTAATCCTTGTAACTAACCACGTTAACCTAGAGTAAATTATATGAAATTAAATCAATGACATGCACAAGATCTAGGGTTCAATGGAACTTAAGAGGGATTTGTACAAAAAGGTTTGTGTTGTTCCATGTAAGGGATTTGTATATGTTTGTGTTTGTATTTGAATAAGGATTTTAATGAGAAATGCAAGTTCATAGTATATGAATTTGATAATAAATGACTTAGGGTTTAATTTGAATAACTAAATAAAGTAAATAAATAAATTATTTTTATTCATTTAATCACTATTAAAATAATATACCTAAAAGGTAGTGTAAATATATATTAATTTATATATATTTAGGAAAAGAATATAGTTTAAATCCTAATGGAGTTATTTTAAATAAATAAATTTCTTTATTTATTTGATTAGTATGGTGAAATATGAAAAGTAAATATATAGATTAGTTATTATATATTTAGAAGACACGTTTTATTTGTTGGGATAAAAAAATGATTTATAAAAGTTTGTCTTATAATAATGTGTTTCATAAAAATCTTGTCATAAATTAAATATTTAAAATGCTTTGGTTAAAATTTATAAGTTTAAAAATATATAAAACTTTAAAAATGGTCTTTATATTTAAAAGTGTTATTTTAGACAAAGAAATATGTAAAAATAGTGATTTTATGTTTATATTGATAATTGTTGTATGAATCTATTCTAAATGGTATTGAGTTTATAAAAATAATTTTTATAAAGTAACAGGAGCTTTGAAACGGTTTTTAAAAAAATAAAACACACCACCCGGATCTAACCCAGGTGGGTTCTGTGTGGTTATTGAGCATTACCGCTGAAACAGGGGCTAATCCCATGAAGTAGACCCGTTTTAAAATGATTATAACATGTAGGTGACAGGGGGCCGGGTATGGTTAGATGCACACGCCAAAAAGGGACCGTGGTCGTGGGTTTCGAACCCACGCCATCTAGTCCAGCGGTGCAGTGACTTAACCGGCTGGGCTAGATGGTTTCGCTGATCATAATGGGAAACACAGAAACATAAATGTAATTAAACGGGTAAGCGAAATATCTGATCCAGTTCATGTGCAAAACGATCGAAACCCCATGACTAATCGGATTCGATACCCTCTGTCATTTGAAATTGACAGAGGGCTGTTGATTGGCATTACACTACGAATCTAAGGACCTAATCCTTACCTGGAATGGTTGAGAATCGAAGGCGCTCGGTTGAAAGTTAGGGTTTGATGTTCTTGGAGTTCGTCAGCGATTCTAGAGATGAATGCGATGGTTGTGAGTGCACAGGGAGTTCGTTAGGGTGTTAGCGAAGGTAGGTATGCACTTTAATTCGTTCCATTTCGTCCCAAATACACGATTCAATTATGATGAGGGGGTTACAGCTGTCGGCATGATTCATGGGTGATTACCTTCGATTGCGAATGAATGGGGTCATGTTTTGGGTCTAAATACACTAGAGGACAATCGACGCGTGATTCGCGGGTCTTAAACGCGTTTAATTCCATGATTGGAGACTGAATTACTCCCGGTTTGACTTCGCGAAGTCAAACTTGTTTGAATTGGTTTAATTCGAAATTGACCGCGAAACTGAACAAGTTGAGTTATTAATTGGTTAAGGAAACAGTCAAATATGGTTCAAGTATCTATGGCAAGTCCTTTGATTCCGGTTTAATTGATTTTGAAGTTGAATTGTATGAAATCATAATTGTTGACTTTAGAAAGTCAAAGGGGACGAGTTTAAAGGTTCCAATCTCTTGAATAGGTTCAATTTGAGGGTTCAAGTGCTTAGAGGTTCGAATTAAGGGTTCATATGCTCAAAAACGTTCAAACTATCTTTATTTGCTTTTGTTCTCTTGTATATATATATATATATAAATATATAAATTGCGTTCTTTCTAAAACCTTTATAAAACTATATATGTCTATGGTTTAAAACTCATATGTTTTATTTTGGGTTGAAATAAAATGTTTGCTTAAATAAATTTATACATAATAAGGAAATAATGTGTAATTGCAAGGTTTGGAAGTTTGAATTGATATATGCTAAAATAATAATTATCGTGACATATTATATTTGAAAAAGTATGGGACTTCAAGTGTTTATTATTGTACATAATAAGATGAACAAGGGAAAATTTCGACCTGAAACTCATGGATGTTACACAATTGTTGCCGGTAAGAACTGCTCCAACGAATTCCTGCATTGAATCGGATTAATGTTGATCGTCACTGCTAATTGTTGACCGCCTGCTGTAGTGTTGAATTGCCGCCACCAAGAGCTCCGATGAGGATCGGATGGCTCTGATACCACTGTTCGCTACCAAAAGAATAGAGAAACTAAAGAGGAAGAAGAAGTTTATTCAATTCATAGCTGAAATGGTTTACAAGCCCTAATTCCCTATTTAAGAGACTCTAACTAACTAGTAGTTACAATTTGACAATCTAATCCCTATCTTTATCAAGTTTACAATTCTTGTCCTTATCATTTATAAAATGTTCAATTCCAGTCCTTGTACTATTTAGAACCTAACACTGAAGAACTAGGCGAGAAAGGGATCAAAGTTACGGGGTTGAATATTGGGTAATTTGATCCAAGGAAGGAAAGTCAAAAGTGGTTTGCTGTCAAACGTTTACAACTGGAAAAGTTTATTTCCATCCTTTATTCCTTAAATCGTGTCAATCGTAGAAGATTTCCTTTTTCCTGTCCAAGTTTTCTTTAGTATAAATAAAGAGACAGGGATGATGTAATAGTGTGCCTATTGTCTTCTTCCTATTGAATAATAAGAAATCTGTGCCGACTTATTTTTCATTCTTCTGTTACTTGTGATCCAATTGTTCTCCCCAACACACCTCTAGTAGACGGTACAGTATCTTAATGTGGGCTACACTCATTGGCCCGTTAATGATGACCCATCCTGTTTCTTATTTTTCCAAATAGAAATTATTAATTTCCTTTTAATTACTTTACCAAATTAATTTTTAACAATGTAATTTAATATATTTTTGTTATTTGTTTTAAAATTTGCTGGGGTTTAGTAAGGGGACAATAATAAAGTCCGATTGGAGATGATCAATCTCTCAAGGAAATAGAGAAGAATAGAGACTCTTTTACAGCAATTTTCTATATTTTTCATTCATTTAAAAAAGAGTAAATTACTGTTTGCGTCCCTGTGGTTTACACGATTTAACACAATATGTCCCTAACATGAATTTTTAACGCTTTGAGTACCTGTGGTATACAATTTGTAACACTCTGAGCCTATGAGCCTAAATTCATTAAATTCTTTACGTTAAGTTTAGTTTCGACATGTGTAAAACGGTAAATCTCATTCTGAGCCCTTGGGCCTATTTTAACACACGCCCCCTATCGAAACTCGCCGTCCTCACTCTGAGCCCTTGATGAAGTGGCTGCGGATAAGTGTCTATGCTGCGGATAGTTAAGTTTTGCTGCTAATATACAACTATGCTGCGGATAACCTTTCCGGTTGAATACAAAGAGAGGACGGCGAGTTTTGATAGGGGGCGTGAGTTAAAATAGGCCCAGGGGCTCAGAGTGAGAATTAGGGTTATAAAAAAAAGTAAATTACCATCTTACCCGTGTCAAAACTAAACTTAACGGAAATAAGTTAACGAAGTTAGGCCCAGGGGCTCAGAGTGTTACAGATTGTATACCACATGTACTCAAACCGTTAAAAATTCATGTTATGGACGCATTGTGTTAAATCATGTAAACCATAGGGACGCAAGCGGTAATTTAACAATAAACATACTAGCCTATTTATAGGCTTAAAGAAAATAACCGATAACTAAACATGATTAAGCCCAATATCCTAATTAACTTCACACACTACTTAAGCAGTTAAAAAAAGTAATCAACTAGTGCATGTGAACGTGGGCCGGAGTTTGGGAACGTATCAATTCTCGCGTCGTTAAAAACGTCCTCAACCTCAAGGACGGGATGAGAGCACCAAGGTAGTCGGCATACGACTATCCCAATTGCATTTGGGGTGGTCTCCACGTAGTGCCACGGTGGCTACCATTCATATCTTCCGGTGGCAATCTATTTTTCGTTGTTCAATGGTAAACCCTGGTTGGCGTGTTTAAAGGGTGTGACTGGGTCAGGTTGGATTTGGTCGTGGGTTTGGGGGGTTGGTGTGATTGTGGTTTTTGGTTTAGCCTTGGTAGCGGTGGAAGAGGGTTGTTTTGGCGCCAATTTGGGGGTTGGTTTTTGGTGCCTATTGGTGCGGTTTTTGGTTGCAGATGGGTGGATCTAAAGTAGGAAGGGTTTCAGAGCAAATGGCTTGGGTGACGTTCTAGAAGGTGGTAGTGGCGGTTATGAGGTTGTCTGGTATGGTGCCATTCACTTTGGAGATGTAACAATCGACTTGCCAACAGAAGTGTGCGACCATTGCAGCAAACCATGCCTCAAATTCTGGTGAGACAATGCGGGAAGGAGAAAAAATTGATGAAAGCACCACTGATAAAGATCGATTCAAAATGGTCAATCTTATAAGAAAATAGAGAAGAACATAAACACCCTTTTAGAGCATTTTCTATATTTTTCATTCATTTAAAAAGCACTAAACTAAAAATACTATCCTATAAATAGGCTTAAAGAAAATAACAAACACCAAACATGATGAAACTCACTATCTTAATTAACTTGACCCACCACTCAAACAATTAAAACAATTAAACAAGTAATCAACTAGTGCATGTGAACGTGGCATCACACAACCTTAGTATGTTTAAGTTTTTAATCTAGTTTATTTCAAATATAATGATAAAATTTTATGGTATTAAATATTCGGTTTCAATAGATAGTATTTTGTCCATGAAACGCATTTGACGTTTATTATATCAAATAGCCTTTTCATTGAGATCAAACTAACCTCTCTCTTATATTACTACGACCCACCCTTCTCTCTCCTTTATTTGTGGATTTGGATTGCTGAATTTACATTTCTACCCTCCTCCACAAACTGTTATATTATATTCCACCACAAAAATAATTTTTATTTATTTTTGGTAAAAACAGAAACAAAATTTTCAAACCCTAAACACATAAAACACAAATCAAATAGGTGATCCCATAATCAAACAAAGATCTCCAAAAGAAATCCCACTGCTACACGGTTTTGAATAAAAAAGGTTGGTAATCTTTTCCCAATTTCTTCAATTAATCTTAATTTTGGAAGATTAATTTCCAAACTAATATTATAATTCGAATTAGATATTTGGAGCTTTTGATTTCACCGTAATTCCATTTACTTTGATTATTAACAAGTTGTTATCAATTTTTTAATCTGTGATTGGATTATTAAATTTTATAAGTCAGAATTGTCTAGAAAATTGCCATGGATTGATGTAATAATTATGTTGATGAATTTAAATGTGTAGGATTATTTATTTATTAAAATTAAATTTGTTTTTTAGGTGTAGCAGGTTTCGGGTAATTTGTTCATAACTTCTAACCGAGCATGACGTTCCAAAAGGGGAGCAAAGTGGAGGTTATGAACAAGACGGAGGTGCCAACATCATGGTGTGTTGCTGAAGTTGTTTCGGGGAATAGGCATACTTATAATTTGAGGTATGATTGTTGTTACCCGCGTGTTGAAAAAGTGTCTAGGGAGTTTATTCGGCCTTGTCCTCCTCGCGCAAACAATTGGGTGGTTGGCGATATTGTCGAAGTGTTGGATGATAGTTCATGGAAAACTGCAACGTTAGTCTGCAAAGTGTCCGATGGAGGTCACTTTTCATTACGGCCTCACGGGCTTGCTTACGAGATAATCGTCCATAAATCAAACATACGAGCGAGACAGGTGTGGCAACATGGCCAATGGGTTCCAATCGTAAAGGTAATTAATTCCTTGTCATCTTACCTCTAAACCTTATTTAGATTACTTACCCATTCAATGATTGAGTTTTTTCACGAAAAAGTTTAAAAATATAAATTAATGCTATTATATCAAATAGTTGATTTTGTTGGGTTTTGCACTGGTGATCAGTTAGAAATTAGTTATCAAAAACGGTTGATAATAATTATATTTATTATTAATTAAATAGTAAATAATAAAGGCAGCGGAACAAAATTACAGATTCAACACAAACGGAAAACCTGACAGGATCTAGATTACAAAAACCATACGAACGCAGAATAAAGATTAATCTACCAATGACATTAATAATACCTTTGTGGTTAATAAAATAACCGCTCGAGACACCGAGGTACAATGAACGAGTACTAGACACGAACCACTCGAGGAACGGGTGTGGCAGGGTGGAGTGGCGCGACTGGGGCTGGCCGGAAAAGTGGCCGGACAACGGCGGCAGCTTAGAGGTGACCGGAAATCGTAGGGAAGGGAGCTACGGCTCCTTGCTTGCGAATGGGAAAAGTAAGGTTGGGTGATCCTTGAGATTTCACCCTTAATCACTTTATAATCCCTATTAATAGTTTTCAGGCCCAAAGTCCAATACGAGATTAAAAGCCCGAACCCGTTTATGTTTTAATAAAAGATTAAAACAATATATATATATATATATATATATATATTATGTATAAACTAGTATAAATAATAATTCCTGTCTAACGAATATATAAATATATATTTCGTCTCGCTATTTATTCGTAATTACCTGTTAATCAGGTTAAGTGGATTTAATGTTTTGCTTGCGAATGGGAAAAGTAAGGTTGGGTGATCCTTGAGATTTCACCCTTAATCACTTTATAATCCCTATTAATAGTTTCCGGGCCCAAAGTCCAATACGAGATTAAAAGCCCGAACCCGTTTATGTTTTAATAAAAGATTAAAACAATATATATATATATATTATGTATAAACTAGTATAAATAATAATTCCTGTCTAACGAATATATAAATATATATTTCGTCTCGCTATTTATTCGTAATTACCTGTTAATCAGGTTAAGTGGATTTAATGTTCGTTGCCCTCGGTGTAACTCTTAGGGGTCATAACTAGGTCATTAGCGTTAATTAATCGGGACCGGACATATAATTCCAACTGTCTCCCACTTGGACGACCTTCGATTAAGTTCATTAATGCAGACAGCCAACAGTGTTCTAGCTACACATGGTTGCCTCTAACAAGGTATGACACTTTAAAGTCATTAACCAAAACGTCTTGCAATTAGTAATAATTTACTATTGTAAGACAATAGACTTATGGTAATTATCATCATTTATCCTTTCTGTATAAGACATCAATTAAATCAATGAGACATTGATTAAATTCATTCTCATATAGTGCTCAATTATTATTGTTCTCGTTCAAGATTCATAGTGGTCCAATCAAACACACATTCATCTTGGGTAAGGCCTTACACTTCACCAGTTTGAATCACGAGGGCACCACGATGTCTAACTGTTACATATCATGTAAGAGTACAAAATCCCTTATAGACTACATACAGCTCCCACTGAACTTCAGATCTGTTCCTAACCAATGCCTTTATGCATAGCAGTTACGCGACATCGGTTGATATTGATTAAAGAAAGTCTTTAGTAAATGAAAGTTCTAGTATGTATCTCAGGTCAAAGGATACTAAATGAGTATACTAATATCAAAACATCTTATGATTAAAATCCATGAAGATGATTTGAAGCGAGTTACATCCAACGTCATCCATGATGAGGTCTGTGAAATTGGAAGTCAATAATCTTAATTTAGAGTCGTTAACACGATTCTGATCGACTACAGACAGTTAAGAATACAATATTCATGGATTAAACGTATTAAAATCAAACATAATTATAAGATTCAAAGTTGCATTTTACTAGTAAATTAAATTGAATTTAAAAGTACAATTGTTTAAATGTTTGCACATCCAAATACTAAATCAAAACATATCGCTAGCAAATCGAAGACCGATAGCATTTCTGTGTTGATCATGCTTCTCCTGAGTCATCAGCTTAGTGAGTGGGTTCGCTAGGTTTTGAGCTGTGTCTACTTTGCTTATCACGATGTCTCCACGTTCCATAATTTCTCGTATATAGGGGAACTTTCTTAGAATGTGCTTTGCCTTGTGATGAGATCTGGGCTCTTTGGCTTGAGCAATAGCACCTGTGTTATCACAAAATATCTCGATTGGATTCCGAATGCTTGGAACCACATCGAGGTCGGTTATGAATTTCTTCATCCATGCAGCTTCCTTTGCAGCATCTGATACAACTATATACTCATATTCGGTGGTTGAATCCGCCACCACACTCTGCTTGGAGCTTTTCCATGAGATAGCTCCTCCGTTTAGAGTGAATACGAAACCTGGTTGTGAGCGAGAGTCATCTCGGTCAGTTTGGAAGCTGGCGTCAGTGTAACATCTTACAGTGAGCTCCTCTTCCACTCCTCCAAATATTAAGAACGTCTCTTTAGTCCTTCCCAAGAACTTAAAATGTTCTTGACTGTAGTCCAATGGGCAATGCCAGGACTTTGCTGAAAACGACTGGTCATGCTTAAAGCATACGAGACGTCATGCCTAGTACATAACATAGCATACATGATAGACCCAATCGCTGAAGCATATGGAATTGCTTCTATACGCTTAGTTTCAATTACGTTGAATGAGATTATGATTTGTTCAATACAGTGCCTTTAGTCATCTTTCTTGGAGTTTTCCATCTTAAAGCGTGCCATCACTTTGTCTACGTATGTGCTTTGACTTAGCCCTAGAAGCCGTTTAGATCTATCCCTATAGATCTTGATTCCTAGAATGTAAGCTGCTTCTCCAAGATCTTTCATTGCAAAACAAGTTCTCAACCCGTGCTTAACTTCGTTAAGCATAGGGATGTTGTTTCCAATGATAAGTATATCATCCACATACAAGATGAGGAATGATATAGTGCTCCCACTAGCCTTTCTGTAAACACAAGGCTCATCTTCATTTTTGACAAAACCAAACTCTTTGATCTTTTGGTCAAAATGAAGATTCCAACTTCGAGATGCTTGCTTGAGTCCATAAATGGACTTATTCAGTTTACACACTCTATTAGGATATTTTGGATCAACAAAACCTTCAGGCTGTACCATATATACATCTTCAGAGAGATGCCTATTAAGGAAAGCGGTTTTGACGTCCATTTGCCATATCTCGTAGTCAAAGTACGAGGCTATGGCAATCAATATCCTGATCGATTTGATCATAGCAACGGGTGAGAAGGTTTCACCATATTCAATACCTTGAGTTTGAGTGAAACCCTTTGCAACTAGCCGTGCTTTATCGGTGTGTACATTTCCATGCATGTCGATTTTTCTCTTGAAAATCCATTTGCTCCCTACTGCCCGAGATTCGGGGGTAGCTCAACCAAGTCCCAGACTTGATTGTCACGCATAGATTGCATCTCGGCGTTCATGGCTTCCAGCTAATTTGCATATTCAGGATCTGAAATATCAAATTTGTAGTTAGTAGGTTCATCATTAGACTCGGCTACTAATAGGACTTCGGTACCCTGAAGATGCCATAGGTATCTGTTAGGTTCTTTGCAAGTCCTAACACTTCTATGAACGCTTGTTTTATGGTTGATTCATCAGCAACAACTTCTTGTTGTTCAGACGCTCCGACTTCATCAGCGGTTGTTTGTGGTTCTCGAATTTCTTCAAGATCCACGACATTATTTCCAGTTCCTCGTTCAAGAATTTCTTTCTCAAGGAAGTGTCCCTTCCTTTTGATGGAAATAACATTTGCATCAGGATGGTAGAAATAATATCCGCTTCTGTTATACTATCCGACGAAAAAAACCTTTTCGCCTCTAAGATCGAGCTTGTCATCAGAATCGCTGGTGACATATGCATCACATCCCTATACGCTAAGGTAAGACAGATTGGGTTTAGACCCATGCCATATCTCATATGGAGTTTTGTTTACCTTCTTAGCCGGTGCCATATTGACAATGCGAGCAACGGTCATAAGAGCATAACTCCAGAAGGAATGAGACAAGTTTGTTTAACACATCATCGATCAAACCATATTAAGTAGGGTTCGATTTCTCCTCTCGCTCACGCCATTAAGTTGGGGTGTGCCATGTGGAGTGGGCTGTGAAACTATTCCACGCTCCTTGAGATGATTGATGAACTATGTGTGCTGAGATATTCACCACCTCGATCTGATCGAAGTGTCTTTATCGTTTTATCGAGTTGGTTTTCCACTTCGTTTTGAAACTCTTTGAACTTTTCAAAAGTTTCATGCTTGTGTTCATAATATTTACATAAGAATATCGATTGTAATCTTCGATGAATGAAATGAAGTATCTTTCATGATTTCTAGACATGGTTCTGAAAGGGCCACGTACATTAGTATGTATGAGTCCTAGCAGATCCTTGGCTCGTTCACCAATGCCGGTGAAGGATCCCTTAGTGAGTTTTCCAGCTAAGCAAGAATTGCAGTCTTCAAAGGAGTCATGTCCGGTGGATTCAATGATCTCTTCAGATTGGAGCCTTCTCATGCGTGTCTCGCTTATGTGACCAAGTCTACAGTGCCATAGAAATGTATCATTGATGCTAGATTTGATACGTTTAGAAAGAAAATATATGCTATTATTTGTTTGAACGTTAACCTCATAAATACCGTTTCGAGGTTTAGCCTCAAAATATAAAATATTATTCAAGTAAGCAGAAATAGAAATACCATTAAAAGCGTATTTAAATCCTTGTTCAAACAATAAAGAAACCGAAATAATGTTTCTGGTTAAATACGTGCAAACAAATAATTATTAAAGATAATTACAAGTCCAGAAGGACATGAAAGGTGAAATGTTCTAGTTGCAAGAACTAGTACTCTCTTCCCATCACCAACGATGTGTTCCATGTCGCTTTGTTTCAGCTTCTTCTACTTTTCAGGCTCCTGCAATACATTAACGATGTGATAAGCACATCCAGTATCAAATATCCATGTGTCGCTAAAGACAGTAAAAAGTTCAATGACATAAATAGAAATACCTGAAGAGTTGCCTTCACCATTGGCTCTCTTCGATCTTAGCTTGGCTAGATATTCAGGGCAGTTACGTTTTCCAGTGCCCCATCTTGTTGCATTCAAAGCGCTGACGCTCCTCAGGAGGGGGTGGTTTGGGTTTTGCAACCTGCTTGTTATTGTTGGTGGTAGGCTTGGCAGCAACATTAACTTTCTTTTTGCCTTTGTTGTTGTAATCCCTTTTCTTGGGTTTAGGCTTGTTAACAACACCATATCTGACCATTAACACTTGATTGGTGTTACTTGGAACATTCATCTTGGCTGTCTTCAACATACCGTGAAGCTCAAGCAAAGTCTTGACCCATCCGTTCATATGGAACTTCATTATGAACTGGTCATAGGAGTTAGGGAGAGAGTTCAAGATGAAGTCTGTTGCCATTTCATCCTGTACGGGATATCCAATTTTGTTCATTTGGTCGTTGTAGCCTTTCATCTTAAGCACGTGATTGCTGACAGAGGTGCCCTCTTGCATTCGGCAGCTTAAGAGCTGCTTCATGGCGTCGAAGCGTTCTTGACGGGCTTGTTTCACAAACATGCCTTTAAGTTGCACTATAATGTCGTAGGCATCTATGTCTTCCATGTTCTTTTGGAGATCAGGAGACATAGTGGCTTTCATGAGACAGGCTACCTTAATGGCATCCTCGCTATGCTTTTCCCAGGCCTTACGAGCTGCGGGCGTGGTGTTCTCGGGCTCGTCGAGAACGGGGCCATGTAGGACATAGAGCTTCTTTGCCATCTTTAGAACTATTCTTAGATTGCGGTGCCAATCGAGAAAGTTGGTGTTATTGATTTTTTCATTCTCAAGTAAAAACTTGAGAGAGAAGGAGGAGTTGTTCTTTTCAGTAGACATCTATTGAATAAGCAAAAGAATAAATATTAGTTAGTATATTGGATGTGTTAATTCTTATATTAATGAACCATGGGAAGAATAGAGAATCTGGTTTTATCAGTTAGTAATGGTGGTTGTGGCACACAACATTAGTAAGTGTATTAGGCAGACTGACAATAAATGCCAATTGTGAAAAGGCACAATTCTCGAGTATGATGCGCTAATACAACTCTTGTCTATTCATTGATACGTTTAGCCTCATATATGCCCACTTTTAGTCTCCATACAGTTGGGGCATGTATAAGAGAGAAAAGTAATAGCCGCCCTAGTATAGGTACATGTGGAAGGGTCGGATGTATCAACGAAACCCTTGCACCTTGGAGGGATAGGCTACGCACCAAGTGTGGTGCTGTGGCTCCAAACACTGGTGTTTCACGTTATGCCCTAAGTGTTCCTTATAGTAGGATGGCATAGACAATTGATATCAAATATGGGATTTAATTTTAGTGTTTTACCAAATATGGTTAAACACAACGAATGATAAATCATACGTGTGTTGTAAAAGCCAGTTTTACTATATTAGATCGTGACAATTTTGATGAACCCTTTCATCTCTCAGGACACTTAATTTTAAATAAACTATTAAAAATAAGTTTGTCACGATGTATTTAACCAACTAAAAGTTAATAGTTTAAAAGAACTATTAAGTTATGAGTGTTGAAAATTTAAAATTAGTTTAAATTGTAAAACTCTATTGGTTATTATTTATTTTTAAACAAACTGTTTGTTTTATTATAAAAACATTTACAAGTTGTAGAATAAAACTGTTTAAAACTTGTTTTTATTTGATTGTAAAAATTTGGTATTGGGTCGGTATGTTATAACATTTATAAGATAAGAGCAACCACAATAGCAAAAAAACAAAAATATGTAAATCATATGGTTAAAATTTGTTTGATCTTCCTAGAGCTTATTAGCAAGACAAAACTAGGCTACAGGGTCACAACACACAAACAACCACAAGGATGGAGTTTGTGCATGCATCTAGTTGTCTCGTGTGACTCCCACTAAATCCATGATACCTGTCTCCATCATCAGTTTTGCCTTCGGGTCTTCGTAACAATATTTATACAGAATACATATTGAAAAATAAAAACCCTAAATGGGCTAAAACCATAAGAAGTAACCTATTAAAACTTTGAGCCATCAAATGGGCTAAAACCATAAAACCAAAACTGAAACATGAAAGTGGGCCAAAAACCATAAGAAGTAACCTATTAAAACTTTGAGCCATCAAATGGGCTAAAACCAAAAACCAAAACTGAAACAAACACAAAACATGGTCGAGCTAGATTTACATATTTATCACAATCAAATAAACTAGGCAATCTTTTGGTAAAATAAAATAAATAAAACTTTGACCAAATAAAATAAAAAAATTTGCCCTAAAATAACCTAGATCAGAAACTTTAAACGAGTTAAAGTTTGTGATCTATAACCTGTTAAAAGACCGGATCCGGTTCGTATATTGTAACCAAGGCTCTGATACTACTGTTGGGTTTTGCAGTGGTGATCAGTTAGAAATTAGTTATCAAAAACGGTTGATAATAATTATATTTATTATTAATTAAGTAGTAATTAATAAATGTAGCGGAATAAAACTACAGATTCAACACAAATGGAAATCCCGACAGGATCTAGATTATAAAAACCATACGAACGCGGAATAAAGATTAATCTACCAATGAGATTAATAATACCTGTGTGGTTAATAAAATAACCGCTCGAGACACCGAGGTACAACGGACGAGTACTAGACACGAACCACGCGAGGAACTGGTGCGGCAGGGTGGAGTGGCGCGACTGGGGTTGGCCGGAAAGTGGCCGGACAGCGGCAGCAGCTTGGAGGTGACAGGAAATCGCAGGGAAGGGAGCTACGGCTCCTTGCTTGCGGCTTGGAAAAGTAGGGTTGGGTGATCCTTGAGATTTCACCCTTAATCACTTTATAATCCCTATTAATAGTTTTCGGGCCCAAAGTCTAATACGAGATTAAAAGCCCGAACCCGTTTATGTTTTAATAAAAGATTAAAACAATATATATATATATATATTATTTATAAACTAGTATAAATAATAATTCTCGTCTAACGAATATATAAATATATATTTCGTCTCGCTATTTATTCGTAATTACCGGTTTATCAGTTTAAGTGGATTTAATTTTCGTTGTCATCGGTGTAACTCTTACGGGTCATAACTCGGTCAGTAGCGTTAATTAATCGGAACCGGACATATAATTCCAACAGATTTTGTTGCCAAATATAAACATTAATGTGATTTTGATTATATAGATTTCAGGAAACTATGGAGATGTAAAACCAAATTGCGAGTCAAAATTTGGCTTGCGGATACCAATGCCTGATGGTTGCGAGGAAAACGACGATAACTTACTTATTTACAACAATGCTGATGCTGGATTACTGAAAAGAGCTTCCCCCTTTTGCTCGGATGCTGTTTGTAATAAGAAACCGAAAGATGATGCTTTTGCTTCAAATGCAAATGGTTTTTATGAGAATGAAAGAATATCAGAACCTAATAATTACTCTGCTGATAACAATGACAACTGCTCGGTTGGTAGTTGTGGTAATAAGTGGTCGAGTCCTTATGAGACAGATTTGCTTTCAAGTGACGCAGAGTCGTCTAATACTCCAAGGGATGAAGATGGAGTCATTCACAGGTTAGAGTTACATGCGTATCGTTTCACTTTAGAGGCATTATATGTTTCTGGACCTCTAACTTGGGAGAAAGAAGCGTTGTTGACCAATCTTCGTATCAACCTCCACATATCAAATGATGAACATTTGATAGAGTTAAGGAATTTAATTTCTACTGATTAGCTGTGAATAAACAAACAAATACATGTGATTATTAATGGCCGCCAAGAAATGAATATATCCAGTTGCATCCTGCTTTTTATGATTTTGAATACAAGTTAAGTTTGCTATCGAAGATCTTGTATTCGTGTTTATGTAACTCGTTTACTGATTGATATATCTATATCTATATCTATACTCTATGATAAATAAAAGTTTTTCATTACACGTGTCGCCTCCATATATATATTCTCACAATTTTTTTCCCGCAGATCGCATCTCTCTCTTATTAAATAAATCTCTATCTTTTAATAATAATATATCTTTAAAGAAAATACTAATTATACTAATAAAACATATTTATTTTAAATTATCACTTATTATAAGAAAATTTGAAATCTAATCATGTAACTTTTATTTTCAATCAAATATTAAATGAAAGTCCAATTATATTAAATAGTAATTAACGTATTTTTGAAACCCAATTATATGTTAATTTTTACATATTTCGAATTTTGTTTTCTATCCTTAGTATATGTAATACATTTTTACACCCGTAAAATATATACATAAAAATTTAAGAATTTTATGTATTGATATTTTTCACCCCGTGTGTATTACACGGGTTCTAAACTAGTGTAAAATATATACATAAAGATTTACGAATTTTATTTATTGATATTTTTCACCCCATGTGTAGACACGGGTTCTAAACTAGTATTTTATATATATATATATATATATATGGTTAGGTTCAAATGAGAACTTATAAATACTTGAGAACTCGTCAAAAAATCAATTAAAACCATTTTTTTTTTCACTATCTTTATTATTAAAATATAACATAAAAAATGATTTATCTCTCCAATTAATTCATCATTTCTCTCTAAATTATCATTAAAAAAATTTATATATATGTGTAAATAGTAAAAATTTACACTTGTGTAAGTGGTAAACTTACATAAGTGTATATTTTTTTTAATATATGAAGACATTTAAATTTACATATATAAATTTATTTTTTATATTGTATTATAGCAATAAAGATAGTAAAAACAAAAAAAAATGGTTTTGATTGTTTTTTTGACGAGTTCTCAAAATATTTAGCAGTTCTCAAATGATCCATTCCCTATATAGGGAAGGGTTCAAATGATAACCAATTTTTTATGCGATAACCGCTATCAAAAAATCACACAATTTATAAATTATTTGTTCTTTTAATTGTTAAAACAGTATTGAAGTATCATCAACATATATCTTGAACATAAATACGAAAATAATGAGTCTTACATATACGTACCAAATAATGCTACATATACGTGACAAATAGTGTTTACGTTATCACATAAATATTGGTTATCATTTGAATCTCATCCTATATATATATACTAGTAGGAAACCCGCGCTATACGGCGACGGCGACAATTTGTAACGCGGTACTCGTTTTCTGTTAGTTTATCAATCCTCTCGTGATATATTGTATAATGCGTATGTTAGTTTTCCTATTCGTAGCATCGGTGTGGACTATTTAATAGGGAACATGCGCGATGTTGCGGCGGTGACAAATTAATATTTTGTGTAACTATTTGCTTAATTAAACGAATACAATTATTGTTTTTAATAAAATTACACCTCAATTGCAAAAGAAATTACAAATTGCTTATAAAATATTTATATGAATTACTACCCACACCTAGTTTTAGCTGCAGCTGACATAAAAATGAGTGATAACTCAAAGGAAATAATCATGTTAATAAAAATAAGTTAACAATTGGTGCAAGAAGGCCACCAAAGACAATAATTTCTGATATAAATGAAAAACTTGTCAAATAGAGCTGCTTCAATGTCTTTGATGTCTAGTTCAAATAAGAAGAAAAATAGACATCAGTGGAAAAAAACACATGCATTACCATTAGAAATGAAGAACTTACATACAAAAGAAGTGAACTATATCAATCTGAAAAAAGCAAGTATGAAACATGGTTATGAAAACAATTATTTTAGTAAAATAAATAGCGGTTTACAAATGAAATGAAAGATGAACCAAATTTTATACCTTTGGCTCCAAGTGTTCCCCATATCAGCTACAAAATATAAAGTAGTCTAATTGCTATGCAAATAACATCAGTTCTAAGTTGTCAAGCTTTAAAATTGAGTAAAGTCAAACCAAAACATGAGAAACTTCAAATCAACATGTTGTGTAGGCAACTGAGAAACGAACCCCTTCAAAATAGACGTGTATGCTTTTGAAACCGCATCTATGAAACGACCCAAACGGGTACATCTCATAGTTGGCACAAAACATAACAAACATAGTTCTTAAACCATAAATCAGAATCTATTACAGCGCAAGTCTTTAATTCAAACATTCATAAAAATCCAAACAAATTAAAACTTTGTTCAATCATAACTATCGGGAATAGTAAATGTCAGTTTTCAGCGCGGCAACCCGATGCCCATGCTATCCAGCCCTCACGACTGCTCTACTTTAGTATCTCTTTACCTTTACCACGTGTCATGCATACTAAAATTCAGCTAACGCTGGTGAGTTCTATCTTTACTTTAAACTGTAAAACTTTCTTTTTGGTGTAGTTTTATAAAAATAAGAGTAACTTACCATTTGCGTCCCTGTGGTTTACACGATTTAACACAATGCGTCCCTAACACGACTTTTTAACACTTTGAGTACCTGTGGTATACAGTTTGTAACACTCTGAGTACCCGGACCTAACTTCGTTAAAAAAATTCCGTTTAAATTCAAGTGAAATATCCGTTGTACCCTTTTACTGTATAACAGTCTGCGTCCCTAGAAACATGTAATATCTATTTGCGTCCCTGTCAGAGTGGGACACAAATAGATATTACATGTTTCCAGGGACGCAGACTGTTATATAGTAAAAGGGTACAACAAACATTTCACCTGAATTTAAACGGAATTTTTTAACGAAGTTAGGTCCGGGGACTCAGAGTGTTACAGATTGTATACCACAGGTACTCAAAGCGTTAAAAACTCATGTTAGGGACGCATTGTGTTAAATCGTGTAAACCATAGGGACGCAAACGGTAATTTACTTAAAATAAAATAAGCTTTACTTTCTCTTTCTTTGAAAACACTTTAACTTTACTTTAAAACTTTACAACGTTACAATTATAAAACTGTTACGTTACTGTCTATTATTAAAACTTTGGCTTTGAGGAGACCTGCCAGGGTGTCCTCCTGTACTCTGTCTGACTATCGTTTCACTTGTACAAGACAAGTGACTTTATCACACTTTAACTATCACATATGGATCATGGTCCAAGAACCAGATCCCATTCTCGCTTACACCTCAGGGTAAGAGTTTTACTTTAGCACTACCCACACCTCAGGGTGGGACTTTCTTTATCGCTTACACGTCAGTGTAAGACTCCTTTAGCATTGCCTACACCGCAGGGTAGGACGTTCTCGCTTACACCAAAGTGTAAGACTCCTTTAGCATTGCTTACACCGAAGTGTAAGACTCCTTTAGCATTGTTCACACCTCGGGTGAGACTTCTACTTTAGCATGTGATGTCGCCCAAACGGTCTATAAAAACTAATAAATAAAAACCTAATCTAGACTCCTAAGTAATAAATGGAATACCTATGAACTAGACCGCAATGACAAGCAAGTGAACCTATCGAGTGTTGCACAGCTTAATGGTAAACCGGATTATCGAACCCCAGAGACACTGAATAACTAAACTAGACTCTGACTCGCACTAATGATTGATTGATTTGGGGGGTTTTCTATACTAAGATTAAACTAATGAAATCAAAGAAGAGAACTAAAGAACGACTTTAACTATCAAACAAAAGACTGGGAAAATATCAGAGATGAGAAGAATACTACCTAGATTATGAATCCTGATTGCTGGGATTTGGAATTCTATCGGTTATGGAAGTTGTATTGGAACTGGGATCCTAAAATATGATACCTCTAAACCACCTAGTGGATTCCTAATCACTCTTAGGATGTGACCAGAAGGAGACTCTAAAGGATACTAAACTCATAAGTTAGTCGGATCACATCTCGGTCTCTCCAACGATACTAAAGAACTCAATAGACAGTTCACCTTTCGGTCTCACTGACTCAATATATCAAGGATGCAAGGAGTAATGTGAAGATAACCTGTTTGACACGAATTAACAACGGCAAGAGACTCCTAAAGAAACTTCCTCTCAGACAGATTTCACTCAGGCTTCTAACACCGAAGATTAACCGATTGCCTATCACCTTTCGGGTATTTAGACAAGAAGAACACTCAACTTTAATAGATTATTAATCAATATTCCTACGGATTACTACGTCTAGCACACCGTACACAAAGCATAAACATGAAGTAGGTGATCTAATACGCAACCATACATGAAAGACATTCACAAGGACGCATATGGAATGATTAATCAATAATAAACACAAATTGAGCATGCATATTCATCAAACAATCACAATCAGATCTGTTACAATAGCTTCATACCCAAAACATGAATCCAAAACCGATAAAAACCTAAACTTTAACAATCATTCATCCTTAACCTAGGCAGTATTAAGGTTTTAGTCAAGATTCATACTCAAAACATCCATCACATAAGTAAATAAGTTAAACATGATCCAAAACCAACTGATTTTAAACAAAGATCGAGACTTTCAAAACCGAATAAGCTATTCTAAACAAACCCTAAATCAAAAGCTTTGATCTTGCTCTTCAATCGACTCCCAAGCTCTAGAAATCGCCCCAATACTATGTTTTTTCGACCAAAAGATCAAAATCCTTAAATAATGGCATCACAATTCGATATAAAGTCCAATTACGGCATTTTGCGGAATAATAGGCCTCTCACGTACGGCGAGAGGATGTCATGGGTTCCTCGTGTACCACGAGGAACAAAATAGTCGGGCCCGGATTTTCAAATTATCGCGTACCGCGAAACCTTCTCGGTTACTCTTCTCGTACCGCGAAGAACTTGAATTTCAACTTTTTAACTTTATTTCTTCCGGGCTTCTTCTCGTGCTCGGTTTCTTCATGATATCACTTTCTATTTCATACGAGCTCCTGAAATCACAACAACGACTCAAAACGAAACAAAAATGACTCAAAACATATATAAAACTAATTAAAACACACGAAAACAATAGAAATAAAGATGTGTGCTTTGCACTACATAAAACATCCCCACACTTAATATTTTTTCATCCTCGAAAAAGCCTGCAATGGAATCATAACTGGACATACTTTAACAAACTTAATTATTCAAGTAGCACAAATTACTCACGCGTTAAAAAGCAACAATCTGTATTTCTGTCCGATTAAACCCAACCACCAACTTTCAAGCCCCCGTTTTGTGTTCTAATCCATTTTATACAACACATCAAACAATCTATGTGAATCACACTCGGAAGCTACAACTCTACCTAATCCGTCTCACGGTCATGCTTAGGCACGGTTTAAACCGTATAGATTTCCCCACCACATTAAACTAAGATTTACAGGTTTTTAGAAACCAAGATAATTAATGAATGAATGGATGAGCATTAAATTAAACAAATAAACTTTCATCTAGAAGCACTTAAGAATCTAACCCAGTGGTGTTTCAATTAGGCTAGAACTCGACGTGTGACACGTAGGCAAAACTTAGATTTCTAATTAATTAAGCTCAAGTATATGGAATTATGAATTGCGGGCGCCACCGAAACTCGAATTTATTCTCATAAGAGTGGTGTGCCAATAAATTTCAAAAAACCTCTAAATTTTAGTTTAACGTGGTGCCTATCACCCTATGTTCACAGTTTCAGTATTACCGACACCCCTAAGATGAGTACCCACAAGATTTCATGATTTTATTAACCCTAAGTAACATTCACAGGCTATTTAAACTCTACTAGTTGGCTGGGTCTACCAAAACATCACAATTTAGACGCGTTTTTCATCATTTATTTCATTTAAAACTCAACAAGCAGATCCAGTTCTACTATCATTTTCCATTTTGTTTGCAAAACTCTTAATTTCAAAGGACATTTTTTCAATTTTTTTAATTTTTTTGTATTTTTGTATTTCTATAAAGAAAACAACCTAGAAAACTAGAATCAATGAAGTTCCCATACTCACACTTGAAAAACACATTGTCCCCAATGTGAATCGAGACACAACGAAATAAATAAAAAGACAAAAATAAATAGGAGCAGACTTAGCTGGTAATGTATGCATTGAAGTGTCCAGCTTTGTTTTTCCACGTGTGCACCGTATAGCATTTCGGTCGTGGCTGCACAATCGACTGTTGGGCTGTCGTTACACAACTATAAGATTAGGATCAACCCCGCCCGAATGGAGATTGAGTACTGACGGAGCGATCAAAACCTGCAAAATAAAGATTAGACAAACCCACAGCATCAAACTGATTCAAGTACAGACTCAAAGTAAAATAAAAGACACGACCGACTGACTCAATAAGACTCAAGATAGATTAGGGAATCGTACCCGACGTGTGATAAACACATAGATATGAGTGCCACAAGAAAGGTGGATCATCGTTCTTGAACGGTTCTTAAGTTTCCCATGGTGGTGGTAGGTGGATGATATGTGTGATGATAAAGAATGGTGATGGATGAATGGAAATGAAGGATGATAGGGATGAAGGGTAGGGGTGGATAGTGGGTGATGATAGATAAAATGGTAGTGGATGATAGTGGTAACGGAATAGGGAAACCATGGGAAACAATGGAAGTGGGAGCATTTCAAGGGAGCTTCGCGTGCCACTCCTCGCGTACCGCGAGAGAGTGGCATTTAAGCAGGCCTTTTTCTTGCCCAGTCGTGTGCCGCGAAGAGTAGGAACTCAACCCTCGCGTACTGTAAGGCCCCAAACCAGGCACCATACAGTTGGTTCTCATGATTGGTTAAACTCTTTAAAAACATCTAACTTTCATTTAGATAAACAGCAGAAGTCTTTCTCAAAATAATATTATCTTTAAACACGTTAACTTTGATAACATTACCTGACGAATACATGCACACCAACCCGAGTATCCTTGCTTCCAAGCCAAGATACCTCATCCAACTTACTATCCTGCAAAACAATCTAACGTACATAGAAAGTCAGCTATGCTGAGTGAGTTCTAATAGTTTAATTTAAACAACAGCCATCTCATCTCTTTATATAATTATTTCCATTCAAGACCATCTAGTCCTTAGAAAATAGTTGTGTAGATTTTCATCATATGAATAACCCCCGCCATGTTATAATATCCCAAAGGATTCACCACCCCAGACTCTACCCACCATTTTGACTCAGTAAATCTCACCGACATAGAACGAGCTTACAACACTGATAACTCACGCTTTACCATATATATTAACCATACGCTGGTTAACTCGACCAACCTCTAGACACCAACTTACCAGTCCTAACCTGGACTCTCATAACCCGACTGACTAAACAGTCGCACACAATGTACTCTTCCCGACACAATGTTCAATCTAACTCGACACATCGCATTGATTCCATCTTTTTATCACATCAATATCATTTCATACACAATTAATATAACTCATCACTTGCATGAAATTTAACATATATAAATACACACAAACACATACCTCATCATCGCACCCTCGTTAGGGTTATCCCCGTCGGGATACTCGTCCTAAGCTCAGCTATACCCTTGTTATAGGGCCCCGCCACTAAACATAGTGACACACTCGTCATCTATGATGACTACCCAACCACCCACACGGTGACTATATCATCTACCATACGGTGACTGACACATCACCTATACGATGATGTCCCCGAAGGAATCCGTCCTCCACACCACTGTTGACCCTGCACACGGACAACAATGCATGCACACGAAGCAACACATATATACACATGATACTACCTGGACATGTACTACGACTCACTACCCTTTCACGGATCACTTACGTGTGTAATACAATACTTACTTTAGACGTATCCTCTTAACGTCTAGACCCATTACCCAACTCTTTTCGAATAGGTAATTATACAACACACAAACATCGTCCCGACTTATAGCCCGTGCATACCATGGACACCACCTAAACCCACGCAAACACGATACTCGCCGTGTCACTAGGACAACGACACAATACACACAACATCAAACACATGACGTGTAACATTTCTGATTTTTCCGACCCTATTTTAAATTTATTGTAACTAATAAAATAACAACACGACACTAAAACATATACTTGTTCAAACCTACACCTCATTAATCGTTAGCCGATCGTATTCAATTCAAAGATTTAGAACTCATAATCATGTGGTAACACTCTTAGAGTTAATCCAGTTAGTAATCCCGTTAGGTGTTCTGTTAAATCCTAACCAGGCTAATTCTGTCAAAGCTGAAGTTGCAAGGGCTGATTTTGTAAGTAACAAGAAACCCTAGTAGGCACGGTCGCGCCACATTTTGGTATGGTCGCGCCTCGTCTGGCACGGTCGCGCCTATTGTTGGCACGGTCGCGCCTCGCCTTGGCACGGTCGCGCCTTGTTTTGGCACGGTCACGCCTCGCGTCAGTTGAAACGTAAATACAGCCTTTAATCGCGGGACAATTCGATTTCGTAACCAATTCTTGCATTAACAAACCCATTATGAGTTTAACCATCTCAATTATATCAAATAAACCCGTTTTTTAGTCGATCCCTCTCCTAATTACCAAAACCCTCCATTGTGAACATCGATTTCATCATTTCGTTGTAAATTCTCTCAACCAAACAAACCAACACCTTAGTCGATTCCCCCTAAAGCTCCAGAACACATCAACTGGGCCGGAGTTGTAGCAGAAAGCACCGGAGACCACACCCGTCATAGCCGGAACTCGTCCCCACCGTAGGCCATCAATTCATCGTCTCACAGGGTAATTGAAACTTTCAAAACTATCTATTTATTCTATGGATCAAAAGCCCTAATCCAATGTAGACTCTCAATATCGAAATTTACTCGAACCCGATCCTAAGTTTCATTTAAAAATGATTTAATCGAATCCAACTTTAAACATGTTTTAAACACAATTAATCTACAACAACAGACTCGTACTAACCTTGTGAATGAAAGCCCTATACATTCCAGCACTATCAATACAAGAATCAATCAATTCGTTCCTGTTTTGAAAGAGACACGGTCGCGCTAATCATCTAGCGTGGTCGTGCCTCGGGAGACGCGGTCGTGTCGACTTCCAGCGCGGTCGTGCCTCCTGCTCAGACCCAGTCATGCTCGTTGGCTAGACTTGATCGTACCCTAGAAGCATAGACACGGTCGTGCCTATCGAAGGCACGATCGTGCCTAGTGGTTTGGCTAGTTGTCCTCTGTTTGACCAACATGGTCGCGCCCTGTCTAGAACGGTCGCGCCCGCCCTAGCACGATCGTGCCCTACCCTAGGCACAGTCGTGTGTGTTGGCAGAATGTTTATAATTTTTTTATATTTCTAAACAATTAGTATTTCAGATTAATTTCTAAAATAAAAATAATTGAATTTATAAAAATCTGTATTATTTTTATTTAGAAAAGATCAAATATTTAATCTTAAAATAAATAGAAATTATTTAAAGTTCAACATTTAATTTATAAACCCTACTCTTAAATAATATTTTAATGTCTAAATTACATTATATAAATAAATGAATAAGGTAATAATTATTTATTTGATTTATAATTAAACAAAAACATTTATTTAGTTATACTTAATTACATCTAACACTTACATTATTTTCATAAACAGTAATTATTTAATTTACATATTTAATTATTCCAAATTCAAACCTTATTCAAAAATGTTATAAAAATATTCATTTCAAATCTTCCATTTTATACAGTACTTTCAAGTACCAATCACTCAGTTTATCCAATATAACTTTAGATATAGACTTAGACTATTGTGCATTATTAATGCAATATACATTACACTCTAAGTTAACATTGTGCAATACAAGGATCACATTACTATCTAGTATCTCCTGTTAGCTACGCCTTCGAATCAAGTGAGTATACATAGCCCCTTTTTCTCTTTTACATTTTTGGGGTGAAACATGAACACTATTCAAATTACATGTTTACATTTACACAAACAACACAAGTACAAATCCTATTTACATTCATGTGTGCAATTTGAGCTTTATGACCGAGTGCTAGGTGTACTAACCTTTGTATGCGATTATGTGCAATCATTAACTATTCAAGCCGACGGTTTTCACTGATAGATCTATTGAGTCTGACAAACCCACCCAGATTGGGGTGATTGATACCGACAACACAATTTTGCATGCTAGTTACAAAGGTTTGATTGTACTTGGTTACACAATAGCTGCTCCCCATAAATGCCTTATTTATCATGTTATGTAAGGATTTGTTTTACAAACTATATGCTATCTATATACAAACCTGTGTTATACTCACCAACTTTTTAGTTGACCTTATTTTATTCATGTTTCAGGTGCTTTCATATGAGTTTGATCAAGACATGCTACACATAGGCTTTGGACCTAGTTAATCTTAATTCAAAAACAAATTGTATTTCATTATGTACTTTGAACTTGATTCATGATTGTTTGGATGTAAATGGATTTAACATGTTACAATTTAGTCAACCTTGAGCTCATGAACAGTCTACATGTCTCGCCCCGATGATTCCGCCATCGGTTGGGGTGTGACAAATTGGTATCAGAGCCTTGGTTATAGGGAACTAGGTTATTAGACACCCTTGACCTAGACTATAACTTTAGGACACCCATACAATGTCATGCTACTACATGTTACATTATTAGTTCTTGTGTAAATATTTTTACATGCTATCATAAGTATTTACATTATGTGATACAATACATAATGAGTTATGTGTCACACTACTTGATAACTTTTGTGCTTACACTCATTACTATCTACATGCTATATGATTACTTTTTTTTATGCGAATATTCTCACATGTTATAATACAATACTTAATAATGTATGTGTCACATTACCTGCCAAAATTTTTTTTCTCCTATTCATTGCTACCTATTTAATTTATTTAAAGTGCTATCCTAAGTTTCCACACACACTCATACACACTTAGTTATTCATGCACCCCTAAACTCACATACATAATACCACACCTCTGGTGAACAACAAAATTTTAAACTACTGGGCCTAATGTCCATCAATAATAAACTAAGAAGCCCATCTATCCTTCAAGAAGCAAAAGCCCACTGAAATGCATAAACCTTACTTTCGGGCCACAAGGCCCAGTTCACAACAATTCTCATCATGACCATGAGCCTAACAATAGTATTATTAATACATGATGGCTGGAAGAGTGTGTAGGCCTATGAGGAATTCTGGCTAAGGAAAGATAGGGTACTTAAGTGTGTCCCAGTGACCCACCCCTCTTTCCTGGGAATTCTCCTCAAGGATACACTACTTATAGGTCAAGTGTACTCCTAAAATACTATTGTGAAGACTCGGCGTTATGACTAGTCAAACTCTAAACCTATGAGAACTCCTATGTTTGACACTCAGTATTTATTTATCGCTTACAACCTTTCCATTGTTTTCCTGCTAAGCATGGACTCCTACTCTCCTACCTCCCCGGTATGCCATCCCGAAGAAGAGTCTGATTGGGAAGAAGACACCGGATCACCCGTACATCGATCACCAACACCCGCAGCTGCTAGACCAAGGTTTGATGTAAGGGTAGATTGGATTAGGAACACCGACCCAAGACTTCGAACACCTGGATCAGCCGTGCCCAAAAACCCGTATCAGACACCTCATCCCTACAATCAACTACCACTCCCACTAAGAGGCCCATATCTAATGCCCGACCCGTATTACTCTAATCTTTGAGTAGGGCATATCATGGCACTCACTAGTACTATAGAATTTCCAATCAATGACCCGTACCAATATGTAAGGACCTCAGAATTTGAGAGGCAAAGAATGGAGCAGGGGTTAATGCACGACTTGCAAGGAAAAGGAATGAATAGCCTAGCAAACCAATTAGGGTACCAAAAGGAATTAATCTACATCCTCGAAGCGGTGCTCACCTTGGGAATTATTCTCCTTCTAGTGGAAAGCTACAGGAGGCGTTAACAAGATTATTTTTCTTATTTATTTCTGTTTGAGAACCATTTCCCTGTGTTTTGAATACATTTCAGCATTTCTAAATTTTATATTTTCCAAAGTTGTTATTCATAAATTCAATACGTTGAGTGTGAATTACACCCATCATATTTTCATCAAAATTCTCCAAGTATTATCTTTCCCATTCACCACAATTTAGTACACTACCAACAATCTCATTCGTAAACAAATCATCCAATTATTTGATTTAAACAAACCTCGTTATTTCGTTCAAACAAAATATTTATCAAACTTTCAAATAGTAAAATAAATAAATAAATAAAATAAAATAAAAAATTTTCCATAAAACTTCTCTCCTGATAGAGAAACTTAACACAATCTATTTTATAAAAATATTATTCCGAATTGATAAATAATTATGACTTTCCTCATTAAAGAAAAATATTCCTAAACCCTAGCTAAATTAGTATACGACTACTTGTTTAGCCAATAATTCCGCTTAGAAATATTCTTTTAATAATAGCTGAAAATTTAAGTTAAAAGATTTTTCTATAAATTGTATATTTATTTAAATTATGTGAATCAATGGATTCACTACTTTATATATCTACGACAAGGAATAATTTACCACTTTCTATTTTCAAACAAAGATTAGTATTTGTAAACACATTTCCCCGAACGTTTTCAAAACCTCCTCGCTACCTTTCGTTTGTCGCTTCAAGAGACGATCCATATCACGTAGACTTTAACCCTCCCCATCAACCTCAATGAGATTTAAGAGCTACAACCTAACTACCACATTATACAGGAACGTCAAACAACACTCTTGTCCGCAACACTCGATCACATGCAAAACCCGTTAGTATACATCACACACGAAGTCCAACAACTTACGTATACACGTTCACAATATACCCAACGCTACCACATGGTACATGAAACTCAATTATTCTCAATATACTAATGCTACACAAATTACATTATACAAGAAACTAGTTTTCCTATAAATCACAATTTATTGGATTGATCACATAACACACGAATACACAGCTACCGGATTGAGCACATAATACACGAAACTTAGTTGTTTGCGATATACGTGATACATAACAATTGTTTGATTGATACATAATTATAGATTAATCACATTAAACATGAAACTCATTTAGTTACAAAGTACATCATACTAAACTGTACACATTATGCAGTACACATGATGCTATGATTGTTTACATTACATGTGAGAGCATATTGATTTACAAAATACATGATGTTAAGTCGTCAACGCCATACATGAAATTCATTTCCTATAATACATGTGATACTATGTTGTTTACATTACACGCGAGAGCTCATTGATTTACAAAATACATAATGCTAGCTATTCATGCTACACAAGAGACTTGTGTGTTTACTTTATACATGAAACGAAATTGCTTACAATTATTACAATTGGTTGATTACATTATACACAAGACATGGTCATGCACTTTGTTCACCAAAGTTGAAGACCATAATACATGGAAACGACTCGGGGTTTGACGTATTCTTGTTCAAACACGAGCAAACTAAGAAACTTTAAGTTGTTCTACTTTACTACTCTTTAGTTGTGAACTTACCTGCTTAAGGACATAGTTACTTGTTAGCGACTTTTATGTGAAAACAATGGACATGGACGGAGTGAAATTGTGCCCCCTTGACCCGCACACAACGAGATGACCTATACGGACCATACGATGATTTAAGTAATTACGGGTGCACAAGGAATTATAAAAATCAGCGCATGGAAAACATAGTGAAATTTTGTCGTGTGTTGTGACCTAAAACTTATCGTGATATGTAACAACGAAACTGATGTGATATGACAAGGACATGGTGGATACGCCGATGGTACTTCCTATATATAAGTGTCCTATCATGTTATCAGAAGTAGCGTTGTTCATGTCACGTGAAGTTTTGAGCTAGACCAATGTTTATGAAATCTTTTACAACTGACATTTTTTAAACATATTAGACTACATCATGCACAAACCCTAACGATCAAGGTCCCATCAAATTCATTCCAAATAATACATCTCACATTTAGAATTCTGAATTTGTATTCGACAATCTCCTCCTTAAATTCATTCCAAAACAAAATTCATTATCACCCTTCATATTCAACTTTGAGTATCAGGCCTAAGCCATGTCAATGGTTACACTCCCCAGAATCCAACAATCAAAACTCACCGAGAACCCAAAACTCCCACCTTTTTCTTGATTTTTAGTAGCCTCCATTAGTTAAATTTCGGGACGAAATTCCCTTAACATGGGGAGACTGTAACATTTCTGATTTTTTCGACCTTATTTTAAATTTATTTTAACTATTAAAATAACAACACGACACTAAAACATATACTTGTTCAAACCTACACCCCATTAATCGTTAGCCGATCGTATTCAATTCAAAGATTTAGAACTCATAATCATGTGGTAACACTCCTAGAGTTAATCCAGTTAGTAATCCCGTTAGGTGTTCTGTTAAATCCTAACCAGGCTAATTCTGTCAATGCTGAAGTTGCAAGGGCTGATTTTGTAAATAACCAGAAACCCTAGTAGGCACGGTCGCGCCAGGTTTTGGCACGGTCGCGCCTCGTCTGGCACGGTCGCGCCTAATGTTGGCACGGTCGCGCCTATTGTTGGCACGGTCGCGCCTCGCCTTGGCACGGTCGCGCCTTGTTTTGGCACGGTCGCGCCTCGCGTCAGTTGAAACGTAAATACAGCCTTTAATCGCGGGACCATTCGATTTCGTAACCAATTCTTGCATTAACAAACCCATTATGAGTTTAACCATCTCATAGCCGGAACTCGTCCCCACCATAGGCCATCAATTCATCGTCTCACAGGGTAATTGAAACTTTCAAAACTATCTATTTATTCTATAGATCAAAAGCCCTAATCCAATTTAGACTCTCAATATCGAAATTTACTCGAACCCGATCCAAAGTTTCATTTAAAAATGGTTTAATCGAATCCAACTTTAAACATGTTTTAAACACAATTAATCTAAACCAACAGACTCGTACTAACCTTGTGAATGAAAGCCCTATACATTCCAGCACTATCAATACAAGAATCAATCAATTCGTTCCTGTTTTGAAAGAGACACGGTCGCGCTAATCATCTAGCGCGGTCGTGCCTCGGGAGACGCGGTCGTGTCGACTTCCAGCGCGGTCATGCCTCCTGCTTAGATCCAGTCATGCTCGTTGGCTAGACTTGATCGTACCCCAGAAGCATACACACGGTCGTGCCTATCGAAGGCACGGTCGTGCCTAGTGGTTTGGCTAGTTGTCCTCTGTTTGACCAACACAGTCGCGCCCTGTCTAGAACGGTCGCCCGCCCTAGCACGATCGTGCCCTACCCTAGGCACGGTCGTGTGTGTTGGCAGAATGTTTATAATTTTTTTTTATTTCTAAACAATTAGTATTTCAGATTAATTTCTAAAATAAAAATAATTGAATTTATAAAAATCTGTATTATTTTTATTTAGAAAAGATCAAGTATTTAATCTTAAAATAAATGGAAATTATTTAAAGTTCAACATTTAATTTATAAACCCTACACTTAAATAATATTTTAATGTCTAAATTACATTATATAAATAAATGAATAAGGTAATAATTATTTATTTGATTTATAATTAAACAAAAACATTTATTTAGTTATACTTAATTACATCTAACACTTACATTATTTTCATAAACAGTAATTATTTAATTTACATATTTAATTATTCCAAACTCAAACCTTATTCAAAAATGTTCTAATATTCATTTCAAATCTTCCATTTTATACAATACTTTCAAGTACCAATCACTAAATTTATCCAATTTAACTTTAGATATAGACTTAGACTATTGTGCATTATTAATGCAATATACATTACACTCTAGGTTAACATTATGCAATACAAGGATCACATTACTATCTAGTATCTCCTGTTAGCTATGCCTTCGAATCAAGTGAGTATACATAGCCCCTTTTTCTCTTTTATATTTTTGGGGTGAAACATGAACACTATTCAAATTACATGTTTACATTTACACAAACAACACAAGTACAAATCCTATTTACATTCATGTGTGCAATTTGAGCTTTATGCCCGAGTGCTAGGTGTGCTAACCTTTTATGCGATTATGTGCAATCATTAACTATTCAAGCCGACGGTTTTCAATGATAGATCTATTGAGTCTTACAAACCCACCCATATTGGGGTGATTGATACTGACAACACAATTTTGCATGCTAGTTACAAAGGTTTGATTGTACTTGGTTACACAATAGCTGCTCCTCATAAATGCCTTATTTATCATGTTATGTAAGGATTTGTTTTACAAACTATATGCTATCTATATACAAACCTATGTTATACTCACCAACTTTTTAGTTGACCTTATTTTATTCATGTTTCAGGTGCTTTCATATGAGTTTGATCAAGACATGCTACACATAGGCTTTGGACCTAGTTAATCTTAATTCAAAAACAAACTGTATTTCATTATGTACTTTGAACTAGATTCATGATTGTTTGGATGTAAATGGATTTAACATATTACAATTTAGTCAACCTTGAGCTCATGAACAGTCTACATGTCTCGCCCCGATGATTCCGCCATCGGTTGGGGTGTGACATGACGCTTAACAGCATCAAACACATGACGACTAACTCATAAGTGGACATACACAGCTCATACCAACTCTTGTACACCCACCCTAAGGAGCCCACAACGAACCTTAACTTCATTATTACATAATGGTCTCATAAAACAATTCAGGTTTTAATCATAACTTGTAATACGTGCGTTTAATAACACATGTGAGTATGTACGATAGCCCCAAAACAGTAAAACGTTTAAAAGAGGGGATTAGAAACTCACCGGTTGCGAAGATCCAAGCCCTGCTCTGCAACCATCCTCTCGATTGAAACCCGAACCTGTCAATGCATGATCACATGATCAGACACGTTCTAAATTCACGCCGAATAGCGTATAAAAATATAAACTCCACATTCAGGCTCAACCCTTCGTCTTTCTAACTCATTAAACACTTAGCTCCACGGTTACACGTATCGGGTTGTCCTTGACCCGTTTAGGATTCGAACTACCCAAACTGAAATCCCTGCATGCACGTATGCATGCCTGCCCATGCAAAACCCTAAATCCTTAGTACTTTGCCATGCAAACCCTACCTCGTCCCGTACCCGCACCCAAACTCGCCCATGCACCACCACGGGTACCCTTACGATCGTCATCTTCGTCCTTACCGATAACCGCCAACGAACATCGTGTGTGACCGTGAACGTTCACCACCTTCGTGCACCGTTGCCTAGATGGCTAATCATCATCATCGTCTTCCCCACCTTGACCCGTGCACCACCGAGAATCACCACCCTTGCCGAAAACGCCTTCTTCCTAGTTTTCCATTGTTCACCACTGTAGTGCGCCACCATGGCGGCCACCACAGCCACGTACTTATCGCCCGTGGCCTGTCGCCCTTCGTCTTCCTTCTCTTCCCGGCATCCGATCAATTCACCAACTGGACACCACTGTGACCCCTCTTGTCGTCTGTCACTGCCGCGTACCGTCACCAAGCCACCACTGGCCGCTTTAACACTACCGATAACCGCCTCTCTTTCTCATCTTGGCTTCGTACTCATCATCCACACAAAACCCTACGTAAAACAAATGCAAGAACATGGTAGAAGAGTAAACGAAAGTTACCTTGACGTATCACGGATGTCACGTAAGCTGGAGCACCCTCCGCCGTCGACCTCCTTCCCTTTTTTCCTTGTTCTCGGCCGTCGCACCCCCTAGGTCACCAAAGACCTAGGGTTTTCCCATTATGTTGTATTTAAACCCCATAAAGTTCCATCCGGGTCCCTCTTAGTTCCATTTCACGCTTTTCGATCTCGAACCTTCTATAAATGACTAACTGCCCCTTCTCGGTTGTTAAAACGCATCATAACTGACGAACCATATAAACCCTCTCATATATCAAAGTTTTGGGTTGCTCACTAACCCGAGTCACTAGTTCA
This sequence comes from Smallanthus sonchifolius, assembly GCA_023525975.1. NCBI lineage: Eukaryota > Viridiplantae > Streptophyta > Magnoliopsida > Asterales > Asteraceae > Smallanthus > Smallanthus sonchifolius. The sequence continues at coordinate 80,184,984 of CM042020.1, forward strand.
CGGATTTACGGGATGTTACAAGTCTACCCCCTTAAAATAGGATTCGTCCTCGAATCCTGCATCGGTATAAACCAACACGACTTACCTGTCCGTCCTCACTCAAGCACCAATTCTATCTGGTGTCAAACATCCCCCTTCACACCTATCAACTCTATCACTTTGCTTTGCAATTCGACCCCTACCCTTGATGTTCAAGGGAGCCATCTCCGACGCTCACTTCCAACTTTAGGACTTGTAGGATCACCTACACATTCCTTCATCTCTCGTCTTTCCATCCATTAGTCAAATGGCTGCCTTTCCAACTCTCGCTATCCCGGCACTTGCTATAGTTGACATCCGTGATTGCCTTAATTACCAATCCTTTCACGAAGGTTGCATTGTCATTGCCCTTAACAATACCTTTATCCCTCTTAATGTTCCTAACAACGTCGTAAGTAGTATTTCTAGTACTACGTAGCACAACACTACCATGTGTCCGCTCACTTGTTACATTTCATTTTGACTTACGGGCACAGTTGCCTTTATCTCCTGCATAACCCTAATGATCTCATCATTCCGATGGTCACCTCTCCAAGTAGGCTCTATATCCTTCACGAATGGATTCATTCGTCACCTTTCCAAAGTAAGGTCGTCATACCTCTTGCCTCATACCTTGACCACCGTCTTGCGATGATTTGTCAAACTCAAACCCATTGCCCTACCCATAAGGGTATTACTTTTGCCCCACTTAGATGATCTCTAGGAGCTTGTGCAAGGCTGCACTGGTCTCCACCAAACTTCTCCACCATAGTATCTCTCTTCTTCATTAACATGCGATCACCGACCGCGTCTCATTTATCATGTACAAACATGAAGTCCTTCTGCTCACAGGCCTCAGCTATTCGTTGTCTCGTTCTGGAAGAACTTCCCCATTTCTCTTTTTCCTCGCATAGACTAAACCCTTGATATGGAATGGATTCCATGAAGGTCCTTCATCGCCTCGTTAACTCTGTGCTGAAATCTTCAGCGTCGTCACTTGATCTCATCATAAACATTTCTGGTCAAGCGTCCACGTAAACGCTTTCATTGTGTACTCTCACAGCTCCTCCCATTGGCTTCGTGCTCCGAATTTCCGAGATATAAGCATAGGCATCTCATAAGAGCACTTCACCGATCGTCTATAAAGACGTCAAAACTCCTCGCATCACCTTGATGTATCAACGTCGAGAAAATCGTCAAGATAGAAATACTATACTTGAGCACACTAACCACCCGTCCTATGCACGACTAAGCGTGTACTACAAGGAGACACACCGACACACATAACTACAGAACACACAATGTTCTACACCTGTACTAGTAATCCCAAACTCTAAACATACATCACGTGCACACACACAATTGCTAGATCTGAGTAAATCTACATGCATACAATATGACCTCGTCATTTATAGATACACAAACTCTTGAACCTTATCTCTTACTCACCACAACGGTAGCCTCTGCCACTCGTCATCATATACTCACACAGAGTTTAC